>CM057462.1:74048733-75298733 GCA_030035585.1 Dugong dugon | reverse complement strand
CACTGGCAGGTACTGCACTTTTGAGTACTTCTACCACTATTCAGACCTGAAGGAGTTAACTGCACTACTGTGTCTGGAACACTTAGTTGTATCAGAGAGCACACCTCCTTGAAAGGGAGGTATTGGTTATGTTGGGTCTGGGAAGGGTCAGGAGGAGAGAACACACTTATCCCTGGTTTTCTTTCATAACAATGTGTTTAAACAAGAACTCTAGTTATTGCACATGTATCTCAGACACTCCTTTATTAGACTATAGAAGAAGCTGGAAATACAATGTGGAGGTATGTCAAGCTCATGCTGCTTATTTTAATGTAATTATTAATAGTAATTGCATTAAAAAATAACTGCCTTTTAAAAATGATTAAAAATTGGGACAGGTGTTAATTCAGACAAGGTGCTGACATAACAGTTAAAGTCAGGACTATTCCAGGCAAACCAGGACATATGGTCTGGATAATACGGATTTGGAATGTTGGAGTCCTCTCAAGCTGCTTCACTTCCCCATCCCCTGTCATTTTTACCGTGGTCCCTACCCTGACCTGACCTACCCATTTCATGCCCTAAGCACACTCAGTACAAACTTGGAATTTATTGTTCTGAGCCAAGAGATAGTATGATGTCAACTATATCCATCATGCAGGGCAGGATGATAATCACAGTTCCCATTCACTGAGCACCTACTGTGTGTTTGACACCAGTCTCTAGTCTTCACAACAAATCTATGAGCTAGATATTATTTTCACTTTATAGATATGGAAACCTAGGCCCAAGGCCAGATGGCTGATAAGTAATGGAAGTGGATTAGAACCCAAGCCCACATTCTTTCTACTGAACAATGACTACATTTCTAAAAGGCATATAGAGTGAAATTGAACACAGCTCTGTTCATTCAGAAGCCCTGGTGACACAGTGGTTAAGAGCTCAGCTGCTAACCAAAAGGTGGGCAGTTCAAATCCACCAGCTGCTCCTTGGAAACACTGTGGGGCAGTTCTACTGTTTTATAGGGTTACTATGAGTCGGAATTGACTCAATGGCAGCAGGTTTTTTTGTTTCTGTTCATTCAAAACCCAGCTCTGACTTACTTATTCATTTATTCAAAATATTCATTGATTACCTGTTATATACTAGGTTCTGTGCAAGGAGTTGCAGTCTAGTGACTTCAAAACTGTTATTATTCCACTCATGACGCAGCAGCAAAGTAACTTGGGTCCAAAACTTCAGTACAAACTTGAAAGATTGCAGCCATAGGCTACCACCCCATCCCAAAGCACCCAGCATTCTGATACTGCATCATATACCATCCCATATTCCAGAAAATGACAGTTTTGAAAACACAATCATTCTTACAAATGAGTTTCACAACAACCCTAAGAGGATACAGTACACTTTTTAGCAACCACAATGTACACTGAGGCACAGAAAGCAGAAGAGTCCTGCCAGAGGTGGGACTAGAACCCAAGTCTCTGGCTCCTTATCCATTGTCCTCTTCTTGCTGCCTCTCTGGAATCCGGGTTGGAGAAGAGAGAGTATGTGACTTAGAGCCTCTCCTTGCACAGGGAGCCTGTCCCTGCAGTCTCTGGCTGCATTAGCATTCTGCCAGCAGCCACTGTAGGTAGGAATATTGTTGCTGTCCATGACCAGGCGGAATAATCAGTCTCAGCTATTGCTCGGCTCTAAACCAGCCAAAGTAATTGGGTTTAATTTTAATTTTTTTAATGGCTTGGAATTAATAGAAGCAGCTGCTGCCACAGTGTGTGGGTGTCCTTCTCCAGAAGGCACAGTAAAAAAAAAAAAAAAAAAAAAAAACTACATATAAAATAAACTCTGAAAAATAAACAATAGAGTGTCTAGGACAAAAAGGTTAATCCAAAAATCGAGCAGTGTCTTTTTGCTATCAGAAACTCGGCTGGCAGTATGTAGCACTGTCTCTCTCCTCCCACCTGTAGTGCCCATCAGCCCCTGATAAGATGGTAATCTGATTAGACACCAGGGTGTAAAAATGTGTTGCCTGTATCTGAGCACTCCCTCACTCTCTCTTTCTCCCCCTCCCTGTGACTCACCAAGAGATTAGCTGTGACAAAGTGCGGGAGAGAGATAAGAATAGATGTGCTGGTGACAGAAGCACTATTATAATTATTTGGGGAAAGATAGGATTGGAATTAGGAACAGTTCCTGTTTGTCTAGGGAGGATGAATTTATAATGTGGACATCTATGCCAGGAACCTGGCTGTGCCAGACACCAGAGGGGAAAAGGAGGGGACAACTAGCTCAAGCCAGGTGATGGGCTGGGTTGTTTCAGCCAAACGTAGACTAGAGACTGTGTGTTGGCATGGATGACAAACCGACGTTCAGCTGCCCTCATGAAAGGAAGAGGAATGAACTCTCACTCCAATTTTTCAGATATGCCTGGGAAACTGGAAAGCACGTTGCTTCCCACCTCCGGGTAGATGAAGTAGAGGAACTAGAATGCTGTTTTTGCAACTCGAGTTGTTGGATGAATTCCAGTCAGCACAACCTTGGTGGTGTAGGAAGAATATGTGTTTAGCATTCAGACGACAGAGCACGATAGACATGTAACACTACTGGTATACAGTAGGTACTTAATATATGTTACTCCTCTTTGAGGGTTTCTGAGTGGCTCTGGGATGCCCTTGTTTTTCATATCTCCCTTAGGACTTTCAGTCAGAGTGATTCTTTGTTATTTCTCTTTCTACTAATTTAAAGAAAAAAGTTTGTGTCCACTGTCAAGAAAGAGCCTGAGATTGTAAGCCATCTATCCACATTTATATTTTCTGCTTGATTGGAGAGGAAATCAGGGCTTCTCTCTTTTAAGGCTCCTAAGGAGGGCTAGGGAATGCTGTTTTCAGAGCTTTATATACTTCATTGTTATTGTTGTTAGTTGCTGTTGAGTTGGCTGCAACTCATGGTGACCCCACATATAACAGAACAAAGTGTTGCCCAGTCCTGCACCATCTTCATGATTGTTGGTATGTTTGAGTCCATTGTTACACTGCTGTGTGAATCCATCTCAGTGAGGATTTCCCTCACCTTTGCTGTGCCTCCACTTTACCAAACATTATGTATTTGTCCAGTGATGATGCATACAAAGTAAACCAGTCGAAGTCTCAGACAGGTTTCTGTGATCCATAGGGTTTTCACTGGCTAATTTTCAGAAGTAGATCACCAGGTCTTTCTTCCTAGTCTGTCTTAGTCTGGAAGTTCTGCTGAAACCTGTCCACCATGAGTGACCCTGCTAGAATTTGAAATACCTCCGGCATCGTAGCAACATGCAAGCTATCACAGTATGACAAACTGACAGACAGTTGGTGGATGTACTTCATCAGGTCCCAGCCTTCTTATCTTCCTTTGTTCTCTGGTAGCCTCCAAAATGATGTGTTAGAAATTGGCTGAAGGGTTTCGGGAAAAGGCAGAGAGGAAGGTAATGAGAGGGGAACCATTCATTAACTGGTTAAGTTGTAAATTCACTCACTCAGTCATTCAACAAACATGCACTGAGCTCCTCTTCAGGGCCAAGCTGTAGATTCTCAGATGAATCAGACACACAGCAGCATCTGCACTTGGTATTTGGAGCAATTAGTTCATCTTGGAGTTGCTGACAAAGACTTTAAAGAGGAGATGTCATTTGGGTTGGGCTGTACGTTTCTATATACGGATGCACTATGTAGAAAAATATGGGAAGAGGAATTTTAGGCAGAAAGGATAGGTATGTAGAGTTTTGAGAACATAATGTTTTCAGTACATGATACCAAGTTTCATATGGAGAGAGCACAAGATACATATATTGGGGTGGCTAAAACAATTTACTCTAATTTGTTAATTTCATTCAAGTTCACTCACAAATATATTTATTCGTTCAGTCCATAAGCATTTTTAGCACCTCCTCTATGCAAAGCTCTTTTTAGGTCCTGTGGAACCAGAGATGAACAATATATGGTCCCTGCCCTGAAGGAGAGCTCAATCTAATGATGAAGAAAAGCACATATTCAAATTGATACAATGACATTGAGACTTTAATAGAGAGGTGTATATGGTATGACTGTGAATGCGTGAGTATGTAAATGCATGCATGTGCGTGTGTGCGCGTGTGTGCTCCCCCACCCTCATGTGCACACATAACTGAATCTGAGGATGTGACTTACAGTCCTCCCTTACACATGTGGATGCCCTCCTCAGTCATCAGAATGAACCCCCTACAGTGGTTGTTCCAAGAGCTAGATCAGCCATTAGACCCTGAGTCTTGAGAGTACATTCCCCAGAGCTTGGGATCTTCCTGGGTCTCTGGCAGGATCAGGTGTTGGACTGTTTCCTTTCTGGAGTTCTCTGGGGAGTTATGGACAACCTGCTTCCTTAAAAAATGTTCTTGACCTTATCTTCACTTTCATAATATCATTGGGATAATAGCATTAATATCAGAGGATTGTTGTGAAGATTAAAGGAGTTAAAAAACCCACTGCCATTGAGATGATTCCTACTCACAGCGACCCTACAGGACGGAGTGGAACTGCCCCCATAGAGTTTCCAAGGCTGTAATCTTTATGGAAGCCAACTACCACATCTTCTTCCTGCAGAGTCACTGGTGGGTTCGAACTGCTGACCTTTTGGTTAGCAGCTGAGTGCTTAACCACTCTGCCACCAAGGCTCCTTTTAAAGGAGTTCGTAGATTATAAAGCGCTTATAACGGTCTGGTACATGGTCGATGCTATATACATGTTAGCTATTAGTATCATGAAGTCCCTGGACTGTGCAAACAGTTACCACTCTTGGTTGCTAAAAGATTGGAGGTTTGAGTCCCCCCAGAGGTACCTCAGAAAAAAAGCCTGGCCATCTACTTCCAAAAAATCAGCCATTGGAAACCCTACAGTTCAATTCTGATCCACATGGGTTTGCATGAGTTGGAGTCGACTCGAAGGCAACTGGTTTTATTAGTCTTATAATAATAATCATCATTATTGTTATATTGTCTCCATTGATATTTCAGAGTATCTGTGTTAGATGGGGTTGAAATGTTGCCTTGTCTAACCTAACACCAAGTACAGGAATTCCTTTATGGCATACCTTAAATCTTCCCATGCTTGTACTCCTATAACACAGACCTCTCTGATTTCCCTTCAGCTGAGTGTTAGAGTCCCTACTTTATACTGAGATAAAACCTGCCTCCCTGTGACACCCACCACTGATCTCCTGGTGTGAGTCTTCTTCTTCTTCTTTTTTTTTTTTTTTATTGCTTTTTAATAAGCAAGTGTTGTTTGAGAGTTCTTTGTGCCATCACTGATAGGGAAGAGGAAAGACTTGGTTCCTGCCTTCAAGAAACCTACTTATTTTTTGAAGAAATATTCTTTTTTCATTTTTTTGTTCAATGGTAAGAGACAAACTTGGTGATAAAACTTTTTTTATATCATAGGTCAATGTAGAGAAAAATTAATAAAGACTGAATAGTCAGAAAAGGCTTCAGATAGGAGGTATGTTAAAGGCATTTGTTTATATGCTCTTTTGCTCATTAATCATTCATTTTTTAAAAATTTAAACTTTTGTTGCCATTCTACCATATGCAACATCTATGATTAGGACTTCATCAGGTAGGCAAGATGGAACGGGAGGTAGTCCAGGCAAAGGAAATAGCAAGTACAAAGACAAGGAGGTGTAGCACAAAAGTGTGTTTAGGTAGCTGTGAGTATGCATAGTGCACAGAGTTCAAGGAGGGAGTAGCAGGTGATGATGCTGGAAAAGCAGGCAGGGAGCAGACCATGGGGAGCCTGCTGCCACACTGAAATGTGAGGATAGGGAGTCATTTGAAGGGTTTTTAGCAGGAGAGTACTGATGAGACCTGTGCTTTTGAAAGATTTTCTGGAAGCAGAAGGTAAGGATACAAGTTAGATGGCAAAGGGACAAAGGAGGATGGCAAGATACAACAGGGATTATGAGCACAGACTTCGGTGTCACACTGGCCTGGGTACAAGACAGGTTGCGACCTAAGGTAAGTTTTTTTTTTTTTTTTAACCTCTTTGAGCTTCAATGTTCTTGTTTGTGTAAAGAGGATGTTAATAACGCCTAGCTCGTTGGGTTATTATGAGGATTAAATTACAATTCATATAAAACACTTGTTGATGTTGAGATGTAGTTAGAGCATAATAAGCAAAATAAGAGGAAAAAAAAAAGAATTCCAATTAAGACATTTCTCCTCCTTGTACTAGCCCCTTTTGCCTTTATTCTTTGTGTTACGTGAGAGTTCTCATGAATTTAGCCCGCTGAACCTCTCTCAAATGGATTTCTGTTTGAATTCTCAGCAGAGTCTGGAAAATCCAAACCCTGAGCAGCAGCTCAGCTTTCCTGAATGATTACCCCAGGGCCCATTACCTTCACTCTGTCTGCTAATCAGGTTAGGATCCCAACCCACCCAGGAGAGGAGGTGGGACAGCTGCAGGCATCAGATGAATTCTCCTGACAGTTTGTAATCAAATCTGGTGGAGACGGCAGGCTCTGAGAGTCAGGTTGCTGAACTTGGCAAGAAGAGCCGAAAACTGGGATGACTGAATTTAAAGCATGCACCCTGACGGAATATACTAGTAAATGAAGAGTTGAAAATATCAGTGTCACAGCCTAAGAGGCCTTAAGACTATGGGCATCACCTGTGTGTAAAGACATCCTCACTGTGGGTTCCAGGAGACTCAGACCTGAGTCAGGGCCCGGAGGGACTATCACAAACCAGAGGCTGGAGTCCTCAAGACCATGTTCACTGCCGTTGTCCCTGAAACTGGAACCCTGATACTAGCTTTTTCCACCAGCCTCACATTTCTGCATCTTCAGTCACATCACAAATATAGAACTCTATCTTTTCTCTCTATACCCTCATCTCTGCACTATTTTGCTCCTCTCTCTCTAAGCTTGGCTGCACACCGCTCTCTTCTCTCTCCAAAGCTGTCCACTTTCCATTTTTCCTCTCAAACTCAGCTGCATGGTCAATAATGTCATTTGGATTCTCAATCTTAGTCGATCTCTTCCTTTACTGCTTGTCTTAACCAAACTATGTTTGATACATGATACTTAACAAATATTTGTTGAATAAAACAATGAACTAAGGCCTGACTCTCCTGGGCAACACTATTTCTCAAGAGCTGCTCATTCTCCTATATCCCATGTACAGAAAGATCAAAGATCAAGAGGGGCCAACTTTCCTCCTCACTACCCGTAACACTTCCAGGCCATTATTTCTCTACTTCCTCACTGATAGCTCCAGAATTTCAATATAAGAAGGTTTGGGGTGGCAATCTCGTTGGAAGGAGAAGTGCCTAGGGAATTTGTCCTAAAGCTATATTTGCATTACAAGAAGATTGTTGTTGCTTAAGTATTTATTCCATGTGGCTTTAGGAGTTGTTATTGTGTGCCCTCAAGTGGATTCTGACTCAAAGCAACCCTATAGGGCAGAGTAGAACTTCCCCATAGGGTTTCCTAGGCTGTAAATATTTGGGGGAGAAGATTGCCAGACTTTTTCATGCATGGAGCTGCTAAATAGGGTTTAACCACCCACCTTTCTGTTAGCAGCCAAGCTCTTTAACCATTGTGAGTTTCTTTGGGAGTAGGAGGCTAATGGAATCTATTGGTGGACCTAAGTTCACCCCCAGATATCCTTTGATACCACCACTAACTTTTATGTAAAAAAGCTTGTTACTTTGTGGCTTATGCTGGGTATTTCTACCATCCAGTCTTCTTCCTCAGCACTTTTAGGTTCTTACCCATCTTAGACCCCATGGTCTATTACTTCAGCCACTATTTTTGCTAATGTAATCAAATCTGTCCTGCTCTCTACATCTGTGAAGCTACTACCCTGTCCTTCTGACACTATTATCTACCTCTTGGATTGACACAGTCATGGTATTTCACTTCTTAAAACCCTTCAAAGGTTCTCTGTGATCTTCAGAGTAATGTCTAAATTTATTAATGTGGTTTATGCAGTTTCTTTCTCACCTGGCTCCTGCCTTCCTTTTCAAATACATGTCATACCAATCCCCTTCCCACTCTTTATCTTTCAGCCATGATGAATTCCTTATAGTTCTACCATTTTACATTTTCTCTTGCCTACTGGCCTTTGCACACACTCACATCTGGAGTATGAAGGAACTGTGGCGGAATGATAAAGGCAACGGACTTGGAATCAGACCAACAAATTTGAGTCACAGCTCTGCCATTATCTAGCCTGGGACCCTGGGTCAGCTCCTTATTTTTATATACCTCCATAACCACATCTCCTATGGAGAAAGAATACCCACCTTGACAGAATTACTGTGAGGATTAAATCAGATACTAAATGAACTCTGTACTAGGTATTCTTCTTCCATTCCTTCCTTCCTCTTTTCCCCATTTCTCCCTCAACCTCCATTCTACTTTTTCTTCTTTCCCTTTTGTCATCCCCTTTCTCTGTCTGCATTCCACTTAATATGTGGGTGGGATTTATAACATCCAGGGCTATAGGCATGCAACATAAGCCACTATGACTGGACATCACAGGAGTCATCTTGTGCTGACCATTTGGTGTCCACATCTTTTGCTTTGCACAAGTAAAGCATCAGTACCAAGTCACCACTGCTCTTCCACCAGAAGCCCACAGCCTCATCTACCTCCCTGGCCACTGAGGCAGCCTGGCCTTTCTCATTTGGCCTTAGAAAGACACCAAGGTAGAACAAGATTTTGCAACAAATCCTGTCATGTTACAAAGATATCTGATGTCTTAACAATTTTCTGTATGTCGCTGTATCTGAAGCCAGTACCATTTTGTTTTCTTAGACCTCATCTCTCCTACCCTCATTCTCACACCTTCTCCTATATGCCTCTGTGCACCTTGGCTTCTTAGAGTGTCAAGCCACTACAAGTGAGCCTTTCGTTCTCTACTCACTGTACCACTGTTCCCCTCCCCCAAAACATCATTGTCCTTAAGGAACTTCCAAATAGAGCTTGATGGATAGGATGTATGAAGTAGTCAATTAAAAACCAAGAATTACTACAAAATGTGTGATCTGAACTGGCCTGGAACTATAAATGAAGGATCATGGAAAAGGCAGAGGTTGAAATGGGCTTTGTGGGATTAATGGGATTTGAAAAGACAGAAATGATAGCATTCCCCGCCGGAGAATGGTGTGAAGAGTTTGGATATCATAAAGCATGCCAGGGTGCAATGAGCCTGTGAAGTGGATTACTATAAAGAAGTGATGGGAACTATAACTGGAACGTTCTTTCTTTTCTCATATATGTGTCTCAGTGTTCATTTCTGGAGAATGAGCGTGCTAACTTAGAAAGATTGCTCATAAAGAATATTTTAAAGGAATATTTTCCAAAATTATTCTGTGGAAAATTAGTCTCATGGAATTCCCTGTAGAAAAATAATAATAATAACTTAGAGACATATTGAAAATTCTTTTCTCATCCTTGAATATTCATAATGCATATTAGGTCATTAAAAGTTCTGAATTAGTCTTGTAATAAAGAAACCTGACTTTTCTGAAAAAAGCTAACCTCCCCCATTTATGTCTCTGAAACAACCCTTTATTTCCCTTCAAGGCACTTTTTTAGTGTCCGTAACTATAATGTCCAGTTATTTTTAATTTCGAACTGCTTCCCCACTAAAATACAGAACAGAGATATTGCCTATCTTATTTACCAGTTTATATCAAGAGTCTAGCATGATGCCTGGACACATAATGGGTACTCAGAAAAAGTGTTTGAATGAATGAATAAAATTTGTACATCTTACCAGAAGAACTAGATGGTGACTGGCTACCACCAATGACTGCCCTGACAGGGAACACAACAGAGCTTCCCAGACAGAGCAAGAGAAAAATGTAGAACAGAACTCAAATTCACATAAAAAAAACAGACTTAATGGTCTGACAGAGACTGGAGGAACTCCTGAAACTGTGGCTCTCGGACGTACTGTTAACCTAGAACTGAAACCATTCCTTAAGCCCGTTCTTCAGACAAAGATTAGACAGGATTATAAAACAAAAAATAATACATGTGAGGAATGTGCTTCTTAGTTCAGTCAGATACACGAGACCAAATGGGTAGCTCTTGTCCAAGCACAGGGTTAGAAGGCAGAAAGAGATAGGAACTGGTTGAATGGATACAGGGAACCCCCCAGGGATGGAAAGGGGGAGTGTGCTGTCACACTGTGGGGATGTCACAAAACAATATGTGTATAAATTTTTGTATGAGAAATTAACTTGAGCTGTAAACTTTCACCTAAAGCACAAGGGAAAAAAAAAAAAGAAAAAAAAAAAAAAACAGCTTGTACATCTTTGTTTAACTTTGCACTTTCTAAACAGTTGATAAAGTGTAGAGCTGGAAATTGAAGAAAGCACTATCAGATTCCAATCTATGTTTTTAACCATAAGTGGTATACGCTGCCCTCCTTCTCCCTCTCCATCATCCAGGAGTCTTAATGTTATAGTTTTTCTCCTGGGCATTTATTCTATTTATTATCTTTTAAAGCTTAAACGATTTTCTGATATGCTCAAATTTCTTTATATTTTTCAGGCAAAGGCTGCCACCTAAAAATGTTTACTACTATCGCTGCCCGGACCATAGGAAGAATTATGTGATGTCCTTTGCATTTTGTTTTGATCGAGAAGATGACATTTATCAGTTTGCTTACTGCTACCCATACACATACACTCGTTTCCAGCATTACCTTGACAGCCTGCAGAAGAGAAACATGGATTACTTCTTTCGAGAGCAGCTGGGCCAGAGCGTGGTAAGGCCTGCACTGGATGGGAATTTCATTCAGAATCAGGCAGCCTTGGGGTAGGGTCTTAGCAATGGGGTTTTTTTTCTACAGAGTGAAAATAATGAATGTTGATGCTTTATAGACTATATGCTCTGGGACTTCTAAAAATTCTTATTTTGTAATTCATTACTGTAATGGGCCCAGGAAGTTATAGGATAATATATGAGACAGATGCTTGTCCTTCTTCTGAATGAAGCTGATAAAACTGTCTAATAAAATACAAAAGTTCTGATGAATCCCAAAATCCTTAGAGAAAGAAAGGAAGCTTCTACTGGGTGTTACCAAAAGCATGAAAGCATTTTACAAATGTGAGCCTCTGAGACGAAGAAAACACTTGTTTCTTAGTGAATCCAACTTGCCTGCAGTAAAGGTTAGCAAGTGGTCTATAGTCTGTCTGTTACGATCTCAGTGTGTTCTGTCTCAGTGCCATCCACCAGTTGCTGGTTCCTCTTCCCTGCCCTAGGTTTAGTTCCCTGGGTCTGGAGAATCCAGTCTTCCCTTATATATTAGTTTCCTGTTGCTGATATGAAAAATTACCACAAACTTGGTGGCTTAAAACAACACACACTTATTATCTACAGTTCTGGAGGTCGGGAGTGTGGAATCGGTCTCACTGGGCTAAAATCAAGGTGTCGGTATGGCTGCATTCCTTCTGAAGGCTCTAGGGGACAATCCATTCCCTTGCCTTTTGCAGCTTCTAGAGGCCATCTGTATTCTGTGACTGGTGGTTCCCTTCCATCTTCAAACAATGGCTGGTCGGGTCTTTTTCATCTGGCATCACACTGACACTGACTCTCCCACCTCCCTCTTTGCTGTATTTTTATGCAAATAATGTGCATGTTGTACATATTTGGCCAACTGCACAACCCCCTTGTGCATTATTTTCCTAGGTGTGCTATGCACATTATATGTGTGGGCATGTTATTTGCAAAAAAAAAAAAATATGGTACTTCGCAGGACCCTTGGGATTATGTTGGACTCATGCAGATAATCCAGTAATCCAGGATAATCTCCCCTATCACAAGAACCTTGACTGAATCAGATCTGCAATGTCCCCTTTGTCATGTAAGATAATATATTTACAGGTTCCAGGGATAGGATATGGACATCTTTGATGTAGGAGGGCATTATTCTGCCTACTACACCTTCCTTCTCTTTTTTCCTCTCCCCCTTACCCAAACCAGGAATATGAAGTTATTCTTCACATTGAATGCAGGATATCATAAGTTTTTCTCTTTGTTTCTAGCAATACTTTGGTTGCTAGTAAAGAATAAGCAGATGATAAGAAGTGTGGATTCTTATCGCTCTTCAGGAAGTGTGGATTGTGCCTCTGAAATGAGCAGATTGAGCAGTCTCTAAATGTCCCAAGTAAGAATACTGACAGAATTGGCAGAAGATACTGTACTTGGGGGTGTGGTATGTGGTGATGGAGAAATGGACTCTGCCTAGTGAGTGTGAGTTCAACCTAGAAGTGGGCCCCGCTTCTAAATAAATGTTTTCACAGCCAGGCTATTTAGAAGACACTCAGTCTGGTCTGGGATACCCAAACAAAGAGAAATAAAGATGGCCTGGGCCTGGCTCAGATACCCGAGAGCCAAATCTGGTCTCAGAAGGTAGTGGTTGTGATCATATTCTTAAAGTCTGAGATTCTGTATGCTCTAAGATTTTGTTAAAATCTTCCTTCTACTCTAACCCTCTTCCCAACAGTGCTTCTGGGAGGTGCCATGTGTATTTGGTGCCTGTATATTTTGAACTAAAAATTGGGACACATGGTGTATCAGTCAGCTTGCTAGCAGAAGACAGATGGCAGACTCAAATTAGGATAATTTGAAAAGGTTTAATAAATGGGCTATTTACAAGGTGTGGGTAGTGTGTAGGGAAGACACAAAGTATAGCGCAATTCCCTAGGGCTAGTAACAGGTCAAAGGATGCGAAGGGAGGGAATGGTTACCAGAACTCAGAAGTAGGGAGTCATGTAGTGAGCCCTTGAAAGGAACAGTGACCTTCAGTTGAGGAACACAGTTTGAGATGACCCCACAGGGAGGGAGCTGAGGATATAAATACATAGACCTCATTCTCTTGCTTCCCCCCTGATCTCCTGCTAGGTGTCCTATTGGCCAACCTAACTGGAAGCCAGAGGGTAAGGATGTAATTCATACCAATCTGCCTCCCAGAGCTAAGAAATGGATAGAGAAGGACAGAGAGTGGATATAGAGGGGCAAATAGAACATATCAAACAGATGCTGTGATCAACAGTATGTTACTGGGGACAGTGAGATTATTTGAGATGTCAGAGGAAATTTTGAGATGGATATCTTCCATAAATATGTGAGAAGTTCATTCAACACTTGTGACTTTTAAGGGCAGGATCTGGGCATTTCATTCTTGTGTCCACCCCAGCCTCCTCCTAGATTTATGCCAAAAAGAATATAGATTTGTATTGAATGTTTATTTAGTGAATGATTAAAGGAGTGAAATTAATTAAGATATATCAGTGTGAAGAGCAGAGAGCAGCAGGAAGCTGATAAGAGGGGTAATAGGATAAGTAAGTTTGCCAATAACAGATATCCAAACAACAGATACCTAAAATAACTAACAACTTAAGCAAGGTAGAAGTTTATTTCTCTCTAATATAAAAGTCTGTTGTTGTTAGTTACCATCAAGTCAATTCTGACTCAGTGTGAGCCCCGTGTGTACAGGGTAGAACTGCTCCATAGAGTTAAGTCAAGTACTTAAACGTTTGCACATTCAGGGACTGCCAGAAGGAAAAAATTCTACCAAACCAAAACCAAACCCACTGCCGTCGTGCTGATTCTCACTCATAGCGATCTTACAGAACAGAGTAGAATTGCCCCATAGGGTTTCCTGTTGGCGCAGTCATTAAGAGCTTGGCTGCTAACCAAAAAGTCAGCAATTTCAATCCACCAGGTGCTCCTTTGAAACTCTATAGGGCAGTTCTACTCTGTCCTATAGGGTTGCTGTGAGTCAGAACCGACTTGACGACAATGGGTTTGGTTTTTGGTTTGGTTAATCTTTATGGAAGCAGACTGCCACATCTTTCTCCCTCGGAGCAGCTGGTGGGCTCGAACTGCTGACCTTTTAGTTAGCAGCTGAGTGCTTTAGCCACTGCATCACCAGAGCTCCTTCCTAGAAAGATAACAGTCTAGAAGTAGGCGATCTACAGATGATATTGTGCCTCTCCTCCTCAAAAACATCAAGGATTTTTTCAGATTTGTGCTCTGTCATCGCTAAGGTGTGGCCCTGAATATCATGATCCAATATGGAATTCTACCATTACATTCATGTTCCAGGCAGCAGGATGAAGGAAGTGGGGGAAAAAGGAGAAGAAGCAGTTATGTGGCACTTTCACTTACATCCCATTTACTAGAACTCATGTTCATCCTTAACTATAGGAAGGATGGAAAATGAAGTCTTTATTCTGGGTGACTTTTCCCAGTTAAAAATTGGTAGTTCTATAGTTATGAAGAGGAGAATGGATACTTAGTCTCTGCCACAGGAAGCCTGAATTCTGCTTATTGCTCTGACACCAGACTACTTCTATGACCTTGAAAGCTATTTCACCTTTCTGGGGACAATTTCTTCATCTATAAAGTGAGCAAACTGAGTTTGAATAGAGATTTTCAAATTACTCTTTGAGGAATTCCTCAGTTAGGGAAAATAAATAATTTGAGACCCTATCCTACTTCGGACCCTTTGAGAAGCACTGTGGGGATATATAAATAGGTAACACAAGTCTTTATGGACTTCCAGATATATCTTCTTTACCAGAGAAAATATGTCCAAATGGCTATAACATTTTTTAAAGTGTAAAATTAAGGATCTCATAAGTTGTTTAAAGAGTTAGTGGTGAGAAAAAGACCATGGAGGAGGTGGGCTTTAAATTTAGTCTTGAAAGATGGGTAGGATTACAATAGATGGAGTTGGGGAGAAGGTAGCCCAGAAAGCAGGAACAGCCTGAGCCATGTATAGTAATAGTTGGTTAGAAGACTGATTTGATTGGACTAGGAAACTCATGGGGAGTACTGAAAGGTTAGGATAGACAGGGAGACTGGAGTCAAATTATGGAAAGCCTTGGCTGTCATATACTCAGGAATTTTGGGTATATTCTTTATTTAGATTCAACAGACAGTGAGTCAGGCACGTTATATATACTATCTTGTTTATTCTTCACAAAAGTTTTATGGAGTAAGCAGGATTATCCCAGTTTGGAGGATAAGACTGAAAAAAAAATTTCCTTAAATCAAAACTACAATGAGATACCATCTTACCCCGACGTTACTGGCACTAATCAAAAAAAAAAACAAAACAGAAAATAACTAATGTTGGAGAGGCTTTGGGGAGACTGGAACTCTTGTGCACTGCTGGTGGGAATGCAAAATGGTACAACCATTTTTGAAAATGATATGGTGTTTCCTTAAAAAGCTAGAAATAGAAATATCATATGATCCAGAAATCCCACTCCTAGGAATACATCCTAGAGAAATAAGAGCCGTCACACAAATAGACATATGCACACCCATGTTTATTGCAGCATTATTCAAAGCAAAAAGATAGAAACAACCTAAGGGCCAACAAATTATGGTAGATACAAACAATGGAATACTACTCAATGATGAAGAACAATGATGGATCTGCAAAACATCTCACAACATGGATGAATCTGAAGGGCGTTATGTTGAGTGAAATAAGTCAATCACAAAAGGATAAATACTGTATGAGACCACTATTATAAAAAGTCATGAAAAGGTTTCCACATAGAAAGAAAAAAACTTTGATGGTTACGAGGGAGGGGAAGGTTGGGGAGGGAAGAACACTAACTGAACAACAGGTAAGTGATAACTTTGGTGAAGGGTAAGACAGTACACAGTACTGGGAAAGTCAGCACAATTTGGCCACAACAAAGTCAAAGAAGCTTCATAGACACATCCAAACTCCCAGAGGGACCAAGCTACTAGGCTGAGGGCTGGGGACCATGGTCTCAGGGGACATCTAGCTCAATTGGCATAACACAGTTTATAAAGAAAATGTTCTACATCCTGCTTTGATCAGTAGCATCTTTGGTCTTAAAAGCTTGTGAGTGGCCATCTAAGATATATCTACTCATCCCACCCCATCTGGAACAAGGGAGAATAAAGAAAACCAGAGACACAAGGGAAAGATTAGTCCAAAGGACTAATGGACCACAGCTCCCACAGCCTACACCAGAATGAGTCTAGCACAACTAGATGGTGCCCAGTTACCACCACTGACTGCTCTGACAGGGATCATAATAGAGGGTCCCAGACAGAGCTAGAGAAAAATGTAGAACAAAATTCAAACTCACAAGAAAAGACCAGATTTACTGGTCTGACAGAGACTGGAGAAACTCCAAGAGTATAGCCTCCGAACACCCTTTTAACTCAGTGCTGAAGTCACTTCTGAGGTTCACTCTTCAGCCAAAGATTAGACAGGCCTGTAAAACAAACAATAACACACATAGTTCAACCATGTATATGAGACTAAATGGGCACACCAGGCCAGGGGCAACGACAAGAAGGCAGGAGGGGACAGGAAAGCTGGATGAATGGAAATAGGGAACCCAGGGTGGAGAAGGGAAGAGTGTTAACACATCGTGGGGTTGGCAACTAATGTCACAAAACAATATGTGTATTAATTGTTTAATGAGAAACTAATTTGCTCTGTAAACTTTCACCTAAAGCACAATAAACAAATAAATAAGCTCCTTAGCTAAGGCCACATGGCTATTAGTGTCAGGCTCAGGACTGAAACTCATAGCTTCTAACACCATGCCCCAGCCCATTTAAAAAAAAAAAAAAATTTAATTTTATTGTTGTACTTTAAATGAAAGTTTACCATTCAAGTTAGTCTCTCATACAAAAATTTATACATACATTGTTATATGACACTAATTTTTCTCCCTATACTGTGACAGCACATTCCTCCTTTCTACCCCTGATTTCCCGTGTCCATTCAACCAGCTCCTGACCCTTTCTGCCTTCTCATTTCACCTCTGGACAGGAGCTTCCCATTTAGTCTCATGTATCTACTTGAGCTAAGAAGCATACTCTTAATGAGTATCATTTTATGTCCCATAGTCCAGTCTAATCTTTGACTGAAGAGTTGGCCTCGGGAATGGTTTTAGTGCTGGGTTGACAGAGAGTCCAGGGGCCATGCTCTCTGGGGTTCCTCCAGTCTCAGTCAGACCATTAAGTCTGGTCTTTTCACTAGAATTTGAGTTCTGCACTCCACTTTTCTCCTGCTCCAACAGGGACTCTCTGTTTTGTTCCCCATCAGGGCGGTCATTGGTGGTAGCCGGGCACCATCTAGTTCTTCTCGTCTCAGGCTGTTGCAGTCTCGGTTTATATGGCCCTTTCTGTCTCTTGGGCTAATTCTTTCCCTGTGACTTTGGTATTCTTCATTCTCCTTTACTCCAGGTGGGCTGGGATCAATTGATGCATCTTAGATGGCTGCTTGCTAGCTTTTAAGACCCCAGACGCCACTCACCAAAGTAGTGTGCAGAACATTTTCTTAATAAAGTTTGTTATGCCAATTGACCTAGATGTCCCCTGATAGCATGGTCCCCAGACCCCTACCCTTGCTACTCTGTCCCTCAAAGTGTTTGATTGTATTCAGGAAGCTTCTTAGCTTTGGTTTAATTGAGTTGTGCTGACTTCTTCTGTATTGTGTGTTATCCTTCCCTTCACCTAAGATAATTCTTGTCTACTATCTAGTTAGTGAATACCCCTCACCCTCTCTCCCCACCCTTGTAACCATCAAAGAATGTTTTCTTCTGTGTTTAAACCTTTTCTTGAGTTCTTATAATAGGAGTTTTATATATTTGTCCTTCTGTGACTGACTAAATTCACTCAGCATAATGCCTTCCAGATTCCTCCATGTTATGAGGTGTTTCACAGATGCATCGTTGTTCTTTATTGTTGTATAGTATTCCATTGTGTGAATATATACTGTAATTTGTTTATCCATTCGTCAGTTGACGGACACCTAGGTTGTTTCCATCTTTTTGCTGTCAGGAACAGTGCTGCAATGAACATGGGTGTGCATATATCTTTTCATGTGACAGCTCTTATTTCTCTAGGATATATTCCAAGGAGTGGGATTGCTGGATCATATAGTACTTCTATTTCTAGCTTTTTAAGGAAATGCCAAATCGATTTCCAAAGTGGTTGTACCATTTTACATTCCCACCAACAGTGTATAAGTGTTCCAGTCTCTCCATAACCTCTCCAACATGTATTATTTTGTGGTTTTTGGATTAATGCTAGCCTTCTTGGGGTGAGATGATATCTTATTGTAGTTTTGATTTGCATTTCTCTAATGGCTAATGATCATGAGCATTTCTTCATGTGTCTGTTAGCTGCCTGAATGTCTTTGGCGAAGTGCCTGTTCATATCCTTTGCCCATTTTTTAATTGGGTTTGTTTGTCTTTTTGTTCTTGAGGTTTTTCCGTATCTTGTAGATTTTAGAGATTAGACGCTGATGGATTTGTTGTAGCGAAATATTTTTTCCCAGTCTGTAGGTTGTCTTTTGACTCTTTTGGTGAAGTCTTTTGATGAGCATAAGTGTTTGATTTTTAGGAGCTCCCAGTTATCTAGTTTCTTTTCTGGTGTTTGTGCATTGTTACTCAAGGTTCGTATTGTGTTTATGCCATGTATTAGTGCTCCTAGCGTTGTCCCTATTTTTTTCTTCCATGATCTTTGTCATTTTCAATTTTATATTTAGGTCTTTGATCCATTTTGAATTAGTTTTTGTGCATGGTGTGAGGTATGGGTCTTGTTTCAGTTTTTTTGCCCTGGCCCTTTGATTAACCCACTGCTGCTACCTACATTGGGCCTACTGGGGACCACAGTAAATTTTTAAGAAAGGGATCACCTTATCCTGAGCAGCATCTTAAGACAGTAAATTTAATGGTAGTGCAGAATGTACCCGTGCTGGCTACACTAGATTAGGGGGAGCTCTGTAAGTTGGCTCCGTCCGCTGTTCTAGTCCTTGAAACAGATACCAGAGACTTAAAGGAAGGGTTTCTTCAAGGCATACTTTTGCAGACAGGACAATTCTTGGTTACCAGGGCATTTGATTTGGCTCGTGTTTGAAGGCACCACTATAATTAGTTAATGCTTATTACAGTTTGTAGGGAGGATAATTACAAGTGGGAAGCCTAAACATGGCAACTTCCAGATCTTAGGGAGCACAAGCAGGAGGCAAGATTTTGAATTTCTAGTGCTGGAACTATTAATCACCACTGGCTTAGTTGCTTCTAATCCTACTTCTAATTCTGGGGAAAATATTGAACAACACAGGAAGCATCAAAAGAAGGTGGAAAGGATACACAGAGTCACTGTACCAAAAAGAATTGGTCAACATTCAACCATTTCAGGAGGTATCACATGATCAAGAACCCATGATACTGAAGGAAGAAGTCCAAGCTCCACTGAAGGCACTGGTGAAAAACAAGACTCGAGGAATTGACAGAATACCAATTGAGATATTTCAATGAATGGATGCACGCTGGATGTGCTCACTTGCTATGCCAAGAAGTTTAGAAGACGGCTACCTGGCCAGCCGACAGGAAGAGATCCATATTTGTGCCCATTCCAGAGAAAGGGGATCCAACAGAATGAGGAAATTATTGAACAATATCATTAATATCACACACAAGTAAATTTTGCTGAAGATCATTCAAAAGCAGCTGCAGCAGTACATCAACAGGGAACTGCCAAAAATTCAAGCTGGATTCAGAACAGGACATGGAACTAAAGATATAATTGCTGATGTCAAATGGATCTTGGCTGAAAGCAGAGAGTACGGAAAGATGTTTACCTGTGTTTCATTGACTCTGCAAAGACATTCAACTGTGTGGTTCATAACAAATTATGAATAACATTGGGAAGAATGGGAATGCCAGAACACTTAATTGTGCTCATGAGGAACTGTACATAGACCAAGAAGCAGTTATATGGACAGAACAAAGGGATACTGCATAGTTTAAAGTCAGGAAAGGCGTGTGTCAGGGTTGTATCCTTTCACTATACTTATTCAGACTGTATACTGAGCGCATAATCCGAGAAGTTGAACTATATGAAGAAGAATGCAGCATCAGATTTGGAGGAAGACTCAGTAACAACCTGTGATATGCAGATGACACAACCTTGCTTGCTGAAAGCGAAGAGTACTAGAAGCACTTACTGATGAAGATCGAAGACTACAGCCTTCAGTATGGATTGCACCTCAACATAAAAACAAAAAAACACCTCACAAATGGACCAATAAGCAACATCATGATAAACATAGAAAAGATTCAAGTTGTCAAAGATTTAGTTTACTTGGATCCACAATCAACACCCAAGGAAGCAGCAGTAAAGAAATCAAACGACATACTGCATGAGGTAAATTTCCTTCAAAAGACCTCTTTTAAGTGTTAAAAAGCAAAGATGTCACCTTGAGGACTAAGGTGAGCCTGACCCAAACCATGGTATTTTCAATAGCCTTGTATGCATGCTAAAGCTAGACAATGACTAAGGAAGACTAAAGAATTGACATCTTTGAATTATGGTATTGGTGAAGAATATTGAATATACCACAGACTCCAGAAGAACGAATAAATCTGTCTTGGAAGAAGTATAGCCAGAATGCTCCTTAGAAGCAAGGATGGCGAGATTTCATTTCACGTACTTTGGACACGCTATCAGGAGGGACCAGTCCCTGGAGAAGGACATAATACTTCATAAAGCAGAGGTCACCGAAAAAGAGGAAGACCCTCAAAGAGACCCTCTTGTTGAGGGTCTTCTTCCCAGTCCTAGGTAACTATTTATTAACTATTCACCTACTTTCTGACTCTATAAATTGCCATTTCTTGACATTTCATATAAATGGAATCATGCACTATGTCATTTTTTGCATCTGGTTTCTTTTGTATAATTTTTTGAGGTTCATCCACGTTGTGGCATGTGTCGGTAGTTCATTCATTTGTATTGCTGAATAGTATTCCTTTGAAAGGATATACCACATATTTTTTATCCATTCACCAGTTGAGGGAAATTTGGATTGTTTCTGGTTTGGGGCTATTATTAATAATGCTGCTATGAACCTTCATGTACATGTCTTTGAGTGTACTTGTGATTTCATGTCTCTTGAGTAGATTTCTAGGAGTGGATTGTTGGGTCATATGATTAGTTTATGTTCAACTTTTTTTTAAAAACTAACAAACTGTGTTCCAAAATAGTAGTACCATTTTACATTTCTATTGGCAATGTAGGAGGATTACCATTTAGCCACATGCTTGCCAACACTTGGTATTGTCTATCTTTTCTATTGTAGCCATTTTAGTGGGTGTGTAGTTGTATCTTATTTGTAGTTTTAATTAGTATTTCTCTATGACTAATTATGTTGAGCACCTTATCATGTCCTTATTTGTGATTCATGTAGCTTCTTTGGTGATGTGTCAGTTCAAATCTTCTACCTGTTTTGTTTAATAAGGTTGTTTATTTTCTTATTATTGAGTTTTGAGAGTTCTTTATATATCTGGATGCAAATACTTTATTAGATATATCCTTGAAAATATTGCCCCCCAATCTATGGCTTGTCACTCATTCTCTTAGCAGTGTCTTTTAAAGAGCACAAGTTTTAAACTTTGAAGTCTTTTATATATCATGCTTTTTGTGTCCTAAGAACTCTTTGCCCAACCACAGGACACAAATATTTTCTGCAGTGTTCTCTTCTAAAATTTATACTTTTAGCTTACATTTAAGTCTGTTATCCATTTTGAGTTAATTTATATGTATGATATGAGGTAAGAGTCTAAGTTTATTTTTTTTGCATATGAATATCCAATTGTTCCAGCACCGTTTGTTAAAAAGACCGTCCTTTGCCCATTAAATTGTTCTGACATCTTTCTCTGATATTTCTACTTAGTTTAATTTTTTTTTCTATCTTTAAGTCTGGATTTCCAGGGCATCAACCCCGTGTCGGTGTATGTTAGTCGAAAGCTATGATTGGGCTGAGGTTATGCTCAAGCATCCTGAACCAGTAAGTCTTCCATTCTCTGGAAATAGATCTCTGTGTAGATACGGAAGCACATTCAAAGTTCAGGCCATTTTCAAATCTGCCCTGGATTATACTTTCTCTTTTTGTTTCCTGTGCATATAGTTTGGTCAGGAGTGTGTGGCTGTCTTTGGCCTTCTCTGATCTTTGCTGTGTCCATACCTAGTCTTGCAGCCCCAGTGACACAGTGGTTAAGAGCTCACCTACTAACCATAAAGGCCAGCAGTTCGAATCCACCAGTCTTTCCTTGGAAACCCTATGTGGCAGTTCTATTCTGTCCTATAGGGTTGCTATGAGTCAGAATTCAGTCAACGGCAGTGGGCTTGGTTTGGTTTGGTATACCTAGTCTCAGCCAGGAATATGCTTGTCCCAACCTTGCAACCATAGGCTAGTAGAGTTTTTGGCCCTCCTCATTCACCCACCTCTGTGATGGTCACTTCTGAAGACAACGCTGCTGGGTGTGGGCATCGTCCACCTCTCCAAATCTCGTGAGCCCCTTCAATCATGGCAGAGAAGCTGCCAGTCCTTGCAACCTGCCCTGACCTAACAAAACCCTGCCTCCCACACTAGGGAGAGGAAGGCGCAGTCTCAGGCCAGAATACGACAGGTTTCCACCCTTATTACCTGAAGTTCAGCAGTTGTTTTTAAGCATAATCATTATCTGATTGTTGTATGCCTTTGGTACAGAGTACTGAAATGTTGGTCTGTGTCAATTTTGTCCAACTTTATATTAGCATTTTGGAGTAGGATTTACCAATCTTCTCATTTAGACATAATCAGAACTGGATTTTAAATGACAAACATTAGTTGTTTAAATCATATAGCCCTTGTACTGTTAAACACCGTAAACTATGGTGTTATTTGCATATGTCATTGGCCCAATTAGATGGACACATAGCTCTGTATGTACTTATGAGTGTATGTATGTGTATTACAAAATTAGATGGAGAGATCTATCTCCATACTTAGGCATACTCACCCAAAGGAATTGTTTAACAAAATAATCTGATAGTGCATTTTAGGGAATCACCAGATAATAATTTACATGAGAGAAGTATTATCTAGGCTGTGCCACTGGCTAGCTGTAAGTCCTTGGGAAAAGCGCTCCCCCTACGGGCCTCAGAAAGTTGGACCAGATGATTTCAAACATCCTTTCCACCTCCAACATAAAATTATGGTTCAAATGTCCACGAGGGCTAGATTGTATGGACAATTCTGTCTGAAAACACACATTGGCCTGTTTGGAATGTTGCCTCTTAATCTGCCTCTTAATCTGTTTTAAATAATAGCTAGTAGCTATAGTTGATGTTATTGTTAGATACTATCAAGTTGATTCCAGCTCATGGCAACTACATGTGTGCCGAGTAGAACTGCTTCATATGGTTTTTAAAGTATGACTTTTCAGAAGCAGATCAGCCTGGTCTGTCTTCTGAGGTGCCTCCACATGGATTTGAACTGCCAGCCTTTCAGCTAATAGTCAAACGCTTAACTATTTGCACCACCCAGGGACTTATAATAGTTATTGAGTGCTTAGAATGTGCCAGACCTAACATTATAATCTTTGTATACATTATGTCACTTAATCCTCACAGCATCGCTACTGTATGGCTAGTACTATTACTGAGAGGTCATTGGTAGTTCAGTGGTAGACTTCTTGCCTTCCATCTGGGAGTCTTCGGTTTGCTTCCCAGCCAATGCATCTCAGGTGCAGCCACCACCTGCCTGTCAGTGGTGGCTTGTAAGTTGCTGTAATGTTGAATAGGTTTCAGTAGAGCTCACAGACTAAGATGGACTAGGAAGAAAGATCTGGCAATCTACTTCCAAAAATCAACCAGTGAAAACTCTATGGATCACAATGATCCAGTCCACAACTGATCATGGGGATGGCTCAGGACTGGGCAGTACTTTGTTCCATTGTGGATGGGGTCACCTTGAGTCAGGGGTCGATTAGACAGTAGCTAACAACAACAACACTGTTATTGAATGCCTACCATGTGACCAGCACTTTCTAGGCTCCGGGGATATAGCAGTGAAAACAGTCAAAAGTTCATGCCCTCGTGGGGCTTACATTCTAGTAGAAGGAGACAGAAAATATTGAAGAAATTAAATCAGGGAAAGAGGATAAGGAGTTTGAGAGAAGGCTTCACTTAGACGGTATAGTTGTCTTAGCTTGCTAGGGCTAACATAACAAAATACCACAAAGTGGGTGGCTTTAAAGAACAGAAATGTATTGTCTCACGGTTTTGGAGGCTAGAAGTCCAGATCAGATCATCAGCTCTAGGGGAGGGTCATTGGCTTGTTGGTAGCCCTGGGTGTTACTTGGCTTCTGGATGGATCCTCACATGGTGTCTCCCCCTGTGTATGTCTCTCTCTGTGTCTGTTTTTGCTTTTTATAAGATGCTACTCAGAAGGGATTAGGTTTAGGGCTTACCCTACTCCAGTATTATTTCATTAACATAACACAAGAAAAATCCTATTCCCAAACAGGATCATACATAGGTACAGGGGTTAGGACTTCAGCATATCTTTTTGGGGGACAAAAATCAATCCATAACTGTAGCATTTAAACTCTGAGATAATAAGTATTATCTTCTCCCATTTACACTATTAAAAGCTTAGGTTTAATAAGATTAAATAATTTGCAGCTAGGATACGAAGTCAAACCTTTGCTGACTCCAAAGAGTGGTTCTAAACCACTGCATTGTTCTGTCTCCCTGGATAGGGAAATATTCTATTTATGTATCTGATCACTTACTGAATTCTTGAAAAGCCATCCTTTAATACTGCAAATATCTGGTGAGCACCTTTTGCCTGTCAGGCCCTATCCTGGGTCTCTAGATGGAGATTAATACAGAACACACCCGGCCCCTGAGAAATACACAATGTAGTAAGAGACACATACGCAAAAACTAATAATGTCAATGATAATAAGAGACCTTGTGTAATAGTGGTATTCGGCAGAGAAGGGGCACAATGGAGGGAATGAAGCCTTCAGGTAGGAGGCATCTTACACTGAGTCTCAAAACATGTGTACAAAGGCTGAGACACTATGGTGTGTCCTGGCAATTGTGAGTGGTTCCATACGTCAGGAGTACAGGGTTGGCCTAAGGAGAACAGGAGGAGTGACAACAGGGGAAGCAGGAGAGGTAGGTAGAGGCCAGGTCATGAAGGCCTTGAATGCCAAGCTGAAGAATTTGGACTCTATCCTGAGAACAGTGAGGAACGAGGCAGGAGGGAACATGATCATTGTGGCACTTAACCCTTACATCTCTAGGATGCCCCTCCTAGTGGCAGCTGACCTTCCTGACTAGAAGCCCAGTTAACACCTACCTGTATATCCAGCCTGCTTTCCTTCCCACAGGCAAAGATACTTGTTAGCCAAGAACATCAGGAGGAGAACTTTACCACCAAGATATAATGTATAGTAATGAGAATGTCATAGAAATACCTAGGGAAGGTGGTCTTTTTGATCTTTTAACACTTCACAGAATCTCCAAATTTAGCAAGGACTGCAGGAGTCACATTCAAATTTAGCAAATATATTAAACATCTCCAGTGGGCAAGGCCCTAAGCTATATAGACGAGCATCTTCTCTTAACATTCCAGAAATGTGACTTCCAGCCTCTGCTCACACATCCCTTGAGGCAGCCTAGGTCCCATCCCAATGACAAGAAAATTCTACAATCCTCCAAAAGGTCTACCTCCCTGTAACTTCCTCTCTTTGATTCTTGCTCCACTCTGGGCCCACCTTACATGTTCCTGATCCGTTAGCCCTGGACAGGCCTGCAAAGATATCAAGACTGTGAGCATGCCCTCCTCAGGAGTCTTCTCTTCTCTAAGCTAGTTTATTCCCCCCACCTAGGTCCTTCTACACCTTTCTTCATATTCCATGGTTTTTAAACTTCTTATATTCTTTGTTGTTCTTATCTGGACATGATCTAGGTTGTTAATTTTCTTCTTAAAATGTCAAACTTAATGTAAAACTCTAAAGATATAATCTAAGCATCCTGAAGCAGAAAGAGGCTCTCGCCTCTTTTGCTGTGGGTGCTAGCTCTCTGGAAATGCAGCCAAAATTTGCTTTAGCTTCTTTGACAGCCAGGCCTGCCTCCTAACCCGGTAGTGGATTTTTGTTGTTCTTTCAATAAAGCCATTTTTATTTCTCTGACATTCTTTAAATAAACTTTTTATTTTGGAATAATTTTAGGTTTGTAAAAAAATTGAAAAGATAATACAGAGAGTTCCCTTATACCTTTACCTAATTTCCTCCAATGTTAACGTATTATCTACCATGGTGAGTTTATCGAAACTAAGAAATTAACATTGGTGCTTTACTATTAACTAAACTCCAGACTTTATTCATATTTCACCACTTTTCCACTAATGTTCTTTTTCCATTCCCAGATCCAAACCAGGATACCCCATTAGCCTGTAAAACCAAAAATACCAAACCCGTTGCCATCAAGTCGATTCCAACTCGTAGTTTTGCATTAGCCTGTAGTAGATTTTAAATGTATAATTGTGAGCCCTTACACTACCCTGTTAAGTTTCAACTTGCTAATCCTTTACTGTAGATTCTTCTAGCTTATTGTGATCATTTTGATCCTTGGATTATCTTATCTTCAATATTAGTGACTTCACTTAGAATATTTAAAGCATATACTTTTAAAATATTAAGTCAAGTATACAGATGTTTAGCAGGACAAGACGTGAGACCAAGGACAGAGAACCATACATGTCACCAGAGACTTCATCCTAGATTGGCATTTTCATATCAGTTCCTAGGCTTGATTATGCTGCTAACCTCGGTAACATAAATCACCCTCAGTGAACTAAGATTTTACTGGCCTCCCATTCAATTCAATTTAGTATTTTTTACGTATCATGTACTATGAGAGATCTAGAAATATACAAAATATAGTACCTACCTCCATTCCCCTATCTTGTCCATACATAAAATTTTATCTAATGGCTGGAGTCCTGGTGGCACAGCGGTTGAGAGCTTGGCTGCTAACCAAAAGGTCGGCAGTTCAAATCCACCAGCTGCTCCTTGGAAACCCTATGGGGCAGTTCTACTCTCTCCTGCAGGGTCACTATATGTCGGTATCAACTTGATGGCAACAGCTGAGGGCTGGTTCAAATCCATGATACAATGGGTTTTTGAATGAAGGAGAACCAGATGGCAAAGGGCAAACATTTAAAAAAAAGAGTTTCTTGCTGGGGAAGGGTTAGGCTAGGTAGGGCTCTACGATGAGGACCCTGGGCAATCAGGAAGCCACACTGGGACTCGGAACCCTTCTCATGAGATTGGCACAGCTCAGCAATCTCTAGGCTCCTAGGTCAGGAATGGGATGGTGATAGGATTCCCTTTACTCATAGTCACAGTGAAGAATGGTCAGGTGATAGAGGGCAGTTCTGAAAGCTCTGTCTTGAAAGATCTTAGGAATCCAAACAAAATTTGAATCTGGGAAGTCAGACAAAAAATGGAAGCCAAATCATGAAGCCAAAGTGGAAAGAATGGAGAACATGGTATAATCAGAGAAAGCCAGAATGCAAGGGTAAGGAGGAAGAGGAGCAGAGTGGAAAAGTATAAGGAGATCTGGAATGATTTAATGGTGGAGTTTGGCATTTTCTACCACAATACCTGTGTGGACCTGTGTGGACAAGCCAGGATCTCAGAAACAAGCTGGAAAGAGACGGATGGCCCGATGGGCAGGAAAGTCAAGGAACATAAGGCAGTAAAGAGGCTAGAGAGGGTCAGCACAGTTCTCACCAGCACAGTAACTCCAAATAAGCTAATTCCTGTCTGTTCTTTCTGTTTCTTCGTCTTCTTCCCCTTTGAAGTCAAACATCATGGAGTTGCAGCTGGCAACATGGCCACACATGTGTATGAAAAATAATTTTGTCTTTTGGCTGAGTTTTAAATTGTGTCATTGTTGGAAGTTGGTAATCTCAATTATCAGCCCCTAATCCACCTCTCAAGAGAGTTCTGTGGACCCCCATCTGTACCAAACCTTGTCCTGATCAGACATTCTAAATTAAACAAGCTTAGTGGCTTTGGCTCTCTTCCAGCAGGCAACTTCATAAGTCACCACTCTCTTGGCAGTTTTTGCTATTCCCTCCAAAAAGAGTCCAAATTAATTGGAGGCAGATATGTCCTCTAGCATCTGGCTGAAGAGCTTCCAACTTATCCTCCTTATGCAGGTGGTCCATCCATTCCAAACCTCAGCCCTGGGTGAGCAAGGTCCTGGGAGAGGAGATGCTGTGCATTGTGATCCCGGGTTCTGTCTGTGCTGTAACAAGGAGGCACATAGCTGATTTGCCTCAAGGTGCAGAGGCATACTCAGGCTACCACACACCTGCTCCATACCTGGTTTCCTAGTTCAGTGACTGCATTACCATCACTCCATTTGCCTACACCAGAAACCTGACTTATTTAACTTTTCCTTTTTATCCCACATAATGTCACCAAGTATGATCAAGGCCACAACTCAGGATCCTTACAATCTGTCCCTTCCTCACTTCTGCTGTCACTTCCCTCGTTCAAACTATCAGCATCTCTTAAGAAGTTACAACAGCTTCTTTAGTCAAGGGGTACATGACATGAGGTGAATAGAGAGAGGGAATACTCAACTGCAGACTTCCAGGCCCTCTTGCTACCCTGATCACACAGCTATCTTAGAATTACAGTGGCTACCAGAAGGTTCCTGCCCTCTTCATAACTATGTGTACCCTCAGTTCTTCACTGATCCTGTGGCACCTGACCAAGAGACAGAGTAACTCCTTCATTGACAATTTCTTCAGTGAGGTTGGCAGATGGCATCCTTCTTACTAACTGATTGCTATTTCTAGTTCATTTTTTCCCCTAACTTTTATATAAACTGCCCTTGCCATCAGCCTATATACAACCCTCAGCCACTCCTTGTTGCTGTCTTTTGGCTTCTTGGACACTCAGTCATGGAGGACTTTGGTCCATAATTGTCCTCTATTCTGCTGCTGCCACCATTTGGAGTAGTTTCAGTATCCATTAAATGATCCATTGAACACCCCATCCTCTCAATAGTTTAAGATAAAATAACAAATTCTTAAAGTAGTCTGTAAGATCCTACATAATCTGTACTCTGCCTGCTTCTTCATCCTTCCATGCCCTTCTACCCTTGTTGTCTATGTTCTACCTACACTTGCCTTCTTACAGTACCTTCTATGAGCCATGGATTTCCCCCCATCCTTGGACCTGCATATGCACTGGCCCTTCTGCTTGGAATCTCCTTTCTGTGTAGTCCTTTGACTAGCTAATTTCTATTCAGCTTTTAGAATCCAACTTAAACAACACTTCCTTATGGAATCCTTCCCAGAAACCCTTTACCCCAGACTTGTTCAAGAACCCCTGTTACATGCTTTCATAGTCTACACTATCAGCATCATTTCTCCTATGAAGCACTTACTTATCACTCCCCTGATTACTCATTTAATACCTATCTTCCTCTGGAGATTTTTAGCTCCATGAGGACAAGGACCATGTCTGTCTTATTCATTCTTCTGTCTGTTTACTGCTGTAGTATGATGTCAGGCACATGAGTGTTTACTGAAGGGATTGAGGCTCTGCATCTAGTCTCTCCCCATCTAATTTAAGCCCTACACCACTGCCCGAGGACCTTTTTTTTCCCCTGATGACAAATGATGTTGAGCATCATTTTCTGTGCTAATTGGTCATTAGTATGTTGACTTTGAAAAAAGGTCTATTCAAATCCTTTACCTATTCTTAAATTGAGTTTTTTTTTTTTATTATTATTATTGAGTTGTAGGAATTCTTTATATATTCTGGATACAAGTCCCTTATCAGATATATGATTTGCAGAACTTGCCTTCCACTTCCTAGGCGGTCTTTAAGATTCTTGATAGTAGCATTTGTGGCACACAAGTTTTAACTATTTATGAAGTCTAATATATTTTATCTATTTTTTTTTTATTTTATTGCTTGTGCTTTTGGTGTTGTATCTAAAAACCATGGCATAACCCAAGTTCAGAAAGATTTACTCCTATGTTTTGTTCCAAGATTTTTTATACATTATAGCTCAATGCCACAGACCCTTACAGTTCTTACCAAGATATAGTAGATTTTCTTGAATAGATGTTTCTCTATTGGCTGTATGCATGGAGAACAGTTCCAGAGAACTGACACCTTTGAATTATGATGTCAGTGAAGAACATTGAATATATACCACGGACTGCCAAAAGAACAAACAAATCTATCTTGGAATAAGTACAGCCAGAATGGTCCTTAGAAGCAAGAATGGCAAGACTTTGTCTCACATACTTTGGACGTTTATGAGGAAGGATCAGCCCCTCGAGAAGGACATCATGCTTGGTAAAGTAGAGGGTTAGCAAAAAAGAGGAAGACCCTCAATGAGATGGACTGACACGGTGGCTGCAACAATGAACTCAAGCATAGCAACGATTGTGAGGATGGCACAGGACCAGGCAGTGTTTCGCTCTGTTGTATATAGGGTTGGGTCACTATGAGTCAGAACCAACTCCATGCCACCTAACAACAACAACAACAAAATTTTTATATATATAGTTTTCAGCAATTAAATGGTTGTTTCACTGGTGAGAGGGTCTGTTGCATTCCTTATACTACCATTCTTGAAGCCAATCTCTGTTGCCAGGTGACCTTTTTAAACATAGATGATTCTATTCACTCTCTTGAGTTAAGTCCTCTATTGGCCCTTCATTACAAACACAATGAAACCTAATCAATTTTTATTAGAATGTATTAATTTGTGTCATCCGTTTTATCTCCCTCTCCCAAGAACCAATAGTTGAACTACTGGTTGATACGTTGTTGTTAGTTGCTGTTAAGTCAGCCACCAACTCATGACAACCCCATGTGTTACAGAGTAGAACTGCTCCGTAGGGTTTTCTTGGCTGTAATCTATATGGAAGTAGATTGCCAGACCTTTTCTTCTGCAGTGCTACTGGGTTGGGTTGGAACTGCTCACCTTTAGGTTAGCTGCCAATCACAAAGCGCTTGTACCACCCAGGGTCCTTAAGAAATAGTCATTATCTTTATGAGCTCACAGTTAAATATAGAAGAGAGGTGCAAGAACAAAAATACTACCCCGTTGAAATTCACAACAAAAAAGTCAGACTATCTAGTCACCTGTTTAAATAAAGTAATCATATTTGCCTGTGCATTCCCTGAGGACAGGGACTATGCCTAATTCAAGCATAGATGTTAATTCCATAAAGGTGCTCCAGGACTGTTTATTGGATAATGCATTAATAAGTGACAGAATGGGATAAAATTTGACCCAGTTCAATGCCTTTCCTCCAGAAACTGTCCCTGATTCCCCTTAGCTGTAAGTGAACTCTCCTATAAACTCCACCAGCAATTTCTCTTACACTCTTTAGACTCCTAGTATTTCCTGTCATATTTCATAACTTGGTTGTGTATATCAATCCTGTTTTTCTAAACTGGATTTAGGAACTTGATCTTAGGAACTGTGCCTGATTCACATTTGAGTTCTTTACTTAGTTTGGTAATAGAAAGGCTCAATGCATTTAAATTGATGTACTTTATTTTAAATGCCTAGAAAGAACAAACCATACCTGAAACAGCTTTCCCCCTCTATTCTTCTAGGGCAATGGGCTCTCTTACTGTACCTTAGAGGGAGATGGTGGACTGTTTGACAGCGTAAACCAGAGTTTAGTTCCCATGCAACAATCTACCTCTTTTGAAGCTGAATGTTTCCAATAATCTCACTTGTAAATACATACATACATACATGAATATATATGTATATATACACTATATATATATATACACACTATATGTATACACACACACACACACACACACACACACACAGAGTGAGAGCCCTGGTGGCACAATGTTTAAGCACTCAGCTGCTAACTAAAAAGTTGGCAGTTCCAACCAACCCAGCGGCTTCAAAGGAGAAAGACCTGGCTATCTGCTCCCATAAAGATTACAGCCTCGAAAACCCTATGGGGCAGTTCTACTCTGTCACATCAGGTTTGTGTGAGTTGGAATTGACTCAACGCCATCTAATAACAGCAACAATATACATATATACATATATATAAGGCCTTGAATGCCAAGCAAGATCTTAATGAGGCAATGACAATGTTCTAAAATGATGTATTATGATGGTGGCACCACTTGGTAAATTTACTAAGAATCATTGAGTTGTACACTGGAAATGGGTGGATTATATCATATGTAAGACATGCCTCAATAAAGTTGAAAGACGTTCCCATGCCCTGAGCAAATGCCACGTATGAAGTAGTCTTGGCAAAAGTTTATTAACCAGTCTAGAGATTAGGGAAAGCAAAGTTGAATATGAAAATGATAAATCCATAAACTGCAAGACCTGCTAATTTTTTTTTCATTGAAGATCATATTGTGAATACAGTGTTCACTGGTTTAGAGCTTTTGTTTGTTTGATTGACTGATTTTATTTAGGACATGTCTAGAAATGGGAAATGGGGCATGTGGAGAAGTCATGCTGTAGCAGCCATAATTCCTCCTTGCCATCTCTGGGCATGGTCATACTTTGTCATTCCCTCTGAAGTCATGTTTCCATTTTGTTGAATCAGAAGGTATATAACATTAGAGCACAAGGTCATTTCTTTTGTGCAAATCATAGAATGTCAAAGCCAAGAAGAATCTTAAAGTTCCTTTAGTTCTCAGATTTTGAAACTGTGCTTTCTGTGTCCCTAAGGAGAGATCTGGGCTCTGAGCAGTACCTTAGGGGCATCAAGAAGTCAGGGCTCTGGCTACCACCAATGACCACCCTGTCAGGGAACACAACAGAGAGTCCTGGATGGAGCAGGAGAAAGGTGGAGTGCGGAACTCAAGTTCTAGTAAGAAGACCAGACTTAATGGTCTGAGACTGGAGGAACCCCAGAAAGCATGGCCCCTCAATTCTCTATCAGCCCAGAACTAAAACAATTTCCGAGGCCAACTCTTCAGACAGGGATTAGACTGGACTGTGGGATTTAAAGTGATACTCGTGAGGATTGTGCCTCTTAGCTCAAGGAGATACAAGAGTCTAAACGGGCAGCTTCTGTCCAGAGGTGAGATGGGAAGGCAGAGAGGGTTAGGAGCTTGCTGAATGGACATGAGGAATCAGGGGTGGAAAGGAGGAATGTGCTTTCACAATATGTGGAGAGCGATTAGAGTCACCTAACAATGTATGCATAAATTTTTGTATGGGAAAAAATTAAAAAAAAAAATCAGGGCTCTGGCCTCTCTTGCCTCCCCCTCATATCCGACACTCACACCAGAGCAGCCCCTGCTTACTAGCCTTTCCCACAAGACTTAGTTTGAAGACCACTCTTCAACGTTTGCAAACCACTCTAACAACATTTGCAAACCTCTCTCTCCAGCTAGAGACATTAGGGCCCCGAGATCCCTTGAGGATCATCCCTGCCTAGAGCAAGACATTATCCATCAATACCAAAAGCAAAGGAAAAGGAAAAAAAAAGAGGTATCAAAATCATCCATCAGATAGTTCTGATATCATCTCTTGGCCATTCCTAAAAGTACTACAAAGACGGTGGTCGAATATTCAGAAAGATGACCATAGGGGTGGGTGACTTCTTAAAGGTACTTAGGGAAAAGAAAATAGAATCAACTGCAAATCATTATTATCCGTTTTCTAACAAAAAAGTCCTTGCTAGAGGAGGGGGCAAGATGGCACTCTAGGCAGAAGCACCACGCCGTCCCTCCACAGCAAAGATCCGAAAAACTAAGCCTAACAGAGAATCAACAATCCTGAAACCCTAGAACACCAAATGAAGAGATAAAGAACTCAGCCAAACACCAAACAGAGTGAGAATACTAAAAGAGAACGGAGAGCGAGGAGAGACTCAGGCAGAGATTCCTTACCAGCTAATGCAGCGCGGATCCACCATCTTGGATTCCTATCGGAGACCAGCGAACGGGAGAGTAGCCTTGCAGAGCATCTGGTCAGAGACAGAACGACCGCTTAGCTTCACACATAACCATCTTCCCGCTGCACCCTACCTACCTGCACCATGCACTAGACATCACACCACCAAGCGGTGCAGGCACGCCCTATTGGAACCTGCCCAGCACTGACTACCGACCGTCCTGGTGGCTGCGGTGAGTGCCACAAGCAACCCGTCCCAGGGGCTCCTCCTCAGCCAGATCTGCCCAGCTGTACCACAAGAACGAAACAAACAAACAAAAAAAATCTACAATCAATAAACGAGAGAAATATCTACTGAATGCCCCGAAAACAGCAAACAATATCAAAACATTTACAAAAACAAGACAAGATGGCTCCAATAGGCGTCCAAATTAAAACACCAGATAACTCTCCTGTGGAAGAAAATGCACTAGAAGTACCTGATACGGAACTCAAATCACTAATACTCAGAATTTTCCAAGAACTGAGGCAAAAAGCTGACAAACATGAGGAAAAAATAGACAAATTTATGGAAAATACAGACAAAAATTTGGAAGAATTCAGGAAGATGATGCAGGAACAAAATGCCAAAATAAATTCACAACTCGAAATTATACAAAAACAACAATTAGAAATCCAAAAGATAAACAACAAGATTTCAGAAATGGACGGTGTCATAGAAGGGCTGAGAAGTAGATTTGAAACCATGGAAGACAGGATCAGTGGAACTGAAGACAAACACTTGGATACAACTCTGTTTCAGGAAAACTCAGAAAAAAGAACAAAGAAAAATGAAGAGACCCTGAGAGTTATGTGGGACACAATTAAAAGCAAAAACTTACGAGTGATTGGCATACCAGAACAGGGGGAGAAAACAGAAAACACAGAGAGGATCATTGACGAACTGCTGACAGAAAACTTTCCCAATATCATGAAAAATGAAAAGCTGGCCATCCAAGAAGCTCAACGAACCCCATATAGAAGAGACCCCAAAAGAAAATCACCAAGACATATCATATTCACACTCGCTAAAACTAAAGACAAAGAATCCTGAGAGCAGCTCGTGAAAAACAAGAAGTCACATACAGAGGAGAAACGATAAGACTAAGCTCAGATTATTCAGCAGAAACCATGCAGGCAAGAAGGCAATGGGATGACATATATAAAATCTTGAAAAAAAAAAAATTGTCAGCCAAGAATAATATATCCTGTAAAACTCTCATTCAGATTTGATGGTGAAATTAGGTCATTTCCAGATAAACAGAAACTAAAGGAATATGCAAAAATCAAACCAAACTTACAAGAATTATTAAAGGGAGTTCTTCGATCAGAGGACAAACAGCTTCAGCCCTCAGGCAAGACCTAGGACCTAGGACGTAGGTTCACATGAACCAGATACCATTCTAGGAACTGAACTACAGAGGACTTTCCAAAAACAAAAGATATACAACAGGGAATCAGAGAAATCAATCAAAGGATGACAACAACATCAAAACAATGAAAGAGGGAACAAACGGCATAGGTATAGAACCTTCTAAAGGAGAGGAAGGCAAGGCGATACCAAGTAACGGTAGACTGCTTCAAAATTATAAAGATAAGGGTAAAATTCATGGTAACCACAAAAAAAGTTAACAAACCAACTCATAAAAATAAAGACGAAAAACATAAAGTCTCAACAAAAACAAAAGAAATGAACACAAAATCCACAAACAAAAGTAACTCAGCACAAGAGAGTAAGAAGAACAAAGAAAACTTCAGCATCACAAAAAAAAAGCACTACAAAATGACAGCAACAAACTCACATCTATCAATAATTACACTGAACGTAAATGGACTCAATGCACCCATAAAGAGACGGAGAGTGGCAGAATGGATAAGAAAACAGAATCCATCAATTTGCTGTCTACAAGAGACACACCTTAGAAAAAAAGATGTGAATTTATTAAAAATCAAAGTTTGGAAAAAAATATATCAAGCTAACAACTATCAAAAAAGAGCAGGAGTGGCAATTCTAATCTCAGATAAAATAGACTTTAAAACAAAATCTACCATAAAAGACAAAGAAGGACACTATATAATGATTAAGGGGATGATCCATCATGAAGACATAACCATAATAAATATCTATGCACCCAATGACAGGGCTCCAAAATACATAAAAAAAAACTCTAACAGCACTGAAAAGAGAAATTGACAGTTCCACAATAATAGTAGGAGACTTCAACACACCACTCTCAGTAAAGGACAGAACAACTAAAAAGAAACTCATCAAAGATACAGAAGACCTAAAGGACACAATCAGCCAACTGGACCTCATAGACATATATAGAACAATCCATCCAACTGCTGCAAAGTACACATTCTTTTCCAATGCACATGGAACGTTCTCCAGAATAGACCACATCTTAGGCCACAGAGCAATCCTCAACAAGATCCAAAATGCTGAGATAATTCACAGTATCTTCTCTGACCACAATGCCATCAAGGTAGAAATTAACACTAGAAAGAGCAAGGAAAAAAAATCAAACACATGGAAACTGAATAATAATCTGCTTACACATCAATGGGTAATAGAAGAAATCAGAGATGGAATTAAAAAATGCCTAGAATCAAATGAAAATGAAAACACATCATACCAAAACCTTTGGGACACAGCAAAGGCAGTCCTCAGAGGACAATTTATAGCAATAGATGCACATATCAAAAAAGAAGAAAGGGACAAAATCAAAACATTAACTACAGAACTCAAACAAATAGAAAGAGAACAACAAAAAAAGCCTACAACCACCGGAAGAAAGGAAATAGTAAAGATCAGAGCAGAAATCAATGAAATAGAGAACAGAAAAACAATAGAAAGAATCAACAAAACCAAAAGTTGGTTCTTTGAAAGAATCAACAAAATCGACAAACCACTGGCCAGACTGACAAAAGAAAAACAGCAGAGGGCACAAATAACCCAAATAAGAAATGAAATGGGGGACATTACAACAGACCCAACTGAAATAAAAAGGATTATAACAGAATATTATGAAAAACTATATTCCAACAAATTTGAAAACCTAGAGGAAATGGATAAATTTCTAGAAACACACGACCTACCCAAACTACAACAAAGTGATATTGAAAATCTGAACAGACCCATAACAAGAGAAGAGATTGAAAAGGTAATAAAAATACTCCCAACCAAAAAAAGCCCTGGCCCAGATGGCTTCACTGGAGAATTCTACAAAACATTTACAAAAGAGCTCGTACCAGTTCTACTCAAGCTATTTCAGAGCATAGAAGAGGAAGCAACACTTCCAAATTTATTCTATGAAGCCAGCATAATGCTGATACCAAAACCCGGCAAAGACATCACAAAAAAAGAAAATTACAGACCAATATCTCTCATGAATATAGATGCAAAAATTCTAAACAAAATTCTAGCCAATAGAATTCAGTATCATATCAAAAAAATAATACACCACGACCAAGTAGGATTCATACCAGGTATGCAAGGATGGTTTAACATTAGAAAATCCATCAACGTAATCCACCACATAAATAAAAGGAAAGAAAAAAATCACATGATCATCTCAATTGATGCAGAAAAGGCCTTTGACAAAGTCCAACACCCATTCCTGATAAAAGCTCTCAATAAAATAGGTATAGAAGGGAAGTTTCTCAACATAATAAAGGACATCTATGCAAAACCAACAGCCAACATCATTCTTAATGGAGAGAGGCTGAAAACATTCCCCTTGAAAACAGGAACAAGACAAGGATGCCCTTTATCACCACTCCTATTTAACATTGTGCTGGAAGTTCTAGCTAGAGCAGTAAGGCAAGAGAAAGAAATAAAGGGCATCCAAATTGGTAATGAAGAAGTTAAACTCTCCCTGTTTGCAGATGATATGATACTATACATAGAAAACCCTAAAGACTCCACGAGAAATTTACTGGAACTAATAGAAAGATTCAGCAGAGTAGAAGGATACAAGATAAACATTCAAAAATCAGTTAGATTGCTATACACCAGTAAAGAGAACGATGAAAAGGAGATCAGGAAATCAATACCATTTTCAATAGCCCCTGAAAAGATAAAATACTTAGGAATAAATCTGACCAGGAATATAAAAGACCTATACAAAGAAAACTACAAAACACTGCTGCATGAAATCCAAAGGGATCTACATAAATGGAAAAACATACCATGCTCATGGATAGGCAGACTCAACATTGTGAAAATGGCAATTCTACCTAAAGCAATCTACAAATACAATGCAATCCCGATACAAATACCAACAACATTCTTCAAAGAGATGGAAAAACTAATTATTAACTTTATATGGAAAGGGAAGAAACCCCGAATAAGTAAAGCACTACTGAAGAAGAAGAATAAAGTTGGAGGACTCACACTACCTGACCTGAGAACCTACTATACAGCTACAGTACTCAAAACAGCCTGGTACTGGTACAACAACAGAGACATTGACCAATGGAACAGAATTGAGAACTCAGATGTAAATCCATCCACCTACGGTCACCTGATTTTTGACAAGGGCCCAAAATACATCAAATGGGGAAAAGACAGTCTTTTTAACAAATGGTGCTGGCAAAACTGGATATCCATTTGTAGAAAAATGAAACAGGACCCATACCTCACATCATATACAAAAACTACTTCAAAATGGATCAAAGACCTGAATATAAAGCCTCAAACTATAAAATTCATAGAAGAAAAAATAGGACCAACACTTCAGGCCTTAATACATGGCATTAACAGGATACAAACCATAAACATCAACACAAAAAACCCAACAGATAAACTAGATAATTGGGATCTTCTAAAAATCAAACATCTATGCTCTTCAAAAGACTTCACCAAAAGAGTTAAAAGAGAACCTACAGACTGGGAAAAAATTTTTGGACAGTACAAGTCAGACAAAGGTCTAATCTCCACAATCTACAAGAAAATCCAACACCTCTACAACAAAAAGACAACCAATCCTATCAAAAAATGGGCAAAGGAAATGAACAGACACTTCACCAAGGAAGACCTTCAAATGGCCAACAGACACATGAGGAAATGCTCGCGATCACTAGCCATTAGAGAAATGCAAATTAAAACCACAATGAGATACCATCTCACCCCGGCATTAATGGCACGAATCAAAAATACTGGAAATAACAAATGTTGGAGGGGCTGCGGGGAGACGGGAACTCTTAGACACTGCTGGTGGGAATGCAAAATGATACAACCATTTTGGAAAATGATATGGCGTTTCCTCAGAAAGCTAGAAATAGACATACCATTCGATCCAGCAATCCCACTCCTAGGAATATATCCTAGAGAAATAAGAGTCATCACTCGAATAGACATATGCACACCTATGTTCATGGCAGCATTATTCACAATAGCAAAACGATGGAAACAACCTCGATGTCCATCAACAGATGAATGGATACACAAACTATGGTACATACACACAATGGAGTAGTATGCAACGAGAAAGAACAACAATGAATCTGTGAAGCATCTCATAACATGGATGAAACTGGAGGACATTATGCTGAGTGAAATAAGTCAATCACAAAAGGACAAATATTGTATGAGACCTCTATTGTAAAAACCCATGAAAAAATTCACATGCAAAATGTAACAATCTTTGTTGGTTACCAGGGATGGGGGGCGGGGGAATACTAAATAGGTAATAGGTAAGTGGTAACTTGGGTGAGAGGTGAGATAGTACATAGTACAGGGGAAACTAACACAACCTGCACAAGGAAAGGTCATGGAGGCCCTATAGACACATCCAAACCCCCTGAGGGACTGAGTTGTTGGACGGAGGGCTCTGGGGACCATGATCTCGGGGAACATCTAGCTCAATTGGCATGACACTACTTATAAAGATAACGCGCTACATTCTATCTTGGTGAGTAGTGTCTGGGGTCTTAAAAGCCTATGAGCGGCCATCTAAGATACTCCACTGATCTCATCCCTTCGGGAACAAGGGAGAATGAAGAGAACAGGATTCAACGAAAAGATTAGTCCAAACGACTAATTGTCCACAGCTACCAAGGCCTCCACCGGACTGAGTCCAGTACAGCTGGATGGTGCCCGGCTACCACCAATGACTCCTCTGACCAGGATCACAACAGAGGGTTCTGGGCAGAGCTAGAGAAGGATGTAGAGCATAATTTTAACTCCCCCCCAAAAAAAAAGAAGACCAGATTTACTGGCCTAAAGAATACTAGAGAAACCTCAAGAGTGTGGCCCCCAGACACCCTTTCAGCTCAGAGGTGAAGTTACCTTCGAGGTTCGATGTTAAGCCTGGGAATGGACAGCCCAGTAAAACTAAATGGGACTAACGAGGTACAGGAGTCCGGTGACAAGGGCCAGAAGGCAGAGGGAGAGTAGGAAACTGATGATAAGGAACACAAATTGAATAAGGACACTGTCGATGTATTGTGAGATTGTTGACCACTGCTATAGGGCAACATTTGTAGTAATTACTAAATGGGAGGCTGTTTTGTCCTGTAAGCCTTCATCTTGGGCGAGAATGGCAGCACAATTGGAAGAGCATAGTCAATATCACTTAAATGTGTAAGTAAAAAGTTTTGAAATGGTGTTTAAATAAAATAAAATAAAATAAAAAACAAAAACAAATGAGACTAAAGAGGTACAATAGTCCACTGACAAGGTCCAGAAGACAGAAGGGGACAAGGAAGCCCCCTGGTGATAGGGAACACAAGGTGGAGTAAGGATATTCTTGATGTGCTGTGAGATTGTTAACCATTGTCATAGGGCAACATGTGTAGTAACTGTTAAATGAAAAACTATTTTGTTCTGTAAGCCTTCATCTTAAGTGAGAATAACAGCACAGTTGGAAGAGCGTAGTCAATGTCACTGAACTGTGAATGTAGAAATTCTTGAAACGGTGTATCTTTGGCCATCTGTAATTTTCATCAAAAAAAAAAAAAAAAGGTTGAGAATTTAGAGGCTTAATACGTTGTGGGGTTGTTAACCAATGTCATAGAACAACATGTGTACTACTATTTCATGAGAAACTATTTGCTCTGTAAGCTTTCACCTGAAGTACAATAAAATAAAAAAAAAAAAGAAAAAGTCCTTGCTGCAGGAATACTTGATGAATGAATTGGACGTTTTCCTAGAATCTTATTAAAAATAGCGTTCAGGGAGATTGTTTCAGTATTAAAAAACAGATCACTGGCTACAGCTTTTGTCTTTCTTGTACTTATTTGGGTTAAAGGAGCTATCTGAAAGGTGAAATTTTAAAGCAACTTGCAATATGATTTTGGCCTCAGAGTGGGATTCTGCGGTCTTACTTTCAAGAGGTTGACTTTGTGTTAGTTTTGTTGACTCTGCCAACCAGTGATGGCTTGGGAACAATATGATGGAACATGTGTTCACAGTCCAAGAGAGAGACAAAACACAGGCCCTGGGAAGAAGGGGGTTATGAGGCACACCCACAGCCTGGCAGTTAGAACTGGAGGCTTCAGGTAAGATTTGACTTATGTTCCTGGCTGGGATCTGTACTTCTTCCCGGAGCAGGCCATTGAGCTTCCCAGGGACTCCTACAGTCAGCAATGGGGCTGAGGTTGCAGTAACCTTCTCCGAGAACTCTGCTTGTTTCTGGAGGATTGTGGCCAGAGGTGTGGGGATGAGGTGGCAGTGGGACAGATGCTGACTGACAGAGCCTCCCAACAGTTAGACATTCTCCCAGTGAGGCAGCTCTGCTTTCTTCTCCTCTAACACTGCTGACCTCTGCTTCCTTCTTTTCCTGCTTCCACATCCTCTTTTTCTTTGGCAAAAATTATTCTTTAAATGTGCATTTGTCTGTAAGTGCTAAAACAATAAAACTCTAGAATAAAATATAGGAGCCTTGGGTTAGGCAATGGTTTCTTAGATATGACACCAAAAGTACAAGCCACAAAAAACAAAATAGATAAATTGGGCTTCACCAGAACTGAAAACTTTTGTGCTGCAAATGATACCATCAGGAAAGTAAAAAGACAACCTACAGAATGGGGGAAATATTTTTAAATCATATGTCTCAAAAGAGACTTGCATTAAGAATATACGGAGAACTCCTACAATTTAATAATAAAAATACAAATAACCCAATTAAAAAAAGAACAAAGGATCTAAATAGACATTTCTTCAAAGAATGACCAATAAGCACATGATGCTCAACATCGTTGTTGTTGCTGGGTGCCATCGATTGAATCCGACTCATAGCAACCCCATGTGACAGAATATAAGTTCCCTCATAGGAATTTCTTGGCTGTAATGTTTACAGAAGCAGATCTGGTACCAGGTCTTTCCCCTATGGAGTTGTTGAGTGAGTTCAAACTGTGAACCTTTTGGTTAGCAGCAAGCACTTAACCACTGTGCCAAAGCTCCTTAAACATTATTAGTCTTGAGGAAATGCAGATCAAAACCACAGTGAGATAACACATCATACACACTAGGGAAGCTATAATAAAAAAAAAAAAGACATACGATAACAAGCGTTGGGGAGGATGTGGAGAAATTAAAACCCTCATACATTGCTTGTGAGAATGTAAAATGGTGCAGCTACTTTGAAGAATAACTGGTAATTCCTCAAAATGTTATGCGTAGAGTCACCACATTGACACAAAAACTTATACACAAATGTTTATAGCAGCATTATTCATAACAGCCAAAAAGTGGAACAACCAAATGCCCATCAACTGATAAATGGATAAATAAGATGTTACATATCCATACAATGGAATATTAGCCATAAAAAGGAATGAAATACTGATACATGCTGTAATATAGATGAACCTTGAAAACATTATGCTAAGTGAAAGAAGCCAGTCCCAGAGACCACATACTGTATAATTCCATTATATGAAATGTCCAGAATATGTAACCCCATAGAAACAGAAGTAGATTAGTGGTCACCTAGGGCTGGGAGGGTTGTGGGGAGAAAAGGGAGTGACTGCTAATGGGCACAGGGTTTCTTTCTGAGGTATTCAAAATGTCGTAAAATTAGATTGTTTTGATGATTTTCAAAGTTTTGTGAATATACTAAAATGTACTGAATTGTACAAGTTCATTGATTAAATCTTATGGTATGTGAATTATATCTCAATAAAGTTGTTTAACAAAATGTGCATTTACCTTACATTTTACCAAGTACTGTGGCACCGATTTCTCATGTGACAGTCACAATGACCATTTGCAGTGCAATGACTTAGGATTCTTATGCCCAATTTACAGGTGAAGAAACTAAAGCATTGGTGAGATACTAGCCCAAATTCACACCAGGTCACACTAGAATCCAGGCTGTCTGACTTGAAATTAAACATTATTTTTTTAAGTGCCTTATAGTCCTAATGGGCTCCTGGGTGGTGGCAACGGTTTTCAGTTGGCTACTAACTGAAAGTTTTGGAGTTTGAATCCACCCAGCAGCACCTCAGAAGAAAGGCCAGGCGATCTACTTCTGTAAGATTATAGCCATTAAAAACCCCATGGAGCGCAGTTCTACTCTGATGCACTTGAGGTCACCATGATTTGATAGTCCTAATAGCTATTTATTTGTTCAACATGTATTTATTAAACAGCTACTATGTGCTAGACATTGTCTCAGATGCCAGCGATATAGCAGTGAACAAAACAGACAAAAATTCCTCTCCTCATGGAGCTTAGTTTATAGTGAAGACAGACAGAAAATAAATGGAAAAATAGAGTAGGGAAGGAGCATATAAGATTTACAACTTTAGATGAAGTGTCCAGGAAAGGCTTCATTTTGAAGGTGACATCTGAGTAAAGATCTGAAGGAGATGAGGAAACAAGCTGGGAAGGGTGTTCCAGGCAAATACAAAGGCCCTAAATTAGGAGCATCCCTGCACGTTCTAGGAACATCAATGAAGCCAGTGTGACTAGAGTGGAGGGGGAAGACATCACAAATATTAGAGCTGGCCAGATCATATATTTGTACAGGTTTTGCAAAAACAAAAAATTTCAAATGGTAGACATTTTATTAATCTCTAAAGACAAGGGACATTAATCTATTTTAAAAATGTATTGTGTGCTAATCAATGCAAGATAGCTAGGAACTGTGGTTAAGGCAGATACACAACATATGAGTGTTAAATTTTCTTGTTATTAAACTCAACTATTATCAAGATGGATTATCTAAGCATTAACTTTTCCTCATCTTCTGAGTTGACGCTACATCTTGGTCAGCGCCTGGTAACTTGCCAACTGCCCAGTTGCTCTCAGTTATTAGCATTTTCCTCTCAAAGGGAAACGTCCAATTGCCACCTGCTTAGGCAAGGGGGAGAGTGATCTTGGTTTCTTATGACGCTATTCATTTGGATCAAAGCTGTAAAGAAAGCAATTGCCTCTAAAAATCTTTAAGGTAATATCTTCAGCTGTTTCAATCTGAGGAAGCAAAAAGTCATAAAGAAAAAGAGAGCATGATTTTAGATGTCAGACATATCTGGGTTCAAATCTCATGTCTGCTATTTATGAACTGGGTGACTATAGACAAATTATATGTGACAAGTTCTATGACCATGGCAAGTTACTTTACTTCTTGGATGCCAGGGTGCCTTACCTGTTAAACAAAGATAATCGAACCAACTTTAAAGTATTTTTGTGGGAATTTAATTAGAGTTAATATGTTAGAGTGCAGTCACATAGTTAATACGACTATTATTTAAATTTACGCACCAACCGCTAAGGCCAAAGATGAAGAAATTGAAGATTTTTACCAATGTCTGTAGTCTGAAATTGATAGAACACGTGATCAGTATGCATTGATAATTACTGGTGATTAGAATGCATAAGTTGAAAGCAAAGAACAAGGATCGATAGTTGGGAAATATGGTATTGGTGATAGAAATGATGCCAGAGATTGCATGATATAATTTTGCAAGACGAATGACTTCTTTGTAGCAAATACCTTTTTTCAACAACATAAACGGTAACTATACACTTGGACCTCACCAGATGGAATACACGGGAATTAAATTGACTAAATCTATGGAAAGAGACAATGGAATAGCTCAATATCATCACTCAGAACAAGGCCAGGGGCTGACTGCAGAACAGACCATCAATTGCTCATATGCAAGTTCAAGTTGAAGCTGAAGAACATTAGAAGTCCACGAGAGCCAAAGTACAACCTTGAGTATATTCCACCTGATTTTAGAGACCATCTCAAGAATAGATTTGATGCATTCAACACTAATGAACGAAAACCAGAGGAGTTGTGGGATGACATCAAAGACATCATACATGAAGAAAGCAAAAGGTCATTTAAAAGACAGGAAAGAAAGAAAAGGCCAAAATGGATGTCAGAAATGACTCTGAAACTTGCTCTTGAATGTTGAGTAGCTAAAGCAAATAGGAGAAGTGATGAAGTAAAAGAGCTGAACAGAAGATTTTAAAAGGCAGCTCGAGAAGACAAAGTAAAGTATTATAATGACATGTGCGATGACCTGGAGTTAGAAAACCAAAAGGAAAGAACACGCTCAGCATTTCTCAAGCTAAAAGAACTGAAGAAAAAGTTCAAGCCTCAAGTTGCAATATTGAAGGAAAATATTAAACGTTGCAGGAAGCATCAAAAGCAGATGGAAGGAATACACAGAGTTACTATACCGAAAAGAACTGGTCAGCATTCAACCATTTCAGAAGGTATTATACGGTCAGGAACTGATGGTACTGAAGGAAGAGGTCCAAGCTGCACTGAAGTCATTGGTGAAAAACAAGGCTCCAGGAATTGATGGAATACCAACTGAGATGTTTCAACCAACAGATGCAGTGCTGGAGGTGCTCACTCATCTATGCCAAGAAATTTGGAAGACAGCTACCTGGACAGCCAACTGGAAGAGATCCATATTTATGCCTATTCCCAATTTATGCCCATTGCAAAGAAAGGCAATCCAACAGAATGTGGAAATTATTGAATGACATAATTAATATTATTAATCATTAATACACACAAGTAAGTTTTACTGAAGATCATTTAAAAGTGGCTACAGCAGTACATCAACAGGGAATTGCCAGAAATTCAAGCTGGATTCAGAAGAGGACGTGGGACAAGGGATATCATTGCTAATGTCGGATGGATCCCTGCCTGAAGGCAGAGAATACCAGAAAGATGTTTACCTGCATTTCATTTACTGTGCAAGGCGTTTGACTGTGTGGATCATAACAAATTATGGATAGCACTGAGAATGGGAATTCCAGAACACTTAATTGTGCTTATGAGGAAACTTTACATAGACCAAGAGGCAGTAGTTTGAGCAGAACAAGGGGATAGTGGCTGGTTTAGTCAGGAAAGGCATGTGTCAGGGTTGTATCCTTTCACCGTACTTATTCAATCTGTATGCTGAGAAAATAATCCAAGAAACTGGACTATATGACGAAGAACGGGGCATCAGCATTGGAGGAAGACTCATTAACAACTTGCTATATGCAGATGACACATCCTTGCTTGCTGAAAGTGAAGATGACTTGAAACACTTACTGATGAATATCAAAGATCACAGCCTGCAGTATGGATTGCACCTCAACATAAAGAAAACAAAAATCCTCACAACTGGACCAATGAACAACATCATGATAAATGGAGAATATACTAAAGTTGTAAAGGATTTCATTTTACTTGGATCTATAACCAACGCCCATGAAAACAGCAGTCAAGAAATCAAATGACTCATTGCATTGGGAAAATCTGCAAAAGACCTCTTTAAAGTGTTGAAAAGCAAAGATGTTGCCTTGAATACTAAGGTGCACCTGACCCAAGCCATGGTGTTTTCAATCGCCTCATACGTGTGCGAAAGCTGGGCAATGAATAAGGAAGACCTAAGAAGAATTGATGCCTTCAAATTATGGTGTTGGCAAAGAATATTGAATATTTTGTAGACTGCCAAAAGAATGAACAAATCTGTCTTGGAAGAAGTACAGCCAGAATGCTCCTTAGAAGCAAGGATAGTGAGACTATATCTCACATACTTTGGACATGTAATCAGGAGGGATCAGTCTCTGGAGAAGGACATCATGCTTGGTAAAGTATAGGGGTCAGTGAACAAGAGGAAGACCCTCAACGAGATGGATTGATACAGTGGCTGCAACAATAGGCTCAAGCATAACAACAATGGTGAGGTTGACACAGCACCGGGCAGTGTTTCATTCTGTTGTACATAGGGTCGCTGTGAGTCAGAACTGACTCAGTGCTACCTAACAACAACAGCAACAACATATAGTTTAGGCTCAACCAGTGATGATCATCTTGGCTCTTGTTGGCAAAGGCCATATTTGGAATCTTAACATCATGGGATTTTGGAGTTGGAAGAAGCCCAAGAGATTATCTAGCCCAACTCACCTTGTTCCATTTTGGGAAACTGCAACTGTGAGAGGGCAAGGGACTCATGTAAGTTCACACAGCTGGGTTGTGGAAAAGCCAGAATAAGCTGCTGGATCTCTAGTCCGTAGTCCGATTCTCCTTTGACTCCAGGGCCTTGAAGCTTCTCACACTAAGTGAGTCTGCTCCGTTAGGTGCTGGCACCAGTCTTAGCCTCTGTGGCCTAAAACCTGTCCTGATTTCACAAGGCCCCCAGGCTTCCCGCCAGAGCACACCACCAGCATACGTTGCTATTCCCAAGGTGGCCTGAAGCCCTTATCTCCTCCTAAGTAAAGAGTAAGATGAGCCAGGTAAGTGAGAAGATGCTTCCTCCCTTTAAATCATGTCTATGGTGAACATAGGCTCTCTAGTCCAATGATGTAACCCTTTTATGATGCTTAAAAGAAAGCTCAAGTGCTTCTATTTGAGAAAAACTTGATTTTTAATTCTGTGTCCACTGTGTTTTCACTCTTGTGTCCATAGACAGGTTAATTAACTTCTTTGAGCCTCAGTTTGCTTATTTGTAACTTGGAATTGTTCATAATAATTTTACATGGTTGGTAAAAAAATTAAATGAGTCAGCAAAGAGCCTGGCATAGAGCTGGTACACACTAGGTACTCCACAAATGTATAAATGAGTGACAGTATACACATTACTAGCATCTATTTCTCAGAGTGGCATTGGCATACATCTTAAATAAATTGATGTTCCTAACAATGCTGACTTATTTTGCCAAGAAAAGTAAGTCCATGGGGCAATAGGAATTAAGGAGGGAGGTAGAGAGGGTGAGAGCAGCATTCTACAACTTATCAAGACATGAGCACCAACCCCTCATTATTTCTAGCTAAAGCTACAATTATAGCAGGTCCTGGAGTGGTCCACCACTAGCCAGAGAACTAGTTCCTCAAGAGGAGTACCTGGATTTTATTCCTCTTTGTGGCCACACAATTGGTGGGTACACAGTAGGTCCTCAGGAAGTGTTTATTGAATAGGTATATTAGTTCATACCTCTCTTATAAGTAGAAATTGCTGAAAATGCTCATATTCTTTGTTTACCTTCCCAAAGAGATATCATTTCCAGGAAAGGGAACACAGAAATCCTACCCTGTTTTCTCGATAATGTCCTTTATCTGATTACCTTCATAACTGCTAGACTCCTTTTTCTAAATTATTTAACTTCATCCCCCAATATCATTTGGTTTTTCTGGCTCATTTACCATAGCTTGACATTAAAAAGACAACCATTTTCTGAGAAGAGAATAGAGGCATTCTCTTCTCCAAATTGTATTTTGTAGGAAAACCAGTTTCCAGCATCTTTTCTACATCAAAGTAGATAATACGGTATCAGTACGGACTGCAGCCATTTGAATCAGCCTCTTCCTTTTCATTCAATAGCATTCATACATATTTAAAAGTTTCCTAACTTTGTCTAACTAGGTCAGCAGAGTATTTCCCAATCTTGGTATTGTTTGTCCAAGCAGCCATTTTACCGGGAGCCGGTGAGGGGGGAGGAAGATGGCTGGGAATTTTCACCTCTTTCTCCCATCCATAATGCATGCACTTCAGACAGCTGAAGTCATGGAAATCTACATCTAGAAAGACCCCAAAAGATTAATATTCTAACATCTTCTTTTCCTGACTGAGGAAGCTGAGGCCTAAGGAGAAAAGAGATCTCTAGATCCTTGGAGTACAACGTAGGTTTCCTGACTAGGAGTCTCATGATCTTTGCATTTTGACAAAGAAGAACCATTTTGTTGTGTTATCTACCATTCTTCCCCATAAACAAACTGCCAGGCTCTGCTGGTACCTTATCTCGAGTACTCATTTCATCTTCATAACTAACAATAGGTTGCTATTATCATTCCCTTACACAGATAAAGAAGCCAGGGCTCAAGTTAAGTAACTCACCTGAGCTCACATAGCTAGTAAATGGTATTATCAGGATTTGAACACAGGTCTGTCTGACTTAAAAATATATGCTCTCTGTGCTTCATGAATTCTTTCACTGACTACCTCTGTGGTTGTTGTGAAGAGCTAATAGGATCATGGAAGCACTGGGAACCCTCACAATAGGGGAAAGGGGGGACTTTATCATCTTGAGTCTACAGTTTTTCTTACCCCCTTCAGGGCAAGGTTGGCTCTGGGGCTCTATTTTGTCTCTTCCACAGCTTGCCTTCATACCCCAGCCTGTCTCCATCCCTTCTGTGACTCTGTTCCTACCCATACTCTCCTGAGCTTTCTGCCTTTAGCCTAGTTGAGGAGGCTGATCAAAATCTTCCTAGCTTCCTTCCCCACGTCTTTACCTCCCAAAACAAGGCCATAGGCCTTCCTCTATTTCAGAACTTTCTGTTATACTCTGCAGGGAGTGAGCTGGGGGAGCAAAGTAGCAGATGAAGATACAAGTGAAGGTGAAAGAAGTCTTCGGGTTCTCTTGATGTTGGTTCCTACTCTGGGCTTCTGTTTCCCTCAGTTGTTTCTAAGTGGGTGAAGCTCACTGTCTGCCCTTCCCTCAGGCCCATCCTTTCTTGGATCTGGGGAGACCTCTTCCTCTAGAAATCTCACTCTGTGCAGGTTGTGGGCCTGAATATATGGACATGTTATCAGGCAGAAAGGTAAGTATGTTGCCATCACTGACATCCTCTCTCAAGACTGGAGCCTCCATGTCATTGGATCTCTGCTCTGCCCTGCAAAACCCTGCTCTCCCTAGGAATGGTCGTATCTGGTTATTTACTCTGAGAGCTGATGAGGCCCAACTTGGACAGATGACCACCTATCAAGGGTGCCTGCCCTTGATGGCTCCTGCCCTGGGATGAAGAGTGTGGCTGAGGTTCCATGGAGTCACTTTTAGGCCTGAAGGTTGCTGAATCATGATAATGGACCTAAAATATCTTTGAAGACTCTAAAGTGCTATGGTCATGTGAGAGGACATTGCTATTAATGCTATTAATGATGATGATGGTGACAACAACAGCCACAGTATTAACAGTAACCATGCCACTCTCGCAAATGGACAGAGAATATAGGGGTATTGGATTTAGTGGATTTAGAAAGACCAGAGTTTGAATCCCAGGTTTTCCACTAATTCATCACTAAATTTACAGCTTATTTCACATAACTCAGTCTCAGTTTCTTCGTCTGCACATTTGGGAAAATAATCCTTATTTTTCAGGATATTTGTCAGGAGTAATGTAAATAATTAAAGCTAATATTTAGTGCTTATATGTGCTACATAGTGCTAGCTAAACTCTTTGTATGTATTATGTAATTCTCACAAGAACATTTTGAGGCGTGTGCTGTTGCTCTGCATATTATAGATTAGGAAACTGAAGCAGAAAGAGATTAAATAACTTGCCTAAGATCCACAGCTAGTAAGTGGTGGTGTTGGTATTTAGGATCCGAACCTAAGCCATTTGGCTCAAAAGCCTGTGATTAAAAAAGATACTGTCTGTCTATAAAGCAGTTAACATATTGCTTGGCACACATTAGGTTCTCAATTGGTAACTATAATAAAACTGCACAAAAGCAAAATGTTTGTTTTTGTTATATTTAAGACTTTCTCTCTTTCTTGTCACTTAGTAAGAAATGCCTGAGATGCTATGTTTACTAGAGAAGGGAGTAAGATTTGGTCTTTACCTGGTTACCTTGATCAAGTTAGACAACCATATTTGACAGTTTTGGCTCCAGTTTATTTACTTTTAGGAGGCTGAATTATTCACTTGGAATGTCTACACTGATTACATTGATCAGAGAAATAAATGCCAGTCCAGCTTCCCAGTTATGCTGACTGTGGGTCAGGCTGGTCTCAGAGGAGAAGTGGCCTTCCTTGAGATGGGGCTTCTCATATCACATCTATGTCAATGTGTGGGGGGATTGGGAGATGATTGTGTGATTGTCCCCAAAGTATATGCTATTCTGAAACCCCTGGAAGTCTGATCAGGACAGAAGTTTCCCTTATATGACTTATATACGGTCTCTTACCCAAGAGAAAATCCTTTTCACAACATCCCAGTGAGTGATTATACAGTTTCTACAGATGCTTCTTCAGCCAAGGAGCATTTACTATCTCCCATAGCAGCCTATTCAAACCTGTAGGATTTCATACTTCTTATTCTCCTGCTGAGTCAGTGAAAGAGTCATTGGTAGCGTTTTGAAGGTACACAAGCAAAGGTCCAGGAAGTACACGGAGAAGGGCCCAGGAGGTGATGCTAGTATCCTGATCTAAATACATGTTTACTCGACGGCAATGGGTTTGGTTTTTGGTTTATATATGTATTTTAGAATAGTTTTAGATTTACAAAAAATATCAGAGATCATTCAGAGAGTTCCCATATACCCACACTGACTTTCCCATATAATTAATATGTTAGTTTTACACGTTTGTCACTAGTAATGAACCCATATTGATACATTATTATTAACTAAAGTCCATACTTTATTTGTATTTCCTTAGTTTTTACTTAATTCCTTTTTTCAATTCTAGGATCCTATCTAGAATACTATATTACATTTAGTCTTCATGTCTCCTTAGGTTCCTCTAGACTGTGATGGTTTCTCAGACTTCCCTCTCAGACTTTTTGATGACCTTGATGGTTTTGAGGAGTACTGCACAGGTGTTTTGTAAAATGTCCCTCAATTGGGATTTGCTGATGTTTTTCTCATGATTAAACTAAGGTTATGGGTTTTGGAAGGAAGACCATAGAGGCAAAGTGCCATTTTCATCACAGCACATCAATGATACATGCTATCAACATGATTTATCACTGATGGTATTAACTTTGATCACTTGGCTGAGGTAGTATTTGTCAGGTTTCTCCACTGTAAAGGTACTCTTTCCCCCCTTTCTATACTGTATTCTTTGGAAGGAAGTCACTGTTCACCTCCCACATTTAAGGAATGAAGAGTTATGTTTTGCCTCCTACATGGGAGATTTTTCTATCCCCACCCCATTTATTTATTTATTTAATCATTTATTTATGTCAGTATTGACTTATAGGTATTTATATTTTGTTTATAATTCAATACCACATTATTTATTTTGTTGCCATATAGTCCAAGCTTTGGCCATTGGGAGCTTTTCATTTGGCTTCTGTACCCTCATCGTTTTAGTTATTTAGCATTCCCTTACTTTCTGGCAGTGTAAGATGCTCCAGGCTCATCTTGCATATTCCCTGTCCTAGCCCTAGAGTAAGCCATTTCTCCAAGGAGCCTTGGTTACTTTATTGAATAATGGTATCAGAAATCAAGAGCTTGGTGCTGAGTGTGCTTATTGCTACTGGGGTGTCATTGCTTCCAGGCAGGTATCTTTATTTTTTTACCTTATAAAGTCTCATTCACAGCTATATTATTTTTAAAATATAAAATATTCAAGCAATACACAAAACTATAAAGATATAAAGAAGTCCTAAATCTTACCATCCAAAGAAAAATTATTAATATTTTGGAAAAAAATCTTTCATAATGATCTTCTGCATATACACAGGGAGCTATATATATCATTTTATTATAAAACAGCTTGGGTTGCCTATTTTTAATAATTTAATAAATAATTTTAGTAATTTATTATAAATATATTTCTACAATAATAAATTTAGATCTCCAGCATCATTTGGATGGCTGTGTTATGTTCCCTTGTATGACGATGCCATCATTTATTTAAGTACTTCCCCTTTTGTCTCAAGTTAGTGCTCTTGGAAACAGACTCTGAGATGGACATTTTGAGCAGCGTATTTATTGGAAAATACTGTCAGGAATGACACCTTTAAGGAATTAAGGAAATAGGATTCGATCAGAGGGAGAAGGTGAACTACTACAATGTAGTTGGAATAAAGGCTTCAGTTGGTTCCCCTGAGAGCTCTGGAGCTAGGGTGACATTTCAGAGTTGTCCCAAAGGGAGATAATGAGGTCAGGTCATTGTCATTGCCACCTTTACCAATCATGGGGGAGGACCGTAACCTGGATCATAACCATGGATGATACAGCTCTCTTTCCAGAAACAAAAACCTGTTGCCATAGAATCAGTTCCAGCTGATAGTGACCCTACAGGACAGAGTAGAACTGCCTGAGGGTTTCCAAGGAGCGGCTGGTGGAGTCGAACTGCTGACCTTTTGGTAAGCAGCCAAAAGCTTAACCACTGCACCACTAGGGCTCCCTTTGGCTGAGGACAATTTTCACTTCCAGAGAGGAACTCAGCTGTCAACTGTCAATAGTACTCTCAGGAGCTGGAAGAATGATTGCCTTTTTCTTGAAGGGTGAATTTACACAGCAAACTACAACATTCACTACAGTGTGTTTTTAGTAATCTCTTTTTCCTCCCTGATTTAAATACATATTTCTCATAAATAATATACAAGTTTATTTCTAAGCATAATCTCAAAAGATGAGTAAAAGTGTGCTATATGAAGGGGAATGGTGGTGGAGGAGGGTCATGGAGCAGAAGGAGTAAATGACTGTTCTAAGGAGAGGCAACGAGATGGCATCCAGATGATGGCAGGATGGAGTAGAAGCTGGAAGAGAAAATTCAAACAGTTGGGACTTGCCAAAGCTCTAAGAGAGATTCAAGGAACATTGAGAGATGTAGTTAGAGTGGAAGAAAGGACTGAGGTGTTTTTTTGTTTGTTTGTTTGTCCCCCCACCCCCACCCCCCACCCCACCCTGCCCTGTGGTTGTTGTGGATTGTCAATGTAGGGATTTAAGCAAGGCAGTAATAAAGTCAGTTATTTTATATTAAATTCACTTTGGTTGATATGTGGAGGATGCATTAGCGAGTAGAGAGAATTGTTAGGGAGTTCTCTTACTACTAAGATGGTATTAAGAAAAATGGAAAAGAGTTGAAAAATTAAAGAAATAGCTACGAGTTAAGTTCACAGGACTTGTGATTAATTGGATGTTGTGGGTGCAAGAAAGAGGAATCAAGCACTACTCCTAGGTTTCTGGCTTGTTTGAGCTGGTTAATGGTAGAGCCACTCACCAAAATGAGGAGGAGGGGGATTGTGGGGAATGAGATAAGTTTAATAAGCATGTACAGTATCCAGAAATACCTAGCAAACTCACAAGTATTTCTAAGGGATTCAGTCATGTCAGGAAGAACTTCCAAGCAGTAGTTGATACTGGAAGTCAGGTGGGTAGTAACTTAGTGCTTCTCCTCCCCTCAGTCTGTCACTACTCTGGGGGCCTGGAAGCATGCTCTAGTCTTTAGGAAGAAGAGAGAGCAAGAATCTGAGGTATGACTTGCCAGGTTTAGGTTGGGACTGGCCTTGTATCCCAAGAAAGGCATTGTGGAGAACTCTGACCCTCCTGGGGCCCACTTCAGGTGTATGTTATAGCCTATGGCAACAAGAGCTCACCTATAGGTGAGACAAAGGTGCTGCTGTACTCCCTGCTCTGTCAGGACTGGCTCAGGAGCTGAGCATGGCCAATTAGCCAGGTGGAGGCAGCAGCGCCTGCAGGGCCAGAGGCGGAGTAGGGTTAAGAAGGAGCTTATACCTTTTGTCTCTTCCAGCAGTTCCACCTGGTTCCTTCTTCCAACATTTTCTGCTTACTTGGCCTGGCTTTGTTATAACTCCACTCAGCCTTCTATGTTGTAAAAGAGGAGACCTATGGTATGGGTGGAGGGGAATAAAAGCATGAGCAGAGCTAAACAGGCAGAGCTTCATCTACACTGTCTGCTCAGAATTCCCAGTTCCAAAGTCATCAACTTTTTCTGAACGCTAAAACATCTATGGCCTGTGGCCACCTTGTTTTGTTGCTAAGAGCTACATTTGCAGCTTTCCCAGTGTTAGTGCTTTATTTGCTGCCCCCACTCTCTCGGAAGCTGTGTATTTATCTGGCTCATTTATTTGTTCTTTCAAAGTATTCACTCTATATATATTGAGCACTTAAAATGTGCCAGACACCATACTCAGAGATGGAAATTGTGAGCAAAATAGCCATGGTTTCTGCCCTCATGGAGTCTATAGTTTAGTTGTAAAGTAGAAGGCCAGAGTGTATGACTGGATGCTTGAAGGACCCATCACGGTTTTCCTGGAGGCAGAAAGAGATAGAATAAAGATGGATAGGAACTCTTCATTCATTGAACACAATACATTTCAGATTATTGAAATGATTTCCATGTATTATACCATTTAAATTCTGATATCTCCATGAGATAATATTGTCCTACTTTAAAAATGGAAAACAGGTCCAGAGAGATTAAGTAATGTTTTAATACTACGCTGCTACTGAGTACTCAAGTAACGCAGGCTTATCTAACAGCAATAGTGGTTCCACTGTGTCCTACTACTGTTGTCATCTAAGAAACTCAGAGTTATAGGCTCTGAGCCAACCAGTTCTATGACCTTAAATCAAAGGTTTGTAACCTGAATTTCAAGGGTGGTTTTAAAGGGATACTTGAACCTCCTAACACTAGATGTTAAGTGCGGTATATGCATATGTATGTGAACATTTTTCTGAGAGAAGTTTGTAGCTTCCACCAGATTTCCAAAAATGGCTATGACCTGATACGGATCAAGGACCACTACCTTACACTCCATCCTAGGCTTCTTCCTATCCTCGCATCTTGACCTTCAGGTGGCTGTTTATCATTGAAGGTACAGTGTAATGCACTGGAGAGACCTTGGAACTGTCAGGCAGGAGCTCTTGACACCAGCCTCAGCACTGCCACTAACTTGCAGTGTGGCCTTTTGCAGGTCTCATCTTCACACTGAGCCTCATCAGCCAGGACTCTGAGTCCATGAGTTGTCTCGAGGACAGCGTCTCCTATCTGGACTGCAAAGCACGTTGCAGGCTTCAGGCACATGGCAGACTGCAAGTGGCATTTGCAGAGTGACGGGCGCTGAGACTGGTGGTGGCAGCTGGGAAGACAGATTCCTACTGTCAGGGCTCACTGAGGGACCTGATCGCTCAACCACTATAGAGCATGAATAATTCTATTAGATCCTGAATCCGTAGGTGGATAGCCTTCGAGGTCACCTCCTTCAACCTCCCAGCCAGTAGGAGTCAGAGGACAGGCCTCTAGGTGCAGAGTCCCATTGCTTGTGTTTATAATATAATGTGAGTGTGGCCCCAGCTGGAAAGTACTTTCTCCCTCTTGCAATGTCATTGCCTGAGTCCTCAAGCGACTGAATCAGTACTAAATATTTAATGCATGAAGTCTGCCTTCTCAGGGCTTTGATCTGAAACTTCTTACAAACATCTTAAAAGCCCTTCAGAAACTGGTTAGTATTTCATTACAGTCACTTAAAATAGATTTATTTTATCAAAACATCCTGTCAGAAGCCCTGAAGGCGGGATGAGTAACCCCCAACAATTCTGACAGGACTGCCTCCCTGCATTAGGGGCCCAGTGCCTCTGGACAGCCCCGCCCACATGCTGAGGGGTGCAGCTGTCACAGGCATCCCCCAATGGCTCTGGAGCTGTGAGCAGAGGAGGCAGGCAAGGCTTGTCAGAAACCTTGGGAAGCTGTATCAGTAATGTCCCTTTGAAGGGAATGAACGTTTACTGAGAATCTGCGGAAAGCCAGGCCCTTATTTGGGGTTCTCATTTGTTGAATCTCTTGGAATCTTCTCAACAACCTTGCAAGGTGGGTGGTGGTTTCTCCATTTTACCAATTAGGAAACTGAGGTGTATGTGACTTGCTCAAGGTCACAGAGTGGAATTAGGATAGGAAGTCAAGTCTAGTTCAAAAGTCTGTTTTCATCCAGTGTAGTTGACCCTTTCACTGAAGACTCTCAGTGGTTTCTTTCTTTAAAAAGAAAAAATAAATGAAAATAGCACTTTGTAAAATTATATAACTATAGACAGTCCCCAGGTTATGAACATCCGATTTATGTACAACCCGTAGTTAGGAACCAACCTCCGTAAAGTCTATTATTTTAAAAATTTAAGGTACATACAATGGTTTGTAATAACAAACCATTTTGGTGCTACTTTACAGCGCACATCCAAACATTATTATTATTACTGTACTATTATGTTTAAGGACCCCTGGTGGTGCAGTGGTTAAAGCAATCAACTGCTGACTGAAAGATCAGCGGTTTAAGACCACCAGCAGCTCTGTGGGAGAAAGATGTGGCAGTCTGCTTCCATTGAGATTTACAGCCCTAGAAACCGTATGGGATCGCTATGAGTCAGAATCAACTCAACGGCAGTGGGTTTGGTATTATTTTAAAGATGTTTTAGTGTATCTGAAAGTGTTTCTTTAATTTTTTTTATGCATAGGAAGGTCTACTATATACTATAAACTGAGACAAACATTTGACTAACCTATGTTAGATGCGAACCATACCAGCTGTTTCGACTTATGTACAAATTCGACTTAAAGACAGATTTAGGAATGGAACTTATCCGTAATCCAGGGACTGGCTGTAGTACATGCTAATTTAAGTAATATATAAAATAATAAGGAAAAAATTAAAAATCTCTTGAATTCCTACCATTCAGATAATGACTGATTGCATTAATTAATTAACATTTTGCCATGTTCTTACAGTTTCTTTATTAGCCACTCAATTCAACTTTCTCAAGACTATCATTCCCTCAATTTTAGGTAAAGGAGAGGTAGGGGAAAAGAAAAATTGTGCCATAATCCTTGCTTCCACAGCCAATCTGAGAGTACAAAATGAATTCCCATAAAACCCTGACCCACTAAAATAGGCCTTCTTCAGTGTGGGGCAGAAGGTTCTGTCCTGGTCCAGCCACTGGCTAACTGGGTGACCTAAGGAAAGCCACTTTGATGAAAGAAATAGTTCCCGCCTCCTAGATTCCCAGGGCTGCTATGAGGATCAATGAGACCACGAGGGGGGAGTTTTTTTGTAAGCGGAAACTACTGTGCAGATGAAGGGAAATATGAGAAACAGAAAGACTGTAAAAAGGAGTGTGTCTCTACACCACTAAGTAGTATAGGTAGGATGACTAGATATATCTTGCTTTGCCTGAGATAGTCCCTGTTTATGCCTGTCACCCCTACATAATTATTAATAGTGTTCTCTTTCACTCTCAAAAGTGCCCTGATTTGGGTGATAGCTTATATGACCACCTGAAGTATTGATCATATATGATTAGGTATCTCCAGGAGAAAGGGAGACAGACTAGAGCAATCTAGGAGGTTCCCTGTAGGAGGGGGCTAGGTGTGGGTTGGCAGGGCAGCTAGAACTTTTAGAAGGCATGCGAGGGCATTTTTTGGCTAGAGACTAACCCGTAGACCCAATGCCGTGGAGTCGATTCCAACTCAGAGAGAGTAACAGGCAAGAATAAAAAACATGAGGAGGCTGGCCTGGCTTGGAAACAGCACATGGAATAGGTTGCTTGGAGAAAAGGTCAGTCTATGAGAGCCTTGCCTGCCTTCCATTCTCCAGTGGAGGGCAGATGTGGAGATAACATTTCATAGAGTCAGGATTGGAACCCAAAGAAGTTTAGCTCTAAAGCCTGTACTTTTTTTTTTTTTTTTTTTTTTTTAATATTTTATTGTACTTCAGGTGAAGGCTTACAGAACAAATAGTTTCTCATGAAACAGTAGTACACATGTTGTTTTATGACATTGGTTAACAACCCCACAACATATTAAGCCTCTAAATTGTCAACATTTTTTTTTTTTATATTTTATTGTACTTCAGGTGAAAGCTTACAGAGCAAATAGTTTCTCATGAAATAGTAGTACACATGTTGTTCTATGACATTGGTTAACAACCCCACAACGTATTAAGCCTCTAAATTCTCAACCTTTTTTTTTTTTTTTTTTTGATGAAAATTACAGATGGCCAAAGATACACCGTTTCAAGAATTTCTACATTCACAGTTCAGTGACATTGACTACGCTCTTCCAACTGTGCTGTTATTCTCACTTAAGATGAAGGCTTACAGAACAAAATAGTTTTTCATTTAACAGTTACTACACATGTTGCCCTATGACAATGGTTAACAATCTCACAGCACATCAAGAATATCCTTACTCCACCTTGTGTTCCCTATCACCAGGGGACTTCCTTGTCCCCTTCTGTCTTCTGGACCTCGTCAGTGGACTATTGTACCTCTTTAGTCTCATTTGTTTTTGTTGTTTTATTTTATTTTATTTTATTTAAACACCATTTCAAAACTTTTTACTTACACATTTAAGTGATATTGACTATGCTCTTCTAATTGTGCTGCCATTCTCGCCCAAGATGAAGGCTTACAGGACAAAACAGCCTCCCATTTAATAGTTACTACAAATGTTGCCCTATAGCAGTGGTCAACAATCTCACAATACATTGACAGTGTCCTTATTCAATTTGTGTTCCTTATCATCAGTTTCCTACTCTCCCTCTGCCTTCTGGCCCTTGTCACCGGACTCCTGTACCTCATTAGTCCCATTTAGTTTTACTGGGCTGTCCATTCCCAGGCTTAACATCGAACCTCGAAGGTAACTTCACCTCTGAGCTGAAAGGGTGTCTGGGGGCCACACTCTTGAGGTTTCTCTAGTATTCTTTAGGCCAGTAAATCTGGTCTTCTTTTCTTTTTTTGGGAGTTAAAATTATGCTCTACATCCTTCTCCAGCTCTGCCCAGAACCCTCTGTTGTGATCCTGGTCAGAGGAGTCATTGGTGGTAGCCGGGCACCATCCAGTAAAGCCTGTACTTTTAACCACAATGTTGTACTACCTCTTGGTCTAAAACATTTATCTCATACTTCATGCTGTGTCCTCTGCCTGGGGTGCTCAGAAAACTAATAATCCACGGTTCAGGGACCAGTTTCAAGTCAGTCTCCCAGAAATAGAACATTCTTGGTTGGCAAGATTTCCTCCCATTTCATTTTAAAATATTTTCGTAAGCTCCATTCAGCCCTCGGCTGGGTGTATGGGAATAGAGAAGAAGGATGGATTGGTACAAAGTAAGGAAGACTACTTCCTCAAGGGTAAAGGTCTTTTAGTGCATTAGAGAAACTTTAGTGCAAAAGACAGGACTTTTAACACATTTAACCACGTCTAAATGTATGGGTCCAACAACAATAACAATATAATATAGAAGAGGACAAGATGGGGGTGGGCGAGGTACTCAGAGATGGATTTCTGGAGAATGTAAGGCTTAGGTTAGATTTGGAAAGATGATAGCATTATCAACTTTCTGAGCTGTAAGGGACCTGAAGGCCATATACTTCCAAATTGGGAAACTGGCTCAGAAAGAGGAATGGAGTTGCTCAAGGTCTTGCAGCTAGAAGGTGGAAGGGCTGAGTACCCTAGCTCCTAGCTTCGTGCTCTGTGCTGATTCTCAGTGTAAGAAATTAGGACATGACTAAATATCTAGAAAGAGCAAGAACTTTCCAGAGGTGTCAGAGTTGGGGAGTGGCAAATGGAGTACAGAAGATGCGGGGAAAGGAGTAGTATATACTATGGATGGTTACGTGAGGAAACTCAGAGAAGCGTCTTCTTTAGTGGGAGAGATGGAGCCTATCACCTTATTAAATTGGAGGATTGCTTGGGTATAGTGAAGCTGCTCCCTTTTAACTTTCTAAAACAAAGGGCTCCCCAGAGCATGTCTGTTCTGGCATTATTTTCTGGATCATCAAGTCTCTCAGTGCCCTTTAGAGAAGCTTCTGCTTCTGTTGCAACCACCTTCTCATTAGAATTCCTGGACATTTCTCATTGTTGCTAAGCAAACTCTAATGAACCTATGATGAGCAGAGAAGAGACTCAGCTTGCCATAGCCACATTCTGTGGAGTTTCCTGGACACCCCCAAAATACTGCAAGCAAGTCATATTGCCACAAGCGTGTCATGTCTCCAAATATTCATCTGTTTTCTGTGCTATTATGATCACTTTCTTCTGCTTAGCCAAAGGCACTCCTGGGTCCTTCACTCCAGGGGTTTGCATTGGAATAGGGTACATGCTTAAAGAGCAGATGGAATGATGGAATTTTAGGCAAGGGTCAGTAATAGCTCCTGCCTATGGAAAGCATGGCCCTTCCTCAATGGCACCAGCAATTACAATGGTTTTGTGGATTCCCATCTGGGAATAAGCCTGATTTCTAGAGCTATGGGTCTGGATTATCCTGCAAGAGTTGGAACTTTCTAACTCTCTCTTCCCATCTTTTGAGAACTACACATATTCATTTGTGATCTATCACTATGCCGAGCACCCCATACTCATTGCAGTTGAGTTGATTCCAACTCATAGCGACCCTATGGGACAGAGTAGAACTGCTCCATAGGGTTTCTAAGGCTGTTAATCTTTACGGAAGCAGGCTGCTACATCTTTCTCCCGAGGAGCTGCTGGTAGGTTCAAACTATTGACATTTTGGTTAGCAGCCGAGTGCTTAACCACTGTGCAACCAGGGCTTCTTAGGGGATACTTAGTAGATGTTTATTCTCTCCCTCAAAGCATTCTTCCATCCACTGCTTACACCTGTGTTTTTTGGTCTTTATCTCTCTTCTCTCTCTTTCTGTCTGCCTGTCTGTCTCTCTTTATATTCTGGGGGAAAAAAATCAAGAAATTTGTAAATGAAAGAGGGGAATGTGGCTCTGAACTGGCCTCCACACCAAGAGACGGGACCCTGGGCTTCCTGCTAATCTAACTGCTTTTTTACATCATTGCATTGAAGAGTCCTTTCTCACTTAAAATGTAGTCTATTTGGGAATTCAGATTCCTGGATCAAAAGTCACCTTGAATATTGTGTTTTCAATGTACGGCCTATATTTGTCAACAGGCGAGTAATATGATTTTGCAGACTAAATACTGTTGCTTCCTTTTTTTTCCCCAATGCTACTCATTTTGGAAAGAGCAGAGTTCAAGATCTATGACCTGGGTTCAAATCTTGGTTCTGCCCAATTCCATTCCTGTCTATCCCAATATTCCAATAACAGTTTATTTGGATGAAAGATGAATAGCTGTGTTCAGCAAACATTTTTGCTCCAAACTCTATTTTCAATCTTCTTTTCCTCCATCTCCACCAGGCATGGTATGCTCCTTCCACCCCAAACTGCTCACTGAGCTCAAAGGACAATGTGTACTACATGTCTCCATTGTGGGCCTGTGCAAAAATGGTCCATCTGCCCTTAGGTCAGAAACTCTAGAAACTCCTACTTAGGCTTAAAGCTCCAGATCAGATGTGACTGACCATTTCTTGAAACCTTCTATGATTGCTTCAGAAGAGTTAGGCCTTCCTTCCTCTTTGCTACCCCCAATGCTCTGTGCTTCCCTCTAACTCAGCATACTAGGCTGTCAACTAATTTAAGGCAAGGGCTGAATCTGATTCATTACTATGTCCCCAGTGCCCAGCCCAGGGCCTGGCATAGGTGAGATGTTTCCTTTAAGTTTGCAGAATGACACAGTAGGTACCATGGCTCATTCATTGAGCATCTGCTCTAGGCCAGCTCTACAAGATATATTTTATATATCTATTATCTCATCTCATTCAATCCATTCACTCACTAGCCAATACACTTATCATACCTGTAGTACCACAGGGCATCCTCAGCCAGAACTTTGTCTCTTGATGATCTGTTTGCTGATTCCATCTCTGGAAATGCCATGTGTCCAACACGAGGAGTCGCCTGCCAGTTGGATTTGTTCAGCACATATTGAGATTGAAAAAACCTGCCTGACACAGGACAATAAGAGCTTTGCCAAGAAAGCTATCATTTTAAATGGTGGATCCCACATAAGGCTGTGGTGTCATGCTGAGTGACGAAGAGAGACTGAATGGAGGTCCAGCTCCTGAGACACTGTGGAAATGAGATGTTAGTCTCTTGAGTTGGTGCCAATTAGCACACATTTTAAACAAAGGCAAAAGAGACTCATTAGACTATTTACAGACTCTGGAATTTCATCAAACTCCGTGAAGAGCCAAAATCCCGGGGGGAAGCCAGAGAGATGGATGTCTGCCCATGCCTGGCTCCAACAGCATTGTAGGGGACCAGGCAATGGATCCTATTTGGGCTATATTACCAATGGGACTTATAAGCAGGAGATTTGGAGCAGACAGGAATGAGCTGACTCCCAGTTATAGATCAACATAATTCAGCAACACTGGGAGATCACTATGGGCCTGGCTCTCAGAGAAAAGAGAGATAGTTAAGACATTAGCTGTGTCTGCCCTCAAGGAAAGTCCCCGGTGTAGTGTGGGAGGCAAGACTCATACATGAGTAAGTATGATGAGAGGTAACAAGAGCCATGCTGTGAAAGAGTGATCAGCATGGTACTGTGGGAGCTCAGGGAAGGACAGTCACTCCTATCTGAACCAAAGGATTATTTTCAGATAAAATCACTAAAAACTCCTACTACAGTGTTTAATGGAGCCCTGGTGGCGCAGAGGTTAAGAGCTCAGTCGCTAACGACAAGATTGGCAGTTCAAATCCACCAGCTGCTCCTTGGAAACCCTATGGGGCAGATCTACTCTGTCCTATAGGGTTGCTGTCTTAGGCTGGGTTCTCTAGAGAAACGAAACCAGTAAAGCATATAAATATATATAGAGAGAGATTTATATCAAGGAAACAGCTCACGCAATTGTAGAGGCTAGAATGTCCCAAGTCCATGGATCAGGGTAGAGGCCTCTCTCAATTCATGAAGCAACAGAAGCTAGTCAACCCAAGGTTGGCAGGTTGGAGAGCAGGGCTCCCACTCACAGGCTGTGAAGGTCGATGAATTCCAAGATAAGCAGAAAAGACCACAAGGTTTCTTCTGATTCACGTAGCTGCAGGGGCTGGAGAACACAAGATCAGCAGGTCGGGGAGCAGGACTCTTGCTCACAGGCTGTGAAGATCAATGAATCCCAAGATCAACAGGTAAGCTAACAGCTCAAGTCCCAAGAACTGGAGGTGAGATGACGAGGCAGCTGCTGGATCCGGAACAAGCCAAAAACCTTGGCAAGGTGAGCAGGAAGGAAGTAACCAGAGGAGGGCAGAGAGATGAAGGTTGAGGAGGCAATGAACTGCCACAGGCCTCGCCCCTGCTAGTGCCACTCAGCAGATTCCATCATGGGGGTGATCACATATCAAATTTCAACAGGGAAGTGATCACAATGTTATACAACTGCCAAAACACTGAGAATCACGGCCTAGCCAAGTCGACATGCAATCTTAACCATCACAGTTGCTATGAGTTGGCATCGTCTCAATGGCAATGGGTTTTGGGTTTTTTTTACAGTGCTTAATGCACAATACCAAAAAACCTAGCCAAACCCATTGCCATCTAGTTGATTCCAACTCATGGTGACCCCATCTGTGTCAGAGTAGAACTGTGCTCCATATGGTTTTCAGTAGCTGTAGTCTTTGCAGAAGCAGATTGCCATGGCACAGCTGGGTGGTTTCGAGCCACCCATCTTTTACACCACCCAGGGACCTTAATGCATGGTAAGGAGTCACTAAATGTGTTCTTTTCTTTCTCCTGTTCTACCCATGTTAAATCCTTCAACTTTATTTTGAATGTCTGATTTGGTTCATCTATTTTTTGTGTTTTTTTATTCTCCCTCTTCCATTCTGTAGAAGAGGGTATGTGCTTTCGTGATAGGGAAATAAATAGGAGGTGACCTTGTTTCAGTCCATGCTGGACCTGGGCCAAGAATGAAGAAAGGAGGCAGGCCCTAAGCCGACCAAGCCTCTGCTCACCTGGTCTGTTCACAGACTCAACAAAGCATCTTCTATGCATCTATACATGCACATTACAAAAGCCTATTTTTATTTCTAAAATTCTGCTTCCTGACTGGAGTGGGAGTTAAACTTTATATTTCCTTCAATGTTCAATACCAAATGGCTTATGGGAGCCCTGGCAGAGTGGTTTCAAATAAGCATTTTAATGCATAATAAAGGTCAACGTGCTGGAATTTGAAACCATTAATCCTTTTGCTCTTAAGGAAGCCTGTACTTTAACAGAATAAATAGCAGATTAAATAATAAGAGTTCTTGAAATTCCAACGAGAAAAATTACACATTACATTGTCGAGAGTTGAAACCAATGAGACCTTAATGTTCTCTCCCTCACTCTCCTATTTTAGGTTGCCAAGATTTAGAAGGTAAAGAGAAATTGTTCTTTTCATTTTCTATTGTTTTGAAGAGAGAGAGAATGTTTGAGTCTTTGAAGGTTAAGGGATCAATTATATTGGAAAATAAGCCCTTAGTTTTATGGGTAGAACAAATGCATCGTCATAGCCTGGAGAACAGAATCTCGATGCTAATTATTTCAACCTTCAGTGAGCAAGGCCCCAGAAAGGGACAGAGGAAACCAGTTTTCAAAATGGGACAACAAATTCTGCTGAAGTTGTTAGGTGACTGTTGAAGGGCTAGATCAGATATCACCTTCGCTGAGAAGGCTTCTGTCACTTCTCAGTCAGGGTTTATGACTCCCTCCTCTGGACTTGCATAAAATGCTCCTTACACATCTATCTGTGCAGGTCTTTTCCATGATTGTTACCATGTCTGTATTCTTCTTGCTAAATTATTCATCAGCTTAAGTTCTTTGGTAATAAAAATAAGTACCATTTACTGAGCTCCAACTATGTTCCAGACAAATACTAAGCAACTTAATCTAATGTAATCTTCACCGCAACCCCATGAGGGTAGAGATCATTATCCCATTTTACAGATAAAGAAACAGATAATTAATGAGGCTTGATAACTTGCCCCAGATCCCAATGGTAGGGTAGTGGTAAAGCCAAACTTCCAATCCAGGTCTGTAGAGGCCATATTGTGGGATTCTGACACACCACACTAAAGAGGTTTGAATTTGTGCTGACTCCAATGGGGAATCACTGAAAGTATTTGAGTAAGGAAGTGAAATAGTCAAACTTAAATTTGAGAACATTCTCTCTGGCATTGGCTTGCATGATATAAGGAGGACTGGTATAGGAAGATGAATAAGGAGATGCTACAGTAATTTAAGCTGGAGATGATGGGAACCTGAGCCATCACAGCAGTGAGAATTGAAATGTTGAAAAGAGATATTTAGGAGTTATAATTGACAAGGCTTGGTGACTAGTGGGTTATAGAATGAGAGGATTAGTGTTAAAGTCAGGGAGGACTAGTTTCTGGTTTGGAAGCCTGGTATGCTACCTACTGTGATGAGAAGCACGGCTCAGAACAAAGATGGTCACTGAGAAGACCTTTCTACCAAAGAACCAGAACAAATAGAAAGTTAGAATCCTTCTACCCAGTCCCTGAATGTTCATAACTTCCTGAGATTGCATTCAAATCTACCCATTTTATAGGTGAGAACACTAAAGAACAGAAGTTAGGGACTCGTTAGTATGGTGTATAATAATCCCCACAATATGGTCTCCACAGACTTGATTGGAAGTTTAATTCTACCACTTCCCTACCATTGGGACCTGGGGCAAGTTATCAAGCCTCCTAATTCTCTATTTCTTCATCTGTAACATGGGATAATCATCTCTACTCCAAGTTCCCTCATGGACTCTGACATTTGATAAGAGCTAAATAGCTGTCGATTGAAGGTTTCAATTTGATATTCGTCACTTTGAGATACCATCGTCTGATTGTTCACATTGTGACTTCCAACATTTTTATTCCTCTTTGGACTCTCCCAGAGGGAGTACAAAAGACTAGAAATTGTAGGCTTGTGAAGCTTCCTTGAAGAAAGTAGATCTGCAAACTCCTGAAAATCAAGCATAACACTTGAAAGATAAAGCAATATCCATAAGGAACATGCTAACTTTGTCAAATTTAGAACCTGAATTTACCAGTGATCTGATTTGTCCAAGATCGTACAGTTGGTAAGTAACAGAGCCCAGTGCTCATTTCTGAACTTTTTCTCTGAATTTTTTGCTCTTTTCACTTCACTGTACTTGCCTTCTATTAGTCTTGAATTCCCTGTATTTCTCACCAGCCTGAAAAGCTAATTGCACTTCCAAGCCTTGAGATTATTCTGTGTTCTCAGTGGTATATACAGTAAGGATTTTATACCAGGTCACAAATAGGCAAAATTAAACTAGGCAAATATAACCAAAATTTTCTATAATCCCCCAAAATGTACATTGGTTATAAACACAGAATCTGAGAATATTTAGAGCTGAAAGAGCCTTTAAGGCAATCGAGTCCTTTTTTTCTTTCTTACAGAAGGAACAACTAAGTTTCAGACAGGTTAAATGACCTGCACTATGACATAGTCCACTAAGTTTCAAGGCTAGCATCTGAACTTAAGGTTCTTTCTTATTCATAGCAATAGAAAAAATTTAGAACAAGATCAACATCCTCATTTTACATATTAGAAAACTGAATCTTGTTAATATATGTATTCACTCAGTCAAAAAACATTTACAGAGTTTCCACTGTGTGCTGGGGGCTGGACATACAGCAATGAACAAAGAAGACCGGATCTTTGTCCTCCCTGAGCTTTCAGTCTAGGGTAGAAGATGACATTACATACCCAGTCACAATGGAGTGATGTGTGCTCCAATAGAATATCTACAGAGGAGAGCTTAACTGGTAAAGGGAGGTCTTCCTGAGGGGCAATGCTTGAACATAGACAGAATAGTGGTTAAAAGTATAGATTCTGGAGCTAGGCTACCTGGGTTGAAATCCTGGCACTGCCACTTCCTAGCTGTGTGTCCTTGAGCAAGTCACACACAACTTCTCTGGGTCTTAGTACCTCTATCTGTAAAAGAGAAATAATAATAGTACCTACCTCATAGAACTCTAATGAAGTTGAAATTAATTTTTATTTTTTCCCATACAAAAATGTATACATACATTGTTATGTGACCCTAATTGCTCTCCCCATACTGTGACAGCACACTCCTCCTTTCCACCCCTGATTCCCCATATCCCTTGAACCAGCTCCTAACCCTCTCTGCCTTCCCATCTCACCTCCGGACAGAAGCTGCCCGTTTAGTCTCTTGTATCTACTTGGCTCAGAGGCACAATCCTCATGAATATCACTTTATGTCCTGCAGTCCAGTCCAATCCCTATCTGAAGAGTTGGCCTCGGAAATTGTTTTATTTCTGGGCTGATAGAGAATCCAGGGGCCATGCTTTCCAAGGTTCCTCCAGTCTCAGTCAGACCATTAAGTCTGGTCTTCTCACTAGAATTTGACTTCTGCACCCCACCTTTCTCCTGCTCCATCAGGGACTCTCTGTTGTGTTCCCTGTCAGAGCGGTCACTGGTGGTAGCCGGGCACCATCTAGTTCTTCTGGCCTCAGGCTGATGATGTCTCTGGTTTATGGGACCCATTCTGTCTCTCAGGCTAATACTTTCCTTGTGTCTTTGTGCTCTTCATTTTCCTTTACTCCAGGTGGTTGGGAGCAATTGATGCATCTGAGAGGTCGCTTGCAAGCTTTTAAGACCCCAGATGCCACTCACCAAAGTAGGATACAGAACATTTTCTTAATAAGCTTTGTTACGCCAGTTGACCTAGATGCCCCCTGAAAGCATGGTCCCCAGACCCCTACCCCTGCTATTCTGTCCTTCAAAGTGTTTGTATTCAGGAAACTTCTTAGCTTTGGTTTAGTCCAGTTGTGCTGACTTCCCCTGTAGTGTGTGCTGTCCTTCCCTTCACCTAAGGTAATTCTTATCTACTATCTAGTTAGTAAATAACCCTCACCCTCCCTCCCCACCCTTGTAACCATCAAATAATGTTTTCTTCTGTGTTTAAACCTTTTCTTGAGTTCTTATAATAGTGATCTTACACAAAATTTGTCCTTCTGTGACTGACTAAATTCACTCAGCATAATGAGTTCCAGCTTCATCCGTGTTATAAGATGTTTCACAGCTTCATCATTGTTCTTTATTGTTGCATAGTGTTCCATTGTGTGGATATACCATAATTTGTTTATCTATTCGTCCATTGATGGGCATCTAGCTTGTTTCCATCTTTTTGCTGTTGTGAACAGTGCTGCAATGAACATGGGTGTGCATGTATCTATTCCTGTGACAGCTCTTATTTCTCTAGGATATATTCCAAGGAGTGGGATAGCTGGATCCTATAGTACTTCTATTTCTAGCTTTTAAGGAAGCGCCAAATAGGTTTCCAAAGTGGTTGTACCATTTTACTTTCCCACCAACAGTGTATAAGTGTTCCAGTCTCTCCACAACCTCTCCAGCATTTATTGTTTTGTGGTTTTTGGATTCATGCTAGCCTTCTTGAGGTGAGATGATATCTCATTGTAGTTTTGATCTGCATTTCTCTAATGGCTAATGATCATGAGCATTTCTTCATGTGTCTGGTAGCCACCTAAGTATCCTCTTTGGCAAAGTGCCTGTACATATCCTTTGCCCATTTTTTAATTGGGGTTATTTGTCTTTTTGTTGTTGAGGTTTTGCAGTATTTTGTAGATTTTAGAGATTAGATACTGATCGTATTTGTCATAGCCAAAAATTTTTTCCCAGCCTGCAGGTTGTCTTTTGACTCTTTTGGTGAAGTCTTTTGATGAGCATAAGTGTTTCATTCTTAGGAGCTCCCAGTTATCTAGTATCTCTTCTGGTGCTTGTGCATTGTTACTTATGGTTCGTATTGTGTTTATGCCATGTATTAGGGCTCCTAGTGTTGTCTCTAATTTTTCTTCCATGATCTTTATCATTTTCAATTTTATATTTAAGCCTTTGATCCATTTTGAGTTAGTTTTTGTGCATGGTGTGAGGTATGGGTCTTGTTTCAGTTTTTTGCAGGTGGATATCCAGTTATACCAGCACTGTTTGTTAAAGAGACTGTCTTTTCCCCCAATTAACCGCCTTTGGGCCTTTGTCAAATATCAGCTGCTCATAGGTAGATAAATTTGTGTCTGGATTCTCAGTTGTCTTCCATTGGTCTATGTAGCTGTTATTGTACCAGTACCAGGCTCTTTTGACTACCGTGGCAGTATAACAGTTTCTAAAATCAGGTAGTGTGAGGCCTCCCACTTTGTTCTTCTTCTTGAGTAATGCTTTCCTTATTCAGGGCCTCTTCCCTTTCCATATGAAGTTGATGACTTGTTTCTCTACCTCATTAAAAAATGCCATTGGAATTTGGATCAGGATTGCATTGTATCTGTAGATAGCTTTGGGTAGAATTGACATTTTCACAATGTTGAGCCTACCTATCCATGAGCAAGGTATGTTTTTCCACTTATGAGATCTCTTTTGGTTTCTTGCAGTAGCATCTTGCAGTTTTCATTGTATAGATCTTTAATGTCTCTGGTTGGATTTATTCCTAAGTATTTTATCTTCTTAGGGGCTATTGTAAATGGTATTGATTTGGTTATTTCCTCTTCGAGATTCTTCTTGTTGATGTAGAAGAATCCAACTGATTTTTGTGTGTTTATCTTGTATCCTGAAACTTTGCTGAAATCTTCTATTAGTTTCAGTAGTTTTCTTGTGGATTCTTTGGGGTTTTCTGTGTATAAGATCATATCATATGCAGATAGAGATCCTTTGACTTCTTCCATACCAGTTTGGATGCCCTTTATTTCTTTTTCTAGAATAATTGCTCTGGCTAGGACCTCCAGCACAATGTTGAATAAGAGTGGTGATAAAGGGCATCCTTGTCTGGTTCCTGTTTTCAAGGGGAATGCTTTCAAAGTCTCTCCACTTAGGATGATGTTGGTTGTTGGCTTTTAATAAATGCCCTTAGTTATATTGAGGAATTTCCCTTCTATTCCTATTTTGTTGAGAGTTTTTATCATGAATGGGTGTTGGACTTTGTCAAATGCCTTTTCTGCATTGATTGATAAGATCATGTGGTTCTTGTCTTTTGTTTTATTTATATGATGGATTGAATTGATTGCTTTTCTCATGTTGAACCATCCCTGCATACCTAGTATAAATCCCATTTGATCATGGTGAATTATTTTTTTGATATGTTACTGAATTCTGTTGGCTAGAATTTTGTTGAGGATTTTTGTGTCATTGTTCATGAGGGATATTGGTCTGTAATTTTCTTTTTTTGTGGTGTCTTTACCTGATTTTGGTATCAGGGTTATGCTGGCTTCATAAAATGAGTCTGGGAGTATTCCATGGTTTTCTGTGCTCTGAAATACCTTTAGTAGTAGTGGTGTTAACTCTTCTCTGAAAGTTTGGGCTTTTTTTTGTTGGGAGTTTTAAAATTACCTTTTAATCTCTTCTGTTGTTATGGGTTTATTTATTTGTTCTATCTCTGTTTGTGTTAGTTTAGGTAGGTAGTGAGTTTCTAGAAATTTGTCCATTTCCTCTAGGTTTTCAAATTTGTTAGAGTACAGTTTTTCATAGTATTCTGTTATGATTCTTTTAATTTCAGTTGGTCTGTTGTGATATTACCCATCTCATTTCTTATACGGGTTATCTGCTTCCTCTCCTATTTTTCTTTTTTCTTTTTTTTGGCCAGTGGTTTATCAGTTTTGTTGAACTTTTCAAAGAACCACCTTTTGGTCTTGTTAACTCTTTCAATTGTTTTTCTATTTTCTATTTCGTTTAATTCTGCTCTAATTCTTATTTCATTTCTTCTGTCACCTGAGGGCTTCTTTTGCTGCTCTCTTTCTACTTGTTTCTGTTGTAGGGTTATGTTTTGATTATGGCCCTTTCTTCTTTTTGGATGTGTGCACTTTTTGCTATAAACTGACCTCTGAGCACCACTTTTGCTGTGTCCCAAAGGTTCTGGTAGGATGTGTTTTCATTCTTATTTGATTCTATGAATTTCTTTATTCTATCCTTAATTTCTATTATAACCCAGTAGTTTTTGAGCAAGGTGTTGTTCAGTTTCCATGTGTTTGGTTTTTTTCCTTGCTTTTTCTGTTGTTGATTTCTACTTTGATGGCTTTATGGTCAGAAAAGATGCTTTGTAACATTTTGATTCTTTGGATTTTGTTAAGGCTTGCTTTATGGCCTAATATGTGGTCTATTCTGGAGAATGTTCCATGTGCATTGGAATAGAAAGTATACTTGGCTGCTGTTGGGTCAAGTGTTCGGTATATGTCTATGAGATCAAGTTGGTTGATTGTAGCATTTAGCTCTTCCGTGTCTTTGTTGAGCTTCTTTCTGGATGCTCTGTCCTTCATCCAAAGTGGTGTGTTGAAGTCTTCTACTACTATTGTGGAGCTGTCTATCTCTCTTTTCAGTGCTGTTAGAGTTTGTTTTATGTATTTTGGAGCCCTTTCTTTGGGTGTGTAAATATTTATTATAGTTATGTTCTCCTGGTGTATTGACCCTTTAATCATTATTTAGTGTCCTTCCTTATCCTTTGTAGTGGATTTTACTTTAAAGTCTATTTTGTCAGAGATTAGTATTGCCACTCCTGCTCTTTTTTGAGTGTTGTTTGCTTGATACACATATATATATTTTCCATCCTTTGAGTTTTAGTTTGTGTGTTTAAGTCTATGGTGTGTCTCTTGTATATAGCATATAGATGGATTGTGTTTTTTTATTCAATCTTCCACTCTCTGTCTCTTATTGGTGCATTTAGTTCCATTTACATTCAGCGTAATTGTTGATAGGTATGAGTTTAGTACTGTCGTTTTGATGTCTTTCTTTGTGTGTTGTTCACAGTCTCTTTGTTCCACTTAATTTTCTGTGCTGAGTTGTTTTTCTTTATGTATTTTATTTTCATATTTTTCATTGTTGTTGATTTTGTCCTTGTTGAGTCTTTATATTTTTCTAGTTTTTTATTTTGACTTGTAGGATTGTTAGTTTCGTTTGCAATTACCTTAGTATTTACCTCTGTTTTTCTAAGTTTATACCGGTCTTTCATTTCTTTATATCACCTTGACTTCCTCTCCATATGCAAAATATGTCTATATTTTTTAAGTCCCTCTTTTTTGTTTTAATGTTGTCATCTTTTATGTATTGACATCTGTTTCCCTATTTTCCGTGTTAGCTTGATTTACTTTTGTGACTTCCCTATCTGGGTTGATATCTGGTTGCTTTGTCCTGTGTTCTAGTCTTGGGTTGTTATTTGATGTTACTGATTTTCTAACAGGAGGACTTCCTTTAGTATTTCTTGTGATTTTGGTTTGGTTTTTGCAAATTTCCTGAACTTCTTTTTATCTGGAAATACCCTAATTTCTCCATCATGTTTGAGAGACAGTTTTGCTGGATATATAATTCTTGGCTGACAGTTGTTTTTCCTTTAAGGCTTTATATATGTCACCCCATTACCTTCTTGCCTGCATGGTTTGTGCTGAGTAGTCTGAGCTTATTCTTACTGACTCTCCTTTATAGATGACATTTTGTTTATCCCTAGCTGCTCTTAAAATTCTCTCTTTATCTTTGTTTTTGGCAAGTTCGATTGTAATATATTGGTGACTTTCTTTTGGGATCTACCTTATGTGGGGTTCGATGAGCATCTTGGATAGCATCATCTTTCACAATGTCAGGAGAGTTTTCTGCCAACAAATCTTCAACAATTCTTTCTGTATTTTCTGTTATCCCCTCCTCGCCCCCCCCCCCCCCAGTTCTGGTACTCCAGTCACTTGTAGGTTATTCCTCTCGATAGAGTCCCACATAATTCTTAGGGTTTCTTCATTTTTTTAAATCCTTTTATCTGATTTTTCCTCAAATAAGTTGGTGTCAAGTGCTTTATCTTCAGTCTCACTAATTCTGACTTCCATTGCCTCAATTCTGCTCCTATGACTTTCTATTGATTTGTCTAATTCTGAAATTTTATTGTTAATCTTCCGGATTTCTGATTGCTATCTCTGTATGGATTCTTGCAGCCTGTTAAATTTGTCATTATGCTCTTCTCTAGTCTTTTTAATTTCCTCTATTGCATGTTCTGCGTTTTGCTTAATTTCCTTCCTAATTTCTTGAAGAGTTCTTTATATTAATCTTTTGTATTCTGCCTCCAGTAATTCCAAGAAATTTTCTTCCTCTGGAAAATTTCTAGATTCTTTATTTTGGGAGCTTGCCGAGGCCATCATGGATTGCCTCTTTATGTGATTTGGTATTAATTGTTGTATGTGAGCCATCAATAAGTTACTATATTTATTTATTTTATGTTTGCTTACTGTGTCCTAGCTTCTTGTTTTGTTTTGATATGCCCCAATAGGGTGCTCGTATGAGCTAGTTTGATTACTGGCACCTTTGAAGCTCTAATGTCCTGTCACCAGGTGGTTAGATCTGTTAGTAGGTATGTGAGCTCAGGAGTCCACCCACTCCTCCTGTATGGATTGAACTCAGGTGCCCAGGCAGATAGCCTCCAAGTGTGTGGTGTAGGCTCTCACTTACAGTCCTAGACAGGCATGGGTGATTGGTGTAGGCACAGGCATCTGGCTGTAGAAGGGGGACACACTCTCGGCAAGGCAGGGGGCTGACGGCCAGCTCTGCATGTCCAGGAGGAAGGCGTGTCCTGTTCTGTAGCACGAGTAGGTGGGTGGGTTTTTCAGCCGGAGTATGAGCACCTAATGCTGTTGGCTGAAAGGACTGGGGGACACCTCTTATTCATGGGCCCCTATTGCAGGTGGCTAGGTGGCGTGGGTGGAGCCACCAGTCCTCAGGCCCCTGATGTGAGTAGGTGAAGACCCTGCATAATGGGCAGAGCAGTGTCAAATGTGAAGAACCTGGCACTTCACTGCTGAAACAGCTGAAGTTAGAGTTCTGGCATATACCCTGTTGTACTGCGGGAACGAGGGCCTATGCTGTTGAGATGGGCCCACATAAGTCTACGCAGGAGTAAAGGCACTCAGCGTGCGTGGATCCCTTATGCCTGTGCCTAGGCAAAGGAGCTGTCCCTACCCTTGGTTCCTGGCCTAGGGTAACCAGCAGTTTATTTTCTCCTCTGTTTGTTAATTTGTTCCCTTTCCAAGGCAGGGAGAATGGCTCCAGGTGTGTGACAGATACTACTTCTGGCCCAGGGGTCTCAGCAATTTTTGAAGCAGGTCCGGGGCCCAGTGCCAGAGCAGTGATTGGGGAGATAAATGGGAGAGAGGTTTTTCCCTAAGGCGGGTGTTTTTGATCTGCGCAGTTGGCCATACGCAATTACTTATCTTTCGCCATTCCAGGGCTGCTTCTCACTGATTCTGGGTGGCCGTGTAGACTCTCAGTGGCTGGGTCTCTCCCAGTGCAGAAAACACACCTCCCAAGCATGGCTGCTTGGCTGCTCACCACTCACCCCTGAGCTGATCAGGCCTGAAGGGCTCAGGTTTTCACTGGGTCAGGTCTGGCCACTCCACGCTGCTTCCAAACCATCTCTCCCTCCCCCTGCCACACAGTCCAGTTCTTCAACTCTGCCTTTAATGTTCAGGGCCCCCAGATTGCCATATATAATCGAATCACTTGTTTTTTTGGGTCTTTGTTTTAAGAGGGTCCACCGGAAGCGTCTGACTACTCTGCCATCTTGGCCCCACCCTGAAATTAATTTTTGTAAAGCACTTAGTAGTTGGCACATAGTAAGTCTATATAAGGATTTTTAAATATAATAAAAAATAAATTGAGATCCAAAGGATGAGTGGAAGTTAACTACACAAACAGGAAGGGAGAGAGCTGTTCCTGACAGAGAGCACAATGTAGAAAGGCCCTGAGGAAAAAGAGTGTATTTCTAGAAACTAGAAAAAGCCAAACATGACTCAGATATAATGGATCCTGTTGATACTGGAAAGAGGCATGCAGAGTTCAAGTCATGGGTGGGGAGAGGAGGACTTGTAGATCATATTGTACCATCAAGTTGGCTCTGACTCATGGCGACCTCAAGTAATAACAGAACAAAATGTTGCCTGGTCCTGCACCATCTTCATAACCTTTGATATGTTGGAGCCCATTGTTTTGGCTGTTGTATCAGTCCATCTCATTGAGAGGTTCCCTCCACTTTGCCAAACATGATGTAGTTTTTTAAAGATTGGTCTTTCCTGATGACATGCCCAAAACAAGCAAGACGAAATTTTGCTATCCTCACTTCTGGTTTTATTTTGTCTAAGATTAGAGTGGTTGAATTTATCCAGAAACAGTGGGGATTCAGGAGAAGATTTAAAGCAGAGGGATTCTTGATCATATTAGGGGTTTTAGATGTCATTCAGGCTGCTTTTGGAATATGGATTGGGTGGGCGTGGGATGGAGTGCAGCAAACCAGAGTCAGAAAGTGAGTCAGGGTCAAGGGCAAGACAGGACTCAGGCTTCCTGCCTTCCAAGCTGGGGCTTTTTCCACGTTGCACAGCATTTTTCTAATGTTCTCTGATGGAGGCATGTCATGGCAAATGCATTCTCTTAACTTGTGGACATTTGCAGTGCTTACCCTTTGAGCTGCATCTCCTTCATTAAGTGAATGTCCTGTTCCCCTGACCAAGAATGTAATTACCAAAGGAGAGATCAGATTAAAACTGAGTGTCTGTAATGGGCCATTTGTTTGGAATGGAGCCTGAAGGTATTTCTGAGGACTTTAATCAAAGGGATAAAAAGCCGAAAGATTTCTGTGAAGATGATGATTATTAGGGCGACTGAACTCCAGGCACAGCTGGTTTCTACATCAGTGAGTCATTGCTTGCTTTTCTGAGGCCCTTAATTGGATGAGATTTGTTTTCCTCGATAGTCTAGACTCTCAGGGATGGAAGGGACCTTAAAGGTTATCTAGTTCAACTCCACACAAAGTGTGATCCCTGGCTAAAGCATCTGCTCTGTCCTCACACACCTGAACTGACAGGGAGCTCATTACCTTTAAAGACATCTCTTACTATGGCAGAACAACTCTGTAAGGAAGTTCCTCCTTTTATGAGAGTGAACTCTGTTCCTTGGTCCAGTCATGCATCTATTCTGGTTCTGTTTCTGGGGTGATATGAGGCTCATCTGCCCCCTCTACCTCAGAAGAACCAAAGTGAGATCTCCAGGCAGTTGCCGTGTTCCCCTGCACCTCCTCTTCTGCAGCTGTTCCTGTGTATTAGTTTTGCTAATGGCAGGCTGGTATAACAAAGAAACCTAACAGTACAGTGCCTTAACCCTTTCATGGACCATGGGTTATGTATGCCCATGTTACATTTTCTGCCCCTGGAGGTCAATTGGCAGGCATTTGAGCCACTTAATATGTTCTGGCGTCATGGCAGATACTGGTGCAACTGCCTAAAAAACAAGGAAGTTGGTTTGTACCACATTTGAGTGTTGAGAGCCATTTGTATGAGGGGATGCTTCCTGGAGGAGTGATTGTATGAAATGTTTGTGTCTTTTGGCTTCTGTACGGCGAGGTAAGGCTTGCAAGTATGTTTACTATTTCCTTTGTGTTATTGGGAAGGTACGTTACTGGCATTTGGAAATATTCAAGTAAATGAGTTATTTTGGAGTGAAAAGAGTTTGTGATGCCCTTCCTGGGCCATGGGGCCCATATGTCCCGTGTGTGTGGTGTGCTTCATGGAAGATGGTATGGCCCAATCTAAATCAAACTGATAACAATTACAAGCATCGAGTGCAATGTTTATTTATTATTTTGTGTGTATTTTTGTTTAGTTTTGGAAAGTTGAGTAAGATATTTTATGACTCAAGTGTAACCAGGAAGTATGATGCGCCATGGGATTGGTATGTCCCGCGTGCGTGATGTGCTTCATGGAAAATGGGATTGACATGTCCTGCTGGCAATTGGCACTCCATTTTTTCAAATTATAAAAAAACTACCAACAAACAATGATTCAGCATCCATTCTATTGGAGAAAAAACATGGCATCGCCAAAAAATCACCCCCTAAAAAAAAATTTATCCATGAAAGGGCTAAAAAACAATGAAGTTTATTTCCCTTTTTCAAAATGGTTCTGAATTAAGCTGTCTAGGTTGGCAGCTACCTGTACTTCCCGTGGTTATCCAGGGACTCATGTTCCTTCCAGTGCCTTGATTTACCTCCACCTGGGGGTTATTGTCATCTGCACAGTTGAATTCAGATCACCTCAAATTTTGTCTTGTGGAAAAGGAAAAAGAGAGTAGAGATAGAAAGCTCTCTGTCCTTAAGGCCTAAGTCCAAAGGGGCATACGTCACTTTTATTTACGTTCTACTGGTCAGAACTTAGTCCCGAGGCTAGACCTCACTACAGTGGAAATGTGCATAGGAAATATGGTTTTCTCATACCTCCAGGAAGAGGAGGAGAAGGTATTTAGGGGGCAGCCACCATCCTCCACTATATAGCCTTTGAGGTCAGATGGGCAGGCTGTACTTCAAACAGACCCTTAGCTTCTGGTGTTGGTTTTATTCTCTTTCATTTGACTCTTCCTGTGGCATGTTTCAAAACTTAACGTAGTAGAGAGTATAGGGCATTTGGATGTAGATATCTCTGACCTACACTTATTAACTGAGATCTTGAACAAATCATTTTACCTTTCTAAGCCTCTGTTTCTTCGTTTATGAACTTAGGAAAAGAACACCTATTCCACAGACTCTTGTGAAGGTAAAAAGGGATAATTGGTGCAACTGAACTTTGTAAAATGCCAAAAAAATAAGTTTGACTTCAAACTGTTTGTTTCAAGCTTTCCCTGATCATCCAACTGTTATCGATAGAATTGTGTCCCCCAAAAATATATATTTAAATCCTAACCTTTATGCCTGTGGTTATAATACCATTTGGCAATGGCTTGTCTTTGTTATGTTAATGAGTCGGGATTAGTGTAAGGTGTATCCTGAGTCAATCTCTTTTGAGATATAAAGGAGATTAAATAAGCAAGCAAGCAAGCAGAGATTGGGGAAGATAGATGCCAAACCACATGGAGATCTCTAATGGGGAAGATAGATGCCAAGCCACATGGAGATCTCCAAGGAACCAGGAATCAGAAGCTGAAGAGATAAGGACCTTCCCCCAGAGCCAACAGCAAGAGAAAGCCTTCCCCTGGAGCTGGCACCCTGAATTCAGATTTCTAGGTTCCTAAACTGTGAAAAAATAAATTTCTGTTTGTTAAAGCCATCCACTTGAGGTATTTCTGTTATAGCAGCACTAGATAACTAAGACACCAACCTTAAGGGTTTTCTCTCTTTGGAACACCCAAAGAGTTGATTATCCACTATCATCTTAACAGACAACAAACTGTGAAGCCTCATAGGAAAGAGCCTTTTACTTTACAGGCATTTGCAATCTGTTTGAGGAAACAAATGGAAAAGGGCTTTATGGTGACCAATATTACTAGGTATAGCAGTAGTGATGGCAATATTCATCAATGGTGGCAATATCCATTTATCAAGCACTTGCTATGCACCAAACTGTCCCAAATGCTTTACGTGGAGTTTCTGATTGAATTTCCCCAGTATCCCTATGAAGCAGGCATTTAATCCCCAATTTATGCATGAAAAACTTCAGGTTCAGAGAGTTTAAGTAACTTAGCCAGAGTCATACAACTAGTAAGTGTCAGAGCCAAGATTTTAATCTAAGACTTTGTACTCCAGAGTACTTTCACTTGAGTTAAGAAGATTCATTAATTCATGGAGTTAGATCATGCGCAATTTCATTTGGTCATCGGCTCACTCAGCAAACATTTCCATAGTGCTTACTGTATGCTGAGCACTATTCAGAGCACTAGGGATATGGACTCAAATAGGTCATTTTAACTGGTGATCTCTTCTCATTCTTAATAGAAAAAAGAGAAACTATCTCATAAAAATCACCTCATCTTCTACCACAGAATTCACCAATCTACTTACACATATACCCACACATTTTGCCTTTCTTTCTGTCAGGATGGAAACATTTCTACATTTTAAATTTATTACTTTCTGGATTTTCATATATGTAGACAAATAAGCCATAATATAGCTGATAGATAGATAGAATTTTTCCTGACCCTACGTCTCCTCATTACAACCCATTTCTCTACCCTACTTCACAGCAAAACTTCTCCAAAGAGTTATTTGTACTCATTTCTCTACTTCCTCACTTCCCATCAATCTTCTCAGTCCACTTCAGTTGACCTTCCATCCCCAACATTCCTCTGAAACAATTTTTTTATTTTATTGTTGTATTTTAAGTGAAAGTTTACGATTCAAGTTAGTCCTCTCATATCAAAATTTATACATACATTTTTATGTGACCCTAATCGCTCTCCCTATACTGTGACAGCATATTCCTCCTTTCCACCCCTGATTTCCTCTGTCCATTCAACCAGCTCCTGACCCTCTCTGCCTTCTCATCTCACCTCCAGATGGGAGCTGCCCGTTTACTCCCATGTATCTACTTGAGATAAGAAGCACACTCTTCAGAAGTATCATTTTATGTCCCATAGTCCAGTTTAATCTTTATCTGAAGAGCTGGCCTAGGGAATGGTTTTAGTGCTAGGTTGACAGAAAGTATGGGGGCCGTGCTTTCTGGGGTTCCTCCAGTCTCAGTCAGACCATTAAGTCTGGTCTTCTTACTAGAATTTGAGTTCTGCACCCCACCTTTTATCCTGCTCCATCAGGGACTCTGTTGTGTTCCCTGTCAGGGCGGTCATTGGTGGTAGCTGGGCACCATCTAGTACTTCTGGTCTCAGGATGATGCAATCTCTGGTTTATGTGGACCTTTCTGTCTCTTGGGCTAATTCTTTCCCTGTGACTTTGGTATTCTTCATTCTCCTTTACTCCAGGTGGGTTGGGACAAATTGATGCATCTTAGATGGCTGCTCGATAGCTTTTAAGACCACAGACACCACTCACCAAAGTAGGATGAAGAACATTTTCTTAATAAACTTTGTTATGCCAATTGGCCTAGATGTCCCCTGAAAGCATGGTCCCCAGACCTCCACCCTTGCTACTCTGTCTCTTGAAGTATTTGGTTTTAGTCAGGAAACTTCTTAGCTTTGGTTTAGTCCAGTTGTGCTGACTTCCCCTGTAGTGTGTGCTGTCCTTCCCTTCACCTAAGATAATTCACGTCTACTGTCTATTTAGTGAATAAACCTCTCCCTCCCTCCCCACCCTCATAACCATCAAAAAATGTTTTATTCTGTGTGAAACAATTTTTTATCAAGGTTATTCTAGATTTCATTTCTGTCCTTCAAACATAGCAAGTTCATTCATCTCTCAGAAGCTTAGCACTCTTCTCATAGGGGAATTTTCATCATTCAGGTCTCAGTGAAATTCACCTTCTCAAAGAGGATTTTCCTGATCATTCTAGTTAAAATATACCACCACTGCCCCAGTCACCATCACATAACACCATTTTATTTTCTTTATGGCATCTGTCAGTAGCTGAAATTATCTCATTAGGGACAGAGCCTTTGTTTGTTCATTGATATAGCAACAAACACCTAGAATAATGCCCAGCACTTAGCAAAGACTCAATGAATGTCTTTAGACTAACAGATTGGATCCCTGACCTCAAGGTCCTCAGTGCATCAGAGAAATGTAAATGTGAGCAGTGACCACATAGTCTGATTTGTGCTGTGACAGAGGGAAGCCCAGGGGTTGTGGGAGGCCAAAGGAGGCAACTAATCAAGCTGGAGACATCAGATGAATTGAAACTAGAATGAAAGTTTGAAGGATATGTTGATTGTATCCAGGTAAAGAGTAGAGGAAGAAGAGCACATATGGGGGCATAGTAGGACTGTGTTGCACACAGTTCATCAGGGCTTGAGGGAATGGAGAGATGTGCATAGCAGCCAGTTTAGGAAAGGTCTATCTGGCAGGCTCAGGACCTTGAAATTTGGATTTAAATGGACATCCAGGGAAACAGGCAAGTGAACTGATCTTATCAGCCTCTTTTGTGGCTCTTTCAAATTACTTTTTAAGTTTTGTGTTTTCATTGAACTTTTTATATCAAGACAGTCTCCTGAGTTGAAAGGTGTTTTTTCCTGATGATGTTCAGAACATAGATTATGTAAATGTTGGAATGAATGTCAGAAGAGACTCTGAAAACTTGCTCTTGGATGTAGAGCAACTAAAGTGAATGGAAGAAATAATGAAATAGAAGACCTGAACAGAAGATTTCAAAGGGCATCTCGAGAAGACATAGTAAAGTATTATAATGAAATGTGCAAAGACCTGGAGTTAGGAAACCAAAAGGGAAGAACACACTTGGTATTTCTCAAGCTGAAAGAACTGAAGAAAAAAATTCAAGCCTCGAGTTGCAGTATTGAAGTATTCTATGGGGAAAATACTAAATGACACAGGAAGCATCAAAAGAAAGTGGAAGGAATACACAGTCACTGTACCAAGAAGAATTGTTTGATGTTCAACCATTTCAGGAGGTAGCCTATGATCAAGAACTGATGGTACTGAAGGAAGAGGTCCAAGCTGCTCTGAAAGCACTGGCAAAAAACAAGGCTCCAGGAATTGACGGAACACCAATTGAGATATTTCAAAAAACTGGTGCAGCACAGGAAGTGCTCACTGGTCTGTGCCCAGAAATTTGGAAGACAGCTACCTGCCAACTGACTGGAAGAGATCCATATCTGTACCTATTCCAAAGAAAGGTGATCCAACTGAATGCAGAAATTGTCAAACAATATCATTAATATCACACATAAGTAAAATTTTGCTGAAGATCATTCAAAAGCAATTTTAACAGAACATTGACAGGGAACTGCCAGAAATTCAAGCTGGATTCAGACGAGGACATAGAATGAGGGATATCATTGCTGATGTCAGATGGATCATGGCTGAAAGCAGAGAATACCAGAAAAATGTTTACCTGTGTTCTACTGACTATGCAAAGGCATTTGGCTTTTGGATCATAACAAATTATGGATAACAATGTGAAGAATGGGAACTCCAGAACACTTAATTGTGCTCTCGAAGAACCTATACTTAGACCAAAGACAGTCGTTCGAACAGAACAAGGGGATACCGTGTGATTTAAAATCAGGAAAAGTGTGTGTCAGGGTTGTATCTTTTTACCATACTTATTCAATCTGTATGCTGAGCAGATACTCTGAGAAGCTGGACTATATGAAGAAGAACGTGGCATCAGGATTGGAGGAAGACTCATTAACAACCTGCGTTATGCAGATGACACAACCTTGCTTGCCAAAAGCAAAGAAGACTTGAAGCACTTACTGATGAAGATCAAAGACTACAGCCTTCAGTAAGCATTACACCTCAACATAAAGAAAACAAAAATCCTCACAACTGGACCAATAAGCAACATCATGATAAACAGAGAATATATTGAAGTTGTCAAGGATTTCATTATTCTTGAATCCACAATCAATGTCCAAAGAAGGAGCAGCCAAGAAATTAAATGAGAGACTTCCAGGCAACATGGTGCTCTAGGCAGAAGCATCACGCCGTCCCTCCACAGCAAAGATCCGAAAAACTAAGCCAAACAGAGAAAACAGCAATCCTGAAACACTAAGCATGAAATGAGGAGATAAAGAACTCAGCCAAGCAGCAAAAGTAGTGAGAAACTGACAGAGAACGGAGAGCAAGGAGAGAGTCATGCAGACGTCCCCATCAGCTAATGCAGCGTGGATCCGCCACCTTGGACTCCTATTGGAGACCAGCAAACAGGGGTTATGAGAAAGCAGCTTCACGGAGCTTCCAGCAGGAGACAGAACAACCGGTAAACAGCTGTCTTAGTCATCTAGCGCTGCCATAACAGAAATAACACAAGTGGATGGTTTTAACGAAGAGAAGTTTATTTCCTCACAGTCAAAGTAGGCTAAAAGTCCAAATTCAGGGCATCTGCTCCAGGGGAAGGCTTTTTCTCTCTGTCGGCCTTCTTCTCTTCAGTGTTCCCCCTGACTAGGAGCTTCTCTGCGCAGGGACCCCAGTCCAAAGGACGCGCTCTGCTCCCAGCACTGCTTTCTTGATGGTATGAGGTCCCTAACTCTCAGCTTGCTTCCCTTTCCTTTTATCTCTTGAGAGAGAAAAGGTGGTGCAGGCCACACCCCAGGGAAACTCCCTTTTACACTGGATGTGACCTGGGTAAAGGTGGTGTTACAATCCCACCCTAATCCTCTTTAACATAAAATTACAATCACAAAATGGAGGCCAGCCACACAGTTCTGGGAATGATGGCCAGGCCAAAATGATACACACATTTTTTGGGGGACATAATTCAAACCATGACAACAGCGATACATGCTTTCCCACCCCCCACCCTTCTTCACCCCCACTCAGCCTCCTCTGCTTCCTGTGACCACATTCTCTTGGAAGCACCAGCTGCTTGGATTCAACCTGCCTGCCCCGGCTGACTTCCTGAGTGCCATTTGTTGGCTGCTGGTGTTGCTTTTTCCACTTCTTTTTGATTTCTTCCTTACCTCTCACCACCTCCCCCTCCTTTCTCTCAAATACCTGGCTCCTTGCGCCATATTGGCATCTTATTGAAAGGTTGTAAAACTCTGCTCGACTGTGAAACTGCTTCTTGGCCCATTCTGCCACGCTAGTGGGATCCCGGGGCTTTTTGTTTGTTTGTTTGTTTTGAATTGTTTGTTTTCTTTTTCTTTTCTCGAACTGGAGACCTGTTCTAGCTGGGCAGTACTGCATGGCTTGGGACCTACCCTCTCAGTTTGTGCAGACATGCAGAGGGATCTCTGAGGATATTTCTTTTTTCTTGGGTGTTTTTTTTTTTTTTTCCTGGTTTCTTGAGGGTTTTTACTGTTCTTTTTTATTTTTAATACGTTTTGTTTTCTTTTCCCTCTTTTCCGTTTTTGTCTTTCTTCATTACTGTTTCCTGTCTCCTTATAATTCCTTCTCTTTCTGTCCACTGAATACCTGGCACTGAGTGACACCTCTATGCTTCTAGCCAGGCTGTACTTCAATTCCTGGGAGCAACTTCCCCAGACCTCGAAGCCACGCCGGTGGGATCCCTGGGAGCTTTGCTTTTTTCTTTTTTCTTTCTAATTTTTATTTATTCATTTTTCTGTTCTTTTTTTTCTTCTTCTTCTCCTTTTTGTTTTTCTCCATTTCACAGTCTCTCATCTCTCCACTCCAATGGCCAACTCCCCTAGCACTCTTTTTTCTTTGTATGTTTTTGTCTCTTGTTCCTGTCTTCTCTCTCCCATACCCATCATAGCTCCACGCATCACAATCTCCCCCCTCCATCCTGCCTACTTGCACCATGTGCTTAACATCACACCACCAAGCAGCACAGGCGTGGCCTACTGGAACCTGCCCTGCACTGATTACTGGGCCCGCCCTGGTGGCCGTAGTAAGTGCCACAAACAACCCATCCCAGAAACTCCTCTTCAGCTAGACCTGCCATGCTGTACCATATCTGAGTGACTAACACTGCCAGTTGGAAAAGGAGGTGAAAAGTATCATGCCCACAGATGAGCAAACAACAAAGAACATACAGCCTGCCTGCTCAGACATAGCCAAATAAAACAAACAAACAAACAAAAAGGATGAAACAAATGAATCTACAATCAGTAAACAAGAAAAATAACTACTGAATGCCCCGAAGACAGCAGACAATATCCAACCATTTACAAAAACAGGACAGGATGGTTCCAGTAGGCGTCCAAAATAAAACACCAGGTGACTTTCCAGTAGAAGGAAAGGCCCTAGAACTACCTAATAGGGAATTCAAATCTCTGATACTCAGAATTATGCAAGAGTTAAAACAAAAAGCAGGCAAAAATGAGGAAAAAATAGACAAATTCATGGAAAAGGCAGATAAATTCATGGAAAATACGGACAAAAAAATGGAATAATTCAGGAAAATAATGCAGGAACAAAATGCCAAAATAAATCCACAACTAGAAATCATACAGAAACAACAATTAGAAATACAAAAGATAAACAACAAGATTTCAGAAATGCAGAGTGTCATAGAAGGGCTGAGGAGCAGATCTGAAATGATGGAAGACAAGATCAGCAGAATTGAAGACAAACACTTGGATACAACTCTGTTTGAGGAAAACTCAGGAAAAAGAATGAACAGAGATGAAGAGACCCTGAGAATTATGTGGGATACAATAAAAAGCAAAAATTTCTGATTGATTGGAGTTCCAGAACAGGGGGAGAAAACAGAAAGCCCAGAGAGGATCACTGAAGAACTGCTGACAGAAAACTTCCCCAATATCATGAAAGATTAAAAGCTGGCCATCCAAGAAGCTCAAAGAATCCCATAAAGGATAGACCCCCCCAAAAAAATCACCAAGACATATCATAATTGCACTTGCCAAAACCAAAGACAAGCAAAGAATCCCGAGAGCAGCTCGAGAAAAACAAAAAGTCACATACAGAGGAGAAACAATAAGACTAAGCTCAGATTATTTGGCAGAAACCATGCAGGCAAGAAGGCAATGGGATGACATATATAAAACTTTGAAAGAAAAAAATGCCAGCCAACAATAATATGTCCTGCAAAACCCTCATTCAAATATGATGGTGAAATTAGGATGTTTCCAGATAAACAGAAATTAAAGGAATATGTAAAAACCAAACAAACAAGACTTATTAAAAGGAGTCCTTCAGTCTGAGAACAAACAACTTCAGCTTACAGGCTGAATCTAGGATGCAGGATTGTACCAGCCAGATACCAATCTAGCAAATGAACTCTAAAGGACTGTCCAAAAAGAAAATAAATACAACAGGGAATCAGAGCAGTTAATCTGTAAATGGCAACAACATCAGAACAATAAAAGAGGGAATAAACAGTGTAGGTATAGAACCTTCTAATGGAGAGGAAGGCAAGGCAATACCAAGTAAAAATAGACTGCTTCAAACTTAGAAAGATAAAGGTAAATTTCATGATAACCACAAAGAAAGATAACAAACCTACTCATAAAAATAAAGAGGAAAAACATAAAGTCTCAGTAAAAGCAAAACCTACAGAAACAAAAGACATGGAAAAAAAAGGTCCACCAACAAAAGGAATTCAGCACAGGAGAGTAAGAGGAACAAAGAAAATGTCGGCATCATTAAAAAAAAAAAGCACTACAAAATGACAGCAATAAACTCACATCAATCAGTAATTACACTGAATGTAAATAGCCTAAATGCATGCATAAAGAAACGGAGAGTGACAGAATGGAAAACAAAAACAAAAACAAAAAGAGGATCCATCAATATGCTGTCTACAAGAGACACACCTTAGAAACAAAGACGTAAATTTATTAAAAATGACAGGGTGGGAAAAAATACATCAAGCAAACAACTACCAAAAAAGAGCAGGAATGGCAATACTAATCTCAGATAAAATAGACTTTAAAACAAAATCCACCATAAAAGACAAAGAAGGACACTATATATTGATTAAGGGGACAATCCATCATGGAGACATAACCATAATAAACATCTACACACCCAATGACAGGGCTCCAGAATACATAAAACAAACTCTAACAGCACTGAAAACAGAAATTGGCAGTTCCACAATAATAGTAGGAGACTTCAATGCACTACTTTCAGTAAAGGACAGAACGTCTAAAAAGAAACTCAGCAAAGATACAAAAGACCTAAAGGGCACAATCAGCCAACTTGACCTCATAGACATGTATAGAACACTCCATCCAACAGCTGCAAAGTACACATTCTTTTCCAATGCACATGGAACATTCTCCAGAAGAGACCACATCTTAGGTCACAGAGCAATCCTCAACAAGATCCAAAACGTTGAGATAATACAAAGTGTCTTCTCTGACCACAGTGCCATCAAGGTAGAAATTAACAACAGAAAGAGCAAGGAGAAAAAAATCAATTACATGGAAACTGGATAACACCCTGCTTACAAACCACTGGGCAATAGAAAAAATCAGAAATGGAATAAAAAAATTCCTAGAATCAAACGAGAACGAAAACACATCGTACCAAAACCTTTGGGACACAGCAAAGGCAGTTCTCAGAGGACAATTTATAGCAATAGATGCACACATCAAAAAACAAGAAAGGGACAAAATCAAAACATTAACTACACAACTCAAACAAATAGAGAACAGCAAAAAAAAGCCCACTGCCTCCAGAAGAAAGGAAATAATAAAGATCAGAGCGGAAATAAATGAAATAGAGAATAGAAAAACAACAGAAAGAATCAACAGAACCAAAAGTTGGTTCTTTGAAAGAATCAACAAAATCAACAAGCCACTGGCCAGACTGACAAAAGAAAAACAGGAGAGGACACAAATAACCAAAATAAGAAATGAAATGGGCGACATTACAACAGACCCAACTGAAATAAAAAGGATCATAACAGAATATTAGGAAAAACTATAGTCCAACAAATTTGAAAACCTAGAGGAAATGGATAAATTTCTAGAAACACACTACCTACCCAAACTACAACAAAGTGATGTTAAAAATCTGAACAGACCCATATCAAGAGAAGAGATTGAAAAGGTAATAAAAAAAAAACTCCCAACCAAAAAAAGCCCTGGCCCAGATGGCTTCAGTGGAGAATTCTACAAAACATTCACAGAAGAGCTTGTACCAGTACTACTGAAACTATTTCAGAACGTAGAAAAGGAAGCAACACTTCCGAATTCATTCTATGTAGACAGTGTAGCCCTGATACGAAAACCAGGCAAAGACGGCACAGAAAAAGAAAATTACAGACCAATATCTCTCATGAGTATAGATGCAAAAATTCTCAACAAAATTCTAGCCAATAGAATTCAGCATCATATAAAAAAAAATAATACACCACAACCAAGTAGGTTTCATACCATGTATGCAAGGTTGGTTCAACATTAGAAAATCAATCAACGTAATCCACCACATAAATAAAAGAGTCACATGATCATTGCAGAAAATGCATTCAACCAAGTCCAACACCCATTCCTGATAAAAACTCTCAATAAAATAGGTATAGAGGGGAAATTTCTCAACATAATAAAGGGCATCTATGCAAAGCCAACAGCCAACATCATGCTTAATGGAGAGAGGCTGAAAACATTCCCCTTGAAAACAGGAACAAGACAAGGATGCCCTTTATCACCACTCCTATTTAACATTGTGCTGGAAGTTCTAGCTAGAGCAGTAAGGCAAGAAAAAGAAATAAAGGGCATCCAAATTGGTAACGAAGAAGTTAAACTGTCCCTGTTTGCAGATGATATGATACTATACATAGAAAACCCAAAAGACTCCGTGAGAAATCTATTGGAACTAATAGAAAGATTCAGCAGAGTAGCAGGATACAAGGTAAACATACAAAAATCAGTTGGATTCCTATACACCAATAAAGAGAATGATGAAAAGGAAATCAGGAAAACAATACCATTTATAATAGCCCTTAGAAAAATAAAATACTTAGGAATAAATCTAACCAGGGATGTAAAAGACCTATACAAAGAAAACTACAAAACACTACTGCATGAAACCCAAAGGGATCTGCATAAATGGAAAAACATACCATGCTCATGGATAGGTAGACTCAACATTGTGAAAATGACAATTCTACCCAAAGCAATTTACAAGTACAATGCAATCCCGATCCAAATACCAACAACATTCTTCAAAGAGATGGAAAAACTAATCATTAGCTTTAAATGGAAAGGGAAGAAGCCCCAAGTAAGTAAAGCTCTATTAAAGAAGAAGAATAAAGTAGGAGGATTCACACCACCTGACCTCAGAACCTACTTTACAGCTACGGTAGTCAAAACAGCCTGGTACAACAACAAATACATTGACCAGTGGAACAGAATTGAGAACCCAGATGTAAATCCATCCACCTACAGTCACCTGATCAAGTGCCCAAAGTCCATCAAATGGGGAAATGAAAGTCTTTTTAACAAATGGTGCTGGCAAAACTGGATATCCATCTGCAAAAAAATGAAACAGGACCCATACCTCACACCATACACAAAAACTACTTCAAAATGGATCAAAGACCTGAATATAAAGCCTAGAACTATAAAGTTCATAGAAGAAAAAATAGGACCAACATTTCAGGCCTTAATACATGGCATTAACAGGAGACAAACCATAACCATCAATGCACAAACCCCAAAAAATAAGCTAGATAACCGGGATCTTCTAAAAATCAAACACCTATGCTCTTCAAAAGACTTCACCAAAAGAGTAACAAGAGAACCTACAGACGGGGAAAAAAATTTTGGACAGTACAAGTTAGCAAAGTTCTAATCTCCATAATCTATAAGAAAATCCAACACCTCTACAACAAACAGAGAAATAATCATATTAAAAATGCGCAAAGGAAATGAACAGACACTTCACGAAAGAAGACATTCAAATGGCCAACAGACACATGAGGAAATGCTTGCATTCATTAACCATTAGAGAAATGCAAATTAAAACCACAATGAGATACCATCTCACCCCGGCATTACTGGCACGGATCAAAAACACTGGAAATAGCAAATGTTGGAGAGGCTTCAGGGAGATTGGAACTCTTATGCATTGTTGGTGGGAATGCATAATGATACAACCATTTTGGAAAACGATATGGCGCTTCCTTAGAAAGCTAGAAATAGAAATGCCGTACGATCCAGCAATCCCACTCCTAGGAATATATCCTAGAGAAATAAGATCCGTTACACGAATAGACATATGCACACCCATGTTCATGGCAGCGTTGTTCACAATTGCAAAAAGATGGAAACAACCTAGATGCCTATCAACAGATGAATGGATAAACAAACTGTGGTACATACACACAATGGAGTATTATGCAACGAGAAAGAACAATGATGAATCTGTGAAGCATCTCATAACATGGATGAAACTGGAAGACATTATGTTGAGTGAAATAAGTCAATCACAAAAAGACTAATATTGTATGAGACCTCTATTGTAAAAACTCATGAAAAAGTTTACACACAAAAAGTAACAATCTTTGTTGGTTACAAGGGATGGGAGGGGTGGGAGGGGAGAGTAAATAATAGATAAGTGGTAACTTTGATGAAGGGTAAGACAGTACACAATACTGGGGAAACCAGCACAATTTGTACAAGAAAAGGTCATGGAAGCTCCATAGACACATGCAAACTCCCTGAGGGTCTGAATTGCTGGGTGGAGGGCTGTGGGGACCATGATCTCAGGGAACATCTAGCTCAACTGGCATAACACAGTTTATAAAGACATTGTTCTACATTCTACCTTGGTGAGTAGCATCTGGGGTCTTAAAAGCCTGTGAGCAGCCATCTAAGATACTCCACTGGTCTCACCCCTTCAGGAGCAAGGGAGAATGAAGAGAACAAGACACAAGGAAAAGATTAGTTCAAAGAACTAATGGACCACAGCTACCAAGGCCTCCACCAGACTGAGTCCAGTACAGCTAGATGGTGCCTGCTCTGACCAGGATCACAACAGAGGGTTCTGGACAGAGCTGGAGAAGCATGTAGAACAAAATTCTAATACACAAAAAAAGACCAGATTTGCTGGCCTGACAGAGACTGAGGAAACCCTAAGAGTGTGGCCCCCAGAAACCCTTTTGGCTCAGTGGTGAAGTCACTCTCGAGGTTCACCGTTCAGCCGGGGATTGGATGGCTCCATGGAACAGAATGGGACTAGTGGGGCACAGCAGTCCAGGGACAAGGACTAGTGGGCAGAGGGGGACAGGAAAGCTGGTGATAGGGAACCGAAAGTTGAATAAGGACTGTGTTGACATGTAGTTGGACTCTTAACCATTGCCATGAGAAACTATTTTGTTCTGTAAACCTTCATCTAAAGTGGGAATAGCAGCACAACTGGAAGAACGCTATCGACGTAACTGAATTGTACATGTAGAAATTTTTGAAATGGGTGTATCTTTGGCTATGTATATTTTCACCAAAAAAAAAAAAAAAAAAAAATAGGGTCCTCCAAGGCCGAGAAGGGAGCATGTTGACATGTTGTGGGGTTGTTAACCAATGTCATGGAACAATATGTGTACTGACTGTTTGGTGAGAAAATAATTGGTTCTGTAAACCTTCACCTAAAGTACAATAAAAAAAAAAAAATTAAATGATGCATTGCATTGGGCAAATCTGCTGCAAAGGACTTCTTTAAAGTGTTAAAAAGCAAAGATGTTGCTTTGAGGACTAAGGTGCATCTGACCCAAGCCATGGTGTTTTCAGTCACCTCATATGCATGCAAAAACTGGGCAATGAATAAGGAAGACTGAAGAAGAATTGATGCCTTTGAATTATGCTGTTTGTGAAGAATATTGAATATACCATGGACTGCCAAAATAACAAACAAATCTGCTTTCAAAGAAGTACATCCAGAATGCTCATTAGATGCAAGGATGGCAAGACTTTGTCTCATGTACTTTGAACATGTTCTCAGGAGGGACTAGTCCCTGCAGGACAGCATGCTTGGTAGAGTAGAGGGCCAGCGAAAAAGAGGAAGACCATCAATGAGATGGATTGACACAGTGGCTGCAACAAGGGGCTCAAGCATAACAACGATTGTGAGGATGGCACAGGACCAGGCAGTGTTTCGTTCTGTTGTACATAGGGTCACTATGATCCGGAGCTGATTTGACAGCACCTGACAACAACAACATATATGTATGTGTGTGTGTTTATATATACACATATATATGTAGCCATAGCATATACTTATGGTATCATGCTGTAATAGATACAAATAAAAAGTTCTATAAACATAGTAAAAGGAGGGAATGGTTCTGCCTTGGACATGTGGAAGTTTTCACAAAGGAAGCAACATTTGAACTAGGATGAGTAGGAATGTTCCTTTTTCCAGTAAAAGAAGGAAATGTCACTTTAGGCAGTGGGAATGGTATTGGTGAATGCGTAGAGGTGTGAAAATACATGAAATGTTCCAGGAACTGTGGTTAATATACATTGTGGCTGGATGACAAGTGGAGAAGAGGCAGAAAATGAGAGTGGACAGGTGAGTTAGGATCAAGGCTGAAGATCCTTGAAGGACGTTTAGATTTTACCCTACAGGCACCATTGAAATCCAGAGGATTTACAGAATCTATGAAACAGATAGTGGATAGTAGTTGAGAAGTAGGGGCCCTGATAGATCTTCTACCTCTGCCTCTGAATCACTGCTCTCTGGGCCTCTGCCTGCTCATCTCTCTAAGAGAAGTCTGGAGCAGGTTATCTCTAAAAGGTCCCTTCCACAGCTATGAGATTTCTTAGGCTAAATAAGTGGCCCTATCTTCTTTGTCAGGGCAGTGAACAGAGTTAGTCCATCAACATGCTGAAAGGCAGAATCGCTGCTCTCTAGCTAAATTTCCCCTAGGACACTCATTAATGTGGTGACCTCCCAGGCCAGTAAAGCCAGAACTAATGAGGTATCGATGCTGGCAGGCCTCCCACCCCCACCCCCCATCTGCCGGGTCCTATGCCTTGAGTGCCTCAGTGAAGAGTTATGAAGGCCTTGCTAAACTGAATTCCCTTCTTCCTTATCTCACACTTTATCAAGATGCTGAAGATTTCTTAACTTGGCCAAGAAAAGATAGTGCAGCATCATTTGTCCCAGCCACAGGCTCTCAGTATTGAACAACAGGTTGATAACAAAGGTGGAACATTTGCCTCTGAATAGAGATTGTTCAAGGCAATCTGCTTGCTGTCATAGGAGAGAGTTGTTTTGTCTTTCATGCTTCTTTTGGTTATTGACCTTATCCTTTGGTCTTTGTAATACACCCTTCCAGAAGAGGGGAACTTCAGACCCTCCCCCTCACTGTTCAGTCAGCACATAATGCATGAAGGTCTTCTAGGCACTAGACATTGTTTTATATAATGAGGATTAGAGAGGAATCAAACACAATCCTCATCCACAAGTAACCTTCAATTTGGTGAAGAAGGCAGAGAGATACATAGACAGTTATACATCAGTTTGTTAGTTACTACAGTACAGAAGGTATTCATTTATGCAATAAACTTACGAAAATGAGTAAGAAAAATCCCTGCCCTCAAGTAGACTAATATTTTAAAGTAATAAAAGTGGGTTCCTTTTTAGGTGTATGGCTGTAGCGTTCAGAGGATATACAAATTTTATCTCCTCAGGATGAGGAGTGAGGGGATTGATTAGGAAAAGCTTTATAAAGAAGGTAGTATTAGAGTTAAATCTTGAAAAATAAGGAGGCTTTTTATCAGGCTGTCTTGGGGGCACAATGGGAAGGGGGTAGCATGAGTAAAGGGAAGTAAGAACATTTTATGTGGAGAGCTCAGCATCAAAAAAGCTCTAAGGTATGAAATAGCCTGGTGTGTTCATGAAATCACACTAGGATCTCTGAGGATGGGTGTATTTTTATTTTGTATCCTGCAACCTTGCTAAACTCACTTATTATTTTTTGTAGCTTCTTTGCTGATTCCATTGGGTTTTCCACATATACGAGATTTGTTTTATGGCGCAGAATGTGGTCTGTCTTGTAAAGTTCTGCATTCATTTGAGCAAAATAAATATTTTGCTGTCGCTGGGTATAAGTACAAGGTCAGTGTTGTTAAATGTCAATTAGGTCAAGTTGATTGACAGTGTTGTTCAATTCTTCTATATTCTTCCCAATTTTCTATCTATGTATTCTATCCATTCTTGAAAGAGGGGCATTGAAATCTGTGACTGTAATTGTAGATTTTTTGGTTTCTCCTTCTAATTTTATCAATTTTTTTCTTCATGCATTTTGAAACTCTTGTATTAAATGCATAAAGACTTAGGACTGTTATGACCCTCTTTATCCCTGGTGATATTCTTTGCTCTGAAGCCTACTTTGTCTCATATGAATATAGCCACTCCAGCTTATTTATTTATTTACTTAGTGTTAGCATGGTATATCTTTTTCCATCCTTTTAGTTTTAATCTATTTGCGCCTTTATGTTTGAAGTGCATTTCTTATAGGTAGTATAGAATTGAGTCTTGTTTTTTATCCAATCTGGCAATTTCTGCATTTTAATTACAGTGTTTAGACCACTTATATTTAATGTGGTTATGTCTATCATTCGGTTTAACTGTTGTTTTGCTGTTTGTTTTTCATTGTCCCATCTGTTCTTTATTCCTTTTTCTCTCTTTTCCTGCCTTCTTTTGAATACTTAAGTATTTTTGTTTGTTTCCATTTTATCTTCTTTGTTGAGTTTATTAACTATAACTGTTATGTTGTTTTTGTGGTTGCTTTAGAGTGTGTGGTATCCATCTTTAACTATCACAGTCTGCCTTCAAGTGGCATTATACCACTTCATGTATAGTGTGAGAACCTTACAATAGTATATTTCCATTTCTCTCATCCCGGCCTTCCCAGCCTCCTTGCCATTGTTGTCATACATTTTACTTTCACACATCTTATAAACCCCACAATCCTTTCTTATTATTTTTGTTTAAACAATAAATTACCTTGTAAAGTTATTTAAATAATAAAATATATTTTTACATATTTACCCATGTAGTTACAATTTCTATTGCTTTTAATTCCTTCATATAGATTCATAGTTCCATCTAGTATAATTTTTCTTCTTCTTGAAGAACTTCAACATTTCTTAGAGTATGACTCTTCTGGTAAAGAGTTCTTTCAGTTTTTTATATCTTAAAATCTTAATTTTGCCTTGGTTTCAAAATATATTTTTGCTGGGTATAGAATTCTAGCTGGACAGTCTTTTTGTTTGTTTTTTCAGTACCACAAAGATGTTGGTCCATCATCTCATTTGCATTGTTTCCAAGGAGAAGTCTGTTTCATCCGTATATTTATTTCTCTGTACATAGTGTGTCTTTTCTCTATCTGCTTTTAAGATTTCTTGTTTATCACCGGTTTTGAACAACTTGATTATGGTTTTCCTTGGTATCATTTTGTTCATGTTTCTTGTGCTTGGGCTTCATTGAGTTTCTTGGATCTATGAGTTCATAATTTACATCAAACTTGAGAAAATTTCACCCATTACTTTTTCAAGTATTTTTCTGTTCACTTCCCTTTCAGGAATTCCAATTCCATATATATTAATATGATTGAAGTTGTCCCATAGCTTACTGATGCATTGTTCTTTTTTTTGGGGGGGGGGCTTTTTTCTATTTTCTGTTCAGATAGTTACTGTTGCTATTGTCTTCAAGTTCACTAATCTTTTCCTTTGCAATATGTAATTTTCCATTAATCCTACCCAATATAGTTTTTCGTCTCAGACATTGTAGTTTTCATTTCTAGAAGTTCAGTTTGGATTTTTTTCTTTTTTTTTTGTCTTCCATGTCTCTTCTTAACTTTTGGAGCACATGGAATATGGTTATAGTAACTGTCTTTATGTCTTTTTCTGCAAACTCTAACATGTGTAGCAGTTCAGAGTCAGTTTTCTCCTTATTATGGGATATATTTTCCTTCTTCTCTGCATGACTTTTATTTATTTATTTTTTTTTTAATGGATGGTAGACATTTAGTGGATGACAGAATTTTACCCTGATTGAGATTTCTATATTCCTATAAGTATTCTTAAACTTTGTTCTGGGATGTTAAGTTACTTGGACACAGTCTGGTCCTTTCAGATCTTGCTTTTAAGTTCATTAGGTAGGATGAGAGCAGTGTTCAGTCTAAGGCTAATTATTCCTCACTACTGACGCAAGTCTCTTCTGAGTACTCTATCTAATGCCCTGTGAATTATAAGGTTTTCCAGCCTAGCTGGTGGGAATAGATACTATTTTTAGCCCTGTGAGAGTATTAGGCACTATTCCCTCTAATCCTCTGAGAGGGTTCTTTCCCCAGACTCAGATAGTTTTCTTACATACACGTACCAATCGTTACTCTGCTCAGTAGTCAGGGAGAACCCTTGGCATATCTCCAGAGTTTTATCTCTGTTCAGCTCTGTCCTCTCCGTTTCTTTGACCTGAAAACTCCAGCTACTTTGGTCTCCCCAGATCTCAGCTTCATCTCCTCCATTTGAGGAATCTGCAAGGCTCTGCCTGAGTTCCCCATTTTGTGCCAGGGCCTGGAAACTCTCTTGAGGCAGTGAACTCTCAAGGCAGTCCTCAGGCTCATGACATTAGTTACTCATCTCAGAAGGATATTGTTCTTCATTGCCTGATGTCCAATGTCTTTAATCCTTTTTTTTTTTTTTAATATATTTTTTGTCTGTTTTTTTTTTTTTTTTTTTGGTTGTTTCAGGAGGAAAGTAAGTTTTCAAACAGAAGAAGAAATCCTCTGAGTTCTTTATTATGGCATTCCAAGCCCTTTCTCATGGTGGCCTCCAGTTACCTCTTCATCCTCTTCTCTCCCCACCTCCTGGTACTCACCTTCTACTCTGAAGTACTGCATGTAACATCTTATGGCCCATTTCTAGGTTCCCTCTGCCCATAAGGCCTTCCATATTCTCTGCTTCATTCTTCTGACTTACTCCTACTTATTCTTCAAGACACAGTTCAGGTATTAGATAACCCTACTTGTTCCACTTTCCACCCCTAGGCCAGGTTATGAGCTTTATATTCCTCTATCATCTGGCTTTTAAACTCTATCAGAATTATTGGTTGCTCCATTTTTCAAATGGTGTTCCATGGAAGCATGTATAAATGTTGCAGGAAATAGTAGGAATCTGTTTGGGAAATAGTTCAAATGTTTTTTTGTTTCTTTGTTTATTTGCTTCAAGTCTTCTTAGAACCTATGCAGATAAAAAAATTAAGGCTCAGAGATTTTTTTTTTAAGTAAGAGAAACACTTACTAGCCAAGACATTGTTGTGTGGTGGATAGACTGGAATGTTCCAGAGAGCTTCCCTGTTCATGTCTCTCAGGGAGCACAGAGCCAAAAGTCACAGAAAGAGGACTGCTTTCCCAGTCCTGAGCCTGCCTCTAATTCATTGTGTGACTTTGGTCAAGTTACTTTCCCACTCTAAATCTTAGTTTCTACATCTTAAAAATGGTGGTTCGACTCAGTCCTCAACCTCCAAATCCTGTGCCGCCTGCCATGATTGCAACTTTCCCGGCACTCTCTTCTTCGAATTCCTGTAAACTCCCAGAACTCATTTAGTCGATTGTTACATTGCTGTATGTCATCTTCTAAATGACTCAGGTATAAGAGTCTTGCCTCAACTCTAAGAGCATCTGCTTACCTTCTGCTATGGCTTGCGCATAACAGGGTCCCAATTAATTCTTCTTTAGTCCTTGTTTGCTGTTTTCCCTGGTTCTATAGCAGGCCCTAGATCAGAGGCCTTTCTAGACTCCTTCCTCTCCCTCATTCCAAATTTTTCGGCCTAACAAGTCTGACTCTGGTTGATTCTACCCTATATACCCCTTCAGTTGGCCATATTATTCTCTATCCCTAAAATTACAGGTATTATTATTATTCATCTTATTATAGTTGGGGAAATTGAGCACAAGAAATTAATTAATTTGTGCAGACTCACAACTAGTAAGTGGCTGAACCATGACCAGAATCTAAGTTCTAATATGCTTACTTTCTCAATTAACAGTTGCTGCCTGAATGAATGAGTGAAAGAATGGATTTATGAAATTAACTTGAATTTCCTACATTTCTACTATTTCTTTACATTACAGAAACTTAGGATAAGTTACTTTTCCCCATAATTTTGCTTTGTTGAGTTGCACAATAATCTTGTTTAACTCTGAAAAATGAGCAAGGTCCAGATGTCCCCTGTGGGATGCCTGAGCTGTCAGTGAGCTCTTACCAATATCTCCATGCATGCTGAGTGGCTCCCCTAGCATCTCCTTGTCCTTGTTTCCCTTTGAATGTCTATAAACCTGTGAGCAGCCGCCAAGTCAGAGCTTAGCAGAACAGACCGTTCTCAACCTCTTCTCCACAGCCCTCTAGGAGGTTGCTATTTGCACCATTTTTTACACATAATTGGGAAAATTTATCTAGATGACAGTGTAAGTGGAATTGTACTTTTTTTTTTTAAATATTAGAATTTACTTGACTTCCACATGAATATGAAGAAAAACAAGAGTTAAAATTTGTTATTACATTAAAAGCAATTTCAGTCTCAAGAATGCCATTTTTGATAACTTGATCCCAAAATAATGTCTATAAAAAAGATGATGCTTGTATTTTAAAATAAAAACAGAAAAGCATATTCATTTGATTTTTATCCATCATTCCTCTATAAAGCCCCATTGTGATCCCTCTGTCTGCACCACAGTCCTGTCATCTGCCCCTGTCCATATCTCCAGTCTTATTTCCTACTGATTCTCCCCCTATACTTTTTATTATACTTTACCTTCCAGTCACATTGAACTGTTTATCAGGTCCTGAACATACCTCTCTACCTTCCTAAGATGCCATCTCCTCTACCTGGAAGGTCCTTCACTGCTTATGTACTTAGTGGACTCTATGTGATCCTTCAAAATCTTCATCAGGCATCAACTCTTTCCTAGAGTCTTCCTTGGCTCCCATTCTCACCCCAAGATAAAGTTGCCCACTTTCTGTTCTGTATACTCACATATTTATTATTGCATCTATCACATTATTTTATATTTTTTGACTTCCTTGGTATTTCCTTATGTGTTCCTAAGACTAAGCTCAGTTCTTGGCACGTTTTTGGAGTTCAGGAAATCTATGTAGCTGAACTCTAACCAAAATCAGTATTGGTAGAACCCCCTGCATTTCAGGACTGGAAGGAAACTTGGAGGCCATTCAAGTTTACTGCTGAAGAAAACTAAGGCCCAGAAAAGGCCATCATTTGCCCAAGATCACATGGTACTTTTGATGGTGTTTGCCTATTATTGGGTAAATCCTTATCTTTGCCAAACTGGGAGAATTCAACATTCCTTTTTACAAGAGTTTTTAATGTTTTTTCCATATTTTATTTTAGTATAGAGATCAAGAGTATGAACTCTGGAACCAGATGTCCTGAGTTTGAATTCCAGCAGCACCATTGAGAAATTTGTACAGGGTACATATGCTCTCTGTTCCTTGATTTCTTCCTTTAGAAAATGAGGGTACTGACAGCCTCTCTCAAAGAACTGTTGTGAGGAATAAATTAGAAATAGCACATAAAATGTACTCTGTATGTTCCTTATGATGTGCTAATTAGGAATAAGAAGGAAACAAGGTTAACTAAGATTTCTGATACAAGAGAATAATTAGAAAACATCAGAAGAAAACTAGGACCCAGGTCTCATAACATTGCACAGATGTTTTTGATTAGTTTCTAATGTTGCTTTGTCCATGGGGGTCCAATGCAAAGGAGCTTGCGTGTATGTAGGCATTATCAGGGGTCAGATTTCATCTCAGCCTTGAGATAATTTTTCTAATATTTAAAGCTGATTAAATATGAAGCAGGCTGCCTGGGGGGTAGTGAGCCCCTAGCACTTTATACATTCAAATAGAATGTTGGCAACCACTTGGAGGCTCAGATATTAAAGCAAGATTCAAACATAGACTGGATAGTTGAAGCAGATGGCCCTTAATGTCACTTACAACTATTTCTATATTTTTATAAATGTGTTTTATTATATAGTTCGAAGGTTCTATATTTCCTTAACTCTGTAAATCTATGATTCAGCTGGATTAACTGTCAGTCCTACGGATTACGTTTGGCAGCAATCTGACTATCCATTTTATGACAATAGCTTTGGGCCCTGTTGGGAATTTTTCCATATTGAGCTTCAAGCCAATTTAAAAAGTGATTTCTGGGTGAGGCATCCATTTAGGACCTTTACTAAATGCTCTCACAGCTCCTCTCTATAGCTAGATTTTTAGCTCCTATAGCTATTTAAGTTGCACATAATTAGAAAAAAACAATAGCTAAAGCAAAAAAGCACTATCTCAGCATTTTGCAGAGAATGGATGGGACTGAAGAGAATCGGCTGCCCACTGCTGCACTTATATTTAGAATCTACCTGGGGACATCTGACAGATGGAGCTGAGTTCAGCCTGGCTGCAGGGATGGAAAAAATAACAGATATAATATTTTTATCACCTCTATTAACTAAAGTCCATTATGCTACAGTTATGATAATATAGTTCAGTTAACTCTACTATATACAAACTACCTCTGTAATTGTCATTCAGATACTTCTGGCCAACTGTTATTGTTGTCATTACTTGCCTTCAAGTCATCTCCAACTCATAGCTACCTTATATATAACAGAACAAAGCATGGCCTGGTCCTGCACCATTTTCTTGATCTTTGGTATGTTTGAGTCCACTGTTGTGGCTATTGTGTCAAGCCATCTCACCTAGGGCCTCCCTTGCCTTCACTGACCCTCCACTTTACCAACCATGATGTCCTGTTCTAGTTTTTGGTCTTTCCTGATGTCATGTCCAAAGTGAGCGAGCCAAAGCCTCACTCGTCAATTAAATATTAATAATTTCTTTAACCCAGGTAGTTTAATCCAGTGCTGTTTCCTGCCTTTACAAATTTTGTAAAAGTTATCCTCTTTAGCAAATAAAATGCACATTGGATCACGTAAAATTCCAAAAAAGTAATTCCTTCCTGTTATTCTCAGGTTAAGGTTTTTGTTTGTTTCTCTGCTCCCCCTTTCCCCACCCTGCCCAAATCTTGCTTAAAGGTTTTCATATATTTTAGCACTTATCACTGTTAAATTTTAATTACACATGTGACCATTTGGTTAATGTCTGTCTCCCCAGTAGACTGTAAACTTCTGAGGGAAGGGAGCATATTTGTTTTTGCTCCTTCTATATTACAATTTTAAGGAGCTGTGGTGGCACAGTAGTTAAAGTGCTCAGCAGCTAACCGAAGGGTCAGTGGTCTGAACCCACCAGCCACTCCATGGGAGGAGGATGTGACAGTCAGCTTCCATAAAGATTACAACCTTGGAAACCCTATGGAGTAGTTCTACTCTGTCCTATAGAGTCGCTATGAGTTGGAATCAACTCGATGGTAACTTTTTTTTTTTTAAATATATTTTTATTCCTTAGCACAGTCCCCTGAAACATAATAGGCATTTAATACATACTTATTGAAAGAATGAATAAAAATGAATTAATAAAGTATGCTTTAGAAAATTCTATGCCACAAGATTTGGAAGCCACAGTTTTAGGATACAGGTCAGTGATTTGAGGAAAGTAGAGTAGATAGATACTAAAACATACACGAAGAGAAAAAGTGCACTATAGGTGCAGCTGGAATGTAGGATTTGAGTTTGGAAAGAATCAGGACTTGGTTAACAGGAGAAAGGAGGAGTCATTGATGCTTTCCACCTTTTGCCAGTGAGCATTAAATGATTTGATGGTATACTAAGTAGACTTTACAAAAATATCTCAATTTGTAAAGGGCACAAATTTGTTGTCAACTGTCTTTTGCTGTCAGGTATTGAATTATTTGTCTTTTCCTGGAATACACAGGCACCTTTTGTTCTTTTAATCTTTGTCCTAAAAAACAAAACAAAACAAAACGGAACTTGTTTTACAAAGACTGAAAACATCGGAGCTTTTAATTAAGGCAACTTAGTCATTGCCTTGCTAAGTGAACTTTGGGATCTTGTTTAACTTTGCTGTATACAAGGGCATGTTTCTATGTGGCTGAGTCAGTCAGGTTCTTTTAGGAAAACAGAAACCACACTAAGTATTTCTACAGGAGGGACTTAATATATGGAAACGGTTACCAGGTGTGGAGGCTGAAAGAGCAAAAAGAGAATGCTGAGATAACCCAGAGATAATGATTGTAGGAAGCTGCTACAACTGCTAGGATTGGGGAAAAAAAGGAACAAGTTGGAGTTACCAGAAGCTAGAGCTTAGACAGGGACCCTGTGGCATTGGGTTCAGACCTCTGAGGAGAGGGCATTACCTGTCTGTGGCTGGTACCACCAAAGGGGCTGAAGAGGCTGTGTTAAGGAGTGCCAAAAAAAAAAAAAAAGTGTAAGCTGGAGCCAACAGCTACTCCTGGGTTGACACTGATAGAAACACAAAAAGCTGAAAAGCAATCCCTTCTTCCCTCCTCATGCCTTCCAGTTTCCCTTTACTTATTGTCAGAACCTAACAGGAAGCCAGATAGCAAAGACATCTGGGAAATGTAGTTTGCAGAGTCCCAGCCTCAGCATCATAGAGTAGATTGTAGAAGGGTGGATTTAGAATTGAAAGACAGTAGATAAATAACTGACACAGTTAATTCCTCTGGTTAATTATCATCTATACACACCTTTCTACACATATTTGAATTTACTTGAACTTCTAGCTAACAAAATATATCGTCATGCTTTTATAAGATGCAACTATTTTTCATAATATAAAGATGTTCTCACCATCTCCCCCAAAGAGGAAGACACAAAGTTCCAATAGTCATGCTATACATCTCTGAGCAATGTCTTATACTCACAGTACCACTTGAATAATATGTAATCTAAAAGCTAACTGGTAAAGGTACCATTGCCATTGAGTTGATTCTGACTCATAGTAACCCTGTAGGACAGAATAAAACTGTCCCAATGGTGTTCCCAAGGCTATAATCTTTACGGAAGCAGGCTACCACATCTTTCTCCCATGGAGCGGCTGGTGGGTTTGAACCACCAAGCTTTTGGTTAGCAGCAGAGCACATAACCACTGCACCACCAGGGCACTGGTAAAGGTAGCCACAACCAAAAAACTTTATACAAAATATTAAGAGGAAAGGAAGAGAGGGGAAAAAATAAATTCACACACACATCCCTAACAAAGAAAAGAGGTGTATATTTTCTACAGTACTTGTTTCTGAATTGGTCACAGGCTATAGTGATGGTTATAACTTCCTTTTTCTATTACCCATTCCATTTCTCCTTTTCCCTCAGCAGATACCTCAGCTTCTTATTATTCTTTACCTGGTGAGGTGACCCAAACTTTTATTTCTAAGGGTATGCATCCTCAGTGATCCTTTATTGGGTTGTTGTACTTTTTCATTAACTTTTATTACTGAACACAGAAGTTGTAAAAACTCTAGAGAATCCTCTGGGTTGCTGAAATAATCCTTCTTATTCCCATTGTATTGCAGCAATCCGAATCTCCCTTAGTAATTTGGATGAATTGACCTTAACCAATACAGCAGCGCGTGATTCTTAACCTGTTGGTTTAGTAGCATGAGGAACCCAAAATGGCCAAGTGGTAGCCTCAACTTGCACTTCAGTGGAACTATTGTTGTATCCCGTTAGGAACTAAGACCTTCTAAACCAGCAGAGCCCCAAATTGGGTGAACAAGGAACAAAATTTCTGCTAGTGGGTTATTAGGTATAATATGAGAGAATTCAATCTCCTACTCCTTGACTCTCAGACATATATATTCTGGCTATATGAGAAACAGCACCATATATTGATCACTGGTTAAAAGCATGCATAACATCTTGTAAGATAAAGCCTTAAACGTTTAGTTTCCCAACTAGAACTGTAGTTGAGTCTTTATTAGACCATTCCACAAATCTATCAGGGCAACTGCTTCTAGGCAATGGGGTATATATTAAGACCAGTAAATACTATGGGTATGAGACCATTGCTGCTCTATTTTTGCAGTGAAATGAGTTACTTTGTCAGAATCAATGCTGTGTGGGATACCATAAGGTGAATAAGGCATTCTGTAAATCAGTAGATTATGGTGCTACCAGAAGCACTGAGGATAGAGAAAGCAAATTCAAATTCATAATAAAAGTATATTTCAGTGAAGACAAATCACTGGAATCTAGGCCCCTTCATTATAAAATGGGTCAAATGTAATCAACCTGCCACCACGTGGCTGGCTGGGGAATTGTATCATATCAAACAATAAATGTTGGTCTCTACAACTGGCAGGTTAGATACTCAGGAAAAGTTCATGTTGTAGAGCCCTTGTATAGTCTGTATCCCTCCTTCCATGGCCCCTTTGTATATCAACCCATCAAGGAAGTACTTTGGATGGCTGGATAAGGAGACTACCGATGTCCAAATAATATATTATTCTGTCAACCTGGTTATTAGGATTCTCCTCTGCAGTGGGAGCTCTTTGGTGAACACTCACATAGAATACAATGTGTTCACACTTCCATTCCAGTAATCTCATTCTCATACCTCTTGCCCAAATCTCCTTTACAACAATCTTCCAATCTTGTTCATTCCAAGTCCTTGACCAATGAACCAAACCATTAGGCTATGAATCAGTGAAGATCTATACCTCTGGCCATCTATCTTTCAAACAAAGTGGACAACCAAAGGTGCTACTTGAAGTTGTAACCACTGGACGAATTTCTCTTTACTATTATCTTTCAGCGACACTTGTGACTGGGGTAGTAAAATTGTAGCAATCCATTTCTAATTGATGCCAGCATGTCATGCAGAATCATTTGTAAATCAGACCCAAGTTTTTTCTTCCTCTGTCAGCTAGGTAAATGAACTTCCCTTGAGGCCATAAGTGTGGATTGAAGGAGAGGAAGCAATACTGCAGGAAGAGATTCCATAGGAATCAAAGCCACCTGATCATGCAAGTTATTTGTGTCTTCAGGACCTACCAGAGCTTATATACCATTATACCACTTATATACCATTTTCACTTGTTGGTGGAGTTTAAGCACAAGCTTATGGCTTGGTAGGTCATATTACGTCTGGTTCGTGATGGGCAACTCAGGTCACATGATCACTTGATGTCCCAAGATCTGTTGTTCAGTCTCTAATAAAGCTTACTACCCAGCTAGGAGCTGTTTCTCAGAAGGGGAATAGTTACCTTCAGAAGAAGCATGGCTTTACTCCTAAACTCTAGGGATCTGCTCTGTGATTCTCCTAAGCTTGCCATAGGCTTCATACAGCATCCCTATTTGTTATAGTAGTACTCAGAAACTAAGACACCTGTTGTAGTTATCTAGTACTGCTATAACAGAAACACCACAAGTGGGTAGCTTTAACAAACAAATTTATTTTCTCACAGTTGAGGAGGCTAGAAGTCCAAATTCAGGTTGCTATCTCTAGAGAGAGGCTTTCTTTCTCTGTTGGCTCTTGGAAAAGGTCCTTGTCTCTTTTCAGTTTGTTTCTCTCTTCCTTGGGGATCTTCAAGTGGTACGCATCTATCTTCCCCCATCTCTGTTTGCTTAATCTGCTTTTTAAATCTCAAAAGAGATTGATTGAAGACACCCCCTACACTAATACTGCCTCATTAACATAACAAAGAAAACCCTATTCCGGAATGTAATTATAAGCACAGGTATAGGGATTAGGATTTACAACACATATTTTAGGAGGACACAATTCAATCCATAACAATATCTATCTATCATTGTGTTTCTGTATACCATGGACTGCCTGCCATAAGAACTAACAAGTCAGTCTTGGACAGCCAGAATTCTCCCTAGAAGTAAGGATAGTGAGACTTTGCTTACTTTGGACATGTTACCAGGAGGGACCAGTCCCTGGAGAAGGACCTCATGCTTGGTAAAGTAAAGGGTCAGTGAACAAGAGGAAGACCCTCAATGAGATGGATTGACACAGTGGCTGCAACAATAAGCTCGAGCATAGCAACAATTGTGAGGGTGGTGCAGGACCTGGCAGTGTTTCATTCTGTTGTGCGTGGAGTTGCTGTGAGTGGGAATGGATTCGACAACACCTAACAACAACAACAATAGTTCAAAGTGAAGCAATTTGTCTTTCACTCTGGAGGTGATATACCAATGCTCCATACCCCTTAGACACCTTGAAATTTCACTGAAATAGTAGGCTCCTGGATTTTGATGAGGTTTCTTTCTCACCGTCTGGCACTCGTGTTTTTTAAAGCACCTAAGGTACATACGACTTCCTCTTCCTCATACTAATATAATTATCTATATAGTATACTGGTGGGATGATCTGTGGGATGTCAAGATGATCAAGATCTCTGCAGACTACATTATAATAAAAAAAGGAGGGTTGACATGGCCTTGCAAAAAGATAGTGAGGGTGTGCTGTTGTCACTGTCAGATGAAAGCTACCTGCTTCTAGTGGTCTTTGAAAATTGATAAAGAGAAAAGGTGTTTACCTGACCAATAGTTTATACAAGGTACTAGGAATGGTATTGATGTTAGCCAGTAAATATATCACATCTGGAACAGCAACTGCAATTGCTGTCACCACCTATTTAAATTTATAGTATCTTCTAGTCATCCTCCAAGACTCACCCACTTACGCCACAGGCCAAATAGGTGAGTTAAATGGGGGAGTGATAAGAACATCCAAAGACTCAATTCTGTTTTGGTTCATATATCTCTCTCCTGCCAACCTTTAAAAAAATTAAAATTTATGGGACTCTATCTAGACTTAATGATTGACGAAATGTAGGATGTGGCATTTCCCATCACTGTGTTTGTATCACCTCCTCAGGTCTAGAACAGGAAGGTCAGTTGTATGCACTTCTGCCAGGCCCATCCCCAGGGTTGCAGTCATCAGTGTGCTCCTCTGTGCAAAACTGTAATTGACCAAGGGTCCCAGATGCTGTACAGAAATCCAAAGCTGTGTTTATACCAAGGCCACGCTTTCTGTGGCCTGCTGCCAGCAAAGACTGAGAGCAGCAGGGATAGTAAGGCTGTCCTGTTCCTGGGTGATGGGGGACTCCTCTGACAGGCAAACTTAGCTCAAGGACTGCCTGTTGGCCTTGCTGTGCTCTCCTTAGAACCACACCGCAGTCTGAGACACTGTCACCTAATCTTTCTCCCTTCCTTCCCTTGCTCTTTCACTCAAGGTCACATCTTGAGTATCTGCATCACAGTCTGACGGCAATCCCAGCCTCCCACAGGTCCTTTCCCCATTTTCTCTCACAGGCATTTTCCCTAGGAAATTTATTGCACCTATGTGCCATTTTGATGTCAGATTCCTAGAGCACCCAGCCTAACACATCCAGTCTGTGATTTACTGAGATGGGAATCTTCTCTAGCCCATACTACTTGATTCTCTGGAGTACATTAAATAAACAAACAAGCACACAAGAACCCAAAGCTACTGTCTCTAGCAGGCACTGCTACCACAGTGTTTTTGTTTTCCATGCTTGCCCACATTATATTACATATGAGGATGATAGTTTTCTGGGAGTTGAAGTCATTGAATAAGAGCGATAAGATGTGTTTGGTAGGAGAGGGGTGGTAGCCGATGTTGAGGGCAGAAGTTCTCTGGCTGCTTCAAATAGCAATGCTTATGAAGTTTTCTGGCTGTTACAACCTCCTAGTTTCAGAGATAGTGGTGTAGGGATGAAGTGTTTTCCTACCTTCTTAGAGGTGGGAGGACCTGTTCTATTTCTTAGAGGCAAAGCATAAGTAGGTTACTATTTTCTTTAACCCAACTCTAGTGGTAGTAGAGTTCATAGAAGAACTCCCAGTTTCTGACAATTGATTGTCATTCTAATTGTGGATATTGATAAATTCTTTATATTTTTTTCTTTATGTTTTATTAATAAGTTAGAAGAGGCTGCAGTAGGGCAACTCACCCTTGTTGTTGTTGTTAGGTGTCACTGTCCAGTCAGTTCTGACTCATAGTGACCCTGTGTACAACAGAATGAAACACTGCCCAGTCCTGTGCCATCCTCATGATCATTAATATGCTTGAGCCCATTGTTCCAGCCACTGTGTCAATCCATCTCGTTGAGCGTCTTCCTTTTTTTTGCTGACCCTCTACTTTACCAAGCATGATGTCCTTCTCCGGGGACTGACGCCTCCTGATAATATGCACAAAGTATGTGAGACATAGTCTCGCCATCCTTGCTTCTAAGGAGCATTCTGGCTGTACTTCTTCCAAGACAGATTTGTTCGTTCTTTTGGTAGTCCATGGTATATTCAATATTCTTCACCAGCACCACAACTCATAGGCATCACTTCTTCTTCTGTCTTCCTTATTCATTGTCCAGCTTTAGCATGCACATGAGGCGATTGAAAACACCATGGCTTGGGTCAGAAGTACCTTAGTCCTCAAAGTGACATCTTTGCTTTTTAACACTTTAAAGAGGTCTTTTGCAGCAGATTTGCCTAATGCAGTGCATCTTTTGATTTCTTGACTGCTGCTTCCATGGGTGTTGATTGTGGATCCTAGTAAAATGAAATCCTTGACAATTTCAATCTTTTCTCCGTTTATCATGATGTTACTTATTGGTCCAGTTGTGAGGATTTTTGTTTTCTTTATCTTGAAGTGTAATCCATACTGAAGGCTATAGAGTCTTTGATCTTCATCAGTAAGTGCATCAAGTCCTCTTCACTTTCAGCAAGCAAGGTTGTGTCATCTGCATAATGCAGGTTGTTAATGAGTCCTCCTCCAATCTTGATGCCCTATTCTTCTTCAGATAGTCCAGCTTCTTGGATTATTTGCTCAGCATACAGACTGAATAAGTATGATGAAAGCATACAACTCTGACCCACACCTTTCCTGACTTTCAGCCACGCAGTATCCCCTTGTTCTGTTTTAACAACTGCCCCTTAATCTATGTCTGGTATTTTTACAGTGAATTGGCCAAAAAACACATTCAAATATATTGTAAAGATAATTTTATCTGTGTTTTATTTTCTTTGCCATCTTTTGGATAGCTTGGTGTTTTAAAATTATAGCCATGAAAAGTTATAGGCAAATGACCAAAAAAAAAAAACTTAGTGTATTTATTAGTCTCATGCATATCAATTAAAAAAAGAGAAGGAATTGGTTTGAGGGTTTCCAAAGCACCATGCTTTAACTTTTATTCTGTTGTACACACACCCCCAACACACACACACATATGTATACACACACACACACATAAACCATGGACTAGAGATGGAATTGGGTGCTTAATTAAGAGAAAGTTTTAACTTTTGGAGCTTTGGGCCAGTCATTAGCATGCCCTGGGTGACATAAAGAGTTAAGTGCTTGGCTACTAATTGAAAGGTTGGTGGTTTGAACCCACGCAGAGGTGTCTTGGAAGAAAGGCCTGCAATCTGCTTCCAAAAGGTCACAGCTATGAAAAACTTATGGAGCAGTTCTACTCTGCACACATGAGGTTGCCATGAGTTGGAACTGACTCGACAGCAACTGATTTTTTGTTTGTTTTGGGGGGCAGTCATTTAAGCCACATAGACCTGGCAATACCTACATCAAATGGTATATTTTAGGGTAAAATGAAATAAGTGTAGTCTTCTAATTGTTACTGTTGCAGCCTTTTACTGCCTGCCAAATAGTAGGTGCCAAGAAGAAAAAAAAAATTAGTTCACATTTCATGTTAACCTAGAATTCATTTTTATTTTGAACCACAATACTCTGGCTTCTCAAAAAATAATGCCTGCCAAAAGATAGACAAGTCTCTCTATCCCCTGTCTCATGCTATTCCTGGTCTTGGTCACAGACTGAGCCTCTTAAACCTGACTTCAGGCTGAGCCCTGACCCTTCTATAGGCCAACCTCACGCAAACACTGCCTGTTTAAGATAGTGGTTCAAGGTGGGAATTTATGAATCAGATTCCAGCTCTACCTAAGAAAGTCATGTAACCTCGCGCAGACCATTTAACTTTTCTGAGCCTTAGTGTCTTCACCTATGAAATGGGATAATGATGCCGTCCCCACAGCATTGTTGTGAGAATGAAATGGGAGACCATCTATAAAGGGCATGGAGCAGTGTCTGGAGCAGAGCAGGTGTCCAAAAACAAGCTAAAAGTGGTACATAGCTGAGCCCTGATCCTGGCCATAGACTGAGACCTAAACTGGGATCATAATCTGAGTCCCCATTTTACTGACCATTTCACACTATTTTACCATTCATTATTTCACTGAATTATCTATGACCATATGAGGGGATGTGAAAGGACTGAATCCTTATCCCCACCTGGACCATCTCCCTTCAGCTTCCCTGCCTTTTCTACATTCAGTCCAGCTTTTCATAATGAAAGGAGCCAAGTGTGGGGACTTGACATAAAAAAAATTACCTTGCTATAAAATGAGAGAAGGTTAGAGCTATAAAGGAACTTAGAGGCTACCACATCCAAACTCTTCGTTTCAAAAGGAGGAAACTAGTGTCCAAGAAGACGACTAACTGGCCTAAAATCATGCAGGAAGAAAGCATGAACACAGGCCTTGAACATTCATTCTCTCAGCGCAGAGGTCTTCCCCAGCATCAGAGGTCTGCCTAGGTGGAGAGACACCAGGCAGAGAGGAGCGCTGCCCCAGTCCCATTTGTTCCCAGGCCATGGACTCACCACTGCAGGTGTTCCCATGTTAGGAGCAGCAGTGTCCTTGCATATAGATATCTGTGCATCAGGCTTACAAACCAAACAAGTAGCCCACTAGCCACATACACTATTTTTTTTCTTTTTAGGTTTACATACAGTGAAATGCACAGAACTTAAACATTTGCTTCCATAGGTTTTGATAATGTGTACCCCTGTGTAACCATGTCAGTAAAGATTTAGAATATTTTCATCACCACATGGAGTCGCCAAGAGTCAGAATTAACTCGAGGGCAGCTAACAAAAACATCACCCCAGGAAGTTCCCTTATGACCCCTTCCATTCACTCCCCACCCTTCCATAGACAACTGCTCTTGCTTCTCTCACTATAGATTAGTTTTATCTGTTCTTGAATTTCATATAAATGGAGTATGAACTCTTGTGTATCTGACTTCAGTCAACTATGCATATTGTTGAATGTGTCAATAACTCATTCTGTATGTGGGGTTCATGTGTGTGTTTTCTTCGTAGTATTCCACTGTATGTAGGTACCATAGAATATATATTATGATTTATATCCCAAGTCTATCACCTCCTGAGTGACCTTGGGTAAGTCATCTAACCTTTTTAAACTTTAGTATTCTCATCTATAAAATGGGGAGAGTATATTCTATCTCTCAGGGTTGAATATATACCTATTAGCATTGTTCCTGAAACATAGTAAGTGCTTAGTTCTGGAAATTTTGGTTATAGAATCTTTGTGCTCCTGTTGTGTCTGATCCCTTTATTTACCACATAAGGACAGAGGAGCCCAAGACCTCTCTGCTGGGAGTGACGCTCAAGGCCTCTTGACGCCTTGCAGTGTGCTTGTTCTACTACTCCGTATGTACTTCGCAGAAAGGCCTTTTTAGGCTACTCCAAATAGCATGCAACAAACAGTGCTTTTCTTCTGAGGACTGTCAAAATATCTGCCTGATGAGAACCTAAATAAATAGTTTTCTGAAGCCTTTCAGATTTTTTAATAAGTCAGAATACACTTTTCTGACAGCATAATTGCTTTTCATAGTGGGGCCTTAAATCTGCACTATAAAAGAATAATGCAACAGTAGATCATTTGTGAAAACTTAATGAAAACGGAGTTGGGGAACCTCAGAGTCACTAGACCTTGAAATTCACTTTCAGAAACTAATTTGCAGTAAATGCATGAGAAACATATTTAGACATGATAAACTTCCAGGCTGGTGCTGGGCAGGTGTGGAAGTTTATCTTGATTAACTCTTTTGTTTTAATTAATGCCAAAGAGCAAAGTATGGAGATCTAGTATTCTGCCGGCGGGAGCCATTTTGAAAGGAGCCGTTAGACATATCTGTGTTCTGCATCAGCTGGGCAGGACAGCTATATAGTGGAGGATTTTTTGAGGCCTTCCAAGGCACCACACTCATTTCTTTCCTTCTTCGTGCTGCTGACTTCATTAGTAACAACAATTAATTCTACTGCTTATTTAGAGGCCGTTCACTACGGTGGTTAAGTGTATAGGATATGGAGTCAGGCTGCCTAGCGGAAATCCTAACTCCGTCACTTTCAAGTTGTACGACTGTAGGCAGTAATTTAACTGTTCTGTGCCTCAGTTTTCCTATCCATAAAATGGGGATAATCATCATCAAAGAGTTGTTCTGAGGTTTAAATGAGTTAATATATGTAATATGCTTATCAAGGAGCCCTGGTAGCACAGTGGTTAAAGCACTCAACTCCCAACCGAAAGGTCAGCGGTTTGAAACCACCAGCCTCTCTCCACTGGAGAAAGATGTGACGGTCTCCTTCCATAAAGATTCACAGCATTGGAAACCCTACGGGATCGATGGCAGTGGGTTTGGTTTTGGTTTTGGGTTCAGTATGCTTAGAAATCTGCCTGGCACGTGGTAAGTGCTCAAAGAGTGTTAGCTATTGTTTTTTTGTTTGTTTTTTGTTTTTAATCATCATTGTATGCCAGAAATGGGGCAAAGAACTTACATATATCTTTTTATTGAGCTATGATGATGATCCTATGAGGTAGATATTATTATCCCCATTTTAGAGATGAGAAAACAGACTCGGGAGTTAAACTTTAATTGGATTAGATTAATAAAACAGAAGAAAACTGACTTGTGACTTTGGTCTCACTTAAGGTCTGTCTAGAGTTTAGTTCAATTCATGAATGTCTGCATAACCCTTCAGGCCTACAAGTTCCTGAAATTTTATGTCTGTATTCAGGGATTCGTTGTTGTTTATTCCTACAGCAGTCAAGCTCCTAAACACTTACTGTGTCCCAAGGTCATTTCAGTTTTCATCTGTTCCCATAAACCACTAACCCTCTAAAGCTCAGTTATAGTCATTGACAAGGAGAAAGGAGGTTGACATTTTCTGATCTTAAATTCCCAGGGCCTGTTACTGAAATTTTGAGGATTTTTTTTCCCTTGAGTTGGGGGAAAAGAAGTTGAGCCAGGAGACCCAACATCAGTCCATGTACAGTACTGACCCAAAAAAGAGTTTATGAAATTGGTTGGAGCCAGGAATCCAGCACAATGGTTCTTCCTTATGCAATCTGGATTTGGATTTTGGTTGTCAGGGCTCCTGATAAGACAAGAAGAATAAGCCCAAAATGAGCATGATGACAGCAAATTGTTCTGGAAAGAAGTAAGATGTTTCCAATGAGAATTTCAATGCTCATTTGATGTCAGGAAAACTTACTGGAAGGTAGATAGGGTAAGGATAATACCCAAGAAGTGGCTTATCCAAGATCTGGAAATTATTTCACCTGGTTTTAGAAGTTTAATTCACAATGTATCCTTGAGCTAGTTACTTCCCTTCTCTAGGCTTTAGCTTCCACATCTTTAAAATGAGGGATTGAAAGTTACTCTGAAGCTTTTCTGAAGCAAAAGAACACTTTTCTCAAACAAAATCTCATGTAAAGTATGAAACTAGTAAAAGAAGAGCTACCCAGGTTGAAGTAGACAGTAGGAGACCTAGACTCTTTTTGGGGGATAAGAGGTACAAGTTTTATTTGTAAGAGTTTGGGTTAATTTTTTTGTTGTTACTGTTTGTTGAAGTCAGGAAATATTAAGTCTTAGGCATGCTATAGGGCTGCCCAGCCAGGAACAGGCCCTGAACCGGCCCTAGACTTGGAAGGATGCTGCTTGTCTAGTTATCATTCTTTGTGCACCAGGCAATGGACGGCAAATACCTGTTGCATTTATCTGTTTGGTGTACCTCCCTTTCTCAACAAAGGATGGGTGTTTTTACCTAAGAACTTGAAAGGAAGGAAGGAAAGGGCAGGAGGGAGGAAAGCTAATACTAGTAGCTGAGCTCTTTACTGTTTTCAAAGCTATTTCATGGATATTCCTTCCTTTAACCTTTACAACTCTATGAGGCAGGTATAAATATTTTTATTTCCACAATAAAGATGAAGAAGCTGAGGTTTTCATAGCTATCTTGCAAAAAGGATTGAGGTGAACAAAGTAGCCAATTAAATGACAGGGAGGATCAGAGAATTGCCTTTAAAGAAGGAGGCTGCATTTCAGACAAAGAGAGGGTACTGAGGAAGCATCCAAAGCAGAGAAACACCATGAGCAATGGCCTAGAGGGCTGAACATGTATGATGCAAATGTGAAGTAAGGAATGTCAGCTGAGTATGATGGTGTTAGCCAGTGTGAACCAGTGGATCAAACATATGGAAAGAAAGTTCCTAATCTGAAGAAAGAGAGTTTGAAAAGAATTGGAGAAAACTCTGGAGGGAGGAAGGGAGAAAGGGAGACTGCAAGTTGGGGCTGGTGTTTATTTAATTTTATGCTACAAGACTCTATATTTTCTGGAAAACCAACAAGACACATGTTTGAATTTAGCTTTTTAAATTGCAAAGTTAAGTACATGTTATTTTGGATTCAGAGTCCAAACATTTGCTTGGTATTTTCCACACATCTTCTCCGCTCCAATTGGAGCATATCAAAGTCCTGGTTTCTCTTGATGCTGGGCAGGCTTTCTGCTGAATGCCGTCTGGTTTTCTTAAAATGCCACAGGAGGATGGTGTTGCAGGCTTATGAAAAAGCAATGGAATTCACTGGGGGAGGGTGGTAGAACATTTGGGGAAGCCAAGGAAGAGGCAGGATAACTGGGGCCTAGGCCTATGTCTGCCGTGGATCTACTGTGTGGCCTTGGACCTTGGAAGACCTCTAGGCTTTGGTTTCTCCATCTGTAGAATGAGCAGTTTAGGCATTTGAGGAGTTAAGTAAAATGAGGAAGGCACAGTTAAGTAATGATATTCAAGATATGTCCTGATCCCAACCATTTCTCATCTTCTCTATTAGCACTGTAGTTCAAGCTCTCGTCATCTTCAGTCTGTTAAGATGCTTCTCTCCTAATATTACTTTCTCCTATGCCCCCTACAGTTTATGCTCTGCACAGCAGCGAGATTGCTCCTTTTAAAATGAAAGTCAGTGTGGTGTGATGGAACGCTTTTGTGTGGCCTTTCTCACCATGGTCTTGTAACTTCCACCCAGGTGATTGGGCAGGACTGTGCAGATAGGGTAATTGTAGCCCACCAAGGGTATTGGTCAGTTTTGCCATCCCACTGGGCTTGACATAAGCCACCCCAGAGGTGGGAAAGAGTAGATCCCATCACCACCAAGGAAGAATACCAGGAGCTAGTGCATCCTTTAGACCTGGGATCCCTGTACTAAGGAGCCCCTGGAACCAGGAGACTGAGAGAGAGAGAGTGAGCTGTAACCCTGAAGACGGTGAGAAGCGGTGGCAGGAGAGACCAGTAGGAGACCACACAGTGGGCTTCCTGGCCTAGGGAACAAGAAAGCTGAGTGTCTGGGGTGCCTCTGGGGACTTACAGGCAGGGGCTAAAAGAGCTTTGGAATACTTACCTGAGCAGGGCAGAGGCCTAGGGCCAGAGAGAGGTGTGCCTGTGAGCACAGCTGAAAAGAGACTGTCCTGATGGAAGAACTGTATCCTGAGTGTTCCTGAGCCTGAATTGTAGCCTGTTACTTCCCTAGTAATCCCCATAATCATGAGTATTGTCTGCAAGTTTTGTGTGGCCATTGCAATGAATTATCAAACTCAGCAGAGAAGTAGAGAGCGCTGTGGGAGGGACAGTTGGTGTCAGAATTGGTAAAGATGGTGGAGAGAGGAGGCATGTCTGACCTCTGCCTCATAGGAATCAGCCTTGGGCCGTTGATCTTGATTCTCCTTCCTCCTTATGAAAGTAGAGGAGGCCAGACACCAGCCCCATGCCATTTCTACAGTCAGATAATCTAGTTTCCCTGTTCTCAACCCTTCAGTGGCTTCCCGCACACTTAAAATAAAATCCAAAGGCTTTGCTGTGGCTCACAAGGCCTCACATGATCTGGCCCTAGTTGCTCTCCTAGCTCATTTCCTACCATCCTTCCCCTCCTCATACTTCTTCAGCAACTTTGCCTTCTTGCTATTTCTTGGACCCCTAAGAACATTTGTTTCTCAGGGTCTTTCCTATTCCCTCTGACTAGGAGATTTCTGATCCCAGATTTTTACATTTTGCTCCCTCTCTTCATTTAGGTTTGTCAAAAAATAAAACAGACCACCAAAACAAAACAACAGCAACAACAACAAAAGCTGAGTCTATTAACTTGCCCAGCAAAGAATACATGCCAGTGAAGAAAGTTTCCCTGAGTTTGAATTAGTTGCTCTTCGAGGTCAGTGGCTGTGTGTTTTTCATAACTGTGACCCCAGAGCACACAGAACAGCACATTACATATATAGTAAGTAATCTAATTAATGACCTTGGGCTTTGCTCTTCAGCTAAACTCAACTACTTTCTGTTCCCTGCACACACCATACTATTTCACACATTCTGCCACTGCATATCCTATTCCTTCTGCTGCCCTTTCTTTCTACCCATTTCCTACTGGAAGACGGAACTGAGCTTAAAAAAGATACCTCCTCCAGCAAGCATTCTCTCAGCCCCTCTATGCTGAGTTTTCCCTTCCTTTTTCTCTGCATCTCAGTCCCTAGTTTGCCCTCTTGCAGAGCACTTATCATGGAGTGGTATGATTGTTTGCTCAGTTATCTACTAAATTAGGAGCTCTTTACCTTGAAAGTGAAGTCCCTGGGCGGTGCATATGGTTAATGCACTCAGCTGCTAACCTAAAGGTTGGAGGTTTGAATCTACCCAGAGGTGCCTCAGAAGAAAGGCCTAGCAATCTAGTTCTGAAAAATCAGCCACTGAAAACCCTAGGGAGCACAGAACTACTTGAACACTCACGGGGTCACCATGAGTCAGAATCAACTCCATGACAATTTTTTTTTTTTCTTGCTTTGAAAGTAGGGATTGTATCATAATCGCTGTTGTGTTTTTAATGCTTGACACATTGTTATACAGTAAATACTTGTTCATTTGAATTTTTAGTAGATGTTGAATGAGTGAATGATGAATGAAGGTGATGATGAAGGTGCTATGGGGGAGTAAGAAGAATTATGATGATGGTGATGGTGGTGCTAAGTATTCACGGGTCTTGATGACTTCCCATCTCCAGCAAGGAGAGTGAAATAGGAGAGCAGGGAAGAATGCCTTGGCCATGTGAAGTCAATAAAGATAATTAAGGACTGTGTTGTACAAAGAAATACAGTGAATTTTGAAAACAATGCCCGGTGAGTTTTCTCCCATTACATTCCATTTATCAGAACACTCTGCCAATGAAGTAATCTCCATACATTAAATACTTCAGAGACTCTGTGTGTGTGTGTGTGTGTGTGTTCTCTCCAGTGACAAAGCCATTTAAAAAACTTTTTTTTTATAAACCAAACACTGAAACGTGACTCCTTTCTCAAGCCTGACCCGTTTTTGGACTTGTCAATGTAAAGTTTGTGATTCTGGCAAAGAGAAGACTGTCCGCTTTACCCACCACATGGTCTTAATTGGACTCAGTTGTAATAAATAGGGCATACAGGTTAGAGTTTTGGTAAAATTTATCTGTCTGGTGTATAGCAGGGTAATAAAATGCATGCTGTTGTATAAGATGCCTTTAAACATTCAGCATCCAGGGATAACTAATGCTTACATCCCTCTTCTATTCTTAGCAGACTCCTAGTAAAAAAAAAAAAAAAGAAAGAAAGAAAAGTCTCTTGCAGCCTTTGCCCAGTGTCACTTATTACTGCCATTATAAATTCAAAACATTTTTCTGCCATAAAATTCCCCGTGATGAATTGTACCCTAGGCATTAGAGTTTTTTCATCATTTTCTTCTTGATGAGCTGGCAAAATAAAGAGAATAAAACGGGTATATTCTTTTCTTTTAGAGAAATCCAATCTCAGCAAATGACCCCCTTAAGACTCTCAATGACTGTTTGTATGGATTCTGATCTTAAAAAATCACCCAACTTGGGGGCTCGGGTGTGTGTATTATCATGCAGTTAGTTTATTATTGAGCAATAGTCTGTCTGAAAGTGATTTTGAGGATGACTTCATTAGCAGAACTACCAAAAGCTCCCCCTAAGTGATTTGAACAAGGAAATTGAAAGAGAATTTAGGACTTTTATTTAAAACAATGCTATCTTGAGCCCGTTTTCCAATGCATCACTCCTCGTTACCTGAACAGAGACATGCACTTGATTGCTCACATTCTTTCTTCTTTTTGAGTTAGTCTCACATTTGGAGTGGTAGAAAGCTTGGGCTTATGTCCATTCCAAAAATTAAGTTCCAGGGACCATATATAGTGTGTTTATTGTATCAAACCCCTATAACAATTCTATAAGAAAAATATTATATGCTTTTTATAGATAAGGAAACCAAGAGTCAGAGCATTTGAGTAACTTGTCTGAGTTACTACAGCTAGTTTAAAATGAAGCCGAACTCCAACTCAGGTCTGTTTTGCCCCTAAAAGCTCTGTTCTTTACAGTGAAAAAAAAAAAGAAAATAACCAATGCCAATGATTCGATTCCAACTCATAGTCACCCTAGGCTGTAATCTTTACAGAAAGGAGCCCTAGTGGTGCACTGGTTAAGTGCTTGGCTACTAACTGAAAGGTCAGTCATTTGAACCCCCTCAGTGGCTCCTTGGGAGAACGAGGTGGTAGTCTGCTTCCATAATGGTTACAGCCTTGGAAACCCTATTGGACAGTTCTACTCCATCCTGCAGGGTCACTATGAGTTGGAATCAACTCCACAGCAATGTTTTGTTTTTTTTTTTAATCTTTATGGAAGCAGATTGCCACATCTTTCTCTCATGGAGCAACTGATGGGTTCGAATGGCTGACCTTTCAGTTAGCAGCCAAGGGCTTAACCACTGTTCCACAGGTCTCCTTCTCTACAGTGTGATGCCTCCCAAATATGATATAGTGGAATGGGCCAAGAGATAGCAAGTAATAGCATCATTTTGATATCATTGAGTGGCTAGTCTTTTGTATACTTAAGTATACAGAAACAGGCATTTGTAGGCTCCCAGAAGGCTATCAATAGGCATTGGGCCACCAATGGAAGGCGCAAAAGTCGCCTGGTAATACTGTAGTATTGCCTTTATCCCCAGACTGCCCTTATCACCTGCACCCAGCAGAATGAAAACAAAACAGTCCCTAAGCTGTGTGGGCCTGTTTACCTGCCTGTCTCCCTACTAGTCTGTCAGCTCCTTGAGTGCAGGAATCTGGTCTGATTCGTATCTATAGGTCTTCACTGTGTGTATACGTGATGGATGGATGAGTAGATGGATGGAGAAATTGAAGTTGAGAGACAGAGACTTTGAGAACAACATAATTTAAGGGATGGACAGTATATCGCACCTGAATTTAGAGACCATCTCAAGAATCGATTTGATGCATTGAACACTAATGTGTCTCTTGTATGTGCTTTTTGAAATAGTGTTGCCCATCTTTTTATCATTTCATACTCCTCCTTATCCACTAGATCTAGCTTAAATGCTGCTTCCTTCATCAAGCCTTCCATGATCCCCTACCTGAAGAATGGAGTTGCTCTAACTCCAGCCCCATAACATGCCTGACTTTTCTTAATGTTCCCTGATTTTTATAGAAATTATTGATTTTTACATCAATAATCTTATCCCCAACTTAAAAATAAACACAATCCTATAGTCCTGAACTTTTTAGCATGGAATTCCTTTCCGTCCACCTTTCTTCTCCTCTTGTTGACATCTTAGAATCTGAGACCATCAAAGCTGAAAGAGCTATTAGAGATCATAATTTTTCAGATGGGGAAGTTGAGACCCAAAGAAGGGAAGCAACAGTGAGCTAGCAGCAACCTAGAGCTAGACTGGGGTGTTGGGAGGTAGTGTGCTATAGTAGAAAGGTACAGATTTTTGAGTTAAACTAGCCTGGGTTCAAACCCTGCGTTCAGACTACCATCAACAGGCTGTTTGATTTTTTCATCTTCTCTGAGCATCAGTTACCTTTTTTTTTCAAAAAAGAAAAAAAAAGGACAATAACATCTCTTACGGTTGTTGTGAGTATCATATGAAACAAAATGCCTACCTTGGTGTCTGGCACATGGCAGCTGCTTTTCAACTCTGTATGTATGTATGCATTTTCACTTTGGAGAGGCAGTGGGATATAGAGGAAAGAGCCTGGGCTTTGGCAGTAGACATACTACTGCTTACTGGTTATATGACCTTCAGCTAATCACCGAACTCCTGTAAAATGGAGATCTACATGTCTATTTGTAGAAAAATATATGTGAAGATGAGCAAAACTTTGCATAAAGTATGTGATGTCTGGTACATATTAGGGATTCAATTAAGGTTCCTTATATCATTGACATTCTTTCTATATCCATGATCTCATTTGATACAGTAATCCTGTGGTATTGAAAGAGTAGAAATTATTATGTCTATTTGTCAAAGGGTGTAACTAAGATTATGGGCTGGCAAACACATTTTCAATATTCTCAGCCTTAAAGGGTCAATCAGGACATGGCACACAGATGTGGAGAATCCAAGGAGTGAACACTGCTTAGAGATCAGGCACATGGGTGGGCCTCCATCATCTGGGTGAACCAGATGGCAGGACTAGCTCAGGTATGGCAGCAGGACTAGCTGGAACTTAAGAGTTGGCCCTAACAGAGGCCCCATATGTGAAGTCTTTCCTGATTTGACTTCCTCCCAGATAGAACTGTAACTCTCTCATTTGTACCCTGCTCCCCACACCTGCTGTGCCATAGTTTTGTCATAGAACCTGTGCCTTGCCTGTTCTTTCATCTTCTTCAGTTCTGCCCAGTTTGAGACCTTTTGTGGTTCACATCTGGAGTCTTGTTGTACCCCCCCACACACACACACACTTAAACATAATATTTTATTGATTGGCTGACTGTTACCTCTCACAGAGTCTGGCATATAGTAAATACTCAGTGAGTGTTCATGAATGAATAAATGAATGAATGAATGAATCAAATCATATATGAAAGGACTTCGTAAACTATAAAATGCTGCTCATAGGTGAGCGGTTATCAGCAGTGATCATTACTAAGTCAGTCAATAGGCTTCTTTGGACAGTAATCTATTGTTTAGTCCTCAGTGGTTAGGAATTCAGTGTGGACATGGCCACCTGGTGAGCCATAGAGGCAGAGGCTGAGTCAGAAGGGATGCTATGAGGTCATTTATTTCCCCTTCTCTGAAAAGCTCTGGTAAAGATCCCATCTTTCATGCCACCTGAAACCCCCATGGGAGCTCCCCAGGAACATCATACAGAATACTGGGCCCACCTGGGAGCCATTATCCTGTATGAGATGACAGGTATGGAAAAAAACAACATGATTTGTACACATTCCCAGCTGTCATGGAAGCTGCTGCCTTAATGCATTAATTAGCTCTCTGTATTTTGTTGCTTGTATTGGCAGCTAGGCGGCTCAGCTGATCACAGAGTTCCGTGGCCATTCAAAGAGGTGAAGGATAATAATAATAATAGTAATAGCTTAATACTAATTAAGAGCCTTCTATATGCTGTATAGCATTCTAAGTGCCTTAAATGGATTGTTTTATCTTCACAATAACCTCATGGGGTGGGTACTATTATTTATTATCTCCATTTTACAAGAGGAAGCAGTGGCAGAGTCAGGATTCAAACCCAGGATGCTTAACTCCCGTTTGTAAATAGAATCAATAATCTCATTCCCAACTTAAAAATAAAGCAACAGAGGCTCAGAAATGGTAACTTTTTCATGGTCATGCAGTCAATAAATGACTGAACCAGCCTGAATGTGAGTCTGCCCCCCTCCAGGCTGTGCCCTATCAGTCCTGCCAAGTACAGGCCTGTACATAGAGTCCAACAGCTCTGTGCGTGGATAGGTAGTAGGGCCTGAGGAATGGACTTCAGGTCCTACAGGACTTCTGGGAGCAAGGCAGCATCTCAGTCCCAAAAGAACTGAAGCACTGCATGGGATCTTAGCCATAAGAACAAGGCAGGGTCCTAGTTTCTCCAGTTGTGTGACAGAAAAACAGTGACCAGCAATTAGGCTGACTTGGTATTTCTTTCCATGAGTCACTGAAGGAGTGCTCTTTACATTCTGCTTCCTCCTACAACCCCTGGCCCTTCCCCTTTCCAATGCATTAAGAAAAAGGATAGAGAAATGTATAATTCTTGAGTGCCTATTGTTTGCAAAGCGTTTCTGGCGTGTAACTTGTTGTAGTCTTCTAAACATCTCTTTGAAATAGATTAATATTATTACTTCCATTTTAAAGAAATTGAAGAGAAGTAATGTACCCAGAATCACACAGCTGCTAAGTATCTGGATTGTGATTTTAACCCAGGTCTATTGTACTTAGTAACACTCAGTAAATATTTGTTGAATGAATGAATGAGATAACAAGGCCAGGGATCTTTCAAGTGCATCAGGTTGCTTTTTAGGACGGTGTAATGCCATGGTTCTTGATGCTGGTTGCACACTGGAATATTTAGAGAGCTTCCAAAAAAAAAACCAGTTGCCTGCCTCTCCCTCCATTGAATCAGAATCTATGCCCAGGCACTGGTACTTTTTTAACTGTCCCAGATTATTCTCATGTGTAGCCAGGGTTGAGGATCACTGGTCTTGGAAGGGCTGGCATTTCTCCCTGGTGGACCTGCATGTGGCAGAGCTTGTAAAGTGACGGTCAAGTGGCTCCTGCTCTTAGGTGAAGCGGGCTATGGGGCAGGGACCCAGGCATCCTTAGACTCTGGATAAGGTTTGTCATTTGTGACTACTGTTTCTCTGGCCTCTCTTGTCAGTCTGGTGGCTTGTTTGCCTTGCCCTCTTGACTCATGCTGACTGCCTAGTCCTGGACCTGCCAGTGTGGATTCCTGCCCTCTTGCTGATGGCAGCACCATCCAGTGATGCCAGGAGCCAACTAGGATGGCTGTCTTAGCTTCTCCTTCCTCAACCCTCCCCCTCCCAGAATCCCCAGCCCTGAGCTTGCTGCATCCTGTAGTCTACCATTTGTAGACTACCTGTATGAAGTCAACAAACAACTCTCTCTTGTTCTCTTTTGCTCCCTTTCAGAGAGTATAACAGTCCTTCTGTATTTCTACTTTTTGGTCTTCTGTATGTGAAAAAGAGGAATATTGTAAAAATCAATTGCTGGGTCAAGGAGAAAGTATTGATTCAGCTAACAGTGCTGATGCTCCAAGTGAGTCAGAGGTGAGAGAGATAAAAATGACTGACATTTCAGGGGCCGACCCTGCAACTTCTGTGATTTATTCTTGAGAAATGAGGTCTCGAGGATCTTCCTTCCCCTCTAGTTTTTGTGGCCTCCTGGGACTACCATTTTATTACCAATCCTTCCTACCCTTACAGGTGCCCTCCTCTGTTGCAGTGCTCTGGGCATGCCTCCAGGACTATGCATATGATACTTCCTGTGCGTGTGCACAGGCGCACACACACACACACACACACACACACACATCCCAGACTGGGAGCTCCCTGAGGGCAGAGACCAGCAGTGTGTTGTGCTGTCTCTATCCCCATTTCCCAGCTCAGGTCCTGGCATAGAACTGGTGTCAGTGAGTATAGGTTATATATTTCAGCAGTTAGTTAAGCATTTTACCAAATGTTTTCACAGCTATTACTTTATGTATGACCCATAGCAACACTAGAAAGATAGTGTTCAGGAATTCATATCCACATTTGACAGTGGAAGCAGCTTCTGGGTTTGAGTCCAGATCTACTGACTCTGTAGCAGAAAACTCTCAATGACAAGAGTGTTCTATGTCAATGTTATGCATGATGAAGACATAAAAACAGAAACTTTTAACACAATTGAGCAGTCACTCCTTCTCACAATGCATTCTTCCCTTGACTTTAGAAAACCACTTTCTCTTAGTTCTCCTCCTTCTAGGTCTCCTTTTGATGGTTGCCTTTCATTCCCTTGACCTCTAGACATCTGAGTGTCTCTGAGTTTGGTCTTTGAGTCTCTTCTTTTCTCAGTCTGTATTACATCCTTGATGATTTCATCCAGTCTCATGGCTTAAAATACCACATGTCAACTGATGACCCCTAAATTTATATCTCTAGTCAGATCTCTCCTCTAAACTCCAGAATCAAACATCCGATTGCCTACTTAACATCTTGGCTTCAATTTCTAATAAGCACCTGAAGTGGTTGTCCAGAAACAAAACTTATGATTTCCAGTTCTCAAAACTACTTTTTTTCCCCACAATCTCCTTCATTTATGTAAATGGTAACTCCACCCCAAAATTTTGAAATCATCTTTGATTCTTCTCTTTTTCATCCAACAGCCATCATCAACATATCTTGTTGGTTCTATGACCAAAATATATCCAGAATCTGACCACTTCTCATTACTTTTGCCTCTACCTTCTTGTTCCAAATTACCATTATGCCTGCCCTGTATTCCTGCAATAGCTTCCTAACTGGTGCACTTGATTCTGCCATTGTCTTCCTTCTCTCCTCCTCCCCACTCACTACAATTTATTATACACTCAGAAGCCAGGATGATCCTTCTGAAATTAAAGTTAGATAGTGTTAGTTTCCAGCTCAAAGCCTTCAGTGACTTCTCAGCTCACTCAGAGAAAAAAAAGCCAAAAGTCTTTAAAATGTCCTACAAAGCCCTGGGTGGCACAAATGGTTCAGTGATCGACTAATAGCCAAAAGCTTGGTGGTTTGAACCCACCCAGAGGTGTCTCAGAAGGCAAGCCTGACAGTCTGCTTCCAAAAGGGCACAGCCCTGAAAACCCTCTGGAGCAGTTCTGCCCTGCACACATGGGATTGCCATGAGTCGGAATAGAGACAACGGCAAACAAGATGACAAGGCCCTACCTCATCTATTCTTTACTTCCTGCCTCTTTAACCTCTTTTTCACCATCCTCTCCCTTAACCACTCCGCTTCAGCCACACTGACCTCCTTGCTTTTCCGTGAACCCACCAAGCAAACTCTTGCTTCAAGATCTTCACAGTTATGGGTCTCTACCTAGAATATTCTTCCCAGAGTGCAGTGATTGGAATCAAGGAGCCCTTCAGTTAAGAACCATTGAAGTAATCCTGGTGTAAGGTTCTGTATCATCCAGGACTCATCCAGAACACAGAAAATATTCTTACTATTCTAAGTGCAACCTTTGTAGGAGCTGGGAGTGAAAGTCAGGGAGGTAGCTATGGGATAGCATAATGAACATGCACAGAACAACTCCCCAAATAAAGTGAAACTAGTGCAGTTTGGAGTTTATCAGCACATAGTTGGCAACTGAAACTCTGGACATAAGTGAGATTGGCTAGAATATCAATAAATCCGTGGGCTTTTTGGTATTATGAATGAATGAAGATACGTTTGCTTCTTTCTATTCCTGCCATTCTCTCACATCTAAGTCTAGTTTTCCTAAATGTAAAAATATAAATTAACCTTGAAATCCTTATGTTATAGCAAAATAAATTCCAAGTGGGTTAATATCTAAGTATAAAAGGCAAAGCTTCACTACTTTTTTAAAAAATATTTTATTGTACTTCAGGTGAAGGCTTACAGAACAGTTTCTCATGTAACAGTAGTACACATGCTGTTTTATGACTTTGGTTAACAACCCCACAACATTTTAACCCTCTGAATTCTCAGTTTTGTTTTGTTTTTTTTGGTGAAAATACACATAGCCAAAGATACACCATTTCAAAACTTTTTACGTACACATTTAAGTGACATTGACTATGGTCTTCCAATTGTGCTGCCATTCTCACCCAAGATGAAGGCTTACAGGACAAAATAGCCTCCCATTTAACAGTTACTACAAATGTTGCCCTATAACAATGGTTAACAATCTCACAACACATCAACAGTATCCTTACTCAACTTGTGTTCCTTATCATCAGCTTCCTACTCCCCCTCTGCCTTCTGGCCCTTGTCACTGGACTCCTGTACCTCGTTAGTCTCATTTAGTTTTACTGGGCTGTCCACTCCCAGGCTGAACAGTGAACCTCGAAGGTAACTTCACCTCTGAAAGCTTCACTACTTTTAAAAGAAACACACAGGAGAATATCTTAATGAATTCAGAGTAGAGGTGCATTTCTTAAATAAGACAAAAAGCAAATACAGTAAAAGAAAAGATTAAAAATTTTCATTACAATAAAATTGAAAACTTCTGTATAAAAAGACTCCCCGAATAAACAAAAAAGACAAGTCACAGATTTGTGGAAAATAGTTACAGAACATATAACTGTCAAAGAATAATATATCTTATACACACATACACATGCAGGCAACCCAGTAGAAAAACAACCCAATAGAAAAAATGGTCAAATGACAAGAAACGTGCAATTCACAGAAGTGAAGCTGAAGAGCCCATGATATTATAAAAAGTTGCTAATCCTTGCTAGCCATCAGGGAAATGTACATTAAACCTACAAATTTATATCATTCGGATTGGCAAAAATTAGGATCCTTTCTTGCCTCTTCCTAATTTCCGGTGGTGAAATCTTTGGCATTTGCCTTTTGGAAGCATAATTCCTATCTCTGTCTTCACATGGCCATCGTCCCTCTGTGTAACTGTGTCTCTGTGTTCAAATCTTCTTTTTATAAGGACATCAGTCAGATTGGATTAGGGCCCATCCTAATCCAGTTTGACGTTATTTTAATTTACCTACAAAGATCTTATTTCCAAATAAGGTCATATTTCGAGATACTGGGTGGACATGAATTTTGGGAGAACACTATTGAACCCAGTACACTGCCCATTCCATTTCTAGAGAATGTCATATATATATGCAATGGTTACTTTTTTTTTGGTGATTTTTTTTGTCACAGCATTATTTGTAGTAGCAAAAAGTTGAAAACCACCTAAATATCTATCCCTGAAAGCATAGATAATTTTAGTCATGTCATATAATGGCATACTGTACAGAAGTTGAAATATTACAGAGAATGGGAATTCCAGAACACTTAATTGTCCTCATGAGGAATCTGTACATGAATCAAGAGGCAGCCATTTGAACAGAACAAGGGGATATTGCATGATTTCAAGTCAGGAAAGGTGTGTGTCAGGGTTGTATCCTTTCACCATACCTATTCAGTCTGTATGCTGAGCAAATAATCAGAGAAGCTGGACTGTATGAAGAAGAATGGGGCATCAGGATTGGAGGAAGACTCATTAACAGCTTGCATTATGCAGGTGACACAGCTTTGCTTGCTGAAAGTGAAGAGGACTTGAAGCACTTACTGATGAAGATCAAAGACCACAGCCTTCAGTATGGATTGCACTTCAACATAAAGAAAAGGAAAATCCTCACAATTGGACCAACAAGCAATGTCATGATAAATGGAGAAAAGATTGAAGCTGTCAACAATTTCATTTTACTAGGATCCACTGTCAACACCCATGGAAGCAGAATTAAGAAATCAAAAGATGCACTGAGTTAGGCAAATCTGCTGCAAAAGATCTTTTTAAGTGTTGAAAAGCAAAGATGTCACCTTGAGGATTAAGTTGTGCCTGACCCAAGCCATGGTGTTCTCAATTGCCTCATATGCATGCGAAAACTAGACAATGAATAAGGAAGACCAAAGAAGAATTGACGCCTTTAAATTGTGATGTGGCGAAGAATATTGAATATACCATGGACTGCCAGAAGAACAAACAAATCTATCTTGGAAGAAGTACATACAACCAGAACGCTCCTTAGAAGCAAGGATGGTGAGACTACGTCTCACATACTTTGGACGTATTATCAGGAAGGATCAGTCCCTGGAGAAGGACATCATGCTTGGTAAAGTAGAGGGTCAGCAAAAAAGAGGAAGACCTTCAGTGAGATAGATTGACACAGTGGCTGCAACGATGGGCTCAAGCATAGCAACAATTCTGAGGATGGTGTAGGACTGAGCAGTGTTTCGTTCGGTTGTGCATAGGGTGCTATGAGTCAGAACCAACTTGACAGCACCTAACAACAACATAGCTACAAATATCAACTAAATTCCAAAAGCACACTGTAAAAGGAGAAAAACATGTTGCAGGTTGACAAGTATAATCTGATAACATTTATGTAAATTTTTGAAGCATGCAAAAGAATTTCTATTTTGCTTATAGGTACGCACACTATGTAATAATAGCAGAAAATGCATAGGAATGATGAACACAAATTTTCAGTACACTATTCTGTGATGGATGGGAGGGGATTGGGTTTTCAGTAAGGTGTACATGGGGTTTTAACTCATACTTGTAATGTTTTATTTCTTTTAAAAATATGAAGCAATATTGCAAAATGTTAACAATTGATAGAGTAATGTACCATTCATTGTTAGTCCCTGTCCTTTTGGCATATTTGGAATATTTAAAAATTAAATATTTAAGTTTAAATAAGGAAATTTAAATAAAGCATCAGTCCAAAGCAGAACATGGCATATGTACTCCCATCAGCCCCTTGGAGAGGTTGTTATTGTTGAATTTACTAAACTGATCATTACAGTTTGTCTGCTAAAGTAGTCAAGAGAGTTATTTGAGGGCAAGGACCATATCTTATTTATGTCTATATCTGCAGCCCCTAATCAGGGCCTAGAACAGAGTTAATTGAGTAGGTATTAGTAAATGTTTGCTGAATTAATGAATGAATCAAATTTTCCTGGGGCTGATTGCAAACCTCTTTCTCTTCCCTTTCACTGACTTCTACTTCTATCCTCTGAACCCCGCCCGCCCCCAAGCTCTCTACTCCTTCTCTACAAACAGCTCCAGTTATTTTTTAATTGGGAAAAAAAATAAAGAAAAATATGAGGGCACCTTTAAATATTTTTGTAAGAAAATGGCTCTTGTGATTGGAAGTCGTTAACTGGTTGTAATGTAACTTTTAAAATATAGTGGTTATCTGAAGCAAAGCAATTTCGTTTGTTGCTATTAGTAGTGGAGCTTTGAATACATTAGGATTTATGTTTCTGTCTTTCCAAGAAAGGGAGTTGGATCATCTTGAGTTCAGAGTAAACAGTTGGCACTGCTGTGTACTGGACAGATGCCATGGACAGCCAAGAAATTCAATGTGGAGGCTGCTTCCCACCCTAAGTCCAAAGCACAGTTCTGCCGGCATTGGCCATGGTGTGGATTTTTTAAAGCATCCCAGGAAGCTATTCTCAGCAGGAAGACAAGAGCAGGGAACAGCCTGTGAACAGAAGGGCAATCTAGGCAAATACAACAGGTCCCAATGCCTGAGGCTGGTCTTTCTGGTTCTATTGCAGGAAACAAGGGAAGATCAGCTCCAATTAAAGAGCCAGGGTCAGGGCACACTTCCACCTCGGAGGGCTCAGTCTGGCAAGGTACTAATAGCAGTTACTGATTAATGACTCCCAGCTACCTTTACTGAATATGTACCACCAGGTACTTGCTGCCTGGTTTGCTGGGTGTTTTACACCTGTTATCTCATATTTTATTTATGAATGGGGGAAAGACAGATGCCGCGTGGAGAGTACCAAGGAACCAAGGAACACCTGGGCTAGAGAAGCTGAGACAAGGATTTTCCCCCAGAGTGGACTGAGAGAGAGCCTTCGCCTAGATCCGGTGCCCTGACTTTGGACTTAAGGAGCCCTGGTGGTGCAGTGGTTAAAGTGCTCAACTGCTAATCAAAAGGTCAGTGGTTCTAATCCACCAGTTGCTCTATGGGAGAAAGATGTGGCAGTCTGCTTCCGTAAAGATGGGCAGCCTTGGAAACCCTATGGGGCAGTTCTACTCTGTCCTACAGGGTCACTGTGCAGCCTTTTATCCATTTTACTGATCAAGAATCAGACTCAGGGAGGTTAAAAAATGTTCCCAGAGTCACACAGCCATGGGCAAAGCTAAAATTTAGGACTACCTTGCTCTGGGTTTTTTTCAATTATACCGAGTTAGACAGACTGGCATACAAGGCTATCAAATAAGAGATGCCTGTGCTAAGGATCTAATACAAGGAAAGGAGCGGAGAATGGAAATTCCCTAACTGAGGGCCAGGCCCTAACCTTCACATTCATCTGCTCATTGTCTTACACTGCTCTGGGAATGAGGTCAATAGAAGCATAAAGGAAAGATTGGGATCCAAAACTCTATTGCAGCATTACCCATACAGAGTGACCACTCAGCAAAAACTTTATAACTGAGGTTTAAAATGTATAAATGGCCTTCATATCCCTCACTCACATTGTCTTAATTTGCTAATGCTGCAGTAATAGAAATACCACAAGTGGGTGGCTTTAATGAACAGAAATTTATTTTCTCACAGTTTAGGAGGCTAAAATCCACTGCCGTCGAGTCAATTCAGACTCACAGCGACCCTGTAGGACAGAGTAGAACTGCCCCGTAGGGTTTCCAAGGCTGCCCATCTTTACGGAAGCAGACTGCCACATCTTTCTCCCATGGAGCAACTGGTGGATTAGAACCACTGACCTTTTGATTAGCAGTTGAGCACTTTAACCACTGCACCACCAGGGCTCCTTAAGTCCAAAGTCAGGGCACCGGATCTAGGCGAAGGCTCTCTCTCAGTCCACTCTGGGGGAAAATCCTTGTCTCAGCTTCTCTAGCCCAGGTGTTCCTTGGTTCCTTGGCACTCTCCACGTGGCATCTGTCTTTCCCCCATTCATGCTTGCTTCCCTCTGTGCCTGAACTGCTGTCTTTATATCTCAAAAGTTATTAGATTTAAGACACACTCTGCACAGATATGATCTCATTAACATAACAAAGAAAACCCTGTTCCCAAATGGGATTACATCCACAGGTATAGGGGTTAGGATTCCAATATATATTTTGGGGGGACACAAATCAATCCATAACACAGATATTCTTACATCCAGGGCCAGGGCAAGGGGAGGGCCATGAAGGGTGACATTTATTCTGCCTGAGGAGCTCTGGGAAGCTTGGAAGAGGAAGGATGTGCATTAGGCATGAAGTATGTGTGGGGCTCCAGAGACAGGCTGCACAGCACAGGGAAATGATGCTGGCCTGATTAGGAATCCTAGCTTCCCTCCTTAATAGCTGTGTGCCCCTGTGCATGCCACTTACCTACTCTGAGCTTCATTTTCCTTAGTTTTAAAATGAAGGTAATAATAACAGACATAAGTACTGAATGCCGCCTGAGAGTAATATGATTGGGCTGGGGGTGAGAGACAGTCAGTGAGAGATATGGTTGTTTGTTCGACCAGAGAGACATTGGGGAACAGCACAATTCACATCATACCCACAGAAAATCATGCCTCTGTTATGTTACCTAGTTACCTGTTATGTTACCCAGTGGCTTAGAAACAGGAAACATATTACAGCCACACTAATAATAATAACCTCATGCTTTTATGTAGCACTTTTCTGCATGTTATCTCCGTTGATGTTGACCACCTTTAGGCAAGATGGAAAAAACACAAAATGTGGAATCAGAAAACCCAGCCCTTCATGGGTGTGTGTTCTTGGGCAGGTCAGTTAACCTCTCTGAGCCTCATTATAGCACCTGGCACAGTAAAGATGCAATAGCATTCAATAAATATTTGTTTAATGTAACAACACAAAATTCACAGAGATGTTGTTGGTATCAAATTTACTAATATGCAGGAGAGTATCTTATAAACTATATTTCTCCTATAAATTATGGTGTCAAACTGACTTTGGTCTAGGATGTGGTTTATTTCTGGACGAATCTAGTCTGGGATGAGGAAATCTGTTATTGGGAGCAATTTTGCTGAAATCTTAACAAGTTCAAATATGTTGGGGTTCAGAGCTGGTCTCTGGTCCCAACGGGCAGGAAGGGAGGTGGTGGGGAAAGGTAACTGAAGTGAAAATGAGGAAAATGAGGAGTAAGTTCAGTTATAGAACTGAGTACAGAGAAGGAAAGATGTAGTCCAGTGGGCACTACCAATCTGGAGCCCCCAAGCACACTGCTTAGGGCAGCAAGACCAGTTGTTATATTACTCATCATTTGTCCACTGAAAATCCTTCGTCTGCCTTTCTATGTTTCTGCCTTCAATTAAAGTCCTTTGTGATGGGCCCACAATTGATTTGAGGCCTGATTCTCACTTCACTTCCCTTAATCAGATTACTCTACCTTTGGGCTAGACTGAATTTAGGCAAATGCTGAGTATGTTTTTCCTGCTTTGAGTCAAAATCTCAGTTAGCAGCCTGTCCCTCTGGAAGGTGTCTACAGCATGGGCTAAATTTATGATTCCTCACTGGGAGCCTTAAATAGTACATGGTGGCCTTTTCATCTACCCATACTGCATTATTAATACCTCTTTAGTGCTCAGGATCAGATGGATAGAAGTCTGTGCAACTGAAAGAAGAAAACAAACTCACCTTCACTAAGCATCTGCTGAATCCCAGGCACTGCTCTAGTTACCATATTTTTGCTCAAATAACGCGTTTCTTCTAAGTTCATTTGCCAACCACATCCCTCTCCATGAGGTTATTTTCATAAGCGTGTTATGCTAATTTTTTTACAGCAACATATAAAAAAATTGGCATAGTGATGCTTATGAAAATGCCTCGCATCAAAAGGGGGAAAATGTAGAACAGAATTTAAAATTGTCATGGACTCTAGACTTTCTGGAGCCATAGAGGGTGGATGCACCCCTGAAACCATTGCCCTGAGATAATCTTTAAACCTTAAACCAAAAATATCTCCTGAATTCATCTTAAAACTGAGCAATAGTTTAGGTTAACTAGTAAAAAAAGATCTGCTTGAACATTATGCTCTTTTATGAACTATCTATATAGGATCAAATTCACAACAGCAACTCAAAAGATTAGATAGGAACCTTAGAGGGCAGTGAGTTTATGTTAAATGAGGGAGAAACAACTCAGAAAATGAGGGAGCGAATGGTTGCACGACTTAAAGAATGTAATCTGTGTTACTAAATCGTACATGTAGAAACTGTTGAATTGGTGTATGCTTTGCTGTGTATATTCTCAACAACAACAACATAAGTAAAATTAAAAAAGCAAAAATACTCCAAGGGGGAGGGCGTGATTGACAAACAAACATGGAAGGTGTACGTGATTTGCGTGAAAATATGGTATATTCCATCCTCAGTGGATATTTATCATGTTTTCTGGCTGCCCAACCCCTTTGAACACACTTCTTCATGAGTCCGTCTACCTCAAGGTAGAAGTTGGAAAACTCTCATTTCCCTAGCCTCTTCTGCAGCTAGGTCACAGGCATATGATCTGGGCTCACTGGTCAGGAGCACCCACAAAAGAAATCAATTCTAAGGTGAGAAACTGAGTAGTGGAGACCTGAGTAGTGGAGGCAATGTCGAGTTCCTGGCCCAGGAATGTCAGTGGTGCTGACAGCATAGTATTTGCAATAAAGTTGAGTTTGTGGCAACATTCATTTCCTTTACTCATCCTTCGAGAAGATTTCAGTGACCACTCTTTAACTTTTCCCTCCCTGTCGCACTTTCTGTTACATCACTGCATTTTATTTTCTTTATATCTGATGTTATTATCTGATACTATCTTGCTCATTTCCCTGGTTGCTTGATTGCCCTCCACCTCCCACCAGAATGTAAACTCCATAAGGGCAAAGCTGTTTTTCCCAAGCTTGTATTCTCAGTGCCTGGCACAGTGCCTGGCAGTTAATAGATGCTCAGTAAATATTCAATGAATGAATGAATAAATGAGCAAATGAATGGATGACCATAAGTGTTGCTTCCTCAGAGCAGTTTTATGGAGAGATTGTTTACTTATTCCGGTGATACTATCATTACTTTCTTAACTTTCATTCAACAAATTTATCTTTAATAATAACCTTTGAAATCAGTTTTGAAGCTACACAATAGAAAGAACTGGGGTTATGAAATTAGATAAAACCTGGCTTCAAATCCATATTCCTCCCATTTATTAGTTATGTGACCTTGGGAAAATTATCTAGTTTCTCAGAGCTTTCATCTTCTCATTTTTTAAATAGAGATAATAATACCTTCCTTATAAAACTGTTGTAGGGATGAACACAATAAAGTGTTACTCCTCAATACTTTGCATTAACTTGGCCTACTCGTTCAACAGTTCTGGTCAACAATGCTACCAAGGTTTTCAAAAAAAAAGCCTACTATGTCTTTTTGATAAATGACTTGGATAATAAAGCACAGTGGCTTCCTGTCCAGCTCTCTTCATGTGTAATTAGTGCACAGAACGTAAGAATCTCACCAGAGAAGACATTTTTCACAGACACTGAGAGGTAACACAGCACACAGCAGTCCTACCTTCTTATGCTTTTGCCACCCTTGCCAGTCCATTGAATTGGTCTTCTCTCTGAAGCACTGGAGTAAGAGATAAGAGAGCTAAGTCTAGTCTCCAATCTGAAACAAACATCTGTGCTAACTTGGTCAACCATCTCCCTTCTCTGGGCCTCAGATTTTTTAAATCTCTAAAATGAGAAGTCTAGCCAGATAATGTGTAGAATTCCTCTGGACCTTACATGACATGATTTTGTTTAGACATTCGTGTCTGGATTTTTGAAGTTCCAGAGAAAGGGCTGTTGAACAATGTGATGTTATGGCTTTAAGTACCAAGATATAATTTGAAGGCCATAAAATGGGAGATAGGATGAGATGAGATAGAGGAAAATGGGAAGGACCCCAGAGCAAGAGCAATATAAAAGCAACAGTGAAATAGGGCAGATTGTAAAATCATGTCCAAAGGACTGAATATGTGGGCATGGCTGGTATGGCCTAGCCAGGAGACCAGAAAGGGAGCTGGGAACCTCTGAGATGGGTTGTGATGAATCCTCACCAAACTCACTTGGCTGCAGCCTGCTGCTCAGCGTTCTGAACCCAGGCCCTCAAACAATATTTATGCTGTGCCATTTTGAGTCCTTGGTACTCTGTAGAGCTCCAGCTAGGGATTAAATATAGTCCTACCCATAGGAAGTTTACAGTGTTTACAAGTGCTTACGTTTGACTAGCTTGTGATCTTGAACAAGTTACTTAATCTCTCTGTGCCTCAGCTTCCTCGTTTGTTAAAATGGGAACAATAATATTACTTACCTTAGTGTTGTCTGGATTAAGTGTGTTAATATGTGTGTAGCCAATACATTGGCATAATATGCAGAACTCAGAGTGTATTCATTAAAGTGGCTTTACTTTTGTCTCCAATTAGTGCCTCAAACTATCCAGAGGGGTACCCCTGCCCTGGAGGAAAATTCCCCTTTTAAGTAATACAAAGTCCTCTAGTCACTTTAATTAACAAACACAGCCTCAATTTAGTAATTAAAAATGCCCAATCCCAGACAACGATCAAAACTCTGAACTTGATTTAGTGTAGTCTTCTTGCCCTATACCTCCACCACCTCCAGCCCCTCAGTCAAGGTCTGCCCCCAGCTGGCAGCTTGCGTGGGAGGTGGGGCGTGTTGGTCTCTCTCTGTTTTTCACTTCTCTCTTCCTGTGAGCTCACCAAGGTTGATGTGGGAGAGGAGAAGGAATGTGGAGGGAACAGAAGGATCCCAATTGCCTGGCAGTCTTATAAACTGGCTTCTGGCTCCCTGTGACTGGCAGATATTTGCAGCTGACTCCTTCTCTGGTGGGTGCTTTCATGAGTTCTTTGAAAGCTTTTCTGCTCAACTGCAACCATCACTTGGGGAATGCATTCTGTTCCTCCCACTGTCACTTATTGCCTACTTTTCTCGTGGTCCATTGTACACAGACTCTGTGCAAGAGTCCAGGTGGCGCCAAAGTGATTCTGTTGTCATGTGTCCCATGTCTGCTCATGAATCTCTTGCCATGGCAAGCACCAGCAGCATAGGCCAATCTCAGTGCACTTCGCTTTTCCCACAGTGTCTTGCTCACTAGATTTCTCAGGAAGGAGTTGGAATAAACTGTGCCCCCACTGTGGGGAAATAACATTAAACTCTTCCAGTGGTCCCACTGAAGGCCCTCCCCCTACACAGAGGCAAAGGGAGAAGTACCCCTCTCCCCTCCTTTGAGGGTGTGGCATGTCCAGGCACTAAAATCCTCCCTTACAAAACCCTCTCTTTCATTTCCACCCTCTTTTCCTTTATATTCTTGAAGTGGGTGAGGAGTTTCAAGAGTCTTGTAATCAGTTTCCAGATATGTGCTTTGAAATTAAATTCTGACAGTTCTTTGGAATACAACATCCATTGTTTCCTGGTGTCTCATATGAAACCTCCATTTTAACATCTTGTAACACAAAGCAAGTGCTTAATACATGTTACTATCATTATTTCAGGCTCTGTTTTTTATTACCCTAAATAGACATCCTTTTCATTTTCTTTCAGTCGTTTGTGTGTGTATTGCTTATGTCAGTGAGCAGGACTGCAGCAGTGCCTTCCATTCCTTATCTATCCTTCAATGCCTACACAATGCTTTGCACATACTAGGTGCTCAAGGAACCCTCATTGAGCTGAATGCCATGTGAATGCAGTTATCAGGATTCCTCAGGAAAGTCGTCATTGCCTCACTTTGCTCTTTCACGCCCACTTAATTCTCCAAAATTAGTGGAATCAAAAAATGCAAGAGAATGAAAAAGAGACGATGTAAATTTCAGAAACTGGTGAAGGCTAAATTAGAGCAGCTGTTTATTGGGCCCATTAGCAGGGAAGGAGGACGTGACAGAGCTCAGGGAACAGCAGAAATGCTGGGGTTTTTGGAAGAAATCTGAAAGCAGATGGAAAGTGGATGAATCAGTGAAAGGCGGCAAAGCTATCTACAAAGCGCTAGTGCACAGCAAGGGCAGCTCCAGCAGGCAGGCTGTCACTGGGACTCAGAGAAAGGCGGGGCCAAGGCTGCCAGAGAAGGTCAAGGAAGCTAGAGCAAGGGAGGGCAGAGGGCTCTATTTACACACTGCTGACAAAGCACAACACAAGTATGCAAAGAGCTGGAGCACTAGGTCAGTGCCAGGAGGCCTCTGTTCTAGCCCCATCTTTGACATTGCTCTGCTGTGTGCCTCTTTAGGTGTCTCTTTCTACGTTTTTTAGTGGGAAGACATGACCTAAGTATTCTCTAAGGACCTGTGTTCTAGCCTTTGTGAAAAATCATTTTGTTTTTGTGGGATGATGCTAAGAAAGAGATTTTCTTATTTTCACCTCAGTATGTTCATAATACCCACTGCCATCGAGTCAGTTCTGACTCATAGCAACCCCATAGTGTTTCCAAGGCTGTTAATCTCTATGGAAGCAGACTGCCACATCTTTCTCCCGTGAAGCCGCTGGTGGCTTCAAACTGCCAACCTTTTAGTTAGCAGTCCAGAGTTCAGGAGCAGGGACAGAGAACAAAGTGCTCACTTCGCAGTGTGGTCAGGGATGAGAAAGCACACATGACTGAAGCTATCAGACAACTTTAATGACTAGGTAAAATGAATTCTGAGACCTGGGAAAATGAGAAGGGGTAATGGGAGAGGCAGATATTGCGCTAAACATAGGGAAGAGAATGGTGTTCCAAATGGATAGAACAGCATGAACACAGGTTCAGAGGAAGGATGGAGCTTCAAGTATTTAGGGGGATGATAATAGTTAGCTAATGTGTATTGAGTACTTACAGTGTGCCAGACACTATTTTAAGAACTTTGTGTATTAACTCATTTACTTCTTATAATCCCCATTTTCTAGATGAGGGAATTGTGGCAGAGAGGTTAAGTAACTTCCCAAGATCACATAGCTAACTAGTGTTAGACAAGGGATCTGGACCAGGCAGACTGGGTCCAGAGCCCTTGCTCTAAATATTTTGCTTTACTTAACCTTAACATTGTCTCTTGGCAGTGAGGTAACGGTCTGTGTGATACATATTGGGGAGCAGCTGGGAATACAGCGCTAAGCCAGATATTTTTTTAAGTTTTTTTCTTTTTTCTTTTCCCCTCGTTAACTGAATGCTTACCAGGTACCAGAGCAGGACTAAGATCTCTCATACAGATTATTCTTACTTAATGCTCAGACTCTATGGAGTAAGCCATATCCTCATTTTTGTAATGTGAATCTGAGGACGGGAGCAATTCTAGCATGCTTAAGGTCTAATGAAGGGGCTTGCATGCCCAGCACAGGTGTTTGGACAGATGCACCTGGAAATGAGGTGTACGTCCCAGTGCTTGCACTGGAGTGTGCCCTGGGGTGCACTCTGGTCCCAGGATCTCATTGTGGGATAGAGTTAAGTTCAGATCCTGGACCTGCGACTTCTCAACTATGTCATAAAACCTCTCTGGGCCTCAGTTTCCTCGCCTATAAAATGGGAATTACAATCTCTATGTTCCAAGGTCATTGTGAGAATAATGAGATATGTAAAGCCCCTGCATATAGATGAGATCTCTGATTATTATTACTAAAACCCAAGGTTCATGTAGATTTTATTATTGCCAGGGTTCTAACTCTCCTGTGAGCTTCAAAGAGCTTTTCAGCTGGAGCCTCCATAGTGTGGCAGCAACACAGGGAGTCTGCAGCACCTCTCTAATCTAGAGGCAGGAAGAGATAGAATAAAGAAGTTCATCTTAATGCAATAATCACACAGCCTCCATGATTGTCACCATCTGAGGTGCCTACAGTACTCAGTTCCTAACCAAAAGGTGGGTGGTTGAAACCCACCAGCTGCTTCCCAGGAGAAAGATGTGGCAATCACTTCCATAAAGATTTACAGCCTTGGAAACCATGTGGGGCAGTTCTACTCTGTCCTCTAGGGTCACTAGGAGTCGGAATTGACTCAGTGACAATGGATTTGGTTTCTTTGGTTTGGCACCTGATTTTAGACCTGGGCATCTGTGGACACAATGCCATAGGGAAAGAAATGATGATGCCACCAATTAGAAACCATGTTAGGGCACAACTATGCACATTTCTCTGTGACTATTTCTCTTGCTTATAGAAAGTAGTGCTTTCTTGTAGTCTGAACAAGCCACATGGCTTGGATCAGATTTTTAAAAAGCCAAAACTAAACCCATTGCCACTGAGTCGAATTCCGACTCATGGTGACCATATAGAACAGAGTAGAACTGCCCCACAGGATTTCCAAGGCTGTAGATCTTTATAGAAGCAAACTGCCACATCTTTCTCCTGCGGAGTGCTGGCAGGTTTGAATAACCCACCTTTCGGTTAGCTGTCAAGCGCTTAACCACTGGGCCACCATGGCTCCTTGGATCAGATTTTAGGGCCCTCTTAACTCAAATGGGATAAATATGTGACATTCTGCTCCTGTAAAGACTACAGCCTTGGAAACCCTATGGGACAGTTCTACTCTGTCCTTTAGGGTCATTATGAGTTGGAATTGGCTCAATGGCAACAGGTTTGGATTTTTGTTTGTTTGGTTGGTTGGTTGGTTTTCCTAATTCAGAGATGTTCCCTCCTCCTCCAACCCATGTGGTAGAAAGATTTAGACTTTGTAGTGGAAAGAAATAAACTTGATTATGACATAAATTATTGTCATGTGTGTCTTTATTCCCTTGCCTTGCTTCTCCTGTATGTAACACTTGGAGTTGTTTATCTTGGTATGAATCAATTTCTGAACCTTCCCCAGGAGCATGTTTGGATAATGAGAAGGGAGAAGGGTAAGAGAGTGTGAGATCTCCTGGGGAGCTGGGGACAAGGGCTATTAAAAACAAAAAAAAAAAAAACTAAAAAAAAAAAGGCAAGCGGAGGAAGGGGCAGTGTGTTGTAACAGAATGAGATCTAGGGTGGTAGGTATACCTGGGGTTCTAAGTCTGGCTCTATCAGTTGTTACCTGAGTGATTTGAGATTAGTACTTTCACTTCTTCTCTAGGCTTCAATTTCTATACCTGTAAAATGTGGGGGTTTGATTATGTCATGTAAGAGTTGTTCTTATGACCGTCTATGAAGCAGAGATAAGCTCTGAAGACTTCACAATCTTACTTAGACCCTGCCCTGCTTATGCCTAGCTATAGTAAGTCTTCAAGTAGTGTATGAGTGAATCAATTCATACTGGATGCATCGGATGAATGGAGGGAAGAAGAGAGGGAGGAAAGAAGGAAGGTAGCAAGGAAGGAAAGAAAACATCTACTCAGTTTTCAAGTCTCAACTCAAGCATCTTTATATATCTAACCTTCAATCCTTACAAAAGCCTTGAAAATTAGCCTTATTCCCATTTTACCCATATGGAAACTGAGGCTGAGAGAGGTTAAGTAATTTGCTCAAGATCACATAGTAGCTAGAAAGTTATGGATCTGGGATTCAAATAGGAGTTGAATATAATCCCTAAATGGTTTTTCTCACCCCTCTTCCAGACTCTATTTTCCTATCAAACTTGCATTTATTGAGTACCTACTATGTCTTGGGCTTTCTCTAGATACCAGGAATACAACATTGAATAGGAACACAATTTTCTGTGTCAGGGGAAGACTTAGGAATGTAGGGAGTAGAGCTGTTATTTGTTGAGTGTCTACTTATGCCTTCTTTGCTAAAATTATTCATTTAATGCTCAAAAAATTCCTTTCATCATTTTATTGTTATCCCTTTGAAAAGCCTGAGGATTTGAGAGATTAAGTTATGCGTCCAGAGACACTCAGCTAGTGAGCTGTGAATCCAGAACTCAAACCCAGGTCAGTCTGGCTCTAAAGTCATGATCTTCCACCATGCCAGAAACCCCCGAACCAACTAATTCAATATTTGATTCTGAGTAGACCAGTGAAGGAATAGGGGTATTTCTGCAGTGAGCCCTTCAATAGGCCTATATCTTTTGTTGAAGCATCTCTTCAATAACTCTTTCCCTGATTCAAAGACTTGCTTTTCCATTGGCAAAGGTCAGGGACATGTCACTTTTTGCTTTTATAAAGGCAAATGGCAGGCTTCCCTATGTAAATATGTCTATGATTGCTAAGTTTGGAAACATGCCTTATAGGTTTTACAGAGCAGTCCCTATCTAGGGAAGAAGAATGATCCACTTGCCCCAGAGGTCCCAATGGTCTGGAGAGACAAGAGAGAAAGGTATTGGAGAGTAGGCTGAAGCTAGACGCAGAGACACGAGCCCTTCTGGCCACTTCCCACTTCCCTCCTAAGGGACTCTGACATTTCAGGACAGATACAGCTTGCTATTTAGAATTAGACAGATCTTGCTTCAAATTGCAGCTCTGCCATCTACTCAGTGTATAACTTCGGGCAAGTCGCTTAATCTCTAGGTTTCATTTTGAAAATGGGCAGGATAAAACAACTTTGCACAGTTGGGATGCGAATGAAATGAGAGGACATGAATAAATCCAATGATGTGAGTTTCAGCATCATGATAGTACAACTGAGTTCATATGGACATCATTAGCCGCATTTCTGTAGCCTTGTGCCCCTACCTGTTCTAGCAGGAAATTCAGTCTTTCACAGTGCCCCTCTCCCACAGATAGTTCTAGAAATCCCCAAGGAGGCTTACATGTGCCTATACACTGGCCATGGTTATCACCTGCCACCATACCAGCTGAGCTGGGACTTCATAGCTGCAGTCTCCAGTCTACCTGGGAGCTGCTTTCAGGCTAGAGCTGTGTTCCTTTGAATATTGTGTTTACCACTGCCATTATCTTCAGCCCTGGAAATCTGTGACTTGTTGAAATTAAAGTGCCAATCTTGTATCTCAATACCAGAATATCACAGAACAATGCTCTCATGAAGTGAGAGGGAATATGTGCCTTTGCCCTTATGCTTTTTTCAGAAGTATCCCATGGCAAGTAGCTTGGGCTCCAAATTGTTACTGAATTTTGTGATCCATCTCTTTTGGTTCACACACACAGAGCTATTAATCCAGGACATGTACCCAGGATGTCAGAGTATCTGACAATGGCTGTATAAGAGTCACCACTGCCCTCTGATATTCAGGGTCCATGGCTGCTTCATCCTGCTGGACTCGGCCTTCCCTTTGGACAAGTTCTCTCTGAGACCTTCCGTTGATTCTTCTGTAGTAACTTCCGTCAGCCTCCCTTCTTCTTTTCTTTCCTTTCTCTGCCTGCCCACCCCATTCCTTTCCCAATTTATCAAATGTCTGTGTGTTTATTGGAACACCTAGCAAGGGTTCAGTTTTGAAGTTTTGGTTTTGATTTTTACCCATCACAAAAGTTTTATGTAGCTCTGACTTCACTTATCCCTTCTTGCTTGCTAAGATAGGAGGCACAATTGAATCCCAGATTTGGAATAACCAGTGATTAAGAGCCAGGTGATCTTTTGAGTGGCAACATTCTAGTCAAAGTATGTAGCTGCTATGCAGTCCTTGGATGTAACTTTTTGGGGTGGGGAACTGAGGAAATTTCCCAGCTTCACTCATCAAAGACTCTTCCAGGTCAGGTCCTGGCCAGCCTAGACAGCCTATCACACAGGTAATTACCATGCCCAGTGCCTGACCTCCAAGAGGTGCTTAATAAATGTAAATCACCCTCATTCCCCAGAAAGCTACTTGGAGACTCCAAGAGCTGCTTCCTACTCAGAGATAGTGAAAGGATCTTGCTCTAGTCTCATCATTGCTACTTACTACTATGGGACTTTGAACAACCCTTGTCCATTTGCTCAACTTTTAAATGCGAGTCAGCAATCCCAATCCTACTTACCTCACAGGGACATCACAATTATCAAGGAGGATGCTTAGAAAACTGTAGAGGGACTAGGACGGGGCTTTACAACCTCAGCACTATTGACTGACCTTTTAGGCCAGAAAATTCTTTGGTGAGGGGGGCTGGCTTGTGGACTGTAGGATGTTTAGCAGATTTGTGACCTCTCACTAGATGCCAGTAACACCCTACTCCCCAAGTTGTGACAATGAAAAATACCTACAGATATTGTCAAACATCACCTGGGGGTTAAAATCATCCCTGATTGAGAAACCATTGGACTAAGAGAGTGTTTATTATTCATGTTTTTGTTGAATCCAAACCAAAGAAATGCCTCTCTGAAGAATGAGGGCTGACTTGAAGGACAGAATGGGGCTCCGTCTCGCCCATAAGGAAAAGGAAGGGACAGATTTATAAGGAGCAGAAGCTGAGCTGCCTGTGTCACTGAGGCATTCTGTTGGGTCAGGGCTAGGAAGATGGTTGAAGGACAGACTGTCCAGTTCCTTATGAGCTCCAAAGATCAAATCAACACCCAGTCTAATCCGTGAAGAGCCCCTACCTCTTCTCCCCCTCCTGAAGGCCCCATTCTTGAGCTTTTAATTTGTTTTCACAGTGGTTTGAACAAATTGAATTTGTTAATTAAAGTGGTAAAATGAAATGCTGAGCGTTATTGACTAGATGCTAATGCCATTAACGGGACCGAAGAAGAGGGACCCAGGCTGTCAATCGCAGCACAAATCAGATCAGCAGAGGCCACAGTACAGGCTGTGCCTGAAGGCTGAAAGGACAGACCGGTTTATGCGTTAGTTGACTTCGCCTTTATCAGTCAGGATCTGTAATTGCCAAGACAGTCTTTTAGCAAATAGTTAACTCCTTTGTGCCGGGACTTGCTCTCTGTTATGAGGATATATTGATGAATCGCACAAAATCATATCCACAGGAATCTCAGGTTCTGATGGGAGAAAAAACACAATAGAGATGTCACTCTAACATAGCATAAGTGCTTAGGAGTGGGCTTCTGGAGAAAAAGGCCTGGGGTTCAAATTCAGACTCTGCCTCTGACAGAGAGGGTACATCTCTCAGTTTCGTTTTCTGTAAAATGGAGATGATGATAATAGTACCTACTTCATAGAGCTTCAGTAAGAATTGAGGTAACTTGGGTAAAATAGTTAACACAGTCCATGGCACGTGGTAAGAGTTTAATAACAGCCATTATGTACTTCTTACCAGTACCAGCTGTCATCAAGTCAGTTCAGATTCATGTACTGATTAACACCTTATTATTATGAAGTTAAGCACAAAGATATGGAGGACCACTGGAGAACGGATTAGATCTGATTTGGGGGAATTTAATGAGGAATATTTGAAATGTGGCATTTGGTGTTTGGCATTCCAGGTGAAGAAATGGAAGAAGGGCTTCAGAGGCAGAGAAAAGAGTATACGCAAAGTTATGTACATACACAAATGCCCAATTTATTTTGGAATGGTGAGAAGTCCGTGGGGAAAGCTCATTCTCGTCTCAGGCCTTCACAGCTTCTGAGTCCCCTACTTCCTAACCCCTTTTCTTTGCTGACTCCTCTTTCCCAGCTTAAACGTCACCTCCTCAGAGACGCCATCCCCGACTCTTAATCTAAAGTAGGTCGGCCTGTTCTCTACTAGAACCCTGTTTTCTTTTCTTTCAAGCACTTATTACAATTTATAATTATATATTTTAACTGTTTACTTATTTAATTTCTGTCTCTCTCACTAGGCTGTGACACCGTGATGGCAGAAACCACATTTGGTTTTTCACCACTGTATAACCAGCACACAGCATGGGGCCTGGCACATAGTAGACATTAATGTTTGTTGAATGGATGAATGAATGATGTACCAATTAAACAGATAAGGTGTAAGTGCTTTGGTTTGCGTAAGGCCAATCACTTTGGTCAGTAAGATAAACATATTGATGAATCATTTAGGAATGGGAAGGGGAACTGATACTTGTTGCATTCCTACATAAGCCATCACGTTATCTGCATTATTTGTAATCCTTCCAGTAACCTTTGGAGGTAGATCCTAATTTTCAGGATGAGGAAATTGAGACTCAGAGAAGTTAAGTTACTTACTAAAAGGCACCCTGCTGATAAACGACAGAACTGCAATTAAAACCCAGGTCTGTCTGGCTCCCAAGCCAGTGCTCTGTCCCAAGTTAGTGTTTCAATGTCCCTGAGAGACAAAGAGCCCAAGGCAGTAGAGGCTGTGGAAGATCACAGCAGCAATTGCCTGGAGACCTGGGCTCTAGCCTGGAGTCACGTGGTTAAACTGTTTCAGCCCATGCCTGCTCTTTGAGTCTGACAAGCTCCATTTTACTGTTGAAAAAGTAAACTTCATAATTAGGCAATAATAAGGTAAAGCCTGATTTTATTCATTTATTTAATTTCCATTAAAGTCATCAAAAGTGATTTACTGATTGCAAAAGAGAAAAACCACTTCCAAATGTCAAATGTTTGCAGGAATTTAACAGATGCTGGGCTCTGGGGTAGCAGTTAGTGAATGTCAGGGAGAAACTGCATATACTTGAAACCCATAATCAGAATCTGGGGTCTGTAAATACCCTATTTTTTAAAGGCACACCACACAATGAAAGCACAACTAACAAACAAACAAAAAAAGTCTATAAATCTGGCTGAATCACCAAATATCTGAATTTATGATAGCAACAAAACCATCAAAGTGAAGCTGGACTTGATAATGATAGCATAATAATAGTTAATAATAACTCCCATTTATTCAGCTAAGTATTATCTCATCACCTGGTGTTCTGACTCCAAGGTTAACCTCAGCTCTCCCATTCTCAAGTCGTGGCACCTTGAACAAGATGCTTTACCTCTCTGAGGTTAGTATTCTCATCTACACCATGGGCTTGCACCTTCTGCAGGCAGCTGTAACAGAAGGAGTCTAGACTGGGAATCAGAGGTTTGGATTTGAGTCCTACCTCTGCCAGTGACTCACTTCAAGGCCTTAGGAAATCACATTCTCTCTCTGGGCCTTGCTTTACCCATCTGTCAAGGAAGGAGGTTAAAATATACGTTGCTAAGGCCCCTTCCCAGTGTGATATTTTGTGTTTTCAAGAGTACAGAGCTCTACCCAGATGTAAAAGATACTGAGTTTTTCAGTTATCATTAAGGGAATCCCCATTTACTCTTATGATTTCAACTGATTGAGGGGATTTCCCAAGCTTTTTCATGAACCTGCTGAGGAACCTTGGGAAAGTCACTTAACCTGAGACTGAGTTTCCTCATCTGAAAGAAAAGGATAAGTTTATGCACTTAGCATGCTTTTCTGAGAAAAAGAAAAAACAAGATGAATAAAAGTAGAGGCTGTTTGCAAACTAACTGTAAAGTACCCTTCCACAATTATTTGCATGTAGCCAAGAAATTGTCATAGCCAGAGTGGGGATGTCTACTTCAATACCAGCAAATGCTTAATCCCTCCTTGAGGACTCCAAGCTAGCTGCTTCAGTGTTAGAATCACACTCCAGAGTGTGACTCTCCTAGTTGTGTGGGCCTAAGGGGACTCTAAAGACCCCTTGAGCCTGCCATGCCACTGAGACAGCACTCCTACCACAAACCTACCTCCAGATGGCTTTCCGTGGCTCCTTAGGGCTCAGATAAGATGTCTGGGAAGATTAGCCTATGGATTGTCATCATAGAGAGTAACTTTCCAAAAGAGCATAGTGAGTAGAGTAAAGATACTGAGCAACTGCAAAGGGCAAATGCTCTCATTTTACAAAAAGAAAAGGAGGTAGATTTCTTCTACTTTTAACATGATCAGAGAACTTGACTTTAGTCCTGGGTGTTGGGGTTTCAGAGGCTCTGCTTCCTATCCAAGACCAAAATCAACTGAGTAGACTCAGGAGTCAGGCAAATTACCAGTTCCAAAAGCTAGATTGGAAAACACGGCTTAAGTGGGTGGGAAAAAAAATTGAACCCCAAATCCCTATGTCCCCAGTCACAGGCAGTAGTGAGACATAGCACAGAGAGGCAGAACTGAATGTGTCCTCTCTATAGGCAGGATGAATCCAGAGAGACAGAGAGCACAACTGCCTTAGGCTGCCATCTTCGCCATTGGATAAGTTACTCCCCCTCTCCTGAGGATTTTGCAGTAAAGGAAAGGGTGGGGCAGAGGGACAGGAGTGTTACTCTAGTAGAGCTTCCTCCATATTGAAACATATCCATAGCCTATGGAGAGACATTGGAGTATTTTTTGGTTGTTTGTTTATTGTTGCGGTTTAAGTGAAAGTTTACATTTCAAGTTAGTCTCTTATACAAAAATTTATACATACATTGTTATGTGACCCTAATTGTTCTTCCTATATTGTGACAGCACACTCCTCCTTTCCATCCCTGATTTCGCATGTCCATTCATCCAACTCCTAACCCTCTCTGCCTTCTCATCTCACCTCCAAACAGGAGCTGCCCATTTAGTCTCATGTATCTACTTGAGCTAAGAAGCACGCTCTTCACGAGCATCATTTTATGTCCTACAGTCCAGGCCAACCTTTATCTGAAGAGTTGGCCTTGGAAATTGTTTTGGTTCTGGGCTGATAGAGAATCCGGGGGCCATGCTTTCTGGGGTTCCTCCAGTCTCAGACCATTAAGTCTGGTCTTTTTACTAGAATTTGTGTTCTGCACCACACCTTTCTCCTACCCCATCAGGGACTGTCTGTTGTGTTCCCTGTCAGGGTAGTCATTGGTGGTAGCCGGGCACCATCTTGTTCTTCTGATCTCAGGCTGATGAAGTCTCTGGTTTATGTGGCCCTTTCTGTCTCTTGGGCTAATACTTTCCTTGTGTCTTTGGTGTTCATTCTCCTTTATTCCAGGTGGTTGGGACCAATTGATGCATCTGAGATGGCTGCTTGCAAGCTTTTAAGACCCCACACACCGCTCACCAAAGTAGGATGCAGAACATTTTCTTAATAAACTTTGTTATGCCAATTGACCTAGATGTCCCCTGAAAGCATGGTCCCCAGATGCTCACCCCTGCTACTCTGTCCCTCAGAGTGTTTGAATGTATTCAGGAAACTTCTTAGCTTTGGTTTAGTCCAGTTGTGGTGACTTCCCCTGTAGAGTGTGCTGTCCTTCCTTTCACCTAAGATAATTCTTGTCTACTGTCTAGTTAGTGAATAACCCTCACCCTCCCTCCCCACCCTTAAAACCATCAAAGAATGTTTTCTTCTGTGTTTAAATCTTTTCTTGAGTTCTTAGAATAGTGTTCTTATACAATATTTGTCTTTCTGTGACTGACTAAATTCACTCAGCATAATGCCCTCCAGAGTCCTCCATGTTATGTTTCACGGCTTCATCGTTGTTCTTTATTGTTGTGTAGTATTCCATTGTGAGGCTATACCATAATTTGTTTATCCATTTGTCCTCTTATGGGCACCTAGGTTGTTTCCATCTTTTTGCTATTGTGAACAGTGCTGCAATGAACATGGGTGTGCATATATCTATTCGTGTGACAGCTCTTATTTCTCTGGGATATATTCCAAGGAGCCGGATTGCTGGCTCGTATGGCACTTCTATTTCTAGCTTTTTGAGGAAGCGCCAAATCAATTTCCAAGGTGGTTTTACCATTTTACATTCCCACCAATAGGGTGTAAGTGTTCCAGTCTCTCCACAACCTCTCCAACATTTATTATTTTGTGTTTTTTGGATTAATGCTAGCCTTGTTGGAGTGAGATGGTATCTCATTGTAGTTTCGGTTTGCATTTCTCTAATGGCTAATGATTGTGAGCATTTCCTCATGTGTCTGTTAGCTGCCTGCATGTTTTCTTTGGCGAAATGCCTGTTCCTATCCTTTGCTCAGTTTTTAATTGGGTTATTTGTCTTTTTGTTGTTGAGGTTTTGCAGTATCTTGTAGATTTTAGAGATTAGTCGCTGATCGGATTTGTTGGCCAAAATTACTTTCCCGGTCTATGGGTTGTCTTTTGACTCTTTTGGTGAAGTCTTTTGATGAGCATAAGTGTTTGATTTTTAGGAGCTCCCAGGTATCTAGTCTGTCTTCTGGTGCATGTGCGTTGTTACCTATAGTTCATATTCTGTTTATGCCATGTATTAGGGCTCCTAGCGTTGTCCCTATTTTTTCTTCCATGATCTTTATTGTTTTTGATTTTATATTTAGGTCTTTGATCCATTTTGAATTAGTTTTTGTGCGTGGTGTGAGGTATGGGTCTTGTTTCATTTTTTTGCAGATGGATATCCAGTTATGCCAGCACCATTTGTTAAAGAGACCGTCTTTTCCCCAATTAACAGACTTTGGGCCTTTGTCAAATATCAGCTGCTCATAGGTGGATGAATTTATGTCTGGATTCTCAACTCTGTTCCATTGGTCTATGTGTCTGTTGTTGTACCAGTACCAGGCTATTTTGACTACCGTGGTGGTGCAATAGGTTCTAAAATCAGGTAGTGTGTGGTACCTCACTTTGTTCTTCTTCTTGAGTAGACGTGGGAGTTTTTTAAGCCGGGCAATCATGTAGTTAAATTTGTGTTTTAGAAACAGCACTCTGGGATATGAATGGAAGATGGATATTAATACAACTTTATGACTTCATAACTGCTCAGCAGGCTGTAACCAAAACTGATTATTTAATTCAATAATGTTGACCCATCTGAACTCTCAAAACTTAGTATCTTTGATATCTTGGTTGAATAAATGAATGAATGAATGAACAAACAAACAATTGAAAATATGAAGTAGAAGATTGGCTTCTAGAGGCAAAGTTCAGGGTTCGGTGTTAGATAAGCACACCAAAAACATGCTCATAAAGGGGAACTAGTAGAGATGGCTAATATAAGAGAGGACAAATTGAGGATCTCCAAAAACTTTGAGCAAGGGACTGAATAGAACAAAATGAAGTTAAAGTTGTAGGGGTCCTAGAGAGAGAGGACTAGACTCAGAACAAGGCAGGGACCACGGAAATGGAGAGGAGAAGAACGATTTGAAGGATTCTTTGGAGACTGGTTATGGAGATGAATGTGACTGAAATGTCTGGGAGGATTCCAGGTGGGTGGTGATGCCCTCTACTGCGGTAGGAACACTGGAGGAAGATCATGTTTGGGGGAAAATGACTATAGTTCATTTCAGGGCATTTTGAGTTTGAGGTGACTGCACGATATCTGGGTGGTGACGTCCAGTGTGCAGATGTATACTCAGGTCTGAAGCTCAAAAGAAAGGACCCAGATTCCCCCTAAGTATTCCTCCTATGTCTAAAGTGAACACATAATTTATCCTCTAAATTTCACTTTTGAGAGTGAAAAAACGCATTGCCATTGAGTCGATTCTGACTCATAGTGAACCTACAGGACAGAGTAGAACTGCCCCCATAGGGTTCCAAAGAGCAGCTGATAGATTCAAACTGCTGACCTTTTGGTTAGTAGCCAAATGCTTAACCACAGCGCCACCAGGGTGGTGCCATTAATAATTACACTAGGACAGCAGACATACATTGGGATATGTGGTCACTTTACCTTGCTGTCCTGCTCACTTCCTCTGGACATGCTCTAGTTTATTAATGTGGCCCCTTATTGAGGCCCTAGGACACCTTCCTGAGGAGTGACAGCTCACATGACATGATAGCTAGGTGTCCTCAACCTACCGTCTCCTCTCTTCAGATAGCAATGTCTCTCAGCCCCTACACACATACATTACTGAATTGTTCAGCCTAGGGTCTCCAGGGATATCAAACCTATCTCAATCCTTTACCATTAGATAAACATTAGGGAAAAGAAAGGGAATTAAACCTTTCTGAGCTCCCCAGGGGCACTTTCCAAAATAGGCTACCTTGTCAAAACAGCATTTAACAAAATGGGTGATCAACATCAAGGAGGGAACCTGGGGAGAGAGGCAAGGGCTCATGCTGAGAAAGCAGCAAGGGGAACCAAGAAGATGCAAATTAGTCTTCAGGCATTGGGACTATAGAAGAAAAAATTTAACCAAGGAAAGGCCATCCTTGACAAGCAAGACCAACAGCTCCTCTTAGGGCAAGGGTAAACATGGCTGATTGAAACAAAATGATAATAGTTGTTAATATGTATGGCACTTTGCAGTTTCCAAAGCAGTTTCCCATCTGGCATTTCGTTTTGAACTTGAGAAAAGTCTGAGAGGGAAGTGGGGAAAGAATTACTAACTTCATTTAATGGTAGTGGAAACTGAAGGTCAGAGAGGTGAGATACATTGTCAGTGGTCATACAGGGCTGCCTCTTATTGGCAAGTAGGGCTGGTTGTGGGAATGGGGCTCTTTGGAATCAAGAAGACATGGGCAGTGCTTTGGGGGAAAGGGGAGTTGATTCTTCTATGTTCCCACAAGCAGAGTCAGGTCTGATGGATAAAAGCTATAGGTAGATATCAATTTAATAAAAGGAAGAAGTCAGCTGACCAGTAGTGATATGGCCTGTCTTGTAAGGTACTGAGTTCCCTGTCTCTGGATAGCTTAAGGAAAAGTTGGTTGGTAGTTATATTTTAGAAGGAATGATCTGCACTAAATAGAGAGTTGAACTATATGACCTCCAATATTTTCTACTTTCTAAGTATTTATTGAACATCTGCCAGGTGATAAATGCCATATGTGTGTGTTTGTATCTTTATTTCACTCTCAGAACAATGATGGAAGGTACAGACTATGATTGACTCCATTCTATAGAAGGGAGAACTAAGTCTCAGAGAGGGTAATACACTTGTGATTCTTTGATACTAATTCAGCTCTTTCTTTACAGCAAACCACATATATTCTTTGTGTAAAATAGTAAAGAGGAGAAAGCTGAGTTTTTTTCTGCCACGTAAGATTACTAAATATTGTTTTCTGAAGAGTGTGTGTGTTTCTCTAGACTACAACCAAACAGCTTTTTTTTTTTTTTTTTTTTTTTGGTGCAGGGGGTGGGGAGGATTATGAGGAGTTTTAAAAATTATGTGATGATTTTCACTCTAGAAAAACACTCATTAAAAGGGTTCACAGCAGAAAACAGCAGAAAGGTAACCTTTAAAGTATCATTTCCTGCCACAGCTAAGAAATCCTCATAGTTCTAGAAGGGTAACTCTGTGCCGTGATTGACCCAGGCTTTTTGAAATACTTTTATTCCAATTTACGAGATGCTTCATCTTTTAACTTGCACTTAAGCTGACTTCTGTACACGATTTCCCTGGCAACTGTGTAATTGCAGGAAACAGTGTCTTTCTCTCAGGTCTCATTTATGGCCAAGTATGCAACAAGAAAAACTTTTTGTCCTCATAACATTAAAAAAGGATCTATGGTTTTGACAGCTGAAGAAATGTTCAGAAATATTATCCCCATTCTTACAAATTCAGTGAGTAACAGCACCTTTCCTTTTCTGGATATTTCCTTTTCATTAATTTCATATGACTCTTTTACGTGGAAAATCAAAATTAGAGTAAAGGAATGCATTTTTTTAAGGTTATTAAAAGCTTCAAGAACACCTTTTTCTTCTTCAACCCTGTGGTCTGTGAAGTTACTAGGGTTTAATTGAACTTGCAAAGCTTTTTTCTCAAGGAAGACATAACTGTACTATCCTATACCCCTATCTCTCATCAGTATTCCAGGGTATCCAAAAAGTAATTAATCAGGAATGAGCCAGGCAGCCTGTGCTGGAGGCTAGCAGGATTTCCACTGCATGCTGCCTCAGAGTGGAAGGTGGGACCCCTGAGTGGATGCAGCAAACCCCCTGGAGTCCCTTTGGGAGGAATCAGATAGCAAACCCAAACTTCTATTGGACCCACTCCCATACTCTGTCTTAGGGGAGATGGGCTCTTTCACATACAGGAGAAGAGTACCAGAATGGAAGGCAGGAAGAGTGTAAGGTACCCGCATTCATTCATTCATTCATTCACCCAGTAAATAAACAAATATATAACGTGATACCAGATGATATGATGAAAAATGCAGTACGGTAAGAGATAGTAGGATGAAGGCTCTTTTAGATAGGGTAGATGGGGAGGCTCTCTAAGTAGGTGACATTTGGATCTGAGACCTGAATGAAGTAAGGGAGTGAGAGGATACATGGGGGAAAGTATTTCTGTGCATTTAGTATCTGGTTTTATCTGCACAATCACCCATTTTTATTGGTGAGGGCATCTCTCTGGCTTCCAGATCTACCGTGTTGCTCCCCATTGACTTTATAAATCTTTAAACGTAGCACTTAATGCCTTTGTTTTGGAGTTTTTGCTTAAGTTTTTAGGCAAACTTATATCCGAGGTAATTTCTAGCTCATCATACATAGGTCTCTGCATCTCTATAGAATATTTGTTGTGATGACATGTGGTTGTCTGAGCCTCAACTTCCTTATCCATAAAAAAATATGGCTAATACTATCTACCACATAAGATCGTTGTGAGGATTAAATTAGACCATGACATAAAATACTTAGCAAGTGCTAGACTTAACGGTGAACCCTCAGCAAATAATAGCTGTTGTTGTCTTGATGTCCCAGATCTGCTGTGAAATTGCTGTATAGTCTTGGGTGAGTCATTTAACCTCTGGAACAGTGCCTGGCCTGTAGTAAACATTTAATAGATGTTTATTGAATAATTCAATGAATGGCTATATTAACCTCTGTGGCCTTCAGTTTCTGTTTTATAGAGTGAAGGAGTTAGATTCAAAATGACAATGACAAAATATTTACAACGTACTGCATATAAGCCCTTTCATATATGTGATCCATTTTAATCAGGACAACTATCATTTTAGCATTTACCCACCTAACTCCTTATTTTATAGATGAGGCATTTGAAGTTCAGAGATGGAAAATGACCTGCCCAAGGTTACAGAGCAAGTCTTAGTTCTATTACTCTTCATCCTAATGTAACTGCGAGCATGAATTATTTAGCTCATACCAAGGGTTAAATAACCAAAATGAATATTGGCTGTCCAGCTTGCTATAGTGCAGCTTTATTTCATACTTAGAGTCAACAAAACCTTAAAAATGAGGGACCTGAATGGCCTGATGGCAACAGATCCAACATTAAAAAAAAAAAAAAAAATCCTGTTCTATTTGTGCCAATGCAGGAGAGAGTAAAGAGAGGAGGGTTGGAACAGTCAGTGGGGAAGAAAGAAGTAAGAATTCTTCTCCAGATGGCAGAGTGTGCCAAGCAGAAGCCTGGTTTGTGAATTGAGAGGGAGCCTCAGCTAAGCCTTTAATCCCTTACACGTGTCTAGTCTTTTCAAGTTTACCAAGCACCTTCTTGTGTGTGATCATATTTGATCCCAAGTGCAGCAAACTAAGTAGAGGGGGTAAAGCGGTTGATCTGGCTGAAGGGGAACTCCAGAGACCAGCAGGGCATTCAGGCCTAGTGTCATGAGACTTGGTGACTCCAGACTTTCAGTTATGGACAGCATATTTAAGTTGTACAGGAGACAAGTCCTGCCTGGGGAGTTGGCACACATCTGGTAGGACCTAACAGGAAGCCTGGGCCTAGGCCCAAGGAACAAAAGCCACACTTGCTGGGTTTTTCCTTGAAGTGATCTGTGATAACAAAATTATCATAAGAGTGGTGCCAATTATCAGGTCTAACTGATACAAAAAAGGAAATGAGTCATGAGGTTAGAAGCCTGGAGGTTCTCTAGGAAACTGGGATTCAGAAGTGGATCAAGGCAAGTGGTTCCAGGTGAACCAGTAAAGGAGTGATGGTGTCACAGTGCCACTTTTCAACATTCACAACTCTACACAGCATGTCAGGGGTAGGGAATACAATGATGAGCAAACACACATGATCCCTGCCTTCATGCAGTTTACAGGTAAGACGGGCATTAATTGAATATATAGTTGTAAGCTATAAAATGTGCTACAAATGAAAAGTCTCTCCAGAGAATGTAATAGAAAGACCTGATATGGTTTCTGAATTCAGGGGCACACCCTTGAGGAAGTGATTTTTGAGCTGAGATATGAAGAAAACATTGATTAAACAAAGGGGGCAGGAGGGAGATGGGTAGAGAAAATTTCTCCAGAAAAAGAGAACAGTGGGAGCATTGGTAAAGAATAGGCTGGAGTGTGACATGTTTTCAAACTGAAAGGATGCAAGTAAGACTGGAGCAAAAAACTACCTTAAGAGGTCTGTGAACCTCCTATGCAGGGCCTCCTAGACCATGGGAAACATTTTTATCATTTTCCTAAGAGGACTGAAAAGGCACTGAGTGAGGGAGTAAGGATGAAATTTTTATTTTAAAAGGGTGTCTCTGTTGTGTCCAGAATGGCTTGGAAGTGTTCCTGGGTGATTCAGGGGGCCAGATCGGATTGTTTAGAGAAGCTGTGCAATATCAGAGACACATCAGGCAAATGGACAAGGTATACGAAAAGGATCTAGGTCTGGAGAAGGGTGTTGCTGAAGGCAGGTAGCAGAGCCAATCTCAAAAGCCCAGGGTTCAGAACAGTGCTCTCGTCATTAAAATTGTGGACGAGACCCTGGTCTGAGAAGTAAAAGGATGGAAATGGCACACGGTGTAACCTGTCAGAAGTGACAGGATTTTTCAGGAAAATAAATAATTCAGTTCAGCAAGTCAGTGTACCAGACACTATGCTAAGTGTGTTTTCTCTGCTGTCTCATTTAAATTCCCACAGCCACCACTTGATGAAGAACTATCTATTATTATCCCAGATTTACAGGTGAGGAAACTGGACTTAGAGAGGTTAAGTGGCTTGGCCAACAGCATCTAGCTAGTAAACCGTGGAGCAAAAATTTGTGCCAAGCTCACTGGGTTCTAAGTCTAGTGCTCCCTCACTTTACCACTCTCTTTAAAAAATGGCATGAAATTCGAAGAAAATAGTAAGCCCAAGGGGAAAAGACAACCTATGGAAACAGCTGGTTCTGTAACTTAGCTAAATTGCCGTGGAATTCCAAACAGAACTTTATTACATTTTTGTGCCAGGGGTCTAAACTGAGCCCTGGGTCCATCTGACCCAACCATCTCCTTCCAGGAATACATATTAAAATTGGAGTGAGAGCCCAGAACAGTCAGATTCTGTCTCCAAGGCACCTGTGCCAGGATTCTGGTTGAAATTTTTAATTGAGTTCAAACCCCTGTAAACAGGGATGCACTACTCCAAATGTTGACTAAGCTTTCATGCTAGCTGCTGGAATGATGTGGCTAGCTGCTGGAATGAGCTAATCCCGAGCTCCAGTGGTGGGGCTGATTATTCCTTACAGCACTGTGCTGACTTCCCTTCCCAGCCAGGGGGGCTTCTCACAGGCATTAATACCGAGAAAACAGAAGAGGTGGCATCCTTGGTTCACTTCTTAAAGCTCTTAGCCCAGATGAATTCATGGCTTTCAAGTCGTGATGATGAAGACCTTGAACTGCACATTTTTTTCACTTTCTAAATAAACAGAATTTGTACTTTCAGACATTATATGATGGCTGACCATCTGAAGTAGCATTCCTGCCGTCAACTGTGGAGCCACATCACAAGTCACATAATAAATCCACATTAGGCACTCTTAGTGGTTAAAGGCAGGGCACAAGGGCATCTGGAGAGAGTGTGGGTTTCATGGGAAGACCATGGTCTTTGGAAAGGCAGACTTGGACTTGAATCTTAGAATCGAATCTTGTAGCTCTGAGGCACTGGAGTGACTTAGTGGGTTTGCCCACCAGCTCCCATGTCAGCTTTGAGGAAAGTATCGAGCACAGTGCTTGATGCATTGGCTAAGAGCCAGTTAGTTCCTTACCCTTCTACCTGCTCAGTCAGAATGGCCTCCTTCTCACTGACCCCTGACCTCCCCCTTCAGGGTGCCTGTTGTTCATGCTCTCTTCTGAGACTAGCCTCATTCCACATAATCCACACTTTGGCTAGGAAGGGAAACCCTGTCTCCAGGCTTCCCTGGTCCTTGTGGCCTCTGAACGTAAGCCATTGACCTGCCCCATTTTAAAGGTCAGTTTCCTACTGCTCTTTAATGGAGAGGTGCCTGATGATGCAGGCAAAGGCAAGAGGGAAGAAAGGAACAAAGGATGAGGCAAAGGGTCTGCACCCCCTAGAGTTCTCTCAGCCATTGCCCCTACTCTGCAACTCTTATCTCCATCTCTGCTGCATTAATAACACAACTACCGTGACTGCTATAATTACCATTACTATTGCTACTAACGCTTCTGCTACTACTGCTAACACTCCTGTTGCTACTGCTCCTATTAATATCACTACTACCGCTGCTTCTACTGATACTAAACTATTATGATTCTACTACTACCACCACTATTCCTACCACCACTACAATGACTACTAACTAATGCTTACTGAGAACTTGCGATGTAGCAGGCACAATTCCAAGTACCTTCCATCTAAAAACTCATTTAATGCTTGTATCATCCCTATGATTTCGATGCTGTTGTTGTCCCCATTTTACACATGAGGAAACTAAGACACAGAGACGTTAAGAAACTTGCCCAAGAGCACACAGCTAGAAGTAGCAGTGCCAGGCTTTGAATTCAGAAAGGTTGACCCTAGATTCCTTACTTTAACCACTGTATGTTGTTGTGGTTGTTAGGTGCTGTCAAATGGGTTCTGACTCATAGCAATCCCACGCACAACGGAACGGAACACTGCCCTGTCCTGCGCCATCCTCACAGTCGTTTCTATGTTTGAGCCCATTGTTGCAGCCACTGTGTCAATCCATCTCATTGAGGGTCTTCCTCTTTTTCGCTGATCCTCTACTTTAACAAGCATGATGTCCTTTTCCAGGGACTGCTCCCTCTTGATAACTTGTCCAAAGTAAGCAAGATGAAGTCTCACCGTTTTCGCTTCTAAGGAGCATTCTGGCTGTACTTCTTCCAAGACAGATTTGTTCATTCTTTTGGAAGTCCATGGTTTATTCAATATCCTTTGCCAACACTGTAGTTGAAAGGTATCAATTCTTCTTTGTTCTTCTTCCTCATTGCCCAGCTTTTGCATGCATATGGGGCGATTGAAAACATCATGGCTTGGGTCAGGTGCACCTTAGTCCTCAAAGTGATATTTTTGCTTTTCAACACTTTGAAGAGGTTGTTTGCAACAGATTTGCCCAATGTAATAAGTCATTTGATTTCATGACTGCTGCTTCCATGGGCATTGACTGTAGATCCAAGTAAAATGAAATCCTTGACAACTTCAATCTTTTCTCCGTTTATTATGATGTTGCTTATTGGTCCAGTTGTGAGGATTTTTGTTTTCTTTATGTGGAGGTGTAATCCATACTAAAGGCTGTAGTCTTTGATCTTCATCAGTAAGTGCTTCAAGCTGTCTTCATTTTCAGCAAGCAAGGTTGTGTCATCTGCATATTGCAGGTTGTTAATGAGCCTTCCTCCAATCCTGATGTCGCCTTCTTCTTCATATAGTCCATCTTCTTGGATCATTTGCTCAGCATACAGATTGAGTAAATATGGTGAAAGGATACAACCCTGATGCACACCTTTCCTGATTTTAAACCACACAGTGTCCGCTTGTTCTGTTGAAATGACTGCCTCTTAATCTATGTACAGATTCCACATGAGCAAAATTAAGTGTTCTGGAATTCTCGTTCTTCACAATGTTATCCATAATTTGTTATGATCCACACAGTCAAATGCTATATAACCTTTAATAATAACAAGCCACTTAGCTCTTATTCCTGAGAGTGAGTTCCCCAAACCGCTTCCAACTTCTTCTACAAAATGCAGTCTGACCATTTTTCGTGCTAGTAAATAGGCCCTAACATACTGCTTCTGCCATAGCACTTACTGTAATATTGTCTACATGTCTCCTTGTATTACCGCCCCCTCCCCTGCTCCTTTCTGCATGATACTCAATTCAATATTGAGCTTCTGTAGAGCAGAGATCATGTCTAATTTGCATCTGGGGCTTCAGTGCCTTATATAATCCCTGACCTGCTAAGGGTTGAATGAATGCATTAATGAATGAACAAACGAACAAACAAAACAATCAAATGAATTTTAGACAATCAGAGCTCACCGGCAACTCATAGGGATGCCTGGGTGGATAGTGAGCTTCCCACCAGCAACAATGTTCCAGCAGAGCCTGCAGGGTTTCTGGAAGTGTTGAACTAGTTGACCTTTGAAGTTTCTTCTACGTTTAAGAAGTTATAATTCTTTGAGAAGTACGAGTAGATGCTTAATGCTTTCTTCCCTCTACGTACTAGAAATATTGTCTTTGAGCTGTTTATTAAATGAAAGGAAGTCAGTTACAGTGATATTAATGTGAAGTTGTCAGATAAGAGGCCTCCAATCAATTACATCATTTGATAGGCGAGAGGACTGAGGCACAGAAAAGTTAAAGCCTTGTCTCAAGTGATGTCACCAGTTACAGGTGGAGCAAGGATAAGAGCATCTCTAGCTGAATGTCTCCTGAGTAGTGCAAATGGTTAACATGCTTGGTGGCTAACTGAAAGGTTGGAAGTTCGAGTCCACCCAGAGGCACCTTGGCAAAAAGACCTGGCAATCTACTTATGAACAATCACCCATTGAAAGCCCTATAGCGCACAGTTCTCCTCTGACACACATGAGGTCACCATGAGTTGGAATCAACTCGATGGCAACTGGTTTTGTTTTTCGTTTTTATTCTGAATGTCATTCCTGAATTCTTTCCATTCAAGCCATTTGTCAGCAGACTGTGGTTTTCTAGAACCCAAACTGACTTCAAGAGGACATATGTTCCAGCTTCCTGTCTCTAGGTAGCAAAGGAATTTCAGCTACCCCAAACAGAGGGCTACCCAATAAGGATTCGAAATCATCCCTGGTCATGCAAAGTGGTCAGCTACCCTCTATCTCAGTCCTAGGTTAGTCTCCCAAGAGCCTTACTCTTCCTAATGTTGCAGTCTCCATTTGCATGTAATATTTCAGCTTTGACCGGTATGTTGTGACAGGACTAAAGCCTCCCTCTTTGAAAATCAACATTTTGGCAGCCCCTTGCTGTTCAGTTTCTGAAGGTGCCCAAGTCTGCCTTCTTCATTAGTCTAACCACGGGAGATCATTATCCAGTGACAGATTCTATTCCACTATCATTATCTCATAATGAGAATGCCTCCTTGGATGGGGAAGGGACAGAGATAGGAGTTTTAAGGGTTGAGTGGAGGCAGTATAGATTCTGCAAGACCTCAGAAAACCACCATGCAGTTACAGGTGCCCAGTGATTAAAGCTCATGGCGTGCTGTTCCAGTAGGTGGAAATCCGTGTCTTTTTCTCTTTGCTGCCTGATTAACATCCCCACTAGACACACGTACACACACACACACACATTCATATAAAGACAATTTTAACGCCAATAAGATAATAGAAGAACAATCACAACAGCTATTATTTATTAAGGGCCTTCTATGGGCAGGCTTCTAGATACTTTACTATCATTTTCCTATTTAATTCCCTCAACAGCTTTATAGAGTGCATTACATGTTTTGTTGTACAACATCAATTTCCTGTTCTTCTGATAATAGCACCCTGATTTTGTTTGGGGGGATTACGTTCAAACATGTGGTTTGAGAGGGGCAGTCAACCCTGGAGTAAGGGATGGAACACATGACTTTCTGATGCATTAGTCAGTGTATTCCATCCCCTCAGGCTGCAGTGATTAGTTTAGGGATAGGCAAATGACCCCAGTTTGGCCAATGAGAGACAGTGCATCCCAGAGCTGGGGGAGGAGTTACCAGAAGAGAGTTCCTCTCTTTTGTTAGCCAGGATTTTGGATGGTGTGAACTGAAACTGCTGGGGACCACCATCAGAAGTGAGATTGGAGCCACCCCAGAGAAAGGAGAACCCACAGATGACATCATTTGAAGTCAGGCCAACCCATAGATATTTCTGATACATGAGCTATAAATTATCCAACTCTATCAGTTTTTTTTTTCTTCCTTAAGTCAGTTTGAATTGTATTTTCTAACACTTGCACCCAAAATATTCCAAACTAATACAAATGCTTTAACATAGATATTTATCCCCATTTAAAAAAACGAAGACTTCATTTACTCAGAGAAGTTAAGTGACTTAGCAGATCTGACACAGCTAGTAAGGGGATGATGTTCTTGCTCATTCTACTACAGCATTCTGCATCCCAGTTGACACTTTGGGCCTGAGTGTAGAAGCACTGCTGTCAGAGGCAGGAAAGGAGCACCAGGGCAGAGGAAGACACAATCAGGGACCAGAGCCCACCTGGTAGAAAGAACTCAGAGTAAAGACTCGGAAGGTTTAGGTTCTATGTCCAGCTCCAGCAAAAAACTCATGTGATGCTGACCAAGGTCTGAACATCTACGGGCTGCATTAGATGACCTCTTTTTTTTTTCTTTTAAATTGGGCTAGCATTCCTTGCCAGCCAGCTTCTTGAAGCTGTTGTAATCCCAATAGGTGTGAATTATGAGAGGAAGGAAGAGGAAGAGCAGGACAGATGCTAGGAGCCCACCAGTAGGGAAGTTCTGTTAAGCCTCAGCTACCCTTTGGTATGTAAAGACCAGAGCTGGAAATAATCACAGTTCTATTTCACTTATGACTGTCTCAGTCTCTGTGTTCTCTGCTATCCTCCTCATTGGACTGTTTATCCAGAACCATACCTTGACCTCCTTAGCCCCTGGTGAGCCCCCTCAGGTGGGTCTTCTAGCTTTATACACTATGCCCTTGGCTCTGAGACATATTTCCTTTGTGACTATGTAATGTATAGAGTGAGACTCCTTCACATAATCCAGGATTCAGTTTGGGCCTCCTGCTGTAATGGCTGCTACTTTCTGGGTTGGCCTCCTCTGGACTGTAACTGCAAATGCAATCTCTCCGTCTTTAACAGTATCTGATGGTATATTGGAGTTCTTGGATGGTGCAAATGGTTAACGTGCTTGGCTGCTAACCAAAAATTGGAGGTTCAAGTCAACCCAGAGGCATGTTGGAAGAAAGCCCTGGCAATCTACTTCCCAAAAATCAGTCATTGAAAATCCTATGGAGCATAGTTCTACTCTAACACACACGGGGTCGCCATGAGTCATAATTCACTCGACAGCAACTCTTAGTTTAGTTAGAAGGTATACTTGGGATCATCCCTTACCTAATTACCCTTACAAATTCCACTCATCCTTTAAAACTCAATTGAGCTGATGCTTCCTCTTAGTAGTCTTCTATGAATGTCCCCGTCCAGCCCAATGTTCTGGATAAGGTTGATCTCTCCAGCCCTTGGGTTCTATCAGAACCTAGACTAAATTCATGCCAGTATCCCACGGTTGTTATGAGCTATGGGGGGAAGACAGAAGTTAACAAGTGCTTGCCATTCAGTGCTGCCTGTGCCATAACAGGAGTACAAGATAATATAAAAGTTCTGATATAAATAAGTGAGCAAATCTGCAGAGGCCATAGACCAGCCTGGGGGAAAGGAGAAGAACAGGCTCAGTGTCTCCAATCTCTGTGCCAGGCAGATGATTGGCACTGGGACTCAATGACTTGACAAAGGTCATGCAGCTAGTAAGAGGCAGGGGTTGGATTTAAACATAGATCTCTGCTTCCAAAGCCCAGAATCTTCATGCTTGTCAGGTTCCTTAACATCTCTGAGCTTTGGTTTATTCACCTGTAAAATGGTGATAGTACACATCATATAAAACTAGTATGATAAATAAAATTATTTATGTAAAATGTCTAGTACACTGCCTAGCATATAGTAGGTGCTTCATAAATGATATTTACTATGCAAGCAGACAATACAGAAGCATACAGAAAAGTGGGGAAGTTGCAGGCCCACCTCTAACATTTGCAGAGCTTAGATGAGACAACAGAGAACCACATACCGTATGTCTAAATATTTAAAAATCATAAATCTAGCTAACAAACTTAAAAAATAAGTATTTTATTTACTATTTTCTTACCTTGAAAAATACACCTTCTATAATGAAAAAATAGAAAAATATGTACTTGTAAAACTATAGTTTTTATATGACTAAAAATTGGCAAACTATCAAAGAGGATTGAATTTAATTCTTATTGCACATGTCTGGATGTTTTCTCTTGATGCGGGGGGCACTGACTGGATCAGTAAAGCCTGCAGCCCAGTGTAGGGTCTCTCTGGGCAGATCTAAGAGTAGAACTGAGAGGTTGGATTCATTGATATCTCAGGACCCCCATGCTCTATCTAATGTTCACTGATAACTAAGAAAAGAAGAGCTTGTTAAGACAGGAAATACTTGTCTTTAAATAGGACTTTTCTTGGGGTATTTGAGTTTTACTTGTTCGCAGATGTATGCACACAAATATATAATTGCAAAAACATGGAGGCTTGGATATATGGCCAAATGCAGAATTCATTAAATGCCAGATGTAACAGACTATAATGAAGTTAAAAGTAAATTGGACTTGAAGGTGTATATTTAATCATGGATGCTGAGCACACAATACAGTGATATTAAAACACTCAAACATTAAAATCAACTCAATGCTGGGACTCTATGTTCTAAATCTAAACGAAAACATCAAATACATGCCCAGACCTATATTATGCATGTAGTTCAAATACCATAAATCTTGAGGAGTTCAAATGCAAACAGTCAAGGTTATTTTTACAGTGCAGTGCTATGCACTTCTTCCAGACCCGTGGCTAGCCTGGGTCCTGGAGATTCATCCCTGAATGGCTGCCACGTGGGCCTCGACTCCTGGGTTCTTTCGGAGCAATCAGACAGTAGCATGGCCAGAGACCCTCTAGGCAGGCCAACTCCCACACTTCAGGCAGGCACCCAGCTAGCTCTTTGAACGTTCCTGTGGCACAGTGGAAAGAGTTCCAGATTTAGAATCAGATGACATGGGTTTCAGCTGCCTGCTCACTGGGAAGCCGCGGGCATGTTACTTAATCTCTCAGAGCCTCAATTTACTCGTCTGTAAAATAGAAAAGTTGGAAAGTCACTCTTTTCCTATACATACTTCTATTATAATAATTTTCATTTTATGCTTTTGAATAGACATTTTTTTCTGCTTAATTTCTGCTCATTGGAGAAAATTTTGTAAATATTGAATAGTATTACATCAAAGAAAAATGTCACCCTTAACAAAAATAACCACTATTAGTGTGTTGAACATTTTCTTCCTAATTTTACATGCGTTGTATAACATCTATATAGTTGAGAACATACTGTATCTGCAGTTTTATATCATTTAACATTGTACTGTGAGCATTTTCCCACATTATTTGAAGTTATTTATAAACATTTTAAATGATTTAATAATATTTCTTTGAAATGATGTACCATACTTTATTTAAAAACTCCTAGTGTTTATAGTTTACATGGTTCAAAATTGCCATTATTTTAAATAACAGGACAATGAATTAGGACATTATTTTGTAACTATACAAGAATCTCCTTTCTCCTAAATTATAAATAGCAATTAAATCTTATTAATCTCTGTGAGTCCAGTGCTTAGTACACAGTACCTGGCATAGAGTGAGGCCTCTAAGAATCTGTGTTGAGTAAATGAATAAGTGAATGAATGAGCAAATTCCAGTAAGCTGTCGTTTCTTCCACGTCACTACTTTCTTAGGAAGGAGTGAGTAATTCTCCAGCAGATCGACAGAGATGGGGTGGTGGTGGGTTCTCTTCCAAGACAAGCAGTTAGCATCCTCCTCTCATCCACCCCCTGTACTTCTGTCAGATGAATTTCTTCCCTGAAATCAAGGACCAATGAGGCTTTTTATTGGAATACAATCATCAAAGCCATTATTGGCTTTTCTCACAATTTGCCTTTGCTATGACCCACCTCAGGGTGCATGTCAAATGAGAAAATCTTAATAAACGAAGTGCTAATTATCTAATTAAAAAGAAACATACTGGGGCACTAGCAAGGATAGGAGCCAATGTAGGCACCTTAGTTTCATCAGAGAAGAGTAGATATTCACACAGGCACCAGAGAGGACTTCCTTAAACTAGGCAGGCTCTGCCCTTCGAATATCCTCTCAGAACATAATAATCTTAAGAATAATGATAATGATAGGTACCATTTGTTGAGCATTTTAGAATGTACTAACTCAATGTTCCTCTCATGTATTGTCTTATTTAATGCTTACAACAAACCCATGAAGAAGAAGATTACATCTACTTGACTGATAGGAAACTGTCTCTTCAAGGTTGCATAACTTGAGTACAATTCCTGGGATAGTTGAACTTCATAGTGTTAAAGTGGCTGTATAGTTGTAGAAGCACAGATCTGAGTTTGAATGCTGGCTCCATCACCACTTATGTGTGCTGTGACTATGGGGAAATTATTTAATTTCCTAGAGTCTCTATCTGCTCATCTGTAAAATAAAGAGAATAAGGGTACTTAATAAGGGTACATAAACTTATTACAAGGATTAAAAAGCATGTATCACTTAGGTAATACCTGATATACAGCAAGAGCTCAATAAATGTTATTCTAGGATTACTACTTTATTGATAGTCTTTGTGATTATGATGGCAATGCCAGACTCTGGGCAAGGGCACTGGGCATCCTACAATGTATAAGAAATAGTGCCCACTTTCCAGGAATTTCCAGTTTAATTTTGCCCATAACTATATAGAAAACGATAAAGCTTGGATTTGAACCAGAGCTGTGGAATTTTAAAACACTTTTCTATTATCTACTGCATCACTCTGTTGTATTGTATATCTGATGTTATTTTCATTAATAGCTTATATCCGTCTTCCCTACTAAACTGAGTCCCTCACGGTGAAAATTCTTGTGAATCGTCTTTGCCCAGCACACGGCCAGCTACGGAGTCATCCTGAGTATGTTTGCTATTTTCAACCAATGGCCCTGTGTTGGCCCCCCGAAGCCAATCTGTCTACCTGAATCCCCGGGCCCCACTCAGGACCATGATTCCAATGTTTTTGTCCCTCTCTCTGTGTTCCATTTTCCTTCCCCCTCTCCCCATTACGATTCTGCAGTGAGTGATTCCCTCTGTCATCTTACCGTAAATTGATGACTCCGGCCTGCTGAAGCACTGAGCCACATGGCTAATACATCAGCTAAATGGATGCCGAAAACACCACCTGCTCTTTCAAGCAAATGGCACTTTGGAAAATGGAATGTGTAATCAATAGAATTAAGCCTTAAGCTGAGCTCTGTGCCCATGTCCCAGTGCAGGGCCTTGGCAGGCAAACAGTAGGAAGATTTTTCTTTTAACCCTTCTTTCAAAGCCCATGTCCTGGCCCTTGTTCAGCCAGCTCTGTTGCCACTATCACAGTCAGTGTGGTGCCCTAGTGATGCCATCTCTTCCCTCCCGACTCAGCCTGAGTATCTTGATCACTTGGCATTCGTGCCCTATCTCTGGGAGATATGGGGGTGGGGATAGTTTCCAATATGCTTAATGAAGCACAGGCAGCCGGTGCACCCAAAATAGCAAGGAATTTAAAATCAGGCAGGTCTAGGTGTGACCTTAAACAAGGTACTCAACCTTTCTGAACATTGATTTCTTCATCCATGAAGTGGTGGTAATTAATTGTACCTCACAGGGTTGTTTTGTAGATCATATATATGAATATTATATGTGAGGGTGCTTTGTAAACTGTAAAGCCACACATGAAGGTTAATACTATTATCATCGTTATTATTCCAAGATATGGATGAGAGTATAAACTCCCTTTATATTTCCCTTTGGAATCTGCCTGACTGAGGAAGTGGGTTTTCAAATATGGCTAAAAGAAGACCTAAATCAGTAGGTATCAACCTGACTTAGCTTAGCTCTTTATAAGACTGTAGGAAAAATTATAAAATATAATCCGGGAGCTAGGAGGGAACTTATGGATCACTGGTGAGACTACAGTCGCCGCTTTCTATCCATGTTACAGGTGAGGAAACTGAGGCCCAAAAGGGAGAAGTATTTGGCCTTCAGTCAAGAGTCTGCCCCTCCTCCCTTCCCACTGTGCTCATATCACTACCCTCTCAATATCCTATCCTCCTTCTAAGAGGCAAAATTTCTCCTGGAGCAGGGGTTACACATAGGTGCAAGGGAGATCCTTCTACTCAGGGTTCTTATAACACTACCTTCACCACTTACCTGGTCTGTAAATTATGCAAACTGGTCAGATCTCTTATGTTGCTGTCTTGTGTTAACTAACCCAGTTGTTCTCAACCAGAGGTGACCCTCACACACTGGGGGATGTTTGGGATAGAGTGTCACTAGAATCTAGTGAGTAGAAGCCACAGATGCTGCTAAACATCCTACAGTTCACAGGATAGGCCCCGACAGTGAAGAACTACTGGTCCAAAATGTCAGTGGTCCTGAGGTTGAGAAACCTTCCTCTAACCCACTTATAGGGGCCTGCCTTTCTTTCTTTTGCTTGTGTGTCAGCGGTCTGTGGGCTTGAATGATGTCTTATTGTAATTCTCTCAGTAAACTCAAAATAGTAGAATCTCAGTGAAAAATTTGTGAGTAGGGAATGGATTGATGGGGGCATGGGTGGGTGGATTCATGAATCAAACAAAGTGTGCAGGGGAAGAGCACTGGACTGTGAGTCAGGATACCCAAGTTTTGGTCAGTGCTTCAGGGTAAATGTAAGAGTTGGACTAGATTAGTCATTTTCAAACTGCGATCTATGGAGCCTTACCAACATCTCACCCCACTGCATCTATTTTATACTATAAGTTTTTAATGCAATTTCTTCTGTAAAGAGGGTTCTACAGTTTTAAAAGTTTGTAAACCACAGAAATAGTTTAACCCTGAAGACACATTTAGATCAAAATCTCTCTGAAGACTCCTCAGAGACAGGTATATATAAAGTTTCTAGTTGAAAATAGCAAAAATGCCTCTGTGGTCGCAGTTTATATTTTCCAACCTTGGGGTGAGAACAGTGGCCTACCTGATTTCCTTCTAGTTTGGAGACTAGCTAGGTCCTTTATCTTCTTGTGCCTGTGAAGTGAGTCTGCCTTCAGGCAGCTTAGTATCCAGAGAAGGGTTCTGGGGAGAGATTCTTGTTCTTGCCCCTACTTCCACTCCCATGACACTTTCTCTGGCTACCCAGAAGGGCCTAAGTCAATTGCCAGCAGGAAGTGGTCCCTTGGCATACTTAAACCCAGGAGCTTACGTATGCTGGGAATAAGTCAATGCAGGAGCAGGGAATGCCTGAGACCTGGCTCAGTGAAATAGTCTGCAAACCCCTGAGGGGGGATGCCTGCTTAATGCCCACAGCAGCAGACCAGAAGAAGTACCACCACAAGCACTGAGAGGAGACAAGAGAGAAACACAGAGAGGGAAAGACCACTCAAAAAAAGTGAGGGAGTGTTTGATGTTAGTGATGAGAACGGTAGGTCTATGGTATGAAGACAGGAAGAAATAAAGGTGCTGTGCTGGGAAACGGGAACACTTAAACGAACCTTTCTAATAGAAAATGAGTTAAGTCAGAAGAGCACTAGGGAAAGGCCCAGTTTCTTGTCCTGGGTCTCCTCCTGTCTTGCTATGTGACCTTGGGTAACACTCGTCCTTTGTGAGTCTCTGTTTACTCATCTATGAAATGAGGTTGAGCATAGCTTCCTTGGAAGGTTATTGAAAGACTGTTTTCCCAGTGGTTGTCTCCTAGTCAGTAGATGTACAATACAGACATTATTATTGTTGTTGTTATTATCATTAATAGCAAGTTGTCTAGGTTTATACAGAGGCAGGATCAGGATCAAATAAGTAGCTAAATATAATCACTGGTGTCAGGTGAGCTACCTCCACCCATGGCATACTACTTGGCACAGAAATACGTTTTACTCCAGTCACTCCCGTGCTTACATGGATCACATAGGAAACTATGATCCAGAGAGGGGCAGGGACTTGACCCCAGTCCCACAGGAGTCAGTAGGGGGATCAGACTGCAGCTTTGCTGGTGCCAAGATGAGGATTTTTAGCAGCACACCAAGTTGCCTCTTGGGAGGCCAGTGGTTCCTTTGTCTATGACACTTGATCCACAGAGCAGCAAGGTCATTGACAACATCATCCCATCAAATCTCAACATTATCATAGGAGAGTAATGAAAAACAAGCACTCACAGAAACAAGCAAACAAATAAAGGAACAAACCATTCCCAGCTTTCTTCTACAGGAGCTAGACTTTACTAGGGGATGGGAAAATGAGTCCCCCACCCCTGCAGTAAGCCTGCTTAACTGTAGGCCCTGTCAGCATGACCAGCAATCCAATAAGACAGTGCCCCCGCTGCGTCATTATCTCATTAGGTGGAGGGGAGTGTCTGCATTGATCTGTTTATCTCCCGGGCCTGGCTGCTGGAGAAAGGCCAGCTGTTTCCCTGAGAGCTGCCTTTCCTCTTGACTCCTCATGGAGCATCAGGGGAGTCTGTTCCTTTGTCCCTTTCAACCTCAAGGTCACTGGAGTGCAAAGCAGGAGTTGTGTCATGGCGGTGCCTTCTGAGAGCTTCAGTCACTGGAAGACGGGGAATAAATAGTTCATCTCCTCCACCTCCATCCTTTTGCTTCTCCCCTGGAGGTGACCCCTCGTGTAAATGGGCTTTGCAAGCAGATAAATCTGGGATCAAACCATGCTCTGTTACTTGTGTACTAGCTGTATGACCTTGGGGAAGTCATTTGTCCTCTCTGAGCCCTAATATTCTCATTTGCAAAATGAGGCTAATAGTACCTATATCATAAAATCTCTGTGAAGATTCACTGACACGAATCTGTGAGAAGACAGGCACAATGTCTAGCTAAGTGTTGGGCACATAAGCGTCAGCAAATCTTACTTGACCTCCCCATTTCTGAGACGTAATTTTCTTTTAAACAAAAATAACAGTTTATCTGTCAGGATTCACTGATGGAATTTTGGTGAAATTTATATGAAAATATCTAGGACAGTATAGCTGTTGTTATATAAATGATGCTGTTTATAGAGGGCTCATTAAGAATGGACGTTATCAAGGGTGTATTATTATGTACCCTGGACTCAGCTGGTTAACTTTTTCACCAGCCTACATATCTACTGTCTCGTAAGAGGCATTTTACTCTTGAAAACTGAATTACCTGACAAAGTACATACTAGTTTCATTTAATCCTTTAAAAAATAGGAAGCAGCATATTAAAACTCAAAGTCTACATATGACTTCTTGGTCAGTACTATATTTTATGCAAATAACACATGCGCCTTCTATGTTTGTTTGCCAACTGCTCCCTCGCCCCCCGAGATATTTTCATAAGCATGCTATGCTAAGTTTTTTATAGCAACATGTAAAAATAAATTGGTATAGTGGCACTTACGAAAATACCTCGTTGAAGGGAGGGAGCGGTTGGCAAACAAACATAGAAGGCACGTGTTATTTGTGTAAAAATACAGCAATAATAATGAGGCCTGGGTTATGCTAAGTAATACTGGTAAAATATAAGAAGAATAGGACCACCTATACTTGGAAGAAGTGCAACCAGAATGTTCCTTAGAAGCAAGGATGGCAAGACTACCTCTTACATACTTTGGACGTGTTATCAGGAGGGATCAGTCCCTGGAGAAGGACATCACGCTTGGTAAAGTAGAGGGTCCATGAAAAAGAGGAAGACCCTCAACGAGATGGATTGACACAGTGGCTGCAACAATGGGCTCAAGCATAGAAACAATTGTGAGGACGGCGCAGGACCAGAGGGAGTTTCGTTGTGTTGTGCATAGGGTCACTATGAGTCGGAACTGACTCGACAGCACCTAACAACAACGACCTACTTTTTATTTGATTACATGTTCCCAAATTCACTAATATCCCTCTTTTCATTTTCCAGTATTTTTCATTTTCTGTCATTGCCCAATTCTTAATTTAATATCATATTTTAAATTATAAATATACTCACTGTAAAAAATATATATAAAATAGAAGAATTTAAATTTAAATTGCTGATGACTTCGCAAGTCAGCGTAATCACTACATTTCTTACCAACTTTTTATTCTTTGTATTTCTATACATTTTAAATAAAATGGGTGTTGTAGTGTAGCTTCCTTTTTACACTTAACGTTATACTGAGACCATTTACCCATTTTACTAATTATTCTTCAAAAATATGATTTTAAGAATTGCATACGATTCAATACTATGCATGTGAATAATTTATATAATCATTTTCTCTTATTCAATGTTTAGGTAATTTTAAATTTTTTTAGTTTAATGAACACTCTTCTACATATGTTTGACTCTCTAATTATTTCCTTAGAATAGTGTTCATTTAATCCTTATCAAAGGCATTGACAATAATTTATTGATCACCTTTACAGAAAAATTACTGCCTCCCAAGGTCTAGTTTTGCATACTACTTTGTTAGAGTCTGGGATACCCCCTGGTGGAGGTTACAGAACATGCCTAAAACCTGTCACATAAGCCCTGATATAGGAATTCAAAGATTCTGGGTGTACAGATTTTGGAATTTGACATCTGTGAAGAACTTGTCCCTCATCCCACCTCAGTTTTCTTTGAACAAGAGAACATCAAATGATAGAAAGGTATGTGTGTGTGCGTGTGTGCGTGCGCACGCGTGCACGTGTGTGCGCACAGGCACACGTGCACACACACATACACACACACACACACACACACACACACACATACACCCCAAAGCTATAAGAACTTCAAATGGAATAATCAAATGAAAAAATCAAGAAAGCTCAGACCTGAATTGTACACGTGAAAAATGTTGAATTGGCAAGGTTGTGTTATCTGTTATCTATATTTTTACAACAATTAAAAAAAAAAAAGAAAGCTTAGCCCTAAAGTTTGTTTTGTATTTGAAGCCCTGGTCAGAATAAGCATGTGGTCTGGGTCCCCCACCCCTACTGCACCAACTTCCTCCAGTCCCTATACCTGCAGCATAACAATCAGAGGATGTTTCCTTTGTAGTTAGATATGTCCTAGCCCAGAAATCTGCCCATTAGGACACTAGATGGAGCCAGATGGGAAAGTTTATGCTCTAACTGCAGTGGAACCATTTTCTCTGCACTTTCCTTTTCAAGAACAGTTGCGTGATATGACTGATCTCCCAGAAAACCTATTTCTCTGACATTCTTCCTCAGTTGACCTGTCCTCAATCAATCATTCATCAAACATTCACCAAGCACTTGCCCTGAGCCAGATATGGGGGCACAGAGCTGAGTCAAACATAGTTCCTACTGTGGAGAGGCTTATGTACCAGTGGGAGAGGCCACCAAATTAATAAATTTATCTCCGTTTACTTTTCTTTCTCCTTTCTAAACTCCAGGTAATTGGGCTCAACAGCATTGCCTGACCATGTACTATACTTCTCCATCTCCTTGCTTTTGTTCTCTATAAAAAGGCCTTCCTTCCCTTTCATTTCTCAGTATCTAAATTGTACCTCTGTCAGACCCAATCCACATGCTTCTTCCCCTGGGATGCCTTCCTGATTCTTCTCACACTGAAGTCCCTTTGATTTCTTTTTTCCTTTAGTACAGTGGCTCTCAAACTTGAGTACGCATTAGAACCACCTGGAGGGCTGGCCCCACTCCCAGTGTTTCTGATTTAGTAAATCTGAGATGTGACCCAATAATTTACGTTTCTAACAAATTCCCAGGTGATGCTGATTCTGCTGGCCCAGAGAGTACACTTTGGGAACGGTTCACTTTAGTGGTTATTGAGCACCAATAAGTGGTAAGCATTATGCTATATGTTGGTAATATCGTAGTGACCAAGTCAGTCCCTGACTCCAAGGATAGGACAGGCTAGGGGTAGGTGAGGTAAATAAGTAGGACAATACTGTACTGTGCCAGAAGAGTGTGGAGCATGCTCCAGGAGCACAAATGAGGATGTAAGTAATTGTCCCTGTGGGGTGTTGTTGTTGTTAGGTGCCGTTGAGTTGGTTCTGACTCACAGTGACCCTATGTGCAACAGAACAAAACACTGCCCAGCCCTGTGCCATCCTCATAATTGTTATGCTTGACCCCATTGCTGCAGCCACTGTCAATCCATCTTGTTGAAGGTCTTCCTCTTTTTCACTGACCCTCTAATTTACCAAGCATGATGTCCTTCTCCAGGGACTGATCCCTCCTGATAACATGTCCAAACTATGTGAGACGAAGCCTTGCCATCCTTCCTCCTGAGGAGCACTCTGGCTGTACTTCTTCCGAGACAGATCTGTTCATTCTTTTGACAGTCCATGGTATATTCCATATTCTTCGCTAACAGAATAATTCAAAGACATCGATTCTTCTTCAGTCTCCCTGATTCATTGTCCAGCTTTCGCATGCATATGATGCAACTGAAAACAATATGGCTTGGGTGAGGCACACCTTAGTCTTCAAGGTGACATCTTTCCCTGTGGGGTAGGAAGGACCAAAACCTTTCCAAAGGAAATGGCATTTGAACTGGACTGGAAGGATGACTAGGACTTCGTTAGGAACAGAAAAGGCCGACAGCATGTGCCTGGGCATAGTGGTACAAAAAGCCATAGCATGTTCAGAGTGCAAAAAAAATTTTTTTCTGAGGAGTGGGACATGAGGAGATAGTATCTTTGGGAATGTGAGGCTAACAGGAGATGAAGCTGGAGAGCTTAGCATGAGGGCCTTGAATGTCATGCTAAGAAGTTTCAATTTTGTCCTCCAGGTAATGAAGAAACAATACAAATATAAAACAGAAAAATAACATGATAGAGATTTGCTTTAGGGAAAATCAGTCTGATCGCAATGTGCCATTTGAACTTCAGTGGCAAGACTGGAGGAGTGAGACCAGTGTAGAGGCTGTTGACATTGTCTAGGCAAGTAATGATGAGAACTGGACTGAAGCATTGGGATAGAGAGAACACAACACGTTTGGGACTTCTCGTGGGCTTGGGCTCAGTCCTGCCCTTTGGCAGGCGAAATGCAAAGGTCTTTAGAACCATGCTTAGAACCAACAGCTTTGCTGTTCCTCCCGCCTTTTCTCTGAGCCCCCATCCCTGTCCTTGACTTGCCTGACTCCTTTAACTAGATCCCGCTTGTGTCTGTGATAGAGCACACACCTCCTGGACTTCTCTGTCTCAAACCTCATGTCCTCCCAGTGACATAGTCCTTCCAAGTTCTCATTTCTTGGCCAGATTGTGTTTAGGTCCCTGCTCTGTCACGCTAACTGAGGGGCCTTAGGCCACTCACTTTGACCACTTGCTTTCTCAGATTTCTTATCTATCAAGTGAGGATAATAATAATTTCTGATTGGCCTTTATCTCTCTGTTGTTGTGAGGAACAAATACCACAATGGATGTAAACAAGCTTTGAACCCATTCATTCAACAAATACATATTCTAAGAAACTAGATGGGTTACTGTGGTCATTGAACTTGCAACTCCCTTTGAAAGCCATTTTCATTGACTAGTAATCTTCACTTTAAAATAAAATTTGTCTTTCAGTTTGAGCAGAGTTCTTTTATTTAACCCAAGGAAATTCAAGTTAGACAACCAGGAAGGTGTTTATAAAAATATGCCAAAGGCACTGGTAATGAAGCCATCATTCAAGGCATTTAAAAATAATAATGGTTATTTAATCATTCAAGAGGTATTTATTGATTGAGACCTACTATATGCCAGAAGGAGCCCTGGTGGCATACTGGTTAAAAGCTCGGCTACTAACTGAAATGCAGGTGGTTCAAAACCACCAGCTGCTCCATGGGAGAAAGATGTGGCAGTCTGCTTCCGTAAAGATTTATAGCCTTGGAAACCCTATGGGGCAGTTCTACTCCGCCCTGTAGGGTTGCTATGAGTCAGAATCGGCTCAACAGCAATTTTTCTTTTTCACTATCTGCCAAGCATTATTCTTAACACTTGGGATACATCAGTTAACAAGGTAAATGTGCATATTCTTGTGAAGTTTATATTTACTGGAGGAGACAGTAAACATAATAAATAAATCGAATGTTAAAAGGTGGTAAGTACTATGGAAAAAAGAAGATATAAGAGGATATCTACCTTTGTTCCGTGATGCACCTAACTCATGGTTGAAATGGATTATATTCTTTTCAGCTGAGATACCCGTATGTTCACTTCGTCACTCATTTAACAAAGCTTTTATGATTAACTTATATGGTACAGGCCTTATGCTGGCCATGTAGTATAATAGAAAGATACAGGTTTTGGAGTCAGACACACACAATTACTTTGACTCTTTGCTCTGCCTTTACCAGCTGTGTGGCTTTAAATAAGTTTTTCAACTTGAGTTTTACCATTTGTCCCCAAAATGGGTACTCCTGGCAGACAGACCTGGCATATCCTCGTAGGAGCCACCTTGACTGAAAGGAGTCCCGAATGTGCACAGGGAGGTGGGGATTTGGACCCAAGACAAAACTTATGGAAACAGTTTGTAAACAATTTAGCCCCATGATTTATTAGAATAGTTGCTTAATAAAGATGAGAACATACATCAGAGTTTGGGTATAACATTTCCTGAACCAAAAACCTGGACACAAGAAATTTTTGCTCATTTGGCATTTTACATGAAAAGTCTCAGAGAGATTTAAAAGTCTATCAACACCTGTTATACATTTAACAGATTCCCTTTAAGAAGGAAGAAGAAAATTGCATTCATTCATTCTACACACATTCGCTAAGCAGAGGCTGCAAGCTGGGCCCTGTGCCAAGGTTAGGAACTCTGAGATGAAGGAGTCCCTGGCTGGGAAAGTTTAGAGTCTAGCGGGGAACACAGGCAAGGAAACAGGCAGTGGCAAGACAGTAAGAAAGGTTAAGATAAATGTCAAAAACAGGGTGCAGTGGAGAGGACAGAGAAGGTGCCCCTAGGGTAACTGAGGCTTATGATAGTAACTCCACCACACGATTCCTTTTGGCTTCATTTGGAGAAACCCAATCACTCAATATTTAATAATCATTCCTTTTCTAATTAAAAGCTTATTGGCAAATCTCTGAGTAATGCATTTGAATTATTAAGGGAGATCCGACAGCTTTGGTGGTCATCAACAATGTTCTCCAATCCCCCGAAGCAGATAATCAGAGAAAATGACCCTTGGAACACTCTTATTCCCTGGCACTGAGACAATACAGAAAAATCACACATTTTCTTGATGACTGGAGTACTAATACTCTCCTTATGAAAAGGAAAACCATTTAAAAGTATATAATTAAATAATGGCTGCCACCACCATGTGAGTTTCTATATTTGTGCAGTGTGTGGGCGCCACGTGCCTTTGTTTCATATGGAAGAGGCAGAGTGGAGCAGTGAGCAGTGTGTGGAGTCAGAGAGACCTCGGTCCATGTGACCTTGAAAAAGTCACTTAACCTGGCAGTCACAGTTCCTCCATTTGCAAAATGTATGTTTATATAATATAAAGTATGCTTTAGTGGGCTGTGATGGGAATTAAATAAGATAATATTTGGAAAACCTAGTATATACCTAAAAATACATGGCCATGAACTAATCACAACATGCCTACATTTGAGGAAGTAACTCTAATGTTTATTCATCTTTTCTAACTTCAGTACTTCTATTGTAACACTCAATAACTTAATGCATTAACTTATCACTTGTGAAACATTGAAATTTCTAGGACTTTGCTGTGTGTGTGTTGTGGGTAAGATAATAAGCCATAGTATGTTAAGTTGGAAACATTCTAGAAACCTAGGGGGGTGAATGGTCGCTGTAGTCATTGGACCAATTGCCAACTTTTGACACCAAATTCCTGCTGATGTGGGGCTGTAAGATGCTAGACTTTTATATCTTTGATTTCTGAAATTCTTAGATGTATTTCCATGGTTTAATTCCCAAGTTATGGTGAGATGACTTCTTTTTCTGAACCCAGAGACAAGGCACACAGAGACAAAGATTAATATGCTGAGATGGGCAATATAACGGAGTTTGAAATCCATTTAGTTCTGTTCAACACGTATTTACCAAGTACCAGTGTGAAAGAAGACCTTCATTTGAATCCTGGACCTACCTCATGGTTTCTGTATATCGTTGCCCTCTCGGAGCCTATTTCACACTTCCCTAATTAGTATGAATAGGATTAAATTAGGGAATGAAAAACAGTGGTTCTTAACCCAGGCTGTGCATTAGAATCACCCAGGAAGGGTTGAAAACATACCCCTCCCCCCAGATTCTGATTTAATTAGCTTGGTACAGGGTCATATCTTCAGTATTTTTTTAAAGCTTTCCAGGTGATTGTAATGTGCAGCATGGGCTAAGAAGCACTAAGGTATGTGAAAGTGTCTGGCCCAAGCCTGGTATATTCTGTGGAACTCTGATCTCTTCCTCCCTCCTGTGTGGCCAGACTCTGTTGGCTACTGGGGATACAAAGGTCAAACAAACATATCCCTGTCCTCAGGATGCTCCCAGGTTCATGGGGAAGATAAACAAGGAAAGAAATCATTACAGTGTGATAGGGGCAATAAAAAAAGATTTGGATAAAGAAGAGAAGCATGCTGAATAAATGATTGACTTTCTCAGGAAATCTCGGTTATTTGGTTGCCATCACATGTCACTGTTGGTCATGTTTTCACCTAGACCCATGACCTGGGTTCCAGTCTTGCTCTGCCCTAACCTACTGTGTGGCTATAGACAAAGTCTATCTGTCAGTGAAGGCTTATGTGTTGCTATGATGTTGCACAAGTTTCAGCAGAGCTTGCAGAAAGGTGAATTAGGAAGAAAGGCCTGGCAATCGACATCTGAAAATCAGCCAATGAAAACCCTATGGGTCACAAGGGTCCGATCTGCAACTGACCATGGGGATGGTGTAGGACCGGGCAGCATTTTGTTCTGTTGTGCATGGGATCGCCATGAATCAGCGGCCAACTGGACGGCAGCTAACAACTGTATAGTGTGTTAGGCGTTACATTAAATACATTACAGGCAATATTTTTTATTATCTGTTGATTCTTTTCAGTAACCTAGAAGGTGAGCCTAATTTTTTCCAGTTTGTAAACAAACAGATAGGAGGTTAAATACCTTAAGCAAGTTCACACAGCTAACTAGTGCAAGAGCTAGAACTCCTTGTGGGCAGGAACCATTTCCTATTCTTCTTTTAGTCCCCGTGCCTACCACAGGGCCTGGGACAAAGTAGGAACTCAGTCAGCAGTTATCAAAGGAAACAATATATTGATGAATGAAGTTTTAAGAAGTAAATGGTGATCAACAGTTGAATGCAAAATGAGTATGCTTGATGGCATCAGAAACAGGCTATGTTCTTTTTAAAAGGTCTCACAAAACTGATCCAAAAACCAGTTCTGTCTAGAAATATGCAAGAATCCTGTCTGATGTTAGCCAACAAAGCCACAAGCGTGCCTGTGCTAATGCAGCCTTCTGCTCCATGAACAGCCCTGCCTCCTGGAAATGAATGAAGGAAACGCAAAGGCCCCAGATTTTTTTTTTTTTTTTTTTTCTTTTCACTCTTGTGGTATAGATTAGCTTTGATGGGGACGATTAGAGGGGGTATAAATAATCCACAACAGAAAGGAACTGCCATAGGAACAAGTCCATTTGGTAAAAATAATGACGTGTAACAATTATGGCTACTTCCCAGTGCTTCCCTTGAACCCATTTCCCTAAGGGTTGTCTCAAACAAAGCCAGTGGCCAGGGCACCCACGGCCAGTTTACTGAAGGAGAGGGGAAAAAAAAAGCCTGTCAGAACTGTCACTGTTTCTTTTCCTTCTGTCACCCCATGACTTTTTTGTGAAATTCCTAAATTTGGTTGTGAGCTGACTGTTTTGACAGTCTGTCTTAATGAATGTTTTTCTTAAGCTCCTGGGGGTCTGCATATTTTTCTGCATCTGGGTGATATAGAAAGGAGCTTAGGGGACTTCTCAAAATGTCTCTTAGAGAATTACCTTACCAAAAGTCTTCAGTGAGAACCCCAAGAGCCTATGGCTGAAAAATACAGTTCTTTCCTGTGAACTTCATCTAAAATGGGTCTTCATTATTTTCATAAGATCATTTCAGAGAGTCCTGATTAATAATAATGTTCAGTGAGTTTTGTCTAGTTCTTGGACACTATGGCTCAGTTACTTACTACTTCAAATGAGAACAGAGGTATTTACTGAGCATCTGCTATCTGCTATATATAGCCAGGCTTACCTTTCTCGCAGCCTCACCTAGATGGAATCCAGAAAACTAGAGACCTCTTGCTAGATGCCACAAGATCCCTGTGTATAGTGTCATATGGTGAGACAAAACTAAGATTCGTTAAGGAAGTGCTGTCTAATCGGGTCTGCTTACTACTTACTGCACTAGTTATATAGAGTTCATCAACTCCAAAGCTCTGTCACAACACTGGGAGAGTCTCAAATTCAAGATTTGTGGAAAAACAAGAGGACTCAGTGAGAATGTACCATATGAAAATGAGAACTATATACAGCTGACCATACAGGCAACCTAAACATAAACATATTCCAGGGTATTCAGTGGAGTTCTGGTGTATACTTTCAATTCCTTCTCAATAAGAAATTGAAGGAAACTTATATTACATGGGAAACCCTGGTGGTGTAGTGGTTAATTGCTACAACTGCTAACCCAAAGGTCAGTAGTTTGAATCCACCAGGAGCTCCTTGGAAACTCTATGGGGCAGTTCTGCTCTGTCCTGTAGGGTTGCTATGAGTCGGACTCGACTTGACGGCAATGGGTGTGTGTGGTGTATTACATGTAGCTAAAAAAATGGTATTTGTTACATACGGTCTGTAGTTTTCTATCCCCTGTGTTGCATAAGCCTTGCCATCCCTCTTGTTCATGTCCCTGACTATTTTGTCCCAAGCTGGTTGATGCTGAGATATCACTTCCTAGTGATAGGAGTCTTGTTATTATTTAAGGAAATATTTCAGTCCCTGCTATGCACTTACTGCAATTTCATTTTAATTGCAGTCTTCAACAGTGATGTTCTTGAGAAGGTTTTGCATTCCTTCAGTTTGCTCTGCAAAATACCCGCTGCTTATGAATCATTTCAGTGGAAATGGTTTCTCCCTGTGTGTGTCTCTGAGGCCTGTAGCCCTCTGTCTCTAACCTGAGCATACTGCATCCAATAGCTTTAATTGTCTGCCACTGCTGTGGAGGTGGAGATGGATGAAAGGTCTGCTTTTGATCCTTTCAATAGGAGGGATAACTTCCTTATCGAGTCTTAAAATGAAAACAGAAAACCGTGATCACCATCATATTTCCTACATGGTGTTAACTACTTTATAACTACTGTCACTGGTAAGTGCATTAAAATCACCATACTTTCTACATAGTCCAAACACCCCAGTTATCATTCAACACTTCACTTTGTTTTAGATATAATCTAATGAGCATAGTTATTTAACAGTAAATGCATAACAACGATCACGAGGATGGTGCAGGACTTGGGCAGTGTTCCATTCTGTTGTGCATGGGGTCACTAGGAGTCGGAATTGACTCAACGACACCTAACAACAACAGTAATACAGTTGAGAAGCTGCAAATGTAAGAGGACTGGAAGAATTTGCAAGCGGCAAACACAGCTAGCATTTTCGCTGCATGAAAAAGCTAATGATCATTTAAAAGCTAACCAAACAGGAGAAAGTCATAGTGGTTTGAGGGTTTCAGTTTAGACACAAATATAGTCCTGCACAAAAAAACTAAGGTAAGTTTAATTCATGTTCAGTTTTGTTTATACTGGAAGATAAGAAAGGATGTGTTATTATTTAGAAAGGTTATATTTAAAAGAACCCCAAATTAGGAAGAAAGCTTTGTAATTTTCTGAGTTGTGTGGAACATGGATGTACATGGAAGGGCTAAGGCTCTGAGGTAGGACAGACTTTGGAGTAATAGACCTAGTTTTAATTCTCAGCTTTGTCCTTTTCTAGCTGTAGAATGAGAAAATTATTAACCTCTCTGAGCTTCCATTTTCTCCATTGTAAAACAGTGAAAGCAATTTCTAATTCACAGGCTGATGTGAGAATTAAATGAGATAACATAAATAAAGGCCCCAGCTGACTACCCAGTACATTCCTAGTGCTCAATATATTGAGATAGTCTTATCCTCATAACTCCCTCAGCAATTTGGAATAAACAGGACATTTGTGTACTTGAAAATGCCATTGCAATAAATCCATAAGCTTCCTTATAGGGGATTTATTTTATTTTCAGGGAGAGTCACAACTTGCTTGAAAAATTAGAGACTTGGCATCAGATAGCATAAAGAAGAGAAGGTGGAAATGCTGTACTGGATGAATCCTTGTTCCAGACCTCTGGAAAAGGCAACTTTTCTAACCACTTTGGAAGCCTGATTTTAAAGAGTTTGCCAGTCTGTGAATCAGGGTGACCCTGTGAGAGTGGGTTGACCCATTATGCAGTGATTGGGTTTTAGCATGATCACAAGCTGTCAGCTGGGGCGGGTAGGAGTGAATCACAAGTTGGCTGAGAACTATTCTCTCACAGGGCCAAAACCAAGTTGTTGCCTTCCCAGAGAGAATAGGGAGTCATGAAAGGAGAGGCTCTTAGAAGAGGAGTCTGCACACATTTTGGAGGAAGGCAGAAGAAGGAGCTTGGAAGCGTCACAGAAAAAATGTAGAAGTCAACTTTCCCTAACATTGCCTTCTCAATATATTTGTTATAAACACACACACACACACACACACACACACACACACGACATTTCTTTTAATACCATACTCTACTTAAGCAACCCCCTCTTCTTGGCCTGGCAAACTCATACTCCAAGATTCGGCCCTGGTTTCAATTCTTCTGAGAATTCTTCCAGGACTCCTCAGGCAGTTTTTATGTGGCTCTCATCTGAGTCCTCAGCACCCTGGATTTGTCACACTGCCTCTCCAACTAGATCATGAGTCCCTCTTGATTTTTACTTTGTCTATATCTTTTCACCTACATGTGAATATAACAAGGTAGATACCCGGTAAAGTTATTTGAATGGACTGGAATTATGGCCAGGACTTCAAAAGATGGCAGATAAAGGTCATTTCAGAGTGAGGATCTCCAGACTGGGGAATAAGGAATTAAGCAGACTAGAGCCTCCTTGAGGCTGGTCAGTATAAACCTACAGAGTTTCTAACCAGGATTTTCCTGCCTGGTGTGCTCCAGAACAGGACACAGTCTTATGGATTATACCTACTCCCCTGATTTAGAGGGAAACACATGATCCTATGGAGGTTTTCCTAAGGGCCCTCAAAAAGTAATGGACAGACTTTCGTCACTGTGTCTGGTAGCTTCCAGCAGGAAGCCAGACGCCTGCAGAGTGGGTTGGCACAGTGTTCCTCACTGCCCTCCTATGCTGCAATAACATTCCTGAAAGGCAGTGGGTTGGGAAGCACCAGCAGTCGCGGACCGTGACTTTCCATGCAAAGCAGAACATGATCCTTTGCATGGAGATCGAGGTGGAGAACCATGATAGGCTGAGCATACCCTGCCTCACCGCAGAGCAGGAGTGCAGCCACACTGCAGTCAACGGGGCAGAGGCCTTCGCGGCCATGAAGGCTGCCAGGACTTCCAAATTCCCCCACGTAGATTTGTTGCAGGTAGCTCAACCATCTCAGTGTCATCCAAAAATAGTCCTAACCCTGCGTCTCCACCCCTTCGGTTTTATAGATTACAAGGCTGACCTCTCTTCACCTGATTCTGGAAATGAAAAGCCACTAGAAAAATGTGAGCCACTGAACCAGTCTTATTTTTTAAAAAACAGGAGCATAGTGGTCTGCATGTAAATCACTGTGGTATTGTGTTTCATGCTTCTTCCGTCTAATAGGGAAATATCAGTGATTTCCTTGTCACAGATGATATAAAACATATTTTGGACTAAAGCTACAATCTACAAACTAGATAGTTTGCAGTCTGTGCTTAAAGATAAGATTCTTGATAGGGGCTTGATCATGCAGTATTAGTGTGCTTATCTTTTTTAAAAAAAATTTTCCCATACAAAAATTTATGCATACATTATTATGTGACTTTAATTGCTCTCCCCATACTGTGACAGCGCACTCCTACTTTCCACCCCTGATTCCCCATAAATAGTCAGCCAGCTCCTAACCCTCTCTGCCTTCCCATTTAACCTCTGGACAGAAGCTTCCCATTTAGTCTCTTGTATCTACTTGAGCGAGGAGGCACACTCCTCACAAGTATCCCTTTATGTCTCACAGTCCAGGCCAATCCCTGTCTGAAAAGTTGGCATCGAAAATTGTTTTAGTACTGGGCTGATAGAGAATCCGGGGGCCATGCTTTCCAGGGTACCTCCAATCTCAGTCAGACCATTAAATCTGATCTTCTTACTAGGATTTGAGTTCTGCACCCCACATTTCTCCTGCTCCTTCCGGGACTCTGTTGTATTCCCTGTCAGGGCAGTCATTGGTGGTAGCCAGGCACCATCTAGTTCTTCTCGTCTCAGGCTGATGAAGTCTCTGGTTTATGTAGGCTTTTCTGTTTCTTGGTCTAATACTTTCCTTGTGTCTTTGGTGTTCTTTATTCTCCCTTACTCCAGGTGGTTGGGACCAATTGACGCACCTTAGATGGCCGCTTGCAAACTTTTAAGACCCGAGACACCACTCACCAAAGTAGGATGCAGAACATTTTCTTAATAAGCTTTGTTATGCCAATTGACCTAGATGTCCCCTGAAAGCATGGTTCCCAGACCCCCTACCCCTGCTACTCTGTCCCTTGAAGTGTTTAGTTGTATTCAGGAAACTTCTTAGCTTTGGTTTAGTCCAGTTGTGCTGACTCCCCCTGTATGTGTGCTGTCCTTCCCTTCACCTAAGATAATTCTTATCTACTATCTAGTTGGTAAATAACCCTCGCCCTCCCTCATAACCATCAAAGAATGTTTTCTTCTGTGTTTAAACCTTTTTTTGAATTCTTGTAATAGTGGTCATATACAATATTTGTCCTTCTGTGGCTGAATAAATTCACTCAGCGTAGTGACCTCCAACTTCCTCCATGTTATAAGATGTTTCACAGCTTCATCATTGTTCGTTATCGTTCCGTAATATTCCATTGTGTGGATATACCATGATTTGTTTATCCGTTCGTCCGTTGATGGGCACCTACATTGTTTCCATCTTTTTGCTATTGTGAACAGTGCTGCAATGAACATGGGTGTGCATAGATCTATTCTTGTGACAGCTCTTATTTCTCTAGGATATATTCCAAGGAGCAGGATAGCTGGATCGTATGGTACTTCTATTTCTAGCTTTTAAAGGAAGCGCCAAATCAATTTCCAAAGTGTTTGTACCATTTTACATTCCCACCAACAGTCTATAAGTATTCCAATCTCTCCAAAATCTCTCCAGCATTTATTATTTTTTGTTTTTTGGATTAATGCTAGCCTCGTTGGGGTAAGATGATATCTCATTGTAGTTTCGGTTTGCATTTCTCTAATGGCTAATGATCGTGAGCATTTCTTCATGTGTGTGTTAGCCGCCTGAATATCTTCTTTGGCAAAGTGTCTGTTCATATCCTTTGCCCATTTTTTAATTGGGTTATTTGTTTTTTTGTTGTTGAGGTTTTGCAGTATCTTGTAGATTTTAGAGATTAGACACTAATCGGATTTGTCGTAGCCAAAAATTATTTCACAGTCTGTAGGTTGTCTTTTTACTTTTTTGGTGAAGTCTTTTGATGAGCATAAGTGTTTGATTATTAGGAGCTCCCAGTTATCCAGTCTCTCTTCTGGTGCTTGCTCAATCTTACTTATGGTTCGTATTGTGTTTATGCCATGTATTAGGGCTTATTTTTTCTTCCATGATCTTTATCGTTTTCGATTTTATATTTAAGTCTTTGATCCATTTTGAGTTAGTTTTGGTACATGGTGTGAGGTATGGGTCTTGTTTCAGTTTTTTGCAGGTGGATATCCAGTTATGCCAGCACCATTTGTTAAAGAGACTGTCTTTTCCCCAATTAATGGACTTTGGGACTTCGTCAAATATCAGCTGCTCGTAGGTGGATGAATTTATGTCTGGATTCTCAATTCTGTTCCCTTGGTCTATGTATCTGTTGTTGTACCAGTACCAGGCTATTTTGACTACCGTGGTGGTATAATAGGTTCTTAAATCAGGTAGTGTGGGGCCTCCCACTTTGTTCTTCTTCTTGAGTAATGCTTTACTTTTTCGGGGCCTCTTCCCTTTCCATATGAAGTTGGTGATTTGTTTCTCCATCTCATTGGAATTTGGATCGGGATTGTATTGTTTCTGTAGATCGCTTTGGGTAAAACTGACGTTTTCACAATGTTGAGTCTACCTATGCGTGAGCGAGGTACGTTTTTCCACTTATGCAGGTCTCTTTTGGTTTCTTGCAGTAGTGTCTTGTAGTTTTCGTTGTATAGGTCTTTAACGTCTCTGGTTGGATTTATTCCTAAGTATTTTATCTTCTTGGGGGCTATTGTAAATGGTACTGATTTGGTGATTTCCTCTTCAAGGTTCTCTTTGTTGGTGTAAAGGAATCCAACTGATTTTTGTATGTTTATCTTGTATCCTGAAACTTTGCTGAAATCTTCTATTAGTTCCAGTAGTTTTCTTGTAGATTCTTTGGGCTTTTCTGTGTATTTGATCATATCATCTTCAAATAGAGATCCTTTGACTTCTTCCCTACCAGTTTGGATGCTCTTTATTTCTTTTTCTACTAATTGCTCTGGCTAGGACCTCCAGCACAATGTTGAATAAGAGTGGTGGTAAAGGGCATGCTTGTCTGGTTCCCATTCTCAAGGGGAATGCTTTCAAAGTCTCTCCATTTAGGATGAGGTTGGCTGTTGGCTTTGTATAAATGCCCTTAATTAAATTGAGGAATTTCCCTTCTATTCCTATTTTGTTGAGAGTTTTTATCATGGATGGGTGTTGGACTTTGTCAAATGCCTTTTCTGCATCAATTGATAAGATCATGAGGTTCTTGTCTTTTGTTTTATTTATGTGATGGATTACATTGATTGTTTTTCTAATGTTGAACTATCCCTGCATACCTGGTATAAATCCCACTTCATCATGGTGAATTTTTTTTATTTTGTTGCTGAATTCTATTGGCTAGAATTTTGTTGAGGATTTTTGTGTCAGTGTTCATGAGGGATATTGGTCTATAATTTTCTTTTTTTGTGGTGTCTTTACCTGGTTTTGGTATCAGGGTCATGCTGGTTTCATAGAATGAGTTTGGGAGTATGCCATCCTTTTCTATGCTCTGAAATACCTTTAGTAGTAGTGGTGTTAACTTTTCTCTGAAAGTTTGGTAGAATTCTCCAGCGAAGCCATCGGGGCCAGGGCTTTTTTTTGTTGGGAGTTTTTAAATTAGCTTTTCAATCTCTTCTTTTGTTATGGGTTTATTTGGTTGTTCTACTTCTGTTTGTGTTAGTTTAGGTAGGTAGTGAGTTTCTAGAAATTTGTCCAATTCCTCTTGCTTTTCAAATTTGCTGAAGTACAGTTTTTCATAGTATTCTGTTATGATTCTTTTAATTTTAGATGTGTCTGCTGTGATATCACACATCTTATTTCTTATACGGGTTATCTTCTTCCTCTCCTGTTTTTCTTTTATCAGTTTGGCCGATGGTTTATCAATTTTGTTGATCTTTTCAAAGAACCAGATTTTGGTCTTGTTTACTCTTTCAATTGTTTTTCTATTCTCTATTTGATTTAATTCTGCTCTAATTCTTATTATTTCCTTTCTTCTGGAGCCCGAGGGCTTCTCTTGCTGCTCTGTTTCTACTTGTTCCAGTTGTAGGGTTAATGTTTTGATAGTGGCCCTTTCTTCTTTTTGGATGTGTGCATTTATTGCTATAAACTGACCTCTGAGCACTGCTTTTGCTGTGTCCCAAAGGTTCTGGTAGGATGTATTTTCATTCTTGTTTGCTTCTATGAATTTCTTTATTCCATCCTTAATTTATTTTATAACCCAGTAGTTTTTGAGCAAGATGTTGTTCAGTTTCCATGTGTTTGACTTTTTTCCTTGCTTTTTGTGTTGTTGATTTCTACTTTGATGGCCTTATGGTCAGAAAAGATGATTTGTAATATTTGATGTTTTGGATTTTGTTAAGGCTTGGTTTATGGCCTAATATGTGGTCTATTCTGGAGAATGTTCCATGTGTGTTGGAAAAGAAAGTATACTTGGCCACTGTTGGGTGAAGTGTTCGGTATATGTCCATGAGATCAAGTTGGTTGATTGTAGCATTTAGCTCCTCCATGTCTTTGTTGAGCTTCTTTCTGCATGTTCTGTCCTTCACCGAAAGTGGTGTGTTGAAGTCTCCTACTACTATTGTGGAGCTGTCTACCTGTTTTTTCATTGCTGTTAGAGTTTGTTTTATGTATTTTGGAACCCTGTCGTTGGGTTCGTAAATATTTATTATAGTTATGTCCTCCTGGTGTATAGACTCTTTAATCATTATATAGTGTCCTTCCTTATCCTTTGTGGTGGATTTTACTTTAAAGTCTGTTTTGTCAGAGATTAATATTGCCACTCCTGCTTTTTTTTTTTTTTTTTGAGTGTTGTTTGCTTGATACATTTTTTTCCATCCTTTGAGTTTTAGTTTGTTTTTGTCTTTAAGTCTAAGATGTGTCTTTTGTAGGCAGCATATAGACAGATCATGTCTTTTTTACCCAATCTGCCACTCTCTGTCTCTTTATTGGCGCATTTAGTCCATTTACATTCAGCATAATTATTGGTAAGTATGAGTTTAGTGCTGTCATTTTGATGTCTTTTTTGTGTGTGTTGTTGACAATTTCTTTGTTCAGCTTAATTTTCTGTGCTGAGTCATTTTTCTTTATGTATTTTCTTTTCTTCTTTTTCATTGTTGTTGATTTTGTGTTCGCTGAGTCTTTATTTTTCTAGTTTTTTATTTTGACATGTAGCATTGTTAGTTCCCTTTGTGGTTACCTTAATATTTACCTCTATTTTTCTAAGTTTATACCAGTCTTTTGTTTCTTTATATCACCCTGACTTCCTCTTCATATGAAAAAAATATATCTAAATTTTTTAAGTCCCTCTTTTTTGTTTTAATGTTGTCATCGTCTACATACTGACATCTGTTTCCCTATTTTCAGTGTTTTAGCTTTGATTTAATTTTGTGACTGCCCTATCTGGGTTGATATCTGGTTGCTCTGTCCTGTGTTCTTGGTTTGTTATCTGATGTTACTGATTTTCTAACTGGAGGACTTCCTTTATTATTTCTTGAATTTTGGTTTGGTTTTTGCAAATTTCCTAAACTTCTGCTTATCTGGAAATGCCCTAATTTTGCCATCGTATTTGGGAGATGGTTTTGCTGGATATATAATTCTGGGCTGGCAGTTTTTTTTTCCTTCAAGGCTTTATATATGTCACCCCATTGCCTTCTTGCCTTCATGGTTTCTACTGAGTAGTCCGAGCTTATTCTTATTGTAGACAACTTTTTGTTTATCCCTAGCTGCTCTTAAAATTCTCTCTTTAACCTACTATGCAGCTACAGTAGTCAAAATAGCCTGGTACTGGTACAATGACAGATACATTGACCAATGGAACAGAATTGAAAACCCAGATATGAATCCATCCGCCTACGGTCACCTGATCTTTGACAAGTGCCCCATGTCCATCAAATGGGGAAAAGACAGTCTTTTTAGCAAATGGTGCTGGCAAAACTGGATATCCATCTGCAAAAAGATGAAACAGGACCCATACCTCATGCCATATACAAAAACTACTTCAAAATGGATCAAAGACCTGAATATAAAGCCTAAAACTATAAAGTCCATAGAAGAAAAAATAGCACCAACACTACAGTCCTTAATACACGGCATTAACAGGATACAAACCATAACCATCGATGCACAAACCCCAAAAGATAAGCTAGATAACTGGGATCCTCTAAAAATCAAACACCTATGCTCTTCAAAAGACTTCACCAAAAGAGTAAAAAGAGAACCTACAGACTGGGAAAAAATTTTTGGACAGTACAAGTCAGACAAAGTTCTAATCTCCATAATCTACAAGAAAATCCAACACCTCTACAACCAAAAGACAAATAATCCTATTAAAAAATGGGCAAAGGAAATGAACAGACACTTCACCAAAGAAGACATTCAAATGGCCAACAGACACATGAGGAAATGCTCGCGATCACTAACCATCAGAGAAATGCAAATTAAAATCGCAATGAGATACCATCTCACCCCGGCATTACTGGCACGAATCAAAAACACTAGAAATAACAAATGTTGGAGGGGCTGCGGGGAGGTCGGAACTCTTATGCACTGCTGGTGGGAATACAAAATGATTCAACCATTTTGGAAAAGGATATGGCACTTCCTCAGAAAGCAGACATACCATTCGATCCATCAATCCCACTCTTAGGAATATATCCTAGAGAAATAAGAGTCGTCACTCGAATAGACATATGCACACCTAAGTTCATGATAGCATTGTTCACAATAGCAAAACGATGGAAACAACCTAGATGCCCATCAGCAGATGAATGGATAAACAAACTATGGTACGTGCACACAATGGAGTACTATGCAATGAGAAAGAACAATGATGAATCTGTCAAGCATCTCATAACATGGATGAAACTGGAGGACATTATGCTGAGTGAAATAAGTCAATCACAAAAGGACAAATACTGTGTGAGACCTCTATAGTAAAAACCCATGAAAAAATTCACACACAAAAAGTAACAATCTTTGTTGGTTACCAGGGATGGGAGGGGTGGGGGTGGGAATACTAAATAGGCAATAGATAAGTGGTATCTTGGGTGAAGGGTGAGACAGTACACAATACAGGGGAAACTAGCACAACTTGTACAAGGAAAGGTCATGGAAGCTCCATAGACACATCCAAACTCCCTGAGGGACTGAATTTCTGGGTGGAGGGCTGTTGGGACCATGGTCTCGGGGAACATCTAGCTCAACTGGCATAAGACAGTTTATGAAGACAGTGTTCTGCATTCTACCCTGGTGAGTAGCATCTGGGGTCTTAAAAGCCTGTGAGCAGCCATCTAAGATACTCCACTGGTCTCATCCTTCAGGAGCAAGGGAGAATGAAGAGAACAGGATACAAGGAAAAGATTAGTCTGAAGGACTAATGGACCACAGCTGCCAAGGCCTCCACTGGACTGAGTTCAGTACAGCTAGATGGTGCCCGGCTACCACCACTGACTGCTCTGACCAGGATCACAACAGATGGTTCTGGACAGAGCTGGAGAAGGATGTAGAACAAAATTGTAACCCACAAAAAAAAAAAAAAGACCAGATTTACTGACCTAAAGGAGACTGGAGAAACCTCGAGAGTATGGCCCCCAGACACCCTTTTAGCTCAATGGTGAAGTCATCTCCTAGGTTCGCCGTTCAGCCTGGGAGTGGAGAGCCCCATAAAAGCAAATGGAACTAATGAGGTACAGCAGTTCAGGGACAAGGGCCAGAAGGCAGAAGGGGACAAGGAAGCAGGTGATAGGGAACCCAAGGTTGAGTAAGGATATTGTGGATGTGTTGTGAGGTTGTTATCCACTGTCACAGGGCAACATGTGTACTAACTGTTAAATGAGAAACTATTTTGTTCTGTAAGCCTTCATCTAAAGCGAGAATAGCAGCACAATTGGAAGAGCATAGTCGATGTCACTGAACTGTGCATGTAGAAATTTTTGAAATGGTATATCTTTGGCTATGTATATTTTCACCAAAAAAAAAAAAAAAAAAAAGGTCGAGAAGGGAGAGGATTGACATGTTGTGGGTGTTAACCAATGTCATAAAACTAGATTTGTACTACTTTTTCATGAGAAACTATTTGTTCTGTAAGCCTTCACCTGAAGTACAATTTAAAAAAAAATTCTCTCTTCATCTTTGGTTTTGCCAAGTTTGATTATAATATGTCTTGGTGACTTTCTTTTGGGATCTAGCTTATGTGGGGTTCAAGGAGCATCTTGGATAGATATCTTGTCATCTTTCACGATATCAGGGAAGTTTTCTGCCAACAATTCTCTCCATATTTTCTGTTATCCCCCCGGTTCTAGTACTCCAATCGCTCGTAGGTTATTCCTCTTGATAGAGCCCCACATAATTCTTAGGGTTTTTTCATTTTTTTAAATCATTTTATCTGATTTTTCCTCAGATAAGTTGATATCAAGTGCTTTATCTTCAGTCTGACTGATTCTGACTTCCATTGCCTCAATTCTGCTCCTATGACTTTCTATTGAGTTGTCTAATTCTGAAATTTTATTGTTAATCTTCTGGATTTCTGATTTCTGCCTCTCTATGGATTCTTGCAGCCTGTTAAATTTGTCATTATGTTCTTCTCTGATCTTTTTAATTTCCTCTATTGAGTTTTCTGTGTTTTGCTTATTTTCCTTCCTAATTTCTTGAAGAGTTCTGTATATTAATCTTTTGTATTCTGCCTCCGGTATTTCCAAGAAATTTTCCTCCTCTGGAAAATTTCTAGATTCTTTATTTTGGGAGCTTGCTGAGGCCATCATCGATTGCCTCTTTATGTGATTTGATATTGACTGTTGTCTCTGAGCCATCAATAAGTTATTATATTTATTAATTTTATGTTTTCTTACTGTGTCCTAACTTCTTGTTTTGTTTTGATATGCCCAAATAGGCTACTCTTATGAGCTAGTTTGATTATTGACACCTTTGATGCTCTAATGTCCTGTCACCAGGTGGTTAGATTTGTTACTAGATATGTGAGCTCAGGAATCTGCCCACTCCTCCTATATGGATTCAGCTCAGGTGCCCAGGTAGATAGCCACCAAGTGTATGGTGTAGCCTCTTACTTACAGTCGTAGACAGGCATGGGTGATTGGTGTAGGCACAGGCATCTGGCTGCAGAAGGGGGACACACTCTGAGCAAGGCAGGGGGCTGACTACCCCCACGTGTGTCCAGGAGGAAGACATGTCCCTGTTCCCTAGAGCACATAGGTGGGTGGGTTTTGCAGCCGGACAATGAGCACCTTATGCTGTTGGCTGTAAGAACTGGGGGGCACCTCTTATTCGTGGGCCCCTATCACAGGTAGCTAGGTGGAATAGGTGGAGCCACCAGTCCTCAGGCCCCTGATGTGGGTAGATGAAGACCCTACTTAATGGACAGAGCAGTGTCAAATATCAAGAATGTGCCACTTCACAGCTGAAACAGTTATTAGAGTTCCGGTATATACCCTGTTGTACTGCGGTAATGAGGGTCTATGCTGTTGAAATGGGCCCACACAAGTCTTTGCAGGGGTAAAGGCACTCAACGTCTGTGGATCCCTTTTGCCTGTGCCTAGGCAAAGGAGCTGTGCCTACCCTGGTTTCCTTGCTTAGGGGAGCCAGCAGTTTATTTTTCCCCCTTTTTGTTAATTTGTTCACTCTCCAAGAAAGGGAGAATGGCTCCAGGCATGTGATAGATCCTACTTCCTGCCCAGGGGACTTGGCAATTGCTGAAGCCCGTCCGGGACCAAGTGCAAAGCAGGGAGCGGGGAGGTAAATGGGAGAGAGGTTTTTCCCTAATGGAGTGTTTTTGGTCCGCATGGTAGGCCATAGGCAATTACTTATCTCCGTGATCGAGGGCTGCTCCTCACTGGTTCTGTGTGGCCTCCCAAGTGCTGCCGCTTGCCTGCCTCACTGCTCACCCCCTAGCTGATCCAGCCTGAAGGCCTCAGGCACTTACTGAGTCATGTCTGGCAACTCCTCACTGCTTCTGAACCATCTCTCCCTCCCCCTGCCACTCAGTCCAGTTCCTCAACTCTGCCATTGATGTTCAGGGCTCCCAGATTGCCATATATAATCAAATCACTTGTTTTTTTGGGTCTTTGTTGTAAGAGGGTCCACTGGAAGCATCTGCCTCCTCTGCCATCTTGGCCCCACCCCCTAGTGTGCTTATCTTCTGTCAAGATTAATTGCCTAAATTTAAATGGAATTGTGAACTTTTCCATTAGACATACTCCTAAAAGTAGCATTTTCTTCTGGGATTTGACTACTAGAAGTGAACATTTAAATGAAGTAAAAGGATTTCTCAGGAAAACAATAACTAATGGACCGAAATATTTAGTAATTGAGTACCATAATATGCCAACTGCATTGTTTTATTCAAAGCTTATCACAATCTTGTGAGGTATTATTAGGCCCTATCTTAGAGATGAGAAAACAGATGTCCTAAGATTTTCTCACAGAGTTCCTGGGTGATACAAATGGTTAACATGCTTGGCTGCTAAACAAAAAGTTTAAGGGTTTGAGTCCACCAAGAGGCACCTCGGAATAACAGTCTGATGATCTTCTTCTGAAAGATCAAGCCATTGAAAACTCTGTGAAGCACAGTCCAACACATGTGGCCACCATGAGTTAGATCAACTTGATGGCAACTGGTATGGTAACTGACAAGATTTTCCCACATCCATCCAGCTAAATATAGGGGGTAGAATGATTTCTTCTAATTCCTAACAATCTTGTTCTTTTTGCTTAATTCTGATAAGGAAAGGGAGAGTCACATGTGGATGCTAATGGTGAGAAATGATGGTGCCTGTGCTCCACAGCTTATAAGTGGTTTCCACATCCAATTCATATTGAATCCACAGAGAGCCCTGAAAGCAGGCAGTGTAGAGAGCACCCATTGTCCAGCTGGGAAGTCAGATACGGAAAGGTTAAGTGGCATCCCAAATGCCACACAGTTCTGGTCATCTGACTTCAAGACCATACCCCACAGCTGGGAAGGCCTGACTGACTTTCACAGTTAACACAGACTCAGCTTAGATGTGCAGACACAGTGGAGCAGTTCTGTGGCCACAGAAGGAGACTCGTCTTCTTCCGTCATCTGGTGCAAAGTATACTTATTTACTTATTTATAGCTCACATCATTCCTCCATGGATTTAAAATTATTATGTATTATATTAAGCTGCCTAATCACATAAGCCAATAAATCCAAATCATTTGATTTCTTTGTTTTCATGACAAGAAATAACCAAATTGGATATATTTTTACCTTTTCTTGTTTTCATGACGAGAAATAACCAAACTGGATATATTTTTACCTCCCTTTACCTTCTTTACAAATCTCCATAGCCCACCACCTTGCACCCCTGCCAGTCTGCAGCAATGTCGTCACCAACTTCCCTCTGTTCTCCGAGTTTCTACCTCTGTATAGACTGTTCCATTTGGTCTCCCCTACCTGTAGTACCACTTCAGCTCCAAGACCTGCCTCTCTCACCCTCAATCTCTGTCTAACTTAAGTTAATCATTCCCTATGGAACTGTTTGCTCCTCTATCAAGAAACCTGTTGGGCCCTTATAATACAACCATCTCTGACATGCTTTTCTCCCCAGCAGCGTGAGCTTGATGAGGGCAGAGGCTCAGTCTTTCACTTCTGCATCCTTCACAGTGCCCAGCATGATGCCTGGCACACAGTCAAGATCAGCACATGATTTGCCTCTCTCCAAGCTGAAAGAGTTTGATTTTCTAGGTAAAATAACCTGCTTTGTTTTTAAGGGTGAAAGACAAAATTAAGTTTATTACTTATGTTGACGTACCTAATAGCCCATGATTCTCTTCCCTCCCTCAGGTTTTTAATCAAACATCAAGTTCTCAGTGAGGCCTTCCCCAGTCACCCCATCTAAAATCTCGAGTTTGTCTCTAAACACCAATTATCTTCCTTCCCTGTTTAATTCTTCTCATGGAACTTGTCACTACCTTAACATACTGTATATTTTACTTGTTTTTATCTTGTTTATCATCTGTTCCCCTCGAAGAAATGTAAGCTCCATGGGGGCAGGGGTTGTTGTCAGTTTTATTCACTATCATATCCCTACTACCTGTCACAGTGTCTGGCACATTATAAGTGTTTAATCAATATGTGAATGATTGAATTAATAAATAAATGAATACTACTAGGTATTGTCACAGGGTGTACTAGAGGGCCTGAGTAATTGTTGCTGCTGTGGTGGTTTTTTTTTTTTCGGGCCAGTTTTCACCATGAGTTGGAATTGACTCAATGGCAACTAACAACAACAGCATTTAAACCATTAGGAGTCCCTGGGTGGTGCAAACTGTTAAGTTCTTGACTACTAGCTGAAAAGTTAGTGGTTCAAACCTGCCCAGAAGCCCCTTGGAAGAGAGGCCTAGTGATCTGCTTCCAAAAGGTCACAGCCTTGAAAACTCTATAGCAATTTCACTATGCACGTATGAGTTGCCATGAGTCGGAATCAACCCGACAGCAACTAACAACACCAGCATTGAGAACATTAACCAGTGGTACATGCATCATGTACGGGACACAGGGAGACCAGGCGGGTCTGAGGGTGACACACAGGCACTGGAATCAAGACTTTAGCAAATTATTTCATCATTCTATGCCCTAGTTTTCCCACCTAAAAAAGGGGGTGTACTAGTACCTACTTCAGAGGGCTATTCAGAGGATAAAATTCATGTAAAGTATAAGAACAGCAAGTCTTCAATAAATGATAGCCATTTTTATTATCTTCCTCAATTCCAGGAACCATCTATATGAGATAAACTGATTGTACATCTCCTTAATTCTTTGTTGTTTATTGTATCTGTGTTTTTCAGTTGCAGTCAGATTCATATTTATTCTCAATAGTTTTCACATCACTTTGGTTGGCTATGTTTTGAAGACATTGTAGTAAATTTGATACCAAACATTGTTGCAGTATTTTTACCGTAAGTGGTAAATATAAAAAATAGAAGGACTACAAACATAGACATGGACTTCTCAGAAACAATGTGCTTTTTGCTTCCCTCTTGCTGTGAGCAGAAGTGGCTGGTAGGAAAATGATGCTGAAGGTTGTTGAAAAAGACGGGTTTTGTAGCAAATGAGTAACCCATAATTTACGATTCTCCTTCTAAAGACTCCTTGTTAGTTACCTAGGCTCATGATTGCTTATTCTGCATCAGTCCTTTGGGTAGATTGAAGATCTAACTGAATTAAGTTAAGCCGTTGGATTGTAATTATAATTTTTAAACAGAAAACCCACCAGAGAACGTGATGGCTTTTATTATTGGAAAGAGTCATACACCTTGCATCTGCAGGCCGGGTACAGTTCTCTACCTGATGAAGGTAGGGAGAAGCATGAGCCAATGGAAGCAAGAATACATAAATGTTAAATTTGGTAGTAATTCTTGAATTGAAGTTTTTTCTATCTTAGTGAACCCACATTTCTTCTTTGGGAAATCAAAACTGATCCTAGGTCCTTGTGGTTAATAATAATTACTGAACCCTTATCTCATGCCAGGACCTCTTCTAAGAGTTGTACATCTATTAACTCAGTCCTCACAATTACTCTAGGAGGTAGGTTAGTATTATGTCCCTGCTTCACAGATGATGAAATGGGGAGAAAGAAAGGCAAAGTAATTTGCCCCAAGTTTATACAATCAGGAATTGGCTGAGCACGTGTTTGAATACAGGGAGATAGCTCCAAAACTTTATTCTTAACCTTTACACTAAACTGTCTCCCAAAGTTAAAGGCCATATGTCTCAGAAACTTCCTCACTTAAACTCTCAAATAAACATTTGCTATCATACTTAATCCGTGCTACTCATGAAGCTTCAAACACAAACACTGCGCTTTGAACAATGAAGGCAACCCCATGGCCATGTGTGTTTTAGCACAACCATAGTTGTCTTCTCTGTAGAGAAGTGAAATTCATTAGTGCAACAGTAATTAAGTCTGCTTTATCAATACTGCATATTTTCTTTCAGGCTTTTAGCTCCTCCTTATCTACAATTTATTCACCTTCACCTTCCTGTTACTCAACTTCATTCTAATCTCAAGAGCATAAGATTATAGAGGAAAAGGCACCTTAGACATTAGTCTACAGATGAGGAAACTGAGAATCGGAGAATGGGAGCTAGTTGTTTAGTTTCACATCTGGAGCTCATTGAGGTCAGTGACTGTATCTTACCTGTCTTCATCTCACCATTGCCCAGCACAGGTCTAACTTCGTAGCTACTCAAAATTGTGTGTGAGGAAGAAAGGACAAGTCCTGGTGACACCAGTGGGGCCACCACTTGGTGCCCAAAATCAGTGAGACTCTCTCATTCAGATAAGCCATTAATCTACAAGATGAAGTAGGGAGTTTTCCAATGGATGGACAGAGCACAGAGACTAGGAAGTCAGACCAAGTCAGCAAGCAAACAGCTGATTAGTACTGGCAACATTGCTCATAGGAAACAAAGCCCAAGGCCCAAGGCTGAGGTTGTCACACATTCCACATATACCCCTCAGGCACCTTCTATGTGCCTGGTACTACACTAGATGATGGACAGGATTCAGAGGTCCAGGAGGAGCAAGCCGACCCCAGGACTTAGAAGAGACATGAAAGGAAGCAAGAGAGTGCCTCAGGACAGGGACCGAATCAAAGCTGCAGACAACTTCAGGCAATATATGCTTTGATAAAAGGAAGCACAAAATGCTGAAAAAGTATCTAGAGACACCTAACCGAGCCTTGGGAATTGAGTGACATTTCAGGATAGGAGTTCAAGACAGAGGGTTAAACCTATGCACAGGCAAGGAAATAGGAAGTATTCAAGGAACTACAAGCAATTCAGTGTATCTTGAGTCAAGTCCAAGTGTTGGTGGACAGGGCAAGATGTCTGCAGAAGACAATAGGGACCAGATCAGGGAAGGCTTGGAAGCACTTGCCAGGCTAAGGAGGTTGGGCTTCCTCCTGAGAGCAATGGGAGGTTTTGGGAAGAAATTTATCAGGAGAGTGAAATAGCCAGAAATGCCTTTTAGGAATGTTACTCCAGCCCCTTTAGCTCTCACTCCGTTCCTCTTCATCCAATCCATTACCAGTCCTTTCTGTTTTCTCTCTTAAATACTTCTGAGTCCATCTATTTCTCACCATGCCCACTGCTTTAACTATTTGCTAAGTTGTCATCATTTCCCTCCTGAACTTTGTAATAGTCTTCTGTTTACCCTAAATCCATTTGTGCCTTCCTTCTTTCTACCACTACCATATATTTCCTGTTCATCTTCCTCATTACAGTTATTGGTCTTTTTTATTTAATTTTTATTAAAGTATAATTGACGTACAATAAACTACACTATTTAAAGTATACAGCTTGATAAATTTTGACATATGTAATTATCTATGAAACCATCACCACAATCAAGATAATGAACAATCCATCACCCCAAAAGTTCCCTCATGCCCCTTTGTAATCCTTCCCTTATGCCCCCTCCCTCTGGGCCCCACTATCCCCAGATTTCTTTCTGTCACTTTAAATTAGTTTGCATTCTCTAGAGTTTATGCAAACGGAATCATACAGCATTTTTCTAGAATTTTATAACAATAGAATCATACAGCATGTACTTTTTTGTCAGATTTCTTTCACTCAACATAGTTATTTTGAGATTCAGTCACATTGTGTGTCTATCAATGTTCATTCCTTTTTTATTGCTGAGTAGTATTCCATTGTATAGATATATCACAATTTGTTTACCCATTCACCTGTTGGTGCACATTTGAGTTTTTTTCAGGTTTGGCTATTACAAGTAAAGCTACTTTGGCCATTCATGTAGAAGTCTTTGTATGGACATATGCTTTCATTTCTCTTAGGTAAACATCTAAGAATGGAGCATTGAATCATATGGTAAATACATGTTTAGTTTTTTAAGACACTGCCAAACTGTTTTCTGAAGTTGCTATATAATTTTACATTCCCACCAGCAAAGTATAAGAATTCCAGTTCCTCCACATCCTTGCTACCACTTGGCATGGACAGTCTTTTTCGTTTTAATATTTCTAATAGATATGTAGTTGTATCTCATTGTGATTTTAATTTTCATTTCCCTAATGACTAATAATATTGAGCATCTGTTCATGTGATTATTTATCATCTGTATATCTTCTTTTGTGAAGATTCAAGCCCTTTATCAGAAGTATTTTTTGCAAGTATGCTCTTCCAGTTTAAGACTTGTCTTTTCATTTTCTTAACAGCTTTTTCAAAGAGCAGAAGTTATTTTGTCAAGTTCAATTTATCAATTTGATCTTTTATAGATCATGCTTTTGATGATGTATCTAAGAAATCTTTGCCTAATTCAAGGTTACAAAGGTTTTCTCCTAAAGGCTTTAGAGGTTTAGGTTATACATTTAGGTCTATGAGCCAATTTGAGTTAATGTTAGCGTGTGGTATGAGGTATGGATTGAAGATCGTTTTTTTTTTTTTTTTTTTTGAAATACAGGTAACCAATTGTTCCAGTACCATTTGTTGAAAAGACTGTCCTTCCTCCACTGAAATGCCTTTTCACCTTTGTCAAATATTAGTTGTCTGTGTATGTGTGGATCTATTTCTGGACTTTCTCTTCTGTTCTACGGATCTAATTATTCCAAAACCACACTTCTTGATTATGGCGGCTTTATAAGTCTTGAAATCAGGTAGTGTTAGTACTCCATCTTTGTCCTTTCTCAAAGTTATTGTGGCTGTTCTAGGTCTTGCATTCCCATGTGACATTTAGAATCATTGTACTCTTCCCTCCTCTCCAGTCGCAGCTTTCTTGGTCTCTATCTCTGTACTCCAGGCGCTTTTGCCTTTTTTAGTTCCTTGGATATGCCATTGCTCCCCCATACCTCAGGGCCTTTATGTGTGCTGTTCCCTCTTACTGGAACTCCAACCCCATTCCATTCACATCCCTTCTGGCTTCTTAACCCCAAATGTCTCTCAGCCCAAGTGTCTCTTTCTCACGGAAATCTTTCCTGAGCCCATCCCCTCTCCTCAAATACATCAGATCCTTCTGTTAAATGTTTCATAGTTCCCAGTATTTTTCTTTCACGACACTTAATAAAGGGTGGAATCATACATGTGAATATGTGATTACTAAAAATCTCTCTGTCTCCCCAGTAGATTGTAAGTTCCATGAAGGCAGAATCTGTGTTCTTTTGCCTATCATTGTATCCCCCATACCTAGTAAAAAGCTTGGCAGATACTAGGTGCTCAGTAAATGTTTGTTAAATTAATGAATGAATGAGGTACGCTCGCCCTTTTGCTTCATATCAAGGTTGATCTGGCACTTGGAGCAGGCCTGTGCCTATGGGCAGAAGACAAGAGAAGATGAGTTTGATCCAAGGAAGACCAGACCCAGGTCTCCTGGCTCCCCACCCACGGCTCACCTGGCCACCCCATGTGGAGTCCAGTGTCTTGAAGAAATCATCTTTGAATGATACATTTGTTTGCAGCAGTTCATGCAGAAGCATTTCCACTCAATTTCTCTTCACTGCGTTAAAATGGGGCCCGGAGGAGAAGCTGAGCAATAAAAGAAACTATTAGGTTATTGTTTGGGAATTTCATCTTCCCTTTTTATTCAAGCAACTGTTTAGCATAACTGAAGCACTCTGCTTCATTTCATTTTCTACTAGTCTGAAATGAGGCAAGAGAAGTTGAACAGGCCTACAACCTAAGGCCTCGTGCTCATGTTAGAAAATAAAACTGTATCCTATATGGTTTGCACTTAGCAGAAGTATATTAAAAAACAATCATTTCATGTTGGAAGTCTAGGATAGCTCCACACCTGCTCCCACTTCTCTCCTCTCTTCATCCTCCCCCCAGGAACCAGAAGCCCAAGAGTGAAATTTCACCTCTGAATTCTGGCTGTGTAGCCTTGAACAAATATCTTCACCTCTCTGGACTTCTCAGGTCTCATTTGTAAAATGGGGATAAAAAAGTATCCCTGTTCAACCTATCTTCCAGGGTTATTGTGTAACTTAATAAGATTATAATTGAGCTATATTCAGCAGCTGTGATGAGCCAAGAACCATGCTGGGCACCTTAGAGATGTGAATTCTAATTATCACAACAGCCTTCTGAGGTAGGTATTAGTTTTTCTCTTTTTATGAATCAGGAAACCAAAGCTCAGAAAAAGGAAGGCAAGTACCCTAAATTGTGAAGGTTCCTGAACACCAGGCTTAGAGCTTGGACTTTATCCAGAAGGCGATGGGGAGCTTGGGAAGGGCTAAGCAGGAAAAAGACAAGGTCAAATTCATGTTTTAAAAAGATCTTGCCAACAGATCCATAGAATGTGATTTGGAGGGAGAGAACATAGAGGTCTGGAAATTGGAAAGGAGAAGTGTAATAATATCAAGGCACTTTACCATTTTCAAAGCACTTTTATATCCTTTTAATTATTTGAGTCTCACAAGAACCCTTTGAGGTGAAGGGGGAGGAATAAAATGATTATTGCCATTTTTGAATATGGAGTCTGAAGATAGCAATATCACACAGCTCATAACAGCAAAGCGAGGTCCTAAACCTAGAATGCTGTGGACATCCAGTGCATGTTCTTCCATAGTTCTCCTCAGCTGCTTGCTGGTTGCTCTGCCCTTACCGTGTGACATTGTTAAGTCCCTTGCCCTCTCTGACCCTCATCCTCCCACCTGTAAAATTAAGGATTAGGATGATGAGCTCTCTCAGGTCTTTCCACTCTGCCTTCCTGATATGCTCAAGTCTCTCTCGGGGCCTATTCTGGCACCTTCTGTCCGAGCTGGGGCAGGGAGGAAGAGGTGGGGAGAGAAGAGCTCCAGTTGGCCAATAAAGGAAGCTGGAATGGGGTGGCTTAGTCATAAAAGGTTAAAATCAACTAGCTTGATTGATTATGAATTTTAAGCAGTTTATCTTCAGTGCAATCAACTCGCTCCCATCGTCATCGCTCATTAGGGAAAGATTTCCATTCCAGCAGTGATTGAGGATGCTTCCCAGCATTTGCATTTTGCATTCTACACGCTAAGCAGCTTGCTGTCAGAATTATGAGCTGTCTCTCCTCACCTGGCCCCTGCCTGTCCTGGGTCCCTTGCTGGGATGGCAAGAAGTGACCCCAGAGGAGAGTGCAGAAAAGTCATGGCCATATTGACCACTAGCCAGTCCAGGCCAGCCAGCCTCTGACAGGGTGATGGAAGGGGCTGCCTCATGGCCTCTTTCTCTCCTCTTCTAATTGGCCTTTATGAATATTTAATGAAATCAAGATGGAATTCAATAAGAAACTTTACCTGCTACATCTTTGGGAGAAAGAAGAAGAAAAAAAATGGTGGTGTATTAGTAGATTCCTCTAGCCTGGAGGTGGAGGGGGGGTGGGCAACGTGCCCTGAAATCCCACTGATACTCAGGTGCCCCGGCCTTTACTGTCCTAGTACTTCTCCTTAGTCCAAAGGAATTAACCTTTTTAACTAGTGAGAAGCTGCAGTTTTCCATGCCATCTAGGTGGATGGATTTTGTCTGTAGAGTTAAAGACTAATGTACTGGCCAGTGCAAGCTAACGATGCTGTCTTAAAAATATCTTTTTTAGCACGTACTCTTTCCCTGTCTGCTGGAAACTTCTTTGTTTGTTTTGCAAATGAAACATTCTTTTTTTCCTATTATTAAATTAGTTTCTTGTTCATTACAGAAAAACTATAAAGTAGATAAAACCAAAAGAAAACTCACCCATAATCCCACCACCCAGCAATAATGAACATTAATGTTTTGTATTTACTTATCTATTCTAGCCAGTACATGTACATAACCAAACAGTAAGTAATGTTTTATAAGCTACACATTTTTACTAAATACTACATCATTAGATATTAATCTACAACACCATTCATAATAGCTTACTGTATTTTATCATTTGGATTCACCTTAATATACTTAAGTGATTCTTAATCAGTGATCATTTCCATTTAAAGCCCCTAAAAATGACTTTATACTGAAGGTAAAGCATAGTGGTTAAGAGCCTGGGTTTTGGAATCAAATAGATACAGATTCCAATCCAAGCTCTTCAAATTACTAGCTGTGTGTTCTTGGGAACATTAACTTCTCTAATCCTCAGTTTTTTTGTCTTAAAAGGAAGAAAGATTGTTTTGAGGATTAAATGAGAATGTATGCAAAGCACCAAGTACAATGTCTAACATAAATTAAATGTTCAGTTTACGGTTAATATTGTCATTGTTAATACTGCTTCGCTAAGTTGCCTTGTAGCTAAATCTTAGCCATTTCATTAGGCTAATTTCCTAAAAGTAGAATTGCTGAGTCAAAGGATTTGTACATTTTGAAGTCAACTAAAATTTTGAAATTTCCTGAAGTTTTTCTTTCTCAGACCAGCCCTCTGATCTTGGCTAACATTTGGGGCTCCCCCAGCCAGTGCATGATGAAACTTGGACAGGTTCTTTCCACTTCTTGGGCTTTAGTTTCCTCATTATAAGAGAAGGTGTTGGACTGGGCACATTTTAGGTTGGTGAGTTCTCACCTCTACCTCCAGCTACTCTGTCATGATCCAGGCCACCCACTGGAACAGGCAGATCTAAAGCCAGGTAAGCAGCCCCAGAGATCAGGCTGGTTTGCATTCATGTAGTGTAGGCTTTGTGTTTCACAGGGGTGCCCTCATGGCTACTCAGCAGTGTACGGTAGACAAGTGAGTCTATAGATGGAAAATGAACTCCAGAAGGTTTCTCCTTTCTGTCTGTGTGTGTGCATGTGTGTGTATTTGAAAGGTGCACATATGTATTTTTATTTGTGATCTTCCCCTTATTAGAGCACAAGCTATTAATTCCTCAGGTCATTTCTTGAGGCAGCATGGTATAGTGAGGAAAGTTCAGGATTAGGAATCTGACCGTCCCAGTTGAAAGCCTGGCTCTTCAGTTAATAGCTATGTGACCTCCAACAGGGAAAGCCTCACGCCAAGTTGGGGTGGAGCAAATGTCCTCTGCAGCATCTGTAATGCCTTCTTTTTCAGCCACCAAAGTCCCTATCTGGCTGGTGGGTTGCTTTCACCAGCCACCCCTCTGAGCCTAAAGTCTAATCTTATTTGTTAGTGACTCTCCCTAGGCAGAAAAAGAACTAATACAGTAGAGCTAAGAGACCTTAGGGACCTATGGCCAAAGGTCCCTAAGACAGCTCTGAGCATACTAAATGGCAGTGGTGTCTTTATGTGTCTATGTCCCCACCAGACTGAGGGCTCCCTTCTAGGCCCGGTTCTGTGTTTGACTGATTATTGCATCTCCAGCATTCAGCTCAGTGCCTGACACAAAATGTCTGCTCAGTTAAAGATTTTGGAAGAAGGTATTTGGGGACTAGATTGTCTTGAACTGACCCCTTGATCCTTGCTGATGAAAAACATGTAGTAAGTGACTTAATTATGATGATAATATCTGCCGTTTATTGAGCATTACTCTGTGGCAGGCAGTGTACTGCTGTGTGTATGAAACTTGGTTTACAAACCCAGACATGCAAGAAATATATTTCTTTCTATACTAAAAGCATTTAAATTGAGTTCATAGCCCCATCCTACTAGACCGGTAGAAAATTGAGTCTCTGTCATTACTGGGGCTTCCCACCCCAATGTTTTGCCAAGATCCCAAGATTTTGTTGTTGTTAGGTGCCATCAAGTTCGTTCCGAATTACAGCGACCCTGTGTACAACAGAATGAAACACTGCCCGGTCCTGCATCATCCTCAAAATCGCTGTTATGCTTGAGCCCATTGCTGCAGCCACTGTGTCACCCCATCTCATTGAGGATCTTCCTCTTTTTCGCTGACCTTCTACTTCACAAAGCATGATGTCCTTCTCCAAAGGCTGGTCCCTCATATTAACATGTCCAAAGTATGTGAGATGTAGACTCACCATCTTTGCTTCTAAGCATTCTGGCTGTAGTTCTTCCAAGACAGACCTGTTCGTTCTTTTGGCAGTCCATGGTTCATTCAGTATTCTTCACCAACACCACCATGCAAAGGCATAAATTCCTGCTTATTCATCATCCAGCTTTCACATGTATACGAGGCAATTGAAAATGATCATGGATTGGGTCAGGCACACCTTAGTCTTCAAGGTGACATCTTTGCCTTTTAACACTTTAAAGAGGTCTTTTGCAGCAGATTTGCCCGATGCAATGCATCATTTGATTTCTTGACTGCTGCTTCCATGGGTGTTGATTGTGGATCCAAGTAAAATGAAATCCTTGGCAACGTCAATCTTTTCTCCATTTATTATGATGTTGCTTATTGGTCCTGTTGTGAGGATTTTTGTTTTCCTTATGTTGAGGTGTAATCCATACTGAAGGCTATGGTCTTTGATCTTCATCAGTAAGTGCTTCAAGTCCTTATCACTTCAAGCAAGCAAGGTTGTGTCATCTGAATAACACAGGTTGTTAATGAGTCTTCCTCCAATCCTGATGCCCCCTTCTTCCTCATATAGTCCAGCTTCTCAGATTATTTGCTCAGCATACAGATTGAGTAATTATGATGAAAGGATACAACCTTGACACACCCTTTATTGACTTTAAACTATGCAGTATCCCCTTGTTCTGTTCAAACGACTGCCTCTTGGTCTGTGTACATGTTCCTCGTGAGCACAACTAAGTGTTCTGGGATTCCCATTCTTCACAACGTTATCAATAATTTATGATCCACACAGTCGAATGCCTTTGCATAGTCAATAAAACACAGGTAAACATCTTTCTGGTATTCTGTACCTTCAGCCAGGACCCATCTGACATTAACAATGATATTCCTGGTCCCACATCCTCTTCTGAATCCGGCTTGAATTTCTGGCAGTTCCCTGTCGATGTACTGCTGCAGCTGCTTTTGAATGATCCTTAGAAAAATTTTACTTGCATGTAATATTGTTGATATTGTTTGACAATTTCCACATTCAGTTGGATCACCTTTCTTTGGAACATGCATAAATATGTATCTCTTCCAGTCAATTGGCCAGGTAGCTTTCTTCCAAATTTCTTGGCATAGACTAGTGAGCACTTCCAGTGCTGCATCCATTTGTTGAAACATCTCAATTGATAGTCCGTCAATTCCAGGGGCCTTGTTTTTCACCTATGCCTTCAGTGCAGCTTGGACTTCTTCCCTAAGTACCATCTGTTTCTGATCATATGCTACCTCCTGAAATGGTTGAACGTCGACCAGTTCTTTTTGGTATGGTGACTTTGTGTATTCCTTCTATCTTCCTGTGCCGTTTAATATTTTCCCCATAGAATCCTTCAATACTGCCACTCAAGGCTTGAATTTTTTCTTCAGTTCTTTCAGCTTGAGAGATGCCGAGCGTGTTCTTCCCTTTTGGTCCTGTGGAGTCACTATGAGTTGGAATCAACTTGACGACAACGGGATTTTTGGTTTGGTAGCCATTGCTTGGGGCAGGAGAGGAGGGGAAAATGGAGGAAGAATACATGCACAAATTCTTACTCCAGTAAATTATCTGACTATACTAAACCTGTTGCCATGAAGTCGATTCCAACTCATAGTGACCCTATAGGACAGAGAACTGCTCCATTGGGTTTTCAAGGAGCGGCTGGTGGATTTGAACTGCCAACCTTTTGGTTAGCAGCTGTGCTGTTAACCACTGCGCCACCAGGGCTCCATCTGACTACACTAGTTCCTTTTAAAGCAACATATTATGTAATCGTTACCACAATCCTGCAAAAGTAGGTATTTTTACATATGCAAAAGCCAAGACTCAGAGGTATAAAGATTTTACAAGTAGTACAGAGTGTTCTGGGAGATGCTGCAAGTTGATCTGACACGGAATCTTGGAGATTTAATCACTGCACCTCTACCATCTGAGCTCTGGGTATGGGGATGGGGAGCTTGTCACAGCCTTGAAGGATGGGTGCAAAGCTGAATGAGATAGAGTGGAAGTGGAGGCTGAGGCACATGGTGGGAGGGAGAGCAGGAGTGAAACCTCCCTTCCGGTCTGTGGCATTGGATTCTCCCAGTAGTCCTGTATTCCTGTATTATAGCCAGCTCTGTTAATAGCCACACACACACACACGCGTGCGCGCTGCAGGTACACCACATATACACATGTGCTACACACACACACATACACACACACACACACATACACACACACACAGGCCATGAACTTGAAGCACGCCCACAGTGCCAGAATCACTGGATTCAGAAGTGTTTCCCAACTGAATGTCATGATGTTTTTGGAACTCCTCCATCATCCTCCTGGTCCCAGTCCCAAGTCTGGAGGAAATTCCTCCCACTCTAAGACCCAGGGGAAATGACAAGAGAAAGAGCCCCCTGTTAAAATTGGCTTCTATAGAAGATTCAGCTGTGTTCTGAATCAGGAGGCCTGGGTTTAAGTGAGTCCTTGCCCTCTTTTATAAAATAAAGGAGTTCAGCTCATTAACCTTGTAGGCTCTTCCAAGTCCTATATGGATTTATGAAATTCCTGGTCTGGACCCTGAATTTGACACATTTCATAAATTTCACTGATTTTCTTCCAGTGTCATAAACACAATGTAGTGAGATAGTCCAAAAGCCCTATAACATCTCCCTGTCTTGCCCTGCCTCACAACTGTGTACAGTTAATTTTTTTAGCTTTAATGTAAATATCGTTTCTAATATTTTCTAATAAGCTCTGGCCTATCTTTTGCACACCATTTATTGCTACTGAGAAGAGTTTTCCCTCCTATCTATACCTGCTCCCTTCCAACATTTCCCTACCTTTGTTTTTTTTTCCTTTTTTCCTGCTGGCAATAATTATAAGTTGTAAAGCCCACAAAAAAGAGGATATTAAATAGACGGTATATGATTAGAGATAATGTCACAGTCATGCATCCAAAACCTACCGTCTGGCTAATGTGTGTTTTCCTCCCATGACACTGAACACAGTCATTATTCCTTGGAGGGGGCAGGGATTTGGTAATGATGTTAAAAGTGTTTACATTTAAAGAATGTCTTTCTGTGTGCTGTGGGGCTGTCCCAAACACTACCTCCTTGGTATGAGCCAGAGGTTGATGGATCATGTTTCTAAGATTCCTCATGGCATGAACCTTACAAATTGACTTTCCTCTATTGGATCCTTGATTCACTGTGGCTTCTTTGTTGAATTATAGAGGTTATCGGAGTCTGGAAATTAAAAAAAAAAAAAAAAAGGGTTCCCTGGACTGGGCTACGAGCATTTTCCAGAGGCTGGGGCCAAGACATAGCCCTTTGTAAAGAAAGTTGACCAAACAATGGTGCAGCTGCCTCTGTTGTTAACATAGATATAGATACAGATGTAGATGTAGATATAGATATATAGATACACATACAGATATATAGATAGATAGATAATTTCATTCACTTCACAAATATTTATTGAGCACCTCCTATGTGCCAGGCCCTATTCTACTACTGCAGTACACCACATATATACACGTGCTACACACACACACACACACACACACACACAAGCCATGAGCTTGAGGCAGGCCCACAGTGCCAAGATCATTGGATCCAGAAGAGTAGGGAATAAAACATACAAAACTTTCTATCCTCATAGAGCTTATATTCTAAAAGGGAGAAGCATACGTAAGCAAAATAAATATGTAAAATATTTAGTTTGTTAAATGATAAAAAAATAAGGTCACCCTTTGATTTATTGTCCAAACCAGTATACTTCTGGGATGAAAACAAACACTATTAATAATTACTCTAGTAAAGGGGTATAAACTAGAATGGTGGTCACTCTAAGATGCTATGGAAAAAAATAAAACAATTAAAAGAAATAAGGAGTGTGGGGTGCAGGAAGAGGACTGGATTGTAATTTTAATTAAATAGAGTAGTCAGGGAAGGTTTCACTGTGGTGGAAGTAAGCAAGATGTGGATGTCTGGGGAAGAGTGTTTCAAACAAAGGGAAAATCAAGCACAGCAGCCATTAGAATGGACCATGGTTGGTGTGTTCCAGGAGCAGCAAGGAAGCCAGTGGCTGAGATGGAATGACTGAAAGGGAGCACAGTAGGAGATGAGGTTGGCAAAGTAATGGAGCATCAGATCATGTAGAGCCTTTAAGGACACTGTAAGGACTTTAGCTTTTAATATGGTAACATGGAAGCCATTTGAGGCTTTTGAGCTGATTACATTGTTTTACCATGATCACTCTAAATGCCATGTTGAGAATAGTCTTAAAGGGATAGTATGTAGCAAAGTTTAAAGTAGGGACACCAATTAAGAGACCATTGTAATACTCCAGGTGAGAAATGATGGTGGCTGGGACCAGAGTGGTACTGGTGAAGGTACTAGGAAGTGATCAGAATCTGAATATATTCTGAAGACAAAGACAACATGATTTGATGAAGGACTGATTGTGGAATATAAGAAAGAATGCTGTCAAAAATGTCTGTGAGTTTTTTGGCCTGACCACTGGGGAGGATGGAGTTATGGAGTTTCCTTAAAAAGAAGGGAGAAACGGAGGGTAGAACAGGTTTGGATAAAGGAATTAGGAGTTTGGTTTTGGAATGTTAAATTTGAGATGTCTATTAAATATTTGCATGGGTATGTTAGAGAGGCAAGATACTGAGTCTGGAGGAAAGGTCAGGGCTAGAGATATAAAATTTGGAATCTGCCAAATCATTTGCCAGATGATATCTGAAGGCATAAAACTGGGTGAGATCATTTAAGGAGTGAGTGCAGACTGAGAAGAAAATAAGTCCAAGAACTGAACCCTGGCTTATTCCAAATTTAAAAATCTCTGAGAGGAGAAAAGGAACAAGCAAAGGAATTAGAGAAAGAGAAGTCCATGAATGAGGACTACGAGGAGAGTATGGTATCCTGGAAGGCAAGTTTTAAAAAATGGTACAAGGAAAAGGGCTCAAATGCCACTCACCTATCACGTCTGATGAGGACTGAGAGCTGACCGTTGGATTTAACACAAAGCACATGGATACTTTGACAAGAGCAGTTGTAGAAGTGTGGTGGGCAGTCTTATTGGAGTGTGTTAAAGAGAGACTAGGTGAAGAGGAATCAAAGATCATGATATAGACAGCTGTTTCAAGAAAAGGAGAAAAATGAAGTAGTAATGGAAAGGGAAAGTGGAGTCAAGAACCTTTTTTTTCCCCGCAATGGATAAATTAACATGTTTTCATAATGATGGGAATGATCCGGTAAAACTGAGAAGTTTTGATGATGTGTAAGAGGTAGATAAAAAGTGCTAGAGCAGTGTCTTTCAACAGGTTAGAGGGGAAGGGATACAGTGAACAAGTGGCAGGGTTGACATTAGATAGGGACAGGGAGTTCCTCCACAGTAACATGAGGGAAGGGAGAGTGTGAGAGCTCAGATGCTGGTACATGAGTAGATATGGTGGTGAGATCTTGCTCTCTTCAGTTTGCTTTCTCAGTGAAATAGTGAGCAAGGTCATCAGTTGGATGAATAAGTTTCTTAACCACATCCCAGTGATGTCTCTATTGGGACACATTGCTGGAAGTTAGAGTTCATTGATTTATTCATTTATTGAACATTCACAAAGCACCTGCTCTGTGGCCTGCGTGCAGACTCAGCTTGAGGCTCACAATTGAAAAGATTGACACGTGAACACACACAGTCCAGTATGATGTGCACTCAGGCAGACTTCCACGTATAGAAGAGGAATAACTAACTTGACCTGAGAAAGTCCAGGAAGACCTCAGAAAAAAAAGATGAAAACTTAGTTGGATCTTAGAAGATAAGAGTAGACATTTTCCAGGTGGAGAAAGAAGAGAAAGTTATTCCAGGCCCAGGGAATACCATAAGCAAAATCTCAGAAGAGTGACCAATATCGTGGATATTTTGGGAACGTCACAACCTCTGTTAAAAAGACAGGACTTGTGACTGTAAAAGTAGTTGGCACCACTCTGTGAAGGGCCTTGAACATCAGGCGAGGAATTTGGACAGTGATTGTCCTTAAAGATCTTAAGCAGGGTTTGACCTCTAACTGAAAAGAGGCTGAGAAAAGGTGGACTTAGATGAGGAAAGCCATCTTGTAGGGGAGGCAGGGCAGAGATCCTTTAATAGAGAGGACAGTGGGGTTCAGAGGCAGAAGTATGTCCAGAGTAGGATATGGAAGAGTCTGCCGTGGCTGCTAAGGAGAGTCTTTTCTCCCTGAGTTAGGAAGTAGCTCCCCATTGACATGCAGAAAGCACTGCCCGCTTTAGTGCTTTTAATAAAAATGGAAAATATGGGCTTGTGTGATGCTTTTAATCATTTTGGAATTGTAAAGAGCTCTGGACTTTGGGGGCCAGGATGGCCCTGGTATGAACATAAATTAGCCTAACCGAGTAGCTTGTGCTGTTTATGGGCACTATTTGCTGTAAATTTGGTTCTGATGCTAGAGCCATGTGTCACCCACACAACTCTCAGCCTCAGCCTGCCACCTCCTGAAAACTGCAAGGGCTGCATTTGGCTTCAGCTCCCAGTTAGAAGGGTCATGGACTCTAAGATGAATTGGGAAGTCCCTGTGTGTTCTTTAATTTGCTAACTCATTCTGAAAGCTGGGACTGATTACCTACTCTGTGCTAGGCCCTGTGCCACATACTGGGAACACAGAGAGGAGATAGACCCTTGAGGAGCCCATAGTCTCAGATACTGATAATTTCAACAAAAATAGTCAGGGCCAGTTGGGGCAAAATGAAAGGAGAGATCACTTCAGGAGGAGCTCTGGCTCTGGGCACTGACTCATCCCTGGGAAATGGGTGGCTCTGGCCTGCTTGCTTAGAACTCTTGAAAAGCAGATGGGCACCAAGGGTTTTGGCTAAGGTATTAGGTAGACACAGGGCAGGGTACTAGCTCTTTGCTAGCTGTGTGATCTTCAGCAAGAAGATCTGAGCCTCAGTTTCCATTTGTAAAAGGGAATGCTTCCCCATGGGATTGTCATAATATGGATGTCAGTCTCCTAACACACACTTGGGCCATGGTAGACTCTCTACAGACATTAGCTCCCTAGCCCCCTCTCCCCAGTCTTATGCTTACCTCTTCCATGGGGATCCGCTGCAATGAATCATTCTCCGTCTCTATCAACAGGTTCCTTCGTGGTCAAGGGCACATATTAGCAAGGTATCTCTCTCCATCACTGAACAATTCAGTGGCTCCCAGGTGCCTAAGAATAAAATCCAAACTCCTAAGTAGGGCACCTGAGACTCTATACTATGCTTCAAGCCACTCAGGACCATCTCCCACACATCCTTCCTGTCCTCTAAGCCCCAGTCATACTAGGATATTCACCGTGCCCCAAGCGCACATGTGCTTTCCCATCTCTGAGCCTTTGTTCCTGCAGAAGCCTCTGCATTGGACACCTGGACCCCGTTTCCCTCTTCCCCACCTAGGGAAATCCCATCTTCCCTACAAGAAACAGTCTTAATGCCTTCTACTCGGGAACGTCTCCATGATGCCCCCAATTACCATGAACTGCCTTCATCTCTGTGATCCCACAGCATCCTTCTGGCATCTCACACTTATCTACTGACTTTGACAAGAGCTAATGGTGTACAGGTTTGTGTCCGTCACCATCCTGAAACCCCTCAGAATGTCCTGGAACCAGAGAATGAGACTGGAACCTAATATGGTGATGCCTATAAGTCTGTGGCTTACGGAGCTGCCTGAGGATGCTCCCAGAGACGTACACAGCTCAAAGCAGGCTTTAGAGCACTGTCATTCCCTCCTAGCACATGGAGCCCTTAAAGAGACACACATTGTACAGTGAGGAAACAGTGGCTCAGAGTGAGGAAGTGATAGAGCCAGGGGTCCAGGTATTTTTTTCACCATGGCACACCGTCTCATCCAAAAACACCCATTAAGCAACCATTCCTCGGGTCCTACTGTATGCTAGGCAGGGCTGGCTTCCAGGTGTGCAAAGTGCAATGTCGCAAGGCCCCACACTCAGAAGGGGCCTACCCTTAGGATTTAATGCTCTGTGGTCACCATTTTAAAATTCTTGGTAATTTTATCTTTGCATCTGTGTTTTATAAGTAAAGTCTGATGGGACAGTAAAGCATGCACCAGGGGCTTGGAGTGTCAGCTCATGCATAGTCCTGACTCCCACCACTTCCCCACCTTCTCAGAATAGGTTCTTAGCTGCCAGCTCCCTTCCACACTGGCACAGTGGGCCTCCCTTGGCCTTCCCTTCCCCAGGATGGCAGCACCATGCTGTGTTCAGCAGGCAACTAGGCAGAGACAAGCCTCTCCCCTGTCCTCACCCAGGTACTTAGCTCATCCCAGTGTGAGGATTGCAACATCCTTGGGGATTGCCATCTGCTGTGGATTGGGGCAGCAGGCCTGTGGGAAGGGAGATGTTTGGAGTGACTTCTCTGCCCCCATCCAGGGCTCAGCATGTCAGTCTGCAGCTGGCAGGAGGGAGAGCCAAGCATCCAGTGGGCCTTGTCCATGTCTGCGCTGAGTCTCAGAATGGAGCCTCTGGGCACCTGTGATGGTCTTCATTCACCCCCAGCTATCCCCATACCCAAAGGAGTATGACATTAAATAACAAATAAAAAATACCATGAGCGCATAACTGGTCAAGAGACAAACAGCAGAAGAAAAGAGAAAGCTTTATTTTTTAGTACCTTTTATGGCACTTTTTTTTTTTTCCTGCTTTTTGAATTAAGAGCACTACAGTTTCATTTTTCACTCCAAATTATGTAGCCAGTCTTGGTGCTAAACCCTGTGCTGGGCACCAGGAATGCAAATTTGAATAATTCACATATAACCTTTGCCTTCAAGGTGGCTGTTGAGTCTGAAGTTTGGACTAAATCAGAGGATCAGCAAATTTTTCTGTAAAGGACAATAGAGTAAATATTTTATGCTTTGCAGGCCAAATAATCTCCGTCACAACTGCCTTTGTGGTGATAAGCAGCCACAGACAGTATATAAACAAGTGAGTGTGGTTGTGTTTCAATAAAAGTTTATTTATGGACATGGAAATTTGAATTTCATATAATTTTCACATCACGAAATATTTTTTTTTATTTGCTCCCACTCATTTAAAGATGTAAAAACCATTTTTTAGCTGTGGACTGTGTAAAAATAGGCAGCAGGCCAGATTTGGCCAGCCAGCCGCAGTTTGCCAAGCCTAGACTAGGTGATCTCTAACAGCCTTTTGGCACTCGCCAGGTGAGTCCCAAAGAGTTTGGTCCTCCTTCTCACTTTCCTTTCCTCTGTTGCTTTTTTTGTCTTTCTCTTTACCTGCCTCTGTCTCCATCTTTGTCACTCCAGTTCTCGTTCTTGCTCTCACTTTCCCTCTCTCTCTACATATACACACGTACCCCAAACACACACACCCACGCACTTGGTCTACAAAGCCCATGAGGCATCCATCTCAGCACAAGGAGCTCTTTTCTTCTTTCAACTGGTGGAAGGACTGGAGCCAGTGCTTTCTCTCCACAGGGGGCCAGCTGCTGAGTTCTTCCTTGCCTAGTAATTACAAAGCCATCAAAGCAGAGACAAGGGGGATCCAATGTAGCATTCTCTACTTGCAGAGAAAAAATATTGACACATTTAGGGAAATAATAGGCAGACGAAGAAAAGCATGTCCTCTATTCTCTGCTCCATCTATATCCACAGACACGTCTTTGTAAATGTGTTTTTGAATAGAATACAAATGTGATATTCAGAGGAGCAGTGGACAGTTGTCACCATCTGCCCACACACAGGAGCTGACTCAGGGAAGAAAAGGTTTGATTCTGAGAAATTACAGTGTTTTGCAAGAAGACTGCAGACAATTCATTGTATTTTCTTGATCACCTACTGTGTGGTTATAGTTAGAAGGCTATGAGAGGCAGCGAAATGTGATACAATGAGTAGACTGGGCTCTGGAAACAGTCAGATTTGGGTTTGAATTCCGGGCTGGTAGCTTTTAGCTATACTGCCTAGAAAAATTAACTGAAACCCTTTGAGCTTTAGTTTTCGTCTGTATAATAAGGGTAACATGCACACTTCAGAATCGTTAACAAGATTAGAGGTTTGACTAAGAGATGTAAAGCACAAAATGCAGTGCCTGGCACATGATAAGCCCTTACTCAATGATAGAGTTGGTTTTAGCTGCGATCAAGTCAGCCCCTGACTCATGGCGACCCCATGCACAACAGGATCAGACTGCCAGGCTTTTCTTCATAGTCTGTCTTAGTCTGGAACTTCTGCTGACTTGTTCAACATCATAGCAATGCACAAGCCTCCACTGACAGAAGAGTGGTGGCTGCATTGGCTGGAAATTAAACCTGAGTCTCCCACATGGAAGGTGAGAATTCTACCAGTAAACCACCACTGCCCTCAGTTCAATGGTAGGTGCTAGAAAGCTAACGCTAGAAAAAGGCAGAGCCAGAAGCCAAGCCCTGGGTATGACTGTAAAGCATATACTCTCTGTGTGCTTGTAGTGTAGGTGTCCTGGAGCAGGAGAACCCTCGGGGGGTGGGGGGGTTATGACTGATAAAACAAAGCCTTGATCAACTACACGTAATGCTTTCCCCTTCATTTATTGGCAATCGGACCCTGTTCTTATTGTTTATTTAGCTAGTCATCCAGTAAATGCTGGACAGTAACATTTAAGTAGCAACAACAACAACAATAAAATGTTTTAAAACACCTCACAGCTTTGATCACCAGCTGTTTGCCAGCTATGTAGTCTCTTCTGATTCTGCTCAATCATTGATTTATTCAAGTATATATATTAGGCATCTACTTCGTGTCATAGAGATGCTGGGGCTGCAGTGGTAAATGAGACAGTTCTCACCTTCAAGGAGCTCACGGTAGACTGAGAAAATAAACAGGCAATTGTAGGATGGTAGCAAAAGTGCTATGACAGGTGAAGTACAAGGTATCCTATTAGCACAGAAGAATGGTATCTCAACAACCTTGAGTGTCAGAGAACGCTTACAGAGGGAAATCACCTGTAAGGTGAGATTTGGAGAAGGAGGGAACGGTAGCTAACCAAGGAAGAATTGTGGCAAGAAGGATGATCCAGGCAAAGGGAACCATGTATAAGAAGCTACGGAGGCAAGAGGAAAGCATGGTGTACTGGGGGGACGGAGGTGATCAGTCTGGCTGGGGCCTGCAGTGGAGTGGGGGCTCGCATGGGGACTGTGGGGCAGGCAGGGGTAGCATGATTGTGTTAAGTCATTTAGACCTTACTATTCTGTCCACTGGGAATTTGACGAGGGGAATAGCATGTCAGATTTTCATTTTTGAACTTTCATTCTGGTTAGGGGGTGGAGAATGGATGGAGAGACGTGAAATTAGAGGCAGGAAGACCAGTTTGTAGCTGTGTGGCCATGGATAAACTCCTTTATATTCCTGGACCTCAGTTTCCTTACTTATAAAATAGAATTATGAAACATACCTCAGAATATCCCAAGGCTTAATTGAGCCAGTGTAAGGGAAGTGCCTAGTCCCCAGCCCTCAGGAAGGGTTGGTGTCTATGTCCATCTTCCACTCTGCCCCCGGGCTAATGGCAGAGCTACGTATACAGTAAGTGCTAACCAGTGTGCAGCTAGGGCTGACTGAGTGACTGCCGTCTACTGTCGTTATTGTTAAATGCCGTTGAGTCGATTCCGACTCACAGTGACCCTATAGGACAGAGGAGAACTGCTCTGTAGGGTTTCTAAGGAGCGGCTGATGGATTCCAACTGCCAGCCTTTTGGTTAGCAGCCAAGCTCTGAACCACTGCGCCACCAGGGCTTCCCTGTCTACTGGAAGCATCAAAATGGGATACCCAGTGATATTTACAGCTAGGGAGTAGACTGTACTACTCAGGGTCCTAAAAACCTAAATCTGAACCTAAAACAAATCTTTCTCTTGTGTTCTTGGAGAGAAACATTTGCAAAGAGGACAAGAACTGCCCAAACAAAACAAAAACAAACACACTTGAAACGGGTGAGTTTTGAGCTCCACTGTGGAACCTTAGCCTGTGTTGCTGAGAGAAGTCCTTTTGGCCAGACCTGGCTTCCTTTCCTCAGGCCTCATGAGAGATTCTTCTTGGCTTTCTCTGAGGGTGAGGAGAATGCCTCTTGCCAAGCAGAGAGGGCCTTGGACCATTCTCTCCTCTGCAGTATCTTGAAAGTGAGGATCTAGGAGGATCGTGGGAAAGAGGCCCATCTCTTGCACAGTGGCCCAATCTCAGCCCTTGATCTCCTGCAGAACTCCCCATGCTTAGGGAGGACGACATCATCGATCCTCAGTGGGGAATTAAAAGACAGGAAGAGCTCAGAGCATCCTTAAATCCTGGTGAGGCTATAGTAACACTACCTGCTATGCATTTCTGAGTTTTACTGGAATCCACTTTTGTCTCAAAACTTTTTAAAGAACTCTTTATTCAGGGAAAACATCTAGGTGCTGGGGCTGCATTTGGTGCCAAGTCAGGCCCAAGTGAGTAGTTCAGTGCCACCAAAGATGGTGAACCTAGAGCAAGAGAGGAGGTTACCCTGAGAGTTTAAAATGCAAATAGAGCTAAAACCTTAGTACTCAACAGATAAGTGGGAAAAGTCAGTTCTCACTGTAGGAAATACAATGAATAAACAAGATAATGAAAAAGAGTTCAAACCCACCAAATCATCTTAAAAAGAAAAAAAAAGACAATTAAAATAACAGTCAGGTACCATATGATAACCATTATATTAGCAAAAAACTATTCTGGAAGTTAAAATCCCCCATGCTGGCAAGGCTATAGTAAAATCTTTATCTCACATGCTATTCATGGATATATAAATTGAAGTGATCCTATTGAAAAGCAATTTGGCACTATCTATCAGAGTAATAAAAAGGTACATATTTTCTGACCCAGTAGTTCCACTCTTGGGTATTCATCCCAGAGAAATAATCTAATCCAAATGAAGGAAAATGCTATATGCAGGAAGATGTTTATTATAATGTCATTTATAATAACAAAACAATAACAGCCTAAATATCCTATATTTAAGTAAACTATGCACTTTCACTAAATGTAACATTATGAAGTCATTAAAATAACGTTTACGATGACTATTTAATACTATTGGAAAACTTCTTGTGATATAACGTAACCTAAAAATAACAATACAGACAATAGGAAAATCATATTTATGCCATGATTACATCTTTGATTTTTATACATAATTATAACCCATGCATTGCAAGCACATATACTTAGACAAAGACTAGAAAACACATGGAAAAAATGGAAATAGCTTGATTTGTTGAGTTTTTGTGTGAATTTTTCTCTTTTTTATTTTGATATCATTAATATTATTATGTTAATAATATTATATACTATACACCCATTGCCATCAAGTCGATTCTGACTCATAGCAACCCTATAGATCAGAGTAGAACTACCCCATAGGGTTTCCAAGGAGTGGCTGGTGGACTCAAACTACCGACCTTTTGGTTAGCAGCCGAGCTCTTAACCATTGCACCACCAGGGCTCCTCATTATATACTATAGAAAGAGTATTTTTAAGGGAATGGGCTTTAAAGTCAGACAGACTCCATTGCTTGCTAGCTATGTGACTTGAGGCAGTTTACTTAACCTCTCTGAACTTTGGTTTCCTTATCTCTAAGTACCTGCATTATGAGAGTGTTATGAGTATAAAATGAGTAAACGTAAATACAGAAACCTGTTACATAGTAGATGTTCAATAAAAGTTTTTATATGTTAAGTGTTTATAGAAAGATTTGTCAGTTTACACAAATATATATTTAACATAAATATGTATTTTTATGTAAATATGAATACATACATATGCCTATGTGTGTAAAACAAGAAGATAAAATAAAAATAGTTTAGAAAAGTGAGGCAAGGAAAAATAAGGCAGTTCAGCACATGTTAATTCCCCTCACTTTCCCAGTTCCTGTCTATGAAAAGTGTAATGGGATTTAAGAATATTCTGGCTGCATTATTCAGAAATCAGATATGAATGATGCTTTTTTCAATAGAAGAAAGATCTCCTCCCCAACCTCACTCTACTCCTAAACACATACACACACACCCACACACACACCACATACACCCCCCCCACACACACACACCACACCACACCCACCACACCACACCCACACACCCCACACCCCACACACACACACATACACACCCCACACACACACACACCACACACCCCACACACACACCCACCACACCACACACACACACCCCACACACCACACACACACACACACCACACACACACACACCACACCACACACACCACGCCACACACACACACACACACACCACACCACACACACACACCCCACACACCACACACACACACATACACCCCCCACACACAAACACACCACACACCCCACACACACACCCACCACACCACACACACACACCCCACACCACACCCACCACACCACACACACACACACACACACACACACACACCACCACCCCCCCCACACACACACACACATACACACCCCTCTCATCAAATTTCAAGATGCTTCACTGGAGTTCCAAGAAAATAGCATTTTGGTCTTTTTTTGTTCGTTTGTTTTTTGGTTTTTGTTTTTTGTTTTTCGGTGAACACATTTGCTTTCCCCATGTAACAAAAGGTATCATTTTTCTTTTAATTACGGGTTGTTATTATGCATTGCTTTTATTTGGCGAAGATGTTTGTTTCAGGAAAATTAATTTAGACAGTTCCATTTCTCAAGCAACAATACCTTCTGTCCCAGGCTTACAAAGAACAATTAGATCTGGATTCTTTCCCCACAATCACGCTGGCAATTTCTTGTGGAAAGTAGTGGTCAATCACTGTGGAATGGAGCTTCCGTGAGAGCCAGTCAAATGCAGAAAATAGTCTTTTATGCCTGGCACTTTTACTTCCTGCGGTATATATAACCATGACATTGTGCAGAGGCATTTCTCTGGCTGGGCAGGAACACAGATTAATGTTGCTACACTTTGAGTGCCAGAATTTTATTCCGAATGTCATGAATTTTTCACAGGAACTCCACAGTTTCGTGCAATTCAGCAAACAGAACTGAGAGTCTGCTGCGTGCCAAGTGCAGTGGAAGGAGCTGAAGATACTGATGTGATCACACCGTGTCCCTGTCCGCAGACCTGCCCAGGATGAGTCAGACAGAGAGTTACCACATGCACTGATAACGCCTGTGGCCAAGGGTAGCACAAGGCGCTCAGGGAGCCTTGAAGAGGCACCTCACCTGGCGTGGGAGAGCAGAGAAGGCCTCCAAGAAGTGGCCGTGTATGAGCTGAGTCAAATAGAGAGAAAGAGGGGAGGAAGGGCTTTCCAAGCATGAAGTCTTCGAATTAAAAATAAAAGTCTTACCAGACTTTCTACCATTTACCCAGAGGTTATGTGCCAAACATCAGGCTAACTGCTTTACTAGTTGGTGGGTTGGTAAACCCATTTCAAAGTATTTAACTGACTTACCCGTGGTCACTTAGCCAGTATGTGGTAGAGACAAATTCAGAGGGGATAAATTGCTGGCTCAAATCATACAGCAAATAAGTGGCAAAGCTGGGGCCAGAGCAAGCACAAAGTGTCTGCCTGCCAAGTGTTTCTGATCTATTATTTCATTCAGTCCTTTCCACGTTCTGTGAGAAGCTGTTGTGAACTCCTTTGCACACTTGCTGAATCTGAAGGGGAACAGGAACAAAAAAAGACTGTGTTGAACACTTACTTGACAGTGATAGTATCTTTTTAGAACTTGCAGCCACCAAAACTCTTCCACCTAAGTACCCCTGAAAGTAAGAGAGAGTGACCTTGATGATCTCAAAAAATCTGAAGCTTTACTGTTCTGTTGAGTTTTCTCTTTTAAAAAAATGTGTATTTTATATTCTAATGCAAAATAATGTTTGTTGTAACTTAGAAATTATGTGTGAAATTATATTCCAGTTTAAAAACTCTTTTTATCCCCATTTTAGAGATGGGGGAAGTGAGAGTGAGTTTAAGTAATTTGTTCAAGAGCTATACCACTCTTGAGTGAACGGACTAAGATCTGTGCTCATCATCTATTCTTTGCCCTTACCCACAGCACAGACCTGTGGCTTCTTACTGAGGGTCCAGTGCTCTTACCACCACATTCCGGCTATCTCTGTGCTCCATAAGCCATGTACAAAAGCCGCATGGAAGTCAGGTTTGCTGATGCCAGATATGGCTCTGCTAGTATGTCACTGCATGATCTGGGGCAAGTCCTGTCACCCTGGGCCTCAAGCACCCTTTATAAGGACCCTAAGAAGAGATTTCCCTCAGACTTCGGGCCAGGGAGGGTAGAGACTCTGTACTATAATGTTTTATCTGGGGTTTTTGTTTATGTGTTTTTGTTTTTCCCTTAGCACATTGAGTATCTTGTAACTAATTGAGTTTTCCACCGTGCACAGATGCTAAAAATCTCAGAATCACATTTGTAGCTCACCTCTAGCAAATGGGCAGCATATCACAGGACATGAATTGTAACATGTCCTCACACCTCCATTTTTTTTTCATTTCTTTAATTACATATTTTTTGGTAGTATGTTGTATTATAAGCTTCTTCAGATTCTTTTTTGAAATTAATATATATTAAATAACCAAATATGTAAAGAAACAAAAAGAATATAATGTTTTAGAGAGATGTTCTGATAATCTTGAGAACTGAATTTAAGCGTAAATAGATCCATTAGCTCCCTGAGACAGAGGGTAGTCAGGGCCTCATCGCCAATCCATGTTCCTCTCCTTCTGTTCTTTCTGAAAAGTTGACCCCACTTCCTCAGTGAAAAGTAAAATTGTTCTCATCCTGTACACACACACACCATAGCACCCATTGCTGTTGAGTCAATTCCTTCTCATAGCAACCCTATAGGACAAAGTAGAACTGCCCCATTGGGTTTCCAAGAAGCGGCTGGTGGCTTCAGACTGGCAACCTTTTGGTTAGCAGCCAAGCTTTTAACCACTGTGCCACCAGGGCCCCTCCCATCCTGTAGGGGCCATTTTAATTACCAGCTCTTGAAAGGAAGCCCTCCTGGTTACTCCTGGGTTAAAATCACTTGAATCAAATAAATAGAATAACATTGGAACTCAGAACAAATTACTAACTAAGTGCCTTGCCCCATCTACACTCCGCCACCCTGCTCCCTCTTTTTCTTAACGGTTTTTTTCTGGACATCTATCCTTTTCTAGGAACTGAGATATAGACATACATCCCTTCTTTCCAATCTACTAAAGGAAACAAGCAAACAGTATAGAACTATATGGCAGGTGACTTTGAGCAGGTTCCTTCTCTGTGGCATCAATTTCCTTTCCTCTAAAATAAAACAGTTGAGCTAGATGATCTCCAAGACTTCTTGCTCTGACATCCCAGGAGGCTATATTATGGGATAGCCTGACTCATGCTCCATACAGACAACCTTAGTGAAGAAGAGTAATCACAGGTTTAAAGCATAAATTGAAGGCTTAAAAGGTATACTTTTTTTAATTGGAAAGTTTGATTCTACCAAAGAAATGTTGTGACTTATTCAAAACAAGTAGAAGAAGGATTTATAATCATGTAACTTGCTCTGGTAATAAGCCAAAACACTATGTCTTCAACATCCTTCTTGAAACCCTACCATATAAGAGGTACAGGGAGAAAACAGATATATGAAAAAAAAACAAAATTCAGCTCCTGGTCTTGAAGGAGAAGGTAGCGGGTGGGAGATAAAGAGAGGAGAGGGGGAGGTGGAAGACAAAGACAAACATGTAAACACCTAACTATAATATAAAACAAAAAACCAAACCCATTGCCGTCGAGTCAAATCTGACTCATAGAGACCCTATAGGACGGAGTAGAACTGCCCCATAGGGTTTCCAACAAGTGGCTGGTGGATTCGAACTGCTGACTTTTTGGTTAGCAGCTGAGTTCTTAACCACTATAATGTGAGACACTTTAAATCAATGCTTAGATGCTAACGGACCCATGGGTGCACGTAGTGGGCATTTGTCAGCTATGTACGCCTCCTTTCCAGACTTGACCTCCACTCACTATCGCTTTAGATGCAATGCCTGTTCTTGCACTTCCTCACATGGGCCTCATATCGCCCGAGGAGGGTAGAGAAGAAACAGTCTCTCCTTGCATGTCATCTTCGGACTAGTGGCTGGAACGTCCTTCCTCTCACTGTTTCTTGATGCCTGGGTCTTTCTTCCAGAGCTGGAGAGGACCGAGTCCTCCAGCATGAGACCCTGTCTGACTCTTTGGGGTGGTAGGATGGGATATGTATCTTTTCTCTCCAGCAGGAGTAAAGAGTTTCAGCTGTTTATCCAGTCCTGTTTAAGACCCTGACCTAGATTTCTGTTACTTAGTCATGTAACACATATTTAGGCAGAGCCTACTCTGCCAGGCAAACTGTTAGGCACTAGAGATTAAATGGACAACTAAATACTGGCCATTCTGTTGTGGAGCTCAGAATGTAATGGGAATGACATTAAATAAATATAAACACAAGTATGTACACACTCTGAAGGATAAGTACAAAAGAGCACCCTTGGGTTGTAGCTTCTACCATTCTGCTGCGTGCAGCGGCTGTGCAGCACCAACCACAACAGCTCATGCTGCTCCTCTGCCTAGAAACCCAGGAATCAGCCAAGATTTTTTCCCCTCATCCCTCACAACTAACAGAGCATAGGCTTCAGAGGAAAACAGTATGGGTTTGAATCCAGGCCTTTTCACTTAGCAGGTGTGAACTTGGGCAAGTAACCTAACCTCTGGAGCCTCAGTTTCTTCATGTGTAAAAAGAGGGAATCATGCCTGTCTCAAAGGGTGGCAGTGAGGACTGGGCAAATAGTAGTTGCTGCAGCCACTGCTGCTATTAATTCTACTTCCAAAATGTTGCATATGCTCCTCTCCATTTCCAGTTGTCCTGCTTTTTTGCAGCCCACGAGAGGCTAAACTAAGATGCTCCTTTAAGGTGCCCAGGGGATGAAAGCCACTTGCATGCCTGGCTTTTCCAATAACAGGAAGCTACAAGAGCAGGAACTACTCAGCAAAATATATTGAAGCGATTTCGCATGTGCAGCCCTAGCTTTTTTCTGCTATCCTTCTCTGCTTCCAACTGGACTTAACCCTTAGTCATGTGATTCTGTTTCATCCCTGAGTGATGTTCACTCCTCTCCCTGAGTAAAGGGCTCATGCATTTTTTATTATGCTTGGAATAGGTGCCAGAAAGGGAGGCTGAGCCCTGGCTACTACTCAGGATCCTCAGAGAAGACTGTGAGATGAGGGTGGGGATAGTGTCCAGGAATAATCCAGCAGGCCAGGGTGGATCTGAAGGATGCTCTGAACCATGGTCAAAGCACCTTGTACATTTTCCCATATTTTACTTTGGAACACTTACCAAATTGAAAGTAATTCTTATTGCATGATTATTTGCTTTTTTTTCTGTCTTCCCTGCTTCACTGTTAGCTAGCTCTTTGAGGTCAGGGGCCGTGTCTTTCTCACTCTACCCCAGCAAGATGCCAGATACATAGTAGATGCTCCAATGATATTTGTTGAATTAACAAAAAATAAATAAATGAAGAGTTATAGAGTGAAGGCAAGGTGCTATCTGGGTAAGCTGTGTGGCCCATCAGTTGTTCAGCATGAGGAGAGGTGGAACAGGGGCCTTGTCAAGGGCAGGAGCCAAGGCTGGGAGCAGGTAAGGTGGTGGTATGCAGAATGGTCAGGCAAAGAGAAGGCCAACATCCTAGTTCAGAGGAGTGTGGGTATGAGGCCAATGCTTTGAGACAGTGTTTCCAGAACTTTCATAATTCCTGCTCCTTTTCTCACAGAGGTGGCTGGCCTCTCCCCACTCCTTTCCCCTGCCAGGTGACAGCTTACGTTCTGCATATCACACCGACCTACTGAGGTTTGGTTATGAAAACAATAGGTACTTTTTGTTTGTTGTACAAATAGGAAGTTATATTATAACATAAAAACTCTTTTTTCATATATTACATACAACTCATGGAGGTTTTTGATACTGTCCTTTAATGCCAAGCTAAGAAATCTAGTCTCTATAAAAAATGCAATGGTGATCATTAAATTATTCTAAGAACGGGGAAAAAAATTAGTTTTAGAGTGATCAGTTCTGCAACCAGTGAAGAGGCTAGACTGGAATCAGAGAGATTAGAAATGATGAGTTCAGAGAAAGGCCAGTGGCACATCAGGTATTTTCCAGAGAGCTACTATTGAGGACAGGGCAGGGAGGGGGCATGGGATCCCCAAATGACTGGAAAGTGACTGCTGGGGAGGGGAATAACTAAGCAGGAAGGAAGGTTGCAGGAAAGGGAGGGGCCTGAGCCCTGAAGCCAAATGTGTACCTCTATCTCTGTAACCCCATTTCTGGGTGCTGATCCCCAGGTCTTCCCCATGATGGTTGGCTCCTGGGGTGACAGGAGAATGCACAGGGATTACTGGTGCTCTTGTTTAAATCATCTCTGGTCGATGCCGTGAAAGATTGACTTTTCCCCAAATAGCAATCCTGCACAAAACACAGAAAGCAAACAGAACACATAATCAGCAACTATTCCCTTCTAGCACGCAGAACCCCACACATCAAAGCAGCGCCTGAGCTCCCAGAAACCACTTCCCTTCTCATCCCGGGAAGCAACTTCAATGTAGTCGTGACCAAAACAATAAGCCCATTTTTAACCCTAGCCTCATATTCACCGATCTAGATGAAGAAGGCCAAATGTTGTGTGGTCTCCTCCCTGGATCCACAAGACAGAAGCAGAGAAGGTTTTGAGAAAAATCATGGGGGCAGTGCGTAAGTGTGTGTGAGTGTGTAGGTGTTTCTGTAGATGGGAAGGATACAACAGAAGACCTCTTCTGATAATCAGTTCAGTGGGACCCTGTCTAGTTGTCATTATGGTAATAGGGTAATAGGAAATGAGCATCATTTATGGGTCAGGCACCAGGCTAGTTGCCGAGGGGAGAGAAAAGGATGAAGCCCCTGCCCTCAGCAGAGAGGATGGAGGAGTAAACATGCCATGGAGATGCAGTGTGATGGTGCTCTGATGGCAAGATCCAGTCAGCCCTTCTGGCAGGTCAAAAAAGTCTTTACAGAAGAGGTGACATGTGAGTTAGGAGCTGAATAACAAGTAGAAATTAGCCAGCGAAAGTAGTTGGGTGCAGGGTTATTGTTCCAAGTAGAAAGATCATCATGTGCAAAGGTATAGAGGTGAGCAGAGCAAATTTGGGGTACTGGAAGTTGTTCGTTGTGGCTGGTGTTCAGAATTTGAGAGGGCAGATGGAAGGTCATGGAAGTCCTCCAGTAGTCACTAAAGGGTTAGAGTTTATCCTGTAAGAATCCCTGATGAGTATTAAGATGTGCATTCTAGAAAGTGCACTCCGTTTGCAACATGGACGATGAACTGGAGGAGGTAAGACTAGAAGCAAGCAGACCAGTTTCTCTCAGCTGCTGCTTTCTGTTAGGCCCCTGTCATGCTTATCAGTTGCTCAGCATGTGGAAAGGTTGGAAGAGGCCTTGTGAAGGGCAGCAGCCAGAGTCAGCTGTGGGTAAGATGGCAGTGTGCAGAATGCTAGGCAAAGAGAAGGCCAGCGTTCCAGTCAACTGGGGTGTGGGCATGAGTTCAGTGCTTGGAGACAGTATTTCCCATTCTGCACACTCTTTTTATGCAAGGGGTACCTAACTGCCCACTACCTTGAGTAACATCCCTAGGATAGCACAGCTAAGAGGTGACGGAATCAGGATTCACACCTTTGTCTGATTTTGAGCCCAGTGTTCTTTCTACAAAATTCTTTGTATAATTGTAATCAGAGGGGCTTCAGATATAAAAATCGAGCACCTTTGCAGGTTGTATATTGCCTGGAAGAGTCTCCCCCAGATTCAGAAGTTTTTGTCTGCATCAGTAGGCTGCACTAGCTGTGTTCTTCAAACTGCTTCCTTGTGAAAAAAATCACCAAGTAGTATCCTATTGGTGTTTGGTTGATTAATGCCACCTTCACTGAAAAAAAAAAAAAAAGAGAGAGATTAGAACGTATGAAACAAAATCACAGTAGAAAAGATCAAACATATCAGTTATGACAGTAAATATATTGTGCCAATCTCTTCTATTTCAAAACAAAGCCTCAGCTTGGGACACAAAAATAACATGTTGCATAAGATTCAACTAACTTCAGTTACTGTATATAAATACAATATCATTAAATACACACACATAGTGAGAAAGATGACAAGAAAATACCCCAACATGTTAGCTATGGTTCTCTTTCAGCAGTGGGGTTTCATTAGTTTTTATTCTTTGCTTTCTAAATTTTCCAAAATGGCAAAAATAGCCATGTGCTGTTTTCATAATTACAAAAATTCAAAAGACAGGTACTCTAACTTGGAACAACAATACTTGTCACTGAAGATGACTGAACCCACAAAAGGTCCAAAATTCCCGGGTAAGTTTTCTAATTGACCCAGCTTTCGGTGCTTACATCCTTGGGTCAATCAACTGTGAACAGAGGTGGGGTGACATTGCACTAACAAATAGCTTCCACTGGATGCTTGAGGGAATAATGGCTAACTCCTGGAGCAAGGATTCTAGGAGACAATTTCTTAAGCATCCACTACAGATGCTCTAGGAACCCTGGTGGTACAGTGGTTAAATACTTGGATGCTATCTGAAAGGTGGGCAGTTTGAACCCACCAGCCACTCTGAGGGAGAAAGATGCAGTCTGCTTCCGTAAAGATAGATTCATAGCCTTGGAAACCCTATAAGGCATTTCTGCTCCGTCCTATAGGGTCACTACGCATCTGAATCAACTCGATGGCAACAGGTGTAGATGCTCTGGCAACCTCTTATTGTTGTTGCAACCTCTGGGTGGCATCAATTCAGAAGTTACTCCTGTTGTCCTTGGGACCCTCATCCCTCAATGGAGTCATGGCTCAGCATTCACCACACTGTTTAGGCCCAGCAATGGGTTTCTTCTGAATGCCAGTGGGGCAGCACTTTTCCTGGGAAGACTGGACGCCGGACTTATATACAGCTGTCAGTCAGCCTGCCCTGTTAGCTGACCAAACCTGCCATCTCCATACAAAAGGCCATTATCTCTTTCTGTCATTAACTAATTATAGTATAGGTAAATGTTTATGCCAATATGCCCCTTCTCTATATAACTGTTTATACATTATTGGCCAAATTCCACAAATTATGCACCTTATTTTTACAAATGCCATACAGTTTCCATTGGCAGTACCAAATAATTATGCTAGGTAGGCTATTTAGTAACGAATATTTTCATTTTCATGTAATTCCTTTTATTTTTAAATAATTAATTTAATTTTGAATAATTGAGGGACTTATTTGCATATTTCAGTTTCTTGGCTAAAAATTGTAATACAGTTATTCATGAACATATACTTTTGTTTTTGTTTGCATATAGTATGCCCAGATTTAGCAATCCTGTCTTATGATGTATAGGTTAAAACAATAGCCCACACTTACCTGCTTATGCCACTAGGTGATGCATACATATGTCAATGAACTATAGGTGAAATGGGCTTGTCACCAGGCTAGATATGATTCATTACTACAGGGATGGTGCAGACAGTAGGACCTGTTGGAGTCTAGGAGAGACAGTGATCCTGCCAGCTGGAGTAAAGAAAGGAAGACCTAAAGGAGCTGGCTGCAGAAATTGTGGAAGCAACGACATAAAGGCAAGAAACCACAAATAAGTAGCAGAGGAAAAGTCCTGCAGAGGAAGAGGCATGCTTATTTTTCATGTTGATTAAATCCTATTTAACAGAATCATTGTGGAAGAAATAATGATCGAGTCATTTAGAGTAGATGACATCAAACATTCCTTTCAGGACTTTGTGCTGGGCACTGGAAGCATAGAGATGAAATGCCATAGTCCTGTCCTCAAGTAAGGACCTAATGAGAGAGATGATCAAGGAAATAGACATGACAGAGTATAATGGAAAAGATAGATTTTACCAACACATTGAAGAACGAAGTGTGAAATACTCATTCTGTTTTGAAGAAGGAAAAGAGAGGGGTGGGGTTGAGAATTGGCATGCAGAGAAGATGTCACAGAGGTCTTGAGAAGTGAGAGGAATCTCCAAGAACATTACAAGAGGTTAGGCAGAGAGGACAATAAGAGCAAAGGCAAGAGGATTTGAAAGGGATGTATTCAGGAATTGTTCATTTGAGTTTGTTGTTGTTATTAGTTGGTGTAGAGTTGGCTCCTATTCATGGCGACCTTATGTAAGTATGACAGAATGAAACATTGCCTGGTCCTGTGCCATCCTCATGATCACTGGTATGTTTAAGTCCATTTTTGTGGCTATTGTGTCAGTCCATCTCACTGAGGGTTTCCCCCATTTTTGCTGTCCCTCTCCCAAACATGGTGTCCTTTTCTAGAGTTGGTCTTTCCTGATGACATGTCCAAAGTAAGCAATCCAAAGTCTTGCCATCTTCACTTCCAAGGAGTATTCTGGCTGAACTCCTCCAAGACTGATTTGTTGTTCTTTTGGCAATCCATGGTATATTCAATATTCTTTACAAACACCACCATTCATTGTCCAGTTTTTAAATGCATTTGAGGTGATTGGAACCCATGGCTTGGATCAGGTTCACCTTAGTCAACAAAGTGACATCTTTGCTTTTTAAAACTTAAAGAGGTATTTTGCAGTAGATTTTCCCAATGAGATGTGTTGTTTGATTTCTTGATTGCTGATTTGATAGGCATTGATTGTGATCCAGGTAGAATGAAATCCTTGACAACTTCAATTTCTTTGCCATTTATCATGATGTTGTTTACTGTCCAGTTGCGACGATTTCCGTTTACTTAATGTTCAGGTGTAGTCCATATAGAAGGCTGTATTCTTTTACTTCCATCAGTAAGTGCTTCAGGTCATCTCCATTTTTGGCAAGCATGGTTGTGTCATCTGCATACTGAGGGTTGTAAAAGAGTCTTCCTCCAATCCTAATGCCATGTTCTTCTTCATATATTTCAGCTTCAAGGATTATTTGTTCAGCATACAGATTGAATAAGTAAGGTGAAAGGATACAACCCTGATGCATACCTTTGAGTTTAGCAAATGCTTATTGAGTGCTACTCTATGCCATGGACTGAAGTAACTAATATGAATAATAGATGTTCCAGGATCCTGGTCTAGTGAAGAAGACTCACACATGCATAGATAATTGCAGTGTGAGAAGATAGCTTAGAATAAACAAAAACAAAAAAACCCAAACCCGTTGCCATCGAGTCGATTCCGACTCATAGTGACCCTATAGGACAGAGTCGAACTGGCCCATAGAGTTCCCAAGAAGTGCCTGGTGGTTTTGAACTGCTGGCCTTTTGGTTAGCAGATGTAGCTCTTCACCACTACACCACCAGTGTTTCCTTGCTTAGAGTAGTCCCTTTTAATTTCTGACTCTACCGTCTGAGCCTCTAGTGTCCTGGCTAATGGGTTTTCAGAGAACCCACAAACACAGTACTTGGTGGCATTTGACTCAAAGGGTCACTAAGTGTATTTCACTCTCATTCATTCATTTAAGAGTGGTGAAGTCTGGAGCCAGAGACATACAGTAAGTTATCTAAAGCCACACAGAGGAGCAAGGACACAAGCTCAGCCTGCCTGACTCCTGGCAGGGTCTTTGTTCTCTAGGGGACTCTGGGTACAGAGGCATCATCTTAATTAGGAAGGAGACACTTTTCAAGTAAATAGACCTCCTTCACCAACTGAGATCATCAAGAACTCAGGCTTGTGGCAAAGAAGAAGGACACATTAGATTCTGCCTTCATGTATAAAGAAAGTGCTAAGCCACAGAGGTTGGCCTTGGTAAAGGCAGCTTGAGCCAGTTGGACTCTTGGCCTTGTTCAGTGTTTGGGAAGGAAGGTGGCCTGGTTCCAGCATTCCTTCTAGCCCACATGTGTGGGTGTGTGTTTCTTTTCAGCGTGAGGATGTGTGCTCACAATGTAGGTCAGTGGCATCTTGGAGTTGCATTGTTTGCTTGAAAATGTCAACTGGAACAAGTTATGAGCTGGCAAGAAAACAGGGATATGCAATTGAGAGGGTCCTAAAAGGATACGTATTTGCTTTTAGGCCCATGAGAAGTCATTGAAGCAAGGGGTAGAGAGATTAGAGAGATCTTTAGAGGTTTTAACTGGAACAAATAAAAGTTTTTGGAGGGTGACCGGAAGGACAAAGAGATTTGAGACCAAGTCCTATGAGGAAAGAGCAAAAGAACTGGGACCATTCAGCTTGGAGAGAAGACACTGATCTTCCTCACATCCCAAACTATTGTCGTGGGCTGAGGCAGCTAGACAACAGTGGTGATAGCATACAGCAGCAGCTTTCAACCCTGTTTAATAGAGCTGTCCAACCAATAAGAAGTAGTGAGCTCCCAATCAGGAAAAGGAATGAAACCGAAGTGGTTCATACAGCTGGTGGGGACTTTGCAGAGGGGATACCTGCTCTGGTGTCAGATCAGACTCAATGATCTCTGAACTCCAAGTATCCATGATTATATGAAAAAGGAAGAAGTACATACCCAAAGGCCACATAATAATATGCAATAATAAAATAATAATAATAAAGTCAATACTAAATAGCTCTTACTATTGAGCTTCTATTAAGTAACAGGTATCATGTTAGGTAATGTATGTGGATTGTCATATTTGGGGCTTTAGAGCCAGGATTAGAACTGACTAAACTCTAATCCTGGCTCTGCCATTCAGTGAAAATATGGTCTTGGGCAGATAATTTCTCTTCTCTGAACCTCATGTTTCTCCTCTGTACAATACCTACCCTATAAGATTGCCAAGAGTATGAAATGAAATGATACATCAAAGTTCCTAATATTGTGCCTGTCCTATAGTTGCTACTCAGAAAATGTTACTCCCTTGCCCTTTCTGCTCAAGCAGAATTTCAGGAAGCCATTCTTGGACAGAGGCAAAATAAGAAGGGAAATGAAGTTGAGGTGAAATCTGGCAAGGGATCTGCTGGTTGAAGCAGTAGGTGATCAGAAGGTCCTGCAATGCAAGAAGGTGACCTGGGGCAGTTGTGCTCAGAGTGGAATTTGTTTGGGCCTCTTTTAATACAGACTTCCTGCACTACTTATGGAAAAGCAAGTGTAGGAAAGAGAAAAAGGTCAGCAGGAAAATTGAGGCCTAAGGAATCCTGACTTGTGTCTCTAAGGGAGTTGCTCACTGCTGCCCAACACTCAGCCTCCTGTGCCCACTTCTCCACACTCAGGTTCCTATGACATTCAGTCTAGGACAGAGCCTCCCAATGGGTGTGCTGTGAGAGAGTACAGGCCTGCTGAGATACTGGTCACCTCAGCCCTTAGACGAGCCAAGGCCAGTTGCCTCCAAATACAAGCAGTCTCATTCATATACTTTAGTGTGATTAGACAAATATTATTTTCTTTGAATTCTGTGTGGTAAAAAGAGATGGGGATTCAGTTGGAGAAGGAATGGTTTGGTTATCAGGAACTGAAATTGTCACAGCCTTGCTGAGCAGGTTCAAATAAATCAGCCCAGGCATATTTTGGTCAGAAGGAGCATCAGAATTGTGACAATGGCCCAGGGACCGAGGTAAAGAGGGCTGCCAATGTAACAGACACCGAACCAGCACTGCCAGTGAGCAAAGAGGAATCTAAGGCTGTCTGGTTAAGGCTGGGAGTTAGGAATGGGACTTTCTTTGTGGCCCTAAGTAAGTCATCTTCCTCTCTGGGCCTCAATTTCCCTCCGTATAATATAGGTCTGATTAGAGACCTTTAAGGCCCTCTCAGCTCTGACCATCTGTGCTTCCAAGGACCAAATAAAAAGGCCATCCATTCCCCTTTGTCTCTAGGGTGCAAGGCCTCTCTGTAGAATTGTGAGTGAACACCACCTTCTCTACAGTTTACCCTGCTTTTTGCATCTAAACAGGTGCTTTGCATGTCCGTCCTGATCCGCTAAGTGCACATTTGGCTCTGGCTCAAATCAGTGTTCTCACAATGTGTTTTCTTTTGCAGCAACAGCGACAACTTGACCTCCTGACAATAACCAGCCCTGGTGAGTAGGTGCAGTCGGTGGTTCTGCTTTGGCTTTTCCCTTATTTCTCGGAAAAATGTCTGGATGCCTCTCCAAGTGCAATTCCTGCCCTCCTCCTTTGACTCCTTGAATGAACAGCAGAACTCTTGCACCATGAACTCCCTTTCTCCCCTCAGCCTTCTGTCCCATGGGAAGTTTCTGTTCTACCTCCCAGCTCTCTGCTGCCTGCTCTGTGACTCTGCAAATGGCAGGGCTGATCCTCTGGATGCCACTGCATATCCTAGGGCCAGGTTCCCCCAAAACACTCATTGGATTTAAGTGTCAAGTGTTTTGGTCTCCTGAGAAATAAGTTTTAAATTAATAGAGAATGGGCAAGCTGCCTTGCAGTGGCATGGAATGAAGGAAGTATGGCTCATGATGAAGGGCCCATCTGATAAAGTGACCAGGTCTGCTGTGCTGAGGGTCAGGATGACTCTTGCTTTTCACCTTCAAGGGAAGATGAAATACCCCAAAGCTGTGGTCATGGGATTTAAAAGGTCTTTTCTTTCCCCTAGGCCTGGTATCTAGCCTAGTGAGAGGCTGAGCAGTTTAGTTTTGCCAGAGAGGTATTTTACTTTGGTTTGAGAACTTGAAGCAAAACCAGCCAAGAGATGGTGTTCTCTCTTAGGGCCCAAGGGGATAATAATACCAGCAGGGTTAGTGAGCATTCACGAGTGGGCACAGTGGTTCCTCTTCATCCATGGGTGATGTTCAAAATATTTAACAGCCTTCTATCTCCCTGCTGTTCCAGGCATTAAAACTTTTGTTGCCAGACTGTGGGAAGATAGGATCCTGGAGGAGGGGCTAGTGTGGCAGAGTGATCATAGGGCAGCGTTGGTGGGACTCGGAGTATTTCAATATTTTAACCTGGATGGCTGTCCCACGTCAACCTTGCCCAAGCTAGTGATGCTGTGTTCAGGGGCCGGTTGGCTCACTTACAAAAAGATTGAGAATTTGCCCTCTGTAGGTGTTACCCTAGCACAAAGCCTGGTTAGTCTACCTAATTGAGGTATAGTATGGTGACTGCAGATGTAAAGTGTATCCACCTTATTATATTTCCACTTGGTAGAGTTCTTTCAACTTGGGACTTTAGAAGAACAAAGTTTGGGAAGAAATTAATCCACCTCTTAGAATGACCTGTGTAATTGACTCACATATATAGAAGTTCTAAATCATGGGCTGGCATAATAAGAGTGACTCACTTGCAAAACTTACCAATGCCTCCTCACTAAAGAGCCATCCTGTCCCTGTTTAGTCGCTCTCCTATAACTGTTGCGTGTTCTACTCCACATGCGCTGACCCATCCCAGTCTCATCCGGTCACTCCCTGACATTATGCTGCAGTATGAACTGGAGAGGGTTCTTGGTCTGTCTTCACTTGCTTTAAAAGTAAACTTTCGGACTGTTAACAGCATTTCTTTCGTGCTAGCTCTTTCTGCTCCTAAGTGCTACTATGCAAATTCAAGCAGCGTAGTTGCGACTCTCAGTGCACTCCTTTTGAACAAGTTTGTGATTGCAAAATGCTAAATGCTGCCAGAAGGGGAGTGGTTTATAATTTTCCTTCCTTTTAGATGAGAAAAGAATATCTTTTGGGTCAGAGCTTCCCAAGAGGTGTGTCGCAGCAGACTGTATACTGCAGGTGGGCTACACGTGTGCTGAGATACCAATCTCCACAGTTCTCAGGGCAACATGTAGGACCTGCGCAGCTGGGGCCCCCAGGCTGGTTGCCTGTACTCCAGCATGGGAGACAAATATCCATGTGTGCCATGGTTTGGAAAGGTTAGGAAGTACTGTTAAACCGTGTATTACTTAGATGACTCTATTCCATGTCAAAAGTTAACTGATGTTAACCATCCTCAGTATCAAATTCATCCCCATCCCCCACATCACCAGAAGCTGTAGGAGCTAGCAGTGACCTTGCCACGTCTCTGGGGCTGCAAGTGGGAAGTACTGATGGGTCTGCACTCCTCATCAGAGCCCCCTCAGCACAGAACTGCAGTCTGATGCTGCCACTCCAAAGTCCTGACTGGGCATTTTGAAGCTCTCAACAATCCGTGTAGTATCTCCTTTAAAATCTTGTTTTGTTTATTGTGAATAATTTCAAATATACAGTGAAGAGTAGAGATATAAAGAACAGTCAGTGACTGCCCCTCCCCACCCCGGACAACCCCGGTTTTATCATATCAACATAATGACATCTGTGCTACAGATTCCCCATTTTTAAAAAATTTACAGATATAGCTGACAATTCACTATACACCTCCCTAATCGCATTGTTCTCCCTTCTCCCTAAGGGTAACCACAGTCATGAATCCAATATTTATGTATTCAAAAATATAACTGATACTGTTTTACAAATTCCTGTAAATGGTGTTATACTATAAATGTTGTTCTGTGACTTTTGCCCCACTAATTTTTATATTGTAGAGATTCACTCATGTTGATAGACATAGCTCTGGTTCATTCATTTTAACTGCTGTAGAGTATTCCATGCATGATTAAATCCATTTTATTGATGATAATTTAGATTACTTCCAATTTTTTAAAGCTGCAAACAGTGCTGCTAAGAGCATTTATTTTGATATCGCCTGTTCGTATGTATGGGAATTTCTCTAGGGTAGGTAGCTGGGAGAGGAAGTGCTGATTATATGCACCTTCAAATTTACTACATAATGGTCAATTGTTTTTTAAAGTAGTTGGACAAATTTATACTTCCAGTGGTAACATATGAGTTTCCATTTTCCTGCATCCCTAATACTTGGAATTGTCAGACTTACAAATTTCTACCAGTCATTGCAATAGTCTTGAAATGATATCTCATTGTTGTTATAATACGTGTTTCCATGATTACCAATGGGGTTAAGTATCTTTTTATATGTTTGTTAGCCATTTTTGTTTTTTCTTCTGTGAATTTACTTTTTATATCCTTGTACATTTTCTATTGGATGGTTTCTTTCTAATTGATTTCTAGTTCTTTATCATTCCGAATATCAATACTTTGTCATTCATATGCATTGCAAATATCTTCTCCCAGACTCTGACTTATATTTTTTTCATTTTATTGATAGTGTATTTTTATATATGGAAAGTTTTTTTTAATGTAGTTGAATTTATCAATCTCTTTATGAGCTTTGCTTTTGTGAGTTATGTAAGAAATCCTTCCCTACCTGGATATCATGAAGATAGTCTCTTGTATTTTCTTATAAAAATTGTCGAATTTTGTCACACTTGGGTCTTTAGTTTGTCTCATTTAAGACTGATCTTTATATACGCTGTGAAGTAGTTTGTCTCATTTAAGACTGATCTTTATATACGCTGTGAAGTAGAAATTTAATTATTTTTTGTTTACGTATGGATAACCCATTGTCTCTGGTATATTCTTAACTATACATTTCTAACAAAGTCTACAGTTACTCAGAATTTTTATCCTTCTTTCAGCTACAACATGGTGTTAGAGTGTTTTAACTACCTATCAAACACTAACCTGTCACCGTGTGGTTATTGTGGTTCAAATTAAACGTTTTTCAAAAAATAAAACCAATGTATTATTATTATTATTAAGGATTGCTTGACTTTTCCTGCACAGCTTCTGAATTTCTGTGTTCTCTTGTTTATTGTATCCCAAGTTTTCTTACAAAAGTGAAACCTTTAATAGGTCTCTTAGTAATCCTCTTAATCTACATATGTCCTTATTTTTTATTTCCTTTTGAATGATAGTTTGTCTAGGTAAAAAAGTTTAGTTTGAGGATGATTTTTATTTGCACTTTGAGGATGTTTTTTTCATTGTCTTCTGGCATTCATAGTTGCTGATGAGAATTCTGTCACCATTTGTTTTTGATAACATTTTTTTTCCTCTGGTAGGTGTCAAGATTTTTTTTTAACCTAAATGTTCTGCTTTTCCGTTTGATATGTCTAGGTGTGAATTTAGTTTTATTTTTCCTGCTTGGTACTTTAAATATAATTTCCATCTGAAAACTTACGTCTGTCTTTAACGCTAGGAAATTATTGGCAAATTATCTCTTCAAATACTGCTTTTTATCCCGTTCTTTTGATTCTCTTCTTCAAAAATTTCTATTAGATTAATGCTGGATTCTCTCAATCTGTCTGCCATGGTTCTTAACTGATTTTTCATAATTGTTATTGTTTTGTCTTACTGCTGATTCTGAGTTTCTCACGAGTAACTTGTATTCATAAATTCACTTCTGGACCTTATCTAGTCTAAATTTTTTTTAATACAGTATTTCAATAAATATATTTTTTATTTTGAAGATTTCTAATTTTGTTCACATCCACCTGCTTTATACCTGCCTATTCTGTTTTTATAACTTCTTGTTCTGTTTTAATGTTTATTTCTTTGAACATTATCAATATGCTTATTTTTAAATCTTTGGCTGTTATATAAAATCATTGCACCTGGAGTGAATTCAAGTTCAAATTGATTTTCTTTAATATCATTTTTAGCATTTGATTTCTTCATGTGTTTTGAAATTTGTAGGTTCAATTTAAGGAGGAAATTTCTGATTTTCTCTCTCTCCACCCCCACCCCCACCCCCAATCCCATTGGCTCATATTTCCCTGTGTGGTGGTTTTTAAAGTTGCCTCTACCTACATCTTTAGTACAGGAACTGGTGAACACTGGAAATATGGCAGATTCAGTCACAAAAAGTCAGCAGAAATGGCTTGGCATTGCTTCTGCTTCTTGTGTCTATGTTCCACACCAACCTAGGGCTGCAACACACAGGAACTATATCTCCCAGAAAGTTCTGCAGCAGCCTTTTTCCTAGGCTCCTTTCAAGACAGGAGGGCTTTCTTTACCCAAGGTCCTTGCTCTAAGCAGAAGCTTGCCTCTAATCCCTATCTCCTATGGGGACACTTTTAGTGTCTCTTATCTTGTAAGATGCAACGTTTCAAACACTAATGCCTATCAGCCCAAGTGGTGCAGTGGTTAAGGACTATAGCTGCTAACCAGAAGGTTAGCAGTTTGAATCCACCAGCTGCTCCTTGGAGACCCTATGGGGCAGTTCTGCTCTGTCCTATAGGGTCACTATGAGTTGGAATTGACTCAACAGCAATGTTTTTTTTTTATTTCTACACCCACGTCTTGGCAAGCAATGGCCTCCAAAATCACATACGCTTTTGCATTCCAGTACATTTTAGCTTCGTAGAGCTATGCTTCTCACAATAGACCTCAACTATATATTTTCATTTTTCTTTTCTTATGTTGTCCAGTATTATTATTTGATGGGAATAAATGGGCTTATGGAAGCATGAGCTTATTTATTCATTTAACCCAGAAGTCCAACTATAGTTCCTTCTTTGTTTGTTAGAAAGCTTGTTCTCCTATAGCCTCTTTAAATAAAAGGGAGGCAATGTGTGTAGGTATTCTTCTCCTATCTAAGTAAAACCCTTAATGCTGGGCTGAAAGACAAACTTATTGTTTGCATATGTATATACACATATATATGTAATTTTAAAAATGAAATTGTAATGGTACTATATAAACTTCTGATTTAGATATTGTCTGAGTATTTTCCAATTTTATTAAATATTGTCTGTGGGAATTTTATGCAGCTGAAAAGCATTCTATTATATTTTAAATTCCCTTATTGTTATATATTAAATTATCTCCAATTATTTAATTATAAGTAACACCACAGTGAACATTTTTGTACAAAGACTTTTTGTGCATCTCTAAATATTTCTTTAGGATAAGTCCCTAGAATGAGAACTACTCAGAATAGGTATGCATAATGAACTAGTCACATTAGGCTAGATTATGCTGAAGTAAAAAATGACATCAAAATCTCAGAGGCTTAAAAAACAAAGGTTTACTTTTCGCTTTTGCCATGTGACCATCACGAATTGGAATCAGCTCTGCTCTACCTCATATTTATTCTAGCACCCAGGCTGACCAAGCACCCTTTATTTGGAACATTACTGGTTGTCTTAGTTTGGGTTCCCCCAGAAAGGACAAAAATTTTAATGCAAGTAGCTTATTTGGCAGGTGGTCCCAGAAACATTGGTAGGGGAGTGGGGAAGTGAGGCAGGAAAAGGAAGAAAGCCAATAAAGTTTCATTGTCAAGCAAACTACCACTGAGGGCAACTGAGACTTAATCCCACGGTGGGACCCTGGGAGTCTGTATGGAAAATGTGCCTAAGAGTATTCTCTGAGGGTAAAGGAGCAGCAGTGGTGGTGGTGGGGTGGGGGTGGGCGTTAATACCCTGACACTTTCTGTCTGCTCGATGTGTGGACAGAGCAGGCTCCAGTGGCCACAGAAAGCCATAGAGTTTCAGGTGCTGGCAATTGGAAATTGTTTAACCAGCGCAGAAATAGTAAATTCCAAGATAAGGCACTGACAGCACCTTCTATATTGTCATCTTAGCAGAGGGAGAAATGAGAGATGGTGAGGCATGAACCTACTCTTTAAAAATCCACTCATTTGTAGTCACTTCTGCCCACATTTCCTTGGCCAAAGCAAGTCATATGATCACTCTTAAATTTAACAGGGTCAAGATGTATAATCTTTCTACAGGGAAGGGCACTGCATGAGGAGAACTAGACTATTTCACAATGATTAACGTGCTTTACTACACTTCTAGAAAGGTTTTTATATTTCCACCATCAGATTAAAATTGTGGGCCATAACTTTTCTTTTTATAACACCTTTATTGAGATATAATTCACATGCCGTAGAATTCACCTCTTTAATGTGTACAATTCAGTGTTTTTTGGTATATTCATATAGTTGTGCAACCATCCCCACTATCTAATTCCACAACATTATCATAACTGAATGAAACTGCAAAATCAAATGAAACCAAATGAAAACCAAAATGAAACTGCACAGCCGTTAGCAGTCAGTCCTCATTTCTCCCTCACTTATTATTTCTGCACACACAGGCTTTCTCTCACCACTGGAGCCTGCTATGTGCACACTGGCATTTTTCACTTAGCACTGTGTTTCCAAGGTTCATACCTGTTGAAGCATGTATTAATACTCCATTCCTTTTTATTGCTGAATGATACTCCAGTGTGTGGATATACCATATATTGTTTATCCATCTATCAGTTGATGGAAATTTAGATTGTTTCTACTTTCTGGCTGTTATGAATAATGCTGTTGTGAACATTTATGTACAAGTTGTTGTGTGGGCATTTTTTTTTTTTTATTATTGTTGTGCTCTAAGTGAAAGTTTACAATTCAAGTTAATCTCTCATACAAACATTTATACATACATTGTTATGCGACCCTAGTTGCTCTCCCTCTTGATAGCACACTCTTCCTTTCCACCCCAGATTTCCCGTGTGCATTCAACCAGTCCTGGCCCTCTCTGCCTTCTCATCTTGCCTCTGGACAAGAGCTGCCCATTTAGTCTCATGTATCTACTTGAGCTAAGAAGTACACTCTTCACAAGTATGATTTCATGTCCCATAGTACATTCCAACCTTTGTCTGAAGAGATAGCCTCAGGAATGGTTATAGTTTTGGGCTAACAGAGAGTCAGGGGGCCATGTCTTCTAGGGTCCCTCCAGTCTCAATCAAACCATTAAGTCTGGTGTTTTTACTAGAATTTGAGTTTTGCACCCCACTTTCCTCCTGCTCCCTCGGGGACTTTCTGTTGTGTTCCCTGTCAGGGCGGTCATTGGTGGTAGCCAGGCACCATCTAGTTCTTCTCGTCTCAGGCTGATGAAGTCTCTGGTTTATGTGGCCCTTTCTGTCTCTTGGGATAATACTCTCCTTGTATCTATATGGTGTTCTTCATTCTCCTTTACTCCAAGTGGGTTGGGACCAATTGGTGCATCTTACGTGCCTGCTCACTAGCTTTTGAGACCCCAGATGCCACACACCAAAGTGGGATGCAGAACATTTTCTTAATGAACTTTGTTATGCCAGTTGAGCTAGATGTCCCCTGAAACCATGGTCCCCAGGCCCCGTCCCTGCTACTCTGTCCTTCGAAGTGTTTGGTTGTATTCAGGAAACTTCTTAGCTTTGGTTTTAGTCCAGTTGTACTGACTTCCCCTGTAGTGTGTATTGTCCCTCCCTTCACCTAAGATAATTCTTGTCTACTATCTAGTTAGTGAATACCCCTCTCCCTCCCTTCCCACCCTCGTAAACATCAAAGAATGTTTTCTTCTGTATTTAAACTTTTTCTTGAGTTCTTATAATAGTGGTCTTATGCAATGTTTGTCCTTTTGTGATTGACTAAATTCACTCAGCATAATACTTTCCAGATTCCTCCATGTTATAAGATGTTTCATGGATTCGTTGTTTGGACGTATGTTTTCAGTTCTCTTGAGCATATACCTAGGAGTGGAATTGCTAGGTTATATGGGAATTTTAGGTTGATAATTTTGAGAAACTGCCAAACTGTTTTCCAAAGAAGCTATACCAATTTATATTCCCTTCAGAAATGTTTGGGGGCTTCAATTTTGCCAAATCCTCACTAACACTTATTGTCAATCTTTTTTTATTATATCTATCCTAGTTGGTGTGATATGGTATCTCACTATGATTTTGGTTTTTATCTCCCTAATTACCTATGATGTTAAGCATCTTTTCATGTGCTTATTGGTCATTTATACATCTTTGGAGAAATGTCTATTCAAATCCTTTGCCTATTTTGTCTGTATTTGTCTATTCCAATCCATTTTTTAAAATTGGGTTATATTCGTTTTTTATTATTAAGTTTTAAGAGTTCTTTATATATTCTGGATATGTCCTTTATCAGATATATGATTTGCAAATCTTTTCTCCCGTTCTGTGGTTTGTCTTTTCACTTTCTTGATGTTGTCCTTGATGAAGTCCAGTGTATCTTTTTTTGTTGTTGTTGCTTATGCTTTTGTTGTTTTATCTAAGACACCGTTGCCTAGCCCAAGGTCATGAAGATTTACTCCTATATTTTCTTCTAAGAGTTTTATAGTTTCAGCTCTTACTTTCAGGTCTTTGATTCATTTTAAGTTAATTTTTTATGTGATATGAGGTAGGAGTCCAACTTCATTCTTTGCATGTGGGTATCCAGTTGTTCCAGCACCATTTGTTGAAGAGACTATTCTTTCCCTCATTTAATTGTTCCTAGCACTGTTATCAGATGGTCATAGCTCTTGATGGAATGGATTTAACACATAGCATTTAGGAATATCCTCAACAAGATGGATTGACACAGTGGCTGCAAAAATGGGCTCAGACATAGCAACAGTTGTGAGGATGGTGCTTCGTTCTGTTGTACATAGTGTCACTATGAGTCAGAATCGACTCTACAGCACCTAACAACAAACACAACATTTAGGTAAGAAACTACATGGAGCCAAAACTGTGTCAGTCCCTTTATATATATTTTTTCAGATAATTCTTCCCACTATTCCATAAGGCAGGTATCATCTTTCCCATTTTGCAAATGATCAAACCAAGCTGCTACAAGGTTAGTTGAATTGCCCACGTGAACACAGTTAATAAGTGAAGTCAAGGTTCAAGTCCAGATCTGAATTCTAAAGCCTTTGCCTTTTCCATTGCTACATACACATATCACTTCATGTGGGATATTGGCCGTTGGGATCTTCTTCCCACACAGAAGGCAGGCTGACTAACTTTGCTGGGTATAAGGAAAGCTTAGAATATCAGGGACATCATAGTCACAGAGGCTTTTCCAGTAGATAGACTGCATCCCAAAGAGATAATCAGTTTTCCGAAGATTTTATAGAAACCTCCAGGAAAAAAATCCCACCTGTTTATGCCCTCTTAACCTTGCTAAAATAACACCTCTGTTAAACGATGATGAACTGAGCCTCTTGGCCATCAAATGGCAACTTTGTCTTTGTCTCCAACTAAAGTACCCCTTGATGTAAACTCAGCCCCTCTGGAGATTAAAGGAACAAGAGAGAACAAACTAGCCGTTGTCAACAGCCTCATAGCCATTTCCAGAGCCACACAAGCCCTGGGGTACATGTGCAGAGAGACCAGGACCAAGAGTGCAGACAAGCCAGAGGACCCTTGGCCTCATGCCCAGAAAGTTACCAGAATAGTAGAAATGCACAGTGGGGGGTGCAAGGGGATGCATAAAACCAAAAACCAAACCTGTAACCACTGAGTTGATTCCTACTCATAGTGACCCTATCGGACAGAGTAGAACTGCTCCACAGGGTTTCCAAGTTTTGAACTGCTGACCTTTTAGTTAGCAACGCTTAACCACTGCGCCACCAGGGCTAATGCATACACATCATTAAAACACCTTTGAAGAGATCTTTTGGAAAAAGAAAAAAATAAAGTACTCCTAATCCCACAACCTTAACATAACACAAAACCTATTTATACATTTTCCCTTTCAGTTCTTGTCTATGTGCAGACACATATTTACATAATTGCAATCACAGTAAGTTTTTATATACATTTTTTTCACTTAGCATTATTTCATAAACACTTTCCATGTTGCTGTGTAGCTTACGTACTTACCATCTTCTTATAATAACTTTTTCTATTAAAAATCACACGTGCCCATGGTGCAAATTTTGAAAAACTCGAAGAAGTTATAAAGATGAAAATATCAGTTATCTCTCAGTGGCAATCACTATTTAATATTTTAACACATTATGTCTTTGCCTGTTTTCCTGTGCAGGTATAATTTTGTTTTACATAGTGGTGATCATATAGAATATAAACTTTTATCCTGATTTTTCACATAATATTACAACAGAAATATTTTCCCATGCCAGTAATGTTGGATATTTAACTTGATTCTAGTTTCTCAATCTTATGAATAATTTCTAGATCTTTGTGTCTATATTTTTATTTACACTTTAGGTTATTATGTTAAGATAAATTACTAGGGCTGGAATTACTAGCACGAAGTCTATGAGCATTTTAAATGCGTACTTATTTTTAAAGGCTCCAGTATATTCCATTTTATATAGGTAGCTTGATTTACAAAAAGTCATGTCCTATTGTTCATTGTGTTGTTACCAGATGTTTTGCTCTTATAAATAACTCTGCCATAAAATTATTTGCGAAAAAGGCTTTTTACTTCTCTTGCATAATTTTTTTAGACTGGATAGTTTACAAGTGGAATTACTGAATCAAAGAGCATTAACATGTTTAAAGAATTATGGAGCCTTATTGCCAACTCGTTTTGCAGAGAGGTTGCCTCAATTTGCATTCTGTTTTTCATGCCAACAATGAAAAACAACAGCATTGGGTGTTATTCTGAAGATTTATTAAATCTAAATAAACAAATCCCAGAATCTGTGAAATATATAAAGGCAGCAGACACACTGAGTATCTATTCTAGGATATTTTTCCTGGAAAATCAACATACGACACCATATTCCAAGACTCAGGTGACGGGTTGATGAAAAGGAGTCAGGTTTTCCCATTTTGGAAGTTTCAGGTGAGTAGATTGAGCTCTGGAAAGGAGAGTTAGAGGTGTGACACCCAAAAGCACCATAGTTAATCAGCATGAAGGAGGTCAGGCCAGGAAAGAGCTGGCAGAACCAGGCTATTGAGCTGGATGCAGCCTAAAGAAACTGGAGTTCAGGGCAGGTCACTACAGCCAAAATTAAGGCACAGAGACGATTTAAGTAGGATTCTTCAACTCCAAGCTAAATTGGCTTAAGGAAAAATAGAGAATTTATTAGTTCATGTAAATAAATAATCCAGAAATAAATGTGCCCTTCAGTGCATCTTGATCCAGGGCTCAAAGGACCCAGTCCATTCTTCTCCTTTTCTTATCTCAACTTTCTCAGTGTTGACTCCATTTCCAGACCACAGGCGGTCGGTCTTAGGATGGCTGTAGCAGCTGCAGACTTAGCATTGTCCCAAATTCTAGTCTAGTAGGAAAAAGCAAGAGGCTCTTACCCAGAAGTCCCAGAAAAATCTCTATTGTTTCTCATTATGGGATTGGGTCATTTTGAGCCCATATTTGAACAACTACCTGTATCCAGGGAAATCTATTGTTCTTACTGGCTGAGGGTTGGGTTATAAACACCACCCCTGAAGTTAAATAAATTGGGAACTGGTGTTATCTAGGAATGGCCCAAGATTACATGAATTTTTGCAGTGACTACCTCTGTGAGCAAGTTAAGCTAACGACGTGAACTATAAGATCTGAGAGCAGAGCAAATCTGGATCTGTTATGTACCAGCTCTTCTATCCAAGAGGCAAGCCCCAGCAGGGGCTCCACATCTGTGGAGTGACAGGATTCGTCATCAGTTGAGGGTAGTACCTTGAACCCAAGGAGGGCTTTCCTGGTTAAAGCCAGACCCACACCAGTGGTCAACTTAGAACAGGCACCAGGCCTTGGGGGTAGTAGGCTGCAGAGACCGGAGCATATGTCTAACAGACAAGGGGAAGGATGACAACCTTAACTGAGAGCCAACAGAGTATAGTAGATGTTTGGGAGCCAGATAGACCTGAGCTCTGATCTTTATTCTGCCATTTCTTGGCTCCATGTCCTTGGGCAAGTCAATTAACTGCTCTGGGACTTAGTATTCCATCAGTATTTATTTGCTAGGGATGAAGTAATGTGATGGATTGCTTTTATATGGCCCTTCTAGCCATGGTTTTTAATTCCCACCAAAAGATTGGGTGGGGCTATGCAAATAAGGTGCTTGTGGCCCACCAAAGGGATTGGACAGCTTGCTAATAATACAAATGGGGTGCATGGCACCCTTGTAGGGGTAGAATCATGCAAATAAAGGTGTATGGAACCCTAACAAGGGGACTGGTCAGTTTTGCCATCCCACTAGGCTTAAAATGGGCCATCCCAGAGGTGGAAAGGAGGGACCTCACTACTACCAAGAAGAAAAGACAGGAGGGGAGCATGTCCTTTGAACCCTGGGTCCCTGCGCTGGCAGCCTCCTAGACACCAGAGACAGAGAGAAAGAGCTATAACACTGGCAACAGCGCAAGACAGCGAGAAGTAGCAACAGGGAAACGGCAGCAGCAGAACCAGGAGACTGGCACGAGACAGCACAATGGGCTTCATGGCCCTTGGAGCAAGGCGGTTACAGTGGTTGTGCTGACCGAAGGAGAGAGAGAGATGAGTGCCTCTAGGCAGGAGGCTTCCTGGCATTGTGAGGTGCCTCTGGGCACTTATCAGCAGAGCTAAAGAGCTTTGTAACACTTGCCTGAGTAGAGCAGAGGCTGGGCCGAGAGGCCGAGGGACTGAGGGCCAGAGAGAGGCCTGCTTACAGACACAGCTGAGAAGAGGCTGTCCTGATAGAAGAACTGTATCCTGAATTGTAACCTGTTACTTCTCTAATAAATCCCATAACTGTGAGTATGGTCTGTGAGTTCTGTGTGGCCACTGCAATGAATTATCAAACCCAGCAGAGAAGTAGGGAGCGCCCTGGGAGGGACGGCTGGTGTTAGAATTGGTAAAAAGGTTGGAGGTGGAGGTATGTTTGACCTCCCCTTCACAGGAATCGGTTTTGGGCTGTTGTTGCTGCTGATGATTCTCCTCCCCCGACCCCTTGTGAAGTTAGATGAGGAGGTCAGATGACGCTGCTGCCATGCCATTTTTGCATCTAGCTTTAGCTGAAAGTTCAGTTTTCATTGCTTTAGGGGATGGAAATCTAAATTCACAGGCTAAAGGTCTGCAGCAGCATAGGGCTGCCTCTGTACTTGTGGAGCATAGGGTATGTCTCTCATAGATGAGATGTGCTGTGCCCTGGCATGAAGCAGAGCAATTACAGTCACCCCAGCCCAGCTATGGGTTAGACAGACCCCATGAAAATTTGAAGGGTAAAGGTAGAAACTATCAATTTTGTAATAGTGTCAAATATTCTTTTTATTTATCTCTATGGAAGGCATCCTAAATAATTATTTCTTTTAAGAAATCAAAGACAAAGCATTATAGATAGAATAAGAAATTAGCAATTTGTCCATCTAAGTAGTCATTTTCTTCAGGGACATTGAGGGGGGAGTATGTATTTTCTTTCATTGGTCATTATAGTTAGTTGTCTATGGAAACACTGTTTTTTTAAACTTTTCTTGAAGAAGTAGGCATTCTTTACAGTGCTTTTACATGCCTTCTACGTTGGTTTGCCAACTGTGCCCTCCCCCCACTAGGTATTTTCATGAGTGCCACTATGCTAATTTTTTTTTACATGTTTCTGTAAAAAATTAGCATAGAGTGTTTATAAAAGTACCTCGCTGGAGGAGGGCACAGTTGGCAAACAAACATAGAAGGTTCACGTTATTTGCATGAAAATACGGTGATCTGTTCCAAATGAACAAAAAAGCAGGCATAGTGCTTTGTGCACTTTTTATTAATTTATCAGTTCATTTACTGCGTGTGTGTACACCAGCAGGGCATAAGTGGAAGAGCATGGGATTTGTAGTACATGCAAAGGAAATGTGTTCAAATCCTACCTCTTCCACTTACAGCTGGACCTTGGGAATATCTATTTAAAGTTTTCAACGCCTTACTTTTCATTTTCCCATCTATAAAAGAGCAGAATGGTAATAATGCTTCTTACAGTTTGTGAAGATTAGATATGATGTATGTAAAGTGGCTAGCATAATAAAGCACCTAACCCATAGAAGATTTTAAATAAACAGTAGTTATTGTGATTGCGTCGCTGTATGACGAAGTACACCAAAGTTTAACAGTTTCAAGCAACAACAAATGTTTATTGTCTCACACGGTTTCTCTGTGGGTCAGGAATCTAGTAGAAGCTTAGCTGGGTGGTGCTGGCTTAGAGTCTTCATGAGGTTGTGGTCAAGATGTTAGCTGAGGCTGAAGTCAAATGAAGACTTGACTAGGGCTGGAGGATTGGCTTTCAGGATGACTCACTCACATGGATGGCAAGTTGGTGCTGGCTGTTGGCAGGAGACCCCAGTTCCTTGCCACATAGACTTCTCTATAGGGCTGCTTGAGTATCCTCATAACATGGCAGCTGACTTCCTTCAGAGCGAGTGATCTGAGAGAGAGCAAGGTAAAGCTGCAAAAGTCTTTTATGATCTAGCCTGGGAATCCATACTCTGTAATTTCCACGGTATTCTATTAGTTACGCAAGTTAGCCCTATTCCCTGTGGGACGGGACTATTTGAGAACATGAATACTAGGAAGTGAGAATCATTCAGGAGGCATCTTGGAGGCTGGCTACCAAAACGGTAATTACGAAAATGGTGCTTATCATTGTTGTATCTTTGGGTCCTTCGGATTTATCTTTTCTCATTCCCCCGAGAATTTTCCGCTTGCTTCCACTATGTGGCTGATGACCTGGCTTTTGAGATTGGCAGGGGTTTCTGAGAAAGGTATTGGGAATTATCTAGCTACTGTTACTTCCATAAATAAATAGTTGGAGTTGTCCATTTATGTCGTTTTATCCTTCCATAGGCTTAAAACTCTAAGAATTTTGCCTTGATCATCAAAGTGAGAAATATTTTTGGTTCATTACAGTAAGAAAAGTAAGGTTTTTCTATTTAGGAAAAAAAGGCTGTGTGCCTAAACATCCAGGTACATTTGTATCATAGCTCTTTGTGCACTTTAACAACTTGGTAAATAGGTGTTGGGTTACCACCGAGCTGAGACAAGATGTTCTCCAAGTACACATATTTGAATCTCCTAGAGACTGAGGACCCAATGGCATGTCTGACTGGGTGGTGCACACCCTTCATGCTTGCTCTAATCTAAAACTCTAAAAGAGAGTGATGAGGCTAGGCTAGAGGAATGTGGGAGCTTGCTCTTAGCAAGATTTACTGAATTGTCATTACTTGTGCTTATATAGCACTATTGGGGCAGAAAAGTAAAGAGTCTCTGTGACAAAAGAGAGAGAGAAAGTGGAAAGAACATTGGCTTGGGTTCAGCTAGACCAGGGATCAAATGTTGGTTCTACCATTTACTCTCTATATAATTTTGGACAAAATATTTAACCTTTCAGAGCTTCAACTCCATCATCCCTAAGATAGAGCTAATAATATTGACATCATAGGGTCGTTGTGAGTATTAGATGAGATGATATGTGTATCTGACACTTATCAGAGCCTTGGGAATTCTCACGTTGTAATAGGAAGTCCTTCTCTAAAGACGGTCACCCCAACCAAAATCAAAACCAAACCCACTGCTGTCGAGTCAATTCCAGCTCACAGTGACCCTATAGGACAGAGCAGAACTGCATCATGGGGTTTCCAAGGCTATAAATCTTTATGGAAACAGGCTGCCACGTCTTTCTCCTGCAGAGCGGCTGGTGGGTTCAAACTGCTGACCTTTTGGTTAGCAGCTGAGCACTTTACCTGCTGTGCCACAAGGGCTTACCTATTATTAGCCTATAGCCCCAGCCTGTTAGAATGCCAGGAGGGTCTGCATTTAGCACTTGCAGTGCAGTTCCCCACCCCGCTACAGATGGTGATTGAACAATTGCCCTGCAAACCTGATCCACTTCTTTCTAGAAACTGAAAATATGAAGGGGATAAGACCAGTCCAGCTGAGTTCCATTCTTTGATGGATGAGTAGATGTCCCTTGTGTTTTTCCTTTTGGAAAAGATCATATGGAAGACTGCCTTGTTAGAAGGAAGTTTGTAATTGCAATCATGAAATGAGGAAAATTGGTGGTTTTAAATTGTTTTTGGAGGAAATAAGACTTGCTTTTTCCATATCAAGTGCCATTAAATTAGTTTGTGAGATGGACTCAGTCCAGCCTTAGATGATGCCTTAGGAAATCTCACATTGCGTCACTACAGCTCTATTCACGTTCTTAGAGGCCAGGATCTGATTACTAACCCCCTCCCATGCTCTGTCCTCTGCCCATGTTTTGTTCCCTGGGGTTAACCAGCAGGAGGTATCTTAAGAACATGTCCATGTTGTTCCCACTAAGTCCTCTGCCCTGATTCCCTTTCTGCTTTCTTACTCCAAATCCTTCAGATTCTTTCTTCCTCCCTCCCCGTAGGTGAAGAGCAGGGATAGCCTAACCACCTGCTCCTCACTGGGAGCCGAAAACAATATCAGAAATCCTGGTCACCACCACCCCTACGCATCTGTCAGTTTGTCGTACTGTGGGGGCTTGTTGTGATGCTGGAAGCTATGCCACCGGCATTCAAATGCAAGCAGGGTCACCCATGGCGGATAGGTTTCAGCTGAACTTCCAGACTAAGATAGACCAGGAAGAAGGACCTGGAGGTCTACTTCTGAAAAGCATTAGCCAGTGAAAACCTTATGAATAGCAGCAGAACATTGTCTAATATAGTGCCGGAAGATGAGCCCCTTAGGTTGGAATGCACTCAAAATACAACTGGGGAGGAGTTGCCTCCTCAAAGTAGAGTGGCCCTTAATGACACGGATGGAGTCAAGCTTTTGGGACCTTGATTTGCTGATGTGGCACAACTCAAAATGAGGAGAAACAGCTTCAAATATCCATTAATAATTGGAACGTGCAATGTTTGAAGTATGACTCTAGGAGAATTGGAAATCGTCAAAAATGAAATGGAACACATAAACATCGATACCCTAGGCATTAGTGAGCTGAAATGGGCTGGTATTGGCCATTTTGAATTGGACAGTCATATGGTCTACTATGCCAGGAATGACAATTTGAAGAGGAATGGTGTTGCGTTCATCATCAAAAAGAACATTTCAAGATCTATCCTGAAGTACATAGCTGTCAGTGATAGGATAATATCCATACGCCTACAAGGAAGACCAGTTAATATGACTAGAAGTCAAATTTACCACTAAGTGGCACCAGCTACTAAGGCCAAAGATGAAGAAATTGAAGATTTTTGCCAACTTCTGCCATCTGAAATTGATCGAACATGGAGTCAGAACTCATTGATAATTACTGGTGATTGGAATGCAAAACTGGAAACAAAGAAGAAGGATTGGTAGTTGGAAAATATGGCCTTGGTGATAGAAATGATGCCGGAGATTGCATGACAGAATTTCGCAAGACCGGAAGGCAGGGAGGGACAGAAAAGCTGGTGATAGGGGCCCAAAGTTGAGAGGGGACAGTATTGACATGTCATGGGGTTGTTAACCATTGTCATGGGGCAGTATGTGTGCTAACTGTTTAATGAGAGACTATTTGTTCTGCAAACCTTCATCTAAGATACAAAAAAAAGAATTATCCAGGTGAGATCAAATTGACGACAGCAACTCAAAAGGTTTGATGGGAAGCCTAGGGGACAGTGAGTTGAAGATAATGATGATGGAATAATTTGGAAAAGGATAGTGAGAATATCAGCACAGCTGGAAGAATGTAATCGATGTCACTGAATTGTACGTGTAGAAACTTTTGTAATGGTGTAACTTTGGCTATGTATATTTTCACCAAAAAAAAAGTCCTCAAGGTTGAGAAGGGAGAGTGTTGACACGTCATGGGGTTCTTAACCAGTGTCATAAAACAACATGTGTACTGACTGTTTAATGAGAAACCAGTTGTTCTGTAAACCTTCATCTAAAGTACAATAAAAAAATTAAAATAAAAAAAAAGAATTTTGCAAGACCAATGACTTTTTCATTGCAAATACCTTTTTTCACCAATGTAAATGATGACTGTACAAGAGGACCTCACCAGATGGAATACACAGAAATCAAATTGACTACAGATGTGGAACAAGACAATGGAAAATCTCAGTATCATCAGTCAGAATAAGGCCAGGGGGTGACTGTGGAACAGGCCATCAGTTGCTCATATGCAAGTTCAAGTTGAAAAGGAAGAAAATTAAAACAAGTCCATGAGAGCCAACATACGACCTTGAGTATATCCCACCTGAATTTAGAGGTCATCTCAAGAATAGATTTGATGCATTGAACATTACTGACCAAAGACCAGACGAGCTGTGAAATGACATCGAGGACATCATACATAAAGAAAGCAAGAGGTCATCAAAAAGACAAGAAAGAAAGAAAAGACTAAAATGGATGTCAGAATAGACTCTAAAACTTGCTCTTGAACGTCTAGTAGCTAAAACGAAAGGAAGAAATGATGAAGTAAAAGAGATGAACAGAAGATTTCAAAGGGTGGGTTGAAAAGACAAAATAAAGTATTATAATGACAAGTGCAAAGACCTGGAGATAGACAACCAAAAGGGAAGAACATGCTCGGCATTTCTCAAGATGAAACAGCTGAAGAAAAAGTTCAAGCCTCAAGTTGCACTGTTGAAGGATTCTATGGGGAAAATATTAAATGCCTCCGGAAGCATCAAAAGAAGATGGAAAGAATACACAGAGTTACTATACGAAAAGAATTGGTCGACATTCAGCCATTTCAGGAGGTAGCATATGATCAGGAACTGATGGTACTGAAGGAAGAAGCCACACTGAAGGCATTGGAGAAAAACAAGGCTCCAGAAATTGATGGAATACCAATTGAGATGTTTCACCAAACGGATGCAGCGCTGGAAGTGCTCACTCATCTATGCCAAGAAATTCGGCTAATGGACCACAACTACCATGGCCTCCACCAGACTGAGTCCAGTACAACTAGGTGGTGCCCAGCTACCACCACTGACTGCTGTGACAGGGATCACAATAGAGGGTCCCAGACAGACCTGGAGAAAAATACAGAACAAAATTCTAACTCACGTGCTTTGGACATGTTATCAGGAGGGACCAGTCCCTGGAGAAGGACATCATGCTTGGTAAAGTAGAGGATCAGCTAAAAAGAGGAAGACCCTCAACAAGATGGACTGACACAGTGGCTGCAACAATGGGCTTAAGCACAACAATGATTGTGAGGATGGTGCAGGATGGGGCAGCGTACGTAGTTGTACAGAGGGTCACTATGAGTCGGAACTGACTGGATGGCACCTAACAACAACAACCACAACTGACTTTTATATAGCATATTACAATGTAAAAGTGGTGTTCCATTATTAAACAACAAGGCAACCCTATAAAGTAGGCATCAGTATTCCATTTTTGCAGTTGAAGAAGGAAATTGAAGCTCAGAAAAATGATAAGATTTGCCTAAATTCACACAGCTTGTAGATGGAAAAGCCAGAGCTTCAACCCAGGTTTTCTGACTCAACATCTAATGAACTTCTGACCTTTCTGCTGCCCTCCTAACCACAGATGCTGCTTAATCCAGAGGTTACAGAGGTATTAAAAGGAAAACTGAATGAGAGAGGGACCCATTTACTGCAGAAATGAGTATTAGGATGAGAAATGATCATGGGGCCTGAGACAAGGATCTGGATGCAGAAAATCAGGCAGAAAGGTTAGAACAGACCCCACTCATGTGGATAAAATGCTATTCACTAACCTGACACTTGTTATATTTGCCATCTCCACCCCTACCAGTTGCCATCAAGTCAACTCTGACTCATGGCAACCCCATGTGCGTCAGAGTAGAATTGTGCTCTATAGGCTTTTCATTGGCTGAGTTTTTGGAAGTAGATTACCAGGCCTTTCTTCCAAGACACTTCTGGGAGGACTCGAACCTCCAACTTTTCGGTTAGCAGCTGAGCACATTAACCATTTGCAGCACCCAGGAACTCCATCTCCACTCCTACCTGACCACAAAACCAGAATAATCCTGGGATCTGGCCTGCTGCAAAAGGGCCTAAATGGCCTCAGTTGAAGGGATGAGCTGCTAGAGTCTGGGGCCTGGAACCAAGCAAGTGATCAGTACCTGCTGATCTTAGAAATCCAACCTATTGTTCCCTGTAAAATCCTTCATTTCTTCCTAAAAAATGGTCCCTGCATCACTTGTAACAAATTACCCAGGTTTTTGTTTGTTGTTTGGGGTTTGTTAAACCACTGAAGCCCAGGCAGAGACTGCTGGGAGAGTATTCTAACCATAGGCAGAGCCTATGATGCCAAAGCGCAAATATCAAAAAAGGTGTGTTTTGAAGCATCATGTAGTAATTGGACCAGAAAAGAGAGTCCAGTATGAGTGTCAGTCTAGAAGCACCAGGTGAACAGTGGAGACAGTGAAAGCGGGGATGAGGAATGGTAAGTAAGAAAAGGTGCTAAAGCGATACTACGCACAGCCTTGTCCATGGGCTGGTGTCAGTGTGTAGACTGTCCTCAATGAGATAAATATAAAAAATGAAGAAAACATTTTAGAAACTTTACTAGCAATTTAATATTGCTGCAGCATCCAAATTCATGATCAGTAGACTTTCACAAAATTCTCAATTTGTAATGAGTTGAACAGAGAGAAACACTGGTCTAGGTGAATTCAGAAAATGTCAGACAACATACACATCCAGATTTTTATGCACTCCCAAGACATGTTTTGTGGAAGTGGTTTAGGTTTATCAAAAATGACAGAGGCTAGTTTTTAGAAGGCCTGGCATATAGTATGGGGAAAGAAACTTTTTAGAAATGGACTTAATAAGAAGGCTATTTTCCTTTTTGCTATCAGCCGGTAGTCTTGCCTAGAGTGAGCCATCCCATCAGCTCTTCTGAAGTACTGGTCCTGCCTTCTTCATTACTCAGCCTCCAACATCTGGCTGTTCTAGGTGGGCTCAGCCTTTGCAAAAACCAGGGTTCCCTTTCCAGCCCACCTGGAGCCTAAGTGGTGTTTGGTAAAGTTTAAACAACCCCATGCAGGGTGGTTGTAAAGCAATCTCCATTTATTTTAAATAAGGAGAAGAAAGAATAAAAGAAAAAGAAAAAAAAGGCACCGCCACCTTTCCTCTACTTGCTCATTAGGATTCTGGGTCACAGCGGTGTTGCCTGGTCGCTCTAATTGGATCCGTGCGCACACAGGTCTGCGCAGCTCCATTGAACGATGACATTTCTAACTAACTGACCTTTTCAAGACCACTGGTACTCCCATAATGAGTGTGCAGCGGCATTGTGTGGACACAATACGGCAGATTTCACAGTGCCCAAGGAAAGCAGGACTGAAAACGCTTCAGAATTCCCAATCTCGAGTTAGCAAAATGAGAAAATTGGGTCCCAGCATTCATCAGTGTGTTATTGTGCAGGTATCGATTTCAATGCCCTTTCATTCCTTTCAGAAAAAAAAAAAAAATGTTGTATTATAGAGGTCTAAATTAACTTTTGTTCTGTTATTTTTCCCCTGTACCTATAAAAAGGTCAAATGCATTCATAAAGCTGAGATAGATTTGCTGGATATAAGCGCTGAGATAGCAAGCAACCTTCAAATAACCTTTAAGGAGATACTGGCTCTTCCATGAACAGTAATTGATGTACTCATTAAGGCTGTGAAATTCTTCAGGACTCACCTAACGGATAACAGCTATAGGGCTGGCAGCAAAAATATGCCATTTAGAACATTGAGATAATGGCTCGGAATATTTGAAATTGTCGTGGTCCATTCAGTGTCGCTGGGACAGGAAGGTGACTTCAAAGGGACGCTAACAAAATAGGAAGGGGGAGCAGTGGTTTTCACCCTGCCCTGCGGGGACAACCTAGGAGAGGGTGTGATTTCAGAGTGTTCCCTCAGGTCCGGAGCAGAAAATTAAAATTTTTTTTCCTTATAAATGCAGAAGAAGTATAATGGATTTATCAGGACCACTTTTTTTTCCCTCTGAGAAAGAAGGTATGGAGCAGGAGGAAGCCACAAGTGGTAACTCTTCTGATGAAGAGAGAATGGCAGCAGTGAGTAGGCATGGGGCCCTTCTAGTGCTCCTCAGAGAATTACACGTTTCCACAAGTGTGTCTAATCCTGGAATCAGGCCACCATGGAACCATATTCTACAATCATTTATTGAGCCTGGACCATGGTGCCAGGTTTTGTGCATGGCACTGAGAGGATCTAAAAGACCACTTCAAATGAATTAAATTCAATGTAAGCCAATACATATTTCTTAAACATTTATTTTGTGTTGAGAAAAAGGTATAAAGAGAGAAATAGGACAGTCTCTATCACCAAGGCATTTATAATCCCTGGTCCCTGAGCTCACTTTGAAGTTGAGAGAAGGAATTAACATTGAAGGTCTCCCTCACACATAGTACTTTTACTGTGCTAGGTACTATGTGTTTTGTAATTGCCACCTTGTAATTGTAAATAGTATTACCCCATTTTGGAGAAGAAGAAGTTAAGCTTGCAACAGGTCATGTGATTTATCCAGGATCATCCAGGTAATAAGTTGTGGTTCACATAGCTCCAGAGTGGGCTCTTTTGCCTTCTTCATTTATGGGATGGTCTTCTTTGACCTTGACTTTGGGTACTCACACAGTAATTTCCGATAGAGTAAGTATTTTTGCTGGGTACCTTGCATGTGAAAAGGCATACCTACATCTTATAATTAAAAGATTATAAGGCACCATCATGGATGTGCCCATTAAGGCTGGGTAAATTTTTTAGCACTCTTCAAAAGAAAGTGGTTGTAGAGTATATTATCAGTTCAGGAGTAAAAAATACATGACACATGGATTGCCAAGTCCCTATCCCATTTACCCATGATGTCACTAAATCATCATGAAACACTTTCCTACTCAGACTGCATTCCATTTCAAAAGCTCTCTCTACATTATACTCTGTTGTTGTTGTTGTTAGGTGCCGTCGAGTCGGTTCCGACTCATAGCGACCCTATATACAACAGAACAAAACACTGCCCGTTCCTGCACCGTCCTCACAATCTTTGCTGTTCTTGAGCCCATCCTTGCAGGCACTGTGTCAGTCCATCTCGTCGAGGGTCTTCCTCTTTTCTGCTGACCCTCTGCTTTACCAAACATGATGTCTTTCTCCAGGGACTGATCCCTCCTGCTAAGGTGTCCAAAGTATGTGAGACGAAGTCTCACCATCCTTGCTTCTAAGGACCATTCTGGCTGTACTTCCAAGACAGGTTTGTTCATTCTTCTGGCAGTCCATGGTATATTCAGTATTCTTTGACAACACTGTAATTCAAAGGCATCAATTCTTCTTCGGTCTTCCTTATTCATTGTCCAACTTTCACATGCGTACAAGGCAATTGAAAATACCATGGCTTGGGTCAGGTGCACCTTAGTCCTCAAAGTAACATCTTTGCTTTTTAACACTTTAAAGAGGTCTTTTGCTGCAGATTTTCCCAACGCAATATGTCATTTGATTTCTTGACTACTGCTTCCATGGGCGTTGATTGTGGATCCAAGTAAAATGAAATCTTTGACAACTTCAGTCTTTTCTCTGCTTATCATGATGTTGCTTATTGGTTCAGGTGTGAGGATTTTTGTTTTCTTTATGTTGAGGTGTAATCCATACTGAAGGCTGTGGTCTTGGATCTTCATCAGTAATTGCTTCAAGTCCTCTTCACTTTGAGCTAGAAATGTTTTGTCATCTGCATATCTCAGGTTGTTAAGGAGTCTTCCTCCAACTCTGATGCCACGTTCTTCTTCATATACCCAGTTTCTTGGATTATTTGCTCAGCATACAGATTGAATAAGTATGGTGAAAGCATACAATCTGGACATATACCTTTTCTGATTTTAAACCACGCAGTATCCCCTAGTTCTGTTCGAATGACCGCCTCTTGATCTGTTTACAGGTTCCTCATGAGCACAATTAAGCATTCTGGAATTCCCATTCTTTGCAATGTTATCCATAATTTGTTATGATCCACATAGTCTAATGCTTTTGCATGGTCAGTAAAACTCAGGTAAACATCTTTCTGGTATTCTGTGTTTTCAGCCAAGATTTATCAGACATCAGCAATGATATCCCTCATCCCACATCCTCTTCTGAATCTGGCTTGAATTTCTGGCAGTTTCCTGTTGATGTACTGGTGGAACCACTTTTGAATTATCTTCAGAAAATTTTATATGCATGTGATATTAATGATATTGTTCAATAATTTCAGCATTATACTCTAGCTAGTCACTATTCAAACACTTATATCTGAAGTGTAAGATGAAAGCTACTTGCCATCCCTGAACTAGTCTAACTGTCTCATTTTGGACATGAAGAATCTGGGCTCAGAGAGGAGAAAGGACTTGCCTAAGGTCATGAAGTGAATGAGCGGCAGTCAAAGGAACTGTAGACTCCAGCACTTAAAAGAGGGATTCTAAGGCCCAAAGCCTGAGACAGAGTGCCAGGGTCACTGGGGAAGTGGGCAAAGGGGTATTGCTTCCTCAGATCTACACCTGCTACTTGTGACTTGCAACTCAGCATTCATTTGTCCTACAAATTTATTGAGCACATACCATGTACCATCACTGGGGAGACTCATAATCACCCAGGTATAGCAGCCCTCTTTCTTTTAAAGTCCAAATGGTGATCTTCTTTTACTTACTCATGGGGGACAATCAAGAAGTTTAATCTAAATAATGTGTTTTGGTCTTCTGTCCTCTCTGGTATCTCCCAGGTTGTGAGTCTCACATTGCTGCTGATAAGCAAAGGAGTTTACACCACTTAAGCTAATAGTCTCAAGGAAGTGAGAGAGAGCAGGCCTGTGCCATCCTGGGCCTCCTGCCTCATCAGCTTCTACAAGACCTGGTACTCCAGACTATACTATAAAAACAGCGATTAACCATAATAAGCAACAATTACTGAGTGCCTACTAAATGCAAGGTACTGTTCTAAATACTTTTAATATATTGACTCACTTAAACCTCACAAAAACCTTTCTAAGTAAATATCACGATCATTGCCATTTAACAGACGAGTCATCTGAGCCTCAGAGAGCAAGTAATTTGCCCAAGGTCTCATGACTAGTAAGTAACAAAGGTAGGATTTGAACCGAGGCAATATTGTTCCAGAATCTACTCTTAATCACTATGCTCTACTGTCTCTCAAGTAAATGCTCTTTATTGAAAATCTCAAAAGATTGTTGTAGGAGTAATAAAGGGTGAAATTCCAGCCAAATTAGCTATTCTCATGTATCTCTTGCAGGAAGAGTGTACTCCATACTTAGGTTTTACAAGGAGGGTGATCAATCCCCCTTCACTCTGGACCCCTTTGTCTCCTATATTCTTCCCTCTGACCCCACACCCATGAAGGCACCTCTTCCAGTATCTTGGTGTACTGCACCCCCGTCCTTCAGAACAAACCTGCTACTCCCCACTGGAAGTGGAGTCATGCCGCATTCTGTGTGCAGCCCTCAGGCTCCATCCTGACAGCCGCTGCTATTCATGCTGGCTCAGTCCTCCCTGGATCTGGAGGCAGACTGGGTCGCACATCAATGAACAAGGGTAAATGTAAGTCACCCTATTCCAGTTAGATCTGTGGAAGCTATGAACGGAGGACACCTCACAGTGACAAGTACTTACTTTTCTCTGAGCTAACATAGCCTTATCCACCATCTAGGAAAGGCTATTTCTCTTATCATAATAGTTTTAACCTTGTCCTTTAAGAGTGATCAACCACCCTCTGAGACATCTTCAGCTCCTTCTCCAAGGGACTGTTCCTAATATAGGAAAAATACATTAGCTGTCAAAGGTTACATTTTTACTAAGGAAAAATCCCATGCACTAGCTCTGATGAGTTTGTTTGCTTGTTTATTTACTATGAGATTATTTGTTTTCTTATTTGTTTTATTCCAAGTCTCCCTCTAATAGGAGTAGAGAGAGGGATCAGAAAGGGGGAGGTGACTTTGAGTGCCAGTTTATCCTACCAAATGGAGATGCATCAGATAGCCTGCCTCAAGAAAATTACAACTCATGTGAGGTCCAAATGAGTAAATGCATACAGTGTGATAGGGGTGACGATTGACTTAAATGTAAGTGCAGTGGGCACAAAGAGACAGGGGATCAACCCCTTTTGAAGGCAGGCAGAGAAAGCTTCAGAGGAGGAAATAACAGTTGGGTCTTGAAGGATGAACAGGAATCTGTGACCAGGTAGAAGCAGGGACAGGAGGGGTGGTGGGAGGGTATTCTAAGCAAAGGCAACAGCATGCGCAAAGGTATACAAAAATGGCTGAAATTATAGGTTGTTTATTCATCTTTGTCTTTACTAACATAGGACATATGATTTTGAACATGAGAGCTCAGTTAATGCATGAGTTTCAAGAAGAAGGGAGTGATTGCTGGTGTCAAATGAGATAAGATTTTAAAAGTGTCCATTGATTTCAGCAACAAGGAAGTCATTGTGTAGTGGGGGCAGAGGTGGAACCAAATTGCAGTGGGGTGAGAAGTCAGTGGGAAGTGAAGAAGGGATTATTGCAAGTGTAGACTACGCTTTCATAAAACTTGACCGTGAAAGAAAGGAAAAAGAAGATGTGAAAGAAAGGAAAAAAGATTGAGGGATAGGTTTTGTTTTTGTTTTTGTTTTGTTTTTAAACCAAGAGGGCTTTGAACATGTTGATCAATTGTGGGGCAGGCCTTGGAGGCAGTGGGGAAGGAAAGGTTGAAGATCTTTCAGTGAGAGCACGTAAGGATAGAGCTAGGACCCCTGGAGGCTGCAGCAAAAGGAAACTAGAGCACAAGATTCACCATAGATGGATGGACAGCCTGACAAAGACCAGTATAGCTGATGCAGAAGGCAGAAGGAGAATAGTGAGGAGCCTTGCTGGTGCAATGGTTAAGCGCTTGGCTGCTAACTGAAAGGTTGGCGGTTTGAACCCACCCAGAGGCTCCTTGAGAGGAAGACCTGGTGATCTGCTCCCATTATGATTACAGCCTAGAAAACCCTGTGGGGCAGTTCTGCTCCATCACGTGGGGTCACTGTGAGTTGGAATCGACACTACAGCACCTAACAACAACAACAGCATAGCTTACAGATAGTACCAGCTTTCTCACAGGACAGTTGTGAAGACTAAATGTACTAATATTGTAAGGTGTGCATGGCTTATAACTGATATTCAATAAATGCTACCCCAAAAATCCCCAAAACAAAAAAAACTAGACCCATTGCCATCGAGTTGATTGTGACCCACAGCGACCCTATAGGACAGACTAGAACTGCCCCACAGGGTTTCCAGGGAATGGCTGGTGGATTCTAACTGACTACGTTTTGGTTAGTAGCCGAGCTCTTAACCACTGCACCACCAGGGCTCCACTCCAAAAATAGAGATCAGAAAAAAGCAGAAGGGAATTTGAATTATAATTTGACCTATTGGGTTTGCCCATTCTGATGGGAGGGAATCACGCTCAGTATACCAGAGAGTTCTAGCTCGGCTATTAACTCGCTAGGACTCAAGGCAAATCATTTTTTCTCTCTCCCTCTCAGTTTTCTCATTTATAAAATGAAAAGTTTATACTAGATCATCTCCAACAGCCTTTTCGACTGGAACATGCTATGAATCTATGCTTCTATGAAATTCAGAATTTGGAATTTTCAGCTTATTTTTTTTTTTTAACGGTTCTATTTCCTTCCTACTGAAAGCTCTGGAAGAATATGATCCCACTTTCTCCCCTCTCTGATGTCCCTTGACAAGTCAGATTTGTGACTGCTCATAGCTTTCTTTAGAAGGTTAATAATCCATGGGAAGACTTTAGTACCCACAGGAGAACTGGGCTAGCCATAAGAAGAAAGCTGAAGGGAGAATCCTGATCAATGCTCATTCTGTTCGTTTTCATTTCTTTCTTTTAAAAATACTGCATGGAGAACAATGACTCCGTGAGGTCATCCTAAGTGAAATGCACTGATCTGCCCTCTCCCCAGAAAAATCCCCATCCAAGCCATTTCAAAAGATGTGGTTGCAGGAGGAATGGGAAATGGGTGGTAGGGTGAGGGGAGTGCAGGCTGTTGCGGAAGGTTTGAGCCAGGAAATTGAAACCTTGAATGCAGAAAAAGATGTAAATGTTGTTTCCCAGATTTTATAGCTCCCAGATGCCTCCTCTAATTGCATAGCTAACCCCGAGTTTATTAAGTTATTTTCCAGAGTCAAACTCATTTGTATACATGTCAGAATGTAAACTGAATTTCAAAAGTAAAGCCCTTGGATTAGAATTCAAGGATGATAAACAAACTCATTTAGAATGCAAGATTTGCATGTCATTTGCATGTGCCCAAATGCAATTACGTGTGCTCTGTAAATATGCATTTCACATTTATTTGTCATGATAGAACAGTGTGGAAAAAATTAATTGCCGCAGATTTTTTTTAATATTTAAAGAAAAAAATGATGGCTCTTAAAATAGACTCTGCTAGTGCATGATTCAATGTGCAGAAACTGGCAAGAAGAGATAAGGATCCGTCAAAAACCATAAATTCCCACTGCAACATCTGTAGTAGTTCAAATCGCATGGTTTATGGAGGCCCCTTTTGCCTTCTCCATGGGTATTACCAGGGCGTTCTGTAGATTTATCACTGGCTCAATGCAAGGACAGTTTTACTAGCAAAGCTTTAAAAGAAAGGGAGGGGGGCTGTTTCCTCTTTGAAAGTTCAGGATTGAATTGAAATGAAATAGCTCCTCTAACTTAGAAACTTCTAGACAAGACAGGATCCCATATACATCCACACTGTCTACAACCTGTTCTTTTTCTCTCTCATTTTTTTGTAAGAAGAAGCTTGAATCACCAAGACACTACCCCTAGATTTAAAAGACCTTAGAAACTGGGAGGCCTTGGGGTACTAGGTATTAATGCCAATATGGGAAATCTTTGTATTTTATTTTTTAGATTAACATACAGTGAAATTGACTTTTTGCGCACAGTTCTGTGATTTTAACACACATATGTATTTGTGTAACCACAGTCAGGATACAGAACGGTTCCATTATCCCAGAGAACTCCCTTGTGCTATCCCTTGTGCCATCCCCCCAACCCCTAGCAAACACTGAGCTGATCTCTATCACTATAGTTTTGTTTTTGCAAGAATGTCATAAGAATAGAATCATACAATACATAACCTTTTGCGACGGGCTTCTTTCACTCAATGTAATGCCTTTTGGATTCAGCCAACTTGTTGTATCAATAGTTCATTCTGTTCGGTTGCTGAGGAGTATTCAGTTGTATGGATGTGCCACAGATTGTTTACCCACTCACCACAGAAGAACATTTGGGTTGTTTTCAGTTTTGGTTATCATGAACAGGGCTTCTATGAACATTTGTGTACAGGTTTTTGTGTGAACATAAGTTTTCATTTCTCTGCTTTTCATCCCACCTAGAAATGGGATGGCTGAGTCTATGGTAACCCTACGTTTAACCTTTTGAGGAACTGCCAAACTATTTTCCAGAGTAGCTGTACCAGTTTGCATTCCCACCAACAAGGTATGAGGGTCCCAGATGCTCTGCATCCTCATCAGCACTTGGTTTTGTCACTATTTTTTATTTTAGCCATTCTAATAGGTGTTTAGTGATATCTTTTCATGGTTTTAATTTGCGTTTCCCTAGTAGCTAATGATGTTGAGCGAAAGAAATCTTTTGATACGTAAAGAATGTCTGAATTCATTTATTAAGATCCCACAGTGTGTTAGATATCTTACCTGCATGGCATGTTAACCATTTAAACTCTACAACCTTGTGAGATAGCTGTTAGTTATTCACTTTAAACATTGAGGAAACTGAGGCTAGGAAAGATTAACTGATTTATTCATTCAGTAAACAGTTACAGAGTATATACTCTGAACCAGTGGCTCTGCCAGGCACTGGGCACACAGAGTGTGTCTGCCTTTGATAGCCTTCTAGTGTAGTAAGAAAGACGTAAACATATAAACAAAGAGGTGTTCTGTGTTAATAGGGCATACAACATATTCCACTGATGATCTGAAAACTAAGAGACTAAAGATAATGTAAAACTGTGGAGGAGTCTGGACTCAAACTGACATCAGATTCATTCCCTTCTCTGTGAAGCTGGGAAGCTACGAAACAAACTCACCATCTGTCCACTTCTGTCTCCTGGATCAGCAGAGAGCAGCCATCTGCCCTCAGCAGGAGTGGAGGCCATTCATTCCTCTTTTCCTGACTCACCTTGGTCTAGGACAAGGAGCAGTTAGCAAGTAGGGAGTGAAGCAAGTGTGGGACTCATGTTCTGCTACATGAACGCCTAGGTGCCTCTCTACCATACACCAACTTGGCCTCAGCTGATAATTATACATCTTAACTCATTTGAGCACCCTCCATGTGCTGGGCTGTCACTTTGAGCAGAGGTGTGTTGTGCCCTGGGAAGATCACTGTATGCGGACTCAGAAGTCTTGGGTTCAAGTTTTAGTTCTGTCACTTCCCATCTCTGTTCTTTCCTAGGCCTCAACTTCCTTCCCCATGTGCAAAAATGAAGAGGTTAAAAAATACTTCCTTCAACCACCATCCAAATTCATCACCAACTCTTGTCTACCTGAAATACATCTTAAACTTTTCTACTGCTCTTCATCTCCAGTGCCATGCTTCTCTTCTAAGTCACCAACCCCTCTTGCCTGGACTACTACAACAGGCGCCTAATTTATATACCAGTTCTCCTGCCATCCTAGAGTCCATTCTCCATACAGCATCCAGAGAGATCTTTTAGAACTAAGATCAGATCATATCACCCCCTGATTAAAACCTTTTAATGGCTTCTAGTAGCTGAAAATAAAATCCAAACTCTTTACCAGAGACCACAAGACTTTTCCAGTCTGGGCTTTTGTATCCCTCCAACCTCCTCTCATGCCACTTGCCCTCTCTCTCTCACTCACTACACTCTAACCACACTGGTCTCCATCCTGTTCCTCAAACAGGTCAAGCCCTCTCCCATGACTGGCCTTTATAGTTACTGTTTTTGTTGTTTGTTTGTTTTTGTCAGTAATGCCACCTTACCAAGAATGCTCTTCTGATTATCCTATTGAAAATTGCCTTCCCAGTTTACTTGCTAACTTATCACCCTATTAATTTTCCTTCATAGAGCTTACTTCAAACAATTATTATTGTTTTATTTACTTATGACCCGATGAGAATGGAGACCTTGCCTATTATATTTATACTGTCTCCTAGAACCTGACACTTAGTAGAGGTTCAATAAATAATTTTTTAATATATTGATATAGAAGTCTCTGTAAGCACTGGTATTTCTTTCCTTCTCTCCTGGGCTTATTTTACTCATCTCTGTGAACTGGCATAATGATCCTTACCATACTTACCTCACAAGGTTGTGGAGTCAAATGAGACAAGGCACATCAAGACACTAAATGAAGTTAGGGGATTATCATGAGTATCGCCATCATTATCATCACCCAAGGCATTTCTCCATCTGACGCTGATATTTTCTTATTGAAGTTTTCTCTAGGGAAAACTTCCAGTGAGGGATTCTTTTTCTCTTCTTTTGTGCAGTAGGCACCTGGTGATGTCTGGTTCATAGCCCTGATTCAAGATGTCACAACTATTTATCATCAAACTACAGGCATGGGTATCATTCCAGCAACTGTGTTTTTAGGAAGGATAGGTTTAGGCATTTGGGGAGAGAGCAAAGAGGATTAGAATCACAAAATTATTGAACCACAGAATGTCAGCACAGGCAAACCTCTGAAAGATTACCTAATCCTATTGTTTGCAAATTCCGACCATTTCTTGAAGGAGCCTTGAGGCTTCCTTGGTGGGTGAGGGGGATGGTGAGGCTCCAGGAAGGGTTTTGTACAAGGTTATACAGAAATTTATAACATAACCAGGACATGTATCTGAGTTGCCCGTCCTCTACCCACTATCCTTCTGTTGCTTTTCTCCATCTCCACTTCTGCCTCTCTAGTCCAAGATGTCATTGTCTTTCATCTGAACTACTGTAGTAGCGCCGTAACTGGTCTCCCTGGACCCACTTTCAAACAGTACATACGTTCATTTCTGTACCCCACTTTTTCCATCCCCGCTGACTGAAAACTTTTCATTGGCTTTCTAAGCCTTTTCAGATAATCTCTCAGCCTCATCTCCTACTACCTGCCCCCTCTGCCCCAGCGTTTTTTGTTAAGTCGATTCCAACTCATGGCGACACCACATGTTTCAGAGTAGAACTGTGCTCCACATAGTTTGCAATAGCTGTGACCTTTCAGAGGGAGTCCTTGGGTGGCGCTAACAGTTAAGCAATCTGCTGCTGACTGAAAGGTTGGCAGTTTGAGTCCACTCAAAGGCACCTCGGAAGACAGGCCTGGCGGTCTATTTCCAAAATTTCCAAAAGATCACAACCACGGAAAACCCTATGGAATGCAATTCTACCTTGTCACACATGGGGTTGTCATGAGTCAGAGCCAGCTCAATAGCAACTGGTTTGGTTTTTGGTTGAACTTGCAGATGAAAATCGCCAGGTTTTTCTTCCAAGGAGCCTCTGGGTGGATTCAAACCTACAACCTTTTGGTTAGTAGCCAAACGCTTAACTGTTTGCACCACCCAGGGACTTTTCTTTCTATACCAACTTCTTCTAACTCCTGGGACCTTTATGACTTTGGACATATTATTACCTCTGCCTGGATCAGTGTTGGCCCCAGAATTTATTGGAGAAATTTAGAAGTAACATCCTTGTTGGAAAGAGAGTTCTAAGGTCTTGAAGCTGCATTTGTATATAGCAATCCGAATATTTTTATTTAGATTGTATTTTACTTAAAATAGATTGTTTATTTAGAGTTGATGTAGGCTGATTAAGATTATGGACCCCTAAACTATTCCCTTGGTGCCACCACTTTGCTGTGATGTCCTTGCTGCCCCCTTCATCTAGGTACCACCTACTCATCCTTCAGGTTTTAGCATAAGTTTACTTCCTTAGGGAAGCCTTCCTTGACCCCATAATCTCAGTCCGACCCCTTTGCTATATGCACTCATAGAATCTTGTTCTTTCTTTCATAGCACTTGTCTCAGAGTGTAATTATACCCATATTTCTGTGATTATTTGAGGAACGTCTGTCTCTCCCACTAGCCTTAAGTCCATGCAGGCAGAGTTCATATCTGTTTTTGCTTAATATTAGGTCCCAGCAACTGGCATTGTCTGTCTCAGACACTTAAAAGGTGCTTAATCTGTTGAATAAATGGATAAATCTCAGAATTCTGCCCCTCATGGGGGTTCTCAAAGGATTTGGGAAGCACAGATTGCCTCCCTAGTCCCAGTCCTCACAGGGTACAGTCAAACCCTTGAGTCTGTTTAGTAACCTAGAATAGTGCTTCCAAAACCTACTGCCATCAAGTCCATTCTGACTCATAGGAACCCTATAGGACAGAGTAGAACTTCCCTATAGAGTTTCCAAGGCTGTAAATCTTTATGGAAGCAGACTGCCATATCTTTGTCTTGCAGGGCAACTGGTGGGTTTGAACCACCAACCTTTCTGTTACCAGCCAAGTGCTTTAACCACTGTGCCACCAAAGCTCCTTAGACGAGTGATTACAGGACTGTATTTCTGAGAAACTCTTTTTGAATTTAAAGCATTTAGTATTTACACAGCCACAACTCACCATTCACAGAGGAATGTTAGGGTCCATGATCAGCAGCTGTTTTTATTAGGATAACACGTTTGTTTGAAACCTCATCACCGTAAAGCCTGATTACAGGAACAAGTCAAGGCCAGCCACCACCAGCGTCCTGGTTCTGGAGGAGGCTTGGTCACTCTGGCTGAACAGCAGCAACTCTCACCAAGTGAGGACTTTGGGGCTTTGTAAAAGTATCATCCCCCACATGTCTGTCAGTTTGTCATACTGTGCATGCGAAAGCTGGACAATGGGTAAGGAAGACCGAAGAAGAATTGATGCCTTTGTATTATGGTGTTGGCGAAGAATGTTGAACATACCACAGACTGCCAAAAAAAACAAACAAATCTGTCTTGGAAAAAGTACAACCAGAATGCTCCTTAGAAGCAAGGATGGAGAGACAATGTCTTACATACTTTGGACATGTTGTCAGGAGGGATCAGTCCCTGGAGAAGGACATCATGCTTGGTAAAGTAGAGGGTCAGCAAAAAAGAGGAAGATCCTCAGCAAGAGGAATTGACACCGTGGCTGCAACAATGGGCTCAAGCATAACAACGATTGTGAGCATCGCACAGGACCGAGCAGTGTTTCCCTTCTGTGGTACGTAGGGTTGCTATGAGTCGGAACTGACTCGATGGCACCTAACAACAACAAAGGTATTGCTCAAGAGTGACAGAGCTCAACAGCATTTTATTCTAGCCCAAAATCCTCTTGGAAGTGAGAAGTTTCCTAAGTCTCTTTCCTTTTATTTGCAACCACTTGAGTTCTTTTTTGTGCCCATCACTAGGCTAGGCACAGGAGAGGCAAGTATACAGTATTAGCTTCCTAGGGCTGCTGTAACAAAATACCAAAACTGGGTGACTTAGAACAGCAGAAGTTTATTGTCTCACAGTTCTGGAGCCTAGAAGTCCAAAATCAAGGTGTCAGCAGGGTCATGCTCTCTCTGAAGGCTCCAGGGAAAGATCCTTCTTTGACTCTTCTAGCTTCTGTCGGACGCCGGCAATCCTTAGCATTCCTTGGCGGGCAGCTGCAGCACTCTTATCTCTGCCTTCATTGTCACATGGCCTTCTTCCCTGTGTCTCCTCTGCTCTCTCTATCCTAATCTCCCTCTTCTTTTTTTCCGATTTTTTACTGTGGTAAATATATATATATATATATATATACACACACACATAGTTCAGTGGCATTAACTTAACGTTCATCATGTTAGTCAACCATCACTCTTATCCATTCCTAAATTTTTCCTTCACCCTTAACAGAAGCTTAATGTCCCCTAAGCCTTGAGTACTCTTCTTCCTCTTTCCTACCCACCCATTCCTGGTAACCATTGATAAACTTTGGTCTCCCTACACTTGCCTATTCTAGGTATTTCATGTAAGTGGGATCGTAGAATATTTGTCCTTTTGTGACTAACTTATTTCACTCAGTATATCTTTTTATAAGGACACCAGTCATATTGGATTTAGGGCACACCCTAATCCAGTATGACCTCACCTTAACTAATGGCATCTAGAAAAACCCTATTTTCAAATAAGGTCACATTCACAGGTTCTGGGTGCACAAGAAGTTTGGGACATTATTCAACCCAGTACAGATACCAAGTCCCAGGCCTCAAGGTGCTCACAATTCAATAGGAGAATCTTGGCAGCAACAATATAAGGGAGAAGTGATTGGTGCCATTAAAGCAGAACAAACATGCTGACCTGGGAAAGCTGTGTTCTTACCTGGGATGGGCTCTGGGCTGTGCAGAATCCACACTGCAGATCCTTCGGCTTGCTAAAGCATCAAAATGTTTATTTCCATGACGCTAGATCTATGAGTGCCTTCTAAAAACAGCACCGTCTCCTCACGTAAGAACCAGTGAGCTGATGCATCTCTGGGAGAGGAAAACCCAGCAGCTTCCAGAGCTCAGTTACACCCTCTTCCCATCTCCCCGACCACCCGCCATACCAAGGGTTCTGGGGAGCAAGGACATTAGTATCAGACACTCCTGGCTTCTTGGTCCTATTGCATCCCTTCTAATTTGTGCCTGGAGGCAATGCTGTAACCTCTCTGACCCATTTTTCTTTATTTATAAAATGAGATAAAAATACTCACCCTCAGGGTTGTTCTGAGGATCAACTGGGGTAATGATTCGGTGGCCTACCTAACACATTGCCTGGCACATAGTAGGTGCTTAGTAAAGGTGAATCTTTCTCGTATCTCCCCACTTGTCCCCAGTCGTCATCCCTGTGCTGCCATGTCTGATTCCTGTCAAAACAAAACATTTTCCTTACAGACATGGGGTAATCCTCACTCAGCAAAAAGTACCTGCTTTTCACAGCATGGGCTTATTCTTTCAATGAGTTTTTATTGTGTACCTAGTATGTACAAAAGAATAGATTTGAATGTCACTAAAAGCATCACTCAACTCATGTTAAAATCTTGCTCAATCCCAAAGTGCCTTTTCAAGTCAATTCAGCCATCCTGTAGTGAGTTATTGTTGAGTGTTGTTATTTTTGTTTTTTCCTTAATTCAGTGAATTCAGAAGTTAAAAAAAAAAAAAAAAAAAAATCAGACCCTGCAAAAAACTCAGTGCTACAACAGAGGGGTGTAAAAAGTATAAAGGGAGCCCAGAACATTCCTCCCTGAAGAAGTAAGGAAAGGCTTCAGAAAGGAAGTAATATTTGAGCTTGGGGCCTTTGGAAGATGAGTGGGATTAATTTACATCTAACTTACATCTGTGTAGCACTTGGGGTTTTGAAAAACGTTTTGGTATCAGGATGCTCTTTCTCACACAATCCAACCTTGCTGTGGGCCCCAGTGGCAGGAAGGATTTCCTGGCACACAGGCAGGAGCAGAGAGGGGAGGGACTTTGCTCTGCACCAGCCCAGGAGGCCAGGGAGCTGAAGTGGTTTGCCTGAGGTGACTCAAAGAAAGCTAGTCTATCAACTACACTTCTGCTCTACACTACCTCTCTCAGATGTTCCTGTGGCTCAGTCCCTCATGTCAGTAAGGTCTGTACTCAAATGGCCCCTCCTCAGAGAGAATTATGCTGAGCCCAAGATGGAAAAATCAGTTTCTTTCACAGACCCTTCCTTTACTCTCTGCTGCTTCATTTTATTTCATAGCTCTTATCACTACCTGATACTGTATATCTGTTTGCTTTTTGTCTGTCTTCTACAGAAGATTGTAAGTTTCATGAAGGCTAGAAGTATCTAGAACAATGCTCAGCACAGAGTAGTCCCTCAACAAATATCTTTTGGATGAATGAATGCTGTGTTGAATATCCTTGTTCATCCATCTTTACACGGTTTTCCAATTATTTTCTTAGGATAAATCTCAAAAAGCAAAATTGCTGCACGCCGAGGATTATTCATTGATTAGTGCAGTGATTGTCACACAGCAGATGTTAATTGAAAAATGTTAATGGAATATTTTTCTTGAGCTACACTAACTTAATTGATTCCAGATTTAAATCCTGCCAGTATTTAATTGAGCATCTAAACCATTTGTTTATTCATTTATTTACTTATCAAACATTAACTGCATTATGGATACAAAATCAAATAGGACTTGTTCCCCTGACCTCAAGAAGCTCTCAACTGAACGAAGAAAGGAAGACAGGTTGACCAACACTTGGGGCCTGGGCTAAGGGCTTCTTTTCTCTCATAGTCAGCATGGCTGCCTGGGTTCTTTTCTGACCTCTGCTACATATAACATGTATAACCTTAGGCAATTTGCATGGCACCTCTGAACTTCTGTTACCCCATCTGTAAAATGGAGGGAGTTGTAATACCTTTTTCATCGGGCACTTAGGATATTACCTGGCATATAGCAAGAGTTCTGTAAATGTTATGTTATTACTAGCCCCATTTTACAAAAATGGCTGCAGCTCAGAAAAGTCTGTTTGTCTAAGGTGACTTGTAAAGATGAAATTTGAACTCAAGTCTCCAGCTCCACTCCCAGACACTCCACACATTGTCATTTTGCCATTCAGACTTCTTTCCTGTGAATATAGCCTACTCCTGGACTTTGGAACATGGGAACCAGGCCTTGGGTAGGTCCAAGCAGCCTGGGTCTCTAGCTCTCCTGATGTCTATCCAACCCTGCCTTCCCCACTCTAGCCTTGGCCTTCACACTATTCTGACAAACCCTCAACAGCAAACCCATGTTAATAGTTTCAGAGGGGAAAAAATGTCTTTTGATAATTAAGCTGGTAGAATTTAGAAATCAACAGAACAGTACATTTTCCCAGCAGAGCCAAGAAATTAATTAGGAGCAATTTGCTGTCAGAAACAATTTCCATAATTCTAAGTTTAAAAAAAAAGTAGAAAATCATTTTTTGTGTGTGTGTGTGTGTGTGTATTTTTTTCCTTCTGCTTTCCATTCTAAAGTGATTTAACTCCTGGAAAGACAACTCCTTCAAAATACCCCATTTTCTGTTCCTCAGACTCTTCCCCTAAGAGTATTTCAGCCCCTCTCTGGCTGGTTACATTCAAGGGTGAGGAGGAATTATATGAGCCAGAAGCCTTTTTGGTCCCCTCTTCTACTCCGTAGAGCAGAACTTGTCCTTTTCCAATGAAATGATCAAGAAATGTGCACATTCCTGTCCCAAGGGTAGGGAAAAATTGTAATGCTAATAAAAAGAGTCTGAGAGGGGAGGAGCCAATCATGGAGTGCCACTAAGGCATAGTGGCTAACGGCATAGACTCTGAACCCTAGAGCCGACTACCTGGAATCACATCTCATCTCTGCCGCTTACTAACTGCATGATCTTGGGCAAGTTCTTTAATTTCTCTGTGACTCAATTTTCTCATAAAGTGGTTATGAGGGCTCACTCAGCTTACATATCAAGCATGAAAACCACAATTCCTGGCCTATAGAAGATGCTCATTACTGATTCCCATGGTGGTGGTGGTGGTGGTGGTGATGATGATGATGTTGGATGGCAGGTCCACAGACCCAAAAAAGAGAGGTCTGAGCTGTCACTAGGCCCATCTTTGACTTGAATCCTCTGGTTCCAGGCTTCTAATTGCCGACACTAAAGAACGTTTCTATCCTAACAACCCTTTATTTTGGAAGGCATGACAGCAAAGAGTAGTGGTTATGAGGTGTCACCAAAAAAAAAAAAAAAAAGTATTACTAACAATGGTGAAAATAATGCTAATGTTTGCAAATTATTAATTTTTTTATATCAAGAAAAACAGATTTAAGGTTACCCTTAACAATAATGTCACTTGTTTTCTTACCATTCAAGTATGAGAGGAAAAGTAGGGAGTGGAGTTACAACAAGAGCTAGTGAAGGAATTGTAGCTGGCTGTTGTGAGCAACCATTACTGTTGCACACTTAATAGTTCTGGTAATCACAAGTTGTCATCATGCATTATTTCCATGATTTTGTTTGTTTGTTTGTTTGGTCTAAATCTGAGTGTATCAGTCAGTGTACAACCAGGAAAAAGAAATCACTCCAAATATTTAAAACAAAGAGGAGTCCGTGCAGGGATTTGGTATGAATTGAGAAACCAAACAGGGAATAATGAACAAACCCAGAGGTTAACAATAACAGAAGACATTACCTCCCTTAGGCTGGAAGGCTAAAGAAAGACAGGTGTTACTGGAGCCCTGGAGCCAGGGTTACCCAGCACAAACTTGAACCAAGGTAACCTGTCCAGCAGGAGCTGGGCCTTGAAGGAGACTCAGCCACTGCTGCAGACACTTCCATGGGAGTAAGGGGGGATATTCTGGCTTCTCTCTTCTACCAGTCCTGCAATATCCAGTTACTGCATCCCATTGGCTGAAGCCATCTAAAAGCCAGTTGACCTGGGAGTTTAGGGAATGCAGCCTAGGAATAAGCCCCTGCAGTGGTTAAGAGCTACAGATGCTAACCAAAAGGTCAGCAGTTGACATCTGCCAGCTGCTCCTTGGAAACCCTTTGGGGCAGTTCTACTCTGTCCTGTAGGGTCACTATGAGTCAGAATTGACTCAATGGCAATGGTTTTTTTAATACAGTGCAGGGAGCCCTGGTGGAACAGTGGTTAAAGCACTAGGTTGCTAACTAGCAGGTCAGCAATTCAAACCCACCAGCCGCTCCATGGGAGAAAGATGTGGCGATCTGCTCCCATAAAGACTTATGGCCTTGGAAACCCTATGGGGTAGTTCTCCTCTGTCCTATATGGTCACTATGAACTGGAATTGACTTGACGACCATAGGTTTGGTCTTGGTTTGTTATATAGTGCAGAGCAGAGAAAGGGCAAGGAATGCGCTGGATGGCAACTAGGTCCCAAAGTGGCACTGTGGGTCTGCCCAAGAAAGTATGCCATGCCTGTGAACATCATCTACCCTGAATATTATAAAGAGAAAGAAAAAGTCAAGAAACTGAGGCATAGAGAAAAGGGCATGTCTTTCAGCATTAGATAGCCGTTTTGGGTTTGAACCACGGCTTCAAAACTTACTAGCAGTGTGACCCTCCTGCTAGTTCCCAGCCTCTGTACACCTAAGTGGCCCCATTTGTAAATGGAGATACCCACCACATGAGGTTTGTCTCATCTCCTATCCTGTGGAAAATTGCCCAGCTGTCGTAATTCTGTGCAGCTAGCACTGTCTCTTATTTACAGCCATGCCTAAAAGTGCTTGCCAAACAAGGAAGCATCCAGAACCTCGTGCCTGTACCTTGTGGTTATTCAAGAAGTGTTTGTTGCCTTGAGTTGAAGTTGATAACTACATGGAGCAGTCATCAAGAGCCAGGAGATGGAGCCAGACAATCCGAGAGCCAGGGAGATAAGAGCAGAGCAGAGATGCAGACAGTATGAAGACACATAGCTTTGGCCTCAGTGGGTTTTTAGGGCCTTTCTGCAGCATGGTGTAGGGAATAGTAGGTGTGTTTGAAGGCACATGGCCTGGGAAGCCAGGGAGAGCCAGGATTATAAGAGCCAGTATCTACAGAGGGCTTGGCCTGTCATTTGATGCTCAATAAAAATGAATTTTATTCTTCCTCCCTCTTTAATTTGCTTCAGTGTGTATTTACTAAGCACCTAAACTATATCTAGAGCTGTATTAGGCGCTAGGGATACAGAGGCAATCTAATGAAGGAAAACACATGGAAACAGCCAACTAAAATTCAAATACAGCAGCCTTTCTACCAAATAAAAGTACAGCAATATTCTATGGAGGCAATAAAAGAAGAGAGATTAATTGTGCCTGAAGAAATCAAGGCAGGTTTCAGAGAAGAGATAGTTTTTTGACCCAAGCCATGAAGAATAAGCAAGATCTTGATGGGTGGAAAAGGAAGAAAGAGTACAGCAGGCAGTGGGATGGCAAGTACAGTGGCTGGAGATGGAAGAGCACAGAGCATATTTGGAGACTGGCAGGTAGTCCACTGGCTAGAGTTTAGGGCATGAGGATGGGAGGAGAGAGCATGAAGAGATGCAGTGGAAGATGAGAGTGGAAAGAACATTGGGATTAGATCCTTTAGCCAGAAAGCCTTGACATTTGTGGTACCTTTTAGGGTTGAGAAGGTTGGGCTCAAACAGGCAATTTTCTGGCAGCAAGTCAGAAACACTCAATTCAGAGGAACAAGGCAAAGCTTGAGTTGTAAGTTACTCTTCTGCCTAGTCCCCATTCAGTCCACTAGCTACATAAATTTATTACCTCCAAGTTTCTTGTGTCCTCTTGCTGGGTGTCTTCTTTCTTGGGCCCTGGGACCATTTCTGGAAATTTCTTAGCCAATTTATGTGCTCTCTAGACTCTGGATTGTCACTGAATGAAGCTTATGTCTCCTGCCACAAACCTGCTCTCTTGGTTGTGTTTGGAGTACAGGGAACTGGCATGGTGGACTGGGATCAGCATCCAGATCTATTTCTTACTAGTGTACCCAGAGTATCAGCTTCAGGACTTCATGGCGATGGTACATGGCTTTAACAGTGCTGTGTAATTCCCCAAACTCACATGCTTTATGTATCGTCTTTAGTTCTAACAACCCTGAGAGGACAGATATAATTATCATCAACTCCATTGTACAGAATAAGAGACTGAGGCATACAACAGTAGCCAAGTCTGATCTTCTAAAATAATCTAGGGGTTTCAATGTGCAAAGAAGGGTTATGTAAGGAATGACAGGAAAGAGACCCTCATTACCTGGAACTTGGGGGAGGGAGTTATTCCTGTCAGGTTGAAATGTAGGCAATGGTTGGGGAAGGAAGAAGGACTTTGGAATCTAAAATGAATGTCCTTGGCAGAGCAGGGAGTCAAGCCAGATTCCAGAAGCAGGGAGAAGGCCCCTCCAGGCTCTCCCCCACCCCAGGCTTTCCAGCACAGCATCTTCCCTGCTTAAGCACCGTCAGTGTCTCCCCATTAACCACAAGAGACAGCCCAGTATCCTTAGCAAGGCATTAATAAACTTGTACAGTCTGGCCCCAAAAGACTTTTCCATCTTTATCTCATAGGCACACTAAGTTTTTCACTTGCTACTTCCATAGATGCTGCATTTTGCCACACCTATGCCTCTGCTTAGATTGTTTCCTCTGCTAAAAATGCCCTTTCCCCTTTGTTCCTACTTGTTCATTTATTCATGCACTTATTCATTTAGTCAATCAGTAAATAAAGTGCCTACTATCTGCCAGGCACTGTTCTAACCACTGGGAATACAATAGGGAACATCAAAAATAGTCTCTGCCCTCCTGGGGGAGGATAAAAGCATTAAACAAATAATCACACAAATAGATAAGTACAAACTATAATAAGGGTAAAAAAAATAAATGGTGCAATGAGATATTACATGAAAAGGTCCTAGGTAGGATGGGGCATCAGGAAAGGCTTTTCTGAGGAAGAATATTTAAGCTGACCCATCAAGGATGCCCCTCATGCTGGTTCAGGGACCGAATCATCTATAAAGCTGATTCAAGAGGTAGGTTGGGGTATCGGAAGTTGCAGCCCCAGTGAGCAGGCGGGTTGCACTAAAATGAGAATCCTTCCTTCCCTCCTGGCCTCCGCAGCAATTCTTAAAATAGGAAGCAAATGGAATTGTGCTTGTGTTCAAAGCTGAAATTATTCTTGTGTCCCTCCTCCCTCCATGCTCCCCCTGCCAGCATGCTTCTCACCACATCTCAGTACTTATGTTTAGAGTCATGAGGGACCTAGCATGAGCACCTCCCACATGCCAAGCATATGCTGGGCACCTGATGTAAATTTTCACATTAAATCCTTATAGCAATGTGCTGAAGTCAGCATTACAGGTCTAATTTTACAAATAGGGAAACCGAGGCTCAGTGAGGTTAAGTAATTTGCCAGACTGACACAGATAGTAAGTGGCAGAGCTGAGATTCCAGGCCAGCCAGCCACACCCACTTGTCCTAGCACTGTACTCTAGAGCACACAGAGCACATCTGCTTCCTCTCCCCCAGCAGCTCCTCATATTTGAAGACAGCAAACTGGCCTGCCTCCAAGCCTTCTCTTCTCCAGGCCAAGCTCCCCAGCCTCTAGCTTTTATCCCAAGAATGACAGATCCAGAGCTCTTCCTTCTCCAGTGATCCTCCTCCCATCAGGTTCCTATTTCGCTCCTTTGGGGAGAAAATCTGGACATGTTACAATCCCCAGGAGACTCCTCTCACAACTTCACCTGACCTCAAGGTAAAGGCCAACACCTCACCATGGTTAATAAGGCCCTATGTGACCAGCCCCTGCATGCCCCTCCAGTCTTATATTTTAACGTTTACCCAACCACCGTCTCCTCTCCCTCTACTCCCTGCAACACTCTATAGTCTGAACTTTTTAGATACTCCATTCTGTCTTGTCTCCAGTCTTCCTGACATATCCATCTCTCCATCTAGAATAGTCTTCTATTAGCTGACTCCTATCTATGAGAGGTTAAGTCTTCCTATGAGAAGTCTGCTGTGACTTTGAGGGCTATGGTGTGTGCTCCTCCTCCATGCTCACGCAGCCCCTGTGTTGTGTGTGTTGTCCAGGACCCAGCACTTTGCATGCTGGATTGTGATTGTCGTCTTAGGACTGTCTCCATAAAATTGAGCTCCTTAAAAGCAAAAAAAGGTTTAACTTTCCTTTCATTGAATCCCTAGTGCCTGGTATGCATTAGGTGTTCAGTGAAAACAGGAAGAATGGGAAGGAAGAAGGGAGGAGGAGAGGGAGGGAAAGAGAAGAAGGACTCAAAGAATCAAGTGACCCTTGAGGCACTCACAGTCTTGACACATCTTGGGAGAAGGTAGCTAACTACCCTAATGACTCACAGGGCATGTTCTCATACACATACACAGCCCTTCTGTAGGATCACATAGTCCCACCATCCCTTTTCTCTAATATAGTCCTCGCAACAATTCTAAGAAGCAGACATTCCCATTCTACAAATAATGAGACTAAGGCCTAGCAATGGTGCCCTGATTCATAGATTAAATAAGCAGACTTGAAATTCAAATTACTGATCATTCATTCATTTATTCATTCATGTATCATACACGCTTTCATTCCATATTTTGTGTGGGCACTGGGAAAACAGAGAAATCAGACTTGGCTCTTGATCTAGAGAAAGCCCAAAGGAAGGAAAGAAGAAGTGAAGAAATACAATAGTCATGCTCAGGTAGAAATATGTGCAAGGTACTGCGGAAGCACCAAGGATGAAGCAGTAAGCTCTGCTTAGAGCAGGAGGCATTGGAGCTGGGCACTGAGGGAAGAATAGGAACTTGTCAGGCAGACAAGGAGGAGGAAGGGCATTCTAAGCAGAGGCCTCTGACAAGGGCCTTGGGGAGTGGAGAAGAAGGAGAGAATCAGGAAAGGTGAGAGGTGGGGACCTGCACCTTAGAATCACCAGAGTCCTCAGCCCACCACGGCTGGCCTTTGCCCTGGTGCCAGAGTCTAGCCAACCTTGGAGAGTGTCTAGTCTCTAGGGAGGGCTGGCTTACTTAGTAGGCGAGGTTGGTTAATAATTCGGCACTGTGTTCCAGCTTACTGATCAGAGTCAGACATAACAGAGGGAACTAGAGGAGATAGATGATGATGATGGGAAAGCAGTTTGTTTCCTGACTGTGCCTACTGAAAAGCACACTAACAGAATGAAGGAAATCTTAGAGCTCTTAATGGATAACCATGTAGTGAGCAGTTAGATGTATTCAGAAACCAATCCTTTGCCCCTCTAGAATCTTGGAAGATCTGATGCTGGAAGAGCTGATACAGACAATAAAGGTTTTTGTTTTTGTTGTTTTTTTCTCTCTCAGATGGTCGTGGTATGTTTTGGTGCAGTGTAACGGAGTGAAAGGGCCCTGGGCTGGGGCCATGAGATCTAAGCTTGCATCCGAGCTCTGCGTGTCTTTGGTCAGGTCAACTCTGGTGCCAGCAAAGCAATGTGGATACCAAAAGGTCCAAATGTGATCACAGGCTATATTAATAGAGCTCCAGTTGTAAGAATGGGAGTCCCTAGGTGGTATAAATGGTTAATGCACTCAGATACTAACCAACAGGTTGGCAGTGTGAGTCTACCCAGAGGTACCTTGGAAGAAAGGCTTGATGATCTATTTCTGAAAAATCACCCACTGAAAGCCCTTTGGAGCACAGTTCTACTCTGTCACACGTTTGGGTTGTCATCAGACAGAATCAACTCAAGGGCAAATAGTTTGATGGTAATTATAATAGCAAAGAAGGGTGATGATCCCTCTGTACTCTGTATCAGTTACAGATCCCTGGGGAAGCCAACATTCAGTTCAGAACCCCAAACTTTAATTTGGACTTCTAAGGAAGTTCCCACAGCACACTGGAGTCAGGAGAACCTGAGGATGGAGAAGAGAAAATCCAAGGAAGGGGACCTGATCCTGGTCTCCACATAACTTCTTGCATCAGTTTTCCCAAATGTAAAGTAGGATAACAATTGTACCTACTGGATAGGGTTGTTAGTAAGATTGAATGAGATAATTAATGTCAAAGTACATAGCATAGTACAGGGGCAGCAGAATAGCTCTGTGTGGCTTCATAGAGAAAACTATGATTAGAGAATAGAAACTACATAGAGACAAATTTAGGCTCAATAGAGGAACCTCTCGACCCAAGAATGGGATTACCACCGGCTGTCCTAAGTGACAAGATCACCATAACAGAATATGCACGGGCAGAAACTGGATAACCTTTTGGCAAGAATATTTTAAAGAGAAGAAAAACACCATTGGTGGACAGGCCTATGAAGGGTCTTGCAAGAAGCTCAAAGAACCCTGAGGTTCTGTAAATTAAAGGGCTTCCCCATTTGGAGCTTGCTCTTCCTCCAGTGTCAGATGAGGGTACTGAAATAGATCATTTCTGATGGCTTTCGTAAGTCTAGCATTCCTTAGTTCACACTTTGCATCTTTCATAAGAGTACTGCTATAATCCCCAAATTGACCTTTCTACCTTCAATCTCTACCTCTATTCCCCTAATCCATTTCCAAGTCCATGCAGTAGCCAGAGAGACCTTCCTGTCACAGGGCTATGACCACTTCCCTCCCCTGTTTAACATTCTCAATGTCCTCTTACAGCCCTCAGGATAAACCGTAACCTCCCCAGCCTCTCTCAGAAAGGGGCTGCTTTAGGCTGGCATTCAAGGCGCTTCAGAATCTGGCTCAAGGCGCTATTCCATCACTCATTGTCCTTTCACCCACAATGAAATACTGGTTCTTTCACATCCGCATAAGTTTATTGACCTGTTTCCTTTCCTAGACTGTTCTTTATCGTCTACTTCTCTGCCTCCTCATCCTTCAAAATCTGTCTCAAATGTTACCACCTCCAAGCAGCCCTCACTGACCACTCAGGCTGGTTTAGGAGCCTACTCTATGCTCCCAAAATACCCAATACCAACTTCTTTCACGAAGCAGGGGAGCACCCCACAACCCCCTATTCCGTGAAGCCTTGAAGGCAAAAACAAACATTCAGCACTGGGGCCTGGCTAAGTGTGGATTCTTTTCATTATTATTATTATTATTATTTTTTAATTGTACTTTAGGTGAAGATCTACAGAACAAATAGTTTCTCATGAAACAGTAGTACACATATTGTTCTGTGACATTGGCCAACAACCCCATGACATGTCAACCCTCTCCCTTCTCAACCTTTTTTCTTCTTTTTTTTTTTTTTGGTGAAAATATACATAGCCAAAGACACACCACTTCAAAAATTTCTACATGCACAGTTGAGTGACATTGACTCTATACTCTTCCAATTTTGCTGCTATTCTCACTTTAGATGAAGGTTTACAGAACAAAATAGTTTCTCATCAAACAGTACACATGTTGCCCTATGACAATGGTCAACAACCCCCCAAAACATCAACACTATCCTTACTCAACCTTGAGTTACCTATCACCAACCTACCTGTCCCCCTCTGCCTTCCAGTCCTTGTCCCTGGACTGCTATGCCTCATTAGTCCCATCTAGTTCTACAGGGCCGTCCAGTTCCCAGCTGAATGGTGAACCCCGGAAGTGACTTCACCACTGAGCCAAAAGGGTGTCCGGGGGCCATACTCTCGGGGTTTCTCCAGTCTCCTTTTAGGCCAGCAAGTCTGGTCTTCTTTTGTGAGTTAGAATTTTGTTCTACATCCTTTCCCAGCTCTATCCAGGACCCTCTCCTCTGTTGTGATCCTGGTCAGAGCAGTCAGTGGCAGTAGCCAGGCACCATCTAGCTGTACTGGACTCCATCTGGTGGAGGCCTTGGTAGCTGTGGTCCATTAGTCCTTCAGACTAATCGTTCCCTTGTATCCTGTTCTCTTCACACTCCCTTGCTCCCAAAGGGATGAGGCCAGTGGAGTATCTTAGATGGCTGCTCACAGGCTTTTAAGACCCCAGACACTACTCACCAAGGTAGAATGCAGACCACTGCCCCTATAAACTGTGCCATGCCAACTGAGCTAGATGTTCCCCGAGACCACGGTCCCCACAGCCCTCCGTCTAGCAATTCAGTCCCTCAGGGAGTTTGGATGTGTCTGTGGAGCTTCCATGACCTTTCCTTGTACAACTTGTGCTGGTTTCCCCAGTATTGTGTACTGTCTCACCCTTCGCCCAAGATACCACTTATCTATTGCCTATTTAGTATTCCCCACCCCCACCCCTCCCATCCCTGGTAACCAACAAAGATTGTTACTTTTTGTGTGTGAACTTTTTCATGGGTTTTTACAATAGGGGTCTCATACAATATTTGTCCTTTTGTGATTGACTTATTTCACTCAGCATAATGTCCTCCAGTTTCATCCATGTTATGAGATGATTCACAGATTCATCATCGTTCTTTCTCGTTGCGTAGTACTCCATTGTGTGTATGTACCATAGTTTGTTTATCCATTCATCTGTTGATGGGCATCTAGGTTGTTTTCATCTTTTTGCTATTGTGAACAATGCTGCCATGAACATAGGTGTGCATATGTCTATTCGAGTGACAACTCTTATTTCTCTAGGATATATTCCTAGGAGTGGGATTGCTGGATCGTATGGAATGTCTATTTCTAACTTTCTAAGGAAGCACCATATCATTTTCCAAAATGGTTGTATCATTTTGCATTCCCACCAGCAGTGTATAAGAGTTCCCATCTCCCTGCAGCCCCTCCAGCATTTGCTATTTCCAGTGTTTTTGATTCATGCCCGTAATGCTGGGGTGAGATGGTATCTCATTGTGGTTTTAATTTGCATTTCTCTAATGGCTAGTGATCGCGAGCATTTCCTCATGTGTCTGTTGCCTGTTTGAATGTCTTCTTTGGTGAAGTGTCTGTTCATTTCCTTTGCCCATTTTTTAATAGGATTATTTGTCTTTTTGTTGTAGAGGTGTTGGATTTTCTTGTAGATTATGGAGATTAGACCTTTGTCTGACTTGTACTGTCCAAAATTTTTTTCCCAGTCTGTAGGTTCTCTTTTTACCTCTTTTGGTGAAGTCTTTTGAAGAGCATAGGTGTTTGATTTTTAGAAGATCCCAGTTATCTAGCTTATCTTCTGGGGTTTGTGTGTTCATGGATATTGTTTGTATCCTGTTAATGCTGTGTATTAAGGCCTGTAGTGTTGGTCCTATTTTTTCTCCTATGAACTTTATAGTTTTAGGCTTTATTTTTAGGTCTAAGGCCTGTAGTGTTGGTCCTATTTTTTCTCCTATGAACTTCATAGTTTTAGGCTTTATTTTTAGGTCTTTGATCCATTTTGAATTAGTTTTCGTATATGGCGTGAGGTATGGGTCCTGTTTCATTTTTTTGCAGATGGATATCCAGTTTTGCCAGCACCATTTTGTTAAAAAGACTGTCTTTTCCCCATTTGGTGGACTTTGGGCCCTTGTCGAAGATCAGGTGACTGTAGGTGGATGGATTTACGTCTGGGTTCTCAATTCTGTTCCATTGGTCAATGTATCTGTCTTTGTACCAGTACCAGGCTGTTTTGACTACCATAGCTGTATAGTAGATTCTGAGGTCAGGTAGTGTGAGTCCTCCAACTTTATTCTTCTTCTTCAGTAGTGCTTTACTTATTCGGGGCTTCTTCCATTTCCATATAAAGTTAGTGATTAGTTTTTCTATCTCTTTAAAGAATGTTGTTGGTATTTGGATCAGGATTGCGTTGTATTTGTAAATTGCTTTGGGTAGAATTGTCATTTTCACAATGTTGAGTCTGCCTATCCATGAGCATGGTATGTTTTTCCATTATGTAGATCCCTTTGGGTTTCTTGCAGTAGTGTTTTATAGTTTTCTTTGTATAGGTCTTTTACATCCCTGGTCAGATTTATTCCTAAGTATTTTATTTTTTAAGGGGCTATTATAAATGGTATTGTTTTCCTGATTTCCTTTTCATCATTCTTCTTATTGGTGTATAGGAATCCAACTGATTTTTATATGTTTATCTTGTATCCTGCTACTCTGCTGAGTCTTTCCAGTAGATTTCTCATGGAGTCTTTAGGGTTTTCTATATGTAGTATCATATCGTCTGCAAACAGGGACAGTTTAACTTCTACATTACCAATTTGGATGCCCTTTATTTCTTTTTCTTGCCTTATTGCTCTAGCTAGAACTTCCAGCTCAATGTTAAATAGGAGTGGTGATAAAGGGGATCCTTGTCTTGTTCCTGTTTTCAAGGGGAACGTTTTCAGCCTCTCTCCATTAAGAATGATGTTGGCCGTTGGTTTTGCATAGATGCCCTTTATTATGTTGAGAAATTTCCCTTCTATACCTATTTTATTGAGAGTTTTTATCAGGAATGGGCATTGGACTTTGTCAAATGCCTTTTCTGCGTCAATTGAGATGATCATGTGATTCTTTTCTTTCCTTTTATTTATGTGGTGAATTACGTTGATTGATTTTCTAATGTTGAACCATCCTTGCATACCTGGTATGAATCCTACTTGGTCATGGTGTATTATTTTTTTGATATGATGCTGAATTCTATCGGCTAGAATTTTGTTCAGAATTTTTGCATCTATATTCATGAGAGATATTGTTTGTAATTTTCTTTTTTTGTGACGTCTTTGCCTGGTTTTGGTATCAGCGTTATGCTGGCTTCATAGAATGAATTTGGAAGTGTTGCTTCCTGTTCTATGCTCTGAAATAGCTTGAGTAGTACTGGTACAAGCTCTTCTGTAAATGTTTTGTAGAATTCTCCAGTGAAGCCATCTGGGCCAGGGCTTTTTTTGGTTGGGAGTTTTTTTTATTACTTTTTCAATCTCTTCTCTTGTTATGGGTCTGTTCAGATTTTCAACATCACTTTGTTGTAGTTTGGGTAGGCCATGTGTTTCTAGAAATTTATCCATTTCCTCTAGGTTTTCTAATTCTGTTATGATCCTTTTTATTTCAGTTGGGTCTGTTGTAATGTCACCCACTTCATTTCTTATTTGGGTTGTTTGCGTCCTCTCCTGTTTTTCTTTTGTCAGTGTGGCCAGTGGTTTGTCGATTTTGTTGATTCTTTCAAAGAACCAGCTTCTGGTTTTGTTGATTCTTTCTATTGTTTTTCTCTTCTCTATTTCTGCTCTGATGTTTATTATTTCCTTTCTTCTGGTGGCTGTGGGCTTTTTTTGCTGTTCTCTCTCTATTTGTTTGACATGTGTGGTTAATGTTTTGATTTTGTCCCTTTCTTCTTTTTTGATGTGTGCATCTATTGCTATAAGTTGTCCTCTGAGGACTGCCTTTGCTGTGTCCCAAAGGTTTTGGTATGATGTGTTTTCATTCTCATTTGATTCTAGGAATTTTTTGATTCCATCTCTGATTTCTTCTATTACCCAGTGATGTGTAAGCAGGGTATTATTCAGTTTCCATGTAATTGATTTTTTTTCCTTGCTCTTTCTGTTGTTAATTTCTACCTTGATGGCATTGTGGTCAGAGAAGATACTTTGAATTATCTTAATGTTTGGATCTGTTGAGGATTGCTCTGTGGCCTAAGATGTGGTCTATTCTGGAGAACATTCCATGTGCATCAGAAAAGAATGTGTACTTTGCAGCGGTTGGATGGAGTGTTCTATATATGTCTAGAAGTCAAGTTGGCTGATTGTGCCCTTTAGGTCTTCTGTATCTTTGCTGAGTTTCTTTTTAGTTGTTCTGGCCTTTACTGAGAATGGTGTGCTGAAGTCTCCTACTATTATTGAGGAACTGCCAATTTCTCTTTTCATTGTTGTTAGAGTTTGTTTTATGTATTTTGGAGCCCTGTCATTGGGTGCGTAGATGTTTATTATGGTTATGTCTTCATGATAGATCGTCCCCTTAATCATTATATAGTGTCCTTCTTTGTCTTTTATGGTGGATTTTGTTTTGAAGTCTGTTTTATCTGAGATTAGTATAGCCACTCCTGCTCTTTTTTGGTAGTTAGCTTGATATATTTTTTCCAACCTTTGACTTTTAATAAAGTCACATCTTTGTTTCTAAGGTGTGTCTCTTGTAGACAGTATATTGATGGATCCTGTTTTCTTATCCATTCTGTCACTCTCCGTCTCTTTATGGGTGCATGGAGTCCATTTACATTCAGTGTAATTATTGATAGATGTGAGTTTGTTGCTGTCATTTTCTGGTGCTTTTTTTTGTGGTGCTGACATTTTCTTTGTTCTTACTCTCTTGTGCTGAGTTACTTTTGTTTGTGGATTTTTTTTTTTTCATTTCTTTTGTTCTTGTATGTTTTGTTCTTCCTGAGACTTTATGTTTTTCCTCTTTATTTTTATGAGTATGTTTATTAACTTTCTTTTTGGTTACCATGAAATTTACCCTTATCTTTCTAAGTTTGAAGCAGTCTATTATTACTTGGTATCACCTTACCTTAATCTGCATTAGAAGGTTCTATACCTACACCGTTTATTCCCTCTTTTTTTGTTCTGCTGTTGTTGTCATTTACTGATTAACTGCCCTGATTCCTTGTTGTATTTCTTTTGGTTTTGGATAGTCCTTGAGAGTTCATTTCCTAGATTGGTATCTGGCTGGTATGATCCTGCATCATAGATTCTGCCTGTGAGCTGAAGTTGTTTGTTTTCAGATCAAAGAACTCCCTTTAATAATTCTTGTAAGTTTGGTTTGGTTTTTACATATTCCCTTAATTTCTGTTTATCTGGAAATGTCCTAATTTTACCATCATATTTGAACGAGAATTTTGCAGGATATATTATTCTTGGCTGGCAATTTTTTTATTTCAAGGTTTTATATATGTCATCCCATTGCCTTCTTGCCTGCATGGTTTCTGCCAAATAATTTGAACTTAGTCTTATTGTTTCTCCTCTGTATGTGACTTCTTGTTTTTCTCAAGCTGCTCTCAGAATTCTTTGTTTGTCTTTGGTTTTGGCAAGTGTGATTACAATTTGCCTTGGTGCTTTTCTTTTGGGGTCTCTCCTATATGGGGTTCATTGAGCTTCTTGGATGGCCAGCTTTTCATCTTTCATGATATTGGGGAAGTTTTCTGTCAGCAGTTCTTCAATGATCCGCTCTGTGTTTTGTGTTTTCTCCCCCTGTTCTGGAACTCCAATGACTTGCAAATTTTTGCTTTTGATTGTATCCCACATAAATCTCAGGGTCTCTTCATTTCTCTTTGTTCTTTTTTCTGAGTTTTCCTCAAACAGTGTCGTATCCAAGTGTTTGTCTTCAATTCCACTCTTCCTGTCTTCCACCATTTCAAATCTGCTCCTCAGCCCTTCTATGACATTGTCCGTTTCTGAAATCTTGTTGTTTATCTTTTGGATTTCTAATTGTTGTCTTTGTATAATTTCTAGTTGTGAAATTATTTTGGTGTTTTTCTCCTGCATTATTTTCCTGAATTCTTCCGATTTTTTGTCTGTATTTTCCATGAATTTGTCTATTTTTTCCTCATTTTTGTCTGCTTGTTGCTTCAGCTCTTGGAGAATTCTGAGTATTAGAGATTTGAATTCCCCATCAGGTAGTTCAAGTGCCTTTTCTTTCACTGCAAAGTTATCTGGTGTTTTATTTTGGACACCTACTGGAACCATCCTGTCCTGTTTTTGTAAATGTTTTGATATTGTCTGCTGCCTTCGGGGCATTCAGTGGTTATTTTTCTTATTTGCTGATTGTAGATCTATTTGTTTCATCCTTTTTTTTTTGGCTATGTCTGAGCAGGTGGGTTGTGTGTTCTTTGTCGTTTGCTCGTCTGTGGGTACGATATTTTTCACCTCCTTCTCCAATTGGCAGGGTCAGTCGCTCAGATATGGTACAGCAGGGCAGGTCTAGCTGGAGAGGAGTTACTGGGATGGGTTGTTTGTGGCACTTACTACAGCCACCAGGGCAGGTCGGTAATCAGTGCAGGGCAGGTTCCAGGAGGCTGTGCCTGTGCTGCTTGGTGGTGTGATGTTAAGCGCACCGTGCAGTTAGGCAGGATGTAGGGGGGAGATTGTTATGTGTGGAGCTAAGATGGAGATGGGAGAGAGGAGAGAGGAACAGGAGCCAAAAACTTACAAACAAACGAAAAAGAGTGCTGGGGGGAACTTGCTGTTGGAGTGATGAGAGACTATGAAATGGAGAAAAACAAAAAGGGGAAGAAGAAAAAAAAAAGGAAAGAATGAATAAATTAAAAATCAGAAAGGAAAAAGAACAGCAGTGCTCCCAGGGATCCCACCAGTGCAACTATGAGGTCTGGGGAAGTTGGTCTTAGGTGTTGCAGTACAGCCTGGCTAGAAGGTGTAGAGGTATTCAGCGCCAGGTATTCAGGGAACAGAAAGAGAAGGAAGGTATAGAGAGATAAGAGACAGTTGTTCTGTCTCCCACTGGAAGCGTCGTGAAGCTGCTTTCTCATACCCCCTATTTGCTGGTCTTTGATAGGAGTCCAAGATGGCGGATCCGCGCTGCGTTAGCTGATAGGGGACCTCTGCATGAATCTCTCCTCACTCTCCGTTCTCTGTCAGTTTTCTCACTGCATTGGTGCTTGGCTGAGTCCTTTATCTCTTCATTTGATGTTTTAGGGTTTCAAGATTGCTGTTTTCTCTGTTTGGCTTAGTTTTTCGGATCTTTGCTGTGGAAGGACGGCATGGTGCTTCTGCCTAGAGCACCATTTTGCCGGAAGTCGTAAGTGTGGATTCTTAATACTTGTCTCCTGACTGAATGAAAACATGTTTCTATGATGCAAGCTGGCTTCCTCACTCCAGGAAGTGGAATGCAGTGACTTTGTGAAGTTGCCGGTACCACCAATCATTTCCTCTGCTTGACTTTTTTAATGATTTTTTTTCTTATAAAATTAATACATGTTCATTCAAGAGAAATTTAGGAAAGAGTAGAGGAAACTGCTCCAAGACTACCTCCATTGGAATGTTGGTATATTTCCTTCCAGGTTTTTTTCTATGCGTATTTTTAATGAGGTGATGAGCATCTACCTTATTTTGTCTCTTACTCCTTTTCTTTCAACAACACAGTATAAGAATTTTCCATGTTAGTATGTGGTTTTTCCATAATCATTATTTTTATAGATAATCTTCCATCAAGTTAATGCATAATAATTTATTTACCCCTCCTCTGTTGTACATTTAAGTTAACATTTTTTCACCATTATAAAAACATTTCTGTGACAAGCGTCTTTGTGCACAAAGCTTTCCTCTGTGTTTAGGATTTGTTCCTTGGAATCAGTGCCTGTGGTTGCTTTTATCCAGTGAAAATCAAGGTCTTGATCCAGCATCTGCCTGTGTTTTCTTCCCCAAATCCTACAGACCAAAATAAAAGCAAAAACTGATATTAGTGCCCTGAGAGTGACTTAACCCAGTGTTTCATGTATGGCTTCTGATTAAGACAATGTGGCCTTTTCAAATGTGGCCATAAATATTTGCCTTCAGTGAAGTAGATGCCAAGGAGATAATATTGGTTGCAAATTACAGCCCTTGTAATTAACCAATTTTCACAGCTGGAAGATAAAGCTGGTGAAATCATTTGCTTCTGAAAGAGGATGATGGCCTCTCCAAATTTCTCTCTCAGATGTGATTTTGGCTTAATCCCGGGAACATTCCTGGTGTGGCTGCAAACCATCAGGTGCTCAAGAAGTTGCCAAAGCAACAGAAAGGGAACGTCTAAGCCTTTAGACTGCTGACCAGACAGTCTCTACCACCCACCCAAAATGGACCTACAGCTCCTGGATTCCTCTGTTGAGCACACACTGGGAATGATTGTGGGCTGGGTGCTGCTCTCTGTTTCTGCGGTATCAGGAAGTATAGGAGTGAGGCAGGCTGGGCCTCCTGCCCTGCAGCTACTGTGGAAGCTGTCGCCACACAGGTGGGGGCAGCAGAGAGCCAGCCTGTATGATCATCAGGAATTCTTGTTAACCACATGAGTGACAGAGCCCATGCTAATCGACGCGGGAAAGGGGAAAACTTGATCCAGACAGGCAACCACTGGATAGAGGTAAATCCTAATTAATACTAATAAATTCATTCACTTAGGCAGCATGCCCCAGTTTACAAATAGAGCGATAGTAAATTATTTTATTGATTCCTTTCCGTAATCATACCCATTAGATAGACAAAGAAACGAATGTTCAGGGAAGCTAAATAACTCCCCCAAGTTCACATAGCCCTAAATGGCAATACTGGGTGATAAACCAGGTCTTCTGACTCCTTGGAGTGACTAAAACATACTAGGTTCTTTATATCCACTCTCTCATTTAATTCTAGAGACCAGTGAAGTCAACCAAGTGCCCTGTTAAGTGGACACTGCCCCAGGTGGTCAACGATCTCTAGGGGAAGGAAAGAGCACCATTCAAAGTGTCATATGTGTGTTTGGGGAAGGGGTGCACTAGTCTCTGACTCCCATAAAGCACTTGTGCAAACATCTCTCTAGCCCTTTTTTTTCCCCCACTGCCATAACTTTTCCTCTCTGTGTTCAAACTATCCTCAAGTATTTGCAATTCCCAGAATAAACCAAGCACCTTCTCACTTCCAGGCTTTTGTACATGTTGGTCCTGTGTCCTTGAATGCCTCCTCCCACACTTGCTGAATGGGCTAATCCTGTTCATCCTGACGATCTCTGGGGGCATTCCCTGACCCCCTCCTTCTCCAGGCGGACGTAGGTTCATCTTCTGTGCCCCCGTAGTGGTTTGCACAAACCTCCATCATAGCATGCATCACACTACGTTATAGTGTCTTTTTCCTTTGTTACACTGTAGGCTCTTTACAGACGGAACCATGTTTTATTAATCTCTCTGATGGACACATAGTTTTTTTAAGAAAAATCTATTGCCGTTGAGTCGATTCGTATTCATAGCGACCCCATAGGATAGAGCAGAACTGTCCCATAGGGTTTCCAAGGAGCGGCTGGTGAATTGGAACTGCCGACCTTTTGGTTAGCAGCCTGAGCTCTTAACCACTGCGCCTCCAAGGCTCCAGACACATAGTTGGGGCTCAGATATTTGTTGGATGCACACACACGTGCATGCATAAATGAGAAAGTATCTTCATTAGTGAATGAGTTCAAAGGTACCAGAGGTATCATGCTTATTGATTATTGGCACCAGCTCTCATACTCTACTAGGGAAGGAAATGAGTGCTGAGCCCTGAGCCTTGGGATTACAGGCTAGCAAGGGAGGCCATGTTTCCTTTCTCTTTTCAGAAGCATGATCAGTTTCCTGCCTGGGTGGCCTTCTGGTTAAAAGGTACTTAAAACTCCATTTATACCTCTTGCAATACAGACACTTAATTCTTATCTCATTTCCAGAAATGCCTGAATGTAAAGTCTAGGCCCCTCCATGCTTCTGTTTGAGCTCCTTTTTAGATTGACTTGGCAGAGCAAAATCTGGTTGTTCTGCCACAAAGAAATGGTCTCAGATTTGATCAAGTCACTTCAGACCTTACCTGCCCATCCAAAAAGCAACTACAACTATTTCAAAGACTGCACAACCTTCCCCTAAGCTGACCATCACTAACCTGACATAAGCATTGAACTGTAGCTCCACATAGCAAATTCCATAAATCAACAGAACTGGCCAGAACTATTCCCCTCCCACCTCCTCCCTTCCCTTCTTCGCCTTCCCTTTCTCCTCCTCCTCCTCCTTTTCTTTCTATCTCTTTTTCTCTCCACACATACACACTAACTACAGCTCCTCAGTAGGTAATCACATCTGCCCATATTGTGTTTAGTTTGAGTAGCTAATACTGGAAAAGTAATAAAATATATTAATCGCATTAAAGATGTTTTAGGGAACCAGGGTTTGCTTTAAGAAAGAGAGCATATCTGACTGAGCAACAGGCAGATGATTAACAGCTAATAATATTAGTGTTGTAATTAGAACTACCTTGAACTCTTAACCCATCTGTGTCCCTGATTTCTAGATCCATGCAGAGAAGAACAAGATGGTCTTTTTCTTTTCTTTTCTTTTTCCTCTTCCTTGATCTCGCTGGTTGTGCAGAATGTATTTTTTCTGCACATTGCTGTCGTTTACTGTCTACCTGCTATGTGCCAGGTGGTGTGTAGGTACCTACTACAGAATATATTCAAGGAGGAAGATACTGTAGTATCAACCCTTAAGGAATTAAGTATAGTTTACTTCTCTCAAAAGTCTTATCTGGTAGGAGTAATTACCCCTGTTTTTGTATATGAGGAAACTGAGGCTGAGGAGGGTGAAGTGACTTATTGAAAACCACTTAGCTTGTAAGTGGTTCAGCACAGATTCAAAATCGGTTCCTTCTGACTCCAGGCGGCATTCTTTCCAGTATGTCACAGTGCTCCATGAGGAGAGGAGAAGAGAGGGGAGGGGAGTAGAGGGGAGGGGAAAAAAGGAGAGGTAATGGGCATTACTGATATTACCTAGCTAATTTACCAACCCTGGTTGACTTTCTGGGACTAAATTCCTAGTCCTATCCAACAGTCGAAGAAGACAGGAAAGAAAAAATGTGATTGAACAGGAAGTCAAGCACTCTACCTGGCTGTTTCAGAAATCACTAGACAGACTTCACTGAAGTGGTTAAAGCTGGAGTCCCAACAAAAGTAGCTAATGAGCAGAACTCAGTGATTGGAAAATCAAGCAGGTATTTCTTAGATGTCCAAACTAGTAATCATTTGGAAGCAGGGAGGTCTGGACTCTTGGCTGGGTTTCAAAGAAGAGCAGAGATTGTAGGTCCTATGGAGTAAGTTGGCAGAGAACTGGGGACAGTTGCTCTCTGGGCTAAAACTAGTAGACAGCAATATTGCTAAAGTTGTTGCTAAGATAATATAATAGTATTTGGCCAAGGGACAAAAAAATACCCAAATCCAACTGGTCTCAGCCAACTCTCCCTGAAAGCTCCATGAGGCAAGTATATTCACAAAGGAGAAGTTAGCTGTCATTATTATTCGGGACTTTGGTTCCAAATCCCAGTGCAGACTCCACCAAGCTGAGCTGAACTAAAATGAAGGTTCTTTAATCCCAGGCTAGTGGGGCCCAAATGGCCTAGAAACAAAATAACCCCTAACCTGTCCTCTGTTGTCCCCGGTGCCTTAGCCTGAGCCTTGGCTTCGAGAAAAAGCCAACCCAAAGTATTCCCATCAGAGCCAGAGGAAAAGGAGCAATGAAGTCCACACAAGGAAGTACTCTAGTACCCAATTCTGCTCTATGACCAATTATTATTGTCTGCCAAGACTCCAAAAGAGGGAAATACACAAAGTCTGACCAATAAGAAGCAAAGCAAAACCTTTTTCTTGCTGGAGCTTTGGACTCAAACCCTAGTGCAGAGGGCCTTGGTAACCAGGTTGTAGATATGGTGAAGAGCTAATATCTGAAGCATCTACCATGAAGCCCAGGCTCCCTTTAGGTGGGGTGAACCTTCTCCTTGGGGCTGAGAATCTCTTCTCTCTTCTCTTGAGCCCCAGCCAAGTATCAAGACCTCCCTGCTACCCTATGCTTGCAAATCTGGACATCTAAGAACTACTCACTTGATTTCCTCATGGCTGAGCTCTGCACGTTAGATGAGGGCTTTGTGTTTTGTTTTGTTGTCAGTTTATCTCCCAGTGCAGCCTTTCTCTCTTTCTAAAACAATCTGACACTCTCCTTTCTTTACAAGTCTAATCCTTTTCTCCCTTAACAGACATTACTTTCCCCTGGAAACCTTTCCTTTTTCACTCCCTCCTCTTCCCCACTGTCACAAGGGTGAGTTGCATGCCTCCTCTGTGCTTCTACAGCCTCCTTGGCTTCCGCCTCTCACAGCACTTACCACCCTATGTTATTTTTGAGTTTACATGCATATTTCTCCCGGAGAAATGAAATCATTAGAGGCAGGGAATTATCTGATTCATCTCTGTCTCCCTGAACCTCAGCCGGAGGCCAGACTGGACCCCAGGATATGGCACAGGCAGCCTCTAGGGAGTGTTTGATGAATAAATAAATTTAAAAATGACTGAATTTGTCCAGTTCAGTGTGGTGTTATTCAAACCGAAACCAAACCCCTTGCCAATGAGTCAATTCCGACTCAGTGACCCTGTAGAACAGAGTAGAACTGCCCCATAGGGTTTCCTAAGCTGTAATCTTTATGGAAGCAGACTGCCACATCTTTCTCCCACAGAGCAACTGGTGGGTTTGAACCGCTGACCTTTTGGTTAGCATCTGAGTGATTAACCATTGCGCCACCAGGGCTCCTCCTTGTTCTCCATAGGCTATAGAAAATATCTAGTTTCTTTGACAAGTCCTACAAGGCTCTTTATGATTTGGCCATGTTCATTCCACTCTGATTAACCAGCCACCAGGGCTCCTTAGTGTTATTCAGGAGGGTTAAAAAAAAAAAAAAAGAAACGTCTGATCTACAGCTCTTACTGTGAATTAAGATGAATCTCTTAACCTACCTTCTCCTTCAGTTTTTCATGACCATAGCCACCAAAATTGCTGTTAATTGTAAAATCACACCCAACCTCTACCCCCATGGTAACATGTACATTCATTCCCATGCTAAGACCTCAGATATTCTCCTGATTCCAGCTTTGTAGTTTGTTCTAGGAAACTCCTAGCCTTGGGAAATTCTCCTCCTGGCATGACTCATGCCCTGGGAGATTCTGACCACTTTGATGACCCCAAAGACAACTCTTCATCTATAAAGTTCAGCCACGCATGAGGACCCACACTTCCTCCGTTATTACCCGTCTCAGCTTTAGGTGGTATCTCCCATCACTTCCTTAGCTGTGCTACCCTGGCTTCCTGACAGACCTTCCTGAATTTGCCTTTCTGCCTTCCAAGTTATCTCCCAGAGTTACCCAATCCCTTGCTGAACGGATTGCAACACCGTGCTGAAGGGCTCCTTATCTTTCATCTAAAACCCTCTTGATGACCCCCTACCTGTGATCAGAGACAGTCATGCCTTGGTCAGCACCTCTAGAGGTAGGCTGTAACATCAGATCGCCCACTCCCCAACTGCCTCATTTGGTACAGCATAATATGCCATTCATAGATAAGCCCCCAAATGTTACTTTAGTGGAGAAAGCTGGACATCAGCCAGAGGCCCTAGTGGTCAGAACAGGACAGAATCAAGAAGACACTCTTAACTAGGAAACAGGGATCCCAGAGCAGAAACCAGAGAAGAGAGGGATTTAAAAAAAAAAAAAAAAAAAACTAGAGGAAAATTTTACGAGCAGGAAGTACCAGTCCAGGTTGTGCACTGAGTATGAAATAAGGCTAGATAGGTAGAGTGAGGATAGGACATCTTAGACACAGAATGACAGACCAGGAAGTTTGGATTTGAAATATAGGGAGCCACTTTAGATGCTTGAACAAAGCTGCCTAGGAACATGGAGAAATCACCAGACTGGGATTTAAGAGACCTGAGTCTGAGGTCCTGGTTTTATTACTAGAGGGCTGTGTCTGTGGACAACTTTCTTCCCCAGCCCACCCAGAAAAATTATGTGCCAATGTTGAATGGTCTTAGAAGTCCTCCCCATCTCTCAGACTCCTTAGCACAGATGGGTTTGACCTGAAGAACTTGAGTATCTCTCTATCTAGCATCCCCTCTCCCTATCCCCCATCTTCCACCCCCAAACTGCTGAGGATCAGGGCCTGGGAGGATCACCTATTGTGTCCCATCTGTTGGCAACACAGTCAGAGAGAGGAATCCTCCTGCCACATGTGCTCTTGTTTATTCTTGATGCTTTCCAGAGAGCCAGGAGGTGGGGGTGGGAGTGAGAGAGGCCTCCTCGCAGGATCAGTTACAAGTTTTGTTGTCCTACTCCATATGTAGGAACTGGGCCCAAGCACAGCAGACAACCAGCATGTGAGAAAACCTGGGCCTTTTACCAACTAGCATCCTCCAAAGGTCAAATTAGAAACTTGGAATTTAAAAGAGAGACAAATAAAATAAACTGAGCAAGCAGCTCTGAGCTGATTTGCCTCAAATGGGTGAACATGGGAAGGGCACATCTTGGCCCTTTGTGTTAGTCAGTATAGGCTGGGCTAGGCTATTGGAACAGATAAACTCCAAAATCTAGGTAGCTGGTCACAGTAAGGTTCATTTATTTGTTGAACACTGACAAAATTGGCTGAACCTGAAATTTGAGATAAAATAATAATAGCTTCCATTTACTGAGTACCTGTTATATTCTCAGAACTATTTTATACACTTTACGAAAATTGTTGCTTTTACACATGAGGAAATTGAGGCTCAGAGAGGTGAAGTGACTTGACTAAAGTCACACAGCTAACAAATGGTTGAACTGGAATTGAAACCCAAGGCTATCTAGCACCAAAGCCTGTGCTCTTTTCCTTACTCCACACTCTTTTCCAAAGGGGACTCATCATTCAGGCATATCTTCTGGCAAATGGCCCAGGGAATGTCTTCTCACAGAGGTGATCTGCATTGTTCTTTCGGCCTGGCCATTATTGGCAGTGGAGACTACTCAGTGCCCAGCCCTCTATGGTGTACTTGTCTCCCTAGACCATAGCACTCAAGCACAGGGGCCGTGGGTCCCCACTGACCAGCATCAAACCTGGCAAAGTGCTCAGAGAATATTTGTTTGTTAATTGGTTGAATGAATGAGTGAGTGAATAATGAATTCATTCATTCATTGACAGAGTTCTGAGCATAAAATCAAGTCAGTATTCAATAGCTTCTTATATTTCTTGCGTTTAATATAATAGGCATAGAGTTGCTCTTGTTACCCCCTCTGATCACTGAGAAATGGACCTTGTTCCTTGTGCATCAAGAATAAGTCTGAAGAAGTAGGTAGGAAGTGAATTTGAGGTATAGCTGCAAGAATAGAACAAAAGAACTTACTGACCAACAGGAAGTTAGAGGTAATGAAGAAATACATAAAAGAGGTATAAGGATACCTAGCTTCAGAAATAACCTCAGACCCTCGGGAGTGATTTGTAGTATAAACAGAGTGTGTAACTGATGTTTCCCCAGACCACAGCAGCCTGTGGGCACAAATGGGGCCCATTTACAGTAATTACCTGTGATTTGCTGGCTCATGCCCCTACCTGCTAATGCAGGACTCCAGCTTCCCTCCAAATCTTACTTAGTTATTTCTGGCAGTTCCCAAACGGCATCACGCTTGAGCTCACGAAGTATGCTGTCTGCTTCCACATGTAGTCTACCAAGTTGCTGCTTTCCTGTTCAGCCCTTCCTGTGAGGGTCTCTGCTTCCTGCAAATGAGAGGTCCTACAACTGGGACTCCCAGTGCCCTCCAAGAGAAACCTAATGACCTTACTAACGGTGCTACCTGTTTATGATCCAAGCTGCCAAGACAAGAAATACTATAACAGCCAAAGCTATACTCTTTTCCATTTAGAAATGGGAAGAATATTTTTCTTGCAGACTCTTTATTCACAGCTCTACCTTTGTACCTTTTGAAAATAGCTCCACCACCAGCCTTTTTTCCCTCTCTCCTTGCGGCTCAGACATGGGTCCATAGGGCTGAGCTGGAAAACTATTCTCAGGGTCAGACATCCCACTATTGCCCTCCTCCTTCCCTAAAGTAGCACTAGTGCATGTTCCCTTTATGCTAATTTAGGTCTCCAGGGATCTTCATGTGAAGGGTATCCTGCAAGGAGTCTGCCTCAACGGTCCTTCACAGTCTAGGCTAAAGCTGGGACCCAACCTATAAAGGATGAATATAATGACCTCTGTTTCTCTTTCAGGAATAAAACTGTCTAAACACTAGTCTGGATATTTTCTATAAGTGCATTTATTGAGTACTTGCTGTACTCCAGACATTGTGAAGAGGGCTTTCTGTGCAGCCCCTCATTTGGCCCGTGCCTCAACCCTATGGTCTAGGTGTTATTTACCCCTTCTTATAGGTCCAGGGATGGGAAGTGCCTACCCCAATATCAGCCAGCTCTGGCACACTCACTCCTTGGCCATGGCCTCTAGCTGGGAGCTTGTGCTGTCTCACTCTCCATTTTCCTTTCATGCCTTACCCAGTAGATCTGACACCCAACACATGTTTCCAGCTTTGATGCCACCACTCTGGACAAGAATTTAGTTTTCTCCTTTCCCCTTCCTTATATAGGCTTAGGCGTCTGTTCACCTGAGACTCTCCAACTCTGGCTCTGCATCACAAGTGGCATTTGCATCTGGCTTATGATGGCCCTGAAAGTTAGATCTGGCAGCCAAGGTCATATGCTGTGTGACCTCAGGAAGCATCTTAACATCTCTGAGCCTGTTTAGTTGACTGTAAAGAAAGAATAATAATACTTATTTTGGAGGTTTATTGTGGGGAATAAATGGCACAAAATATCTGAGGAGGCCAAGATGATGCCTGACACACAGTAAAAGTTCAGTAATTGTCCAAAAAGAACTAATGTTTACTGAAAGCTTATCACAGGCTTGGCTATGTGTTATGGGGCTTATCTCATTTAATCCTCACCTCAACCCTGTGAGGCAGGTACAATTATCATTCCATTTTACAGATATGGAAACTGATACCAAAATAGGTAAAGGACTTATGAAGGGGCTCAGACTTTGGAAGTGGCAGATGTCAGATGTGAACCAGGTCCTCGTATTTAATGACTTACTGACTTATACTGTTCAGCACAAAGCAGACTTTCTATAAATTGGGCTGCTCTTGTTAAATTAATAGTTGTCTTAGGCTGGGTTCTCTAGAAAAACAAAACCAGTGAAACATATACATATATATAGGGAGAGATTATCTCAAGGAAATGGCTCATGCAGTTGTAGAGGCTGGCAAGTTCCAAGTCCGTGGGTCTGACGTCAGGATGGAGGCTTCTTCTGACTCATATAGCTGCAGGGGCTGACAAACCCAAGCTTGGCAGGTCGGATGGCAAGTTGTTGGCTCACAGGGTATGGAGGCCAGTGAATCTCAAAATCTGTGTGTCAGACAGAAGGCCACTGGCTCAGAGGCTGCAGAGGCTGATGAATCCCAAGATCAGCAGGCAGTATGGCAGACAGCTGGCTCTAGTCCCAAGAATCAGAGGTCAGATGATGACCAGCTGGATGCAGGATCCAGAGCAAGCAAAGGGGCTTTGCCACAGCATTCATATATATATATTGGATGCAGTCCACACACACCGCCCCCACCCCACCAAAGAAACTCCTCTTACAACTGATTGGCTGATCACATTAGATCACATCATGGAGGATGACTACATCATTACATAACTGCCAGATTACATCTTTACATAAGGTTGACACACAACGTTAACCATCACAATAGGCATATGAATACATTTTCCTTCTCTTCCCTTTTTGCCATCATGCCTTAGACGCTAGTTCTCTGCCCCTAGACTTGCCCACTTGTTTTTCTCAGCCTCTGAAAGAGGCTAAGATGTTGTAGTTCCTCCACTCCCAGCAATGTGTCATATTACTTTCTCTGTTAGGACAAAGTCCAGCTACAACCAGCTCAGTCCCTGGCTGAGTTTCTTGGCCAAGAACAGTCAAGGGAGAGATCCTTTCACAACAGGGGAGTTGCCAACAGAGCACTCCTGCTGAGTGAGGGCCTCTGCCAAACAACTTCTCCTGCCCCCTCTGATACGCAGATGTGAGCAAGAATCCTACACATCTGCACGGGGAGCTTCCAAAAGCTGTGACTTGGCTGGAAAGACGGAAAATGTGAATGTCAATTCTGGAGGAATGGATGCTCCTGAGGGGCCAGGCAGGGGAGGAGAGCAGATTACAGCTAGCAACAGTCAGCGCAAAGAAGACTAGGGATGCAAAAACAGCACTATCCAGCCCAACTTCCACCTCTCACAGGGAGACTGGTGCAATTGGCAGACGTGTGGATACCACTGGCTCATCTGCGTTATCTGTCTACAGATGTCCTCCACTCTTGGGGCCTTGGGGAAGTTATACTCTACCTAACCTGTATCACTCGGCCTCTTGTATGTAAGAAAAAAGAAGCATAGCAGCAGAGGCAGTGGTACATACCCTGGAATAGCACTCAGGCACCTTTCCTCAAATGTGTTCATGCAGCCAACATGTATGGAGCACCCACACTTGTGCCAGACATGGGGGACAAAGATGAATCAGACATAGTCAGGGCCTCTAGAAGGTGCCACAGTCTAATGGGGAAGACAGGCAAGAAAATGGACAATGTAAAGGAAAGCACAGGGAGCTTCTCGGGGGTGTGGTGTGAGTTTGACTAAGGTAAAGATGGAGTCTCAGTGAATGCTCCCTGGAGGAAGTAACATCAGACTGAATCTTGAAGACAAGTGGCAATTGGCCAAATGAAGAGCTTATTCTATACAAGCACCACCAAGGCTCTGTCGAGTATATGAGAGTAGATGCTCACTTATAAGCATGCATACACTCACATACACAGGTACACACACACTCACATACATGTGCACAGACACGCATGTGCACACACTCACATGCGCATGCACACACTTGCATGCATGTGCACACACACACACGCGCGTGCGCATTCTGAGGTGGAATGCTGTTCTTCATGCTGCAATCCTAAGGGTCTTCCTTTCCCAGTGGCATTTCCTGTTTCCTAAAAAGTCTTGGCAAGCTTCCTCAGAATCATCTATTTTGCCTCTGTTATTTCAAAGTTTCTTTCTTTTCCTCCTAATAAAAAGTAATTGCCAACTTTGTTCATCAAAAGACTTCACCAAAAAAGTGAAAAGACAAGCTACCGACTGGGAGACTATCTTAAGAAACCATGTATCTGATAAGAATCTTATAACCAAAATATAAATAAAACTTCAACAACTTAGCAACAGAAAGATGAACAACATGATCATAAAATGGGCAAAGGACTTGAATAGACATTTCACCAAAACAAAACAAAACAAAAATGAAACCAAACCTGTTGCCCTTGAGCTGATTCCAGCTCATAGCGACCCTCTAGGACAGAGTGGAACTGCCCAAGGAGCAGCTGCTGAATTTGAACTGCTGACCTTTTGATTACCATCTTGAGCTCTTAACCACTATGCCACCAAAGAGAACATTCAAATGGCCACCAAACACATGAAAAGATGCTCATCATCATTAGTCATCAGAGAGATGCAAATCAAAACCACAATGAGACACCATTTTACTCTCACTAGAATGGCTAAGATAAAAAAAAATGTTGGTGGGGAAATTGGAACCCTTATTCATTACTGGCGGGAAATGCAAAACGGTACAGCTGTTGTGGAAGACAGTGTGGTGGTTCCTCAAAAAACTAAAAATAGAACTACCATATGACCAAGCAATTCCACTCTTAGGTATATACCCAAAAGACTTGAAAGCAGAGGCTCAGAAAGAGACTTGTACACCAGTGTTCACTGCAGCACTATTCACAATAGCCAAAACAACCTTAATGCCTAGCAACAGCTCGATCGATAAACAAAATGTGGTACCTACATACATAAATTAAAATACAACTCAGCCAGCAGGAGAATTGAAGTCTTGATACATGCTACAGTACGGATGGAGCCTGAAGACATGCTGAGTGAATAAGCCAATCACAAAGTACAAATATTTATGACCTCACTTATATAAAAATACAAGAAAAGGTAAATGTGTGGAGACCAAAGTTTATTAGGGATGGGGAGTGGGGAGGGGGTTAACGGTGATGGAGAAATCACATTGATTAAGAGTAGGGTTGCACAGCTAATTATTGTAATTGTTGTCAATGAATTGTATACCTCTAAAAAAAATTGAATTGGCAAAAGTTGGGTGATAGATATGTTTATAACAATGACCAAAAAAAAAAAAAAAAACAGTAGGTGCTGAGGCTGCTTATGTAAAACCAAATACCTCATGGGATTTGGTTCCTTATTTTGGAGGTTTAGGGCCATGGTTTCATGGGGCATCCCACTTAATTTGCCTAATAACCTGGTTAGTGCTTCTGTTCTACCTCCTAGTTCGTTGCATAGTGCCTGGGGTCTTAAAAGCTTGCAAGCAGCCATCCAAGGCACGACAATTGGTCTTTATTCACCTGAAGCAACACAGGAAGAAGTAGAGTCAGGAATAGGAGGAGGATATGGAATGTGTGGCTAATTGCCTCCATGAACAACTGCCTCCTTTGCCAGGAGACCAGAAGAACTGGATGGTGCCTGGCTACCATTACTGAACATTTTGATGAAAGATTCCATAGAAGAATCCTGATGAAAAGGGGGAAAATGCAGAACAGATTTTCAAATTCTCATGGATTCTAGACTTTCTGGAGCCATGGAGGCAGGATGAACCCCTGAAACTATTGCCCCGAGATAATCTTTAAACCTTAAACCAAAAATATCCCCTAAAGTCATCTTAAAACTGAACAATAGCTTAGCTTAACTAGTAAAAAAGGTCTGCCTTGAGCATTATGCTCTTTTAAGAACTATCTATATGGGGTCAAATTGACAGTAGCAACTCAAAAGTTCAGATAGGAACCTTAGGGGGCAGTGAGTTTATGTTAATGAGGGAGGAACAACTCAGAAAAGGAAGATGAGAATGGTCGCACACCTCAAAGAATGTAATCAGTGTCATCAAATTGTACATATAGAAACTGTTGAATTGGTGTATGTTTTGTTATGTATATTCTCAACAACAACAACTGAATAAATAAAATTCAGGAGGAAAAAAAAGGTAATTTACCAGGGCATTTCTGAGCTCACCTTGCTCTTGGTGAGAGGCTGATCCCTCCAGAGCCCTATGCTGAGCCAAAGGAAGAGTAGGCCTATGGTCTGGGGTTTGAAGCAGGGGTGGGGGTTGAAGGATGGGTTCAGTCCAGGGAAAAGGCAGACTTGGTAGAAGGAATAAAGAATGAAGTCATTGCCTTCAATCCCTGCAGGAATATCCTAGGGCAGAAGAAACAGAATGCAGAGCAAGGATCAATGTAGGAACACCAGAAGTAGGGCAATTGCTGTTGAGAGGCAGTTTCCCCTGTCAAAGCTGCCTACTGGTGAGATCAGCTCCACTGAGTAGTGAGCTCCCTGTCCCTGCTGGAGTGTGAGGCCACCAGACCTGCTTATTGGTGGGGAGGATGTTGTAGCAGGGCCTCAGATACCAGATGAGAGATCACCTCTTTTTGCCCTGCTCTGCCATCTTCATGTATTTGCATTTCCAAGGTTATGAAGAAAAGTGTGTGGTAAGTGTGTGTATAGGCATCCAAGATGTGAAAGACGTGATTATTTGCAGAGCCTAGTCTCATACCTCCCCATCCTTGCTGACTGTATATTGTAAAAATATTCTCATTCATATTTGCAATGGTATGTTTCTAAGCAATCATCATTCTGAATACTCATTCTAGCCAGGAGATGACCTGAATATTGAATAGAATAAAAATGTATATATTAGATTACTTATCAAATGCCTGTCTGGCAGTTTGGATAGAATTAAGCAACAGTCCAATCTGGCTGTTGTTTTATGCGTGGGATGTCAAAGCTAAACAGCCCTTAGAGGATATTCTCTCTTTCTGTGTATAGAGCCTCACCATCCTCTCCTGTTCACAGATGGGGAAATAGACTGAGGGAGAGGAACACACAGCAAGGGGATGGGAGACTTGGGACCTGTAGATATTGTTTAGTAGCCAGGCAAAGCAATATTGTCCCACTTGACAAAGGAGGCAACTGAGGCTCAGTGCGGTTAAGTGACCTGTGCAGAGTCACACAGTGAGTAAGTGGCAGAACTGCCTGACTCCTGGGCCACTGTCCTTTATCATTTCTTTCCTGGGCCCCTAAATATAGCCGGGGAGTGTGTTCCTCCATCCATTCGACCTGCAGTCTCTCTGCAGTGCACTTTAGCTATGAAATCTTAAGAAGTGACGATATCATTCCTGGTCTACAGTTGAGGATATTCAAATGAGTGTGAGGAGCTACATTTTAGGTCCCCCAAACCAGGGACTCTAAATGTTCCACATCATCAAGAACATATTGAAATTACATCACAAAAAGCAGTAACTGAAATGTGCCTTTTGAAATGAACCCAAGTGATCGTTTTAAAAAGAAAATTCTCACTCAGAACCTTGTTTAGGTACCTTCTCTGAGAAGACTTCCTTGAACCCTCCATACCCAAGACCCCAGAACACTTTTCACATAGTATTATTATTGTACATGAAATGCTCTCCGCTCTAAATCATGAGTACCTGGAGGCCAAGAACCACCTCTGCTTGTTCTCTGCATCTCCAGCATGAGGCCTGACAACCAGTGGGTATCAGCGAATGGATGGATATTTGGTAGCATCACTGCAAAGTTGCCTCATAATAAGACTGTGTAAGTAGGAACTCAGAGGGAGGGACTCTTCATCCCTTTCCTAAACAATCTAGAGTTTGTTATCTCTGGATATTGAAGAAGATCTGGCAAGCCCTGAAATTTAACATGGTACTTCCAACCCCTCTAAACAGTAACTGAAATCCAGAACAAAACCTCTGAGGTTCCTGTGGTTTTGCCAGTGCTGGGAAGAGGAGAACATCATCTGAAGCACATGTTTCCACTCAGACTTGAATCTCACTTCATCTCATCAGACAGTTCTGAAATCACAACTTCAGCAGTTCTTCAGGCTGCTGGAACCCACCACTCCGTGAAAACGTCCCCAGTCATGGAGCCCATCGTGACGTCTCCCTCCCAGCACCTTGGTTCCCACCTGCTGCCCCATTCCTTGCCTGCTTATCAGACACTGTGTCTTGTGGTCAGTTCATGGATGATCTGGCTGGGGAGAGGCAGTGTGAGCCAGTGAGCAGAGCACAGGCTCTGGACTCAGAGAGACTTGAGTATAAGTCCCAGCTCGATCAGTGAATAACTGTAGGACCTCAGAAAATCTACTTAACGACCCCAAGAAAGTAAAATGAGAGTCAAACCTCCCTCTGAGGATTGTTGGGAGGTATGCAGGGACCCTGATAACCTTGGGCCTTGTCTGCCAAGCCAGGAGTTCATGCTTTATTGTACAGGCAATGGAGTACAGGATTTCTCATTTGGAAATCACATGATCAAATTTGTCTTTTAGAGGGATTGTGCTGACTATGGCACAGAAAATGGGTTGGATAAGAGACTCTAGAGGAGAGAAACCAGGCAGGAGGCCTTGCAAGAATGGTCAGAAGCTGGGGGGCAGATGAGTAGCAGATGATACAGGCCTGAATGAAGGAGGTAATAAGAAATAATGAAAGGTAATGTTTATTGAGCTCTTACTCTGGGCCAGGCACTTTGTAGGGATATTTCATGAATCCTATTTACAACCCAATGACGTGGGTGCTATTTTTAATCTCTATTTTACATATGAGGAAGTTGAGACATTTAGACATTAAATAAATTATCCAGGACAACATAGTAAATAAGAAAACTGGGATTCAAGTCCAGACAGTCACTCCAGAGCCTGAGTGTTTAACCAACAGACAACTGAAGCAGAGATTGGAGAAAAACCATTTAGAAGGTGAAATTGGCAGAACTTGTAGATGGATTGGCTGGAGTCAGGTAAAAGGTAAAACAGGATGATTCTCAGGTTTCTTATTTTCCCAAGGTCCACAGTATCTGAGAGGTAGAGCCAGGATTTGAACCCAATTTTATCTAACTCCAAAACACTTTCTCTATGCATAGCTGCAGAAAAGTTCACACCGGAGCTTGGTGTCCTCAGAAGAGTAGGGATAAAGTAGAGACTGGTATTTTTCCCAGAATTTCACAGTTCCTTTGTTTAAACCATTTACCATGACTAGCTCCCCTTAAAATGTTACGGGTGCATTTCATTACAGAGGAAATCAGGGTCAATTGCAAAGAAAAGTTGACAATAAAATGAATTTCATAGCTTTGCTTCCATAGTGCCAAACCAGACGAAAGAGGGATTCCAAGTACCTTTGGAAACAGAAGTAGATGAAGAACAGATATCCAGTGTAACTGGAGAGAAATTGGTGAGAGCTTGCATTCAACACTTATTCAGCCCTTTACTGAGACTTTTCCAAGGTCATTCTCTGTGTCAGACCTCATCTAGGCACTGGGGGATGGTGCTGGATAATAAGCATAGCCCCTGAGGTATGAAAATGGATAAATAGGTGGGCCTTCAAAGGGCTACAAGAGGGGAGCTGTTTGGGGGAAAAAAAAAAAAAAAAACGGGGGAAGGGGGAGTGTGCTCTTCTCGTAAGAGGAGATGCTACATCTGGGCCTTGGTGTTGGGCAGAAGTCAAGTCTCATGACCTTGGGCAATTAACTTAACTTGACAGAGCCTCCTTGTCTTTGTTGGAACAGTGGTGTAACCAAGCCCCCTTTAATCTACTCTTCCCTCTCACATAATGAAGGACCTGGGGTGCTGGGCTGAGATTGAGGGTCTCTAGCCTTGATTGGCCCCTGAGGTGGAGCAACTCAGGCATGTGGACTGCAGAGCTTGTTGCTAAGGGTGAAGGCCTGAAGAGAATCTTGAAGTTTGAGAAAGGGTTAGCCAGGCAAAGAATGGTGAGAAATGCATTCCAGGAAAGGGCACAGCTTCAACAAAAGCATAAAACAGCATAGTATGCATAGTAAAGTGGGATATAAGAAGAGGCAGGAGAGGAGGTGGAACTTTGCCAGATCTGGAGGCTAAGGAACCTGGCCTTCATCCTGGAAGTGACAGGACGCCACGGAAGGGCCAGCTTTGTGCTTTAAGTAGATGGATCACTCTGACTGGTGATGGAGAGCATATCAGAGAGGGCCAGCTGAAGGCAGGGGAAAAATCTTGAAATCTTATAGTTCCATGTCCCTGGGTCAAAAGTCAGTTAACTTTGGTAAAATTAATCAGGAAATATTCAGAAATGAGAACAAGTGCTTTTGGATCTAAAACTAGATATGAAATGTTAGCATGTGTACTCTTGCTATATTCAGTGAGCTGAGTTTCCATTCACTGTGCTATAAAAGGTGATGTAAAGGGGCATAAAATCTTTAAGGGCCCTTTCAGCTTTAACTCATCAAGGCTCAATAACTGCATGTCTCTTCTTAGTGTGTGAAATGGATGTTTATCTAACTGACCCACTAGGAGGATATATGCTTTCTTTTGGAGGTCCAAGCATATGGGTTCTGTTTTCCTTGTGTCAGAGTGAGCTGCCCTGAAGGTTCACTGTTGTCTCACCTGTTGTCATTGTGGAAGATTCTTTTATTTATCAGATAATTGGATACTGTCAGGATCTTACCAGGATCAGGGCCAACCTGTGGCCAGGATCAGGGCTTATTCTGTGGCTAATGTCAGGACCCAGTCTGTGATCAAGATTACTGCTCAGTCTATGATTACGAAGCTGAGAAACTTGTCCAACTGAGGTCTTTAGAATCAGGTCTTTGGGCTTATTACCACAGTGTCTGCTCCACTTAGCTGACCTGTCAAGCTGTGCTGAAGGGTTCTGGGCACGTGAACATGGGTCCTTGAGACTCTTCTGGGTCCTGGCTGTGCCAAACTCTGTATACCTGGAAACTGGATCCTCACTACCGCCAGTGCTTCCCTCCAAGAGGGCCTTATTCACTATATTAGAGTTGCCTGTTTCATGACTAGGAGTTTCTCAGGAAGGGAGTTCTTCCTAACTCACTAGTATATTATGAATTCATCATTTCTGCCCATTTTAATTGAGAAATTTCCTTCTTCCAGGTACTGTGCTAGATGTTGGAGATACAGAAATAAATGAGGCAGATACAACCTCTGCCTTCACGTAGCTTATTGTCTACCAGGGGATGAGAAAATAAATGCTATGCTAGAAGAGGAAGAATATAGAGTGCTAACAGAACAGAGAACAAGAGTCAAGTTTTTCTGAGGAACTGATATTTGAGACCTGAAGGCTAAATAGCAATTGGCCAAATGAAGGATGTGGTGGTGGTTGGGTGCGGGAGTAAATGTTATAAGTAGGGGGAAACAGCATGTGTAAAGACCTGGAAGTAAAAAGGAATTGGCCCACTGAAGGAATCAAAAGAAGGCCAGTTTGATCCTTGCGATGGAACCATTCTGCGTCTTGACTGTGGTGGTGATCACATAAATCTATACATGTGATAAAATTGCATAAAACGAAATATATACACATCTATACAAATGAGTGAATGTAAAACTGGTGAAATCTAAATAAGGTCAATAGATTGTATCAATGTCAATTTTCTGGTTGTCATATTGTACTATAGTTATACAAGCTGTAACCATTGAGGGATACTGGGTGAAGCGTTTATGGGCTCTCTCTGGATTATTTCTTATACTGCATATGAATCTATAGTCTTCTCAAAATAAAAAGCAAAGAACAAGAAGAAAATCAAAGAGAGGCGAAGGAGGAGGAAGAAGAGGACAAGGAGGGGGGAAGGGGAAAAGAGGAGTAGTAGTAGAAGGAAAAAAGGAGGAAGAAAAAGATCATGGTGGTGGCCAGTTTGGCTGAAGCAAAGAGAATGAGGGAGTATGTAGCATGAGTGGAGCCCAGAGAGTTGGTAGACGAAAAGGAGCTTACCGTGGAGACTGAGAATTATCAGAGGTAGGAAGAAAATCAGGACTACTGAAGAGAAGGCGAGGAAACATTTTTAGAAGGAAAAGACAACAGTGTGAATACCTCAGAGATCAAAAGGAAAGTCTCCTAAAATTCACCAGGTCATTGGTGACTTTGGAGAGAGGTCCAGTAGAGGCAAAGGCCAGACTGCAGTGGTGTTGAGGAATGAATGGGAAATGATCAAATGGTAATAATAAGTGTGGACAGCACTTTCTTTCAAACAGCTTTGTTTGTGAAGAGGAGGGGAGAAGGAAGTAACTAAGCGAGGGGCAGGGGTGAGCAAGGTTTTAAGGTGGTGATGGTGGTTGTTTATCACGGCTGGAAAGATGTGAGCACTGTAAGTGCAGATAGGAAGGAGCCCTTCAAAAGAGGCAGAGGTTGAAGATCCAGGAGAGAGAATGGGACAGGTACTCAGTGAATACCGAGTGTTTTCTGAAGCAAATGATCGGGGGATCATTCCTGTGGGCCCAGTTTCTGGCTTCTGTTGCACCTTGCTAACTATTCTAAAAATGTTGCTATGCTTCCTCTTTCTGGAACATCTGGGCCATCAAGAACTGCACAAAAACCACCTTTTCAAACTCCCTAGAGGGGGCTTAATTTCAGATCCAAGTCAAGGTGCTTCCTCTTTCAAAGGCCTGTGTGGCTGGATTGGCCCCTCCCACAGTAGCACCTAACGCTGGTTCCCAGCACGAGGTGGACCCCCAAGGCAGCAACAAACAGAAAAGTTTCCACTGTGGCTTCTTGCTCATCAACCCCAGCGTGTCCAGTTACTCTTAGGGAATCCACATGGCTGGATAGAAGGCAAACTCTGTTACTACGGACTTCACATCTACTTTGAAAGGGCAATACGGCTGACTAGATAATCTAAACAGCTTGAAAGGGAATGCTCAGAGACAATAATATCATTATATTTAATTGAATATAAATATATTCATTTCTTACAAGCTGGCAATAGCTTGGACAGAGCGCTTAACTTTTGTATTTATAAAATGGGTAGCATTTCATGGGATTGTTGTGAATAGTAAAATGAGAGAACATAAATAAAAGAGCCAGGCATATATTAGATTCTTAATAAATCCATATTTCTTTCCTCTTCTTGGCAGGAGCCAAAATTTTCTTTCTCCAAACAAGGGCACAAGTCTTGAGCCTGAGGTTCAAAGGGCTGGACCTAGAGAGAAAAGAGAGGTGTCTCAGGTGTCTCTCCTGACATGGGTAACCTTCAAGATAATACCATCTGTCCCTTAGACACGTTTTTGTACTTTTGTTTTGGGAGACTTACTTTAAGAGAGCTTCAGATTTAATACGTGAAATGAAAACCCAGACTAAATGATAAATTGACGGTGGGGGAGAGTTCGCAAGAGTGACGTTACTCGTGTTATAAAAAAGGATCCTTTGCTTTATCACAAAGTTTCTTTAAATATGTGCTCCCCTGGTGCAATTAAGCATTTGTTTAAAGATCATTAGTTATCTGGCAGAGAGGCTTGGCTGGAAGGAATATGGCCGAGAGACACAGCTGGAGAGTTGGGAGCTTGTGCCAAGTGAGAATCCGTCGAAACTAGAGACAGTAAAGCTCAGAATCGATTGTGTAAATCAGGGATGAAATGGAATTGCTTCCGAAAGTTGAATATGCAGGCACTCTGAGACCTCTAGCTAGGATGAATGGGTAGGTGGTAAGCCATTCCCTAAGTCAGGGAAGCAGAGGAGAACTGGTAAGGGGTAGTGGTGGAAGGAAGTTTTTCCATTTGGGGCATTTTAAGTAGGAGGTGAGGTGCTTGTGGGACATCTAGGTGGAGAAGGGAATCTAGAAGGCAGATGAATATTAACACTATTCATAATGTGAACTATTTGTAGTTTTCAAAACTTGTTCACACCCCTCTACTTCTCACACACTAGACTCTCCAGCCCAAATGGTGTCTCTCCTCCCCACCGTCCCGTACCTGCCAAGCTCCCATTCATCCTTCAGGTGTCAGCTACAAACATCCTCTCTGGGAAGGCTTCTCTGCCTTCCTTAGGGATGAATAGGCTCTCCTTTTCCTGAACAAACTGCGTCCACTTATACATACCTCCATTAGCACCAAGGCTCACAGTATGTCTTCCTGGGTTAACCAAGATTATATAATGTAACAAACATAACAGGCTCAGCTCAGGGAATTCAATAAATGTTACTCCATTTCTTCTGTTATAATTTGTTCATTTGTATGTCTCCCCATGAAAAACTTATTTCCTGCAGGGTGAAGACCATTTTTTGCATGTCTCTGTCCCAGCACTTGGGCCAGGATCTGGGACAGAGAAGGCGGCCCAGAAAATGTTTTTTGCGTGATTGACCATAAACCTGTGCTTTCTAAATCAGACTTCGTTTATGCCTTGTGTACACCACTGTGTGCCAAGTTTTGATGTTTTTTGTATGCTCTCTCATTTAATTCTCTTCAAATATGTTGGGAGGTAAGTCTCCCTACCTCACAGATGAGGAAATTAAGTCCGACAAGTCAGGTGATTTGCCCACATTTGCACAGCTAATGGACTGTGGAGCAACGGTTTGAACTCAGGTTTCTCTGATTTCCAACCCAGATCATTCCGCTACTTTCTAACGCCTTTTCTTTCCTTTGTGTTTAGTAAAGTCTCTTTGAAAATCCAGACTGTCTCAGCTGTGCTTAAGGCACTTCCCCGCCCCCACCCTCCAAAAAAGGGTTGGGTCCCTGCTTTGGCCAGAGTGTTAAGAGAATTAACAGCACCTCTTGGCAGGGGTGGTGGGGGAGAAGGTAATAGTACAGAGGGGAGTAGCATGGAAGTGGTAGGAAGATTGGAGAGATACTCCAAGGGGTAGGTAGCACCTAAAGGGAGAGAACTGGGAGGTCCTCTCACCACTTTTTCCCCAACTAGGAGAAGCTTCTTCCAATGCTAAACCTTGAAAGTGCTGAATTCTATGTTTCTCTAGGGCTAGGTAATTTAATACTATGGGCATGGATGAGATTACCTTTACTGAAGGTTTTCCCCTGTAATCAAGAGAATGCATGGCAGTGTAGAGCAGAGAAGAAGCCCACTCAAAGCTGCGTTCCAGTACTGATTTGGCCAATGACAAACTCACTGTCCTCCCTGGGCTTCAGTCTCATCATCTCTAGAGTGAGAGGTTTGGACGCTAAGTTCTCTAAAGTCACTATTCTTGGTTGCTGCTTCTATAGAATCTGTTTCTGTTTTATAACTCTATTTTAAGGTGTTTATTACATTGCCAAGAAAAAAAAAAAAAAAAGGAACCTTCAGGATGAAATTTCTCTATGCCAAGGAGAAGATTTTTTTTTTTCTCTTTCCATTTTTTGCATGTAAAATTCTGCTTTGCTTCTTCTGGGTTCATCTTTTTATTTGGATAACCCTCACGAGTTTTCTCAGTGGCAGCAAGTACTCTCTGGCATGGCCTTTCCTTTTCTTGATTCCAAAGATAAGGATTTTCTCAAAACCAGTTACAACCATGTGGACAGTTTTTGTCTGGTTCCTACGCTGATAAATCTATTCCATGTCCTTGCCGTAACCTACCCAAACAGAGATGGAGGGAAAAAGAATGCATAGATCTAGCTTGCTTAGCTTGGGGGCAATTTGCAGCCCCCTTGCCAAGTATGAGCACGGTGATTTCACTTCCTGCTTGGCTTTCAGCATCTTGAAAATGTACAGATTTTAAGTGAACATTTCCTGGTAGACTCTTTCCTCCTTTGATAAACACTGAGCATCTCAAGTGGAAAAATATACCTTGTTGTTTGTGCAGTTGAGGTCTGCTTTCACCTGGGAGGTGGTTAAGAGTTAGAGAGATACAAACTTTTGAGCATTTCATCTTTAAAGCCCACAACAATAGAAATGAGTTGGCTTGGAAAACAGAATGTTTCTCTTGCCGAGGGTTCACGTCCCAGCTGTAACCGGAGCTGGTGAGTTTGGCTGCCGGAGGACCACGGAGTCCTTCCCTGGTGACTTGCAGTTTTTGATAGCTTTTGAATATTCCAACAGAAAATTTAAATCTGCAAGCTTAATGTATATATCCCCTTTCCCTACTTTTCGGGAGTCATCTTTGTATCGTGTTCCCTAAGGAACCAGGGGACAGCATTTGGGGTTTCCATCCAAATATCCCTTACTCTACCCAGACTGTAGTTGGTGCTATCAGATGTATCAGCAGCAAGAGGAGTACAGCCTCCCATATTCTGTATGGAGTTGGTGATGGGAATTAACATACCTACCTAATGACAAACAGTGTGCCAGGGACCACTGGAGACAGTGTAACTGCCTACACTGCCATGCATTCTCTTTACTTCATAAGTAGACAGGCCCAGGTCTGAATCCAGTGTCTGACCTGGGCTCTCACTTTCCCATCCCTGAGTTTCAGTTTGTGCATCTGTAAAATAGAGATAACAACAATCGCTTCCCAGAGTTGTTACAAGGAATGCATGTGAAGCACCTAGAAGTGACAAGAACAGAATAGGGGGCTCAATAAAATAAACTGTAGTCCTCTTCTTTGCCTCCTCCTCTCTTTTGCAGGTATTATCTCATTTAGTCCCTTCAGCAATACTCAAAGATAAGTGGTATTTTCATATGTTACAGATAAAGAAACTGAGCCAGTCTGATTCTTCACTTTATTCCGAGTACTAAGTAGATATTTTGGCACATAATAAGCCTTCAATAAACTAATGAATGTACGAGGAGGGAAGTCTTAGAGGAGTTGAGAATCTTGCCCAAATCTGCACAGGGAGTGTCTCAGATGAGTTAGAACATAAGGCAGGGCATCACAGAAAAATTCATACACGGAGACAAGAAGAGAATGCAGAAATGGGAACAGAAAAGCATAACACAGTTCATCTTTTTTAGATTGAGAACACTGTTCCACAATTCCAAATGAATGTTTTAAATATACAAAAAAATGAATGCGACTTTAAAACTAGACAATAAAAACTCCAAACTCAGCTCAAGTCCCAAAACTTCGTAAAAGTACAAATCTTACTCAGTAGGGTCCCAGCTTTCTTAAACCAGGCAGATTGCCCCAGCATTGGCCAGCAAGGGATAGTGGGTGGCATATCTGCAGTGAGGGGAGGATACTTCTTCACCCAGAAATGACTGGCTCCTGGGGATTCATGCCTGCCATTACCATGTGGCCTCCCGAAAAGGAAAAGGTAATAGACAGTCTCCCAGATGAGAATGAAAAAGGCAACCAATAGTTTTTGGAACCTACTATGAGTGAGGCACGGGACCTGCCAGACACTTTACATGCACTGTCTAATTTAGACCCCATAACAACCTTAGAAAGTATGCAGTATTGTTCATTTTGACAGCTGACAAACCGAGTCAGAGATTTGCCCATGGTCCCACAGAACCTGTGTGTTGGAGTATTTGAACCCAAATCTGCGTTCATATCTGTGCAGTTCTCACATCTTGTCTCATAGCCTCTTCTGTGCCATGCGACCTCTCCAGAATGGGTCCCAGAGCAGTAGCAGAACTTGGTGTTTAGGGACCATTCAATGGCCCCAGTAATGTGGCAGGCTACTTTGGCAAGGTGGGGAGGTAGGGTCCTGGCCAGTTACCTACTTTGCCTCCCAGTTTAGTTAAGCTTCTCCCTGGCCGCTTCATCCAGAGTCCCACGTACTCTGTGCATCTTTCTCCTGTCCATTCTGTGTTTTAGAAAAAAATGCCTCACCTTTAACTGATTATCTCATTTTTCTCTACTCTTTCCTCTTTTTTCTCTATGATAATAAAAGTTATGCCTGAGAGTAAAGAAGGGTTTTGATATTCTGCATCCCAGCACAACCACTACCAGCAATAAAAGGATATATGAGAAAGAACTACCAAAAGAAAATGTGTTGTATATATCAGTCACTTTTCTATCATAATATAAAAGCTTAGAGGTCAAGGACTTGTTCTTTATGGATTGGCATAATAGGTGGCCCTGTTGTGCTATTAAAGAAAGTGGTTTTGACGTAAATAAAGAAGCCTTCTTTACACTATGGATTGAATCTAGTACACTCCCAACTAGGATGAAAATATCAATGAACTCCAGGGTGCTTGTTAGGGGATCTGAACATCAATGCCTGCCAGGGCCTCATCTGGACCAAGCAAAGTATTCTGGACATCCCTGGAAGACCGGTATGTGACCATCTGAGGATGGATGCCTCATCTCTCCCAACCCTAGAAGATGCCCCTCACTGAGGCACTCCGGAGGAGCCATGGTTGGGGTGGAAGTCCATGGCTCAGGCTATATAGTCAGGTGGCTTGGGTTTGAATCCTGGCTCCACCACTTACTCCTGTGGAACCTTAGGCAAGTTACCTATATCCCTATGCCTCAGTTTCCTCAACTTTAAAATGAGGTTAGTAATAAAAGTACCTACCTCTCAGGGTTGTTTTGAGGATTAGATGGGAAACATATACAAAGCCTGGCAAGTGGTAGACATTTCATAAAGGCTCATTGCTATTATCCTTATTCTTATTCCTCCAATCAATAGCAGGGTAAAAACAAACTGTCTTTGGTAGAGGGGGGCTTGATAATTCTTATAGACATATATCTGTGTACAGCCCTCTTATCCTCTCTTTTCTAACTCAGAGAAGCTTTCACTCAGACCATGTAGTAACTAGGTGATTGCCAACAGTTTCTAATCCTCTAGCCATCAACAGAGGATGTAAGATTATAGAAATCTGCTTGAGCAGTTAGTAACTTCAGAGTGCTTGATAAATTCAAGGGCTTGAAGGTAGGAAGCCATGATGGAAAGAGCCACAGATAATGTAGTCAAATCTTCAGTATACACAAAATGAATAGCTACTCAAGCTACGGATGCTTGGGAATGATAGATATTGGACTTTCCCATGAGGTCTAATTCTCAGATTCCTAGGTGAGGATTCAAGCCTCTAGGAGCAGGGGAGTGGGGATTAAACCCCACAGTCAATTCAGCTCCACGTTGCCACAGGAAACTCTGAGACAAGGCCTATATCAAAACCCAGGCTTTGGATCAAAGAAACTAAGGTTCAAGTCTTCTCCGTATGGCTTACCGCCTCTCTAAGTCTCAATTTCCTCATCAGAAAAATGGGCATAATAATAGTGCCAACCTCATGGAGGGTTTTTGAAAAGATTAAATGAGCTAATATATAAAGCAGCCAGTACAGTTCCTATCATGGAAATCAGTCATTTTTAGTTCCCTTCTCATTGCTTTCCTCTGGTTTTATATTGAATTTATGGCATGGTTAAGAGATACTCTTAAGAAAATCAGAGTTGTTCAGGATTTGCTGTGTACGTCTGAGATGACTGAACCCTCTGTATGAACGTTCTGTGACCCAGAATGGCAGCCCAGAGGAATCAAACAAAAGCCTAGGAGAGAATGACAATGTGGAGTGGTTCTAGCCCTATGTGGACCTGTGAGGGGCAGGCATTTTGAGCCGCAGGTTGCTCAGGATGAGCAGAGATGATGACCAGAGAACTAGCAGGAGGAGGAAGGATACTTTTATCTTCCAAATACGTTGGAATCGTCAGAGGAGTGGAATGAGGCATGGATCACCCTAACTGAGTAGAGGATTAGAGACTCAATAACTTCCAGCCAACACCAGGGTGAAAAAGAACTCCAGCTTTGTGGGAGGAAGCAGAATGACCATCTTGTTTCCAGGGAGGTCCATGGAGTGTGTCAGTGAGGTTCCTGAAACTATTGTATTGTTACTGGTATGAGTGTCTGTCAACTATGTGTGTTGTCAACTTGACTTTTTTTTTTTTTTTTTTTTTTGCTGTGTGCATTTTTCTACAATTATTTACATGTTATCCTTCCTTCATAGTTAGAAAAGCATTTTTAAAATGTCATCCTGAGTAGTGATGCTACGGGAAAATTAGGAAAGGGGCTTTCATCAGTGTTTGGGCCAGACTGTGGGAGCCAGACATGGTGGCAGGCCAGAAACAGAGAGACACTCGAGAGAGGAAGTTGAAGTCAATGGGGCACATAGGGTCCTTGGTAAACCTCTCCCTCACTGTGTCTGGGGGCTTTTGTCTGCTGTGGGGCCTATGTTTCAGACATACACTCACTTAACAAGTGTTTATTTAGAGTCTCTCATGTGCCTGGTATTGGTCTACGTTCTAGGGACAAAACAGTGAAGAAAACGAGAAAGGTCCTTTCTCTAGTGGAACTTTTAATCTAGTGGCAGAGACAGACATTAAGAGAATATATAGTTATGTACTACCGTAAATGCCATGAAGAAAAATGTAAGGAGCCGTGGAAATATATAATCGGGACGTGAGCTTTTCTGAGGAAGTGACATTTCTGCAGAAAAACAACAGGATGAGGTAATTTAATAAGGGAAACCAGAGGCAGCTTCTAAAGCTTGTTGTTGTTGTTAGCTGCTGTCAGGTCAGCCCCCAACTCATAATAACTCCATGTTCAATGGGATCACAACATTGATGAGATGTGGCTGGTTGAACTTGACTGGGCTCTGCTTAATCTGAACATCAAGGCAAGATGCACATTCACAAGGCTTCGGACTGCTATAAAGTCTTCTGCATTTTACATTTATATAATGCATAGAAATGTTTATTTCTTCTAAGAGAATACTCAACAAAGTCCATTAGAAAGAATGAATAGCCCCAGTGTCTCAGAGGTGTTTACTGCAGATTTGGGCAAGGCCCATTGCCTCAAAGGCTCTTGAACATTTGAGATCAGAGGGAGTCATTTAATTTGCCTCACTGTGGATCTGCATAAAAGGAAGCAATACACCTTCAAAGCTTACTTACCATGGCCTCCCCTGTCATCAAGGCTCCTATATTCTACCTGGGGAAATGAGTGAGACAGACATGAAGAAATGATGCAATGTGATAGCATGATATACAATGATACCATCTACTACTAGAGAAAAGAGTGAATTTTGCAGAGTAAAACTTCCAGTCACGTATGACTAGTAATAACACTAGTGATAGTGGCTGCCAGTTATTGACTACATCCATTATCTTATTTAATCAATACAATGATCCTTTGAGGCATATGTAATAGGAATCTGAAGTTTAGAGAGGCTAAATAACTTGCTCAAGTTCACTGGTCACGTCGCTATTAATGGAAGAATGGGGATTTGAGGCCAGATATATGTGACTCCAAATATATCAGCTTTCTGATATATTTTTAGGACAAAAAAGTACACAAGAATTTGTAGAAAAGAAGCATGAACGGGGATTGGAAAAGTCAGAGAAAGCATTATGAATGGAAAGCTACGTAAACAGCCGGAAATTTGAATGGCTGGTAAGATAAAGAGGGGCAGGTGTGATGGCAGAGGAATTCCTGGCTAGGGAAACAGCCAAGGCCAAAGGCAGGGAGGAGAGAGTGATCTGATGACTGTGGGGGACATGGAAACTGCAGGGCAGTGTGAGTCATGTTCAGTGGGAGCTGAGATTGGAGAGGTAGGGTGGGTGTCATGGTGAGAGTTTGTGCAGCACGGAATCCCAACAGAGATGTGGTAGAGTCTTGATTTTAGAACATGAGCCTAACATCATGGGAGGAATAGTGTGCAAGCAAGAGTATGGCTTAGAAGTCAGGACACCTGGGTCCCCACTTGCTGAATGACCTTAAACAGGTCATCTACTCAAATGAGCAAGTAGGTTCCCATCATCTTCCCTTTGGACAGAGGAACACTGATTCCACTGGGGCTGTCCTGTAACAAAAAGGCCTGGCCTCCTTTTTGTGAACTTCACGTAGAAGACATTCACTGAGAAAAACCCAGGTGCAGACATCTGTGAACTGTAATGGGGTTAGGGAGAAGAGAGTGGGGTCAGAGCAAAGTACAGATAGCAAATAGTGGGAGCTGTTTCTTTGTGGCACTTGTAAGGACTGAGAAAGTGATTCAGAAAAGACTTTGAGTAAGTACTAAGAGCTTTCTTTGGTGACTGCAGCCTGTACCTATAGGTCTGGTTTGAAGGGGATGGTACTTGGACAGACAAGTTCTGGGAGGCTTGGTGAATAATCATCCTCATTGTTCAGCTCATTAGATTATATTCGATTCAAGAAACATTTGTTGGGTACCTCCTCTGCATCAGCATGGGGATAACAGCTCTCGTAAGGCTAACTATAAAAATAAACATAATAACAATAATAAACCTGTTGCTGTCGAGTGGATTCAGACTCATAGCAACCCTGTAAGACAGAGTAGAACTGCCCCGTAGGGTTTCCAAGGAGCACCTGGTGGATTCGAACTGCCGACCTTTTGGTTAGCAGCCATGGCTCTTAACCACTGCGCCACCAGGGTTTCCAATAGTATCAGTAACTATCATTTATTAAGGACTCGCCATGTGCCAGCACTGTGCCAAGCACTTCATGCGGACTACCTCATTTAACCCTTGTAACAGTCCTATGAAGTGGCATTAATGTTCCCATGAAGAAAGTGAGGCTTGGAGATTAAGAAACTTGTTTATGGTCCCACAGGTAGTAAGAGGCAGAGCCAGGATTTGAAGTTGGGCCACACAGTACAATATACTGTCGTCTTTTCGCATTGGTATGTCATTTTTCAGATGAAGAAATTGTGTCTCAGAAAGGTTAAGTGACATTTTGGATCCCTGTATATTTTCCCTGAAAATAATAATAGCTATGACGTGTTGAGTGTTTCCTATGTGCCTGGTATGTTATTTAAAATCTCCTAACTCAGAGGTCCTGAACCCTGTCTGCACATTAGAATAATCTGGGAATTAAAACAAACAAACAAAACAGAAGCATCAATATCCAGGCCCCATCCTAGATCAACTGAATTAGGATCTAGTTGGCGAAAGGGGTAGAATGAGATATGGGAGTAGGATAATTTTAAGTTCCCCAGGTGATTCTGATACTCAGAGAGGGTTGAAAACTCCCCTGATTCTCACAACACCTTCTGGAGATAGGTATTAATAGCCCTGTTTTACCTGTGAGAAAACTGAAGTTCAGAGAGATAAACTGTCTCACCCAAAGTCACAGCAAAGATGTGGCAGAGTCAGGATTTAGCCCCTGGTCTGATTCCAAAGCATATATTCCTTTGGCCCTCCAAGCTGTCACCTACATGAAAAGTTGTCATTCCCTCCAAGTAGCGTGGATAAGTTATCTGGTAGTGTTCATTTGCCTTGCTAGTGTTCAACATGCAACTTTCTTTTTCCTCCTTCCTCCACTCCACAGCCCCTGCCTTCTCCTGTCCCAAACCCACACCCAAACTTCATGATCATGGGTTCACATGAATGAACTAGGCTGAGGACCCTGCTTTGGGGTGGCAGTATCCAGTTCTGGGTAATACCCACCCCAGGCCTCCGAGCAGCTCCAGATCCTCCAGGATGCCTATTCCTTCCTTGAATCAACCTGAGGAGAAAGCGGCCCTGAGCTCATGGCACAACAAGTTCCATTTCGGGGTGAGGGAACAGAGGGAAGCAGAGATTGAAAAATCAAATCAAGCATCACAGTTAAAACAAAAAAAAAAAAAAAAAGCAAAATCATGAAAAAATGTGGTCAATCATTAGCTGAGAGGTTGAAAAGACACGCTCCAGTTGCTTTAAAATTTCACAGAATCCAGGTCTCCTTAAAATAGTTTTGCAAAGTACACTGAGAATTCCATGCAGTAATATGAAACATAAGTCCCATTGCTGCCACTGAACATGCTTCAGCTGGCTAAACCCAAGGAGCTTGACATTAACCCAAGGCTCTGCAAAACCCAGCAGGAAAGCACAATGTAGACGGAGTTGCAAAACTGCCCCAGATGTGTACATTTTCTGCTCCATTAAAATGTCTTGGATGAGAGGCAAAGTACATTTTGGAAAGAGAGTCAGGGAAGGAGGAGGGACAGGACAGCCAGCCTTATCACAGGCCTCCCTCTCCCCAGTCTTGCCTCTGCTCCAGCCCTTCTCCTACACTGCTTTCTAGAGCCAACTGTCGAAAACACAGATGTGACCACAAGCCTTCCATGGCTCCCCAGAGCCAAACTGCTTTTACCTAAATCTCAATTGTCTCAACTCTGTAATGGAATTAATAATATGGACTTTGAGAGTTTGGTGTGAAAATTAATTGAGATCATGTTTACAAGGTGCTGGAGAATGGTGCGTGGTTTATAGTAAGCTTCGGAGGATGGTACCAAAAAAAAAAAAAAAAAAAAAAAAAAACCAAACCAGTTGCTGTCAATTCCGACTACAGCGACCCTATAGGACAGAGTAGAACTACCCCATAGGAATTCCAAGAGGCGGCTGGTGGATTTGAACTGCTGACCTTTTGGTTTGCAGCCATAGCTCTTAATCACTGCACCACCAGTAGATATCACAATTGTCATCACTGAAACCAGGTCATATGAGGAGAGACAGGTGAAGGAAGTGAAGAAAGCTGGACAGAAGAAGTAATCTGGGAGAAAGGATCCCAAGTTTTCCCATGTCTGAAAGGCTGGCCTGAGACTGGTGTGGTGAACCTTGTACGGCAGCCATAAGGTGAAAGATTCTGGCTCAGTGTAAGACAGAAAGATCGTTCTGACAGTCAGTAGTATCAGATGTTAAGGGGTGATATAGATGATAGTGAGCTTCCTGGCATTAGACCTGTGTAAAAGAGATCTCTGGATGACCATTTGCCAGGGATACTGAAGAGGGAATTCAACCATGATTTGGATAAACTTGATGTTTTTACTGCCTCTTTGTGTCTGAAATCCGTATTTTTGAACTTCCTTTGCTTGCCAATCAATGAATCATCAACATCTTCAATTTCTGGTATGTGTAAAGCACAGGGCTATGGTCTCCTGGTCAATGAGGAGATATTCTGACTCAGTTTTCACCAGGGCAGAGAAGGCACAGGGTAGCACACAGTAGGTTCTCCGTGAGGCTGTGCCAATACACTGACTATGTGAGTCACACAGGAAGCAAAAACTCTGGGTATCTCTCTGTTGCCCTTAGGCTGTCTAAGGGTGAGTCTTTAAACATCCAGTGTCTGCCATTCCTTCCCTTGAATCCATTCTGTGTACCTACATGCAAAATGTGTTCGAGTCTGTGTTTTCTCTGTTGGCGCCATGTCCATGGTTTGTTCTTTTCTTCTTTCTGGGTTCTTGGGAAATGGAACTCCCTTCTTATTAGAATTATTTTTATTGACTTGGGTAGAGAATTGGTTTGAATTTGAGGGTGCAGTAATATTTAATGTGCATGAATGTATCAGTCTTTCTTTTTATTGTTGTAGTTAAATGAAATTTATATTTCAAGTTAGTCTCCCATATAATTTTTTTTTTACATACATTGTTATGAGACCCTAATTGCTCACCCCATTCTGTGACAGCACACTCCTCCTATCCGCCCCTGATTCCCCATGAGCATTCAACCAGCTCCTAACCCTCTCTGCCTTCCCATCTCACCTCTGGACAGAAGCTGCCCCTTTGCTCTCTTGTGTCTACTTGACTAAGAGGCACACTCCTCACGAGTATCACTTTATGTCCCACAGTCCAATCCAATCCCCGTGTGAAGAGTTGGCCTTGGAAATTGTTTTATTTCTGGGCTGATAGAGTTCAGGGGCCATGCTTTCTGGGGCGCCTCCAGTCTCAGACCATTAAGTCTGTCTTCTTGCTAGAATTTGAGTTCTGCACCCCACGTTTCTCCTGCTCCTTCCGGGACTCTGTTGTATTCCCTGTCAGGGCAGTCATTGGTGGTAGCCAGGCACCATCTAGTTCTTCTCGTCTCAGGCTGATGAAGTCTCTGGTTTATGTAGGCTTTTCTGTTTCTTGGTCTAATACTTTCCGTGTGTCTTTGGTGTTCTTTATTCTCCCTTACTCTAGGTGGTTGGGACCAATTGACGCACCTTAGATGGCCACTTACAAACCTTTAAGACCCGAGACACCACTCACCAAAGTAGGATGCAGAACATTTTCTTAGTAAGCTTTGTTATGCCAACTGACCTAGATGTCCCCTGAAAGCATGGTTCCCAGACCCCCTACCCCTGCTACTCTGTCTCTCAAAGTATTTGATTGTATTCAGCAAACTTCTTAGCTTTGGTTTAGTCCAGTTGTGCTGACTTCCCTTGTAGTGTGTGCTGTCCTTCCCTTCGCCTAAGATGATTCTTATCTACTATCTGGTTAGTGAATAACCCTCACCCTCCCTCCCCAACCCTGTAGCCATCAAAGAATGTTTTCTTCTGTGTTTAAACCTTTTCTTGAGTTCTTATAATAGTGGTCTTATACAGTATTTGTCCTTCTGTGACTGACTAAATTCACTCAGCATAATAAGTTCCAGCTTTCACCATGTTATACGATATTTCACAGCTTCATCGTTGTTCTTTATCGTTGCATAATATTCCATTGTGTGGATATACCATAATTTGTTTATCCATTCGTCCGTTGATGGGCACCTAGGTTGTTTCCACCTTTTTGCTATTGTGAACAGTGCTGCAATGAACATGGGTGTGTATATATCTATTCGTGTGATGGCTCTTGTTTCTCTAGGATATATTCCAAGGAGCGGGATAGCTGGATCGTATGGTACTTCTATTTCTAGCTTTTTAAGGAAGCGCCAAATCGATTTCCAAAGTGGTTGTACCATTTTACATTCCCACCAATACTGTGTAAGTGTTCCAGTCTCTCCACAACCTCTCCAGCATTTATTATTTTGTGTTTTTTGGATTAATGCTAGCCGTGTTGAGGTGAGATGATATCTCATTGTAGTTTTGATCTGCATTTCTCTAATGGCTAATGATCGTGAGCATTTCTTCATGTGTCCGTTAGCCACCTGAATGTCTTCTTTGGTGAAGTGCAGGTTCATATCCTTTGCCCATTTTTTAATTGGGTTATTTGTCTTTTTGTTACTGAGGTTTTGCAGTATCTTCTAGATTTTAGAGATTTGACAGTGATCAGATTTGTTGTAGCCAAAATTTTTTTCCCAGTCTGTAGGTTGTCTTTTGACTCTTTTGGTGAAGTCTTTTGATGAGCATAAGTGTTTGATTTTTAGGAGCTCCCATTTATCTAGTCTCTCTTCTGGTGCTTGTGCATTGTTACTTATGGTTCATATTGTGTTTATGCCATGTATTAGGGCTCCTAGCGTTGTTCCTATTTTTCCTTCCATGATCTTTATCGTTTTCGATTTTATATTTAAGTCTTTGATCCATTTTGAGTTAGTTTTGGTACATGGTGTGAGGTATGGGTCTTGTTTCAGTTTTTTTGCATATAGATACCCAGTTAGGCCAGCACCATTTGTTAAAGAGACTGTCTTTTCCCCAATTAATGGACTTTGGGCCTTTGTCAAATATTAACTGCTCATAGGTGGATGAGCTTATATCTGGGAATGTATCAGTCTTAAAAGAAATGGAATCATTGTTCTGCCTTTATTCACTGGTCATGGGAAAGACAGAGTTTGGGATTTAGCTTCAACTCTGAAAAAGTTTAAGAAAAGCTGTGCAAGGGGTCTGTTACTCATGTTCTCTCTGTGTCTTTCTTTAATATACATGTTTTATAAGCATTGACTCCTCAGCCCTATGCTAGGTACCTGGGATGCTAAGGTTACTCAGTCTTTATGTCTGCCCTCAAAGAGCTCTTATTGTAATGAAGGAAAATAAGAGGTGCTGGGAAATATAGTAAAATGACTGCCTGTGCTTGGGGAATGGAGGTAGTTGGGAAAGACTTCACAAAGGAGATGACATTAGACTGGTTCTTCGGGTTAGCTGAGGTCACCACGCACTCGGGAGGAAGAATGTCCAGGTTGAGGGCAGAGCAAGCATAAAAGCTTCGTGCTTGAAAAAGCATGTTGTCTTAGGACATGTCAAATAGTTTCATGTGTCTCCAGTATACTGTGTCCAGGAAGGTGTGAGAGATGAGACTAATAATGGATTTTCAGTTCACCCTCATTTAGATGCAGAGGGGAGATTGGCCATGATGCTACTTGAAGTCATTTTGCAAACATAGTCTGCAGCTTGATGAACTTTCATTAAATGTGGTCAATTCTGCATGATACATCTTGTAAATTATTGGAAATCTTGCTACACATTACTTCTTCTTGACCACCATAGGAAAGTATTCTTAAAAAAAGATTAAACCAAAACCAAACCAAACCCATTGCCGTCAAGTCAACTCTGACTCATAGCAACCCTATAGGACAGAGTAGAACTGCCTCACAGGGTTTCCAGCGAGCAGCTGGTGGATTCGAACTGCTGACCTTTTGGTTAACAGCCTGAGCTCTTAACCACTGTGCCACCAGGGCTCCCATTTAAGATTAGTCCAAAGAAATCATAATCATGAAGATGACTCTGCTCAAACAACTCAGAGTGGCCCTCTTTTTGTGTGTGTGGAGGGCATGGTAGGACCAACATCTGCAGCAAAATGACTCATGGTCATACCTGGTTGGCACTGTATACATACCAGTGAGCTGGTTTAAAGGAATTTGATCTAACCTGTGCTTTTGGATCTGGGAAACATGTGTTGATAGGGTTCACTTGTGTAACATACTCCCCAAACCACAGTGAAAACGGCTTGGGAGTTTTGACTTGTCTTGCTTCATCATGAGTGTGGCTGATCTGAAATGTGAGCACAGTGCCTTGTTATTATAATGCTTAACATTTTCTGACTATAGATGTAATGCCTGCTCACTGCAGAAGATTGTATATATATATATATAACAATACAAGGGAAAACACTCACCACTATTAAGAAACTCCAAGAGAATCACTGTTAACATTTCAGTACATTTATTTTGTTAGCTGCTGGTTTTTTCTTTTTCTTTTTATATATAGCATTTAGTTGAATCCACTAACTCCATTAAGCATTCCTCTATAGAACACTTCTATCACTATAACATAATTATTTAGTTATACTTTTTATACTCCCACAACAGATGATAAGGGTGGAGAAGACTGGGAAGGTGTGTTGTTCATACAGTAGCTTATTTTTGGCACAAGAATCCAAAACTGAGACTCAAGTTCTGATACACTAACTGTGCAAGGCCCAGGAAGCCAGGTGTTTTTTGTCCTATCTATTCATCTGTCTACCTTCAGGGCCTACCCCAGAACCTGGCATGTAGTAAGTACTCAATGGATACTTGTTCCTCGAATAAAATAATTAATGGATGGATGGCTGAGTAAATGTGAATGTTTATTATTACTCACCCAAAATTTATTCAGCCCCTACCAAATGTCAGGTCCTGGGCTAGGCGATGGGGATATAAGTAGGCTAACCTCCTCTGATGCGGTAGACAGAACGAACACTGGTGTACCACAGAGTCCCCTTCCTGAACTTCTCAAAGCGCTTCAGAAATGCCAAACTAGCCTTGGGCCCGCCTTCCTCAGAGCACTCCTCCACTCCCTGCTCCATTCCAACAGGTCCCAGCTCAGCATTGGCACGCTGTGGAGGGGGTTCCTCAATGGAGGTAGATGACAGGGGATGGGGACACCACTTCTCCCTCAGGCTGAGCGCAGCCCTTGACAAACCCTCCACCACCCAAGCCAGCTGGTTCGACTGGAAATCCCAGATAAGTCCTAGTTCTGATCAAAACTGGTTTGGCAGCTCTTGGGGAACGTTTCTGTCTGACTGACCCACCTCGCGGAGGGAGTTGGCAGTTTTGCAACAACAACAAAAAAAAAAAAAAAGCGAACTAATGGAGCTGTGGGAGGTGGAGTGGCTAAATATGAAACACTCCAAAATTCTGTTCGCTTGCAATGCAAGTTCACACTTTGGGATTCAAACAAGATTGCCCTCTCCCATCCACCCGCCTGCATTCTCTCACATTCCTCTCCTTTGCATTGCAGTTTTGTTGCAATGCAATTTATTTTGCAGCATGATGTTGATGCAATATAATCCTGCCCGCAGCGCGACTTTTAGTCGATGCGTTTTTTCTGCAATACTATTGTTTTTATTATTATTTCAATTCAACCTCTCTGTCCTTTCCCCTCCCTACCTGAATCTCGCTCCGGCTGTGATTGCTCGGGTCTGACTCTGCGAGCGGCGGTGCGCTTCCAAACCCCCCTCATCCGCCCCCAACCCCCCTTTCTCTCTCTCCCTCCCTTTTCCGCGCTCAGGCGAGAGCAGCCGATTGGCAGAGCGGTGCTTTCAGGAACAATAACAGTGGGGGGAGCCCGGGTCCTGGGGAGCCGCCCCCGCCCCCGGCCCGGCTGCGCGGCTCGCGCTCCCCGCGGGGTCCCCACCTCAGCACCCGCCCCGCGGGCTGACCGGCCCGACTGGGGCCCGCCCCCGGCGCTCACCATGTACGCCTTTGTGCGGTTCCTGGAGGACAACGTCTGCTACGCGCTGCCCGTGTCGTGCGTGCGCGACTTCAGCCCCCGCTCGCGGCTGGATTTTGACAACCAGAAGGTGTACGCCGTGTACCGGGGCCCGGAGGAGCTGGGCGCCGGGCCCGAGAGCCCCCCGCGCGCCCCCCGCGACTGGGGCGCGCTGTTGCTTCACAAGGCCCAGATCCTGGCGCTGGCAGGTGAGCGAGCGGGCCGGAGGGACGGTGGGACCGGGGCGGGGACCGGGACTCGGGGAGGGGACCGGGCGCTGTGGCGGAGGAGGCCGGAGGAGCCACTGCTTGCTTCTGCCTCCTCCTCCCACCCCCGGGGCTTTTCTTTTGGGGACGAGGCGTCTCTAAAAGGCCAGACCAGTTAAAAATACAGGATGGTCCCCTTTGTCTTCCCCGCCTCCGACAGTCCCGCGCTGTCAATCTGTCTCCATCTCTCTTTTTCTGTGTCTGCCCTCATTTCTGTTTGTCTTCATTCTCTTCACTTTCCCAGCCTGTTTGTACCTTCCTGTCTCTCTCTCTCACGTTCTCTTTACCTCTTTCACAGGTAGTTCTCTCTCCCTGTCCAGGTGGCAGAGGTAAAGAGGAAGAAGCCCTAAGGCATCCTTCAGCCTCCACACTACTTCTCCATCTCCAAGAAGGCTCCCTGAGTGAGGGCCAGGAAAGGGTTTCTAGATTATGATAAGACTAGATCATATCTCCCATCCATGCTCTCCCAAGGTCCTGAGAGATAGGCAAGGCAGGTAGTCTCATACCCACTTGACAGATGAGGATACTGAGGTTCATTTGGTGATAGGACAAGAAACCAGCCCTTCGGGCTTCTTTACCAACTGTTTTTGCTGTGCTGAGGCACCTTTTCCTTAGAAAGGAGAAGGCAGCTGGCTTTCGTTTCCAGCTAGCTCTAGGAGGCTTGGGTATAAACATGAAGGGAAGAGGAAAGTATCGCTTCCTTTTGATGGAGCAGCTACGAGGCTCTTGTAATGAAGATGTATCTTAGAGTGGACAGAGACAGTAAGCCTCCCTGCCCTCCACTTGGAAGAGAAGACCAAGAGTTAGGAAAAAAATGAAGATATTGCTATTTTGTTTTGAAATTTTGAGACTTTAACTATTTTTTTCAAGTTCCTTTGCCTCCTCACATTTAGCCTGGAAGATGAACCCAGCATATGTCCCACTTACTTTAGGCAGATGAGGAAACTGTGGTTGAGAAGGGGGAAGTGACTTGCCCAGGGTTCCATGGTAAGTTAGCAGTATATTAGAACCCAGGCTCCTGACACTAGTTCCTTTCCACCACCTCATGTTAACTCTGTAAAGCAGATTTGTAGGAGTTGAGGAGTGAGAGAATGGGAACTGAGCAAACTGATCAGCATCCAGGGCCCTTTTACAGGTTGTGTCACCTCTACCTCCCTGACCAGCCCTGGAGCAGGGCTGTAGACCTACCCACTGCCATACACCTGGGGCAGAAAAACTGAGTGAAGGGGGGGTATGTAGAAAAGGGAAACCTATGTAACTAATTAGGGTTTATTTATTTATTTTGCTTATTTACTTTTAATTACTGAGGGAAGGGATTAGGAATTTATTTCCCAAGAGTATAGGCCTGAGGAAGTTATATCTAGGTAATAATCTTAGCTTCCCGTTTGCTGGAAGAAAGGAAAGTGTGCTTCTTGCTGACTGTGTCATACTCCTAGACCTGGAAGGGCAGTAGGAGAATGGAAGTGATGTGTGTCAGAGGGAGTCAGTGGTACATGTCCTGGTGTATAATGGCTGTTTTCCTTTTGGTAGAGATTGTTCATTCATTCCAGGGCTTTGAACCAGTTCGTTCCAAGGTTCAAACCCCTGCTGAGAATTTGCATTTCCACCCTAGATATACTGAATCAGAATCTATATTTTAACAAGATTCTAAGATGATTCTTATGTATAATAAATTTTGAGAAACTTTGCTCTGCTAGTGGTTCTCAGAATTGGTCCCTAACCAGCAGCATTATCGAGGACTTGTTAGAAATTCAAATTCTCAGCAGGGGTTCCAACCTGAAGGACTTGGTCAAATACCTGATTCATTCATTCAGCAGACATGTATACACTATGCTTGGCTCTTCAAGCATTGCAGAGACCACTAAGGTAGATGGCAGCCCCCACCAACTCTCATTTTAAAATCCACGTAAGCCCTCATAAGTAAGCACATATAGTTATTGGCCTGAGAACCCGTGAATCTTGAACCTAGAGACTATCCATCCTCTAAGTGGGAATGTTAGTAAATCTCTAGCATTATTTTTCTAAAAAAAAAAAAAAACTAAGCAACATCTGGAAACTGGCAGAGGAGATACGGAGAAGCAGCATGGTGCCAGTTTCAGCAAAGTGAGTTGAAAAGTACTTTCCCCTGCCTCCAATTTTTTCTTGGGGTGAGAAAGAAAAAAGAGGCAGCAACTTGGTTGGCTAGCCCACATTTTAAATTCCAGTCAGTTGGTTAATTTTTAAATTGGAGCAGCTGCCCTGGCTACAGACCTGGTTGGAAGGGCCAAGATAGGTTTTGGAATTCATTTATCCTAGAAGAACTGTCCTGTGTGTCTTGAAACCCCATCTAACTTAAACTTTGTGGCTCTGAGAATTGCTTGCAGTGGCTTCATCTTGAGGAGCTCATCTTCTGGCATCTCCTGGATGTAAGCACCACTGTGCTGTGGTACAAGCGTGAGGAGAGGAGCCCTCAAGGTGGGCAGCAGAGGTGGCGTCGTGTTTGCAGGATTAGCTATGGTACCAAAAGCGTGCTTTTGGAGGTAGCTTTAGGGACACTTTCGTTTTCTGTGAGGAGCGTGTTACTTTATTCAGTATTTGCACAGGCCAAGCCAGAGCTGTCTTGAAATGTACCTCTTCTTGTACCCAAGAAACGTCAAGCCAACTGCTGTGGGACTTTGCATTTTTCCAGCAGCTGGTGATCCATACCATAGTTTTGGTGTGTGTCCAACCTTAGTGTATGGCCCTCTTCCCACCGAGTTCCAATTCCAGTTCAAGGACGAAAGAAAGAAAAAAAAAACCCAACACCTTTATTGTCTCTCTTGCTATGTGTCTGTGCATTATCTCTGTTAGTCCTCCCTGTGACCTGGTGGGTAAATATCATTATGATTATTATTTCCATTTTATAGATAAGAAGACTGAGGCTCAGAGATGTTAGGTACTTGCCCGCAGGCACACAGCTAACAAATAGCAAAGCTGGAATTGGAATACAGGTCTTCCAGTGCCAGGCACCCATTTGGCAGTCTCCTTTGTAAAGTAGTTGATGTTCCTGTCAGCCTCACAGCACGGCTTGGAAGGCGTGAAAAGGAAATGAAGAAACCATCCATGAAGCATACAGTTCAAGGCAAGTTTTTGAGGCAGGAGAAGATTTTAGTTTCTGTGTTTTAAAGCTCTGTGCTCACTCTTCTTCCATTTCCAGCCTCCCTTCTACAGAGCAGATACACACCTTGCCTCACTTCAATTGTCATTTTCCTGGGAAATCTCAAAGGAGCCCTACTCTGCATGGAAGGCTCACAGAGCTCAAGGCTTTGCTCACCTTTGAGCTGTGGTCTCTCCTTACTCCTATTTATCTCCCAAGCAGGTTGTGTAAGTGCGAGCTCCCCATTGTCTAACTGCAATCCAGCCTGCTACCAGGGTTCATGGTGTTGAGTATTTGTTTTTTAGGGGCCCAAAACTGGTTTCTCTAGGTCTTAAAATTCTATGTCATTTTCTCCAGGCGCCTGTGCTGTGTTTTTATGTTTTGCGTGTGCTAAATTACCTTTGTTGTCATGTGTCTCGTTACTACTTGCTGTGTGCCTGGCCCAGCAGTGTAATAGCGAATGCACCAGTGCACTAACCCACCTGAGGTACTGGGGTAGAAACGACAGCACGGCCCAGGGAGACAGGGGCTGACTTTTCAGCCCCTGCCATGTCAGGTTTCTGTAGGAGTCTGAGTGATGATGAGGAAGAGAACACTACCCATAGGAGTTTATAGCCTGGGGAGCCTAACATAAACGCTAAAGAGATGTAGAAGCCAGGCAGTGGAGAGAGAGGGAGCTCAGGATAAGACCAATTCTCCGTGGGCTTTGCATATCTTTTAAGGCTTTCCTTTCCAGCTCCCCTACCATTGCCCAGTTCAGGCCTGTATCAGCTCTTACTGATCTATGTCTCCAGACGGTTTTCCAAATTCCTGTCAGAATGATCTTTTAAAACACTATCTTCATCAATTCACTACTTTCCTTAGAACCCTCTGTAGCTCCCAGTTGCCTACTAAATAGAGCTTCAGCTTCTTAGCCTAGCATTCTTAGCCCTCCTCAGACCAGCCCCAGCCCTACCTTACTTCTCCAGACTCACTTACCTTTCCCTTTTCCCCTGAAAAAACAGTTGCCACAGAGTCGACTCTGACTCTTGACAACTCTACATGTGTCAGAGTAGAACTGTGCTCCATAGATTTTCAGTGGCTGATTTTCTGGAAGTGGATCGCCAGGCCTTTCTTCTGTGATGCCTCTGGGTGAACTTAAACCTCCAGCCTTTCGGTTAGCAGCTGAGCATGTTAACCATTTGCGCCACCTAGGGACTCCCTCTCTATCCTCTACACCTGTGGTATTTCATGCCATTCTGGGAACACACCTTCGTGCACTCATTTGAAGTAGCCAGGATGGATTAATCATCGTCTGACACGGGACATGGGGCCTCTGCCCACGTGGAGCTCACCTTCCAGTGGGGAAAACAGACATGTGATAGAAGTTTGTAGTCCAGCATTCTGAGAGCTGTGATAGAGGAGTGGACAAAGGGCACTGGAAGCACCTGCCTCAGGGGCATTCCCTGTCCCGACCTCTGCCCCCAAGTGCCCACTGGAACTCTTGTTTCACTTTGTTTGTTTCTTGCTTATGGATCTGAGCATTTTGTGCCTTGTTTGGTTACTTGGGAATGTGCCTGTCTGCCTGACAGACAATGAGCTCCTCCAGGATAGGGCCTGTCTTTCTAGTCCCTATGTCCACAGTACCCAGCACATAGTTCACACAAGCCATTGCGGGTTGAACTTTAGGAAGACAGGTGTATTTGTATGCTTGGGAGAGGAAGTAGGGGAGACAGGAGCCTCTGTGGCAGCAACTTGTTTTTCAGAACAGAAACCTACAGCGGGATTTTGAGGCTTCATTCAGCTTTGTTCATCTGGAAAAAGTCAGCATTCTTTATCACTCCCTCAACTAGAAGAAACCCCACACTTGGGGAAAATAGCTTCCAAAGCTACGTTCTTCCCGCTTTGGTAATTTTAGCTCATTCAGGGCTCAGGTCCCAGCTTGGCATTGTCAGTCCAAATAGATCACTTGCTCCAGAAATGCTTTGGAACTTCTGCAAAGTTAGCAGCGAAGCAGGGGACTAGCCGATTTCATTTGTAAAGATTGTTGCATGTCATCAGTGGGAGACTGCCAACAAGGATTTTTTTTTTTTTTTTTTTTAAAGTGAGTGAAAACTTTTAATTTAGGTTTTGACATGTTCTGCTGATACACGTTGGAGCAAAGATCGGAACTTGCGTGCTGTCATCTGTTGTAGATTCTACCGGAATGTTAACCATCGAAGATTAAGTCTGATGTGATTTCTCCATGTTTGAGAACCACACATTTGTTATGAATAAACAGCATGTTCTACAGAGCACTTCAGAGTTCTGGTTCACGGGCTGAAAGAAAGATTTGACCTAGGCAAGCTGAGGCCTTGCTTTTTTATGTGGTGTTTTATTGTTTAAGAGCACACTGGTTTTTATTTTTAAAAACGCACCAGAAAAATGGGATTCAAATTAAGGACTTTGACTCCCAGACTAATGCTCTTTCCACTGTGCCCACCTGCTTCATCTTATAAACTCATCAGAGAAAGAAGATTTGGGCAGTCTTCATTTACAAATGCTTACTAGAAAAACATACATAAACTGAGGAGGTTTTCTTTGGTTCATTTAAATTCTGCAAGTATTAAGTTGTACTAGATGGTCAGCCTTATGTTGGAGGGAAATACAGGAAGCATACTAGGCTGTTTTTGCTTTCAAATACCAATTTACCAATTATTTATTAAGTAGCCACCAGGCTCCAAGTTCAGTGCTAGGAGTTCCCACATACTCTACATCCTTGCAAGGTAGAGCTTCCTTGTTTTATTGGGGTATAGAGAGCTATTCAGGAGCCCTGGTTGCGCAGTGGTTAAAGCTCTCGGCTGCTAACCAAAAGGTCAGTGATTCAAACCCACCAGCCACTCCGCACGGGAGAAAAACGTGGCAGCCTGCTTCCGTAAAGATTTACAGCCTTGGAAACCCTATTGGGCAGTTCTCCTCTGTCCTATGGGGTTGGGCTCGACTTAACAGCAGTGGGTAGAGAGCTATTCAAACAATTGTTTAGTGAGTGCTATCTAGGTACCAGGCATTGGGCTAAGTCTTCCCACATAGACTAGGCTTGGAGAGAAGTGTGAGTCAGTCCTGTTAAAATTGTGGGACCTAAACTAAGGTGTGATGGTTGGTGGTGGATCTGAGATGCGTTAAGGTAGGAGAATCCATGGGACTTGGTAACTGGCTGGTAGTGGTGATGATGGGGAAGGAGGGTCTCTGGGCTCCCCTCCCATGATGGGACTGCTGGAGGGGCAGTTGCAGCGGCTTGTGATCATTTGAGTTAGTTTAAGTTGATAGTTTGAAACATGTAGAAGCTGAGAGGCCTGTGGGATATCTGGGTAGATATGCTAGGAGAGCAGTTGGGCATGTGCGTCCAAGACTCGAGAGCATTTCAAGCTGAAGATCCCGATTTGGAAGTCATTTGCCATGGGAGAGGTGAGGTCACAGCGGGAGAGAGTACATAGTGAGAGAAGCATGCAAAGGCAGAACTCTCCAGAACACCAGCTTTTAAGGACACAACCCTTCAGAACACCAGCTTTTAAGGGCACAGCCGAAGAAGAGGAGCCCAAAAAAGATGACTGGAAATCCCAGGTCTAGGGTTATGTTTTTGTTTTGTTTGTGTGTTTTAACTACACAATAATTACCTTTTTCTCTGGGCTAGTTGGTAATGTGAGACACTGAATAGGACAGCTACTTATGTAAGCTCAGAAAGAAAAGATTTGCAAAGGATGATATTTTAGTAGTTTTCAGTACCTAGTTTTGCTCCATGGAGAAAAGATCAGGCTTGTTCAGTGGGGTCCAAAGAGCAGAGCTGGAGCCAGAGAGTGGAATTCATAAGGGTTGGGTAAGGGCAATGTAATAACAGCAGAGCTGATGAACAAGGACTTCCAGCATAGTGGTGAGCTTCCTGTCACTGGAGGTAACAAGGAAGTCAGGGATATTCTAGTATAGAGTGAGGCACCATGGCAGAGTTTTAAGTGACTTCTAGGTCACTTCTTTAAATATCCACAAGGAAGTATTAGAAAGCAGAAACCAGAAAAATCCATTGTTGTCAAGTGGATTCCAGCTCATAGCGACCCTATGGACAGAGTAGAACTGCCCCATATGGTTTCTAAGGAGTGGCTGGTGGATTCAGACTGCCAGCCTTTTGGTTAGCAGCTGAGCTCGTAATCACTGTGCCAGCAGGGCTTCGCAGAAAGCAGAAAGAGGATGGATTTAAATCAGACTTTCTGGACTCAAATTGTGACTCTGCTGCTTACAATCTGTGTGACCTTGGGTGATTAGTTCATTTGCTTCTCTGAGTTCCAGGTGCCTCATCTGTAATGTAGAGATAGTAACCACCCACCTTCCCACTGTGTTATTTAGCAAGGTTATATATAAAGTGTTTGGCACATAGTAGGTGCTCATTAAATGGTAGACACCTTTTAAGGACAATGGTGGGCTACTAGTTGTGGAGCCACCCTTGTGGGGAGGAATGATTTAGAAGGACGGGCTCATGTGAGGAGCAGTTGTATGTTTTAAATCCTCCTGGGGCTTGGCCTCAGCATGAAGGGCTTGTCCTTCCCCCCATATTTTGCCCCTCTGTGATTCTATGCTGGGGCCATTTATTACCCGGGCAATAGCCTGCTGAAGCACATGAGGGAGGCTGGACAGATGACCCTGCAAAATGGGGTTCCTGGTTTTTTCTGTGCCCCAGCCCTGTGTCAGGCCCAGGGAGGCAGTGGGAGTCAGAGCAAGAAGACCTCCTGAAACCTGGTTAACAGTTCCTTCTCTCTGTTTTGGGTTGGCCTTAGTAGGGAGTTTCTTCAAACATGTCCACTTAGAGGAATCTTATAGATCATCTACTCTTATTCTGCACTGCACAGATGAGGAGAGAGACCTGGAAGTCCCCATAGCTGGCCAGAGGTCACCCAGCTGGAAGCACCTGTTGAGATTTTCTAGTAGAGCCCCCATGTTTTACAGAAAATAAAACCAAGGCCTAGAGAGAGGAAGTGAGTGTCACCTGGCAAGTTAGTGACAGAGCTAGGACTCAAGTCAATATCTCCTGATTTCTTTCTGCTGTACCACAGCAGGGCACTCTTCTTTTTGTTGTCTCTGCTTGATACAATCCTTGAAACTTGAGAATTTTGTCTGCTTGGGATTTTATAAAAACAAACACCATGAGCCAGAGAATGCAATGTGCATGTCCTTTCTGTGGCATGTCTGTTTTTAACGCAAATGGAAGATTTTACGGGGGTTTTGTACAATTTAAAACTTTAAACTTGCCTATAGATATTATTTTTTTAAAAAGACAAAACCTTAGTAAAACGTTTCATGTTTTGCCTTTTAGAGTTTCACCTAACTAAGAGCACTATACCAGGTTAGACTCTCTGACCTTGGGTTACTTTTAGTATCTGGCCTGATTATATGTAAAATAGTCAAAAGGGCACTTACCTATTTTAACTGTATATACAAGTTCTTCAGGGCTATCTTCACTTTTGAAGACAGACTCTCACTGGGCTTCCTTTCCATCTGTGTTTTCTAGAACACCATTTGCTTATTGCCATGCCTCCATTTTCTTTTGCAATGCTAAATTTAACGGGATGTGTTTCCCTCTCATTAATAACAAATATCGAGTTCTTTTATATTTCTGAAGAGCAGCTTTGACCATATTTTTACAAGAAACTTCTTCATGGTTTGGAATAGGGACTCTGTTTTGGATTGGTTAGAGTCTGGTGGCCTTGATAAACTCTGTAGTTCAGGAGTTTGGCATCAAGACATATTCGTATAGTGCTTAGTTCAGTTCGGGAATTCATTGTAGCATTCTCCTAGGGCGTCGGCAAGGTCTTGGGAGAAAGGCAGGAACTTAGGAAGTTATTTTGACACGTTCACCAGTTTGTATGTGCTTTTTATTTCAGTCCAACATTGGTATTCATCAAAAAAGTTAAGGCAAATTGGCAAATTTTTCTCTGTTCCTATCGGAGAATTAGGTGGTAGGAACAGGGCCTGAGTGTCTAACAGACCTGATTTGAAATTCTGGCTCTCCTGTTTAATAGCTTTATGATTTATGCACACTATCCCACTTCTCTGAGCCTCCATTTCTGCTTCAATGGAATTATTGCAGAGATTAAATACAGTGGTATTTGTAAAGAATTTGGCACAGGGTCTTGCATATAGTAGGTGGTTATTCAATATTTGTTGCGTGGATGAATACAATTAGCTGACATCATAGTAGCTTGAAGGGAGGAGACAGTTGATGCTCAAATGCTTGATAGCTTTCCTTGCTCTGGAGACAACAGCGTCAGGAAGTCATGCCAGTGAAGGTTATCTCTTCAGAGGCTACACATTTATTTCTGTTTACACTAAACTGTAATTATTTGGACTCAAGCTTGGAGCAATTGCAAAGGCAGGCTGATTAGCAAGCTTTCCATATCCTTCCCAGTCAACTGCTACTTTCTTCTATGGTTCTTTGGAATTCAGAGCCAGAAGCATATTCCAAAGCCACATTAAAATGCTACGTGAAGTATTTGCTGTCGTAGATAATCCACACCACCGTTCACCTGCGTTAATGTGACCAGTCAAGAGTTATAGCTCCTTGTCACCCTGTGTTCAGTCTCTTCCTCATACCTCATCCATCTTGCTTGCCACTGCTGCATTAATCTTCCTAAAACATGTCTTTCATCATGTCTCAATCTGTGTCACACACCTGCCGTGGTCCTCATTGCCATGGGATAAAAGCCAAACACAGAACCCTCCAAGGTAGCCTAACAGCAACTATTTATGAACATCTATGACAAGAAAGGCAGTGTACTTGGTGCTTTACATGCATAATCTCCTTGGAAAACAGTTTACTATCCCCACTATACAGAAAATGAAACTGAGATTCAAACAGGTTAAGTGGCTTGCCCAAATTCCCAGGGTTAGTATGTAGCGGAGCCAGAATACCAAACTGTGACCACCTGACTCAAAAGACTGGGCTGTCCTTATTAGGTACTGGACCTTCCTCTCCCAACCATTTCTTCAATTTCTTACTTTTTATGATGACACTGAGTGTTCAGTAATTCTCTTCTATGGATGAGACATAAATGTGTAACATCACCTTCAACTCAGGATTAGGGTTAGGAAGTACTGGAGACCAGAAGTATGCCCCATGTAAGCCAGCATCCCTCAGGAACTCAAACCTTGCATTCTAGTTGGGGCTCTTGACACATAAAACGAAACCAAACTTGTTGCCATCTCGTCGATTCTGACTCATGGTGACCCTTATAGGACAGAGTACAAGTGTCCCATAGGGTTCTCAAGGAGCAGCTGGGGGATTCAAACTGTCAGCCTTTTGGTTAGCCCCCAAGCTCTTAACCAGTGTGCCACCAGGGCTCCTCTTGACACATACTAGGTTGTAAAAGCCTGAAAGACAGGAACCACCTAGCACAGTTCTCAACCTAGAATCAAAAAAAAAAAAAAAAAACCAAATTCATTGCCATTGAGTCAATTCCGACTCATAGCGACCCTATAGGACAGAGTAGAACTGCCCCTCAGGGTTTCCAAGGAGCACTTGGTGGATTCAAACTGCCAACCTTTTGGTTTGCAGCTGTAGCTCTTAACTACTACGCCACCAGGGTTTCCCAACCCAGAGCAAGGCTAAGTAAATGTTCACTATCTACAGATAAGGATGAGTAGAGTCCTCAGGTCTTCCTGAGCACTCTTCCAGGGAGCATGGGTCAAGAAGGAGCTTGGTTAGCATTAAGAAGGAGCCAGCAGGTGGTTAGCTCTTAGAGGATCCTCAAGATTTCCTTGCACAAGCATTGAGGCAGCAGGATCCGGGTCAGGAGGTCTGTGATTCAAGATACCATCTGCTTCTGACCTTCTCCGAAACTCCTGTAAGTTCAGTGCTTCCTGTACTGCCTAGTCTACCTTTTCAGAGAACCCATTTAAGCCCTGATGTCTGGCTGCAACCTGTTTTTCTGCGTTGTGCATGGTTACAGTTACTGCCTTTTGGGGACTTCTTGAGGACAGAGAAGCCTGGCAGGAAAGCAGGAATAAATTGGTCTTCTGCTTTGGACTTCAGACTGGGGAATTTGGATGTCCTTATCTATAAACATCATCTATTCATTCAGCATTTTTCTGGCTCTGCCATGTTTCAAGCATGTTTAGAGGGGACAGAGCATGGGCTTGGGAGGCAGACCAATCTAGAGCAAATTCTGGCTCTGCCTCTTCCCAGCTGGGTGACTTTAGGCAAGGGGATTTACTTCTTTGAACCTCATTTCTTCTTTTGTGGGAAAAAAAATGGGGCTAATAATACCAACCTGCAGGGTTGTTAAGATGTGTAGTAATATTTGTGAAGAGCCTTATAGTGGTATTTTATATGTAGTAGAAATTCCACAAGTGGTAGTCTTTTGTTTTTAATTGAAATGTAATTCACATAACATAAAATTTACCATTTAAAGTGTATAATTCAGTGGTTTTAATATATTTAGTATATTCACGATGTGAAGCCATTCCAGAACATTTTCATCGCCCACCCAAAAACAAACCTCCATTACCTATTAGCAGTCACTCTCCTTTCCGATTTTCCCCCAGCCCTTGGCAACTACTAATCTACTTTCTGCCTCTATGGATTTGCTGTTCTGGATATTTCATATAAATGGAATCATACAATATGTGCCCTTTTGTATCTGGCTTCTTTCACTTAGCATAATGTTTTCGAGGTTTATTCATGTTGGAGCATGTATCAGTACTTCATTCCTTTTTATTGCTGAATAATATTCCATTATATGGATATACTATATTTTGTTTATCCATGTATCCGTTGAGGATATTTAGGTTGTTTCCACATTTTGGCTGTTGTAAATAATGCTGGCATGAACACTGATATTCAAGTTTTTCTGGAGACATACATTTTCATTTCTCTTGGGTATGTTATCTAGAAGTGGAATTTCTGGTCGTATGGTAATTCTGTGTTTGGCTTTTTGAGAAACCACCAAACTGTTTTCAACAGCAGTTGCACTACTTTTACGTTCCCACTAGCAATGTCTGAGAGTTCCAGTTTCTCCACATCCTCTCTAACACTTGTTATTTTTCTCTTCTTCATTATAGCTATCCTAGTGGGTGTAACGTGGTATCTGTTGTGGTTTTGATTTTCATTTCCCTAATAGTATCATCCTTTCATGTGCTTATTGGGGTAGCCTATTTTTATTATTCTTTTATTAAACATTTTTTTTTGATAAGTTCCTATTGTATGGCCAGGCCTATGATATGGGCCCTGTCCTGAGATTGCTCACACTCCAGTGGGGAAGGTAGACCTGTAAGCAGATAATTGCAACATAGTAAGATAATAAAGTACAAAGAAGGTATGTATAATGTATAATGAGAACTTTGAGGAAGGAGGAGATGAGTGGAGACTAAGTGGAATTTGAGTGTGTCAAGCAGACAAGGAGGGGGGTATTCCTATTAGATAAGAGAGCATGGAACCTTGGGTATAGCTAGTGGGAGTGGGGCCTCCGGCTCAATGGGTGGGGAGTGGAACATGGCTGAGTATTGCCTTTCCCTAGACCGGCAGTAGACAGGCCTCCACCTCAAGAAGCAAGCCTGCAGTAGGCCCCAGGCCAGCAGGTAATTCCTGCTGAGCTTTGTTATCCACCATGTATGTGTCTGCACAGGGCTCTGTTGTTTTCAGGGCACATTTATTTATTCAGCTGATTTGATGTGTACTTGAGGTAGAAGTTATATCTTCATTTCTACAGAAAGAGAAAATGACACTTAATAATATGGCCACTTCTCATACCTGCTAAATAGCAGAACTGGACTTAAAATCCATGTTGTCTGACTCCTTGTTCTTTCCACACCTGCAGGCTGACCTCTGCTTTTCATAATTTGGGATTCAAGGCCACTTACACTGTAACCCCAACCAGCTTAATTTGTATCTCTCCTCTCCCTCTGCCTATAACTGAACCTTTCCAGTATAAATGTTTTCCCAGCCTTCTTCTTTTGGCTTCTGTGCTTTCCTCATCTTGTGTGATCCAGATTCTCATAACTATCCTTTTATGAGCATTGACTACCCAAGTGCCATTTACTCTGCTCATTTCTTTGCATATTCCAAAACCAAACCAAACCTGTTGCCATTGAGTTGATTCCAACTTATAGCGACCCTATAGGACAGAGTAGAACTGCCCTGTAGGACTTCCAAGGAGCAGCTGGTAGATTTGAACTGCTGACCTTTTGGTTAGCAGCCAACCTCTTAACCACTACACCACCAGGGCTCCTTTTAACATAATAGTATTGATAACCTTTGTAATATCCTGGCAGTGTGAGTAGGAATTATTTACTTCGGTCACAGATGAGGAAACAGGCTCTGGCAATTTTTTTCTTTCAAAATTTTGTATATGTCATCCCATTGCCTTCTTGCCTGCATGGTTTCTGCCGAATAATCTGAGCTTAGTCTTATTGTTTCTCCTCTGTATGTGACTTCTTGTTTATCACGAGCTGCTCTCGGGATTCTTTGTTTTTCTTGGGTTTGGCAAGTGTGATTATGATATGCCTTGGTGATTTTCTTTTGGGGTCTCTCCTATGTGGGGTTCATTGAGCTTCTTGGATGGCCAGCTTTACATCTTTCATGATATTGTGGAAGTTTTCTGTCAGCAAGTCTTCAATGGTCCTCTCTGTGTTTTCTGTTTTCTCCCCCTGTTCTGGAATTCCAATCACTCGAAAATTTTTGCTTTTGATTGTATCCCACATAACTCTCAGGGTTTCTTCATTTTTGTTTGTTTTTTTTTCTGAGTTTTCCTGAAACAGAGTTGTATCCAAGTGTTTGTCTTCAATTCCACTGATCCTGTCTTCCACAATTTCAAATCTGCTTCTCAGCCCTTCTATGACACTGTCCATTTCTGAAATCTTGTTGTTTATCTTTTGGATTTCTAATTGTTGTCTTTGTATAATTTCTAGTTGTGAATTTATTTTGGCATTTTGTTCCTGCATTATTTTCCTGAATTCTTCCAGTTTTTTGTCTGTATTTTCCATGAATTTGTGTATTGTTTCCTCATGTTTGTCAGCTTTTTGCCTCAGCTCTTGGAGAATTCTGAGTATTAGAGATTTGAATTCCCTATCAGGTAGTTCTAGTGCCTTTTCTTCCACTGGAGAGTCATCTGGTGTTTTATTTCAGACGCCTACTGGAACCATCCTGTCCTGTTTTTGTAAATGTTTTGATATTTTCTGCTGTCTTCGGGACATTCAGTAGTTCTTTTTCTCATTTATTGATTGTAGATTTGTTTGTTTCATCCCTTTTTTTAAAAAAAATTTGAGTGACTATGTCTGAGCAGGCGGGTTGTGTGTTCTTTGTTGTTTGCTCGTCTGTGGGCACAATACTTTTCACCTCCTTCTCCAATTGACAGGGTCAGTCACTCAGATATGGTACGGCAGGGCAGGTCTAGCTGAAGAGGAGTTACTGGGATGGGTTGTTTGTGGCACTTACTGCAGCCCTCAGAGCGGGTTGGTAATCAGTGCAGGGTGGGTTCCAGTAGGCTGTGCCCGTGCTGCTTGGTGGTGTGATGTGAAGTGCTCGGTGCGGGTAGGCAGGATGTAGCAGGGAGATTGTTATGTGTGGAGCGGTTGTTTTGTCTCCCGCTGGACGCTCCGTGAGGCTGCTTTCTCATACCCCATTTGCTGGTCTCCGATAGGAGTCCAAGATGGCAGATCCGTGCTGCGTTAGCTGGTAGGGGACCTCTGCATGAATCTCTCCTCACTCTCCATTCTCTGTCAGTTTTCTTACTCCATTTGGTGCTCGGCTGAGTTCTTTCTCTCTTCATTTGATGTTTTAGGGTTTCAGGACTGTTGTATTCTCTGTTCGGCTTAGTTTTTCGGATCTTTGCTGTGGAGGGGCGGTGTGGTGCTTCTGCCTAGAGCGCCATTTTGCCAGAACCTCTCCCCTAATCTGCATTTTTGAAAGGGTCAAACGAGATGATCTGAGGATTGTTCACGTTTCAAATATTACCTAATTTTGTGAGTCTGAATGATACCTCCTCTCCACACCAATTTCATGCTAGCATGATCCTGAGCTATGGAGTTTCAGCTCAGGGAGGCAGAACATAGCTTGTCTTTTCCAGTTTGGTGGCTACACCTCAAACCTTTGCGTTTGAACTTGTCGGTCCCCTACTTTACCCCAACACCTCAGAAATCCTAATACCATCCTCCCACCCCCCATATTTCTGTCTGTCTCAGTGCTTCTCTGTCTCATTCTCTCTTTCTCTGTCTCATTCTTGCACACACACACACATATACACACCATTCGAGGATAACTTCCTTTGGAGCACTTTCCTTAGGTTTTACATTCTAGCAGCTTCTTGGCTTAGAAAGAACAAACTATGATTTGTAGGAGGGAAGCTGTTGCTCTTCAGAATGAATAGAGGCCTTGCTGTTGTTCATGCCTAAGCCATTGAATGTATTTTATAGGCACAAAGAGAACAAGAACAGGCCATTCTTGTGAAAACAGAACCTGAAGATTGCTCCCCTGGTCAGTGGGAAAGGCCGCTTTCATCTTTGATCAGGAGGGGAGTGTAAACACAGATCAACTCCTTTTCCCATGGGCAGTTCCTTTACACTTCACATCTCGCTTAAGTCATACCTTTGTTTTTTAAGTTGTGTCTTTATTCACCTTTTGATTAAGGGAATAAAATGATTCAGAGCATGTTGATAACCCCAATTATAATATCCCATTCGTTGAGTGCCTGGTGTGCCAGGTGCTGTGCAGTGGGTTGTGTGAATGATTGATCTTATCCCCACAACTCCTGTGACATGAGAGGGAGTGAGGATCAGAGAGATTAAGGCCCTTGCCCACCCCTCCTCACCTTGTCATGGAAGAAGGATTCCCCACTTAGGTCCCTCTGATACCAGAGTCACACCTCTGACCACTGGGCCTCCATTCTAAAGACTAGTTGGGAAGATTTTGCGTTTTGACTACATTCTGGCGTAGTTATGCACTTTAAAGCTTCCAAGTTTTTGTAACAAGTTGCAAGAAGAGAAGCCTGGCCTGGGGGAAGTGTAAGAGCATGGTTAACACACACTCACATACATACACTCATAAAGACCCTTGGTAACTGGATTTAACCATGTACCTGGCCATGTGTCACATCTGCTGTTGGACAACATGCTAGAAAATACATTTAGGATATAGCAATGGGAAACTTTGAGGACTATAAGAAACAAATTCCCAAAGTCTAGCTCAAGCCCAGAAAACAAAACTCCCAAAGTATTTTACCACAAGGGAGCAGTTCCATAGCAGGTTCAGGTTCCCACCTTTGGAGCCCCTGTGTTACAATTTTTACTTTTGACATCTCCAGTGAGAGACACATCTGGCATGTACAGTTTGAAATCTGTGAAGGAGAAAAAATATTCTCCTTTAGATTATCTGAAGTTGAGTTTAAATAATGAGAAAGCAAAGAGAAATATTATTTTTTTAGTACTTTACAGTTTGTAGAGCACCTTAACTGTGCATTGTGAGCACACATAAGCACTGGACAAGATACCAGAGACCTGTTTTCTGCTCCTGGCTCTTCCTCAGGCTCACGCTTTGAGCAAGCTGCTTCCATCTTCTGGGTTTGAGTTTCAGAATCTTTCAAATGAGAGAGTTAGAGCACTTTGTCACCAAGACCCCTCATACTCTGTCGTTATGTGATTTGATAGCAGTGAAAAGGCAGTAAGTGTTACTCATTACTCTTGCTATATCTGCCTTATCTCAGCCTGTCCTGTGTCTGGGCTCTGGGGTGGTCTCTGCCTTCCCAGCTCAGGCCTTCACTGTGTCAGAGCGATCGTCCCTTTCATGCCTGTTGGTACCTAAGCCAGCAGAAACTCACCAGGTTTTCCTGGGAAGACACTGGCTTAGAAGAATCTCAGTTGTTGAGGAACCTGCCAGTTTAGAGCAGATAGCAATCTAAGTACCATTCCAGTTCCAAGATTCTAGAATTCCATAAAAGGCCACCCTTTAAGATGTACTTAGAGAAACTCCTAAGCAAATTCATTAGATGCCATTTCAACACTTTGTATAGCCATGCTTTTAGAAAGCACCCTTAATCCCAGAGATTTGATCTACACTACTGCCTTTAAGATCCCTGCATGCTGGTGGGAATAGGCCTTAGATTTGTTTGCTTTTCCTTTTTAACTGGTCTGGCCTGAATCATTCTCTAGCATTTGAGGTTATGGGTATTTTGAGCATTTTGACTCATAATGAACCTTGTTTTCTTGATATGCATTTTTAGAAGACAAATCTGACCTTGAAAACAGTGTGATGCAGAAGAAAATAAAAATCCCCAAACTTTCTCTCAATCACATAGAAGAAGATGGGGAAATTAAAGATTACGGGGAAGAAGATTTACAGCTTAGACACATCAAGGTAATAAAATCTTCCCGTTTTTTGGAAGTATGTGGGAGCATTTTCAGATTTCTCATAGCTAAAGAATTCCAGTTCGGCCTCTTCTCCCCACGTAAATGTCCCCTGGTGTCAAAGGCCATGGTTTTTTCAGGGTGGGCTAGGCCTGGGCCAGTTGGTGTACCTTTGCACTGCTGACCAGCTTTCCAGGGAGCCCTGACTCCTGCTGTGCCACCAGGCACAGTCGTGTTAGCACAGTCTGTGCAGTGTCATTGCTGCTGGGGGTTTGGAATGACGCATTTCTCTCTAGCCCACAGTTCTGGAGAGGTCACTGCTGAATTCCAGGAACATTAACCAGCTGTTCTTGTGCAGCAGTTTAGAACCAGTCACTATCAGATTGTCCCAAACAGCTAAGGGCAAACTTGTTGGGAAATGAGGTGATCCAGTTTCACAGAACAGGGTTGTGGGACCCTGTGTTGGGAGAAAATGTTTGTATAAGGTTGCATTTCCTTTCTTGTGCACTCCAGTGACCTCCAGCTGTCACACTGTATACCTGCTGAAAATCTTGTTCAGCAAGCTTGATGTTTTTTCTTTGCAGTGGGTACCCCAGAGGAGAAGAAAGGGAATAGGAAGAAGCAGGGTGCCTTTTGCACTGACCATGGTGTGTGATTTTGGACACCAGGCCAAGGACATTCTCGAGGCATAGTCCAAAAGATGCAGCTGAGTTCAGTTCATGGCATTCCTTGCACTCCTTTATGGGCCTTGCCCTGTGCTGGTCCCTGGAGTCATGGAGGTTAGCCAGATGTGGTCCCTACCCTTTGGGGTCTCACAGTCAAGTGATGAAGTCAGACCTGTAAAGTGATCATTACAATTTTAGTTGATAAGATCATCTAGACTAAAAACAAACTAACAAAAAAAAAAAAACCAGTTGTTACTGAGATGACTCCAACTCATGGTGACTCCATGTGTGTCAGAATAGAACTGTGCCCCATAGGGTTTTCCGTGGCTGGTTTTTTGGAAGTAGATTGCAAGACCTTTCTTCCCAGTGCCTCTAGATGGACTCAAACTGCCAACCTTCCAGCTAGTAGCTAAGCACTTAATCATCAGCACCACCCAGGGTCGTCTAGACTAACAGCACCTTATTGCAGGGGATGTAACTCCATTGAGTTTTGTCATGTGACTGAATCTCAGAGTCATTTAAAAAAATTTTTTCCCTTAAATTTTCAGAAACTTACTTAGAGGTTATGGCAGACCTGACCTGACACAGTTAAATTGTCTAGAATCTTGATTTCCTCAATTGTATGCACCTCCACAAGTGCCCCCAGTCACGAAAGGTCCTAACCCTTCTTGCCCTGGTGGAGGAATTCAGTTGGTCCTGTAACTCCTACTGCCCTTCAGTGGTCACTTTGTTCACTTGAGCTAGAATTTCCTCAGGCGGTTGAACCCCCAGCCCCAAGGTAGTCCCAGATAATTCTCTTCTGTGAACTGCCCTGTCTGTATGCACTGTCTTGCTGAACTTCAGCTTGGCCAGAGTCCAAGCAGAGGCTGGTAGCTGTGGGGAAAGGAGGCTTGTGCTGGAAGTTGGGCTACAGATTCTGGTTCTGGCTTTTCCTGTAACTCATCCTGTGACCCTGAGTATAGTCCTTTCCGTCTCTGGGCCTCCATTTCCTCATTTGTAAAATGAGGGAGTTAAACTGAAAAAACAAAAAACCTTTAGGGTATCTTCCAACTCTAACATTCTTTGAACTTTTCAGTTGAGTAAACATTTTTGAGCCCCTGCCATTTGCCAGCTCTGTGTTAGGCTGTGGAGAAACAGAAAATAAGACATGGTCCCTGCCCTAGATTAGATTAGAGTGTAACACCCTTCCCAACTAAAGTGTTCTTGAGGAAAAGGTTACTTAGAGGAATATTTTTTTTCTTTCTTTCTTCCTTTTTTTTTGCTTTTATGTTGTTGAGGAGATTTGAGTGGTAACTCCCCAGACAACAAGTTGTATTGCCCTGATTTCTCACTGATTTTGCACAAATGCCCTTTGAACACCTCCTCTGAGCAAGTCACTGCCTACACACAGGGAAGGGGAGTGGGAGAGGGTTGTCCTGGTATAATATACATCCAAGAGGCAGAGTGGTCGAACAGAAAAAGTGCTGGCATGTTGGGTGACTTTGGGCAAGCCGTTTCCCCACTCTGGGTCTCCATGTTACCATTTGTAAAATGAAGGGCTTTGACTAAGTGTTTGCACAGGTTTCTCGAAGCACTGATGTTCTGTGGTTCTGTGATTCTAGGATTGTCTGGGAAAATATTGAGCCGCAGTCCAAGAAAGTCCCAGCTGCCCTTGCCTGAACTGATTCTCGTTGTCCTACACAGAGACCTGAGGGGCGGAAGCCGAGCGAAGGGGCGCACAAGAGCATCGAGGCAGTGGTGGCCCGGCTGGAGAAGCAGAACGGCCTGAGCTTGGGCCACAGCACGTGTCCAGAAGAGGTCTTCGTGGAGACCTCACCGGGCACGGATGACATGGACAGTCTGGAGGATGCCGTCGTGCCCCGGGCTCTGTACGAGGAGCTGTTGCGCAACTACCAGCAGCAGCAGGAGGAGATGCGCCACCTCCAGCAGGAGCTGGAGCGGACTCGGAGGCAGCTGGTCCAGCAGGCCAAGAAGCTCAAGGAGTACGGGGCGCTCGTGTCTGAAATGAAGGAGCTCCGTGACCTCAACCGGAGGCTTCAGGACGTGCTGCTCCTGCGGCTTGGCAGCGGTGAGTGCCCTCGCAGGCCATACTGTCCCACGAGTGGGACACTTTGTGCAGCTCCTCTTCCAGGAGGGCAAGGGGACAGGACAGGCCAAGTGCCCCGAAGCTAGAGAAGGACAGAGACTTGGCTCAGCCGTTTCCCCAAGGAAGAGTCACTCCCCTCCCACAGTGAATCTGGTAAGAGGTTAAGTAGGCAGCAGCCTAGCTCTCTAGAACACAGTGGTAAATGTGGCTCAGAGAACAAGAGCTGACAAAATATTTGCCATTGCTCATTAGTGCATTCATTCAGCAAGAGGCGGTACCAGGGATTATAGAGAACCTCCCTCCAAAGAGGTTTCAGGATAATAAAAAGAAGTAGACATGATCCTAAAAAAGGTATATCACTTTAAGTCAGAAAGTGATAAGTACCACGGGGGGAATGCCAATAAAATGATATGAAAGTTAAAGGATGGAGAAGTTATTTGCAGCTGAGGGCATGAGGGAGGACTTTAGGATGGATGTGGGCTTCACTTGCACCTTGAAAGGTAGATGGTGCTTCAGGGCACAAGAGGAGGCAGAGGTTAGCAGTTACTGAGTATGGGAAAACACCTGGAGCATACTAAGAAAAACTGCTGTAAATGTAGTTTGAGGGCAAATGGTTGAAGCCCTTGAAAACTGTACCAGCCAGGAGTGCCTGAACTTGTTTTGGTTGGAGCAGGAAGCATTAAAAGCTTTAAAAGAGACACATGGCCTTAGGAAGATTCATATAAAGATGTATAGAAATCCTTTGGTTTGCTTGTAGAAGAACTTACTACACTCTTATTTTGCATATGATTTTAACAAACCAGGTGTTCTTATCTAAGAGTGGTTTAGAACCAAGAAGCAGCAGCAGGGAAAAAATAACTGCTTACCAGAGAGGAACAGACAGAAAAATGCTGTCTGAGCATAACAGTTGAGAAGTCTGAAAAACAGAGGCCAGTCAGTATTAAGAAAATTGTTATAACGCAAGTCTCCATAGCCCCTGAGGACCAATAACTCATAACCCTCAGTCAGTGTACTTTGCTTAAAAAAGGGACTACTCTCGTCTAGAAATACCAGTACTATCCCTAAAATTTAAGTCAAATACAATTTTGCATTCAAGAAGGAAAGCTTCTGTTAGCTAGATAATTTTTTATATGTAATGCCTCATTCCATTTTGGTGTTTAGAGAAATGTGGTACTACCCTACTGTACTTAGATTTCTGGGTGCCTTTTACTTCTTAAAGTATGTTCCCAGGCAGTATCTCAGTAGATATATTCAAGATGGCCCTGGGAGTCAGCAAGGGTGTTTTAAGGCCCTTGTCACAGAGAAGGAAACTGCAGTTGAGACTTACGCGAAGTCACAAGGGGAAGCAAAGCTCAGTCTCAAAGCAGTCACCTGATTTGTAGACTAGTAATTTTTCACTTCCCAACTCTGCCTTTGTCTTGGCCACTCTCAAATCATAGCCTACAGAAGCTCACACTGACATTAAAGGTCACGTGTAGTTTGCAACTTAAAAAATTACTCATTAAAACTCTGTATTAAAACAAAACCTCAAAGAGAAACCCTAAATGTAAAAATTTGTGAAAACCTTGTTGGTCTTGGTGTCAGGGACAGGGAGAGATCTGAAATTTTCAAAAAGAAAAAATGTTTCCTGTTCTTCAAATGAGTGATTTCTGTTTTTGATTGCACTCTGCATGCTATATGCCTTTTGGAGGAAAAAAAAAAAATTTTTTTTTTTTTTTTGAAAAACAAACAAAAAAATAAAACACAACAACAAAAAGTCTCTGCACAAGTTGTCTAGACTGCCAAGGAAACTGCCTGTTCTGCATGATCATGAGCTGAGTTTAAACCGCAGAAACGATTCTTAAACTACTGGGGGAATAAGACACTCTGCATTTTGCATCACCATGTGCCCCTTTTAGTTCTAAAACACTTAGACAAACTTGACCCCAACCATACTTTTAGTGCCTTGATCTTATTAGAGTCTCCCCTTACAGAGACCTTGAATGCCACTTGTGAGGCTCAGTGGATGGCTTTTCACCGGTCTGAGTCACAATCTGCATCACAGTTGGGTTGACTGAACATAAATCAGCTCAAGTCACAAGTATGCATGAAGCACCCACCATATATATGCACAAAAATACAATAAAAAGGTCTCTACCCTCAAGGGGAGGCTGTTTTCATGGAAAGAGTATAGGCTTTGGAATCAGACAGGCCTGGGTTCAAATCCTAACTTCCCCACTTCCCAACTCTGTGGCTTTGGGAATCTTCTTTCCTTCCTTTCTTTTCTCCTTTCTTCTTTGCTTCCTGTCCTCTTTCCTTCTTTTCTTCCACAAATATTTACTGGCTTCCTGCTATGTGCCAGGCATTCTGCCAAGTGGTAGGAGTTCAGTATATTGGAGGTACAGCCCTTGTCCTCTGCCCATTAGGACCTCAGAGTTTGATGAGGGAGACACTTGCTGCAACAGTCATTGATAGCATAATGCATAAATGTGACCACAGGGATAAAAGGACAGGGGGCTGTGTGGCAGCAGAGGAGGGGGATCAGAGAAGAAAGGCTTCCTGAAGGAAATGACTTATAAGCTGAGGCCTAAAGGATTAATTTTTGTTATCCAGGCAGGAGTGAGTGAATGGGAAAAATGGGAGCAATCTAGGCAGGGAGCACCTCTCTGAGCCTTGATGTTCTCATCTGTATAATGGGAATATAATTATGCCAGCATAGTGCCTGGCATGCTGCTGATGCTCAGTTACTGTTAGCTCCTTTTCCACACATTTAGTGGAGGACCTAAGACAGGGTCTGGTCTGGCTTTTAACTCTGGCTCGCACAAGCAATAATTGGCTGTATGACCTTGAGTAGGTTAATTAACTTCTGCTGCTCAGGGTCGTCTTCTGTTATAGAAGATAAAGAGGGCTATATACATGTTTGTTCATTTAGTCAGTTAACACTGACTGGATGCTTTCTGAGCCTAGGAACTTGGGAAGATACAAAGAAGAATAAGACATTGGAGAGGGAAGTTAAACATGCAAGCATATAATTAAAATGCAGTGTAATAGGAGTTCTTGGGGAGAGGCTCGTACTAGAAGGTGGAACTCTTATCAGTGAATCTGAAAGACACTCCCTTGAACTAACAGCTCCTGACCTGTAACACCACCAAGAAGCCTGTAACAAAGCAGAGAACGGCCAGAAAGTGACCTGGAGAGCATCAGCAAACCCTTCTCTGATTCTTGGCTTCACATGCTCTCTAAGGAACACATCCTGTCCTGGGGTTGATGTAGCCTGGGGCTGATGTGGCCTGGGGTTGATGTGGCCTGGGCTGTGCCATCCTCTGCACTCTGGGCCAAGCTTGACCATTGCTCTTGGAGGCCTGTCTTTGAGCATTTTCACCCGCCCACTTCACCCAACAGTCCAGCTTGAGGGCCTCTGTACAGCTTGAGTGCTGGATTATTCACATCCTAACAGGCAAATCCAGAGACCAGGGAGACCAGCAGGTCAAGAGATGCTCAGTTTTAAAGGGAAAGCTCCCCACCTTGAAGACCAGGAAGTATTTCTGACTCCCACAGGCAGTGGAGGGTCTCTAGGTGGCAGCTGAGAGCACAGGAGCCTGGCCTCCTGAACCTGGTATGGAACTTGGAGTAAGGAGCAGGCCCCCCTAGCAGCCAGAAATTGTAATGGTGCATATTATGGAGATTTGGGACAGAAAGGAAGAGCCACACACAGAAGGGTAGGGGGACAGAAGCAAGATGTTATCAGAAGATGTTTCAGAGATTTCACTGGATGGTTCATTTCTTCATTTGTACATTTATTCATTCCTTCTTTCATTCATTCCACAAATAAACACAAGATGGATTTAATGGGACAGATTCTATAGAACACAGAGTCGTGGAGTTGTGAAAGAAGTTAGAGAGGGTATATACCAATGCCATTGTGTTGTTGATGAGGAAACAAGCCCAGAAAGTATCACTGGCCTATTCCCAGAGGTCTCCTAATACCTGGTCCTCTGTCCTCTCCCTGGTCCCTCACCCTGCATGGACTTGTCAGCCCTTGGTTTTCACTGTAACCCACATGGGTGTATCCTTCTCCCCAGAAGGAACACATCCGTTCTTCATAAAATAGAACATGCCTTTCCTATGATCTTAGCATGGGAAGCAGCCTTTCCTGATGATCAGCCATATGACAAGCATGCTGTAAGTGGTCAATAAATGCCAGTCCCTTTTCCCTTCTCCTCCCTTTCCCGTCCTGCTCCCGCAAAGAAGTAAATGCTGAGGATGCAAAAAGCATGAAGACACTCTAAATTACAAGGTATAGATTTATTCGTGTGTATATTCATTAATTTATTCTTTCATTTTTTCAACAAACGTTTATCGAGGATATGTTTTGTGCCAGACATTGTGTTAAGTGCTGAGAATATAGAAATGAACAAGACAGAGTCCCTTTCTTTAAACATCCACAAGCCAGTGTTTAGAGCAGTGAGTTTTATACTGGAGGTTGGCAGCTTCCAGAAAATTCCGAAGGGATGAGGGGCAGCAAAACAGTAGAGATGCAATGGGGGGGTGAGTTTCAGTATCAGCAGCCGAGCACTTAACCACTGTGCCACCAGGGTTCCTTAAATACTATTTAGATAATTTAATTCTATTTGATGTGATTCAGATAACGTTAGTTCAAGTAAGCCTCTAAAGGGCTCTGTGAGGAAGATAAAGCTAGACCCTGCCTTCAAGATGCACACATAGTCTAATGGGAAACACAGACATGTACACAACACAACACCTGGCAGAATAAAATATGTGTGCTCTAATTGCAGAGGCTAGCCATTTGATGGTTTTAGATTTTATGTGTGCTTTGTCAGGGAATGCAGGTAAAAATGATGAATTCTGACCAGAAGAGGTATAGATAATAAGAATAAAAACAGTAATTCACATGTACCTGGCACTTCACAGGTTTCAAAGCACCTTTGACATTTTTACCTTGTTGGACTATTCTAGTAGCCATATTGCGAGGTCAAGTAAGGATTATTATCTCCATTTGAGAGAAGAGAATGCAAAAAGAAGAGGTAATGTCCCTACTGGCCAGATCACAAGCTGGTTGAAATTTTTAAAGAAGGAGAAAGCCGTTGTGAACTGTGTATCTGCCTCGGCTCTTTCAAGCTAGATTTCTAACACCTCTGTTCCCCTCTGGGTTCATGCTTGTGTTATGTCCAAGGTCCACTAAAATACCAGCTTTGATCTTTAAAATCCTTTGCGGTCCGTGAGCTGAGTTCTTTAAGCCATGTATCTGGTGGTGCCTTAGAAAAGGCAGCTAATGTCAGCCAGATGCCTCCTGTTGGCTTTTCCCTGTACAGGAGGCAACCCAGGCTTTGGTAACAGATATAATTACAAATCCCAGCTCTCTAACTCATATGCATGACTTCAAGCCAATTATTTAACCCTTCTCAACCTTTGTTTTCTCCTCTGTAAAGTGCACATTGTAATGCCCACAACATACAGGCATACCGAGGCAGCTCGATGATTAAGAGCCTGTATAGGCTCTGAGGTCAGAAATACTAGGGATTCGAACTCTGGCTCTTCTACTTTCTAATTCTGTTAACGTTGGGCAACTTACTTAAACTCCCGGGCATTAGTTTCCTCACCTGTAACACAATTAATGATAGTACCTATCATTATGGTTCTTATAAGAATTACATGAGCAAATGCATATAAAGACCTCTGCCCAGTGGCTGACACAGAGTAATGCTCAGTAGATCCGACAGTGATGATGATAGAATCGTTTGAGGGCATGCATGAGATAATGTGTATACAATACTTGGCACATCATAGGCACTGTTGTTGTACAGCAAGACACAGATGTGGTTGTCTGGCATGTTTTAATCTTTGGTCAACCCCTAATGACTCTTGGCGATTGCTACTTTCCCTTGTAAGTCCTCAGAAATCATACCTGAATGGTCCATTTTACAGTCATATCTGGACTTGATTTCAAGCTCACTGGTCTGTAGTTTGTAGAATTCGCCTCCTCACCCCCCACTTTTCCCAGGCAGAATTCCATTTTCCCATCTCCAGCCCTCTGCCTCCCCACTGACCCCCTCAATTCCATAGACATTACTGACAGTGGCTCAGTTTCCTCTTTGCCAGGGCTCTCCTCCTGGCCCTTCTATCTCAGAGCTCCTTTCCTTCTGTTTAGGTTCTGAGTTCGTTCTCACAAGTGAGCAGGAGTGCTCAAGAAACTTGGGTTTTGCGGGAGGGCTAGAGAGGAAGGGTAAGAGAGAGACATTCTGTCAAGTCAGGTTTTCATATCCCTATAATAGAGGTGAAGCCCAGGAGGGCAACAGTCTGCCTACCACCTCAGTTGGAGTGGTGCCCAAAACCACTGTGCCCTGTGCCTCCTTAAGTTTGATGGCAAGCAAAGTAGTGAGAACTAGAATAGTTTATCTTACAAATATTGGTCGTCTTCTACTTTGGAGGACTTTTTGTACTGTTGACTGAATCAGAAACAGCCATAGTTGATCCCCAGATTATTTTAGGATCTGATTACAGAGTAGCTGGACAATCTAGGACCCTTCTTTGCCTTTTTCCCTAGGGTCCATTTTTCTGGGAACAATGGGGACAGGGCTAAGGGACAACTCCAGGCTACCCTCTAGCTAACTGCTTAGAAAAAAAAAAACAAAGACCAAACCCATTGCCATCCAGTCTATTCCGACTCATAGAGACCCTATAGAACAGAGTAGAACTGCCCCATAGAGTTTCCAAGGAGTGGCTGGTGGATTCAAGCTGCCGACCTTTTGGTTAGCAGCCATAACTCTTTAACCACTGTGCCACCAGGGCTCCAGCTAACTGCTTAGGTAGCCAGAATATCTAGAAGGAATTACTGGGCTTTCCCCCATTGCCAGAATAGGAACTTGCTTCTTCCACATTAGAACAGGGCTTTAGCTGTTGGTTGTTGGCTTCGGTATAGCGATGTGTCAGGCTTGTTTTCAGCTGGTTTTGCCAGCCAGAGGAAATGGAGATGGGAAAAGCAGCAATGGATTTGAATACCCGGTCTGGTCTAGACACGAGGCTGTGTGCCTTTCACACATTAAACAACCCCAGCAGTAGACAGGACCATCAGATAAGGAAACAGGCTCAAAGAGATTAACTAACTTGCCTGAGGCCACACAACTAGTAAATGGTAGAACCAGGTTTCAGACTGAGGCCTATCTGGTTTTTTCTGTGCATCCGGCAGTCTCCTGATCAACCAGTCACTCAGCCTCTGGGGTCCTGAAGCTCTAGGTGTCCTCCTCTGTCTGCCTTCACGACTAGACCTCCTTTGTGTACTGCAGTGGGTTCTGGGGCTCCTGGGCCCTTGAGCTGTTGGTTTCATTTGTTCATTGGAGTAGGCTTTGCTGGCACACGACCCCAAAGGGCTTTCTCCTGCTTAAATTAAGAGCCCACCATTCTTCATAGTTTCGACCTTACCAGGCTACAGAGTCTCAAGATGCCAGCCAGAAAATTTCTAGTTTTCATGGAAATGTTCTTTTTCGAGAGAACCCAATCCAATCTCTTCCACCATCTTATAGATGGAAAAACTGAGACCCAGAGAGGGGAAAGGACATGTCTATGCCACATGGAATCTGAATGAATGATGTTTTCATCATCATGAAGCAGTGAAAGGTTGATGTTTCGCCAACATGGGTGGATAGAAGCAACCCAGAAGCAGTCCAGCTACCAGGATTCAGCAGGGTCCAGAGGCTGGCCACACCCTCAGGCCTTGCTATTCCTGGGGACTCAGTGAGCTTGGCTGAGAGGTAATTCTTAGAGCCCCAAGGCCTTAGTCTTAGTCCTATAAGGAGCCTTAGAGTTCACCTAGTCCAGCCTCATTCACAGAACAAGAAGCCTCTGTAGCCTCCCTGACCAGTGATCATTTAGCCTCCTGAAACATTCCCCCCAAGACAGGAGGCTCACTCACTGCCTTCCAGTGTAGTCCATGCCATTATGGGACGGCTCTATCTGTAAAAAAAATGTATTTGTATAGGAAACATTGGACTCTTCCTCTCTGCCAGGCCCTGTGCTAGAAACAGGGAAATCAAAGCGCTAAGACTGTGTTGCTGCCTTAAAGAGGTCACAGTCTCATCAACACCAGTTGGAGTGCAGTGTGAGCCTTGCTGTTGATCATGGGGTTTCGGGGTGTTGGGAGAGAATATAGAGGAAGGCTGATTACGTGGCTGGGATGGGGATGCTGCAGGTGGCTGGTGAAGATCTCAAATAAAGGAATTTGTTGGATTCATCCAGCTGAAGAGGAAGTGAATAGTATCACAGGCAACATGAGAGCCCGACAGAGATTTGGGGTTGTGAGAGATGCTGGCTTTTTCAGGGAACTGCAAGTAGTTCCTGGCTGGAGTGGGCAATGAAGGAGTGGGCAGGAGGGAGAGACGAAGCTACAGAGGTGGGCAAGAGTAGCTAGAACTGCCCATGCACTACAGCAGATGGTTCATAGGGACTGTTCCCCATTGGAGTGACCTCGGGTACAGTTCCCTAATCCCTGAGTTGTGCTTTTGTCTGAGCAAAGCAAATAATTTAGCAACTGTTCAGCAAAGATGAATCCTATGTTGTCCGTGCTCTGGAAGAGCTTGTGGCCTGAAGGATGGTTAAACAAGGCCAGGGTGATGGATTGATTTGATGGGGAGATGTCAGCCAAGTGATCGAACTCTGTCTCCCCATAATTCTTGTCCTGAGGTGCTCACTGTGCTCCACAGCAGTCCTTCAGGAGTCTGAGGGCAGTCTTAAGTCACCCACCCCACTTACCCCATCAAGACCTGTTACCCATAACTTAGCTGGTTCTGGTTCGGGACCAACGGCCATTTCACGTGCATCCAGCAGATGTGCAGGGCCTTCAGTGCTGCTCTGGCAGGGCCAACCCATTGCACATCCCTGCTGTTTGGATGATACTCGGACCCAGACAGATGGGTGAGGAGGGCGGTGGGTCAGAGCCACTTACGAAGAACTGTAGGCTGGCAAAAGAGAGGGTCAGAGCTTCTAGAGGTGAGATGAATCCTGGTAAACCACCTGCCTACGCACAAGGGCATGATTACAGAGTTCCTCACAGACCCCCTGGGAAGGTCAGAGGTGAGCTGAGGGTCCTACAGAGTGAGCATGAAGTGGGAACCCTGTGAAACATCAGAAAACCACAGTTTCCTGAGGAGGTATAGGGTAGTGGTAAGAGCAAGTCTTTGGAGTGTGATGACCTTGAATTTGAACGCTTGCCACCTGTGTGACTTTTGGAAAATAACTTCACCTCTCTAAGCCTCTACAGATGTGATAAAATGTATTTTGTAGAACTGCCATGAAGATTAGTTCTTTCATTCACCACTTGTTTAAGAAGTTTGTTGTGTGCCAGAGACATTTTGCTGGGTGCTGGGAATATGGCAGTGAGCAAGACTGTGGGCTGTCTACTCTCTGTCTCCTTAGAGTTTACCTTTTAGTCAAGGAGGGGAACATTGAACAAATAATCACATGACAGTGGGGTAAAAAGTGCTAGAGAGATAAAAAATAGGTATTTTTCCGGTAAGATACTTGTATTAGTTTTCTGTAGCTGCCGTAACAAGGTGGGTGACCTAAAATAACAGGAAGTTATTGTCTCACAGCTCTGGAGGCTAGAAGTCCTAAATCAAGGTGTCAGCCAGGCTGTGCTCTCTCTGAAGGCTCTAGGGGAAGAGCCCTTCTTACTCTTCTAGCTTCTGGTAGTTGTGGCATTCCTTGGCTTGTGGTTGCATCCCTCCAGTCTCTGCCTCTGTCTTCACAGGGTCTTATTCTCTCTGTGTGCTTTCCTGTGTCTTTTCTCTAATTTATAAGGACAACAGTCATATTGGATTAAAGCCCACATTATTCCAGTATGATCTCATATTAACTAATTACATCAGCAATTATCCAATTTCCAAATAAGGTCACATTCACAGGTACCAAAGATTAAGAGTTCAGTATATCTTTTTCAGGGACACAGTTCAACCCATAAGTACTGTATTTTTACGCAAATAACACATGCCTTCTGTGTTTGCCAACCTCGCCCTCCCCCTGCGAGGTATTTTCATAAGCATGCTATACTAATTTTTTTACAACAACATAAAAAAAAAATGGTATAGCAGGCTAAAGAAAATACCTTGCAGGGGGAGGGCATGGTTGGCAAATGTAGAAGACACGTGTTATTTGCATTAAAATATGGTACTTAACAAAGAAGACACTCAGTAGTCCTTGGTCACCTTTCCTCCTCTGTAAAAAGCAAATATGTCCTTCGAAATGAGCATCTATAATTCCTCAAAATGGGAAAAAACCCTGACCCTCAGGTCACAAGACTAGGTACTTGGGCCCGCCTCTGTCGTCTCTCTTTTGCTGGGTTTCTCCCCTTGGGGACAGGGGCTCTCTTAGGTTCATCCCAGCTCTGTTGTTCTGTGGTCTTACTCCCTGACGGAGTGGTCCCACTGTGGGAGCATCCATGTGAGCTGCAGGGATCTTACCCAGTCCACCTCCTCAAGCTAGAATTGCTTCTCCTGCCTGTGCTCAGCAAAGCCTATTGCAGCCCTCGCCCACTGAAAGCACTCAGAAAATGGACACAGAGGGAGAGAAGGACCTAAGTGCCTTGGCTCACTCTGAGCACATCCTCCTGCCTGAGCGCCCCTCCACCTTCCCCAGACCTTACTCACCCTCAGAGCTCCAGTCAGCACTCAACCTCTTCCCTGAAGCCCTCTCAGGTCACTTAGCTAGCAGTAATCTCTCGTTCCCCAACATTGTGCAGATTATCACGCTGCTCATTTTGTAGTCAGTCACTGCGCCTCTATTATGTGCTAGTTGCTTCACCTGCCCCGGCTCTTCATGCCCAATACATTCCTGACTTTCCCTCCAAACTCAGGCATAGACGTTTGTGATCGCTCTTCGGAAGCCTTCTTAGTCTCCTTCACATGTACAACCCCTTCTTTACTTCTGTTCCAACACCCTAACCCTAACCCATACCAGTTATATGGGTGGTAATGATATGTCATCTGTTTCTTTCCACTGCTGGATGGGGAATCACTCAAGGCAACAAACCTAGCCAGGGTTGGCAGTTAGTATGTGCTTAGTAGATTCTCACTGAAGGAATGAATCAAAGGACAGATCCATTCCTGCCCTCACTGGAAGCATAATGGGGCTAAGAAGCAGATATGTAGCTCCAACAGAAGGCGAGAGTGTCTGATACCTTCTGAGAGGAGATGATGGTGTACTGTTGTAAGAGGTCCCCAGAGGGGGTCCCACCTGCCTGGCTCTCAGTCTCTCCCCATCTCTTTCCAAGGCCCTTGTTTACCTTCTTTGTTGATATATAGCTGCTCCTATGCTCAGTCCTTCTCCATAAAGCAGACTCATCTTTATTCCACCAAACCTAGTGTGCCTCTATGTCACAACAGATGTTCTGTGTGTATTTAAGAATTTTGATTTGATTCACTTTGCACTTATGAAGAAACTGGAACTATACCGATAACAGAGAAATGTCCTATTCATTTACAGAAGTAAATGGAAGGATTTGGTTCATTTTTTAAAAATTTTAAAAATATCAGCCTTTCAGTTTGAGCAGAAATCAGGAATGGTATTTTATGAACAGACATACATATTTTGAAGAAATGAGTCATTTCTAAACCTCCTGGAAGTCACACAAGCATTAACTTTTTAGAAAGGTTTTTAGAAAGAACAGAGTCAGTCCTGTTTAAGATCAGATAAGAGCAGAGAATTGTATAATTTCACTTATTCATTGAGACAGCGAACACTTAACCGAGCCCCTTACTCTGTGTCACAGTTCCCTTTTTATGGAAGGGGCCACTGGGGATTCCTGTTGCCAAAAAAAAAAACCCACTGCCATAGAGTTGATTCCGACTCATAGCGACCCTATAGGACAGAGTAGACCTGCCCTATAGAGTTTCCAAGGAGCGCCTGGTGGATTTGAGCTGCAGACCTTTTGGTTAGCAGCAGTAGCTTGTAACCACTTAGCCACCAGGGTTTTCCACTGGAGATTAAAGAGGTAAAATTAATAATAGAACCAGGATTTGTACCAGCTTTTATAAATCTAAATCCAGTGCTCTACTATCATATCACAGCTATTTGTAATGCAGTGCAATAGCATTTCCCATGTTCAGTTCTGAACTTCTCCAGAATTGGGAGATGCCTTACTTAATCTCTGGGTCCCCAGTGCCTCTTACAAGGCCTAGATCTTGGTATTCAGTCGGGGATTGTGTGACGAAAGGTTCATGAATGATTGAATGAGAAGCAAGTAGTACTTTTGATACTTTTTTAAAAGCTTCCTTTACCGGCTGGGAGGTTTCTCTCCATGGAATGTATATTTTCCCCAAAATAAACCTGATGTGTGTGTCAATACCAGAATGCAAGTGGATCAAAAGGGCTTTTTTTTTTTTTTTTTAATTCCTCCACTTACCACAAAGTGAAAAAAGTTTCTTTGTTACCTAAGATATCTGCGCCAGATTGTACAATGCTGTCTCTTAGCGCAAATGCTTATTATTGTGGCTAATTTGGTCACATGTGTTTGAGGCAGAACAATGCCTCAGAAATTTTTAAAAGCAAAACAGCAATCTGAAGCGTTTGTTGTAATGAGATGTAAATTGCCAACATCAGTAGTGGAGCCGACTGAAATTTGCGATGAAGTATTTTTTCCCCCTCTTAAATTAAAAGCACTAGAGGCCCTCCATCCCCTCCCCCAAAGAAACCACATGCTTTTTCGTTCCTTTTCTTCCTGATTCTGTAATGCTAAACACTGTCCTTTACTGACTGATTCGTTCCTTCATTCCTCTGCCATTTTGTGAGTCTCTGTCTTACCATGCTTTCACAGTGCTGCTCTCTTTCAGAGGCATTATCAGCCTGTAAGGTGGCTGCTGGTAATCCCCATTTTGCAAGTAGGAAAGCTGAGGCGCAGAGAGATTAGGTGACTTGCCTGAGGTCATACGGCTGGGATTCCCACCCATGGTCTGCTGAAGAGCCTCTTCAAGATGTTCCTTTGGCTGGTTTTTTGAGCTGCTGCCCTTGCTGAGGCTGAGGTAGCTCTGCATACAGTGCTGTGGAAGGAGGCTGTCACAGAGAGTGGTGCCTCTAGCATCCAGCAGCTATGCCTGGGCTATTAAACAGTGCTGACCAAGTATGTCAGGAAATAATTTTCCTTGAGCCAGAAGATCCCAGTACAGTAGCCTCAGTCATTTGACAGAGCTCTGTCAGTCCCGGAGAAGACAGAGTGAGCAGAGTAGAGGGTGTGTATGCTGTGGTGTACTGAGGACCTGCTCTGGGCTGGGCCTGTGCTAGACATTAGGGGCAAAGAAGATGAAGCAGCTCGCGCCCAGAACCCACGATTAGGAATAGGCTAATGTAAACATGGGAGTGAATATAGCGCATGTGTGTGGGAAGGGGTGGTGGGGGAGTGAACCAGTGTTTACCAAGCAGCCACTCTGCCAGATTCTGAATTAATCATGTTTCATATGTGGTTAACACATTTAATCTTCAGTGTTGCCAAGTTGCTGTTGTCATTCCTTCTTTCAGGTGAGGTAACAAGTTCAGAGAGGTTAAGTAATTATTCATGTGTAAATCATCTGTTGAGAATAGAATTTGAACCAGGCACTGCGCGGAGTCCTAGACTCCACCATAGAAATGACACAGTCCCCGCCTGCCTTCATGCCTCACAGTCTATTGGGGAAGACAGACATAAAGCAAATGAGATTACTATGGCAGAATGGGAGTAGGGGAGTGGGGCGGTCCCAAATGAAGGCAGAGCTCTACTACCCAAAGTCAGGGTAAGAGTTGGGAAAGGTTTCAGAGGGGACGATGCCTGGTGAAGATCACAACTCACCTCAACAGTAAATTGCAAACCCAGTATTTAAACCCTAGTCTCCCTGACTCAAAATGCCAAGCAAAAGAATGGAGAGAATTACTTACCTCCATTTGAGGGCATAGGGCAGCCTTTATGGGGGAGATGGCATTTGAATCAGGCCTCTGCCTGTGATCAGGGCAAGGCCTCATGAAGGAGACACCTGAGGGGCATCCTCAAGTCTGACAAGGGGCTTGGCAGGCAGATGAGGTGGTATTCAAGGCTGAAAGAACAGTACATCCAAAGGCACAGAGGCTTGTGGGACCTGAGTTCCCTGCAACTAGAGCATAGATGCATAGCAGAGAGAGCAAGAAGTGAGCCACAGAGGCAGAGAGGAGGCTGGTTATTCTGGGCCTTAAGGAGGTTATGGAATGGGATGACTTAATTTTGAGGATAATGGGCAGCTTAAGCAAGGAAGGACACTGTCCCTTGAAAGATCCCTTTGGCAGCTGTTGTGGAAGTGAACGGAAGGAAATCTGACTAAAGTCATAACTGTACTGGATTCATTCTCTTGTCCAGTAGCCTTTTATCGAAGGAAAATGAGGCTTCAGAGCAGGGACTTGGTATTGCCGAAGATTACCTATGAGCCAGTCACTGCAGGTGTCACCTCCTCTCAGCCATTCCTTTCTCCTGTCACTGAATGTCAGAGCAGGGAAGAGACCTCATGCCCTTTAGGCAAACTGAAGTAATAATCTCCTCCCCGATCTAAGTAAAGATCAAGTGCTCCACTTGAATTTGTTTGCATTTCAGACATTCAGCCTGAGATCCCCCACAGAGAGTGGAGACATTTTGGCATCTGCTTCTGAAGTTTTAGAATTATTCATTCATTTTTCTCATTCTTCCATTCATTTAGCAAACATTGGGAGAGTACCTACTCAGTACCTAGGTCAGCTCTTGAATTGCTCACGCACTATTGGGAGAGGCTATCAAAACTATTATGATGCTGTCCGTAATTCACTTACCAGTGGTCCCACAATTAAACAGCAGAGCCAGGGATGGGTCCTGTGAGCTTTCTGCCAGGACCAGCCATGCTCTTATTTACACTGTTCTGTTCCCCAGTCATCTTTCATTTAGCTTTGTGCAGGGCTCCGCTTAAATCTTTGGAGACTACAGAGATTCTGTTTCACAGATGGCAGCTGCCAGCAACTCAGAATTGATATTCTCATTCTAGGAAGCCCTGTCATGATGAACTTTAGTAATAAAATCATCAATACCTTCCCTACCACCAACCAAAGTCTAGGATGTGGCAATTGAACATATAGAATTGCAACCTGATTGTTGCACACGGCTTTAGTATATCAAGAGCTTTGTACCCAGTTGGCCACATGGTTAGGATAAGAGAAAGCTGGACTGTGAATCTATCAGTTATTTAAATTATATACACAGTCATGGGGAGCTGCTGTGGAAGCAGCTAAGTCTCCCATCCCAGTTAACTCCTGAAATGTTTGAACAGGGAGAATTTCCAGCATGCTAAACTCTCAGTTGGCCTTTGGAGTTGCTTTTCCCACAAAAGTTAATCAAATCATTCACCCTGATTTACCCATTTCGTCCTGTTCTCCGCCCATTGGTAATCAAGACACAATAGGTGATTTTTAAAAGTAGTCCATCACTTTAAAAAGCTAATGGAGGAATAAAAGATCCTCCTTAGAAACTGCCACCGTTTATCTAGCTGTTTAAACCGCATGTAATTTTTGTTGATTGCATTAAAATAAAAATCAGGGTAGCTGCCAGATCAGGCAATCAGGGGCTTGCTTAATCTCTATTGTATTTTATTTTCTTGGTTGAAATGCTGTGGTAGCCTGGTTACTAGGTGTGGGGGAAAGGTAAGCCCACTGCTTTTCTAGCCTCCCTTCTTCCTCTGTGGCCTGCCCCACTGTAGGCTACTGAGATGGGGTTTTTCGGAAAGTACACAATTTGCATATTCCAGTAATTGCCACCTCTTCTCCTTCCACTCAGTCTTAACAGAACCTCTTTCCTGTACAGGAAGTTGAGTCCCCCGCATTTCCATTCAGACAGTGACACCGTATGAGAGTGCTTCTCATTCATACTTAGAGTCTAGTTCATTCTTGTCTTCCAGTTTTCCACCTTTTCCCTTGTGACATTCATACCTCATATTATTTTCAAGGCTGGGTTTAAGTGTAGTCCGATGGACAAAAATAAGCCAGCATTTTTTTCCCCCTTTTGGTGTCACTGTGTGCTGATAGATGCGTAGTTTAAAAAAAAAAAAAAAAAATTGCATTTTATTTTCCTTGGAGTTCTAGACAGATCTCTTTTCTTAACTGCCTAGGTCCCGCCATTGACTTGGAAAAAGTAAAGTCAGAATGTCTCGAGCCCGAGCCGGAGTTACGAAGCACTTTCAGTGAGGAAGCAAATACGTCGTCCTATTACCCCGCTCCTGCGCCTGTCATGGACAAGTATATCCTAGACAATGGCAAGGTAGTGTTCTCAGCTCAATATCGATTCCCTGCAAGCGTTTGTTAGTCAGGGTCAAGATGGCGAGTGTGGTGGAAGCTGGACTGGTCAGCCTCCTGGCCTAGCACTGCGTGACTGTTTCTGGAATTCATGTGCTGTCACTAGTGTAGCTCTGTTTGGACTTTTTCTCTTTCTTCTTCTGTTTAAAAAAAAAGAAAAAAAAAGGGAGGGGGGAAGCAACTGTGAAAACGAAACTACATTTTAAACAGCTCATTAGTGAGAAAGATTAAAAAAACAAACAAAAAAAAAGGCCATGGTAGGTTGATGAAATTTGTCCTACCCCCTATGAAACCAGATGCATACAACATATAAGGTGAACTAGAAATGAAATATTTGATTGACAGGTAACAACTCAGTCTACATTCATTCACCATTTACCACGTATCTATGTGTTCTAAGCCCTGTGCTAGATACCAGGGATCCAGAGGTAAATGAGACATGCTTCCTGTCCCTAAGCTGCTGTCAACTGTATATTCAGCAGTGGTTAGCCCACAGTCCTAGGATCACATATAACTCCTCAGATTTTCTTGTAAGGCCCTTGGAAATAATCGTGAAAGAAAATGTAAGTGCTATTAGGGATTGTATTGATAGAGGGATGCAAATTAAAGAAATAACCTTTGGAAGTCTTAAAGTCACATGATGATATAGTGGCAAAAGCAGGGCAAGAAACTGTTCTAACTTCCAGATGAATGGTCTTGGAGGATGCATATTGGAGCCCTTTGTCCAGGCACTGGTAAAATCCAGCTCTAGTGTTACATTCTTTGCCACTGTGGCAGTGGGCGTGCACTATAGACATCATACTCAGTTCTCCTCAAAGAGTCATCTTTGTCAGCCCATTTTTCTTGCCTTATGCTTTGAAAGTCCTCTGTTTATCCAGTATGGTGCCCCAGTGGGTTGATGAGAAAGAGAAGGTTTTTCTTATTTTGATTTGTCCAGATACATCCCTGCAACTGAGCAACCTGAGCCAAAGCAAATTTTGTCAAGCTGCGGAGATGAAACCTGTTACTCTTCAGGGCTCACTTGGATATGCTGCCATTCCTTGCATCTCCCGCTGAGCGCTTCCTCCCCTGCAGAGGCAGGACTGATGGACCAGGCCACAGGCCCATTCTGCTTTGCTTTCTCTAGCCAACAGGCTTTGCAAGTCTGTTCGGCAAGGGAGAGGTGGAAGTAGGCAGCCTGGAGCCTGAGTTCTAGGCATAGCTCTGCCTTGGTCCTACCTGTGTGACCTTGGGTGGGTCTTTCCCTTCTCTGGGTTCAGTGTCCCTGTCAGTGGAAGGTGGGATGGATTGATGCTTTCCATAGTCCTTTTATGACTCTGGGACTCTGTAGGTAAGTTTGATGCACCTTCCCCATTTGATGATAAAAAAAGAAAGGGCTATCCTGTCTTTGTTGGTTTCTTCATTTTAGTCATGATGACACTGGGGAGTGACTAGAGAATTTTCTTTAATTTACAAGAGGAATCTATTTGTCTCTTGCTTTGAAAGCTGATGGGCAATTTCTGAACATTATGGGGGCGCCTCTTTTGCACAAGTTGCTTTTTCCCCCTCAGAAAATATGTCTTTCAAACCTCATTAACTTCTTCACACATCAGTTGAACAACAAATCTTGCAGGTGACAATTTTTTTTTCATTAGTTTCTGCCAATATGTTGCTAGAGAAAACTAACCTGGTTTTTGTTTGCAACTAATATGCAGTTAGGCAGAGACACTTATTTAGGGGGAAGAAAGAAAAAGACACAGTGGACGCAAATGACAGCCTCCAGAGCAGCATGTCTCACATCCCAGAAGTATCTGTCATTGTTCTGCTGTAGTTTCTGACCCTCTCTTCTCTCTGCCTGCACAAACAGAGAGAGGCTTTAACATCTCTGCGAGGCCTATAGCACTGGAGCAGGATCCATTTCCTAGTAGGAAACGAGTGTTAGCCTACAAAACAGGTCAAAAAGACATTTTTTGATCAAGTCCCACCTGTCAGATGCCATATTTTAATGCTCTCCCTTGGTACGTAATTCTGACATTTTGGTCAAATAGTCTACTGTGGTTTACATAAATAGGGCTTACCATAAAAAGTTAGTATATTGCTTCTCTTTGTCTAAGATTTTTTATTTAAAAAACTCATTGAATCATAAAGCTATAAAGACCATTAAAGTTTAGTCTAATTTACATTAGTAGTCATAAGGAAACACATCTAGAGAAGGGACTTGTCTGTGATTGTACAGCAGGCTAGAGGCAGGGCAGGAGCTGGATGCCAGATCTCTTGGTTCCCAGGCTAGTGCTCCTTCACTATTCTGCTGACCTCTGGGGTCCTATCTGAAATGCTCCAGTATATACCTGTGATTGGTCTTACCCAGGCCATTCCCTTCTGTGCTGTCAAGTTGGCCTGGTACTGTAGTGAATGTCAGAAAATACCGTCTTCTCCCAGGAACAGCAGCTCATCAGAACTGAAAACCAGCGCCATTTAGACATTAAATGTACCCATCAGTTTCTTACTGCTTTGTGTTCAGACTTGCCCAGTCTCTCTGTAGGGCACAGAAGAAGCAAAGCCGTGACTCCTCCCCACAGACATGTGCTGTGAAGGGCTGGATCAGGTGGTAAAGTGCATTAGAAATTCAGAGATGATAGAAATGAGCCCTAGAGTAGTTCACGAGTATTGCCTTTGGACTTGGAAGATTCGCAGGGTTAAGAAGACATAAGGGAAGGCATTCGCTTCTGGACAAGGGAATGGCATGAGCAGAGACATGGGTGGGGGCAGAAGGCAAAGGATGTAACAGGTATTGGATGTATGCTATACTCTTGCCATTTTATTGATGTTATCTCACTTAGTTCTCAGAACACTTCTGTGACTAAGGGGGTGGTCTGTCTGTTTTACAGCTGAGGAAAGTAGGGCTCAGAGAGGTAAAGCAGCTTGCTTAAGATACAGAGCTAGTAGGTAGAAGAGTCAGGATTCTACCCAGACAGAGCCCATCCTTTCTGTTACAGCACACTGGAAGTAGAAGGAAGTGAAAGACTTCGGGAGCTTCAGTAAAACAACGGATATAGGAGAAAAATCGAGGTTAGCGTGTTGAATGGAGATGGGATTCTAAACGGTCTTTAAAGCCGGGCTGAGGAGGTTGGATTTTAATGTGACAGGAAACAGGGAGCCTTTCAAGATTCCAGAGGGTTAACATAAAAAAATCACAAAGTTGAAAGGAACTGCAGGAGTAGATAAGCGATGTTTTAGGAAAATTACTCTAGCAGTGTTTACAGGGCAGGTTGGAAGGAGCAGAATTGGAGGCAAGGAGGCCAGCCCACAGCCTTTTTCCTGGTTTCCTGTTGGTGGTGGTAAATTGCAGTTGAGTGCTGGTAAGGGAAGTGGCCAGGCAGGGGGGAAAATTTGAAAGGAAAACTAACTAAACATTGATGGGTTATATCTCGTGTGTTTCAACCATATCAGCATCACCGTGACACCGGCAGCTGCAAGGAAAGCCAAGAGAGCATGGGCTTCAGGGTCAGCCAAATTTGGATTTGAATCTTGATCCCCAAATTTGCTGATTGTGTGTCTTAGGAAAGCAACTGAGTCCCTCTGAGTCTCTGTCCACATCTGTAAAATGTGACTAATAATTTCTGCCCATTTTCATCTTTTAAGATCACTACGAGGGGGAAATAAGTTGAGTGTACAATACTTGGCTCATTTTGGAGTTGTTAGGTGCTGTAAAGTTGGTTCCGACTCATAGCAATCTTACATACAACAGAACAAAACACTTCCCAGTCCTGCACCATCCTCATAATTTTTGCTCTGTTTGAGCCCGTTGTTGTAGCCACTGTCAGTCCATCTTATTGAGGGTCTTTCTCTTTTTCACTGACACTTTACCAAGCATGATGTCCTTCTCCAGGGACTGGTCCCTCCTGATAACATGTCCAAATTATGTGAGACAAAGCCTTGCCATCATCACTTCTTAGGAGCATTCTGGCTGTACTTCTTCCAAGACAGATTTGTTTGTTCTTCTGACAGTCCATGGTAAATTCAGTATTCTTTGCCAACACTATAATTCAGAGGCATCAATTCTTCTTTGGTCTTCCTTATTCATTGTCCAGCTTTTGCATGCATATGAAGGTCATTATAGGTGTTCAAATATTAGTGTCCCCTTCCCCTTATAGAACACTGGCTAAAATGACTATCATCTCTCTTTTAAGAATAATAAAAGATTACCGCAAAGCAAGGCCCAAGGTAGAAAAGAACAGATATCTTTGAAAAAATTTAAACTGTCTTCCATCTAAGGTGTTCTTACTCTGAATTTAATCTGATTCAAAGTTCCTTATTTTTCCCCAATCTCAGGAAGGCCTGAAGCCTGTGTGGGTGGCCCCGGAGTGTCACCAAGGCAGGTAAAGCAAGGTCCGGCAAGGAGCAGCAGGAAACTCGTCCCCAGCATGCCCAATATGGCACATAGTCTGCCCACCTACAGTCTGAACTGCAGAGAAAAGGCCAGACTTGACCTTGGGTAGGTGTTGCCCAGCCAGACGCAGGCAGCACATCTCACTCCAGGGTTGCTTCTCTCTCCTGAGCCGTGCAAACACATTTGCAGTACCGAAGTTTACAGCACAGAGAGGCCAGGTGGATCTGGTTATCTGATGGCCTGCGGCAGTCAGAATGATCTTTTGAGCAAAAGGAAGTGAAGTCAGACATGGCAGGTGGATTGTTTACTGGCATTTGTGGACTGTGTTGCCTTTTTTTTTCTTTTCTTTTTTTTTTTGATGTTTGCAAAACCTTGGTAGTTGATGAAGGAAGAAGTGTTGTTGGCTGACCTGGCTGCCCATCTGCATGTGCCCACCTTCCTTCCCAAGCCAAGATTCAGCAGAAAGATCATTTTTGAACAGCCTTGCCAACCTGCCATCAGTTTGGGAGTGTGCAGCCTCTCAGACCAGGACCTCTCTTGAGATGGATTTCCTGACCATTTCCATCCTACATAGATTAAGCAGAAACACAACATAAATGACAATGTCAAAGTCAAAACTAATTTTTTAATGGTGAATGTTAGTAAATGGTTTGTGAGTTGTTAAAAGAATCAGAAAGGAAAAAAAATTTTTTTTCGTGCCTGTAGATCATTGCTAGATCCGTCTGGGTCGTTTGAATTTATCAACTCTGCCCTGAAACCTTCTGATTGCTTCCCTTATAGGGAGCATAATTTTGTGTTCTGTTTGATGTACTATCAAAATCAGACCAGGTACCTTGTGGTCGTGTTTAATTTTTTTTAATCACAGGTGATCAGAGCCAGAATGAACTTGTAAACAAAATCCAGCCCTCCCTGTTCATAGATGGGGAAACTGAAGCTCAGAGATGGAAAAGAACTTGCATGACCACAGCCCAGTTGGTAGCAGTGCCTGGTCAGCTGCACTTCCCACTTCAGCTGACAGCGGTTCTCAAACTTAACTGAACGCTGTAGTTACCTACAGAGCTTTAACCAGTGCTGATGCCTAGTCCACACCCAGACCATTAAATCAGAGTCTCTGGGAGTGAGGCCTTGGCATCAGAGGTTTTTAAAGCTCCCCGGGTGATCCCGGTGTGCAACCAAGGTTGAGAACCACTGTGCTAGGAGGATGCGTGTCCCAGAATGTTCACATTAAGGGGAGACAGGTCTTTCTAAAGTATCAACACAGAAAGGAGTTAAGCATGTGTATTCCTAAGATTTGATCAGGCTCTGAGCAGCCTTGTGATAAAATGAGTATGGGTTAGAATCCAGACTCTACCACTTAATAGTTGAGTGACTTTCAGCAAGTGACTTCACCTTTCTGGACGTACTTTCCCCATCTGAAATGAAAAGAAATGGCCATAGTACCTTCCTTCTGGGGTTGCTGGGCATATTTGACATGGCAGATACAAAGCACTAGAATAAGGACTGGCACGTAACAGGTATTCAGTAAATGATAGCTATTTGATTACTCTTAAAGAGAGTCTATTTAGTATTTATAGCATGAATCAGTTAGAGTTGTGTAACAATGTTTTTTAAAGGACAAGAGAATCCTCCAGCTGCCCTCCTGTCAGACTAAACAGGTGCTGGTGTTCTTACCCTTTCAGGTCCATCTGGGAAGCGGGATTTGGGTTGATGAGGAGAAATGGCACCAGCTACAAGTAACCCAAGGAGATTCCAAGTACACAAAGAACCTGGCAGTCATGATTTGGGGAACAGATGTTCTGAAGAACAGAAGCGTCACAGGAGTTGCCACAAAAAAAAAGAAGGATGCAGTCCCTAAGCCACCCCTCTCACCTCACAAATTAAGCATTGTCAGAGGTAGGTCACTGCAATGAAAACACAATAGCTGAGATACTGTCCTTTCCTCTGGAAGAATATTCTAGATTCAGTTCAGTTCAACAAATGATCACTGAAGTCTCTCCAGGCTAGCCCTGGGCTGGGCACAGGAACACAGGGGCAGGTATGAACCCTGGCCCAGAAGAGCTCACGTTTAATAGGCTACATAAGCTGTGGACACAAGTACAATGCAAGGAACTAGCATGATAGAGGGACAGATGACATCTTCAGGGAGTTCTCAGGAGGAAGGGCTTCAAACTGGTTCTTCCCAGTTCAGTTAAGGCTGAGGAAGTGAAACCAGAACAGACCTGAATTTTTTAAATCTGAGTGAATCAGAATGATAACCAAAACAGGAAAAATTACCCACTGAAGCCCTGCTAGAAACCTAATCTCCCTCTTGGAAAATAAGGGCAGCGCATGCATTGCATAACAACCAAATCTCTTACTCGTGGGATTTTGAACAGAGTTGAAACAGGTGTCCCAGTCAGAGATGGTGGCCAACTGTGCCTCTCTGAATGGACATCGCTCTCCACAGTCCTGCCAATAATCCAGTCTCACATATCAGGCTTCCGAAAGGGCTCACTATGCCTCTTCTGAGTCTCCTATTCCAGGGCTTAGACTCATAATTTTTCCAGTTCCAGTTATCATTCTGTATCACCCAAATGGTAAAAATTAGGGCCTGTTCCGGTTTTGCTTTGTCGGCCATGACTGAACTGCTTCATACTGGTTCAAAGCTCTGTCAGGAGGGGAGGTTACTCTTAGCTGGAAAATCGGAGAAGGATTTCTGGGGAAGGAGTCACCGAATTGGGCCTTGAAAGATACATCAGATGTATAGACACAGATGTGTGAGAAGAGGTACTTCAGGAGGCAGCAGCAGCTTAAACAAAGGCTTAGAGGTGGCGGAAGGAGCGCTATGGAGAGCGGTGGAGGTTGGGGCTAGGGGACGCCCTTCCTGGGGATTCTAGCATGCTGCCTGTAACAGTTAATGAGGTGAAGACCAAAGAATAGTCACTGGACTCAGCTTCCTTTTTGGTGTTTGGGATAAGTGGGGAGGCAGACAGAGAGACGGGGGTCATGTGTCTCTCTAAAAATATGGCTGCATCCTGGACTTCCTGATTTGCCCACCGTTCTTCCTTTCTCCTTTCCTCACTCCCTCACTCTCTTACCCACCCTCCATCTATTCTCTAAGCTCTACTGGCTATTGAGGACACAAAGAAAGATATGACACAGTCTTTGTCTTTAGGGACCTTGCAGTCTCATGAGGAGGTTGAACACAAGAGAAACTAGTTACTGTATATTGTTGGGTGCCGTCGAGTCAATTCTGACTCATAGGGACCCCACGTGACAGAGCAGAACTGCCCTATGGGGTTTTCTTGGCTGTAATCTTTATGGAGGCAGATGAGCGGGCCTTTCTCCTGTGGAGCTTCTGGGTAGTTTCAAACCATCAACATTTCAGTTAGTGCCCAGACTTAACTGTTGCACCACTAGGGCTCCTTAGTTACTGTATAAATAATACAAATTAGAGAGAGACAGTGGAGTACTGAGGGAAGAGAGAATATAGTAATTGCTAATTTTTTGCACCCTTACTGTGTTTCAGGTTCTGTTTTAAACACTTTTACATATATTAATTCATTTAATCCTCATAGCAGTCCTACTACTGGTTACTATTAGTATCCCTGTTTTACAGATGAGGAAACTGAGACACAGAGAACTTAAGTAACTCGCCCCAGATCATAACATTAGTAGGGGTAGAGCCAGGATTCCAAGCCAGGTGGACTGGCTTCAGAATCTGTGCTCCTAACCACTATTCTGGAAGTGTCCAGCTTTGCCATGTTTTGTTGAAGACATACTCAGTCGGTGAACATGTATATAGGCAGTCCCCAGGTTACGAATGTCTGACTTACGGACAACTCATACTTGCCCTTTAATGTTATGTGAATTCGCCCTCACTTTGAAATGACTGAACCAACCCCTACTTGCAATAAATTCTTCATCACAATCACCTTCACTTGCTACACGTGCAGCTTTTAAATCATTGGAAAGGCTTCAAGCCTTCTCTTGTGCTAACCAAACCTGTTGCCGTCAAGTCAGTCCCGACTCACAGCAACACTATAGTACAGAGTAGAACTGCCCATAGGATTTTCAAGGAGCAGCTGGTAGATTCAAACTGCCAATCTTTTTTTTGTTGTTGTTATCAGCCAAGCTCTTGACCACTGCACCGCTAGGGCTCCTTCTTGCACTAAAGTAAGGCTAAATAAGAACCAGAACCATACACAACCCTGAGAGTATGGCCCCCAGACACCCTTTTAACTCAGTACTGAAGTCACTCCTGAGGTTCACCCTTCAGCCAAAGATTAGACAGGCCCATAAAACAAAACGAGACTAAATGGGCACACCAGCTCAGGGGCAGGGACGAGAAGGCAGGAGAGGAAAGGAAAGCTGGTAATGGGGAACCGAAGCTCCAGAAGGGAGAGTGTTGACGTCATGGGGTTGGCAGCTGATGCCACAAAACAATATGTGTCGTAATTGTTAATGAGAAACTAATTTGCTCTGTAAACCTTCATCTGAAGTACAATTTAAAAAAAAAGAACCGTATACACCTATTCTGTCTTAACTACAAATTCTTAAAGACACACTCAGGAACTGATCTAGTTTGTAACCCGGGGACTGCCTGTATTGCTCCAGAGGCAGACAGGAAATAAGTACATGAACAACTCAGATAATTTCAGGTACTGATGGTGGCTGTGAAGCATGTATCATATGTGATGTGATAGAGAGGACTGAGGAGGGATGCGTTAGCTATGTGGTTGAAGAAGGCCTCTTTGAGGAGGTGACATTCAGCCCTGCAGAAGGAAGCAGCCCTGCAGAGGTGCAGGGGTAAAGTAAATCCGGCAGGAAAAACAGCAGGTGCAAGGGTTGGCGTGTTGAAGGGATGAGGAAGCGCTGTGTGACTGAGGAGTTTTGAGTCAGGAGAGAATGGGATCAGGGAGGTGGACACAAGCCAGTGTTGTAGGGTTTTGCAGGCCACGGTAAGCAGCTTGGACTTACCCCACTTGCAGAAGAAAGACAATGAAGGTCTTTAGGTCGTGGTGTGACCAGATGGAAGATAAGTTAGGAGACTGATGGAGTAGTATTAGGGAGGGATGATGGTGCCATGGACTCAGGTTATAGCAGTAGGAGTGGAAAAAATGGCCAGATTCAGGATACATTTTGGAGGTTGAAATGACAGGTCACATGGAGATTAAGTGGCCACCGTGAGGTCACCATTACAAAGTTTCAGAGCCTGGATTCAAACCCGCACCCCCAGACGACCCCAGTCAGGGGCTCGTTCCATTGTAACAGCCTCAGCTGGCTCATGATTAATTGATTTAGGCAGCCACTTATTTCTAGATGATCAGAGGTAACCTTCAATCTGGCTGCTGTCTGAAATGATGAAGCCTGATTCAGGAGGTCGCCGTGAGAAGGAGGCCTGCTTGGGGCTGCAGCCCTGCCCCATCTAATAGGTGACTGACCTTTAATTCTGCTACACTTGCTGGAACGTGACTCAGCAGGTCCCAGGTGCCTTCAGATAACTGGCTGCCCCCACCACCATCATGCTGTGGTATAAAATCATCTGCTTATGTGTCTGCCTCACACCCTGGTCTGAGCTCTCAGGACCGAGAGACCTTACCTGATTAATCCCCACATGCCCATTGCCTAGCACAGTGCCCAGCATATCACAGCTCAGTAAATGTGGGTTGTACAAATGAAGCGCTGAAATCTGCAGGCCTGGGTCCCCTGACTGATGCTTGGTGTGATTTCTTGTCACTCACTTTCCCTCCATGTCTGTTTCCCTGTCTGATACTTAGCCTCTTAAGATAGTGAGGTCTGCCCAGGATTGTAGCTGGGAAAGGCTTTGAAGTAGTCGTGTTCGAGGCATGAAAGGGAGTTGCCACTCTTTGTTGAAAAGTGAGCTGCCTCCATCAAGCTAACATGACCTTATCATTGTCACATCATCGAAGTTCACTATTTTCAGCTTTCAAGGTCCTCTCCCGTCCTCTCCCAGTGCAGTGTAATAGAAAGTAGGAGTTAGAACCAAGTATCAAAAGCTCTGCGTTTGAGCCCCAGTTCTGCTTTGGTTTAACTTTGAGCTTACCCTGGTTCATACCTTATTTATTTTTGTTTCCCCAAGCCTGGCACAGCAGCCACACTAAGTAGATGCTTGGTGTCTACATTGTAAAGCCAGCATTACAGTCCTTGTCCTGGCTACCCAGCGACCACGTACACATGTGGGCCCTTTTTTAAACCTCACTCAGGCAGTGCTCTTTGCAGCTGATCTGATCCCTAGTTCTACAAAGCAGTCAGAAGAGTACATCTCAGCTCTGTGGCAGACTCACTGTCCCCACCCTCATCCAGAATTTTGCATCACTGCCAAGTCCTCTGAGTTTCCCGTGCTGATCCTCTCTCCCATTTTCTGCACGCTTTTCAACCTTCTCTATTTTTACCACACATCATAATCCACACCTGTCTCTCTCTCAAAAGACAGTCTTTTCCTTCACAGAAAAGGAACTCCCAAGCTTCAAATCACCATACCTACCACCTTATATCCCACCAGTCTTCTACTTCATGTCATAAGAGTTCCATCTCTTATTTCAGGCTGGTTATTCTCTCCATCTGGGCTGTGGATCCCAGCCGACCTGCCTTTGTAAGGACCTTGTTCCTCCAATTAAGCTCCTGCTCTACTGGTTCTTTCCTAGGATCAGTTACATATACTTTGATCACTCGTTTCTTTAAAAAGAAAGCACTCACTAGGTGCCACTTTCATCACCCAGCCACTGCCGTGTCTCTTCCTTTTCACATCCAGGTTTCATGAAAGAGTTGTCTACACTCACTGTCAACAGTTCCTCACCTCCTGTTCAGTTTTAATGCTCCTGCCATCTGGTTTCCACTCCCAGCCCTCTACTGAATCTGTTCTGCCAGCATTCCCAGTGATTCCTCTTTACGAAATCCAGGGCACATTTTTCACCTTCTTAACAGCACTGTTTGATATGACCACTTCTCCCTCACTGAGAAAGTACCCTGTAATGTCAGAATTTCTTCCTACCTCCCTGGCTTCTCAGTCTCCTTTGAGGGCTCGTCTTGCCTCTGCCCTCTCGTCTCCCAGCCAGCCCTCTTCTGTACTCAACTATGCAAAGCTTTCCTCAGCCCATCTCCTCACTTCCATTGTTTCCATTGCCATCAGTGTGCCCACTGCCTTGGGTTGAAATCCATACTCCTCATCCTGGCTATTCCTGGTGATCTGGCCTCTTGTCACCCCTCTGACCTCATCTCTCACCACACTGGCCTTCTTTCAGTTCTTTCCTCTTCCCACCACGGCAGTGCCTCTTCCTGATCTGCACATCTGCATCTTCCTTGTCATTCAGAGTGGCCTTCCCAACCACCCAATCTAAAGTGGCCTTTCTATTACTCTCTCACGTTGCCCTACTTAAAATCTCTGCACAGCATTTCTTATTTATTTCTTTGTTCCCTTGATAATTATCTTTTCCTCTACCCCACCCCATTAGAATGTAAGCTTCATGAGCATCTTGTTCAGGGCTGGCACTTAGAAAAATGTTTAGCATAAAACAAGTGTTTGATAAACATTTGTTGAATCAATGAATGGTGGTTTCCAAATCTGTATTTTACCTTAGCTCATACTTCTGACTTCCTGATCCTTATGCCCCACTGGTCATCTCCTCACGGATGTCCACATGACTGTTTTCTCCTCCTTCCCCACAAAGCCTTGTGGTCCTTCTGTGTCCCCGGTGATGGTGAATGACACCTCTGTCTACAGCCCCATCTGGAGACCCGGGCCTCATCCTTGACTCCTCCACATCCCTCACTCTTCCTCTGTTCTCCCCCGGATGCCTCTGAAACTGTGCATTTCTCTCCATGCCAACAGCCCCTCTCTTTGCACAGGCCATTCATTTCTCCCCTGCACTATTCTAGCAGCTTCCAGAGTGGCGTCCCTGTCTCCTGTCTCAATTGTGTAGCCAGAGTGCCGTTTCAGAAACCAGGTATGATCCCTTTACCGCTGCCCCAGTTAGAGCTGGTTCACGGCACCCATTACTAAAGGGTAAGCTTCTTAACACGTCATAAAAGCACCTTCATAATCTGGCCCCTGGCTATATTGCCAGCTTTATTTTTCAGCAGTCTTCCCCTTGAATGCTAAGTTCTTACTGTAATGAACTACTGTATTCCCTGAATAAGACTTGTTCCCTCTCACCTTGAGAAATTTGTAAATGCTATTCCCAGTGTCTGGAGCACAGGTCACACTACCCACTCACACCTGCTGTGCTGTTCTGTCCAGCTGACTGCTACTTACCACCGCATCTGCTTAGGTGAGCCTTCCTTAGGAAGCCTTCCCTGACTTCTCAGGGTGGTTGGGCACTTCTGTCTGTCGTGTGTCCCCAGAGCACCCTGAGCCCAGCTCTGTTCTCTCCCTACTATATCTGCCTTCTTAGAAGCTTCATCTGGCAGCCCCCCTCTATAAGCCTTTATAGGCTCATGTTAATGAATGAGGAAGAAATTCACTTCCCCAAAGCCATACAACCATTTAGACAGAGCCAAGCTGAACTGGGGTTTCAGGCTTCCCGTGGTCTCCAGAAGTTTCTTGTCTTACTGCAATATAGTGCTGGTCTGTTTTTGTTTTTTACTACAGCCAGGCAGGTTTGAAGTCTAGCTTCCATCCCACCATACACTCACCATTTTTAGCTTAATTATTTGAGCTCTTCCAGATTGCATTTGACTAGGTCTTCCCATGCAAGCTGTCTGCTGGATCGAGCTTCTTTGTATTTATATTGTATGATTTTATCACATTTAGTCACATTTGCTGTACAAAAATGGCAAAAGCCTTTACACTTACAGGGTTGGTGAGGATTTTCTCTTTGATTTTAAAGTCATTTCCTCACCAGCTATTCAGCAGAGGAAGCCCTAGTAGTGCAATGGTTAAGAGCTCAGCTACTAACTAAAAGGTTGGCAGTTCGAATCCGCCAGCCGCTCCTTGGAAACCCTGTAGGGCAGTTCTACTCTGTCCTGTAGGGTTGCTATGAGTTGGAATCGACGGCAATGAGTTTGTTTTTGTTTTGTTTTTTGATATTTTGCAGAGGATGGTAGAGGGATAGGAGCACATTGATGCTGCTTTAGAAAGATAAAAGCAGAAAGGCTGGAGGAGAGTCTTGCTTTAGTGACAAGCTCTAGAATGACAGTTAAACCTTATTAAAGTTGGATGACCTTTTGCAGAATGTGTGAGTTTTCTAAATGAGCCACAGCATTGAGTTCTGGTTAATTTTTATAACTTTTTTAATAGGACACATTAGCACTGTTATAAACCTTGTTAATTAAGCAATAAGCTCAAATGCTCCCTCGCAGAGGGAGACATTCCCAGCTACTGCAGGTGATTAATATATAGAGTCTAACGAAAGCCTTTTAATCAACCAGAGGGGCCGTTTGGCTCTGTTACCCCCAGGAAATTTGAATGATTGAGATTTTGGGGGGGTGCCTCTGAAAACCCTCCCTCCATTCGCACCTTTCTCTTTCTGCCTCTTCTCTGATTCACACTTGGGGCTCTAATGGCCTTCACACACACTGTGCTTCCTTCCCCTTCTCTCTTTCTCTTGTTTCCCAGCCTTTATTACCCTGCAGGGAACTAGAGACATTGAGCTGGAAGAATCGCCTTAGATTATCAAGTTCAGCATCTTGCTTTAATAGACAGTGTAATTGAGATGCAGCGAGGGGCCATGACCTACTAGAGGTTGTACAGCATTTAGGGTCAGAGCTAGATTTGAAGACCTGAACTTCGAAAAAGTTTTTTTCCCAGTCTGTCTTCCTCATTTGGTTCAGATGTCAACAAAGTCACTGTGAATGTTTGCTTTCTCCTGACTGTGGGCTGGAGGGGACCACCCAAGTGTCCCTGTCTTTTAGGGGAGATGGATGTGGTTGCAGTTTTATTAGACTGTGATCAGTGCTTTGACAGAGAGAAAAGCCCAAGCAAGGGTGGGAGCACAGAGGTTGTAGGCAGAGTGGGGTCTCCTGGCTTGATCTGGTAGGTTCCCAGAAGGCTGAATCTGGAAGAGTAAGTAGGACTTAGGCAGGTGAAGAAGGAAGCCAGGGTATTCAAGGCAGACATGAGCAAAGACTGATTTGCGGATAGCCTGTGGTAGGGAGGGTGCTTCAGGTTGTTTAGAGTGGCTGGAAAGTAAAGGGTAAGGCAGGATATATATAACAGAGGTGGGACTGGAGAGAGACAGAACCACTACCTCCTAACTCAGTTCCTATGGAAAGGCCAAGACAAGACATGGTGAGGATTAGTCAGGCTTGGGGATGGTCAGGAAGAAGCGGAGGTCAGTTAAAAGCATTTTAAAGGCTCCTCTATACAAAACCCTTGTCAGCAGGGGAAAAGGGGATGCCCCAGAGAAAGAAAGCATACAGCACAGACACTTACAGTATAAACAGCAACATGAGGGAAGGGCTCAGACTGTGGGGTCAGCAGATAGTAGCCTGCTGATTCTGCCCACACCTATTCCCATTCTCTGGGCCTTGGTCTTCTCATATGTAAATTAGCACAAAAGAAAAAAAGCTTGTTGCCTTCCAGTCAATGCCGACTCATAGAGACCCTATTGGACAGAGTAGAACTGCCCCACAAGGTTTCCAAGGAGCGGCTGGTGGATTCAAACTACCAGCCTTTAGGTGAGCAGCCAAACGCCTAACTACTACACCGCCAGGCTTTATGGTCCCTTCTAATTTTGACATTCAGCATCTGTAAGAGGATTCCCTGCTGTGAGCTGACTTAGTAAAGACAATACACTAGTCCCCCCTTATCCACAGGGGATACGTTCCAAGACCCCCAGTGGATGCCTGAAACTGTGGATAGTACTGAACCCTATATATACTATGTCTTTTCCGATGTATATCTGAACTGCCAGCATCACTACTCTTGTGCTTTGGGGCCATTATTAAGTAAAATAAGCATTACTTGAACACAAGCACTGCGATACTGTGATAGTCAGTCTGATAACTGAGACTGCTACTTACTGCGTGACTAATGGTCAGGTGGCATATACCGCATGGCTACGCTGGACAAAGGGTTGCTTCCCATCTCGGGTAGGACAGCGTGAGATTTCATCACGCTACTCAAAATGATGTGCAATTTAAAACTTACGAATTTTTCATCTCTGGAATTTTCCATTTAATATTTTCGGACCACGGTTGATCATGGGTAACTGAAACCGCAGTTAAGGGGAGACTACTGTATTTCATTTACTTTCCATAGCAATCCCCTAAGATTGGGGTTGTCATTCCTGGTTTACAGGTATGGAAACTTACGTTCAAAGAAGTTAAAGTTCTTGCCCAAGGTTACATACCCCAATGGTACAGTCCCCACCCAAACTCCCAGGCCTTTCATATCCCCTCAGATTTCCCTAGAAAATACATCCATTCATTCATTCACTTAACATAAATATACTTATTCTCGCCCCTGTGCCAAGCACTGTGCTAGGCCCTGGGAATTAACAGCTGTATATACATAAAATGGAAACCCTGGTGGTGTAGTGGTTAAGAGCTACAACTGCTAACCAAAAGGTCAACAGTTCGAATCCACCACGTTCTCCCTGGAAACCCTATGGGACAGTTCTACTTGTCATGTAGGTTAGCTATGAGTCAGAATCGACCCAATGGCAATGGGTTTGGGTTTTTTTGTATATACGTAAAATAATTCTAATAACTCCATACAAGTATAGAGTCCCTTACAATTTAAAAAAAAAAAAAAAGCTTTTAAAATATTTATCTCATCTGAGCCTCATGGCAACCTTAAGAAAAACACTCTAGGTTTGTTAGCCTTGTTTATGAAATAAGGAATCTGGGGCAGTGATTTACACAAGGTACCCAGGCTGGAAGTTGACTGAAGTCAGGCTCCAGCCAGACCTTGTCTCCGGCTCACTCTTCGCTCCACCACAACAAATTGTAGATTCAGTAAGAGTGGCTTGTTCTCAGCATCATGAGTAGTCAGCACAAGGAGATACCACTTCACACCCAACAGGTTGTCAAAACCTTAATAATATGACAGTGCCAAGTGCTGCTGAAGATGTGGGGCAACCAGTACTCTCATACACTACTAATGGGAGTACCAGTCAGCACAACCACTTTAGAAAACAATTTGCTAGGTGTCACTTACAAAGCTGAATACGCGCACACCCTACCATTGAGCAGTTCCACTCCTCAGTCTATACTGGAGAATTGCCTGCACGTGTACTCCAGAAGACATATGCAAGGATGCTCATAGCAGCGTTGTTGGTAATTGCTAACACTAGAAACAATCCAAGTATCCATTGACTTAGAATGGATAAACAAATCATGGTAAAGTTAGACAATAGAACACTACTCTGTAGTGAAAATGAATGACCTACCACTATAGACTTCAATGTGGGTAAATCTCAAAAGTTGTAACATTGAGTAAAAAAACAAGCGAATCAGAAGGATATATAGAGTATGGGTCCATTTTTAAAAAGGTTAAAACTTGGAAAAGTAAATAATATGTTATTTAAGGACATACACGTGTGTTAACACTAACAGAGAATCAAAGGAATTACTGACAGAAGTCAGGAAAGGACAAGATGGGATTGGGGAGGGGCATCCAGGGGCTTCAAAGGGATATTTCCTGTTTCTTAAGCTGGGTGGTGGGCGCATGGGTATTTTGTCATTGTTTTTAAAGTATAAATTTATGGTTTAGATATACTCCTTTCTAAGTATATTTTATGATGAAGATTTACAAGTATAGCTGTGCCAGATACATGAATTGGTATTTGGAGAGTATGTCAGAAGGCACACTTCCCTTTTGCCTCCTGAAAAGATCTTCACTCGGATTCCCCATTAATCCTTGGCATTCTTGTTTCTCCTCCCCATCTAGAGTGTTTGTATGACAGAATAGCACAAGAAACTGTGGATGAAACTGAAATTGCACAGAGACTCTCCAAAGTCAACAAGTACATCTGTGAAAAAATCATGGATATCAATAAATCCTGTAAAAATGAAGAACGAAGGGAAGCAAAATACAATTTGCAATAAACTTTGGATTTTTCTTAAAGCCTTTGCGTTTTCCTTGCGTAGCATGTGATTTGCGGACGATGGCAAAGTCCAAATCAGACCCTACTGTGCGTGGTGGGGTGTGGGTAGGGAGCGAGCCGGGTTCTGGGACAGCGGCTTGTTCTAAACTTGAACTTCCCACTCCAAAGAAGGCAGATGGATTTGTTGAGACTCAGGCAGCAACCTGGCACTTGGTGTCATTCTGGGGATGGGAAAACCACTGTCTTTTCTAAGGGGGAGGAATCGTCTCTGAGTTGCTTATCACTTGACCCGGAAGTTGAACTGAAATTTTCACCATTCAAGGACTTCTATTTCTGTTCTCTATTTTGTTCTATAATAAAGCTTCATTAATTGTTTGATGTAGACAATCATTATTTTCATTTATTTAAGAACATTAATGTCTAAAGGCGACGACACTGTGCAAAGCAGCCTGGAATGCCCCTCATTTGAGGGCGGAATGTTCAGGCTGAAGGAGAGAAAATTCATGAGGGACCTGGTTGCTTGCTGTCTGCAGATCTAAAGGGCTGTCTCGAAAGCAGATTACCGTCTCTGACTTTAAAGGACATGTAGGACCATTCGCCTTTCTAACTCAAGGTGGTCTCAGATTCAGCTTTCCTGATAATTTGAATCAGTCTTTGTAAAGGAGTGTCTGAGGGGGATAATGTTACATATGGTCCACGGTTACATTCAGGGAGTTGGGGCAATGTCACTTGGTGCAAGTTTGTTCATCCTATCTTGTTATTTCAAATGATCTTGCAAATTAATTTTTATCTCATTCTTTATTCAGTTACTGAGTCTTGAAGGTGACTGGTGCACATTTTGGCAAACCGCATTCAATCTTCTATTGACTTGCACTTTCCTTTGCAAGCCTGGAGAGTAAAGAGTAGTATTGAAAATATAAGGGCTTTGGGCCTGAGCCTGGGTTCTGAGCCTTGCCCCCCTGCTAGCTTTGGGCTTAACTTAACCTCTCTGAATTTCAGTTTTCTATTCCATAAAAAAGATAATACCTACCTTGCAGAATTGTTGTAAGGATTAGAGAATATATATATAAATATATATAAAGTACTCAATAAATAATGCCAATTGTTATCTTCATTTCTGATTATTGGCTTTTGAGCATTGCTTGGAAAATGGCCCCTGGTTTCTCTTCTGGTTTATCCATCAATTGTTGGTCTGAAAGCAAAAGCTCAGAATCACTGGTGGCTGCCACTTCGGAGAGCTTTTATTTTAGCAAGTGAAAATAATCCTTTGTAATGTGAAGTATCATGCGCTTGCTAATTAAATGCTTAGTGTGAACTTTCTTTCATGGTCTTTTCCTAGCTCCTCCACAAGTTAACTATGTGATCTTGGACAAATCACCTAACTTCTGAGAGCTTCAGTCCTTACTGTATAATGAGAAAAATAATGCCTGTATCACAGACAGTATCGATAACTTAGTAATAATAATAATAATGCTGCATACTTAATACATACCAGGACTTGCTTAAGTGTTTAACGTAGGTTACCTCACTTCATGAGGTAAGTAAAGTTCCTGACACTTAGTAAGTGCTCGATAAACTCTTGTTGTGATGTGTGCATTTGAATAGCGTGGGGCAGCTTGGACATGAGTAGTGCATACCATTCTAGAAAAAAATAGGCATCATTCTTGAGCTCATCCATCTTTTCTTCCTAAGCACAGTGAAGATAAAATACTCAGAGGCTGTCTCCCTTCAAAGACATACAACACGGTACCAGCTTTATAGGTACTTCAAGGTTAATGGGGGAAATAGGCACAAAAGTATCTGTAATGAAAATGCTAATGACATGTGAAAGTGCTTTGTGTGATGTATGATCATATGCTAGCAACAGAACAGAGTTGTGAAACATTGTGGGATCTGGGTTCAAATCCTGACTTTACCACTTGGAGAGGGTCTCAACCTCTCTGGGCCTCGTTTTTCTAAAGTGGAGATAATGATACCTCAGGGTTTTTGTGGACAGCAATCCAGGTAGTATCTGGAGAAAGTGCTCTGTAGATCATGAAGACCCACACAAATGTTAGTTGTTATCTTCCACATATAAACCAAAAAAACCAAACCTGTTGCTGTGGAGTCGATTCTGACTCATCCGCATATAAGGCTGATTAAAATCAGAAAAGGATGTGAAGAGGAAGCACATAAGAAGTTAAGTTTGATGGGATCAAGGAAGGTTTTGAACAATAGTTAAACTGAGATGTTTTTTGAGCCACAGTTGTGTAGTAGGTGCCTAGTTATTGCCATGTGAGGGTCGTTTATATCCATTGTAAAATGAGGAAACAGGCTGAGAAGTTTAATTTCTTGCCCAAGTTCCCACCAGTTGTCAGCAGTGGAGCTAAATCAGAATCCAGGTCTGTGCAAAGCCTGAGCTTTTACATGTTTGAAATATAAGTAGAAAAGTATGGCCTGAGGCTGAGGGTCTAGCCATGTAATTTTAATGTTGAGATTTCTCTCTTCTCCCCTCCCACACCTATTCAGTCCTCACCTCAGTGTGCCCTCATCTGTCTCTACCCTCGGCTTCCATACCTGCCTGACCTACAGTGCTTGGGACCTGGGAGCTTTCCTTGTGCATCCTGACTAGATGCCCCACGCCTGGGCTTCCAGCTCCCCACATTGACCTCAGCCCGCTCCCCCGCCGACAAACCCCGCCACCCATATACTTATCTAGCCCATTGCCCTTCTTTGGATGTTTAGATTGTTTATAAATAAAACTCAGAAGAAATTGTGCATAGTTTTTCCACTTGTATTTTCTACTGTTAGGGTGGTTTCACTTGGGTCAAAAGAAATGACATAATTATCAGTCTTTGACACATATTATCGCAAGTGCAAGAATGGTGTTCACTGCACTCTTACCAATAATAGATGTGACCACTTTTTAAACTATTTTGCCAACTTAATAGGTGAAAAATAGTACCTCATATTTTCTTTGATTATTACCGAGATTGTACATTTCTCCAGAGGTGGGTTTCTTTTTTATAGAAAAGAACAACTTCTTTAAAAGCTATGAGCATTTTCCAGCAGAACCTATTTCATTTTCTGTGTTTAGTTTTCTCATGGACCAATGTGTTTACCCTGGCATGTAATGTTTGCTTTTATATCTGCAAATAGACATACCAACATATTTCCATCACTTCTTTTGAAAGGATTGATCAGTTGCTGCCAAGCAGCTTCAAAGGTTCATGGAATCTAAAAGTCAGAAGTGAACTTTAGGTCCTCTGTCCAGATGACTGTAAGCAAATGACTTTCTAGACTGTGCTTGAGTACCTCCAAACCCAAAAACCAAACCCATTGCTGTCGAGTCATTTCCGACTGATAGCGACCCTGTAGGACGGAGTAGAACTGCTCCAAAGGGTTTCCAAGGAGCAGCTGGTGGATTTGAGCTGCTGACCTTTTGGTTAGCAGCTGTAGCACAACCATTGCACCACCAGGGACTGAATATCTCCAGGCACGGGCAACTCATCTCCTACCAAAGAGTCCATCCAATGATTGCCATTACTGAAATGTTCTTCTGTTAAGCTAAAAATCTACATCCTTGTAACTGTAAAGTCATTCAAATTCTTCTCTCTGAAGTCACACAATTATTCTGCTGATAGCCCTTTGCTATCAACAACTAAATAAATAGCTGCAGTTCTATTCTATCATTTCTCACATGAGGGAGGCTACATAGGGAAGAGTGGGGACTCTGGATTTAGACAGCCTTGTGTCCAAATCCTGATTCTGCCCCTTACTAGTGTGTGATCTTGAACAAGTTCTTCACCTCTATCAGCTTCAGTTTTCTCCTTTTTAAAATGGAAATAGTAATTCCCTACCTCACAGGGTGTATCAAGGGCTAAGTAAGATAATGTGAGTGAAGGACCCAGGCAATCATTACCTTTTAGCTCCCTAATCCGAAGAACTCTGACCATCCTGGTTGCTCTTTTATGGGTGTGCCCTACTCAGGACTAGACACTGTACTCTAGGAAGAGTCTGATCAGCACAAACTGTAGCGAGATTGTCACCTCTTTAGGACTGTCAGTTCTATTAATGTGGCCTAACCTTGAATTTGTGTCTTTAGCAATGGCGTTATAAAATGGGCTCTTATTGAGCTTATGGTTACCAAACACTCCCCTGCTCCTTATTTTCGACTAACATAATAGTACTTGTCCCTTTAGTCCACTGCATTGTAGGAGAAAGAGCATAGATGTTTGAGTCAGAGAAATGCACTCTGAATTCAAATCCTGGCTTCACTATTTATTAGATTATAGGAGCTTGGGCGATTTGTTTGTTCTGTGGTTGTTAGGGAATCGTACTGGCCTACCACTGTGTCACAGACTTACAGTCCCCATTTTACCCCAGCTGTGGCCTTCAGTCAGTGTGGTTCCTTTTGTTTCCTTTTCTTCCCCTTTTTCATCTTAACAGCTCAATGTGTGAATTTTTCAAATTTATTTCTTAAATGAAATACAGAACTTTGCATTCATCCCTGTTTCATTTCATCTTATTGGTTTCAGCCCAACATTCCAGCTGGTTGAGATCTTCTTTTCCATTTCTGTTTAAAATACAAAATAAAATTTGAAGAAAGCCAAAGCCAAAAAAGAAAACCAGCCATAATCCCAAGAGCTAAGCCCAACTGCACGTTCCCCTTCTGTCTGTCCAAGTGTAGCACTTCTTTGTTTGCGTCAGTGGGGCCTCCGCAGTGCATCTGCATCCTGCCTTGTTCCTTGAACATCATATGGCAAACATTTCCCCCTCTGCTGCCTGATTTTAATAACTATCATTGTGACGTCCTTCCTGGCATTGGGCCATGAATAGCTTCTTACCGTTCTGCTGTACATTTTTTGTCTCTAGTTTCTTGCTATTACAGGTAATGCTGCAGTGATTGTTTATGATTGTTATTCCTTCTTTTTGTTTGTTTCTTAAAGTAAATTCCCAGGAGTGAGCTAATTGGGTTAAAGGGCAAGAAAATTTTTATAGTCCTTTCCATGTGTTGTTAATATTGCTTTCCAAAAGGTTAATGCCATGTCTGAAGCAGTGTAGACATGTATATGCCATTTTCCCCACAGCTTTGGCAGTATTTAGAATTTTTGCAAAATACTTGGTGTATTAGCTTTCTATAATACGGCACCTCAAGTTTGCCTTTAATTGCTTTTCTTTGATTACCCATACAGAGATACTTTTTCAACATCTTCCTATGGGAATTGTCTATTCATACCTTTGGGTATTTGAGATCCTTTTGGAATTTTCTTTTATGATATATCCCTCTCTCCCAGTTATATATAAATCTGGTCCTTTGTGTCCTCACTAAGTTATCAGTAATAACGTTCAGTTCAGTAAAAAAGAGCAAAGCCATGTGACCCTCCACTGGAAGGCCTTTTTCTAGTCACTAATTATTATTCTCTAAATTGGATTATTCTGGTAGTTGCAGCTAGGTGTGGTCCAGGAAGGGCTCTGAGGATATTACATGTGAGCTGACATCTGAAGCTTGAGAATGGCCATGAGAAGATAATTCCTCTGTATGTCCATCCCTCCATCTATTCATCTTAAACGTGTTGAGTAGCCTGTGCCAGGTACTCTGCTAGACATTGAGGGGAATGCAGAAATGTTTCCCTCCTCCATGAACTTCAGGAGCTTACACTCTCATAAGAAAGAGAACTCATATTTCCTGAACACCTGTTGTAGTTGTCAGATGCCATCAAGTCAGTTCTGACTCATAGCAACCTATGTACGACAGAACAAGGCACTGCCTGATCCTGTGCCATTCTCACAGTCGTTGCTGTGTTTAAGTCCATTGCTGCAGCCACTGTATCAGTCTGTCTCCTTAAGGGTCTTCCTCTTTTTTGCTGACCCTCTGCTTTAGAATGATGTCCTTCTCCAGGGACTGGTCTCTCCTGATAACATGTTTCAAAGTACATGAGATGAAGTCTCACCATCCCTGTACTTTTTCCAAGACAGATTTGTTCGTTCTTCTGGCAGTCCATGGTCTATTCAATATTCTTCGCCAACACTGTAATTCAAAGGCATCAATTCTTCTTCGGTCTTCCTTATTCATTGTCCGACTTTCACATGTATATAAGGTGATTGAAAATACCATGGTTTGGGTCAGGTGCACCTTAGTCCTTAAGGCAACATTTTTGCTTTTTAACATTTTAAAGAGGTCTTTTGCAGCAGATTTGCCCAATGCAATACCTGGACACCTACTATGTATAAAATGAAAAATCAGCCATTGAAAACCCTATGAAGCACAGTTCTACTCTGACACACATGGGGTTGCCATGAGTTAGAATCAGTTTAATGGCAACTGGTTATCTACTCGATTGGCTATTGGTGCTCACTCTCTCTCTTCCAACTGAACCACTGACCTGCGTCTTATCCCAGGGGACTCTGAGAAGATAGCAAAAGGGGTGCCCACAGTGTGGTGGCCTGGGTCTGGCAGACTAGGTGCTTGGTAAATGTTTGTTGAAAGAATGAATGAATGGCTTTATTTTTACCATGTTGACGAAAAATGTAAAGATTTTCACACATTATTTCTTGTGATTCTTCATAGCAATTCTATGATGTGTATTTTGTAGGGAAGGAAACTCAGACTAGAGAGAGGGGTAATGTGAATATCTTGAGTCACATAGTAATTGGGTGAAACTTAAACCCAGGTCTCCTGAGGCAAAATCTAGTCCTCTTTTCTCTGTATTAAGGAGCACAGGTGGTGCAGTGGTTAAGCACACTGCTGCTAACTGAAAGGTTGGTGTTCGAACCTACCAGCCTCTCCTTGGGAAAAAGATGTAAAAGTCTGCTTCTGTAAAGATTACAGCCTTGGAAACCCTATAGGGCAGTTCTACTCTGTCCCATACGGTTGCTGTGAGTTGGAGTCGACTCGACAGCAATGAGTTTGGTCTGACTGGTTTCTCTATATCAGCTTCAGCCTACATCAGAATCACCTGGAGGACTTTTTAAAACACAAATTGTGGGCCCAACCCTTAGAGTTTCTCATTGAGAGGTTCAAAAATTTACATTTCTAATAGGTTCTCAGATGAGATGATGCTGCTGACCCAGGGATCACATTTTGAGAACCACTGCTCTTTACAATGCTGCTGTCCATATTATAATTATGATGAGTGGCAGATAATTACATCTTGATGATTGTAAACTAATGAACCATGACCAGCAGATAACCACCCAGCCTGTCTCAGCAGAAGCTGGGGGTAGACAGGCAGAAGGCTGGACAGATGCAGAGGCCTCAAAGCCACTGCCAGCCCTGCTGCCAAACTGCTATGTAATTTTGGAGGTGAGTCCCACCACTATGGGACTCACTTTGCCATGTGTAAAATGGAATGGTCATCCTGTCTCTACCAGGAATGGTTGTAAGTTGGATGAGATAACAGAAAAGGGACTGTATCAAAGAAAGTTTAAAATCCTAGGAATCAGTAGGGTGAAGCACCCCTATTTCAGTCACTTCCTGTGCCCAAAATGACCTTACAGGTGCCCAGGACATTATAGGGAATGAGAGGCATCCCAGACCCCCACCTCCTCTCTCTGCACCAACTCCCACTCACTTCCCAAACAAACAAGCAATGATCACAATTGTTGCCAAATACCTATATTGAGTACTCTATTCCTCTTGAATCTGAATAATTCACAAATTGTATCAAAATTACATTCACTGACCCACTTTAACCTCTTAGTTTCTGTTTTGTTCACTGCTGTGTCTGCAGCACCTAGCATATAGTACAGACTTATTACAAAATCGCTGAATGAATGAATGAATGACAGAAGTCAAAGACACGTTAGGAGGCTGGGGCCACAATCCAGGCCTGGATTAAAGCAAGGACCCTGAGGATGGAGGGAGAGAAATGGAGCAGAGACAAACTCTAGAGTTGATGTGGCTCAGTCCAGGTGCTGGAAAGACAACTCTGTTCCTGGTGAGCTCAGCCAGCCAGGCCCTTTTGGAGCCTTAGGGATGGGCCACAGGTATTCCTGATCAGGCCAGTGGTATTATGGGAGGAGGGAAGTAATAAATGCCCACAGGTTACCTAAATTGACTCAATCTGACTCAAGAAGAGAGAGAAAATCTCAACAGACCAATAACAAGTGGAGAAATAGAATCAGTAACCAAAAACCTCCCAATAAAGAAGAGTCCAGGCTGAATGGCTGCACTGGTGAATTCTACCAAACACTTAAAGAAGAATTAACACTAATCTTTCTCAAACTCTTCCAAAAATAGAAGAAGAGGGAACACTTTTCTATTTCTTCTTGAGTCAGTTGAGGTAATTTGTGTATTTCTAGGAATTTGTCCATTTGATCTAGATTGTCTAATTTGTTGGCATACGATTATTTGTAGTATTCTCTTACAGTCCTTTTTAACTCTGTAAAGTTGGTAGTAATGTCCCCACTTTTATTTCTGATTTTAGTTATTTGCATCTTCTCTCTTTTTTTCTTTGTCTGTAGCTAAAGCTTTGTCAATTTTGTTGATCTTTTCAAAGAACCAAATTTAGGTTAGTTGATTCTATTGTTTTTCTGTTTTCTATTTCATGTATCTTTGCTCTAATCTGTATTATTTCCTTCCTCTTCCTACCTTAGGGCTTAGTTTGCTCTTCTTTTTCTAATTCTGTGTCTTAGTTTCTTAGTTCTGCACACACAAGTGGTTGGCTTTAAAGAAGAACAGAAATTTGTTTTCTCGCAATTCTGGAGGCTAAAAGTCCAAATAGGGGTCTCAGCCATGTTGATTATTTCCTTGTAGGTAGTCCCAGGCATTCTTTGGTTCTTTGACTTGTAGATGATCCTCACATGGCATCTGTCTTTCCCTGTGTACATGTCTCTGTGCCTAATCTGCTCTTTTTATAACTCAGAAGTGATTACATTTAGAATTCACCCTACTCAGGTATGATCTGATTAACATAGCAAAGAAACCCTATTTCCAAACATCATTACATCTACAGGTATAGGGGTTGGGATTCCAGCACACATTTTGGGGGACATAATTTAATCTGTAACACTCCTCAAGGAGGTGTAAAGTTAGATCATTGATTTGCGATCTTTCTTGGTTTTTTGTTTTTTTCAAATGTTGGCTGCTTCCCATAAGTTTTGGTGTGTTGTATTTTCATTTACATTTATCACTAAGTATTTTCTAATTTTTATTGTGATTTCTTCCTTGACCCATTGGTTGTTTAAGAGTGTGTTGTTTAAGTTCCACATACTTGTAAATTTTCCTTCTGTAAACTAAATTTCTAGTTTCATTCCATTGTGGTTGAAGAAGATACTTTTTATGATTTCAGTCCTTTTACATTTATTAAGACTTGTTTGGTGGCCTAAATATAGTCTATCCTGTAGAATGATCCATGTGCACTTGAGACGAATGTGTTTTCTACTGTTGTTGAGTAGAATGTTCTATATAATGTCTGTTAGGTCTAATTGGTTTATAGTGTTGTCCAAGTCCTCTATTTGCTTAATAATCTTCTGTCTAGATGTTCTAATGTTCTGTCTATTATTTAAAGTGGTATATTGAAGTCTCCAACCATTATTGTATAACTGTCTGTTTCTCTCTTCAATTATATTAGTGTTTTCTTCACATAATTTGGGCTCTGCTTTTAGTTGCAAATATATTTATAATTGTTACATTTTCCTGAAGAATTGACCCTTTATCAATATACAGTGTTATTCTTTGTATCTTGTAAATATTTTGGCTTATAGTCTATTTTGTCTGATATTAGTATAGCCACCCTATACTAATATACCTCTTTTGTTTACTATTTGCATGGAATTTTTTTCCCCATCCTTTCACTTTCAGCCTATTCGTGTCTTTGGTTCTAAAGTGAATCTCTTGTAGATAGCATATAGTTGTATCATGTTTTGTTGTTGTTTTATCGATTCAGCCAATATTTACCTTTTAATTGGAGAATTAATCCATTTGCATTTAAAGTAATTACTGATAAAAAGAAATTACTTCTGCCATTTTGCTATTTGTTTTCTATTTGTCTTATACCTTTTCCCCCTCATTTCCTCCATTACTGCCTTCTTTTGTGTTGTTTTTTTTTTTTTTCCTAGAGAACTGTTTTGGTTCCCTTCTCATTTTCTTTTGCATATATGTTTTTTAAAGGTATTTTCTTTGTGGTTACCATGGGGCTTACATTTAACACTCTAAATTTATAACATTCTAGTTACAATTGATACCCACTTAACTTCAATAGCATATGAAACTCTGCTCCTAAACAGCGTCTTCCCTCCTTATTTTATTGCTGTCACAAATTACATTTTTATGCATTGTATGCCCAATAGTATACATTCATAGTTATTTTGTGTTTGTTTTATAAATCATGTAGGACATAAAAATGGAGTGACACACCAAAAATACAATAATACTGCTTTTATATTTGCCCATGTAGTTTACTGGACATCTTTATTTCTTCATACAGCTTAGAGCTACTTTCTAATGCCCTTTCATTTCATCCTGAAGGCTCCTTTTAGCATTTCTTGTGAGGCAAGTCTAGAACTCCCTCAGATTTTTTTTTTACTTGAGAATGTTGTAATTTCTTCCTCATTTTTGCAGGACAGTTTTGCTGGATATAGAATTCTTGGCTAAGACTTCTCTTTCTCTTTTTTTTTTTTTTCTTTCAGTACTTTAAATACATCATCCACTGCCTTATGACCACCAAAGCCTTTTGGTTTCTGATGAGAAACTGGCTATTAATGTTATTGTGGATCCCTTGTATGTGATGAGTTGCTTCTTTCTTGCTGCTGTCAAGTTTCTCTCTGTCTTTCAATAGTTTGATTATAATGTGTCTCTGTGGATCTCTTTGAGTTTATCTTAATTGGATTTTGTTGCTCATCTTGGATGTTAGATTCATGTATTTCATTAAATTAGGGAATTTTGGCCATTCTTGCTTCAAATGTTCTTTTTACCCCTTTCTTCTCCTTTTGTTACTCCTTTAATACATATGTTAGTACACTTGATGGTATCTCACAGGCCCTTTAGGCTCTGTTCATTTTTCTTCATTCATTTTTCTTTCTCCTTCTCAGACTGAATAATTTTAATTGTCCTATCTTAAAGTTCTCTGATTCTTTCTTCTGTCTGCTTAAATCTGAACTTCTCTAGTGGTTTTTTTATTTCAGTTATTGTAATTTTCAGCTCTAGATTTTCCATTGGTTTCCCTTTTACCATTTCTTTTATTGATATTCTTATTTTGTTCATACAGTCTTTTCTTGATTTCCTTTAGTTCTTTTTCTATGTTTTCCTTTAGCTCTTTGAGCATGTTTAAGAGATTTATCTTAATACCTTTTTCTGGTAGGTCCAGTGTCTAGGCTTTTTCAGAGGTAATTTCTGTTGCTTTATCTTGTTCCCTTTAGTGGGCCATCCTTTCCTATTTCTTTATATGCCTTGTGATTTTTTGTTGTGTTGAAAACTGAACATTTGAATATTATAATGTGGTAATACTCAGCCTTCCCCAGTGTTTGCCTTTTTTTTAAATTGTTGAAGCCTAGTCCATTGGTTTAGTGAGTTTTTCAAACTATTTTTTGGCACTCTATGCCTTGTCCTGTATGGTTATTGAAGTCTCTGTTCCTTTAGTGTGTGTTCAGTTTGTGTTTTGACAGAAATTACTTTGAATGCCATAAGCTAAAACAAAACAAAAACAAAGATAAACAAACAAGCAGAAACATAACAAACAAAAAAATAGCTTTCCTAGTCCTTAAAGATTGGCTCTGTGCTGGGTCATTCCTTCAACAGTTACACCGAGGCTTACAGTGAGCCTACAGATCAGCCTAAGGTGAAATCTTAAGTGTTTTCTCAGGTCTTTTCTGAGCCTATGTCTTTCCCTGGGTGTGGCATGGCTTTCTAAATTTCCTCATAAACATAGGTACTTTTGAATGCCCTGATTTTCCAAAGAAACCCTCTGCCTGGTTTTATTCCCAGACTTTAAGCAGTCTATTGTATGTCTCAATTTTATTCTTATGCCCCAGATGGCTATGGGTTGATCGTTTGCCTTACAATGTTTTTAATCAATTCCTACAACTTTTCTGCTGTGAGTGAGTTTTGAGATAGGTGAAACAGACACAAGCACTTTGCATCAGTCCTTTATGAATAAGGTCTTCCCTGCTCCTTCTGGAACCAGAGACCAGGGTCCCACAGTAGGAATGCAGACTACTATCTTTAAGACTGGCACCAAGCAAGAGGGGGGTGGGACATGGGCAAATAAAAATGCCACAAAGCTTTCCTACCATTTTTAAGTTGCCTTTTTCTTGATTCAGTGTTTACTTGGTTGCTTTAATCCTTTGACTATTTTCTGGAGTTTGGACACAATTGATTCTGACAGTTTCTCCTTGTTTTCCAATATTTCTGTTGAGGCACAGGAGCTTGGAGCTGTCTACTCTGCCATCTTGTTAGTGTCACCTCCAGATGTGTTTGGACAATATTTTTTTATTAGCTAATACTTACTGAGCACTTACTATGTGCTAGACATTGTTAATTATTTTACTTAATTCTCACACAACACTGAAGCAGATACTGGTGCCGTTCACGTTTCACAGATGAGGAGACTGACTTAAAGAGGTTGAGTAACTTGCCCAAGATGGCATAGCTGTGAGAAGGAGGAACCAAAACTGTAATTCAAGCCTGTGACTCCATTACCTTGGATCTTAATGACCACGCTATATGCTTCCTTGGATCTCTTGACATTGGTTCAAGCTATTTCTTCTATTTGAATCTTCCCTTGCCTCCTCTGCTCCGTGACCTACTTATGCCTCCTCCCTCCAGGATGTTTCCAGTGTTCACCTCCCCAGCCTGGGTCAGGGGGCTTCCCCCTCCTCTACAGCACCCTCTGATGTCTTCCATTAGAGTCTTATCAGACTATTTTGTCCTTGTGTGCCCATCTTCCTCATTGGACTGTGAGCCCTCAAAGGCTGGGGCCCACCTTGTGTTCATCTCTGAGTCCTTGGGGTTCAGCATAATGCCTGGGACAAATGAAACTGAGCTCTTCCTTGAATGCTGGCCCCTTATGGTCAAAGACTGTGGGAAATTGGAGGCCAAAACAATTCTTTTTTCTAGGGTTTTAAGGCCTTGAGGGATCAAGAAAGCCCTTTGCAAGGATATTATGAGACCTTCCTTATCTTCTAGCAGGTTGAAGTTTGACAGGCTGTCACCAGTCGAGAAAGAAGGAAAGGATTTGACTCCAACCTCACACTGCCTAGATCTGACTCTGGGCTCTACCACTTAGCAGCTCTGTAACTTTAGGCATGTTATTTAATTGATTTAGGCCTTAGTTTCTTCCTCTGTGAAATGGAAATCTTAGGTTTGCTGCAAGCATTAAATTAATACCTATAAAATATTTAGAACTGTAGCTGACACATAGGACCAAAAAGAAAACAAAACTGGTTGCTGTCTAGTCAATCCCAATTCATGGCAACCACATGTATTTCAGAGTAGAACTGTGCTCCATAAGGTTTTCAGTGGCTGTGATCTTTTGGAAGTAGGTTGCCAGACCTTTCTTCCAAGGCACTCCTGGGTGGATTTTGAATCACCAATCTTTCGGTTAGTAGTCAAGCGCTTAACTGTTTGCACTACCCATGAACTCTGGTAAACACCATGTAAATGTTAATTGTTATTGTGGGCAAAAATCAGGAGGTGGAAGAGGATAGGACGTGTTCAGGGAAATGGTAAATGTTGTAGGGAGTGAAGGTGGGGTTGGTATTGAGAGAGGAAGCTGAAGTTGTAGCTAGAGTCATGGAAGACCTTGGATTCCTGACTGAGGTACTGGACTCTGAAGACCATGGACAGCCGTTCAAAGGGGCTGTGTGTGTTAGAAAGGTCATGTTGGCATCAGTGTGGTGGGTGATTTGGAGGGAGAAAAAGGAGCTGAAGAGGCTATTGGGATAATAACCTAGGTGAGAGATAATGCCCATTAATGGGAAGTAAGAGAGTATAGATTTGAATCTTTCCTCCACCTTTTTCAGTAGCATGACTTTGGCCAAGTTACTCAACCTTCTTGATCTTCAGATTTATCATCTAAACAGCAAGAATCACAGTGTCCATGTTTTAGGGCTGTTGTGTAAAGTGCTGAGCACATGGCAGGCACATAGTAGGTGCTCACTAATGGGCACCGTCCTCCCTTCAGAGTGATGGAAGCAGAAAGCACTGAGTATTTAGTCAGGAGGGTTCATGCTTCACCTGTGCAGGACTTTGGGTCAGTCACTTCTTTCTCTGGGCCTCAGTTTCCTTGGTAATTATTTGTATATGACAGTCCCTGCTTCACTGACCTCTGCAAGCAGGTGTGGCCCTGCCAGCATTGCAGGGGTAGGGCATGGGAACCCTAAAGCGCTCCAGGTGGGAGGTGGATTCTTACGTCCCTCCTGCTGCCCTCCCCTTCTTTGTTCCCCCCAGAATCTAGCCTCTGACACATTCTTTCCCCAAACTTGTGGGAAGTCCCTGGCTCTGGATATGAAAAATGAGAGCTGCTTCTGAGAGGCTAACATTGCTGGTGAAAGGAGGGTGGCTGGAATTCTTTTTTCCAATGGCTCTTTAGATTATTTTCAGTTTGCTGATTCATGCACTTTTCTGAGCTAAGTAGCTTCGGTAGATGGTTATAGTTCATTTAAGCAGAAAGCCTCATTGGCTTCAATCTCTTGTTGGGGATAGGACTTAACACTTTGTAGCCCAGACTATTGCCTCCTTCAACAGGGCCCAGGAGGGCAGGTGAGGGCTTTGTAGGGTAGGGCTGCCCATTGGGGAGCCTGGTCCAAGATGAAATAGACCCTACGGAGATTTCCAGGGTTGGGTTGGGCCCTCTGGGTTTAAAATTATGATTATAAGGTGGCTTGTTTTATTATGTTTTTTCTTTTTCTTTTATTTTTTAAGATCAAGCATTTTGTTTAGACTCCCTTATTCATAGTGAGAAGGGCAGACAACAGGAGCTTACCAATGTGTTTCCCATGCCCTTTCCCCAGCCCAGAACCAGGGAATCATTCAATTAACTTCTGTTGAGCTTCTCCTGTATGTCAGAATCTACACTAAAGACTTCATATATTTAATCATCACAGCAAGAATATTTGGGAGTTGGCTTGATTGTTGTTATTTCTTCTGATGAGGACACTGCAGGCCAGAGAGGTTAGGTTATTTGCCAGGGTCACACAGCTAATAAGTTGGAGGATCAAGTTTCAAATCCAGGTCCTTCTGAGATCAAGTCCAGGTAGGGATTCAGGGCTTCCTCTGGTGAGAGGGATGTGTCAGTCTTATTCATCACCATGTTCTGAACACCTAGAGCAATAAATACTTGTAAACACATGAATGAATGCATTGCTGAATCCTGCATTTGGTGCCTGCTCTGCACCCTGGCTGCACCCCCTGCTGCAATCATCAGAAGCTGGGCTGTGTCTTGTGAGTGCTCTCCTAAAGTGAGATGCCAGAAACAAGATTGATTTCTTGGCTTGTTTACTCCCAAAACCCCCTAAGAAAAGTTGAGTGGGAGAGGGCGTTCTAATGTTGTTGGTGCAGCTCTTTTATCATCCTTAGGGCAACAAAGCTTCATAATTCCAGAAATAAAACATTGTGTGGTCAGGCCTTACTGACCAGCAGATGGTTGTCCTTCTTCACTGTCTTACCACTGTACTTAGAGTTCATAAACAGGCAGCTACTCGGTCACCTTTCTTTATTTCCCAAGGTCAGCTCATCACAAGCAGAACTTCCAGAAATGGGGCTGAGCAGTAGAATGTAGATGCCTCAGTCAGCACAGGCCAACCCACCATCACTGCTCAAATACATCGAGGTGGGGACACAGCTGTGTGTTAACTCCCCTAAGCCTGGTGTCCTGGTCGGCAAAATAGCAATAAGAATAAGATGTACCTTTAGAGTTGTTGTGAGGTTTAAATGAGCTGATACATGTAAAGCGCCTGGCACATAAAGTAAATGAAAGTCATTATCAAAATCAGCACCATCACCTCTCCCTCCTCCTTTGAATAGGACAAAGAACAATATGTCATGTGATTGCAAACCTCTTGCCTGTTCCAACACATACCAGGCTATGGAAGTTACTGATTTTTGACCTGCACGTGGTTTGAACATCAGTGGGTGGTTGTAATTGAAGCCACAAATAATAACCGCGGCAACAGACATTAAATGAGCATGTACTATGTTCTGGGAACATAGTATTAGATATTAATTGTTTAGTCTGTGAAACAACCCCATGAGGCAGGTACTATTGTTATTTCATTTTACAAACAAGGAAAACAGAGACACAGAGTGCTTAAGTGACTTGGGTCACATAGATAAATGATCTGTGGATGCAGAATTTGAACCTCACTTGATCCTTCTGTAGCCCTGTGAATAGTCATAATTATCCCCATCTTGAGGATGAAGGTGTTGAGGCTGTTGTTACTTGCTGTCCATTCAGCTCAGACCCATGGTAACCTTTGGTATAACAGAAGGAAATGTTACTTGGTCTTGCACCATCCTCATGATTGTTGGTATGTTTGAGTCCATTGTTTCGGCTGAGGGGTAATAAAGGACAGAGCCAGAATTCAAGTCCAGCTTTGCTCGGTTCCAAAGTTTATGCTCTTCTTCACGGACCAGGGTGTCCCCCTGGACTGAGAACGAAGGCAGGGCTACTCCTGAAAAACCATGAATGGCAACAAGATACATTTCCCTCCTCATAATTCAGCCCATGTGTGGCTGAGGCAGGGACTTGAGTGGGATAATCACGTTTCGGAGCTGACCAGAGTGGCTGCCACTCGGAGCCTCCTTTGTATTTTGAACACGTAGCCTCTAATTAGACTTTGCCTTAATTGCAAGATTTCCATACGCCCCGTGACTGCTGCGCACTCTGTCTGGGGACAAACACGTCCGTCAAGTGAGAAGCAAATTGTGGCTGTTGCCTTGGCCCCCATCATTCCATTCACTTGCTCCACTGCAGTTCCTTTGGGGACGTAGCTCAACCTTCCCCTGTGAAAGAGCTCTGGGGCCCACATTTTAATCAAAACCGTACCTGCCTCTAGGAAAAAGAGTAGGAGCACAGCTCAAAAGTGATTAAATTTAATAACCAAAAGCCCAGAAAAAGTCTGCTTTGCAATGCATAATTTCACCAGATATTTATTTATTTCATCATCTGACCACATTCTATATGCTGTATGGGGACACTTTATTTTAAAAAATGCTATTTATTTTAACAGCAGCAGTCAGGGAAACACATACCTTTTTTTTTTTTTTTTTTTTTTTTTTACTTCTCCTCACTGTGTTAAAGGCATTTGTGATTATTAAATTACTCCTGAGTAGAAGAATGCTTGTCTCCAAATGTACTCTGAAGTGTTTCAATAAAATGATCTCAAATGTTTATTCACTCAGCAAGTACTCACCCACAGCCATTCTGGACCTGATGCTGCACTAGCAGAGGGATAATGAGGTGGAGCAGACAGAGTCCCTCCCTATCCCCCAGGAGCTCATGGAGCAGAGGACAGGGGAGGTGGCAGATACATCTCATGACATAGCTCAGGGCCTGGCACCCAGGGACTGTTCAGGCAGTTTTTGCTCAAGAAATGAATGAATAAATGAATGAATGAATCAAAAACCAAACCCTTTGCCATCTAGTCAATTCCGACTCATGGTGGCCCCATGTGTTACAGAGTAGAACTGCACTCCATAGGGTTTTCTTGGCTGTAATCTTTACAGAAGCAGATCATCAGATCTTTCTCCTGTGGCACCATTTGAACCACCAACCTTTTGGTTAATAGTAGAGTACAAACCTTTTGCACCAATGAATGCATGAAAATAGAAAAACTAGAGCACTTCAGTGTTACAGGGCTAGGATTGAAACCGTGTGGGGTACAACAGGGGCATAAAAGAAGGATTGATTAATTCTACATGAGTATCATAAGGGAGGAACCCTGGTGGCACACTGGTTAAGCACTAACCTGCTAACCGAAAGGTCAGTTGTTTGAACCCACCAGCTGCTCCATGAAGAAAGATGTGGCAGTCTGCTTCCATAAAGATTCCAAAACCAAAACCATTATTGTCAAGTCAATTCTGACTCATAGCATCCCTATAAATTAAAAATCAAAAAACACCAAACCTGTTGCCTTTGAGTCGATTCTAACTCAAAACAACCCTATAGATTACAGCCTTGGAAATCACATAGAGTAATTCTACTCTGTTCTATAGGGTCTGTATGAGTCAGAATTGACTCAGTGGCAATGGATTTTTTTATGGAGCCAATTCTCAGATAAGAGCTGGCCCTAAAGAGAGGCAAAAGGCGATACAGGCAGAGGGAAGAGTTTGAGTTAAGATCCGTGTTCCTGAAAACTCGATGCACACATCCGCATGGCTCCCCGACCCCGCACCTGACACACACACTTCCTTAAGATCTTTGCTCATGTCTCTCTCATCCAAAAGGCTCCCCTTGACCACCCTGAAGGAGGGCACCCATCCCACTCTACCTCAAGCCAGTCTTTAGTCCTCTTCCTCTGCTTTATTTTTCTCCCATCCTGATATGTTTATTTGAATATTGTCTTGCCTCCCCTCTCCCCAATCAAAATGTAAGTTTCATAAGAGCAATGTCTAAAAGGGTGCCTGGCATATAATAGGGGTCAAAAGTTGAATAAATGAATGAGTGAGTAAATGAATGAGTGACTGAAAAAGCTCAGTGTGTTCTCGGCACTGCAGGAGGTTCAGTGCAGGGTATGGAGTGGAGGGTCTTAGTGGGATCCACTGACAGACAAGTCTGCAGGGTGGTTGGAGCCAGGGCCTCATGTGCCAGGTTAAGGAGCTGGACTTTGCTTTGAGGTGGTAACAGGTTGTTATTGGAGGGTGCTGAACTTGGGAGCAACATGGGCAGATTGGTATTTCGGGACCACTCTGGTGGAACTGTAGATGATGAATTGAAAGTGAGACTGCAGTAGGAAAAACACTCAGGTGGCTGGCTTAATGGTCCTGGCAAGAAATGTGGAGGATGGGGGCAAAGGAAGGGTTGTGGGAATGATGAGGTGGGCGAGTCAGACTAAAACAGAAATACATATTTGGAGGTAAAATCACTATGATTTAGGGGTTGATTAGAGGCAGAGGGTAAGGAGAAGAGGACTTGCTGCTGACTCCTCTATTTCTGGCTTGGCTGAGCAGATGGGTGATGCTGTCTGTCATTCACTGTGATGGGGATGCCATATTTGTCCACCCTGGGGGCACTGTGGAGGGGCCATAAGAGAAATACTTGTTCTAAAATGAATCCTTGGCTGAACATGAATTATGTTGCTTAAAAGCAACATCCAAATGTGGGTCTCATGTTTGGGGGCCCCCCGTTGAGCCCTGCTAATGCAGTTGGCAGAGTTGTCTTTAGATGAAATAAGACAAAATTTGCCCGTCTCCACTGACTGCTCATGCCAAGACTTCCAGCTTTAGCATGACATTCCCTTAGAGACAGCCATGTGGTAAGGGAAGGAGCATAGGATTTGAATTCAGAATAAATAGGTATGAGTCCCACCTCCAATTTGAATAAGCCTTGGGCAGGGCATTTGGTCTTTCTAAGCCTCTGTTTCCTCAACTGTAAAATGGGAATGATGATATCTGCCTTACAGAGATATAGTGAAGATACAGTTGTTGAAGGCATGTGGGCAAGCTCAGTAAACTGGAAAGGGCTATTCAGTGGAAAGTTCCCAGGAAAGGTTGTCATAGGTGAGAAGGCAGGAGTAGGCAGGCTGGCCTGAAGTACCTAAGTGCTGCTGGCAGAGGGAGAGGAGTTAAAGTAGGGAGCAGCTCTGGGCTGTGTAGCCTCTTCCTCAGACCCTTGGAGTGGGTCAAGTTGCAGCTGATGCCATTGGGGAGACCTAAGTCCCCGCCCACAATGTAGGATTCCTCACATGTCTACTCCATCCAGTCTCTGCTGACCTTTTCCAGAGAGGGCTGGGCTCCCCCATGCTCAGAGGGTTGTTGGGGCTCATCCCTTGGAAAATCTTGCCCTCAGAGAACCTCACCCAGGCCCTCATTCCTGTGACCCTCCTGAGCACCAGCCTCTCCTTTCAGTGACATCCAAACATCTCTGCACTTCCTCTCGGCTGACACAACCCCCAGCAGTTCCCCCTGCTCCCAACCCTTTCTACCCTGAATAAACCCTATAGCCCTAGCCACCTTACAGGACATTTTCTCCCTGGCCATCCTGTCTGAAACCTGGCTAACTCTGAAGAGACTTCTCCCACCCTCATACTCTTCCTAGCACCCTTTTCTGAGCCAGCTTGTACCCTTACTTCCCATCTCACCTCGGGCACCATCTTTTCCTGAAACTCCCTGAATACCGGGGTGATCTAAGTGTACCTTCCTTGGGTGGCCAGCTGTCAGGACACTGCTCACATCTGGTGAACTTTATTTGTTTCTGTATCTGTCTTGCCCACCAGACCAAGGACTTCTCAAGGACATGGGCTGTGTCTTGCTCACCATGTGTCCCAGAGCTCAACACACAGCCTGGCATGATGTGGCATCCACTGAGGGTGCCGAGTACCCCAGTCTGGTGAGGAGTGGGTGCACAGATGAAGGTGGTGCCTGAATATGGCTAGCAGTTCCTAGATAGGCCAAGGAGATGTCCAAGCCAGGCTGCAGGAATAACTTCCCTTCAGGTTTCCCAGGAGCCGCTGTCTCCCTCAGGCTTCTGTCACAGTGCCTCTCATGCGCGCTCCTGTTTTAACCCCATTCATGGGGCCACAGCCACATAATAGGATTGAGCAGACACTGACGAGGTCAATTTGACAATTTCATTAATCTTTTATTAAACATGAGTCCTGAGCTCCAGCCAGGCTTGTCTGTGCGCCATCCCCAGAACGTGCCTGGCATATTCCTGTCTCACATGCCTCTGCCAGTCCAGACGTGATTGTCTGATAATGCCAACAGCTACTGAGTGCTTCCTGGTACTGGACCAGATGCGGAACAAGTGCCTTCACCTCTCAGACCACCCTGAGGAGGTAAATGGGTTGTTATATGTCAAGTACTTAGAACAGTGCCTGCCCTGTGTTTAATGCTCTATATCATCATCATCATCATCTCACAAAAACCTTTGGAGGTAGAGATTAAGATTCCATTTTCCTAAGGAGGAAACTGAGGCTCAGAGAGGGTAAATGACATGCTCAGGTTCTTGTTCATGGGAACAAAGAACAGCAAACAGTGATATTGGAAAGGGAGAAAGGGGCTGAGTCCTGCAAAGCCTCTGTGGTTTTGAGGATTGGAGGTGATAATAGATTCGAGTGTGACTAGCACAGAACCTAGCACACAGTGCGTATGCAGTACAGGTTTGTTGAATGAAGGAAGGAAGGACTGAGTATGGGAAGCTTATAAACTGCAGCTCACTATGAGTTGGAATCAACTCAACAGCAATGAGTTTGGTTTTGGGTTTTTTTAGAATCTCAGGGAAGGGAGTGGTGAGCTTCCTAGAGGAGAAGGAAGGCCCTGAGTGAGACTGGAATATTTGGGATTCAGATTGAAGCTGGGAGGCAGAAGAGCATCACAGATGAGGGAATAGTGTAGATAGAGTGCAAGTGTGACTGGGAAAGAGGGACATGGTCCAGGAAGATGAGGCTGGAGTGCAAGGTGGAGGTCAGATCCTCAAAGGCCCTGAGGAGCTGTGGAAAGGTTTCCAGCAAGGAATTACATAATCCAATTTGCATTTTAGAAAGTCCATTCTGGCTTCAGTGTCGAGGATTAGAGCAGATTGTTAAGAGGCCGCTTCAGGGATCCAGAAAAGAAGAAATAAGGACTCTGGGAAAGAGTTGTGGCGGTGGGGAGGACCTGGAGGGGCTGGGAGAGCGATGCCAGGGATAGAGGGGCTGCATGATTCTGGACAAAGGCATGCTTGCTTTGGGGGTGGATGAGCTAGTGAGTGGGTTCAATACCAGGTCCAGGCAGGCACCACAGTGAGCACCTGTCCCCAGTGTAGACACCATACTGGGGCAAGCCTATCCCTGTGCTGTCTGGACCTGTTAATTAGTTGGAACAGATAGGGTGTTGAATGAGACCTTTCCTGACACAGCAAAGCCTGGTACTTGTCTCCATGACAATAAGAAGACAAGCTGCCTTTGAATACCAAAGGTTAATGGCTTCCCTGGTAAGGCCAGGGATGCTGGGTCCCACACACTCACACACATGGGAACTGACAGACTCTACAGAACAAGGAGAGGCCATCAAAGTGCTTGGCTAGTTTGCTGTAATGTCACTCATATCCCAGAGCCAGTCTTACCTCCGCCATGCAGCCTTTTCTGGCATCTCTGGCCCCCAGAGCTCTCCTCTTTTGCTGATCCCTGCTTAGCCATAAGCACCCTCAAGAGTGTGGTCCAAGCTTCGTAATCCTTCAGTCAACCCTGTGGATGCCAACCAAGGGCTAAGCCCATGCTGGGCCCTGAAACCCAGAGGTGAATCACCCAGGATCTCTGCCCTGGAGGAGCTCCAGTCAGGGGTGGAGGTGGGGAGACAGGCAGGTAGACAGACAAGGACATGTAGTGCCAAGAGTGGAGAGTGCCCCAAGGAGGAGAGATGAAGAATGTGTATGAGAAGATGTTCATCAGGGAAGGCTTTCCCAAGGAGGTGATGTCTGCACTGATCTTAAAGGATGCTCAGAAGCTCCATACTTTAAACCTCTATTGAAAAACTCCCTTGAGTCCTAATATTGCTCTTATATCTGGCTATAAAATCCTTAAGGGGGTAGGGGAATGCTGTCTTATTCATTCCACTAAGCACAGGGCCTGGAGCACTGTATGTATGTTGAATGGGAGAGAGTTCCTGGACAACCTACCCCACATTGGAGGGGAGGGGAGAAGGGGAGCAAGGGATGGAGAAGGAATGAATGGACTTTTCCCCAGGGAGGAAACCTTAAACCGAATCTGACCAGTCTCTCCCCTGCTGGAAAACCTTCCATGGCTCCCCATTGCCCTAAGACAAAGTTCACCTCTTGGCGGGAGCCGGAGACCTTTGCAATCTGGTATTTGATCAACAGCCAGCCTTCCTTTTTCTCACTTCCTTCCCTGCAAAATGCCCCACCCTACACCCTAGGCTCTGCATTTCTTGGATACCTCCAGACTGTTCCTACCTTCACACCTTTCCTCTGCCTGGAAAGTCTGTTTTAGCTGGTGAACACATCCTCAAAGTCATTCCATTTTCAGCTGTAGTAGGAAGTCTTCCCAGGAGAGCTTCACAGCTCTGAGCCCTGCACAGATCCTACTGTGGCCCCTGAAGCACCTTACCAGAGGCAGTATGGTAAAGTGGTGAAAGTGCATCCTCCGCAGTCAGACTGCCTTTTTGGAAGCTACAATCCTGGCTTCACTGTTAAAGTGCTGTGTGACCTTGGGCAAGTCTTTAACTTCTTGGTGCTTCTGGTGCCTTATCTGTGATATGGGGCAACAAAAGACCTATTTAATGCGTTATTGTAAGAACTAAAATATTTAATTATGCAAAGCTCTTAGAAGAATGCCTGGCAAGATAGCAAGTGCTTACTAAAAGTTAGCTATTGTTATTGATTTTTAATTTCAGAAGTAATAAAATGTAATGCAAAAAAAATTGACAAACAAAAAAGCTCAATGTTTTTAAAAAACAAGAAAAATACCACCACCACTAAATTAAATTAGATTAGCGTATGTCTTTCCAGTTTTCTATTCAATGTGCTTTTGTGTCTGTTGCATACCAACACCCATCCACCAAAAAATACACCACAACCCCCTCCCCCACCACAGACAAATATGACATCGGCTTTTTTAGTTTGCTTTCTTCACTTAACAAAATATACAAAGCCTTAGTAAACAGATACTATCTTTAATTGTTTTTGTAACCATGAAGCCTACCACTGAGCCTAGTATAAAATAGTCATTTCAGGAAACTTTGTGGAAGGAAAGGAGGAAGGGAAGCAGGAGGTCAGGCAGGCTAGGGGAATTTGGGAGAGTCATTGATCGCACAGCAGTTGTCATTGAGTCATTCCCTCATTTTCATGATAGAGACCCTGAGGTTTAAAAAGGGGAAGGAATTTACCTAAGTTCATACAGCAAGTCAGTGAGAGTGAGAGTAGAATCAGGCCCTGGCCTGTGCTCTTTCCCTCAGGGAACATGTAGTCACCCTGCCCTGTTCCTCCCAGAGCCCTCCTGGCCTCAGGTCAAGTCTCTTACCTCAAGGCCTGATCTGTAGCCAGGGCAGGGACAGCCTTTTCACCCTGGTGCTGCCTGGCTTCTTGGCCTCCCCCAGGCCTGAGTTTGCTGGAAAGGCTGGAGCCGCCTTCCCCAGACTAGGTCCCAAACAAGGACTGCAAGGAAGATAGAAAGAGATCAGACATTGGGGAAAAGCCACCAGCACCAGGGAAACTCATTTTCTGGGTTCCCAGCTGATGGCAGGTTACCTCTCAGAGGCTAGAGTATTTGGGAAGATTGTTTTCCTAAAGAAAGGAAGAGGCTTTAGACTCAGCCCTTCCAACTTGGAAGTCTGGTCTCATTCATGGAACAGGGTGACAGACAGTGATTGTATTAGCCTAGGTGTAGGCTTAAAGCTAGGTCTGCCTACAGCCAGGATCAGATCATGTAAGGCCTTTGAGGCCATGAACAGGGTTTGTAACTTGTGTGAGGAGAAACCATTGAATGATTTTGAGCAGGGGAATGACATGATCAAATTTATGTTTTGTGAAAACCACTCTAGTTCCTGTGTGGAAAAAAGAAGATAGGGGTGAGGGTAGAAACAGGAAGATCTGTTAGGAGGTCAATGCCATAATTAAGCAAAAGAAGATGGTGGCTTGGACTAAGGTGGTGGCAGTGGAGGTGGGGAAAAGTGGCTACACTGGAGATCTATTTTGAGGAAGAGGGATTTGCCGATGGACTAGATGAGGAGCTGTGAGAGGATGAGGAGTGTGTTTGTTTCCCAGGGCTCCTGTAACAAAATACCACAAAGCAGATGGCTCTAAACAAGAGAAATTTATTGTCTTAAACAATTTTGGAGACTAGTAGTCTGAATTCAGGGTACCAGCAGGGCCATGTTATCCCTGAAGGCTCTAGGGCAAGATCCTTTCTTGTCTCTCCCAGCTTCTGTTAGCCCCAGGCATTCCTTGGTGTGTAGATGTGTTTTCACATGGCAGCCTTCCCTCTGTCTGTCTCTCTCTGTGTCTCTTCTCCTTTTTTATAAGACACCACTCAGGGTGTCAGGGGATGAGACCCCAGACTAAAAGTTAATCAGAAAAGATTTTTTATTAAGCCAAGACAAAAACATTCATTCAAATGAGGGATCTGCCAGTGTTCAACTGGAGCACAAGAGACTAGCAGAATCCACTGAAATACAGTCAGGGAGTCTCCTATATACTATTACAGAAGGAAGTAAAGTTAGGAAAAATTCTGATTGGTTATTCATTAATACATCATTGTCAAAGGTGGGATTACAGAAGCGGAGACTTTAGGTTGATAGGTTTAAAGAGTTTTTGTTGACTAGTAACTGCTTAGTAATATGTGTGCTTTGTTGATTAGTTACTGCTCAATGACCATAGGGGGTTCACAGAGCGGTCACAGCGTATTTGCCAGACATTCATTTCTGGAAATTTAGAGGTTACATAAAGGCTCCTTGGATACATACTAACAGCAGTTGTTCTTGGCAGGCAGAACTGCCCTAACCAGTTCAATTTTCTGGCTCTACAGGTTTTCTACACAAAATGGATTTCTAGGCCTGGACCGCATCCCAGCTTCTTTTACTTTGGTCAAGACCTTATATAGTTTTAGGGTCTCTGTATCAGGGAAGATCTTTTCTTGTCTCTCCCAGCTTCTGTTAGCCTCAGGCATTCCTTGGTGTGTAGATGAATTTTCACTTGGCATCCTTTCCTCTGTCTGTCTCTCTGTCTCTTCTCCTTTTTTATAAGACACCACTCAGATTGGATTAAGACCCATCCTACCCAGTACAACCTCATGTTAACTGATAACATCTTCCAAGACCCTGTTTCCAAACAAGTTCATGTTCACAGGTACCAGGGTTTACGACTTCGACATAAATTTGGAGGAAACACAATTCAATTCATAGCAAGGAAGCAAGGAAGACCCCAATGTTTTTAGCCTAAACAACTGGAAGAATAGAGTGCCATTAATTGTGATGGGGTTTAATGTGGGAGATGCAGGTTTTGGAGGAAAGAACAGGAACTCTCTCTTGGACATGTGAGTGAGTGTAGCTAGAGAAGAGAAGAGGTTCTAGAACTAATCCCTCATGCCTTTGTGACCTTGGACAAGTCTCTCCAGTCTGAATCTTTAGTGAAAAAGGTAATACCTCATAGATTGCTGAGGGATACATGGGAGCAAGAAGGCACGCCATAAATTGCACGTGGCCTCTCCTTGGGTGTGATGCTCTCTCCCTCTGCCTCCACCTTTCCACCCCGACCCCCAGTCCCAAGTTTAAACAAAGCCTCTCGATCTGGTGTTCTGGTTCATTAAGGGTTTACTCTCCCCTTCCCACAGGGACAACTCATTTAACACAAATAGAATTTCACAGTTTTCAAAGTCATTTCACTATCTTGACCCCATTTAATCATCATAATGACTTTGAAAAGTAGGTATTATTATCCCCATTTTCCAGATGAGGAAAGTAAGGCTCAGAGAGGCTGGGTGATTTGTCCAAGTCCTCACAGCCAGAGAGTGGCTTAGCTGCTATTCAAATCCATTCACAGCATTTGACACATGTCCTGATACATTTACAGGGCACCAGGAGCGTCCCTACTTAGTCCCCACATTCAGAATCGTCAATGTGTCGGAATGTCTCTGCAGCCAGTCAGCTAAAGGCCAGAGCTTTAGCTGACTACAATTCAGTGTGAATTAGTAGGGCCAAGGCAGCCAGAGCAAAAAAAAAAAAAAAAGGGGGGGGGGCAGGGAGGGGCTTTGTGGCTGCACTGGAGGGTCCAGAACCGGGTCCAGGGTGGGGAAAGGACCAAACCTGGGGAAGGCTGCCCACTCTGGGCTCCAAGCTTCAAGAGGAAAAGAAACCTGAAACAGTGAGGTGTCCTGGAAAGGGTGGTCAGAAAAAGAATGAGGACTGTGCTTGGGAGGGTTCTATGGACCAGGCCTGATGTGTGTATCACCTTCACTTCCCCTCCGTTGGCCAGAACTCAGTCCCAGGGTGCATGCACCTGACAGGGAGGCTGGACAATGCAACCTCCCTGTGAATACAGGAAGAAGAGGTGAGCACAGATTATGGCCAGCACTAGCAGAATCTGCCCCAAAGGGGTTTAACAGCCACCCCCCTCCCCGGAAGGGCTGTGTGAGATGAGGGATCTGTCAGTAAGCGCCCAGTAACAGGAAAGAGGCTAGATGGTGACGGGATTCAAAGCAGCGTGCTGTGAGAATGGCTGAAACCAGAAGGGCTCTTTTGCCTGGAGTAGAGCAGAGCTAGGAACTGATCATGTTTCCTTGATCTCTGCAGAGCTCTCTGGAGAATAGGGAGCAGGTGCTTCTTGGAATTCCCAGAAGCTCATTCCAGTGATAGCCCAGGATCACAAAGGAAGATTGTGATGTCACTTGGACTTGAACTGTATAGTCTTCACCTCTGTCCCCAACTGGACTGAGAGAGATCCTTGGATACAGAGATGATATCTGATCAATTTGGGCTTGCTCGAGTCCAGCTTCTGCTGTCCAGCACAGTACCCAGCACATGCAAGCCCAGGGATGCTGTGGCACAAAGAACATGGGTTTTGATTCAAACAGACCTGAGTTCAACTGCTGTTTCCCCACACTCAAGCCATGTGATCTCAGGACTCCTATTTAACCTCTTTAAGCCTCAATTTCCTTATATACAAAGTGAGTTTAATCCATCTCATAAGGTTGTTGTGAATGTTAATGTTTGCGAATTGCCCAGCTTAGTACCTGGCACATAGTGGGTATGTAAATGCTGCTTCTTTTCTTCCTTCTACTTTCCACTATCCATGACCAATTCTGCCAGATCTGCAGACCAGAGCTGGGGTCAGAAAGGACACAATAATTCTGACACTCTGAGTGGTAACAGAGAGGGCGAAGCTGACTTGGCAAAGGGCCACCTTTGTGCTCCCCCAGTAGAGAGGGGTATACTCGATCCCACTAGGATCATTCACAGTGGCCCACCAGATGGGCCTTGAGGAAGAGCAGGTATGACTGGCTGCTTAGGGTTGAGGTCTGGCCACTGAGATGGACCAGTTAGAGGGTAGGCCTAGGAGCAGTCCTCACACCCAAGCTGCATTGGTCCTGAAGTCAGTCCGCAGTGCTGTGGCCCCTCACAGGGTGAGCAGGCGCCACACCAGGGAGATTGCCTCTGCTTGTCCCACCCAATCAAGCACAACCGGGAAGGGCTGCATTTTCAGCCCATCTGTTTCCTTTTGGCCACTGTATTGACTGCCTCCTCTGCTTGGCGGCCTCAAGCCAGGGACTTTCCAGGAGTGTGTAAATTAGGGGCCCCTGGGAGAGTGGGGAGGAACCCCCAAGGATGAAGACTTTGAGATGGGAGGCAGGGGCCAGGGCTACCGGACCATGCCGGCCACTCGCTCACCCCCAGGCCGCTTTCCTGGCTCTCGGTCAGTGCGCTGAGGCCAAGCATAGGACTGGAGAACCAGCTGTAGGAGTTCCCGCTTAAATGTCGGTGCAGCGCACACCAGTGGCTGTGGGATTCGGACAAGTCACCAAATGGCTCTCTGCTTCCGTTTTCTCATTTTTCTCAGATGAAGTAAATACTTAACTGCCCTTTGTCAGTAGGCTAAATTAAAAATAATAATTATGTTAATAATTTATATGTGTACAGGGATTTAGAACTAATGAAATACTTTTACATTATTTGATTTTCACAAGACTTTTTCAGGATCTCAAAAACCCCACAGTATCTCTTGAAGTAGATCAATAGCATCACTAGGGTTGCTGTCACCTCGCCCCGTGGGCTAGGCAGCTGGCGACCCCCTCCCACACCCAAATGGGCAGAAGGGCCAAGCCCCGCCCCACCTACGTGTAAGGCCAAGTGTTGAGCCGCACGGCCACCCCTCCGTTCCCTCTCCCATCGGCCAAGGCGGACACCTGCCTCTCCACCCAATGGCTGGTGCTGGGCCCAGCTGCCAGTGTCCTGACTGGCAGGTGACGGCTGGGTAGGGAGGCGTTAGGGAGGGGAAGGTGACTCGTTTACCACATTGGGTGTTGGATGACACTAATCCTAGTGACGCCACTGCCCTGGCTGCCCCTCCCCTCACTGCCGCCACTCCCGCTGCAGGCCCTGGGGTCATTTTGCTGTCACCCCCTCTGACAGTGCCAGAGAATGTGGTCTGCACCCTCCCCGCCAGTGATGCCACTGGAGTAGGTATTTTTATCCTTATTTTGCAGTTGAGGACACAAGTTCAGAGAAACCCACCTCTCTGACATGTCTGAGATCACACCACCGGTTAGAGACAGAGCTAAGATTTGAGCCAGATCTACCTGGCTGAAAACCCATGATCTTCCCACTTCTCCCCCTGGGAGAGTGTTGCTTGATAATTAAATCACAAAAGAAACATGGAAAACACAGCCCAGCCTCAGCACAACTTCTCTCTCCTCTTGACACTCACAGAGCACACCTGACCCCAGCGTCTTGATAATAGTGTGATGGGGGCAGGGCTGCTGAGCAGCAGAGGTGGGAAGTGAATTGTTCATTCATTCATTCAGCAAGCATTGCCTTGGGCCCCTATCATGTGTCTTGCTTGGTCTCCATGTTGGATTCTGATCTGTAACATGAACAAAAGTCGGCTATCCCTGGGTCACAGAATGGGATCAATATGCAAATCTCTTTGTCTCTGTGACATTATTTGTTGTCATGGGATTTCTCTGTTATCATGTCCTCAACAACAGAAAAAAATGCTACCTCCTTTCTCCACCATGTCATTTAGATGCACTATTCTTGTAATGTAAAGGCTACAGTTGTTGTATGCTGTTAACATACACCCTTTGGATGAGTGTTGGGAATAAACCTGCCTGCTGTGTAAGTGAGCAAGTGTGTGGGAGTGAGAGAGAGAGAAGGTGGATGCCAAGACGCTGGAATCCAAGGGAACATTACGGTTCCACTGGGGAAGGCATTTGGTGAACATTTATGAAGCATCGATTCTGTGCCCAGCCCTGTGCTAGGTACTGCAAATAAAAGAAGGTATCTGAGTCCTCCCCCTCAAGATGCTTACAGCCTAGTAGAGTGGCTCGACATCTACTTGCACAAGTGCAGTAGTGTGTCAAAGATGTTGGGATAGAGGACTGTGCAAGGTCTCTGACAAGGGAGGGAAATCTTTCCTGGATTGAGTTTAGATCAGGGAAGTCTTCCTGGAGGAGATGACTTTTTGCTGAGGCTTCAAACAGGAGCTTATCAGACATTCTGGTCATGAAGAGCATGCATGGAAGAGGGGGCTGCATGATCAAAAACAGGCACATGTTCTTTGCTTAAAACACCATGGTCTCAGGGAACATCTATCTCAATTGGCATAACATAGTTTATGAAGAAAGTGTTCTACATTCTACCTTGGTAAGTAGTGTCTGGGGTCTTAAAAGCCTGTGAATGGCCATCTAAGATACTCCACTGGTCCACCCTTCGGGAGCAAGGGAGAATGAAGAAAACCAAAGACACAAGGGAAAAATTAATCCAAAGGACTAATGGACCACAACTACCATGGCCTCCACCAGACTGAGTCCAGTACAACTAGATGGTGCCTGGCTATCACCACTGACTGCTCTGACAGGGATCACAATAGAGGGTCCTGGACAGAGCTGGAGAAGGATGTAGAACAAAATTCTAACTCACAAAAGAAGACCAGACTTACTGGCCTGACAGACTGGAGAAACCCCAAGAGTATGGCCCCCAGACACCCTTTTAGCTCATTAATGAAGTCACTCTTGAGGTTCACCCTTCAGCCAAAGATTAGACAGGCTCATAAAACAAAACGAGACTAAAGGGACACAACAGCCCAGGAACAAGGACTCGAAGGCAGGAGGGGACAGGAAAGCTGGTAATAGGGAACCCAAGTTTGAGAAGGGAGAGTGTTGATATGTTGTGGCGTTGTTAACCAATGTCATAAAACAATATATGTACTAACTGTTTAATGAGAAACTAGTTTGTTCTGTAAACCTTCATCTAAAGTGCAATTAAAAAAAATTAAAGCACAATTAAAACACACACACACATACACACCATGGTGGATTCAAGGAATTTGAAGCAATTTGGCTTGGCAGGAGGAAAAAGAGGTGAAGGCTGGGTGTCATTTCAGAGAGAAGGTTGCAGTGCTTGGGAAAATGCAGACGGACCATTGAGGATGAATTTGGGCTTATATGCCACTTTGGAAAGCTCTCTCACTTCTCTGCACCCCATTTTCTTAATCTGCAAAATAAGGATAATGATATTTACCTCACAGTTAAATGGTGAGAATAAAATAAGGTAATGACTGTAAAGTGCCTTCATGGTTCCTAGCACATAGCAGGTGATCAGTAAATTTTCCCTGCCTATCAGTCCAGAAGCTATATCTGAGACTATAGGCCTCAGCCAGGTCTGGGTTTAGAGTGGCCTAGATCTCAAGAAAGGAGCCCTGGTGACATAGTGGTTAAGCGCTTGGCTGCTAACTAAAAGGTTGGCAGTTTGAATCCACTAGGCACTCCGTGGTAGAAAGATGTGGCAGTCTGCTTCTGTGAGGATTACAGTCTAGTAAACCCTATGGGGCAGTTCTACTCCACCCTATAGGGTCGCTATGAGTTGGAATCAACTCAGTGGCAATGGGTTTGGTTTTCTGGTTTAGATGTCAGTATGTAGAGGTCTAGGCTGTCCCTGAGTGGCACAAATGGCTAAGCACTCAACAACTAGCAGAAAGGTTGGCAGTTCAAACCTACCCAGAGGTGTCTTGGAAAATAGGCCTGGCAATCTGCTTCTGAAAGGTCACAGCCTTGAAAACCCAACAGAGCAGTTCTACTATGCACACAAGGGGTTGCCACTGAGTCGGAATGGACTCGATAGCAAGTAACAGCCACAACAACAACAAGGTGTTGAGGAAGGCATCTCCAGTGAGCAAGTGAAAGTAAAGATGTGACTTGACTGGTAGGCAGAGCCAGGCTTCTGGGTGTCCCATGTGCATGAGTGAGACATGTGAGTCCAGAGCACACACTGGCTTGTCTTGATTCCCAGATGGGCAGGTGCAGTGGGGGAAGGGGAAGGGACAAGACTGGGGAGGGCAGGCAGGAGAACCCTCAAGGAACTATCACTGGGCAGTTGCCACCACCTTCTTCATGGTGGTGCAGTTGTTCCCTGGATTTTGAAAGGCCCTCCCTGGGATGCAGCCTAAACTAGCTCTGCTTTGAGCTCTGTCACATTAGCCAGAGCCTGTGAATCACCCGTTGGGCCCCAGATGCTGCCTGAACAGGTCTGGAAACTGAAATGTAAATGCTCTTCCCCTCACCTTAGGCCTCAATGCTTCTTTAGTCTGCTGGTTTCCATTCAGATAAGCATCTCCTGACTTGTCTTGGATAGTCCGCTCCATTTCCCAGACTTCCTTGATAAGCCCCTCCCCTCTCTGGGCTATAGTTTCCCTGTTTGAAAAATGGGGGCCATCTGTAAAAATGGCATGCTCTACAGGCCATCTCTCCATCGTAAATGTGAATTAATTCTGGGAAGGCCTAGTCTCAGAGATAGCAAGGCCATTTTGCTGAGCTTGATTCAGGTCCCTCCTCAGCATTCCTTCCTTCATCCAACAAATAGTTTCTGAGTATTGACTGTGCAACACATACTCTTCCAGTGGTGGATAGATATCCCAAGTTCCTGCCCTTGTTGAGCTTATGTTCTAGTGGGAGAGACAGACAATAAATAAGTAAACAAGTCAATATATAGTATGATTTCAGCTAGTGTTAAGGGTTCCCACCCACTACCATTGAGTCAGTTCTGACTCGTAGTGACCCTATAGGGCAGAACTGCCCCATGGGGTTTCCAAGACTGTAAATCTTTAGAGAAGCAAACTGCCACATCTTTCTCCCATGGAGCAGCTGCTAATTTTTAATGAGATTGTCTCTGGTATTTCATGATTCAGTATGAAATTTGTCCTTACATTAAGAGATATTCTTTATGGGGAAGTGCCATCCATTTTTAGTTTACTCATTTTTAAAAAATCATGAATGTCATGGTAAACACAAAGAAAGTTAACAAACCAACTCATAAAAATAAAGACGAAAAACATAAAGTCTCGGCAAAAACAAAACCTACAAAAACAAAAGAAATGAAAAAAAAATCCACAAACAAAAGTAACTCAGCACAAGAGAGTAAGAAGAACAAAGAAACCTTCAGCACCACAAAAAAAAGCACTACAAATGACAGCAACAAACTCACATCTATCAATAATTACACTGAATGTAAACGGACTCAATGCACCCCTAAAGAGACGGAGAGTGACAGAATGGATAAGAAAACAGGATCCATCAATATCCTGTGCACAAGAGACACACCTTAGAAACAAAGATGTGAATTTATTAGAAGTCAAAGTTTGGAAAAAAATATATCAAGCTAACAACTACCAAAAAAGAGCAGGAATGGCAATTCTAATCTCAGATAAAATGGACTTTAAAACAAAATCTACCATAAAAGACAAAGAAGGACACTATATAATGATTAAGGGGACGATCCATCATGAAGACATAACCATAATAAACATCTATGCACCCAATGACAGGGCTCCAAAATACATAAAACAAACTCTAACAACACTGAAAAGAGAAACTGACAGTTCCACAATAATAGTAGGAGACTTCAACACACCACTCTCAGTAAAGGACAGAACACCTAAGAAGAAACTCAGCAAAGATACAGAAGACCTAAAGGGCACAATCAGCCAACTGGACCTCATAGACATATATAGAACACTCCATCCAACTGCTGCAAAGTACACATTCTTTTCCAATGCACATGGAACTTTCTCCAGAATACACCACATCTTAGGCCACAGAGAAATCCTCAACAAGATCCAAAACGCTGAGATAATTCAAAGTATCTTCTCTGACCACGATGCAATCAAGGTAGAAATTAACAATAGAAAGAGCAAGGGAAAAAAATCAACTACATGGAAACTGAATAATACCCTGCTTACGCATCAGTAGGTAATAGAAGAAATCAGAGATGGAATCAAAAAATTCCTAGAATCAAATGAGAATGAACACACATCATACCAAAACCTTTGGGACACAGCAAAGGCACTCCTCAGAGGACAATTTATGGCAATACATGCACATATCAAAAAAGAAGAAAGGGACAAAATCAAAACATTAACTACAGAACTCAAACAAATAGAGAGAGAACAGCAAAAAAAGCCCACAACCACCGGAAGAAAGGAAATAGTAAAGATCAGAGCAGAAATAAATGAAATAGAGAACAGAAAAACAATAGAAAGAATCAACCAAACCAAAAGTTGGTTCTTTGAAAGAATCAGTAAAATCAACAAAACACTGGCCAGACTGACAAAAGAAAAACAGGAGAGGACACAAATAACCCAAACAAGAAATGAAATGGGGGACATTACAACAGACCCAACTGAAATGAAAAGGATTATAACAAAATATTACGAAAAACTAGACTCCAACAAATTTGAAAACTTAGAGGAAATGGATAAATTTCTAGAAACACACGGCCTACCCAACTACAACAAAGTATGTTGAAAGTCTGAACAGACCCATAACAAGAGAAGAGATTGAAAAAGTAGTAAAAAAAACTCCCAACCAGAAAAAGCCCTGGCCCAGATGGCTTCACTGGAGAATTCTACAAAACATTTACAGAAGAGCTTGTACCAGTACTACTCAAGCTATTTCAGAGCATAGAAGAGGAAGCAACACTTCCAGATTCATTCTATGAAGCCAGCATAATGCTGATACCAAAACCTGGCAAAGACATCACAAAAAAAGAAAATTACAGACCAATATCTCTCATGAATATAGATGCAAAAATTCTGAACAAAATTCTAGCTGATAGAATTCAGCATTATATCAAAAAAATAATACACCACGACCAAGTAGGATTGATGACAGGTATGCAAGGATGGTTTAACATTAGAAAATCAATCAACGTAATCCACCACATAAATAAAAGGAAAGAAAAGAATCACGTGATCGTCTCAATTGACACAGAAAAGGCATTTGACAAAGTTCAACACCCATTCCTGATAAAAACTCTCAATCAAATAGGTATAGAAGGGAAATTTCTCAACATAATAAAAGGTATCTATGCAAAACCAACAGCCAACATCATTCTTAATGGAGAGAGGCTGAAAACATTCCCCTTGAAAACAGGAACAAGACAAGGATGCCCTTTATCACCACTCCTATTTAACATTGTGCTGGAAGTTCTAGCTAGAGCAATAAGGCAAGAAAAAGAAATAAAGCGCATCCAAATTGGTAATGAAGAAGTTAAACTGTCCCTGTTTGCAGATGATATGATACTATACATAGAAAACCCTAAAGACTCCACGAGAAATCTATTGGAACTAATAGAAAGATTCAGCAGAGTAGCAGGATACAAGATAAACATTCAAAAATCAGTTGGATTCCTATACACCAGTAAGGAGCAGGATGAAAAGGAAATCAGGAAAACAATACCATTTTCAGTAGCCCTTAGAAAGATAAAATACTTAGGAATAAATCTGACCAGGAATGTAAAAGACCTATACAAAGAAAACTACAAAACACTGCTGTATGAAACCCAAAGGGATCTACATAAATGGAAAAACATACCATGCTCATGGATGGGCAGACTCAACATTGTGAAAATGTCAATTCTACCCAAAGCAATTTACAAATACAATGCAATCCCAATCCAAATACCAACAACATTCCTCAAAGAGATGGAAAAACTAATCATTAACTTTATATGGAAAGGGAAGAAGCCCCGAATAAGTAAAGCACTACTGAAGAAGAAGAATAAAGTTGGAGGACTCACACTACCTGACTTCAGAACCTACTATACAGCCACAGTAGTCAGAACAGCCTGGTACTGGTACAACGTCAGATATATTGACCAATGGAACAGAATTGAGAACCCAGATGTAAATCCATCCATTTACGGTCACCTGATCTTCGACAAGGTCCCAAAGTCCATCAAATGGGGAAAAGACAGTCTTTTTAACAAATGGTGCTGGCAAAACTGGATATCCATTTGCAAAAAAATGAAACGGGACCCATACCTCACGCCGTATACAAAAACTATTTCAAAATGGATCAAAGACCTGAATATAAAGCCTAAAACTATAAAGTTCATAGAAGAAAAAATAGGACCAACAGTTCAGGCCTTAATACATGGCATTAACAGGATACAAACCATAACCATCAACACACAAAACCCAACAGATAAGCTAGATAACTGGGAGCTTCTAAAAATCAAACACCTATGCTCTTCAAAAGACTTCACCAAAAGAGTCAAAAGAGAACCTACAGACTGGGAAAAAATTTTTGGACAGTACAAGTCAGACAGAGGTCTAATCTCCATAATCTACAGGCAAATCCAACACCTCTACAACAGACAAATAATCCTATTAAAAAATGGGCAAAGAAAATGAACAGACACTTCACCAAAGAAGACATTCAAATGGCCAACAGACACATGAGGAAATGCTCGCGATCACTAGCCATTAGAGAAATGCAAATTAAAACCACAATGAGATACCATCTCACCCTGGCATTACTGGCACGAATCAAGAACACTGGAAATAACAAACGTTGGAGGGCTGCGGGGAGATGGGAACACTTATGCACTGCTGGTGGGAATGCAAAATGATACAACCATTTTGGAAAATGATATTGCGTTTCCTCAGAAAGCTAGAAATAGACATACCATTCGATGCAGCAATCCCACTCTTAGGAATATATCCTAGAGAAATAAGAGTCGTCACTCGAATAGACACATGCACACCTATGTTCATGGCAGCATTGTTCACAATCGCAAAATGATGGAAACAACCTAGATGCCCATCAACAGATGAAAGGATAAACAAACTATGGTACGTACACACAATGGAGTACTATGCAATGAGAAAAGAACAACAATGAATCTGTGAAGCATCTCATAACATGGATGAAACTGGAGGACATTATGCTGAGTGAAATAAGTCAATCACAAAAAGACAAATATTGTATGAGACCTCTATTGTAAAAACCCATGAAAAAGTTCACACACAAAATGTGACAATCTTTGTTGGTTACCAGGGATGGGAGGGGTGGGGGGGAAATACTAAATAGGCAATAGATAAGTGGTATCTTGGGTGAAGGGTGAGACAGTACACAATACAGGGGAAACTAGCACAACCTGTACAAGGAAAGGTCATGGAAGCCCCATAGACACATCCAAACTCCCTGAGGGACTGAATTGCTGGGTGGAGGGCTGTGGGGACCATGGTCTCGGGGAACATCTAGCTCACTTGGCATGACACAGCTTATAAAGACAATGCTCTACATTCTACCTCGGTGAACAGTTTCTGGGGTTTTAAAAGCCTGTGAGCGGCCATCTAAGATACTCCACTGGTCTCATCCCTTCGGGAGCAAGGGAGAATGAAGAGAACAGGATACAAGGAAAAGATTAGTCTAAAGGACTAATGGACCACAGCTACCAAGGCCTCTACCGGACTGAGTCCAGTACAGCTAGATGGTGCCCGGCTACCACCACTGACTGCTCTGACCAGGATCACAACAGAGGGTTCTGGACAGAGCTGGAGAAGGATATAGAGCGTAATTCTAACTCACCAAAAAAAAGACCAGATTTACTGGCCTAAAGGAGACTGGAGAAACCTCGAGAGTATAGCCCCCAGACACCCTTTCAGCTCAGTGGTGAAGTGACCTCTGAGGTTCACTGTTCAGCCTGGGAGTGGACAGCCCCGTAAAACCAAATGAGACTAACGAGATACAGGAGTCCAGTGACAAGGGCCAGAAGGCAGAAGGGGACAAGGAAGCTGGTGATAGGGAACACAAGGTTGAGTAAGGATATTGTTGATGTGTTGTGAGATTGTTAACTATTGTCATAGGGCAACATTTGTAGTAACTGTTAAATGAGAAACTATTTTGTTCTGTAAGGCTTCATCTTAAGTGAGAATAATAGCACAATTGGAAGAGCGTAGTCAATGTCACTGAACTGTGTATGTAGAAATTTTTGAAACGGTGTATCTTTGGCTATGTGTATTTTCACCAAAAAAAAAAAAAAAAAGGTTGAGAATTTAGAGGAGTAATATGTTGTGGGGTTGTTAACCAATGTCATAAAACAACATGTATACTACTGTTTCATGAGTAACTATTTGTTCTGTAAGCCTTCACCTGAAGTACAATAAAATATATATAAAAAAAATAGTCAATAAGAAATAGGATGCTGATTTCCTGGAGAGAGAATAATTATTGAATAGAATATTTTAAAATATTTATGAAAAGATACTTTTATAAATTTCATTTTTTCTGTAAAAAAAAATCATGAATGAGTGTTGCATTTTGTTAAATGGCTATGACTTTTTTCATTTGATCCATTTCGTTTCACTATTATACAGCAGTAAGTCATCCCTACATTCTTAGTATGAACCTTCTTGATCTTGCTGAATTTGATTTGTTAGCATCCTTCCTTCTATAAACATGAGAGTGATTTGTTTATAGTTTTAGTATCAAGCTTATTTAACTTAATAAAAATTTTGGTGTAGCTTCCCCTCTTTTTATATGCTTTAGAACAGATATATGGTATAAGAACTATCTGATCTCAAATATTTGAAAAACAAATGCCCATAAAACTTTCTAAGCCAAGAGTCTTTTAGGAGCCTTTTGTAATTGTTCATTTTCTTTCATGGTGACTCAGTTTCCAGAAACTTATCCCTTTTATCTTTACAGCCTCATCTCTTATAATTAAAAACAAAACAAAACTCTGTTGTTATATTCATTTTGTTTTGTTGGTTTGTGTTTGTTACTTTTTCCTTAATTTTATTTTGTCAAAGAACGAGTTCTTGGATTTCTTTATCAATTCTATTGTTTTTCTGTTAGCTAATTTATTCATTTATATATTTACTATTTCTTTCCCATTGTTTTCCATAGGTTTCTTTGTGGTTCGCTTTTCAAATTATATAGTCGAAGGCTTCATTATTTTTTTCTCCATCTTTCCTATTTAATGAAGAATGCATTTGAACATAAGATTTGCTCTTTGAGTATAGCTTTGGAATCATTCCAGTAGTTTGATAGATTGCTTTATTATTTTCATTATTTTCTAAATATTTTATAATTGTATTTTTTTAATTCTTTGACCTAATACTTTTAGAAAAGTGATTTTAATCTTCATGTGGCAGTTATTGCAGCTGTTTCTGTTGCTGAAACATCATTACTAATTTCTGGTTTTAGCCTTCGTGGTCAAAGAATGAAAACTGTATATATTTATATTATCTGGAACTTGTCAGATTATTCTGTGTTTGTAGCATGCAATCTTGTCACATCATTAATTCAGCCTCAGTAATTGCTTTATTCAAATATTTCCTTATTTATTTTTTCCTTTAGTATTTTATTTATCTGTTTAATATTTAACACATAGAAAATAATGTAGGTGCATACATATGTAAGTTACAAAGCACAGACATATAATGCACACCTGTGAACTCACCAGTCAACCCAAGAACTAGAACATTAGCAATAACTTCTATTTATCAGTGTACCATCACTTCGCTTATCCTCAGAGGTAACAACTATCCTTAATTTTGTGTTTTTTATTTCCTTGCTTTTTAAATATCCTTTTTTATCACCTATGTATGAATGTCTAAAACAGAAAGCTACCTAATAGATTTTTTATTTTCATCTGTGCTTGCTATGTAGCTTCCTGATACTTTTTCTGTTGCTTTCTCCTTGAAGTTCTAGTACTTACTGCTTTAAGTATTTGGATGTTTTGTTGGTCTCAGCAGGTTCGTTACTGTTAAATCTTTAGTGTGGATTTTGCCTTTCATCACTTTAACATGACCAACCTCTTCCTTGTTAAATGATTTTTGCGTTGATTTCTACTTTGTTATTAACCAGCATCACCTCTGCTTTCTCTTTAACTGCGTTTACCTGAAATATTTGGGAGCTTAATTTTTAACCTTATTGTGTAATTTTGCCTGAAATACAGCAGATGGTAATGTTTAAGAAGTTGTGCTCTGAGATCAGACTGGGCTTCAATCTCCATTCTATTCATTAGCTGCTCGACCTGGGGCAGGATATTTACGTCAAACCTAAAGTTGTCTCACTTGTAAAATGGGGAAAATATTTCTATCTCATATGGTTGTTGCAAGCATTGAATGAGATAATCCATGTGAAATGCTTAGCACAGTGCTCTGCAAGTGGCAAATATGTAATAAATGTTAACTCTATTTATTAGATTTTATCTCTTGTAAGTTGTACATAATTTAATATTTGCATTTTAGCCTGAGGATTTTTGTTCTTCAAAAGAATAATTTAAACTGTTTATAATCATTTCATAGCTGATCTAGTTGACCTTAATTCTGTCACCCAATTTTACGTTTTCTCTCCTTTATACGTTTTTTTTCTCTATTTTGCTTTATAGACTGTATTTCCTTTGTTTATATCTTTTGTGTTAATTTAGAAGTTAAAAATTCTCTTTGTAATTTAATTCTCTAATGCATTTCTTAAAATGTATGATATACAGTTACACTTCTCTAATGATTATAGTCAAGAACAAAGGAATAATTTTTTACTTCTCTTTATACAACACAGAATTTCATGTGCTTTTCTTTTCCTTGCTATTTCCGTCAACATTTGATAACTCTTTCTTCTGATGTCTAGTGCTAAGGAAAAATCTGAGACCAGTTTGATTTTTGTTCATAAATTTCAACTTGTTTTCCTTCCTGGATGTTGATGCAATATTTTCTTTATCCCTGAAACTCATTTTGCCAAGATCGAGCTAGTTATGTGGTTTTTTTTGTTTTTTGTTTCATTAATATTGCTGAGAACATTGATCTCTTTTGGGCTTTTGACTTAAATTGTATTAGCTTTATTTTCCTTATATTTTTGTTTTAATTAAGTAGATTTCTTTTTCTAGTATGTATTTTCCACTTTTATTTCTATTATATGTTCCCCCGGGAGTATTGATAATTCTTAGACTCCATTTTCAGTCTTCTGTATCTATCATCTTCTTTCTCATCCTTTTCATCTCTGACTTTGTCCTCTGTATTTTTAGAGAGGTGCTCAAATTTGTCCTCATCATTGATTCAGTGTTCTGCAGTATCAGTTCTGTTCCTTTCTCACTCCCATGAGAATTTTAATTTGGTATTTTATTTTGTGTTAACTTCTTCTCCTATTTTCGTCAGGCTTCTTTGCGTTTCTGCCTTTCCTCATCCTACCTCATGCTCTTCTTAGAAACCAAGTCCTCTTACGTCTTTTGAAGGATACGAAGCAGGCAGTCTCTGAAATGTTCTCAATTTCTTCTCAAACTTTGCTCTTTCTCCAAGCCTTTAGGGCAATGTTACCTTTTTGTTGTTTTGTAGTCTCTTTTCAAAGACCCCATCTTTTTCTTTCTTTGGAGATTTTGTTTTGTTCTATTGTCTTTGAATAGAGTGGGGTCTACTCAGAACTGCCATTTATAAACATGATGCCTGGAAGCCTCGCACTCTTAACCCCTTCACAGTGGGATGTGTCACTTTCAGATTTAGACCCAAAGTGCAAGTTGACATGCCCATCCCAGGTGCGTTTGTGGGGGTTAGTAACAGGGTGATTTCACTTGCCTTTGGCTCTTCTCCAGGGCCAACTTCTGGATTTGCTGACTATAGATTAGATGCAGTTTGTAATTCTTCCTTACCTAGTGTAGTGCCTAAGAAGCCCTTTCCCCCCAGCACGCATTACTTCCAATGTGCTTCCTGGCTTACCCTTATTTACAAGGCTTCTCCTTAAGTGTGTAAGTGTTCCTGGATGCCAGCCCTTCCTCTGCTTCCTGTTGTGCTGCATGCTCAGGGTTGCTGTTTCTGAATGAGTGTTAAAAAACAGAAAGAAAGAAAGAGAGAAATAAGGGAACAGAGGGTTGGGGAAGGGGAGGGCAGTGTGGGACTCAGGCCTTGGCTGGCTCAGAAAATAGGTTCTCTGCACTGGTGGACTCATGCTTTTCTGTTTGGCACATCCTAAAACTGGAAACAAGATGTGCAAGAAGTTAAGTCTTTTCCCACATTTTGGGAGTAGGATATTCAGATGCTGGAGCCCTGAGATTATCCCACCCCAAAGTTGGACATAATTTATGGTGTTATTGTCGATTTTTGTTATTTTGTGTGTCTTCATGAGACTTCTAATAGGAAAAAGGAAGGTGCCATGTTAGGTATTACTAGTTTGCTACCACATTAATAGCCAAACATGTCAATGAAAGATTATTTTATTTTATTTATTGTTTTATTCATTCATTCAACTCTGGGAAATAATATCATGTCTACTTCCTCCACTAGAGTGAGAATTTGGAGGCTATGGAGTTTTCTCTTTCTACCCCCTAACCCAGCACTGGAAGTGGCATCTAATGAGTGTTAATAACTATTTGGTAAATGTATGATAACCTAGTACAAAACAGGGCAGAGAACAGACCCCCCCACCCCAGCATATAATTAAAGGATATTTTGAAGTCTTAGGGTTAATCATCATCAAGTATACTACACATTCAAATGTGTAATGTACTTTAACAGCTATTATCTAATTTAATGCTAAAAACAACCTGGAATTAGGCAAGACAGATATTATTATTCTCGGTTTTCAGAAAAAGAAACTGAGACCCAAAATAAAGGAGAGACCTGCCCATGGTCACACAGAGAGTCCCAGGTAGAACCAAGAACCAGGGCTCCGTCCCTCACAGGGTAGGTGCTCTCCTCTTGATCAGTTGCTTCAACTTAGATCTGGTCATGTGGTGAGAAGAGAAGCAAGAGAAGTCTGAAGGGGCCAGAGAAGCCCTTCTGGAGGACTGGGGCTGGCCCTTGAAGGTGGGGAGGGACAACAGAGAGGAACATCCCAAGCTGGGGGCAGCTTGAACAAAGACATGGATGTGGCCAAAGGGTCATGAGGAGATGGACCAAAGACCCCAACCACTCCTGGGCTTAGGGGTGAGTGCAAACAGTAAAATCCTCTCAAAAGATTCACACCTACACTTTAGCTAGGAGTCTTGATCTCAGCTACCCCCTGATACCACTGCCCTTTGACTAGCATTTTATCCCCACTGAGATGGAGGAAGGTGAAGGGACAGAACAACGATAGTGAGGCCAGACATACCTGGGCTTAAAAGCTGAATCCTCTACTTACTGCAAGACTTGCCTGGACAGGTTTCATCATCTCCCTGAGACTCAGTTTCCTCCCATGTGTAAAGGCGATATTAATGCTGTACTTCTTGTGCTTTGTTTTTTAATGCTGGACTTACTGAGTTTAATGAAGATTAGATGAGATAAAGTATGTGAGGTCCGTGGCATATAGTAGGTGATAAAACCTCTTAGTTCCCTTCCTTTCCTTCTGGGCTCTTTTGTGGCATATAATAGATGACCCCACGCACTGGACTTTCAATGAACCTTGGAAGGCAGCAGGGTGATGTGCAGACAAGCTAGCAGTAGGACAGGACCAGCCCAGCTCTCCTCCCTGTCAGGGCGACACGCGGCATTTCCCAGAAAGGGAATCAGTTCACGTTTCCCTCCTCTGAACACTGAGGCTAATTTCCTCATAAGCGAAGCCCTTGGCAGCTGAGCCTCTGCATATGGCGGACTCCGTGGCTTGCTGTCAGAGCAAAGCCCTGTACTCCATGCAAACGCTATGCATTTTAATTGTGCTCCAGCAACCCTTCCCTAGCTAGCTAGCCCAGAAGAAAAGTACAAATGTGTGTCAGGAGTAGTCACTGTCAGCTGGGGAAACCAGCACAACTTGTACAAGGAAAGGTCATGGAAGCTCCATAGACACATCCAAACTCCATGAGGGACTGAACTGCTGGGCAGAGGGCTGTGGGAACCATGGTCTTGGGGAACATTTAGCTCAACTGGCATAACAGTTTGTAAAGACAATGTTCTACATTCTACCTTGGTGAGTAGCATCCGGGGTCTTAAAAGCCTGTGAGCAGCCATCTAAGATATTCCACTGGTCTCACCCCTTCAGGAGCAAGGGATAATGAAGAGAACAGGATACAGGGAAAAGATTAGTCCAAAGGACTAATGGACCACAGCTACCACAGCCTCCACCAGACTGAGTCCAGTACAGCTAGATGGTGCCTGGCTACCACCACTGACTGACCGGGATCACAACAGAGCATCCTGGACAGAGCTGGAGAAGGATGTAGAGCAAAATTCTAACTCACACTGGCCTGACAGACTGGAGAAACCCTGAGAGTATGGCCCCCGGACACCCTTTTAGCTCAGTGGTGAAGTCACTCCCGAGGTTCACCGTTCAGCTGGGGATTGGACAGCCCTGTAAAACCAAATGGGACTAATGAGGCACAGCAGTCCAGGGACAAGGACTAGAACACAGGCGGGGACAGGAAAGCTGGTGATAGGGAACCCGAGGTTGAGAAGGGACAGTGTTGACCTGTCATGGGGTTGTTAACCATTGTCATAGGGCAATATGTGTACTGACTGTTTAATGAGAAACTATTAGTTCTGTAAACCTTCATCTAAGGTACAAAAAAAAAAAAAAGAATTATCTATGTGAGATCAAATTGACAATAGCAACTCAAAAGGTTTGATGGGAATCCTAGGGGACAATGAGTTGAAGATAAGGGTGATGAAATAATTTGGAAAAGGATAGTAAGAATAGCAGCACAACTGGAAGAATGTAATCAATGTCACTGAATTGTAAATGTAGAAATTTTTGAAATGGTCTAACTTTGGCTACGTATATTTTCACAAAAAAAAAAAAAAAAAGATCCTCCAAGGTCAAGAAGGGAGAGTGTTGACATGTTGTGTGATTGTTAACCAATGTCATAAAGCAATATGTGTACTGACTATTTAATGAGAAACTATTAGTTCTGTAAACCTTCATCTAAGTACAGTAAAAAAAAAAAAAAAAAAAAGGAGTAGTCACTGTCAGAGGGAGCCTGGACGGCTGGGTAACTTGCTCCAATTTCATAGCCTGCCCCTCCACTCCAGGCACTGTGCCCAAACAGCCGGATTCCTGGGAGCCAACATGGAGGGACTCTGTCAGCAACATGCAGGCATTTGGTAGAATCAAGGAGCCCTGTTGGCGCAGTGGTTAAGCGCTTGGCTGCTAACCAAAAGGCCAGTGGTTCAAACCAACCAGCTGTTCCACAGTAGAAAGATGCGGTAGTCTGCTTCTGTAAAGATTTACAGCCTCAGAAACCCTATGGAGCAGTTCTACTCTGTCCTAGAGGGTCGCTATGAGTCAGAATTGACACGAAGGTAGTGGGTTTGGTTTTTTGGTTTACTGTGTGTGAAACTGTGCTGGGCACCTTCTTGGTGGAGGCAAGGGGAAGGGAAAGGGGCATGGAGGAACTAATAGTACAGTACAATGAGAGTATCTTAATTTGGTTTATGCCAGAAGCAGACCTTGAGACAAGGATTTCTGTACAAGTAGTATTTTGGCAAGTGAGGAAACAAAACACCACGAGGGAGTAGGAAATAAGACAGAAAAGGGAAGGAAGCCAGAAAAGGGCATGTTAGTGAGAAGGTTACTGTTGTGAGCAACTGAGGCTCAATTCTGCAGGAAGAGGCAATTCTAGCTCCTAACAGTTGTGAAGGATTTGGGATCAGCTGAACCATAGTCCAAATGCTGCTCCCCTATTCATTTACTCTGTGACTTTAAGCCAGTTACTCAGCTTTTCTGAACCTTAGCATTCTCGTTTGTAAAACAGGGATAATAACATTACCTTACAGGGGAGTTGTGAGGATGAAGGGATGCTGGACACACAGTAGGTGGGACTTGAGGCCAGAAGATCCAGTTGCAGACCCTGTTCTGACCCTTCTCACCAACCTTTTGGCAATACTTCTCTCCTCTCTGAAGCCTAGTTCCTGTATCCATGAAATGGAGATAATGATCTGTGACTCAAAACCACACAGGACTTCTGTGGTGATTGATAGAGCTGGAGATGGAAAACTTCACAGTGGAGGAGCCAGAATGGGGAGCAAAGATGGCCAGGCACTGATTGAATCTCTGCCACCAACATCCCACGCCTTGGGCAGTTTCCTTTTCATTTGCGTCAAAATGGCAGGGTTGGCTGAGACGATCTCTCAGGGCTCTGAGATATTGGGCTTCTCCCCACTGTACTCCAGTGGCCTCCCTCACCCTATCCTGGCCCCAGGCTAGTGCTCTTGTTTAGAGTTGTCTGTAACTGGCAGCTCTGGCCTCATTGCTGCTTCTCGCTGGTTCCCTGCACCTACATCCCACCGATCTGCTCCAGGGCTGCCCCCAAGCCTGGTAGCCCTTCTCAGTGCCCATGGCCCAGCCAAGGTCATCCCCAGACCAGGGTCTGGTTGTGTGTGTTGGGGGGAGAGTTCCCAGGTTGTCGGGTGCAGTGGGGCATAGGGGAGGAAGAACACGTTCCAGGCTCAGTCCAGGTGTGGCCCAGCCTCAGGAGTCATTCTGTGATGGGGGTCATTCTGTAAGTGGAGCCAGGGCTTGGTCAGGAGTCAGGCTGAGAGCTGAGGGTGGGGCCAGGGTAAGGCTCTGACTGTGGATGGAGTTTGGTAAGCTGGAAACAGCCTTTCTTTCTCCTGTATTCCACCATCCTTTCCACAGACCTGCAGGGTTTTAGCACCAGACATCAACCCAGGCCCCAGGGCACTTGCCCATACCTCTTAAAGTGAGGTTTCTGTGATTGTTCCCTCAATTCTAGGTGTGTGTCAAGGGCCAGAAGTAATGGAATAGATGAATGATCGTATGGTGTGATTTCAGGGATACCAGGCAAGTTGCTAGAAACCCCTAAACGCACTTCCATTTGTCTGTTGAATGCTGGAATCTCAGTTAAAGATTTAGTCAGTTGGATTAGTTTTTGGAGTAGCACAAAAATCACTCGGCTAGAAGTTGGTAGATGGCGAAACATATCTGATCTTTGCCTCCTGCTTGCAATCATATTACCTCTCTTCTCTGGGCCTCACTTTCCCTATCTGCAAAATGGAAATGATAATGCCCACCTTCCAGGGTTGTTATCAAGGTTAAGTGAGACATGGTGTGTAAAGCACTGACACCTGGCAGGGGCTGCATACCATGCCTTCCTTTCCTTAGCTAGTTGGTAGGAAGAAGTGGATTTGGAGGGTGCCATGCTGTAAGTTACCACCAGGTGGCAGCATGAGTCATTTTCATTCCTTCCCTCAGCTCCTAATAAGGAGGTGCTTCAGTCAGTGATGTTTTTAAGATGAACCCAGGTGATGGTGAGCTTCCTGGTTCTGCAGATTAGTGAGTCAAGGTTGGGCGACTTCCTGCCTTGCTTAGTGAAGAACAGCAAAGTCCTCTGCTGGTGCGGCCAGCGTGCTAACACCTACTGAGGCTCAATTCCTCCCAGGGGATGTAGAGAAGTCAGTCTCACTCCTACCCTCAAGGAGTTTGCATTCCAGGGAGGGAGGCAGCTGCACCTATGGACAAGCAATGGAGGGGAGAAGTGCTCTAACAAAGGGGAGGACAGAGGCTGGGGAGCACAGTGAAGAACTCCCAACCCAGCAAGGGGAATCAGCAAGGGCCTCCCAACAGAGGAGGGGTCAAAACAGAAGGACGTCAGGGACTCCTGGAGGTGGCTACAGTTTTAGGGCTGAGCAGAGGGGACAGGAACTCCCAGTACAAATGTCCAGAGATAAAGTTAAATCCTATGGATCCGGGGCTACCCTTGGTTATGTTAACTTGGCGTATAACCTCCTCCCATCTTTCACTACAGATGAAATCCTGACCAGGCTATATGTAGCCCTCATTACTAGACTTTCTATAAACTCCACAGCTCTCTTGCATTCTCACCCAAGGGATGCCTGATCTCCCAACAGATAATGAGTGAAGCCTCTGCCAGGAATATTCCTGTCTCCTCAGTCCTGGCTCTGGCTTTTCAGGTAACCAAGCATTTGGATGTACTGTGATGTTTCCTCCTGCTTAGTGACCACAGATCCTTTTATAAAGGAAAAGACCCTGGGTAAGAATGCTAAAGCACCAGAGATTAAATTCTAAGCCTTGTGCGGCCACTGCCCACTAATGACCTTGGGCTTCAGTTCCCATTTGTAGAAGAAGATTGACCAAGAAGAGCTCTAAGAAAGCTCCCAGCTTTAATATCTTTGCTCACAGATTCTTCCTGGTTCTAGAGCCACATTGCTGGGCAATCTTGGGAAGGTCACCAGCCTGACACTGTAGGAGAAGAACACGTATCTGAACCCTTCCTACCAGGTTCCAAAGGAGTGACAAATATGACAGTGCTTTGGAAATTCTGCGCACCTTGAGCTCTTGCGGGGTGAGGGACATCAGATTCACCACTGCATCCCCCAAAGCCTAGCAAAGCATTGGGCTCCTGGCTACTTGAGGGAAAGTACACGCAGGAAGAAATAAAAACCACGTCCTAATCTCCCTGGAAACCCTGGTGGTGTACTAGTTAAGAGTTCGGCTGCTAACCAAAAAGTCAGCAGTTCGCATGCTCTAGGCGTTCCTTGGAAACCCTACGGGACAGTTCTACTCTGTCCTATAGGGTTGCTATAAGTCAGAATCGACTTGACGGCAACGGGTTTAACATCTCCCTAAGGAGCCCTGGTGGTACAATGGTGCTCAACTGCTAACTGAAAGGTTGGTGGTTCAAATCCATCTGGCAGCTCTGTGGGAGAAAGACCTGGTGATCTGCTCCCATAAAGATTACAGCCTAGAAAACCTATAGGGCAGTTCTACTCTGTCACACGGGGTCACTATGAGTCGAAATCTACTTGAGGGTACTAACAACAACAGCAATATCTCCCTGGTTGTCCTGGCGGGGGGAAGGGGCACCCTTGTTCTCTGGGGTCCCAGAGGGCAGAGCCAGGGCCAGAGTGGGCAGCCTGCAGTGAGGCAAATTTCAGTTCCTAATAAGGAGGTGCTTCAGTCAGTGATGTTTAAAGATGAACCCAAGAGCTGGTGAGCCCCCTGGCCCTGCAGGTTAATGAGTCAGGACTGGATGACTTCCTGTCTTGCCTGGGGAGGAGTGGAATCCTCTTTTGGTGAGGGTGGGGATTGGTGGTCATCTAGGTCAGTACTTCCCATACCTAGCTATGCAGGACAATTGCCGTGTTTAGAAAGTGAACTCTGAAGATCTGTCTTCGCAGCAACTTGGGCTGTGGCTTAAAACTTGATAAATTGAAATGTCTTAAAAAGGGGTCCACCTGCAGAATTTGGCTGCCCTCCCCTGAGCTGCTCTCTCATTAGGGCCAGTGCTCAAAATCCCAGTCCAGTTCTCTTCCCCTGTGCCAGATGGCTTTCTGACGCCTGGACAAAGCTGTAATGGGCCTGTCTGCTGGGTCCCAAACTCCCTTTCATTCTGAGGTACAACTGGTTAAAGGGAAGGGGGTGGGGAAAGGTGTAAGTCAGATACATTTGAAGGAAAGCAGCTTTGAAGTCCTGGGGCCATTATGTTAATGGCATTACTCAATTTCTGGAAGCAATCCTGATTAAATATTCATTGGCTTTGATTATACTGAAATTAGGGCTAAAGCGTGAAGTCAAATCAAGGGGAATAATGGCAGTGTAAATAATGCATGGCCTCTAAATTGAAAACACCAGCTTGTGCAGCCCCAGCTCTCCACCTACCCTGCTTGTCACCGTGCCATTTGTTTAGAAGCTGATTAGTCCAACGCAGGCATCTCTTACCAGTTTAGGGACCGGGAATGGGAATTAGAAGATCTCAGCATTCTTTGTGTCTCTGGGACTGAGGGAGAATTGCAGCAGACACCTTGCAGCAGGGGGTTTTCTCCAGGTCAGGGCCCTGGAAGCTTTGAATCTTGGTGAAGCTCCATCATACACTCCCATGTATTCTGTGTGGCACGATCATGGACTCTTAGAATAATAGAATCTCGTGTCCCCCGAATCGTCCGACAGTGTAATCATTCAACAGATAAGAGCAAATGGGCTGGGGAAAAGGTGCGTCAGGGAGGAAGGAGGGCATGTTAGAACAACCAGATAAGCATTTTTTCAAATTAGTACAGTAGAGAGACAGGTAAACTGGCAATTATAAAATAGCAAGATGGATGTTATACAGAGGCGTGTTCAAGGTACTGCTGTGGGTCTACAGAGGAGAATGTCATTGGGTAGAGGGTGAAGGCAGATATTGGGGATGGGGAAGGTGGGCCGAGAGAGAGGAGCCAGGGAGGTTTCAAGGGACTTGCTAAAAACAAAACAGAACAAAAAAAACAACTGTTGCTGTAGAGTCAGTTCTCACTCATAGCAACCCCACGTGGTGCACAGCAGAACTACTCCATAGGATTTTCTTGGCTGTAATCTTTACGGAAGCAGATTGCTGGGCCTTTCTTCTGCAGCACCGCTAGGTGGGTTCAAACTGCCAACCTTTAGGTTAATAAACCAAAAAACCAAACCCGTTGCCACAGAGTCGATTCCAACTCACAGCTATGAATTAGGTTAATTGTTGCGCTTAAACCATTTGTGCCACCCAATGGACCCTTTAAATGATGTCTTACCTTATGGACCCCTACTGTCTGGCCAGGGACCTGGCCCAGAGTGGAAGCTGGGCAGATGTTGGTAGAATAAGTGGATGAATGAATGCCTAAGCATGGCCTAGAGGGAGAAGGAAGCAACCTCCTGGCTTCCTAGAGGAAAACTGTCACTCTCAGAAACAAGTAAGGACCATCACAAGTAGCTATGAGCTCCCAGGTATCATACAGTTACTCTGTGCTGGGTGCTGTGCTTGGTGGCACGATTACATTAATTATCTCATTTGATTTCTCCCAACTATCCTATGAGGGTGCTAAGACTATTGTCCTCATTTTAAAATCAAGAAAACCAATATTTAAAAAAATTAATTTGCCCAAGATCAATAACACACAGCTAGTAAGTGGTGAAGTTGGAACCCAAACCCACGTTTATTTCTGAAGCCTCTTTTTTTTCTTTTGACCTTCTCTCAGTGGTTGGACATCTTTAGTAACAGACATTCATATACAGATACTCATATTTTCTCTTTCCTCACCCATCCTTTCCTACCCACCACTCTTTCTTTGCTGCTTTTGGATTCCTGAGGAGGCTGGATTGCCCTCACTGTGTTTCAGGGTTGTTGTTGATGCTGTGTGCCATCGAGTCGATCCCAACTCATAGCGACCCTATAGGACAGAGTAGAACTGCCCCATAGGGTTTCCTAGGGTGTAACCTGGTGGCGTAGTGGTTAAGAGCTACGTTTGCTAACCAAAATAGGTCGGCAGTTGGAATCCACCAGGCGATCCTTGGAAACTCTGTGGGGCAGTTCCACTCTGTCCTATAGGGTTGCTATGAGTCGGAATCGACTCGACGGCAATGGGTTTGGTTTTTGGTTCTTAGAGTCTTTACAGGAGCAGATCACCAGGTCTTTTCTCCCACAGAGCCACCTGGTGGGTTTGAAAACGCTGACCTTTCAGTTAGCAGCCGAGAGCTTAAAGCAAAAAAAGAAGAAAAGAAATTCATTGCCATTGAGTCGATTCTGACTCATAGCAACCCTATAGGACAGAGGAGAACTGCCCCATAGAGTTTCCAAGGAGCGCCTGGTGGATTTGAACTGCTGACCTTTTGGTTAGTAGCTGTAGCTTTTAACCACTACACCACCAGCGTTTCTTACGGAGTAACAATTTCATGCATTTTAACATATAAGGAATCTTTAGGTCCATGAACGCATTAGAGGTGTGACCTGACACACTCAAAATCACAAGGCTTTATTTTTTTAATTGAAGAGGGTTTCTAGACCAGGAATAAAGGACAGAGCAGGCACCAAGGCAGAGCTTAAGAAGAATGTGGTGCACCCAGAGAAGGACTGGGGAAGGGTGGTAATAGCTCACACACTCAGGGGAAGACAGAGCCAGATCCTAGTAACCTTGCACTCCCGTGAAGGCCTGCAGGGCACCCAGCAGTGCCCCCCAGCATTCTCTTGCCACAAGCTGCTTCTCACTTTCTATTAGGGCAAAAAACCGGTAAGTCACGGGGAGAAACCTCTGTTCCTTCCGTTATCCTGCAGACTTGAACTGGGATTTCTGTTTTGGTTATGAAGACTGTGGCTGATCTGAAAAGTGAAAGAGAAATGATTTCACTGGGCTTTTTCTCGAGGGGCTCTGGAGAGGCCTTTCCAGTTAGACGAGCAGTGAGTGCAGAAGACATACCAAGCAGAGTGTCACCTTTCTGTGAGATGCAGGACAGTTTCAGGAGATCTTCCTGTTGGTTCAAGGAGACCAACTACAGCCCAGACACCACTCATACTGTGTGTTGATCTCTCACAATGGCACACATGCCATCATGCAGTTTGCTTTTGTAGAGCCAACAACAGGCCGATGTGGAATCCACCTGGTCAGGTGGGCTCTGTGACTGGGAAAGCAGGCTGACCTGGGAGTCAAGGACTGAGGATGGATTCCCAGTTCTTCCACCACCATGTTGAGAAGTCCTGGCAAGTAATTTAACCTCGGGTTTAGCCCAGTTTCCTCTCTGTGGTTGAGGGGTGAGATTGAACTAAATATCTTTTCCTATGCAAATAGTCTTAGTCTTCAGATACACTCCCTTTCCCAGCAAATACTCCATGAGTCACTTGATCTATACCCAGCCCTGTCCTGGGCCATAGAAGTGTCAAGTGGCCTGCTGGGTGAGCTAAAACAAGAACAGAGAGATTAGGATTAGCATGAGCACATTCAGAGAGGAACAAAGAGCTTCACATATGCAAAGAAATAAGAGTACCTCTGTTGGGCTATATCAACAGTGTGAGATCTGAAGCCAGACGGCATCTATCTCCCTTTTACCAGCTCAGTGACTGTGGACAAGTTACTTCACCTTTCTGCGCCTCAGTTTTCTTCCCTATAAAATGGGGATAATGAGAGTTCTTACCCAATAGGGTTGTTAAGAGAATTAAGTGAGGCCAGCCAGTTAAGACCCTATAACAGTGCTCAGCACACTGTAAGTGCTGAGTAAGCATCAGCTCTTATTGGGGATACTGAAAGCTTTTTACCTGGAGCACTAGTTTCCTCCTACCTATTTTCCCCTTCTAAGAAGGGATGAAGAGAGAAAGAGGGAGGAGGCCAAAGGGGTGGTCACTAGCCTGTATCTGATGCCTACAATATGTTGCACACTATAACATACACTCAGTTTGACTTCCTGAATCATCCCGTGAGGCAAGTTAGGTCACCTGTATGGACAAGCCAGTTACAGCTGAAGTGCTGATCTGCAGATCACAATCCTCACAGTGGGAGAGCCAGGATTTGGATCCTGTTCTGCCTGAATGAGGGGAAGGGTCATAGTTGTGTTTGCAAACACAATGTTTATCCCCCTTATGGCTCCATAGGAGGTGGCCAGCCCACGCTGCCTCTCACAGACTCATTCCCACCTCCCGTGTTGAACTCTGTGTGGGTGACTCAACAGACAGCCACTCAAAGCCTTTCCAACTCCCCTAGCGTTACCTGAAGGCCCCAGTGGGAGGCTGGGATGGCAGGCTTCCAATGCTTCCAGCGTGCTGCCCCCAGCACTGGGGCTGGCATCTGTCAGTGCCTCTTTAGAGCTCATAATTAACCGCACTCATGACTTAGTTGTGTTTGTTTCTTTCTTTCTGAAATTGTCATTCTTTGCCATTAGTTGTTGCCATGTTATAGCATCCGTAACTTGGTGGTCGGTCTTCCACCCCCTTCTGCCTTCTCTCTGTCTCCTCTCTTCTTCCTCCCTCTTTGTCCTTTAAGAAGAGGGAGGTGATAACTGATGAGAAAAAACTTTAGAAACAACTTGTTTTACAATAAAGCTTCAGATGCCTCCTTAATAGGAGAGAGAAATCGGTGTGGACTGATGAAACAAGGGTCAGAGAAAGTTTCCCAAAGCAAGAAAGACTCAAGTTGGCAGAGTGGGGAGGATTAGACCAAGGGAAGGATGAGGGAGGGACATGTCCAGTGAGAGGCACAGCAAAAGCAAAACAACAGGTCCATCTAGGGTTCAGGGAGAAGATTCTTCTGGCCGTTGGTTTCCAGGAAGGTTGATATTCTGGAAGGAGCAGGGGGAGACGGAGGTTGGGTTCCAATGCTAATTTTTATAGACCTGGACAACTCTCATCCTCTTTTTGATCCTTAGTTTCCTTATCTGTAAAACAGGGTTGGTTAAGGATACACGAGTGTGAAGGTACTTTTTATACCATTGAGCGCCATATGAGTTATGAAGGTGATCATGGTGATTGGAATAGAACTGTGTAGAAGGAAGGGAAGGGCAACTCAGTGGGCCTCGGCTCAACTTCCCACTGCGTGACTGTCCACTCCAGCCAGGCCCGTCTCCTCCCTGAGCAGGACATTCTCATTCTCAATTCTCTACCTTTGCTAATAGTGTTACTTCCACCTGCAATGCCTTCTACCCCCTCTCTGCCTCACCGAATGCTCTCCCTTCTTCAAGGACTGCTTCCTCCAGAAAGTCTTTCCTGATTACTCTAACCCTATGCTATCCAGTACGGGAGCAATTAGCCACATGTGAGCACTTGAAATGTGGTCAGTCCAACTGAGATGTGCTGTATGTGTAAAGTCATGATGCATTTCAGACTTAGTGTAAAAAATAATATAAATATTTCATTAATAAAATTTTAAATACCGATTACATGTTAAACTAATATTTTAGATGTATTGGGCTAAATAAAACTTATTATTAAGATTAAAGAAAACTCATTTCTTTTTCCTTTTTTTTCCTGTGGCTATTAGAATATTTAAGGAGCCCTGGTGGCACAGTCGTTAAGCTCTTGGCTTATGACCGAAAGATGGGTGGTTTGAACCCACCAGTGGCTCCATGGGAGAAAGATGTGGCAGTCTGCTTCCATAAAGATTACAGCTTTGGAAGCCCTATGGGGCAGTTCTACTCTGAGTCACTATGAGTCAGAATCGACTCAGCTGCCATGGGTTTTTGGTTTGGTATCAGAAAATTTAAAATTACATCTAATGCTCACATGTGTGGCACACATTATACTTGTATTGGGTAGTTCACTCTCCTACATGACCAGGAGAGATTCATTGTGTTCAAATGACTCAATTATGTTCAAATGACCCTTCACTATTTATTTGTAGTATTTTATTTTCTTTCATGTGTATGTAATAACTTCTTGTATGTGATTTACCACTATTTGTCTGTGTGACCTTAACCAGTCCCAGCCCTTCTCAGGGAATCATTTTACTCACCTGGAAAAGGAGGGGATTGAACTAGTTGGCCTCCAGTGGTCTTTCTTTCTCAGACATCTGGTGACTTAATGAATCTTGATCTTTCCCCTATTTTAATGTGAAAACTTGGGAAAGTTGCTCCTTCTGTGCTACCACTTTTGCATCTATTTACATGAATGAACCGAGACTCTGTCCCTCCTCCTCCTCACACGCACTGCCCCTTAATCCCACAGGTGGTTGTAGGAATCAAAAGAATTCATGGGCTCCAGCTTGGTGTCCTGGCTCAGTCTGTACCTGGTGCTCATGACCCTGAAGTCCCGTGCAAGCAGTGCGAGCCTCCAAGCCTGGGTCTGGGCAGGTCCTGAACAATCCCATTCAGTCAACAAGCCATCCTTCGTTTAGCAAACTCTGCGCACCGGGCCTGGATCAGGTGCTGGGCTCCATGACACAAGCACAGACCTGCTGCTGTCCTTTCCCTCAGTGTGCTAACAGTGTAGTGGGAGGACCCCAAGCAATGACAGAGAGTTATAATACAGTGCAGTCCACGCAGCCACAGAGAGAGGGGACTCGGGATCTCTGGGAGGCCAGAGGATCAAGGGAGTGGTACACAGACTTCACAGACTAGGTATTGCCTTTCCTCCACAACAGGAGTGGTCTTTACAAAAGGAAATCTGATCAGCCCCTCCACTCCTCAAATCACAGGCAGCCTCATCCCAGTGCATGCTTTATTTGTAGGATAAAGGAAGAACTTAGTAAGATGATGTAGTGGAGTCTCTGTATCAGGCAAGTATGCCCATCTTGCAGCTGCTGTGAGTGTTGGCTGCTCCCTTCTCTGGAGATTGCCCTGGCCCTAGTGCCTGAGAAACAGAAGAAAGAGAAGAAGGAAAGAAAGGAGGAAATCAGGAGGGAGTGAAGAAGGCAGGAAGGAGATAAGGGAGGAAGGAAAGAAGTATAAAGCCTAGGGGACTTAAGTACTAAAATGAGACAGATATGCAGCAAGTACTGGGAAGCCTTCCCTGACCTCCTTCTCCCCGACCTGGGCAGCCTCCCCTGTTATATGCCATGGTAGTACTTTGTACTTTTTCATTACAGCTCTCATCACGATCTACAACTGTATTAGAAGGCTTGTCTGAAGTATAATAGCAGTGCGAGATCTGAAGTCAGATTACCTGGTTCAACTCTCCATCAACCACTTACAATGTGCTCATCTATAAAACCGGTTATTGTAAAGACAGACTAAGATGATCCAGGTAGAATATAAAGTGCTAGTCAAGTGGTGAGGGCTCACTAGATGTCAGCTATTATCATGTTTATTGTGATTATTAGACTTGTCTTTCCCACTAGACTGTAAGCTCTTTGATGACAGGGACTTCATAGTTAATTATGCTTACCGTAGCTTCCCTACTACCTGGAGCATGGCCTGCATTTAGTACCAGGTTGTTGAGAGAATGAATGAATCAGAAGAAGGAGATACTTGGGACCAAGGTGACCAGGATGGGCTTCCCGAATATAGCATCCTTCTCACTCTCTGTCTTGTGTTGCAGCGCTCTGGGCCCAGGTCCCGTTTGGTTAATACATATCACCAGGCCTCCCTGGTGCAAGGACTTCCCGATGGACAGAGGATCCCCATGTTTCTGAATGGGGATCCTAGATTCCCTTAGGCAGATGACCACTGCCTGATGGGGGCAAAGCTGGCCTGAGGCTCACGAGTGGAAACTTTGATGCTGCCCCTCTTCCCTGCCATTCACGCCTCCTCTGTGTGTGGATGTACACAGGCCTTCCCTCCCTCTTGTGTCTCCATCCCTTAGCAAAAGCACAGTCATGCCTTTAGCATCTTACTTGGTCTGTAATGCTCTTCCTAAACCTACAGGGTCTGTTCTTTCCACTCACCCCTCACCTAAGACCTTCTTTCTCCCTTCTTTTGTCCAAAGCTGAAATGATTTCCTTAGTCCCAGGAATGCCCACTTCTCGGTTTAAAGAGCTGGCAGCCCCTCAGCCATGCCCAGACTGCTCCTGCAGTGTAAGCAAAGGGAACCACCACCACCAGTTGCTGTCAAGGCAATTCTGACTCATGGTGACCCAATGTGTGTCAGAGTAGAAGTGCTCCATAGGATTTTCAATGGCTGATTTATCAAAAGTAGATCACCAAACCTTTCTTCCAAGGCACCCCTGGGCGGACTTGAACCACTAACCTTTCAGTTAACAGCCGAGAGCTTAATTGTTTGATCCACCAAGGGTGTCAAAGCAACATGGTTGTCTTCTTATACTGGGGGAATCTGGGTCCCTGGAGGGCCAAGGGCTCCATAACATAACAGTGTAATTCCCGACCTGGTGAGATCTGCTCTGATTGTATACAGCAACCCCCAGCCCACCCCACCCCTGCCCCTGGCAACAAACACTTAGCGACGAGCTGTGAAGCTGAGCCTTGAAGACAGGCAGGATGTAGAAGGGTAGAGCAGAGGAAGGCATTCTGGGCCCAGGGTAGCGCACAAAGGGTAGAGGCAGAAAGGGGGTATGGGAAGGCCAAGAGCACGAGCAGAGGGGGTGAGGGAGGCCCTGAAAGTTTAGGTGGGCCTGAGAGTGGAAAGGACACACACCAGCAGGACCATCCTGGGCGGAGTGGTAAGGGGCCCTCATCTCTGGAGTCTTTTCCAAACAGGTAGCTCCCTCGTGATCCTCTGAGCTGGCCTACGAACACAGTGGGGTGAATTCCTCCTTCCTCCCTCTCTCCTTCCCTGTCTCCCTTCCTTCCCTCCACAAATATTTATTCAGTACCTACTGTCCTAAGTGCCAGGGATACAGCAATGAATAAAATAACAAAGTCACTGCCTTTATGAAGCTTACATTCTGTGGGGGGAGGAGGGAGAAAATAAACAATTACAAGCATGCCAGGGGGTGATGAGAGCTATGGTGGAAAAGAGAGTAAAGGAAATGGGTGAAAAAGAGGCCACTATTCTGTGGTGGCGCAGTGGTTAAGAGTTCGGCTGCTATAACCAAAAGATCAGCAGTTCAGATCTACCAGCCGCCCCTTGGAAACCCTATGGGGCAATTATACTCTGTCCTATAGGGTTGCTATGAGTAGAAATCGACTTGATGGCAATGGGTTTGGTTTTTTTTGCTTTATTCTGTAGAGGGTGACCAGGGAAGGCCTCCCCTGAGAGATGACACTCGAGCAGAGGCCTCAGATAAGCCAGGGCCCAGTCACGGCTGAAGTGCCAGCAGGGCAGGGTCCTGAGGTGGGAATGTTGCCTGCAGGGAGAGGTTGCCACAGCTGTGACCCTACTTAACCCTCAGAACCACTCTGTGAGGACAGAGGCAGCAGATTGCATCGTGAGCACAGTGAGGCTCAGAGAGGTGAAGAAACAGACTCAAGGTCATACAGATGGTACTTAACAGATCTGGGTTTCAAACCCAGGTCTGTGGAGTCTTCCCACTACAGCGTGACCACCCCTGTCAGGGATCAAACAATGGGACCAAAGAATTTCATATGCATAGGCAGCCTCTCTCCTGGCTGTCTCCCTCCCTCCATCAAATCTGGGGCATCACTGTGACATCCCAAGCAGTGCCTGTGTCATCACAGGGCCACTGCCTCCTCCACAGTCAGATAATGGGGGCTGCAGTGCTGTCAGGCCTATGCTGACAGGAGCTGCGGGGGCCCTTTCTCCTCCACCTCTCCTCCTTGGAGCAGCGCTGCTCTGGCCCAAGCGTGCCCATCTCTAGACACCCATTAATTTTTTAATTGAAGCCAATGGTTTGGCAGCTCCCCTGGCCATTCCTCCAGCTCACCCGCTTCTCCCTCCACACTCCTCCTCCCTCTCTGTTTATCCCGTGTGCCTTTGGTGCGTGTCTCTCACCTTCTCCATGCCTGCCTGTTTCTCTGCCTTTGCTCTGTCTGCGTCTGTGTGTCTGTCTGTCTCCATGAGGGTCTTCCTACCTGTATCTGTCCCTTATCTGACCCCCTCCCTGGTGTGCCCCCCGAGACCTACACCCTCCCACGCCTTCCATGATGACCCCCCCCCCCCCGACCTCACTCAGTAATGCACAGACAACACTGACATGGCAGGCCCCACTGACAGCAGAGGTGTCCTGGGCCTGGTGTGAGCTCACACCCCAGGTAGGCCTGCCAAATGCAGACAAGCAGGGGGCTGCTCCCGGTGGAAGGGTCCCGATGGCAGTATGGGGCCAAGTTGCTCAGGATGGTCCGGGAGCAGAGCCTGAGCACCCACCAGGACCTCAGAGGTCATTGAGTTCAACCCCCTCTTTCATGGTTAGATGAAGATATTGAGGCTTAGAGACGGAAGGTGACTCCACCAAGGTCAAACAGTCTCTTTAGAGGCCATGCCCACCAGATGGTGAGGGCCTGCAAGTCCCCATCAGCTCCATGGAGGCTGTGTCTGGGAGAAAGAGCTGAACTCTGCCTGGCTTCCTTTCTTTCTTCCCTCCCTTCCTCTCTCCATTCCTTCCTTCTTTTCTGTCTCCTGTCCTCCTTCCTGCCATTCTTCTATTCATTCAACACATTTTTACTGAACACCAACTATGGGCAAGGCACTGTGCTCTGTGCTGGAAGATACAAGAGTGAGTCTGGGGTGTGAGCCCTGTTGTTATACATTTATTCAACAAATTTGCCTTGCATGCTGCTATGTGCCAGGCCCTGCTCTAAATGCAGTGAAGCAGGACCAAGTGCACAGAGCATCAATCTAAGAAGGAAGGAAAAAAGTGAAATAACAATTTGGCGTGACCATGCTTTAGTAGAAGGAGTAAGCCACACAAGGGCTGTGGGAATTCAAGGCCGGGCACCTAACCAAGGTGAGAGGAAGAAGGCTACAGGTAAGTCTCCCCGGAGCGGGTAACGACTAAGCTACGAGTAGACCTGGCTGTGTCATTAACAAGCTGTGTGACTTTCCCTTTCTTATCCTCAGTTTTGTCCTCTGTAAAACGGAGATGATAATGCCCATCTGATGCAGATTTTGAAGGGACTCAAGGAAATAATTCAATGAAAGTCACTCAACCTTTCTGAGCCTCAGTTTCCTCATCCCTAAAATGGGGATAACCACAAGCCTTCCTCAGGGGGCTTTTCTGAGATACAAATGATTAGGGACAGAGTTTTGTGGTCTCCAAAACGCTGCACAAAATTTACTTGTGACTATTGCTATCATTTCCACAGTTCCTGGGTGTACAAACAGTTAAGTGCTTGGCTACTAGCTGAAAAGCTGGTGATTTGAATCCAGCCAGAGATGCCTTGGCAGAAAGCCCTCATGATCTACTTCCAAAATATCATAGCCATTGAAAACCTTATGGAGAAAAGTTCTACTCTGAAACACGTGGGGTCGCCGTGAGTCAGAATCAACTCCATGGCAACTAGTACTGGTATTCAGAGGGTAAGACTGGTGATCGAGTCAGTTCTGACTTCATGGGAGGAGATTTTGTATTTATTATTTTTTCATTTATTGGATAATCGAGTTTTCATTTCCCTGCTTGCACCCTTACTTCCTGGATGGGAAAAAGAAATACCATTTCCTAAGAATTTCCTATATGCCAGGCCCTGGGCTAGGGCCTTTATATCTCATTTTCATCTTCATAATAGCCCTTCAAGGTAATATTTCTATATCTTATTTCAAAAATGCAGATATAGACTCAGAGAGGTAAGATAATTTTTTAAAGTAGCACATCCAGGGGTAAATACTGTTAGTTTTCCATCACTAGGGATAGGAAGAGGTGGCAGATTAATCCTCCTGGCCACGTGGAGCCTCCAGCATTGTATTCTGACAAGGCTAGATGAGATGATGGGTCTTGGAGTCACGGACTCCTTGGATGTCGCTGGCAGAAGGCTGCTGAGAGGTCTTCTACTCTCCTCTCATTTTAATGACGGGAAAAATGAGACCCAAAGAATGAATTATAATCACACGATGAAGTAGCAGCAACATCTTCTTAAGGTTTTCAGGGCTCTGCACTTTATAACAGAAAAATGTACCAGGCCCATGAACGTCTTTTTGCTTTAAAACATTAATATTGTTTTTTAAAATTAGTTTCCAGTGCTTAAAACTTAAGAGATCTCATGCAAAAATGAAGGTCACCAGCATCTCTTGAAAAATTCTATGAAAGGATCGTAGAACACAGGGCCTAATTCCTACATGGCCATCCTGGCAGGGCTAAGGAGGGCCCCCCACTTTAGACAGGACATGTGCTCCAGTTTTTTGTAGTGTCTACTATAACCTGTTGCCTCACACATGTCTGCTTCTGTCACTTATGCCACCTGCTCAGCCTCAGTAGGCCTTTTAGGTCAGAGCACCTCTTTCACAAAGGACTTTCACATATGTTAGGAGTGAAGGCAGGACTGGAGCCAGGCCACTGAGTCCCTCTTTTTCTATCATGCCAGGCTACTACATACAGAAAAGTCAGAAGGAAATCTAGATTGATTCAGCTCCGGTTAGATTTCCTATAGTCTAACATTGAAGTTTTTCTTAGATTATCTCTTTTCATTATTTTCCATTAGTATCAGTTGCCACTGAGTTGATTCCAACTCATGCTGACCTCTGTGTGTCAGGGTAGAAGTGTACTCCACAGGGTTTTCACTGGTTGATTTTTTGGAAGTAGAGTACCAGGCCTTTCTTCCAAGGCACCTCTGGGTGGACTTCAACTGCCAACCTTTTAGTTAGCAGCCAAGCACATTAATTGTTTCTACTACCCAGAGACTCCTTTCAGTTGATAAATTCCCTAAATTCTTTTTCTGATAAGTATTGTTTTATATAGAATAAGAAGTCTCTATTCTAGGATTACCTCTGGCATTCTAGGGGCAACCATCATTTAGGCCACCACCTCTAAGCTATGAGATGAATGTTGCCTTTTCACAATGTTAGGCATAAGTGGTACTTGCATTAAGGTACTTGCCCACTCCTTCCTCCAGGCCCAATGGATCACCAATAAGCAGGATCCTTCCCTGAACTCTAATTGGTCTTGATCCTCATAGTATTAGTCACTTATATTACAAACCATAGTTTAGGGAAAGCTTAGTCTGATGCTAGAGTCAAAGGTCAGCCTAGCGTCAGCTATGTCTGGAGTCATGTCTCAGCCTGCAGTTATAGTTAGGGCTCTGGCTGTGGCTGCAGACAGGGGCTTGTTTTGGTCTCTCTTTGCGTTTTCCTTTCCTTCCTCTTCTCTCCCTCCCCTTTTGGACTATGTGCTGATGTAGGTACCAGCTCTCCTCTCTTTGGCAGGCCTTATCTTGACCATTGTCTGGGCCCTCACAGACTTTGCCCAGCAGAGGAATCCAACCCCAGATGGAGGTTTCCAGGATGGCCTGAGAACACTTTGTGGTGGTCAGCTAAGGTTGGACACAACCCTGGAGTCTTCAACTAAATTCCAGTAACAGCCCTTTGGCAAGACAAGGAAAATCACCCCCCCATCTTTTCCTAATCCCTTCCAGGGTATGGATACCAGGTCTCCAGAACTGCTTCTTCAGTGGTCTAGGCAGCTGGACTCTGAATGCCTGCAGAGCTAGAGAAATTATCTTTCTCTGGGAACATTTTCCTGAGTGTTGTTATAATATCACGTAACTGCCAACAAGTGCTTCATTATTAGATTTTCAAAATTTTCCCTTAAAACTGGAAGGGTAGGTTAGCCCATCTTCCTTATTCATTCCTCCAGTGTAGCAATGTAGAAGGTGATTACATCCAATGTGGTTCTGACAAATCAGCTGTTGACTAGTATGTAATTACACAGCTAATGCTCTGTGGCTCATCAAGAAGCTCTGACTTCACCTTCTGATCAGTGGTTCAACTCCTGACAACTTAATGTTTTTACTTGTCAGTGGAGCCAAACGACCTACAATTAGGAAGGCCCTTGAGGATATCAAGTCCAGTCCTCTCCCCAACCCCTCTATGGTACCCAACCTTGCATGCAACCTCCCTTGGATGAAAGTTGCTAGAAAGAGATTTATTGAATACCCTTCTTGTTTATGCTTTTTGCCTCAAATATTTTCCCTGGTTCTGATTTTGAGTCAAGCTAGATGGTGTGGAGAAGATAGGTATCAACTCTGATTTCGAATGAGACTCTGTGCATGGACTATATGAGTGGTGATCCCAACTGAAGGCTGAATGGGCCAGTGTCCAGGTTCTGTATGTTAGGTTTCTAGAAGGCCCTGCTGTCTGTATCAGACTGAAATTCTGATGCGAGAGAAGTAGAGCTTCTCTCAGGTGCTGGAGAGGATCCTCTGGCATTGCCTTGACACAAAGTCATTGGGGGCAGGAGAGAAAACTTCTTGGGGTGGACAAATGCATAGAAGCACTTGGGACTCAGTAGATCTTTGAATGCAAAGCATTAGCATCCTCCATCACAGCCATCATCATCCCTCTTTAAAATGCGGGAAACTGAAGTTGAGTGACTTGTCCAAGTTTTCACAGAAATGGCAGAGCTGAGTCTTGAACCCAGAGCATATGTGTACACGCCCACTCTTCTTTCTACTGCTCTATTCTGCTCTCGGTTTTAAAGTATCTCTTGCGGAGGATGATGCCCTGCTTTGCCTGGACACAGTGATTCCTTTCATCTGTTAAGCGCTTTATACTTTCTCAAACCTTGTCATGTATGCTATCTTGCTGAGTTTCCCGACAGTTCTGTTGAATGAGCTAGGTTCAGAGGGGTTATAGGAGTAGCCAAGTTTTGCACACTAAATAGGGAAGGGAGATAGCATGCATCATCCACCTAGTGTATGCCTGTATTATCTCCTTTGAGATATGCCTATGTTAACAACCTATGAGTCACGTATACTGTTTTCCTCTTTTACAGAAGAGAAAACTGAAGGAGACTTGTCCAAAGTCACAGGCCCAGGGGAAAGAGCCCAGCACCAAAGCCTGAGCTCCTGCCCTTCCACGGCCACACCTCCTCCCCCAGGTCTCCTGACCACTAATTTCCCCCTCAGCTAGCCCTCCCTCTCAGCAGACCTGCATGAGCTGGCAGGAGTTCACTCCTGGAGGCCCCCTCTAAGCTGCCCAGGACTGGACTTGCTGCTTTGGACTTGTTGAGAGGCCTGGCAGGAGCCGCGGGTGTGGGGAGTGGAAATCTGGAAGATCAGTTATCAGCCTGAGCTGATTCCGTCAAGGACTTCAGAGGTTGCCTCCATTCTTGCTTCTGCTGGCAGGGCTTCTCAAGGAAGGTCGTGTCCTGACATCCTGCAGCTGCTGAGGCTCTGGAACCATGTGGCACTGCCACTGTAAATGGGGCAGAGCCCCAACAATGCCCCCTGACAGGCAGGAGCACTTGAGGCTGAAGCTTAGTGTCTGTGAGCCAAAAACCTGAGAACAGCAAGAGGGACTCAAGGCACCTTCAGGAGGCACTGATTTGGATGACAGGGGCATTCCCACCCCTAAAGGGGTAGAATTCTTACATGTTAAACCCATCCTAAGTACCAGGAGCTGTCCGCACACCTGACATACTCATTTCTTCGTCACCATATATACAATATAACCCGAGAGGCAGAGATTTCTAGCTCCATTTTACAGATGTGGAAATTGAAGCTCATAGAAGGGATGTGACTTGCCCAAGGCCAGACAGTATTCCAGGGGCTCCGATAAGGAAAGTATTAGTGTTCTATATCAGAAATTGCCTAAACCGTCTGATCAAATGAAGCACCTGCGGCTCTAGTTTTAAAAATATAGATTTCCAGGCTGTTTGCCTGGAGATTCTGATTCAGTGGGTCTGGAGTGGAGCTCAGGAATCTGTAATTTTAACAGGTGCACCAGGGGTTTCTTACTCATGCAAGTTTGGGCATCACTGGGCTGAAGAAAGGGACCCCATTTAACACTATCCCAAGCAGGAGTGGCAGCTGACTTCTGGAAAAGACTCCGCCCAGGTTGCATTCTCGCCCTTTGTTCAAAGTCAGTTTGTTTTCCCAGCCCATAACTAGCTTTGAATGCCACCCTGTTGCGTGAATGAGGTCCTTGTCACTCACCATTGTCTCCCACATTAATATTTCAGAGCCTTAGCTGCCAAAACCCCAGAGCTGCCTTGCCAAGACTCTGAGCTAAATGTTAGCGCCTGCTTGGGGAGGGAAGTCTTCCCTCTGCCATGCCACAAGGTAGCTGTCACCTTTTCAGCTAGTCCTGCTGAAATGCTGTCCAGCTTTTCTGACTTCCTGGGGCTAAGCTGCTTCCCTCTGGGCAGGGTGGGCAAGTGATTTTGTTGAGGGCTGTTTTGCTTTGTCTTCTTTTGCACAAGGTCAGCTTCTAGCAATTATTTTTTTTCTAACCTCCTGGGATTGCTCTCATCTATGCAACTGTACCACAAGAAACACAATACAGCCCAGAAAAGAAGAAACAAAACAAACAAAAAGCTCCATCCCGGGCTCTGCTCAATTTGCAGGAGAGCAGACATGATGTTCCTGAGCCCCTTGCAGCCCTCAGAATTGTACTGCACGTTAATTAGAAATCCAGGCCCTGGAACAAGGGAAATGACTTTGTGTTTCAATTTAATTTGTTCTCGTTTTTTGACAGGGTGAAAGTTCACTCCTCCGGTTTGAATCTGAAAGCAAATTATAGCCATGTCATTTTTGTATTGATGTGTCCAGGCTAAAGACCTCTGGAAAACCTTTTCTTCTGGGAATTGATCTGGTTGATACTGTTTTCTCTCAATTCCGTTTAGCAAACACTGACTGCAGCCTTACAATGTGCCAAGAACTATGCTAGTTACTGGACAGTGAACAGAAAGGAAGCGGACACTGTCCCTCTGCTTGAGGAGGTGACAGTGGCATAGGAGAGGTTCAGCATGCAGGATAGTGGGGATGAAGGGACTGTGATGAGCACTGTGAGCCAGGGACACACGGGGCCCCCTGGCTGAAGAGAAGAGGGTCGGCTTATTGAAGGAGAGGTTTCTGAGTTTGGCCTTGGAAGATAACGAGAGCAACCACAGCATTTGTTGTCATTGTTAACTGCTGTCAAGTCAGCCTCCAATTCATGGGACCCCATGCACAACAGGACTGGACCATTGTGGTCTACTGGGTTTTCATTGGCTGACTTTCAGAAGTAGATCACTAGGCCTTTCTTCCTAGTCTGTCTGAAATTTTGCCAGGCATTGTGCTAAGCTCTGTAGAGCCACTCCCTCATCTAATCCTCACAACCATCTTTGGAGTAAGTAGCAGAAGAGCTCAGTGTCTAATCACCCAGGCACTCTGGGATCAAATCTGGCTCATCCACTGGCCAGCTGTGTGACCTGGAGCACATTATTTAACTTCTGTGGTTCATAGTCTTCTCCTCTGTGAAATGGGGATGTGAATGACCCCATAGTGTGGTTGTGAGAATCAGAGGAAATCATCCATGCCTGACACCTAGGAAAGGCTCAGTAAATCCAGTTACGATCATTGCCACACAGCTAGAGGGTGATAGAGCTGGGATTGGAACCTAGGCCTGTCTGACTCAAAGACCCTTGATCTTAACCTCAGCCTATTGCCAAGACGACTAAATAGTCACTGAAAGGGCCAATGCCTTCTGATTCTCTCACGTTCTTTCCACTGTCTGTAAAAATCTTCCCCTGAAATCAGAAGCCCTCCTCTGAGAAGTTTGCTCAACCCTCCAGGCTGGGCCAGGGGTCTCCTCTGGGCTCCCACAGCCCTCTGTGCCTCCCTCAGTCACTACCCTCATCACTCAGAAGTCACACTGTCCCCTGACCTGTCTCCCCCACTAGACTGTGAGCTCCTGAGAGCAGGGTTTTGAGAACACAATTTGAACAAAAGTTGGGAAAGCACTCCATGTTTGAATACGTCTCAAACAGAAAGTTTCCCTTTAACAGTAGCAGGTAGGAAGCGTAAGTCTGTTAATAAACCATGGTGCTGGCAGTTTTAAAAGATTAATGATTTCTAGAATTGAAAATGCAAACAGCTGTCTGGAACTCCTCCACTTGGCATTAAAGACAAGGGCTTTGAAAGGATACTGTAGGGAAATCGGGGATTGAAGAATATGGCCTTGCTAGAAGATGGGAAGACAAATAGAAATTTACCACCTTGTTCTTGCCACATTAGCACCATTAAAAAGCAAGCCTCAGTTCTTCCCAGAGTACCAAGTTAGTCACTAGGGGCTATTTGAAGGCACAGCTTTAGAGTGAGCATGGAAGGAGTGTCTGTTCACTTCAACATTCACATATAGAGTTCCTACTATGTGCCAGTGATGAGTGGGTACAAATCCTGCAATCCCTCTAACGTAGCCCTTACTTTTGCAGGAAACAAGTACCTTGTGACCTTCCCTTTACCTGTTTGCATCTCTGTAAAGGAGGAATTTGGGGTTAAGGGTTCCCAGCCCAGCCTGGGGTCAGCTCGGTCCACAGCTGGGCTGTGATCAGGGCTCCAAACTTGACCAAAGCAAGGGCACTGGTTTGGGGGATGTTCTCAGCCCAAAACCCTGGCTGCGCCGCCTAGCACAGCCTCCTATAGGAGCACCTCACTTCTTTGGCACCAGAACTTTGTTTAACTCTCCAGATTGTTGGAGTGGACACGTCTCAGCCCCGGGTCTGCAAAAAAAAATTTGTTATCAATTTTGATAATGTCACATGGGCACTAGATGGTAAGTTTCTGGAAAGCAGGATTGTTACTGCGTCATCTCGTTATCTCAAGTGCTCAACGCAGAGCCTGCACGCAGGAGGCACCAAGACGTGTGAGTGGAATGGAACGGAACTTTTCTGACAGGCATTCTCCTCTCAGTCCTTTGAGTGAAGAGATGGGGGGGGGGGCTGTGGAGCCAATTTGGTCCTGAGGTGAATCCTGGCTCCTCCTCCCCAGCTGTGTGGTAGGGACAAGGAAGAGCTATAGGGAAGCTGAATGACACAGAAGACAGCTCACTGGGGAGTGCAGAGGTGGGGCAGTGTGAGGGAGGGATAGGGGCACGAGTAAGAGCAGGTCCCATAACTATGGCCATAGCGTGGTCACCCACAACATGGCGCTGGTTGTTTTGAGCAGGCTGAGCCATTCTGGTCCCCTCAGTCTGCTGTCTCCCCAGCAGAGGCAGGCTGGCCTGTCACTGCCCGTCGGAGCTCTGAGGCAACTGGGCCCTACTGCCAACTATACCTGCTTCCTTTTGATGTGTTAATGGTGTCAGGCAGTCACGTACCATGTCCTGGGAGGGCCCCAGTCTCTTTATGGTGACTTTGCCAATTTCCACCCTGATTCACTCTGTGTTAATAAACTAGCTGTCAAAAGGTGAGCTTTACCCCTTCCTTCCAGAAATTGACAGTTGTCTCTCTGTCACTGAGACTGGACAGGACCTTTAATGTGGGGACTGAGTGCCTGCATTTGGGTTGATCTCAGCCCTTTTCTGCTTCCTCTGACTCTTTGGGTATGTGAGGTTCTGAGGAACAGAAGTTCTGGATAAGTGAGGCAATGGACCATGGTGGAAGTAGTATGGGGTTTTGGTGTCAGACTGACCTGGGTTCGGATCTGGACGCAGCGGCTCACCACCTGCAGGGGCTGGAGCGAGTCTCACAGCCCTCTAACCTGTTTGCTCATCTGTAGGACGAGATCAGAGCACCTGCCCTTCTGGGGGCTGGCGGGATCAATGAGATCATACCTGTAACACGCCCACTTGTGCCCAGCACAGGTCAGGTGCTCAACAACGGCAATTTCCCTTCCCTTCGCTTCTCCTGCCTCCAACAAACCTGGTTCTGTATGCTGGCATGCATGCGTTTGGGCCCCTTTATGTCCTTGATGGCAAACATATTAACCCTCTTCCGTCATCCTTTGAAAAATGTGTTTTCTCCTTCTCCTCATGTACATGGCTACCATTTCTGTTATAAATCCAGTCTGTTTGCTCTAAGCTTTGCAATTTTCCCAGCGATGCTGCGCCTCTATTATTTTAGTACTTCTTGTCCTGTTCCCAGGAAGAGAATGTGTCTGCAAGAAATTATCTGCTTGATGTATGCATGTTTTCTCATCCACTCACCCTCATGCCTTCCCCTTGTTAAGGCCAATGTGGTCTAATCATAGCCATTGCAAGCCCCTTCCTGGGTCCTCTCAGCCTCCTGAGCCACACTAGTTTAGAACTGGTGGGGGCTGAGAGACCACCTAGCCCTGCCCTTCTTACTACAGATGATGGAACCGAGGCCCCGAGAACAGAGGGGCCTGGTCTAAGCTCACACTTGACCAGTGTTTCTCAATCCTGACTGCACATTAGAGGAAGAACTTTCCTGAGCCCCTCCCCAGAACAATGATATCAGAATCTTAGTGGCAGCTGGGGGTGGTGGGGAACTGGATATTAGTATTTTTAACAAGCTCTCCAGGTGGTTCTAATATGTAGCCAGGCCTGAGAACAAGAGAATAAAATGTTTCTTGCCAATTTACTGGCCCCGCCTAGCTGGAGAAAAGTATCCAATAACTGTTTGCGTGGAAACATTTCTGAGAGGAGAATGGGCAGATCATGGGGGAGGGCTCCAAGATGAGCATCACCAGCCACAGACTGGGAGCACCTGAATGGGTATGCATAATCAGTGTTTATTTTATTTAGCAAACTCTTACATAAAACTTACTACGTCGCCATGAGTTAAAATCAACTTGACAGCAACTTGTTTGGTTTGGTTTTTGGATGTGCCAGGCACTGTTCTAAGTGCCTTACAAATATCATCTCATTTATTCAGAGCATCACTGTAAGACTGTCTACTCTGATCCCATTTTACAGATAAGAAGACTGAGGCATAGAGAGGTAAAGTAACTTGCCAAAGTCACATGCCCAGAGAATGATAGAATCGCTGCCCTGGTGCCCAAGTCCCTGCTTATAGCCATTATCCCAAATCAGCTCTCCAGTTCTCTGATCACCCTGGTCCACCCTGACAGCCTCTTCAGGCCCCCAGGCCTTCCTAGACAAAAGGGTCTGCCGGAAGAGGGCACTGAAGGACAATATTCAAGCCTTCTGTGATTTGCATACTTTTCCTCATTCAGCCTCTGATGAAACGGTGGTTCAGAGAGGTTGAGCAACTTAGCTGTGTCACACAGCTGGTGCAGCGCAGGCCTAGGCTTCAAATTCAGGTGTGTCTGACTCCAGTCCCACTTGCCTCAGCTATAGTCCAAGGCAGAATTTGTATAAAGAGTCCAAGTTTATCCTAGGAGGTTTATCTTAGAAGCACATAATGCCACTCTATAAAAACACCCTCTGGAAATATGTTCTTGTAAATTAAGTTTTTACAATTTATTTTATTCAAGAAAGACTCCATTCCATCCAAGTCATGAAGCCATTAAGACAGTAGGGATATATAATTTTCTAACTCAGGTTAACAGGGGTTTATTTCTTTAGCTGGCTGCAGAAATATCAATTATGGAAATACATGCAAATTGTCAGCTCTTCACTTGTGCCCCACATCTACAGAAGCTCACCCTTCCCTCTTGCACAACTGGGCCAACTGAAAGGTCTTGCTGCTCCAGTCGACTGCATGGCTGATGGAATATTGACAACCTGTCCTTTTGGGCACTGAAGCGCTTCTTTAACACAGAACTTGACCAATGCGATTTTCAAGTAGCATGTCTAGAATGTTAGCTGCCTGCTGTGGTCTCTGTTAGATTCTGTTGAATGTATACCATGAGGCCCTATGGTGATGCTGTGGTCCAGAATTTAGGGCACAGGGGGAAGAAATTACCCAAGATTTATCACATGTTTCTGACTTAACATGTGAAAATCCAGTTCACTGTGAGACCTTGGTCAAGTCACTTTCCTCTCAGAGCCTTGGCTGTAAAATGGGGGAGATGAATTAGATCTAATCATCTCTGTCTTGTTACCTGCTGTGTGACGTTAGGCAGCATCCAAAACTTCTCCGGTCCTTATGGTGGTGGCAGCATGCTCAATTTAACTTAAAATAATTACTAAGCAGAGTTGATGTTAAGTGTAGACGATTGCTTGATAATCCACTTAGCAGTGGTGTAGGTTTTTTATTCCATTATTGAGGATTGCTACGTGCCAAGTGGCTTCCCATGCAGAGTTCATATTGTTTAACATGGCCCTTTTGTTTCAGCTGCGTTGATACAGCTATTTTGATATGGGGACATTTTGACACAGCCTAGAAAACAAACCATTACACTTTCAGCTTTTGAGAAAACATTACCAAATATTGTGCCAAGGAGACATTTCTGGCTACCTCCCCTCCTCCCAGAACCTCCCCTACCCCTGATCTCCATTTCTGGCAGGCAGGCCTCAGGGAGGAGAGGAAGAGGTGAGGTTGGGCTCAGGGGCGGGATCGTGGGATCGAGGCAAGGTTGCGGGATGAGGGCAGCAGTGGCAATATGGGGTTTTCAAGAGTGAAGGTAGGTTAAAGATCAGACATGCAGCAGGTATGAGTTTATTTCACACAGTACCTGGTGATTTTTAAAAGCAATTTTACATTTAGATGCAGCCTTTTCAAAACTCTTCTATCAAAACAACTGTGTCAAAATGTCCTTCTCTACCTCAGACAAAGAAAATGAATGCCAGGAAGAGATGAACAAGACAGGGCTTCTGCCCTGAAGAAGGCTCAGAGTCACCAGAGCAGAAAGTTGGGGACAGAAAGAGGAGCAAATAACTATTATACCTCTGGGCAATTGCTGTAATAGCAGAAGGGGCTGGTAGGGAACAGAGCAGGGAGCCCCTGCCTCTGCCTGGGTTTGGGGAAGGCTCTCTAGGGGGAGAGAGTGACTGGGAGCTCGAGAAATGCTTGTTGAATGACTAATAATAGCAAATGTTAATTGGGGTTTATCATGTCCCAGGCACTGTTATTAGTGCTCTATTATATCATTTACTACTCATAGCTACCCTACAAGATGAATATTACTAATTTCCCCATTCTGCAGATGAGGAGACTGAGGCACTCAGAGATCAAGACTTTCCCAAGGCCACACAACTGCTGGTGGCAGAGCTGGAATTCAGAAGCAGACACAGTCATATCTAAGCCCATATCTAACCCCCTGCACTCTGGCCTCTCTGTGAATGAACAGAGCCACGGGGTAAGAAGAAGGAACACAGGTTTTAACATTAATCAGACCAGAGTCTACTGTGTCCTCACCACTTGCTAGCTGTATGACCTTGGAAGATTTGCTGACCCCAGCCATCTCTTTAGTCTTATTCCGTTGACTTTGTCCTCCCCAGCACATATCACTCAGTCACTGTTAGTTGCATTTATTGACTTGATAATTATGGAGTGGACACCTGTTTATGCCGGGCACCACTTTAGACTTGGGTTCACAGCAGTTAATAAAGTTCCAGCTTCCGTGGAGCTAACAATTTCATGGAAAGAGAAAGAAAATAAGCAAACAAACAAACTTTGGCTTGTTTCAAGAACTATGAAGGAAGTGTTCAGATGTTATAAAAAAGGAGTAGCAGTAATGGTGGGCAAAGAGCAGCTACTTTAGAAGATCTCGTGGTCAGTGACCACATCTGAGGAGAAGGCATTGAGCTGAGACCTGAGAGGGAGGAGCCAGCCCTGCAGAGCCCAGGAGAGCCCTCCAGACAGAGGGGAGAGGAGGAATAGGAAAAGTCTGGTGTGGGGAAGCTTGATGCGAAGGTGTGAGAGCAGTAAGAGGTGAGGGTGGGAGGCAGCAGGGGGCAAGTTGGCCATGGGAGGTTGTCTGGATTTGCTTCTAAGTGTGTGGGGAGCTACCACAGGACTGGAAGCAGGACTGCTCAATTCTCACTGGGCAATTCTCACAGGTGCGATCACTCTGCTTGACATGTAGGGAATGGACTGCAGAGGGCAGGAGATGAAGCATGGAAGCCGCTGTTGTATTTCAGACAACGCGCGATGGGTCTGGGGCTTGTGTTTGGGTGGTAGCAGTGGAAGTATCTCCCTGCTGAGCACCAAAGTGCTTACTCATTGCCGTCGAGTCGATTCTGACTCTTAGTGACCCTATAGGACAGAGTAGAACTGCCCCATAGGGTTTCCAAGGAGCAGCTGGTAGATTCTAACCAATGACCTTTTGGTTAGCAGCCAAACGCTTAATCACTGAGCCACCAGGGCCCCCCGGAGTTAGTGGTATACGTGAGTTTATTTGTTATAATTACTCTTACTTTCCTTTAGTTACTGACCCTTCTTTGCCTTCCCTTTTGACATCTTGAGGCAGAGTGTCTACTCTGATCCTTGTCTATTGCTGTTACATAGTCTCCTCTAACCACCTCATGGGCATGGGCAAGGCGTTGGGTTGATATGTTTCCTTAGAGCCTAGAAAAATTCAGCTTCCCTGGCTCCTCTGAAGATTTGTGCTGGGAAAAAAAAAAAATTACACTGTTTAATAGAAATACTTTTCCTTCATTAAATGAAATCTCCAAAGCCCAGTAGCATTTTCGGTGCTTATATAAAGATGCCAGTGGGGATTTGAGATTGAAAGTAGTATTTTTGTACAAGTCAATGAAGATCTCAATAGGAAAAGAAAGAACACCCTTGAAATCTAAATCCTTCCAGCATCGGGCAAGACAGATCTTAGATTTAGGGCCAGGATCTCATTACTCCCAGTTCTACCAGGAAACTCTTTTCTTGAAGCAATTTGACTGCTCATAAATATCAGTTCTCTGTTTGGTGAAATTGTATTAATAGGCTATAAACCATCCAACCTGAATTTCCGCTTGCACCTTACCTCTGATAACTTTGTACAAAAACTCAAGTATCTGTAGGAGTTTGAGTCAAAAGCAGACTTGGTGTTTATGTGCACACACACACACACACACACACACACACACGATAACATCTCTTTCATCTGGTAGAGCTGGGACATGAACTCTGCCCCTTGGGGGTGTCAGAAGAAAGGCTTGGCTCAAAGATAGGAAGATGGGTTCAAATCCCAACTCTAGCTCTAGCTAGCTGGACAATGTATTTAACCTCAGATTTCTTATCTGTAAGATGAGGAAAACAATACAATTCTCACAGGGCATGAGACTTGGACTATAATGTATGTAAATACAGTACTTGCTCAATACCTGTTCCTCTTCAATTACCCCTCACCTAACTGTTGTATTGGAATCCTGGTGGCACAGTGGTTAAGAGCTCAGCTGCTAACCAAAAGGTCGGCAGTTAGAATCCACCAGCTGCTCCTTGAAAACCCTGTGGGGCAGTTCTACTCTGTTCTATAGGGTCGCTATGAGTCAACTATTGTATTATGTTGTCATTATTAGTTATCCTCTGTGACCTTAAGAGGAGCCCTGGTGGTGCAGTGGTTAAGTGCTACAGCTGCTAACCAAAAGGTAGGCAGTTTGAATCCCCCAGCTGCTCCTTGGGCAGTTCTACTCTATCCTGTCGTGTTGCTATGGTTCACTTGGCTTGGTGACCTTATGTATAAGAAAATGAAACGTTGCCCAGTCCGGTGCCATCTTCATGATTGCTGGTATCTTTGAGTCCATTGTTGTATTTTAGCCCAGTACAATCATCGATTTCATATTGATTATTTTGGTCATTTATTGCTGCATAATAACACCCCTCCCTGCAAATTAGTAGCTTAAAATCACAGTTGTGTTTTGTTTTGCAAAGGGTCTGCAATTTGAACACACTTCTGCACCATGCCAGCTGTGCTTTCAGCTGGGATGACTGCAACAGCCTACTTTACAGATGGAAGGACAGGCGACAGACACAAGGAAGGGGGTGCGCTTGGAGCTATGTAGTAAGTTAAGGAATAAGCCAGTCAATGAGCAGATCTTTTGTGAACACCTCTACTGTGTTAGGTCTTGTGAGAGGAGAAAAAAACTCTAAGGCGCTAACTTTTGAGTTGGTGAGACCTTCCAGGGGCAATAAAACCACTGGAAGAACTGAATTTATGTTCCTGGTCAACTAGTTGGCTGCTTAGGTGACATCAGGCTTTGGAGTCTGGTAAAATCTGGCCTTTACTCACCTTTACCTAGGCTCCTCATCCATGAGATGGGGCTGTCACCTCTCTTGCAGGGCTGATGGCTGCTGTGCCTAACAACTAGCAGGTGCTCAAAAAAGGGCATCCATTAAAAGAATGCTTGGTTCTCTGCTCTGCCTTGTAACATTTCTGGCCTGCCCCATTCAGCCTGCATTGCCGGGAAAGCAGGAGAGGGCTTTTATTGTGACTAACAGGCAGGCTGAACTCTAGCCCCTTTCGCTGTGGAAAAATCCATTACCGAGAAGTCGAGAAGTCGTTTGTCAAAGCCAACTGTTTAGCTGCTTTAATTTACATATTTATCAAGTTTGATTAGGATGTATTGTCTTCAACTTTTATCCCAGCTTTCACCTCTCCTCACCCTCTTTTCCTGGGGAAACTGTTTTTGTTGTCCTTGTTACAAAAGGGTGCGGTGTAATTCAATTTGCATTTGCTAATAAGCCTGAAACTGAGCCTGGGGAGGGATTTCTGGAGGCTGGGAAAGGTGGATTCAAAAGCAGAGCACATGTTCGGAGAAGCCTGGGCACTCAGTTCTAGCCTGATATGCTCAACCAAAGGGCAACAAACAATCTACAGCAATTCCACAAATATTTATTGAGCACCTTCTGTGTGTTGGGCATTAGAAATGCAGGCTGTGAAAAAGACCTGCCAAGAGGTGGCTGTCATGTCGCTAACAGTCTTTGTTGTTGTGTGCTGGCTGTTCTGACTCATAGAATAGAACTGCCCCATAGGGTTTCTGCATATGTAAAATCAAGCAGTTGGACCAAGTGACCTCCAAGTGTCTGTAAAGTACCAGTTATTGAATACTTAGTATGCATCAGGTCTTGTGCATTATCTCATTTAATTCTTACAAGATCCCTATGAGGTTGATGTTATTATTATCCCCATTCTACAGAAAACATTTTGCAGGAAACTGAAGATCTCAGCGCTCAAGGACACATAAACACAAGGGCTGGAATTTAACCCTTCTTCTGTCTGATTCTGGGAGTTAAGTGTATAACCGTGAAGCCAGGCTTGATCTTTCTCCTCCACTAGTCTTTGAGGGGCAGTGTCTGATTCCTTAGCATGGTCTCAGGGACCAGCCTAAAGTTTGGCATATGGTCAATGTTCAGAAAATGTGTACTGAATTGAGCTAACAAAAGAAAGTCCTTCATCCTCATCTTTCTTGTCTTTTGGGCCTCAGATCTGCCGTCCTCTCCTCAGCTGCTTCAACTAAAAGCCAGTATAGTGGATACTGGGTTCACTGCCCAGAACTCTCTTCAGGGCCAAGGCACACATTCCCCCAGTGTCAGTGGCAGACAGCTCACAATTGAGACTCTCTCTGAAATTGCACTGGGTCAAAGGAAGCTGTCTTGAGAGCAGCCAGTGTCTGGCCAATGCAGGAGTATAGAGCCAGCCTCATCCCTCATTGGTGTAAGGCTATAATTGTTATAAAGGCCCTTCTGGCCCAGAGCTCATTCAGGTCATTGTTGAGACTGTCCCAATTTGACCTTGCTTGCACCTGTCACAGGGTTCCTAAGAGCAATCCCCAGTAAAGCTCCTGCATGCAAACCTCAGAGTCTTCAGTCTGTTTCCTGTGGAACCTGACCTGAGCAGGTATTCTGAGCAGGCAACTCTGCTTCTGACTTTCTGGAAGTGCTTGGAGGGTGCCGGCATCAGGTACCTGATTTAACAAGATGACAGATAGTGTCAGGGAGAGCCCTCCTGCCATTAGCCTATTCCTGAAGCCTACTCCCTACCTGCTTCTGGGCCTGGAGTGCCAGCCTTGCAGGAAGGAGGCTTATAAACGGCAAGAGCCCAGCAGGGACAGCAGTCTGCAGGGAGAGGAGGTTCAGTGCTTCTCCTGCCCAGGTATCAACCGTGAAGGTGATGACTCCTCAGCTGGCCTGAATTTCAGGCCCAGGAATTTCCACTTCCCTTCTTTTCTCTGGCAGGCCTCTACTGGGTGCTTTCCAAGCACCAGCTTGCGTGGCCACTGGCAGAGGCAGCCCAGTGTAGTGAGAGGAGCCTGCTTGTGCTTTGGAACTCTATGCCCTGGGTTCCAGACCTGGCTCCATCATCCTAGCAGTGTGACCTGGGGCAAGTCACTTGTCCTTTCTGGGTCTCTGCCCTTCATCCACATGGTGAGCGTGTCCTACTCTGTCATCTCACAGACTTTGCACTCTGATAGCTTCTGAGTCTCCTTTAAGTCTGAGACCTCTTTATTGCTTTTTAAAGCCAAAAATAAAAAAAACAAAAAACAAAACCAGTTGGCGTCTAGTCAATTCCAACTCAAAGAGCTGGTTTAATATGTAGGTGAAGATATATGAGGTGTACCAGAGAGATTCCTTTCCCAAAAGCCCTGAAATTCTAGAACAAATGCTTTATTTCTTGTCAGGAGAATTTCTTTGTCATAAGCATACTCTTTTCGGTGGTAACCCCCATAACCCCTATTCTCTTCTTCCATTTCATCAAGGATAGAACATTCTATCCCTATCCCTGTATCATGAGTGAGTCTACTACATAGATATGAGATTTTAGGCTACTGGAGAGCTGAACGAACGTAGGTGAGGAAATATGACCTAGAGGGGGCAAGGCAGGGGAGAGGGGGAACTGAAAATAAACTTTGCCTACATCACCGTTTTCTCAAGATGGCCCTGAGGCTCAGAAGAGCAGATGCTGGACATTAGGCAGAACAGATCTGAGTTGTAGCTTTTGGTCCTGTTTGACCAAGGCAGCAAATGATTTATGACCACATGAGGGGTCCAGACGGTGAACTCTGAATGCAAAGGAGAATAAGAGCCTTATAGTCTGGAAGTGGAGGAGTTGGGAAAGATATAAAGTCTGGAAAACTGAAGGTTTGCTTGGGGAGATACTGACAAATCTGAATAAAGTGTAAAGTTCTCATAGGGGGATAGTGCTCAACCAGGGGCTATTCTGCACCCTCTCCCCCAGAGACATTTTTTTTTTCTTGTATTTTAGATGAAGGTTTACAGAACAAATAGTTTCTCATTAAACAGTTAGTACACATATTGTTTTATGACAATGGTTAACAACCCACAACATGTCAACATTGTCCCTTCTCAACCTTGGGTTCCCTATTACCAGCTTTCCTGTCCCCTCCTGCCTTCTCATGCTTGTCCCTGGACTGTTGTGCCCCATTAGTCTAGTTTTGTTTTGTGGGGCTGTCTAATCCTTGGCTGAATGGTGAACCTCAGGAGTGACTTCATTACTGAGCTAAAAGCGTGTCCAGGGGCCATATTCTTGGGGTTTCTCCAGTCTCTGTCAGGCCAGTAAGTCTGGTCTTTTTTTTGTGAATTAGAATTTTGTTCTACATTTTTCCCCCAGAGACATTTGACGATGTCTGGAGATATTTTTGACTGTCATAACTGGGGGGAGGGTGTTACTTGCATTGAGTGGGTAGAGACGAGGAATGTTGCTAAATGTCCTACAGTGCAAAGCAAAATCCCACATAACAAAGAATTATCTGGCTCAGACAGTGTCAGTAGTTTCAGGGTAGAAATAGAGACATGGGTTTAGGAGGCATTAATGGTGCCTTCTTGGAGACAGTGAAGAACCAATGAATGTATTTGAGTAGGGCTGTGACTTGATTAAAGTGGAGACATTTAGGGCTAGTTCAGCCAAGCTGAATGGAGGGTGAATCTAACAGGAGGAGAGAGCTGGATGAAGGAGACTGGGTCGGACACTGGTCCCTTTGCTTCTTTTGTGTCCCTCAGGGAGTCAAATGCTAGCCTCCTAGGCAAAAGAACGTAGGCTCATGTGCAGGCCCACAGTTTATTAGCTGTGAAACCTTGGACAAATTATTTACCCACTCCTAGTCTTAGTTTTCTCACCTGTAAAATAAGAGTAATAATCCCCAGCTCACAAGATAAACCTTGAGAGACTTTAAGTGCCTGCCGCATGCCTTTGCCTATAACAAACAAAACCAAACCCATTGCCTTCAAGTCGATTCTGAATAGCAGCTACTATTTATTAAGTGACAAGCACTTTAGACATCATATTTTCTTTAAGCTTGCAAAATGCCCTGTAAAGTGGGTATTCTGACCACCATTTTGTAGGTCCTCACCTGAGGCTGAGTGAAGATGGAATACAGAAGTGGGGATCCAACCAGGTCAGTCTGATTCCAGGGACCATACTTTTAATCACAACTGCCAGGCCCATTTTATTTTACCAACACTGATACAACAGTAACAAGGAAAACAGAATCCCTGCCCTCATGGAGCTTTCATTCTAGTGGTGAAAATAGAACATAAACAGGTAAACACATAAATTTATAATATCAGAGGGACATAAGTGGAATGAGAAAAAAAACAAAAACAAACAAACACAGAAAAAAACAGACCGATGAGTTATTTACCATGGGTCAAGGGTATATCATTTAGACATGGTGGTTCAGGAAGGTCTCTCTGGGGAGGAGGCACTTGAAGGAGTTGGGGAGTCACTTGAATTCCTCCCACTCACCCTTTAAGACTTTATACAATTATCCCGATCTCGGCGAACCACTCTAGGACTATTTGCTTGCCCCTTTGGACGCCCACAGCAGCCTCTGCTTCCCACACTCATGCATTATCTACCTGTATTATGCCTATTTACTTGACCACTCTCCCACCAGACTGGGAACCCCCTGAGGACAGGGACTAGGCCAATATTGGTATGATGCCAGGAGGAGGGTGGTAGCCCTCCAGCCATCCACAGGAGGTAAGAGGGGGGTCAGCCACATCCACATACTGTCCACATTTGGGGAGGTGGTGGTTATACAAGGGTGTGACTCCTTGGGGGTCATCTTAGGGTATATCTGCCACAGATGGCCAAAGTCTAATATAGGGAGAGGGAAAGCAGGGCTCAAGGACAGGCCAAACAGATACCAGAAAGATACCCCAGGTTAAGGGGAAAGGCATAGATCCAAGTGGGTGCTGGTCTGTTGCTATCGGCATCAAGATTTCGCAGGAAGTCAGGCTTGGGCAATGAAGGAGTGGCTGGTGGGTGCAGACAAGGAAGTAGAGAGAGAGTTCTTTGACCTGCTATGAGGCCTCTCCCTAAAGCCTGAAGCCTTGCCCCCATCCTCACCCCTAACCATGTCTTCATTAGTCTTAAAAGCACTTAAATGGAAGCTGGGCATCTGCTGCTCATCATACCTTGCCTGGTTATCAAGTTAGTTACTTGCTGTCAGTCTCCCTGAGCAGGCTGTGACCCCTCAAGGACAGCCCCTCTCTGACTCATGTTTGTGTCCCCAGCACTCAGTATATACCTGGCAAATAAGTGTGCAAAAATAGAATCAAATGTCTCTGAGGATAAAATAGAACCAGTCGATGAAAATTACAAGGAAGCAGATTTTAGTTGCACATAAAGAAGAGCTTCCTAATCTTGTAAAAAGAGAAAGGAAAAAAAAAAAAAAGCATAAAGAAAAGGAATCACAAGTGGTGATGTTAGGATTGTTGTTGTTAGTTGCGGTCGAGTCGATTACTACTCATGGTGACCCCATGTGTGCAGAGTAGAACTACTCCATAGGGTTTTCAAGGCTGTGAACTTTTGGAAGCAGGTCACCAGGCCTGTCTTCCGAGATGCCTCTGGATAGGTTCCAACCACCAACCTTTTTGCTAGTAGTCAAGCACTGGACTGTTCGTGTCACCCGTGGTGTTAGGGTTAAGAACAAGATTCTGGAGCCAGACCTTCTGGGTATAAATCTTGGTTACACTACCTACCAGTCATGTGACTGTGGGCAAGTTACTTAACCTCTCTGTGCTTAGTTCTCTCATCTGTAAAATGGTAATAATATTACCTAACCCATAAGGCTTTTATGATGATTAAATGGGATATGCGTGTAAGGCACTTTGAATGACATCTGACACATGGTAAATGCTCAATAAATGCTGGCCATTACGGTAATAGAAGAAGCATAGTTCTGGAATGTAATCATTCTCCTTTATTACTAGATTAGATTATTTAAGCAGTATTTATTAGAGTTTGGTGTTTAATTTAAAAAAATAGTTATTTGTATTTAATAAATAACAATATTGACTATCTATTAAGAATAAAATATGTAACTTTAACTTACTAATACGATAGCTACAGTTTCTCATAAAATAATATACAAGAAATTCTGTGCCTTGACCATATTCTCGCAATAATTCACAGCCCTCATCCCCTCTTTATTGTCAGTGTTGACAATGGAGTGATATCCTCACATTATCTTCAACATGGCATATTTTGTAAGGGAACATACATAATTATTGTGTGATGAAATCAGATAAAGCCCAGTATAAACACCATGGTTGGTAACTGGGCAAGTCCTTGATGAATGTTAGCTTCCTCCCTCCCTTCTCAGAGGAAGCACATCTGAGCCGAGTCTCGAAGGCTGAGTAGGAGTAAGCCAGACAGACGAGGTGGGGGCTGGCATTCCAGGCAGAGAGAAAAACATGTACTCAAATGTGGAGATGTGGGAGAGGATGTCGTGATTGGGGAACTGCCAAGAGTTAGCTGAGGCTGGGGCCTGTGGAAGAGGCTGGAGAGGTGAGGGGACACCAGCAACCAGAGACTTGGGGTGCCAGGATAGGGAGTCTGGACTTGTCCTGAGGATGATCAGAGCTGCTGAAGGCGATTAAGCAGATAGAGGGGTATGCTCCCATTTGCATTTGAGAGACCACTTTGGTGGCCTGGTGGAAGATAGACTAGCAGGTATGGTGCCAGCACAGGGACACCAGTGACAAGGCTGTTCCTGTCCTCAGAGACCAGTTAGAAACAACTCATAAAGGATGGTAACACTGGATAGCTCTTGGGAATTGTTATGGATTGATTTGTGTCCCCCAAAATATGTGTTGGAATGCTAATACCAATATCAGATTGTGTCTCCCCTAAAATGTGTTAGAATGCTGCTGCCAATATCAGACAATAGGTTTTTGTCATCCATTATCTCCTTATTCCTAAAATACTGAACACCTGTTAGGTGGCCAGGACACCTATTATTGCTACCAGGACAGTAATAGTGTGGTTTTTCTTCAGCTTAGTTGTGTGGGCCTGTTTCGGTCCTGAGGTATTGAAGAAAACAGTACAATTGGTCCGATTTTGAGGCCAATGGGAGGATATTTTCTTGATTTTATGATGCCGTCAGGGATTGGGAAGTAAAAAAAAAGAAAAAGACTTAGTTATTAAAAAAAAAACAAAAAACTATCCTTTTTTCCATTATAACACTCCACATTCCCCTCCCAGTTTACCACCCCTCTCTTCATTCATATTAACACGTCCTCCCCATGACAAGTGACAGAATTATTGTCAGGATAGATGGGGGAACAAAACTAGCAATGTGAGCTTCTTGGAGATTTTTGTCCTCAGAGGGCCCAGCTATGCTTTTGAGGCCTCTTGGCATCTTGTAGCACCCACACCAACCAAATGGATTGAGGCTTTCTCTCCATCTTGGCACCAAGGGTCTGACGTTGGTCCTCACTCACACTCAACATCGATAGACGCAAATCTACTTAAGTTCTGTGTATCAACTAAGGGAAAGGTGAAAGTCAAATATTTTAAGACAATAAGGAGTGTAGTTATCTCTAGGGGTACTTTATTAGTTTTCTATTGCTGTGTAATAATTTACCATAGAATTTAGCAACTTCCAGCAACAAACATCTATTATTTCTCAGTTTCTGTGAGTGGGAAGGCTAGCTTAGCTGGGTGGTTCAGGCTCAGCGTCTCTCATGAAGTTGCAGTCAAGCTGTTGGCCAGGGCTGCGTCAACCGAGACTGAAAGCTCCACTTCCAAGCTCACTCAGGGGGTTTTGGCAAGCCTCAATTCCTTATTGGTTATTGTCTGGATACTTCAGTTCCTCACCATGTAGGCTACCTGAATGTCCTCGTGGCATGGCAGCCGGTTCCCCGCAGAGTGAATAATCCAAGAAAGGGAGGGAGTAAACCCCAGATAAGACAGAAGCTTCACTCTTTTTATGACCTAATCTCAAAAGTGATATACCATCACTTCTTTAGTGTTCTATTTGTTAGAAGCAAATCTCTAAATCCAGCCCAGCTAAAGGGAAGGGGAGTTAATATCCACCTCTTGAGGGGAATAAATTAACAAAGAATATGTGGGCATATTTTTTAAACCACCACAGGAACCCTATTTAATCTCTAAGAGGTGGTATGACACAGTGGTTAAGAGCATAAATTTGGGACTCATACATATTTAAGTTTAATCCTAGCTCCCATGTTTGCTACTTGTGCAATTTTAGGCAAATTTTGCCTAAAATTGACCTTTCTGGGTCTCGATTTCCTATTATATAAAATGTTGCTGTTAGGTGCTGTCGAGTTGGTTCTGACTCATGGAGACCCTACATACAACAGAAGGAAACACCGCCCAGTCCTGCGCCATCCTCACGATCGTTGCTATATTTGAGCCCATTGTTGTTGCCAGTGTGTCAGTCCATCTCATTGAAGCTCTTCCTCTTTTTTGATGACCTTTACTTTACCAGGCATGATGTCCTTCTCCAGGGACTGGTCCTTCCTGATAACATGTCCAAACTTTGTGAGATGAATCTCTAAAATAGGGATAAGAAATAGCAGATGTTTCACAGGGTTGCTGTGAGACTTAAGTAAGATCAGGCATGTAAAGTGCTTGGCACGGAATAAGTACTCAATACATATTATTTAATTGCTACTGTAAAGGGAAATTACCGTTGTCCTCTTTCACAAGAGGCATTATAGCATAGAGATTAAGAACACAGGTTCTGGAGTTAAACTGCCTGGGTTGGGTCCCTAGTTCTGCCAGTCACCAGCTGTAAGAACTAGGGTGAGTCAGTTAATATATTTTGGCCCTGGCTTTCTGTAAAAGAGGATAATAATAGCTAATGCCTGGCCACCTAATAGGTGTTCAGTAAATATCTTATGAATAAAGAAATAGTGGATGATGGAGGGATATAATGACAAAGGTGTACATAGTGTATGTGTGCACATTTGGCTCCAAGCACCTTCTGCTTAACTAGGGAGCCCTGTACAGCTGTCCCACTCCATCTGAATGTGCCCTTGTGCATGTCAACCCCCAGGAGCTACCCAGGGTTACCATCCCTCATAGGCTGTTGTTTTTGGTCTCATTGTTTAGCTTCTTTCCCACCTTGGTTTTGTTCAAGCATACTTCCTTCATCGTCCCGGCTGCCTCCACCAAGAATATGTTTAATTGGCTTTGCACAGAAGCAGGGGATTCAGTGACAGGATGGGGGGGTGGGGAGGGGAGTGGATCCCATGTCACACCACCTCAGAGCTGCTACATTACCTTAAATTGATTTCGCAAATGAAAGCTAAAAGCTAAGCAAAGGCAACCCATCCATTTTGCCTAAAGATGATTATAACGCTCTTTTATGGCCTCCTAAATGAGAAAGCAATTTGTTACCTGCCTACATCAACATTTGCTTATATTGGCACCCTAGATGCTTGATTTTTATTAGCCCCATGGTGTCATTTTATGAAGATGCAGGGGCTCAGTAAAATTAGTATGCAAATAGAATGCCCATTTTGCATTTCCCTGTGGTCAGCAGAACTGCTGAATGCAATAGAGTTGATACTGGGTCAGGGGAAACATCCATAAATGTAGCCTTCATCGAGGGCCTCAGTAATGCCATCTATCATTTCTGGACTGCTGGGATAGAGGGGGTCAATATTAGTCTGTGTTTTGTAAAAAAGCCTTTTTTAAAAAATTTTTAAAGTGAAAAGCAGTATAAATATCAACTTCAACGTCCTCCCATTAATGACGGATGAAGTCAAGCTCTCTTATGGACATTGTAGATAGAAGTGCAGCAGATGTGTGAACTTATATTGTTGTTAGTGGATCCGGGAGGAAACATATGGGGTAGTGAAAGGATCACTGGGCTGGGAACCAGGGCCTGACTCTACCACTGCTAGCTGCATGACCTTGGGCATGTCCCTTCCTTCTGTGAGCCTTAGTTCTCTCATGTGTAAAATAAGATTAATACTGCCCACCTCACAGAGACATGATGAAGAGTAAATGAAATAATATGTGTTTGAATTTCTTTATAAACCACAATCTATGCAAGTATTTTTTATTTATTCATTCAGCCATCAGTCTCTGAGCATGTACTCCATGCTAGGCCCGGTGAAAGACACTAGAGATAAACCAATGAAAGGCACAGTTTCTCCCTTGAGGATCTTATATTCAGTCCAGGAAATGTCCAAGTGTCTAACTCCTCTTTCGGACCATAAAATTTTCAGGGGAGTGAGCCTTTTCTCTCTCCTTCTTTCTTAAAACTGCGTGGCATAAAGCTGAGCACACTGTGGGTCCTCATGAATGTATTTTGGCTCCATTATATTTCTTGCTGCCTTTAAGGGCTCATTATTGGGGAAGCAGTGACCCCACCCTACTGCTCACCCTAATAGGTCAAGGAAGTGTCAAGCTTTAGAAGAAACACATTGAATAGAGTTAATATTCCTTAGTATCTGCCATTGGCACATCAACTGTTGGGATCATGAGTCACATTTAAAATGACCTGTCTCCAGCATTTCAGAAACAGAAAGCCTGTTAATTATTCCCACACCCCCCCAATCATTCTCTAATACCGATGGAATCCTTTGATCTTGCTTCTCTCAGCTGTCCTTCCTGAATTGTCTTCGGGTTATTGTTCTGTTCCGTGTTAATCAGTTCTTCTTCCGTCCATGGCTAAGTACCACCCCCTACCCCACCCCTTCTTTCTGGGAGTGTAACTCTTGGCTGCTGCTTTTGTCTAATAACATCTTTGCACAATAGCTAAACTTTCTTATACAAAAAGTTTTCTGTAGAGGCAACAAGGACTTGGGTTCTGATTTTGGGTCACATTTCCTACTTCTTTGGATGTTTAGTAATTTTTTATTGGATGCAAGATATTGTGAATTATATATCGTTGAGTGTCTGGACTTTGTTTTCTTCCTTTAAAGAACACCAAACTTTGTCTAGCAGGCAGCTATGTTTCTTTCGTTCGGTTTGATCCTATTGAGATTTATTTTAACGCTTTGCTAGAGTGGATCTAGAGTAGTTTATGTCCACCACTAAGGCATAGCTCTTTTGAGATCTCTACTGAATGCCCTCAATGAGCAATGAGGACTTCCACTCTGGTGGTGGAAGCCCAGATGATTCCTAGCCCCTGTGAGCCCTGAAAACTGTTCAGTTTACAGCTCTCTCATCACTTTTTCCTGAAATCATGAAGGTCTGCCCTAAGCATGCATATCTTAGAGGCTCAAGAGGACTTCTTTGCAGATTTCTGGAGCTCTTTTTCTACAGAGTACCCTCCTCTGTGGAACTTGGCTTTACAAATTCCAACTACCTCAGACTCCCTGAATTTTAATCTCAGTGAGACTACCATGCTGTGCTCAGGATACCCCTCTCTGCTCTGTGGTCTGGAATAGACCTCCAGGCAGAAAGCCAGAGCAGTCATAGGGCATACCTCAGTTTTTCCCCCTCTCTCATGGATTACAGTCCTGCACCACCTCTTGTCTAATGTCTGAAAACTGTTGTTTTGTATATCTTGTCCAATTTTCTGGTTGCTTAGGGTGAAAGAGAAATCATGTCCCTATTAACTTCATCAAGACCAGACAAAGACTTCGGTTCTAATCTCAGCTCTACCACCTATTAGTTGTGTGACCTTAACAAATCATATAACCTCTTTGAGTCCATTTCTGATTTTATAAAAGGAATATTAACAGTGCAGGTTGTTGTGAGGATTATAAATAATGTATATAATGTGCCTGACACAAAAGGAGGTAATTAAGCAGCAGCTTCTATTACTATTATTAATATAAATAGCTAACTTCTTTATCATTTACTCAATGTTTACTGTGTAATATGCAATGTGTAAGCTTGCTTAATCATCATAACAACCTTACAAAGTAGATATTATTATCCTCATTTATAGATGAGCCCATTGAAACCCAGAAAGAATACACAACTTGTCCAAGGTCACAGTCAGTGTATCTGGGAGTTGATTTCACTCATATGACTTCCTCAAATGATTGTACTATTTAACATTATCAGTTACATCAAGGAAAGATAATGTGGTCCTTTCAGTATTGGGTATCCAAGGACATAATCAGTCAGAAACAGCTGGGTCTTAATGGTTCTGATCCAATGATTTAAGTGGTAACAAATGTAAAGCACCCAGCCCAGTCCCCATCCCTCACCAATACCCCAACCTATAGTCTCAGCTTTCCTCGCTCTTTGCTCTCCTTAGAAACCCTCTTTCGTTTTATCTTACAGACAACCTTCGGGAAGGGGCAGAGCAGAAGGTGGTATTCATCACCGGACGAGTCCACCCAGGGGAAACACCCTCTTCATTTGTGTGCCAAGGTGAGTTGCAGGATCTCATGGATATCCTGTGCCTAACCCCACATCCAACTAGGGCACTCTGGTGGTCTCTGGGACAGCTTGGTCACATGCAGAGTCATTATCTTGATGGAAATGTACTTCACTTCTTTAAAGAGGGCCCTCCTGATCTCTATTGGGATTTATTTCAATAAATGTTTATTGACTGGATGTATGTACGGATGAATGGATGAAAGAATGCATGAATACATGAATAAGTTGGGCTGAATGAAGCTCCCTAGTGTGTACTACATTGCAGAGGAGCCATACAGAATCATCCATACTCCTTAACTCTGTTTTACTTGTCTCCAGCAGTTTGTAACAGCAGGAAATCTGGCCCAAGGTCAACATGTATGTTGGCAGAAAGGCCATGAGATAGGTAGGCAAGGGCTGAAAATTATTCATTCACTCATTTATTCAATCATTTGCTCAACAAAAAACTTTTGAAATTACCTACTATGAGGTGGGAAGTATGCTTAGCATCTTACATCTAATATATATATATATTTAGTCGCATTTTTAATTTATTATTAAATATTTAATATATGCAAAAGTGTATATTTAATTAGTCAGCAATGTGTATGTATACATAGAAGCCCTAGTGGTACAGAAGTTAAAGTGCTTGGCTGCTAACCAAAATGTTGGCAGTTTGAACCTACCAGTTGCTCCGAAGGAGAATAATGTGGCAGTCTGCTTCCATAATGATTTATAGCCTTGGAAACCCTACAGGGCAGTTCTACTCTGTCCTTTAGGGTCACTGTGAGTTAGAATGAACTCGATGGCAGTGGGTTTGGTTTTGGTTTTATATATGTATACATACATATATATTCAGTTAGTCAGCAGTGTAAATATATTCAATAAATAAGATGTAAATAGTAATGCAAATATAACGAATGCCAAGGTATCCCCTAGCTTAAGAGACAGAATATTGCCTATGCCTTTGAAGTCCTTTGTATTCCTTACCTCTCTCATCCCACAAACTTTATCTTTCTTAATAGTTTTGCTATGAATGTACATATCCCTAAGCAATGTAGTTTTTGGTTTCACATGTTTTTGACCTTTATGAAAATGGTAACACTTTGTATGCATTCTGAGACTTGGTTTTCACCCAACATCCATGTTGATGAGTGTAACTGCAGGTCACTCGTTTTTATTACTCTGTTGTGTTCCATATGTCTATAGCACAACTTACTTAGCCACTCTCCTGATGATGGATAATCAAGTTGTTTACAGTATTTTTTCTTACAAACTGTCTTAGTTATCTAGTGCTGCTATAACATAAATACCACAAGTGGATGGCTTTAGCAAAGAGAAATTTATGCTCTCATAGTCTAGGAGGCTAGAAGTCAAAATTCAGGGTGCCAGCTCCAGGGGAAGGCTTTCTCTCTCTGTGGGCTCTGGGGGAAGGTTCTTGTCATCAATATTTCCCTGGACTAGGAGCGTCTCAGCACAGGGCGCCAGGTCCAAAGGACGTGCTATACTCCTTGCTCTTGTTTCTTGTTGGTATGAGGTCCCTGGTCTCTGCTCGCTTCTCTCTTTTATATCTCAAAAGAGATTGACTTAAAACACAACCTAATCTTGCAGATTGAGTCCTCCCTCATTAATATAACTGCCTCAGTCCTGCCTCATTAACATCATAGAGGCAGGATTTACAACACATAAGGAAATCACATCAGATGACAAAATGGTGAAAAATCACATAATAGTAGGAATCATGGCCTAGCCAAGTCGACAGATATATTTTGTTGTTGTTGTTATCAGGTGCCATGGAGTCGGTTCCAACTCAGAGAGACACTACATACAGCAGAAAAAAATACTGCCTGATCCTGCAGCATCCTCACAATCACTGTTATGCTTGAGCCCATTGTTGCAGCCACTGTGAGAATCCATCTCGTTCAGGGTCTTCCTCTTTATCGCTGAACCTCTACTTTTTTTTTTTTTCCTTTATATTTTATTGTACTTCAGGTAAAGGCTTACAGAACAAATAGTTTCTCATGAAACAGTAGTACACATGTTGTTTTATGATATTGGTTAACAACCCCACAACATATTAATCCTCTAAATTCTCAACCTTTTTTTTTTTTTTTTGTGAAAATACACCTAGCCAAAGATACACCGTTTCAAAAATTTCCACATACACAGTTCAGTGACATTGACTACGCTCCTCCAATTGTGCTGTTATTCTCACTTAAGATGAAGGCTTACAGAACAAAATAGTTTCTCATTTAACAGTTACTACAAATGTTGCCCTATGACAATGGTTAACAATCTCACAACACATCAACAATATCCTTACTCAAGCCTGTGTTCCCTATCACCAGCTTCCCTGTCCCCTTCTGCCTTCTGGCCCTTGTCACTGGACTCCTGTACCTCGTTAGTCTCATTTGGTTTTACGGGGCTGTCCACTCCCAGGCTGAATGGTGAACCACGGAGGTAACTTCACCACTGAGCTAAAAGGGTGTCTGGGGGCCATACTCTCGAGGTTTCTCCAGTCTCCTTTAGGCCAGTAAATCTGGTCTTTTTTTTTGTGAGTTAGCATTATACTCTACATCCTTCTCCAGCTCTGTCCAGAACCCTCTGTTGTGATCCTGGTCAGAGCAGTCAGTGGTGGTAGCCGGGCACCATCTAGCTGTACTGGACTCAGTCCGGTAGAGGCCTTGGTAGCTGTGGTCCATTAGTCCTTTAGACTAATCTTTTCCTTGTATCCTGTTCTCTTCATTCTCCCTTGCTCCCGAAGGGATGAGACCAGTGGAGTATCTTAGATGGCTGCTCACAGGCTTTTAAGACCCCAGAAACTATTCACCAAGGTAGAATGTAGAGCATTGTCTTTATAAGCTGTGTCATGCCAAGTGAGCTAGACGTTCCCCGAGACCATGGTCCCCACAGCCCTCCACCCAGCAATTCAGTCCCTCAGGGAGTTTGGATGTGTCTATGGGGCTTCCATGACCTTTCCTTGTACAGGTTGTGCTAGTTTCCCCTGTATTGTGTACTGTCTCACCCTTCACCCAAGATACCACTTATCTATTGCCTATTTAGTATTTCCCCCCCACCCCTCCCATCCCTGGTAACCAACAAAGATTGTCACATTTTGTGTGTGAACTTTTTCATGGGTTTTTACAATAGAGGTCTCATATAATATTTGTCTTTTTGTGATTGACTTATTTCACTCAGCATAATGTCCTCCAGTTTCATCCATGTTATGAGATGCTTCACAGATTCATTGTTGTTCTTTTCTCATTGCATAGTACTCCATTGTGTGTACGTACCATAGTTTGTTTATCCTTTCATCTGTTGATGGGCATCTAGGTTGTTTCCATCGTTTTGCTATTGTGAACAATGCTGCCATGAACATAGGTGTGCATATGTCTATTCGAGTGACGACTCTTATTTCTCTAGGATATATTCCTAGGAGTGGGATTGCTGCATCGAATGGTATGTCTATTTCTAGCTTTCTGAGGAAACGCCATATCATTTTCCAAAATGGTTGTATCATTTTGCATTCCCACCAGCAGTGCATAAGTGTTCCCATCTCCCCGCAGCCCCTCCAACGTTTGTTATTTCCAGTGTGTTTGATTCGTGCCAGTAATGCAGGGGTGAGATGGTATCTCATTGTGGTTTTAATTTGCATTTCTCTAATGGCTAGTGATCGCGAGCATTTCCTCATGTGTCTGTTGGCCATTTGAATGTCTTCTTTGGTGAAGTGTCTGTTCATTTCCTTTGCCCATTTTTTAATAGGATTATTTGTCTTTTTGTTGTAGAGGTGTTGGACTTGCTTGTAGATTATGGAGATTAGACCTCTGTCTGACTTGTACTGTCCAAAAATTTTTTCCTGGTCTGTAGGTTCTCTTTTGACTCTTTTGGTGAAGTCTTTTGAAGAGCATAGGTGTTTGATTTTTAGAAGATCCCAGTTATCTAGCTTATCTTCTGGGGTTTGTGTGTTGATGGTTATGGTTTGTATCCTGTTAATGCCATGTATTAAGGCCTGTAGTGTTGGTCCTATTTTTTCTTCTATGGACTTTATAGTTTTAGGCTTTATATTCAGGTCTTTGATCCATTTTGAAATAGTTTTTGTATACGGCGTGAGGTATGGGTCCTGTTTCATTTTTTTGCAGATGGCTATCCAGTTTTGCCAGCACCATTTGTTAAAAAGACTGTCTTTTCCCCATTTGATGGACTTTGGGCCCTTGTCGAAGATCAGGTGACTGCAGGTGGATGGATTTACATCTGGGTTCTCAATTCTGTTCCATTGGTCAATGTATCTGTCATTGTACCAGTACCAGGCTGTTTTGACTACTGTAGCTGTATAGTAGGTTCTGAAGTCAGGTAGTGTTGAGTCCTCCAACTTTATTCTTCTTCTTCAGTAGTGCTTTACTTATTTGGGGCTTCTTCCCTTTCCATATAAAGTTAATGATTAGTTTTTCCATCTCTTTGAAGAATGTTGTTGGTATTTGGATCAGGATTGCATTGTATTTGTAAATTGCTTTGGGTAGAATTGAAATTTTCACAATGTTGAGTCTGCCCATCCATGAGCATGGTATGTTTTTCCATTTATGTAGATCCCTTTGGGTTTCATGCAGCAGTGTTTTATAGTTTTCTTTGTATAGGTCTTTTACATCCCTGGTCAGATTTATTCCTAAGTATTTTATCTTTTTAGGGGCTATTGAAAATGGTATTGTTTTCCTGTTTTCCTTTTCATCCTGCTCCTTACTGGTGTATAGGAATCCAACTGATTTTTGAATGTTTATCTTGTATCCTGCTACTCTGCTGAATCTTTCTATGAGTTCCAATAGATTTCTCGTGGAGTCTTTAGGGTTTTCTATGTATAGTATCATATCATCTGCAAACAGGGACAGTTTAACTTCTTCATTACCAATTTGGATGCGCTTTATTTCTTTTTCTTGCCTTATTGCTGTAGCTAAAACTTCCAGCACAAGGTAAAATAGGAGTGGTGATAAAGGGCATCATTGTCTTGTTCCTGTTTTCAAGGGGAATGTTTTCAGACTCTCTCCATTAAGAATGATATTGGCCATTGGTTTTGCATAGATGCAAAACCTTTAGTATGTTGAGAAATTTCCCTTCTATACCTATTTGATTGAGAGTTTTTATCAGGAATGGGTGTTGGACTTTGTCAAATGCCTTTTCTGCATCAATTGAGATGATCATGTGATTCTTTTCTTTCCTTTTATTTATGTGGTGGATTACATTGATTGATTTTCTAATGTTGAGCCATCCTTGCGTATCTGGTATGAATCCTACTTGGTCGTGGTGTATAATTTTTTTGATATGATGCTGAATTCTATTGGCTAGAATTTTGTTGAGAATTTTTGCATCTATATTCATGAGAGATATTGGTCTGTAATTTTCTTTTTTTGTGACGTCTTTGCCAGGTTTTGGTATCAGCGTTATGCTGGCTTCATAGAATGAATTTGGAAGTGTTGCTTCCTCTTCTATGCTCTGAAATAGCTTGAGTAGAACTGGTAGAAGCTCTTCTGTAAATGTTTTGTAGAATTCTCCAGTGAAGCCATCTGGGCCAGGGCTTTTTTTGGTTGGGAGTTTTTTTATTACTTTTTCAATCTCTTCTCTTGTTATGGGCCTGTTCAGATTGTCAACATCACTTTGTTGTAGTTTGGGTAGGCCGTGTGCTTCTAGAAATTTATCCATTTCCTCCAGGTTTTCAAATTTGTTGGAGTATAGTTTTTCATAATATTCTGTTATAATCCTTTTTATTTCAGTTGGGTCTGTTCTAATGTCCCCCATTTCATTTCTTATTTGGGTTATTTGTGTCCTCTCCTGTTTTTCTTTTGTCAGTGTGGCCAGTGGTTTGTCGATTTTGTTGATTCTTTCAAAGAACCAACTTTTGGTTTGGTTGATTCTTTCTATTGTTTTTCTGTTCTCTATTTCATTTATTTCTGCTCTGATCTTTACTATTTCCTTTCTTCCAGTGGTTGTGGGCTTTTTTTGCTGTTCTCTTTCTATTTGTTTGAGTTCTGTAGTTAATGTTTTGATTTTGTCCCTCTCTTCTTTTTTGATATGTGCATCTATGCTATAAATTGTCCTCTGAGGACTGCCTTTGCTGTGTCCCAAAGGTTTTGGTATGATGTGTTTTCATTCTCATTTGATTCTAGGAATTTTTTGATTCCATCTCTGATTTCTTCTATTACCCACTGATGTGTAACCAGGGTATTATTCAGTTTGCATGTAGTTGATTTTTTTCCCTTGTTCTTTCTATTGTTAATTTCTACCTTGATGGCATTGTGGTCAGAGAAGATGCTTTGAATTATCTCAACGTTTTGGATCTTGTTGAGGATTGCTCTGTGGCCTAAAATGTGGTCTATTCTGGAGAATGTTCCATGTGCATTAGAAAAGAATGTGTACTTTGCAGCAGTTGGAAGGAGTGTTCTATATATGTCTGTGAAGTCAAGTTGGCTGATTGTGCCCTTTAGGTCTTCTGTATCTTTGCTGAGTTTCTTCTTAGTTGTTCTATCCTTTACTGAGTATGGTGTGTTGAAGTCGCGTACTATTATTGTGGAACAGTCAATTTCTCCTTTCAGTGTTGTTAGAGTTTTTTTTTATGTATTTTGGAGCCCTGTCATTGGGTGCGTAGATGTTTATTATGGTTATATCTTCATGATGGATCGTCCCCTTAATCATTATATAGTGTCCTTCTTTGTCTTTTATGGTAGATTTTGTTTTAAAGTCTATTTTATCTGAGGTTAGAATTGCCACTCATGCTCTTTTTTGGTAGTTGTTAGCTTGATATATTTTTTTCCAACCTTTAACTTTTAATAAATTCACATCTTTGTTTCTAAGGTGTGTCTCTTGTAGACAGCATATTGATGGATCCTGTTTTCTTATCCATTCTATCACTCTCCATCTCTTTATGGGTGCATTGAGTCCATTTACATTCAGTGTAATTATTGATAGATGTGAGTTTGTTGCTGTCATTTTGTAGTGCTTTTTTTTTTTTTTGTGGTGCTGAAGATTTCTTTGTTCTTCTTACTCTCTTGTGCTGAGTTACTTTTGTTTGTGGATTTTTTAAAAATTTCTTTTGTTTTTGCTGAGACTTTATGTTTTTCATCTTTATTTTTATGAGTTGGTTTGTTAACTTTCTTTGTGGTTACCATGAATTTTACCCTTATCTTTCTAAGTTTGAAGCAGTCTACCATTACTTGGTTTTGCCCTGCCTTCCTCTCCATTAGAAGGTTCTATACCTATGCTGTTTATTCCCTCTTTCATTGTTTTGATGTTGTTGTCATTCATCAATTGACTGCTCTGATTCCCTGTTGTATTTCTTTTGGTTTTGGATAGTCCTCGAGTGTTCATTTTTTAAATTGGTATCTGGCTCATACCATCCTGCATCCTAGGTTCTGCCTGAGGGCTGAAGCTGTTTGTCCTCAGATCGAAGAACTCCCTTTAATAATTCTTGTATGTTTGGTTTGACTTTTACATATTCCCTTAGTTTCTGTTTATCTGGAAATGACCTAATTTTACCATCATATTTGAACGAGAGTTTTGCAGGATATATTGTTCTTTGCTGACAATTTTTTTCCTTCAAGATTTTATATATGTCATCTCATTGCCTTCTTGCCTGCATGGTTTCTGCAGAATAATCTGAGCTTAGTCTTATTGTTTCTCCTCTGTATGTGACTTCTTGTTTTTCACGAGCTGCTGTCAAGATTCTTTGTTTGTCTTTGGTTTTGGCGAGTGTGAATATGATATGCCTTGATGATTTTCTTTTGGGGTCTCTTCTATATGAGGTTCGTTGAGCTTCTTGGATGGCCAGCTTTTCATCTTTCATGATATTGGGGAAGTTTTCTGTCAGCAGTAACTCAATGATCCTCTCTGTGTTTTCTGTTTTCTCCCCCTGTTCTGGAATGCTAATCACTCATAAATTTTTGCTTTTAATTGTCCCACATAACTCTCAGGGTCTCTTCATTTTTCTTTGTTCTTTTTTCTGAGTTTTCCTGAAACAGAGTTGTATCCAAGTGTTTGTCTTAAGTTCCACTGATCCTGTCTTCCACGGTTTCAAATCTGCTTCTCAGCCCTTCTATGACATCATCCATTTCTGAAATCTTGTTGTTTATCTTTTGGATTTCTAATTGTTGTTTTTGTATAATTTCTAGTTGTGAATTTATTTTGGCATTTTGTTCCTGCATCCTCTTCCTGAATTCTTCCAATTTTTTGTTGGTATTTTCCATGAATTTGTCTATTGTTTCCTCATGTTTGTCAACTTTTTGCCTCAGTTCTTGAAAAATTCTGAGTATTAGAGATTTGAATTCCCTATCAGGCACTTCTTGTGCGTTTTCTTCCACAGGAGAGTCATCTGCTGTTTTAATTTGGATGCTTACTGGAACCATCCTGTCCTGTTTTTGTAAATGTTTTGATATTGTCTGCTGTTTTTAGGGCATTCAGTAGTTATTTCTCTCGTTTATTGATTGTAGATTTGTTTGTTTCATCCCTTTTTAAAAAAAAAAAAATTTTGACTATGTCTGAGCAGGCAGACTGCGTGCTCTTTGTTGTTTGCTCATCTGTGTGCTCAGTACTTTTTGCCTCCTTCTCCAGCTGGCAGGTTCAGTCACTCAGATATGGTACAGTAGGGCAGGTCTAGCTGAAGAGGAGCCACGGGGTTGGGTTGTTTGTGGCACTCACTACAGCCACCAGGGTGGGTCGGTAATCAGTGCTGGGAAGGTTCCAGTAGGCCGTGCCAGCACTGCTTGGTGGTGTGATGTCAAGCGCACGGTGCAGGTAGGCAGGATGTAGCGGGGAAATTGTTGTGTGTGGAGCGGTTGTTTTGTCTCCCGCTGGACGGTCCATGAGGCTGCTTTCTCGTACCCCTGTTTGCTGGTCTCCGATAGGAGTCCAAGATGGTGGATCCACGCTGCGTTAGCTGGTAGGGGACCTCTGCGTGAATCTCTCCTTGCTCTCCGTTCTCTGTCAGTTTTCTCATTCTTTTTGGTGCTTGGCTGAGTTCTTTATCTCTTCATTTGATGTTTTAGGGTTTCAGGATTGTTGTATTCTCTGTTTGGCTTAATTTTTCAGATCTTTGCTGTGGAGGGACAGCATGGTGCTTCTTCCTAGAGCGCCATTTTGCCGGAACTCCCCCGACCCTCTACTTTACCAAGCATGATGTCCTTCTCCAGGGACTGACGCCTCCTGATAACATGTCCAAATATGTGAGATGTAGTCTCCCAATCCTTGCTTTCTAAGGAGCATTCTGGGTGTACTTCTTCCAAGGCAGATTTGTTCATTCTTCTGGCAGTCCATGGTATATTCAATATTCTTCCCCAACGTCATAATTCAAAGGCATCAATTCTTCTTTGGTCTTCCTTATTCATTGTCCAACTTTCGTATGCATATGAGGTGATTGAAAACACCATGGCTTGAGTCAGGCACTTTAATCTTCAAGGTGGTATCTTTGTTTTTCAATACTTTAAAGATGTCTTTTGCAGCAGATTTGCCCACTGCAACGTGTCGTTTGATTTCTTGACTGCTGCTTCCATGGGTGTTGAATGTGGATCCTAGTAAAATGAAATCATTGACAACTTCAATATTTTGTCCATTTATCTTGATATCAGTGATATCCCTCATTCCATGTCCTTTTCTGAATCAGGCTTGAATTTCTGGCAGTTCCCTGTTGGTGGGCTGCTGCAGCCACTTTTGAATGACCTTCAGCAAAATTTTACTTGTGTGTAATATTAATGACATTGTTAAATAATTTCCATATTTGGTTGGATCACCTTTCTTTGGAATAGGCATAAATATGGATCTCTTGTTGGTTGGCCAGGCAGCTGTCTTTCAAATTTCTTGACATAGATGAGTGAGCACTTCCAGCACTGCATTAGTTTGTTGAAACATCTCAGTTGGTATTCCATCAGTTCCTGGAGCCTTGTTTTTTGCTAATGCCTTCAGTGCAGCTTGGAACTCTTCCTTCAGTACCATTTGTTCCTGATCATATGCTGCTTCCTGAAATGGTTGAACATCGACCAGTTCTTTTTGGTATAGTGACTCTGTGTATTCCTTCCATCTTCTTTTGATGCTTCCTGTGTCATTTGATATTTTTCCTGTAGAATCCTTCAATATTGCCACTCGAGGCTTGAATTTTTTCTTAAGTCCTTTCAGCTCAAGAAATGCTGAACATGTTCTTCACTTTTGGTTTTCTAACTCCAGGTCTTTGCACATGTCATTATAATACTTAGAAATCTTCTGTTCGGTTCTTTCACTTCATCATTTCTTCCTTTTGCTTTAGCTACTTGACATTCAAGAGTAACAATGCAGGAGATCACATGAAAGAATTTTGCAAGACCAATGACTTCTTCATTATAAGTACCTTTTTTCAATAACATATATTGTGACTATACACATGGACCTCATCAGATGGAAGACACAGAAATCAAATAGACTGTATCTGTGGAAAGACATGATGGAAAAACTCAATATCATCAGTCAGAACAAGGCCAGGAGGCAACTATTATTATTATTATTATCGATGCATCCTGATTGCATGTTCAATCAATTTCAGACTGCAGAAATTGGTAAAAATATTCAGTTTCTTCATCTTTGGCCTTAGTGGTTGGTACGTAAATTTGAATAATAGTCATATTAACTGGTCTTCCTTGTAGCCGTATGGATATTATCCTATCACTGCCAGCGTTGTACTTCAGGATAGATCTTGAAACGTTCTTTTTGACGATGAATGCAATGCCATTCCTGTTCAAGTTGTCATTCCCAGCATAGTAGATTGTCCAGTTCGAAACGGCCAATACCAGTCTATTTCAGCTCACTAATGCCTAGGATATCAATGTTTATGTGTTCCATTTCATTTTTGACAATTTCCAATTTTCCTAGATTCATACTTAGTACATTCCACATTCAGATTATTAATGGATGTTTGCAGCTGTTTCTCCTCATTTGGGGTCATGCCATATCAGCAGATGAAGGTCCCAAAAGCTTGACTCCATTCACATCATTAAGGTCGACAGCTCTTCCCCAGTTGTAATCTGAGTGTCTTCTAATCCGAGGAGCTCATCTTCTGGCACCATATCAGACAATGTTGTGCCGCTATTCATAAGGTTTTCACTGGCTAATTCTTTTTAGAAGTAGAGGCGTGGTCAACTTGGCGGACTAGTTAGACGCTTCCTATATCCCTCTTACAGCAAAGACCTGGAAAAACAAGTGATTTGATTCTATCTGAACATCTGGCAGCCCTGAACAAGGCAAGGTTAAGAAATCCATCTGAGTCATACCAGAGAGGAAGACCGTTTGGAAGAGGTGAGGAGCGCTAGAGCTGTGGTGGCAACACAGCAGAGATACAGCCACGCCAGGCTGCGGTGAAGCAGGCAAACAGCTGTGCTGTGCGCGTGCTCGGAAGCAGTTTCCACATCCAGAGAGACCCAGCAGCAGAGATTCTGCTTGGATACTCCGAACCAGTGAAGGGCAGCTCCCAAGAGGCTAGGATAAGTACATGAGCGCACCCTTTCGTGGCGAGTTAAAAAAAAAAAAGCCCATTTGGGAAAAACCTGTCTCCCTTTTACCTCCTACCTCTGCACTCTGCACTGGATTTGGGAAGAACCTCTCTCCCTTTTATCTCCTATCTCTGCGCTCTCCACCGGATTTGGGAAAAACCTCTCTTTGTTTTACCGCTTCCCTCCTTGCTCTGCACCGGGAGTCTACTGGGCCGGAAATAGATTCCAAAAGGTGCCCTAACCCATTCTCCTGGCCTTGGAGAGGGAAGAAATAAGCTGCTGGCTCCCCTAGGCCAGGAACACAGGGTCGGCACAACTCCTTTGCTGGCCATAGAAATCAGGGGTCTGCAGACTCTGAGTGCCATACACCCCTGTATAGACTTGTGGGGACCCATCTCAACAGCGTTAGCCCTCACTACTACAGTACAACAGGGCAAACATCTGAAGTTCAACTTAACTGCTTCAGCTGTGAATGGGCAGATTTGTGATCCTTGAAACAGCCCTGCCCCTCAACTAGGCACTTTTATTGATCTGCAGCAGGGTCTTGAGGACTGGTGATAGTTCCTAAAGTGCCTAGTCACCTGCTTCAGAAGTTCAGGAAAAAGTGGTGCCAACATAGTGGGGCGCTCTTAGCCTGGCTGCAAAACTCACCTACCTATTCACCCTGGAGAATAGGGACATGCTTTTCTTTCAGACTCTCAGGGGCAGCCGTTGGCCCCCTGCCTGGCTCAGCGCGTGATCCCCTACCACAGTCGGAGTCCAGTGCCTGCACCAATCACCCATGCCTCTCTAGGACTGGGGTGAGAGCCTGCATCACACACTTGAAGATCGACTGCCTGCACACCTGAGCTGATCCCATATAGGAAATTTTAACAAACTCTGGCGTGCACATACTTAGTTACAGGACCAACTACCTGGTGACAGGATATTAGAGATCAAAAGGTGTCAAAAATCAAACTAGTGCACACGAGCAGCCTATTGGGGCATATCAAAACAAAACAAAATAAGAAGCTAGGTCTCACTAAGCAAACACAAAATAAAATTATAATAAATTATTGATGGCTCAGAGACAACAGTCAATATCAAGTCACGTAAAGAGGCAGTCCATGATGGCTTCAGCAAGCTTCTAAAATAAAGAATCAATAAATTCTCTGGAGTAAGAGAACTTCTTGGAATTACCAGAGACAGAATACAGAAGATTAATATACAGAACTCTTCTAGAAATAAGAAAGGAAATTCGACAGAGCGCAGAAAGAGCCAGGCAACATACAGACACAGTAGTAGCGGAACTTAAATGTCGCAGCGGCGACAATCGAGACGGCGAAGACAGTAACCAACTGCACAACTCTTACAGAGAAGTGGGGCCAGGAGGATCACTCTGAGGAGATGACCCCACTTCAGTCCCAGGAGTTTATTTTATAGTCAATACAGCAATCAATAAGGCAATTTAACAAAACAATGGGCTTTGAGTACAGGCAAGGAAGAAGGAACTCAGGTAATCAAGTCAATCAGTAAAGGGACAATAGGTTTGGGAGAACACATCCGGCCAAGTCTCGACATGTTGGAGACAAGTCTCAACATGCTGTGCAGCACAGGGGCCTGTGGGGGTTGCAGTTGTCAATAGTGCAGCCATGTTTAAATGGCATATATCCCCACACTTAAAAAAGTTATCCAAGAACATAATGCCAAATTTAATAGGCTGCAAGAATCCATAGAGAGACAGCAATCAGAAATCCAGAAGAGTAACAATAAAATTTCAGAATTAGACAACTCAGTAGAAAGTCATAGGAGCAGAATTGAGGCAGTAGAAGTTAGAATTAGTGACATTTAAGATAAAGCTCTTGATGCCAACTTATTTGAGGAAAAATCAGATAAAACAATTAAAAAGAATGAAGACACTCTAAGAGTCATGTGGGACTCTATCAAGAGAAATAACCTACAAGTGATTGGAGTACCAGAACAGGGGGGGATAACAGAAAATACAGAGAAAATTGTTGAAGATTTGTTGATAGAAAACTTCCCTGATATCATGAAAGAAGAGAAGATATCTATCCAAGATGCTCATCGAACCCCACATAAGGCAGATGCCAAAAGAAAGTCACCAAGACATATTATAATCAAACTTACCAAAACCAAAGATAGAGAATTTTAAGAGTGGCTAGGGATAAAACAAAAGTCATCTACAAAGGAGAGTCAATTAGAATAAGCTCAGACTACTCAGCAGAAACCATACAGGCTAGAAGGCAATGAGATGACATATTTAAAGCCTTGAAGGAAAATAACTGTCAGCCAAGAGTTATATATCCAGCAAAACTGTCTCTCAAATATGATGGCGAAATTAGGGCATTTCCAGATAAACAGAAGTTCAGGGAATTTGCAAAAACCAAAGCAAAATTACAAGAAATACTAAAGGGAGTCCTATGGTTAGACAATCAATAACACCAGCTAACAACGCAAGACTAGAACACAGGATAGAGCAACCAGATATGGACTCAGATACGGAAATCGAAATTACATCAAAGTCAAAACATTGAAAATAGGGAAACAGATAGCAATATGTGAGAAAAAAAAAAAAAAAAAAAGGAGGCTAGTATTAATTCTTTTTAGAAGTAGACTGCCCCGTCTTTCTTCCTAGTCTGTCTTAGTCTGGAAGCTCAGCTGAAACCTGTCCCCCATGGGTGACCCCGCTGGTATTTGAATACCGGTAGCATAGCTTCCAGCATCACAGCAACACGCAAGCCCCCACTGTATGATCAACTGCCAGACACATGGGGAAGATATTTTTGGGGACATAATTCAGTCCATGACACAAAAGTTGCTGCTACAAACATTCTTATACATGTCTCCTTGGGCACGTCTGCAAATATTTTTCTAGACTGTATATCTAGGAATGTAGTTACTGAGTCATAAGATATGTACATCTTTAACTTTCTAATTTCTCTCTAAAACATACAATGTTACACTGCCACCAGCAATGTATAAGAGTTCCTGATGGCCTGTATCTCTTTGCTAATAGTTGGTATTGTCAGACTTTTACATTTTTTGCGTATCTAGTGGATACGTTTATATAAAAAATACATGATTTATTGTATTTGCTATTCTAAGCAGTATTCTAAGCACTTTATGTATTTTAAATATTTATTTCAATTTATGTAGTTTGTTTTCATTACTAATATTATTAATTTTAACTACATTTTTACATATGAGAAAACCAAAGTTTGGAGAAGTTAAATAATTTATCTCATTTTAGTCTCAAAATGACCATGAGGTCAAAAGGATATAAAAAAGCCTATAGAGGTTAAATAACTTGAGGGAGGCAGCATGTGGAAGTATCAGGGGATTTGAATTAGACAATCCTGGATTCAGATATTGACTCTGCCACTTCCTAGCAATGTGACTTTGCTTCCTTAAATGTAAACTTAGGATAACAATACCTGTCTAGGAAGATTGTCATGAAGATGGCATGAGATAAGTGTAAATAAAACACCCAGTCCTGTGCCCTGTACACAGCAGGAACTCAAAAGATGTTGCCCCCTTCCCCATGGGAATCTGAGGAATGAAGCAGGTAACCTGCTTTGCAAACTGTAAAGCACTATGCAAATAAGTACAGGTTTTATTTTCCCAGTTCATATACTTAAAATGCTGTGATTAGGCACAATTTCCTCCCTCCTTTTTTTTTTTTTTTTCAGATGAGGAGATTGAGTTTCAGGGAGAGTAAGTGACTTGCCCAAAGTCAAGCAGTTTGTAAGGGACATGGCTGGGGGGTCCCAACTCCTCGGCTCCATTCACTATAGCTAACTACCTGGCCTGGCATTCTCACTTCCAGCCTTTTTCCTCCCCAACATTGTCCTTGCAATAACCTCTGCCAAGCCGCTCCTGGTTTTACCAACCCCTTTTCTTGGAGCCATCTGTCAGTTACTGAAATTGGCAGCAGACCTGTCTCCCAGCTGATTAGATGTGAACACTCCCAACCATCTTTTCCTTGTTCGTAAAAGACAGTAGTTTACCATCAATATTTTCATCTCTGGAAGCCCAAACCCTCGTGCCCACATCCTCTGTGGGCAGGAGACTGATGGCAGGGTCACCATCTCACTCCACAGACCAGGAGTGAGGCAGAGAAGTTGAATGGACATCATGTGCTCTCTCTGATGACACTGCTTTTCTAAAAAGGAATCTTTGGATGGTGCTAAGTTGATAGACTCAGTGCTATCCCATAGACTTTCAATTTACTTTTTTATTTACTCCTTGACAGAGCCTTTCAATGCCTGCCCACTGCTTTTTAAAGAGAAACTCCAAGCTCCTTGGCGTGACATTAATGGACCTCCAGGATCTGCCTTTCTCCAGGTTCTCTGGCTCAGCCTCATGCATCCTATCTCCACACAGCTCAAATCCTGAATGGGCCAGCTTTCTTCTCCCCACCACCAGGCCTTTGCATCTGCTGCTCCCTCTGCCTACAAGGCCCTGCCCCCATTCCGTGGCACCTGGAAAATGCCTCCTGTCTCCCAACACTCATTTCAAGTGCCATTTCCTGTAGACCTCCTCTGCCTCACTTCCTTCAGCCCCCTGCTTTGTGCCTGCATTGTAGGTGTAAAGATGGCCACCAGAGTATCTGGCGGTCATCTTTATTGCTTTTATTTGCTATATATTTGATTTATGTTTATTTCTTCCTCTTTAAGCTATGACCTATTTAAGGCCTAGAGCTGGGTCTTCAAGTATCATTTTCCACATCTGTAAAATGGGGATTATATTGCACATATCATGGGGCTGTTGTGATAAACCAATGCTATGTTAGCTCTAGGAGCTAAAGCTAAGATTCAAAAAGATGATCCTCAAGGTGACACAGCTAGTGAATAACAGAGGGGAGCTGATTTCTGAGCCTTTAGATGCTCAAGGATGGAAAATGCTACAAGGGCAAGCTTGGTGCTTGGAACAACACAAAACACTGACCACCCACAACAATGGATGTGCAGTCACCTCATTTTACAGATGAGGATGTTGAGGCTCAGGGAAGTCAAGCAGCTTACCCAAGGTCAGCCAGCTAATTCATGGCAGATGTGGCCCTGGGACTCATCTCCCCAACACATTCCCTACCTCTACCGTTGTCCCTACCTCTATAATTGTCCCTTGAGATGCATAGTTCATCCTTCCTCTAGGCAACTTAGGACAGGAATCATTGCCCCCTTTTTACCAGTAAGGGGACTGAGACACAGTCTGCTCAAGGGTCCCTCAGCCATCTGAGTACAGGCCCAGATCACAGCACCACAGTCATAGCCCTCAGCCTGGTCCCCCTCCCCAGCTGACCTTGTTCTGGGGATGGCAGGTAAGTCTGAGACCTGGAAGGAGGATGGCTGAGATACCTTCGGTTCTGTTAACTCTTCCCCATTAACTAGCTCACTGACCTTGAGCAGAGAGCAGACATGTGGGGCCTGGCTGTCCCCATCTGGCTGAGGCCACAGTTCTCACCAACAAGCTGCTGACGCACCTGCTGCTGGGAGTAGAGTGGAGTCCTCTCATCACAGCACTCTGGAAGGGGTGGTAGGGACTGGCAGGGCTTTGATTTCCTCATTGCTCTGCTTGGTGGTGGGCCTCAGTCAGCCCTCTGCTGCCCAAAACCCCACTCATGGTCTCTGTTCTCCAGCTACATTGTGAGAAATCAAAGGAACGCCCATGTTTCCTGTAGCAGAGTGTATGAGAGCACACTCTCTGGAACTAGACTGTTTGGGCTTGGATCCCAGCTCTTCCACTAGTAATTAAGTGTGATTTTGGGAAAGCTACAGAAACTCTCTGTGCCTCAGTTTCTTTATCTTGAAATGGAAATAATAATAGAAGTCTCACCTCATAAGGTTGTTGTGAAGATAAATGAGTTAATACCTATAAAACATTTAGACCACTGTCTGGAATACAGTAAGCACTAGATAATTATTGTTGTTATTTATTAGAGGAAGGAACCAGCACTGTTTGAGCACTTTCCAGATGCCAGATCCTCTGTTAGGCATTTTATATGTGTTTCCTCTAATCCTTACTGTGAACCCAAACCCAGGTGTGTGACTCCAATACTTTCTGTGCTGCTCACTCTTCCTTGCCACCTTCCTGAGACAGTCTTTAGCTGAAACCTCCTCAGTTACACTGGGAAGATTATATTGCAAGTTAGAAGCTTGACCAGGATTAGAAGTTGAGTCTCTGACTCCTGGTCAAGTCAATGCTCTTTCATTAAAGCTTCCTGGATTGTTGGGACATCTCACATTGAAAATGTTCATCTGCAGAGCATACTGTCCTCTTCAGATTCTTCATGATTGAATTGAGTCAACCAGCATTTATGGAATAGTGCTGTGGGCAAGGCGCACCACCTGATGGAGGGTGGCATTGGGCAGTGGGAATAGCTGAGGCTTCGGAGGTGGACAGACCTGTGTTTGAACCCTACTCCTTCCACCTACAAGCTGGCTATCTTAGGCAAGTCCTCTGCTCTCAGAGCCTCTGTTTCCTTATCTGCAAAATGGGGCCAGCAATGTCTTCTCTCAAAGAGCTGCTGTAGGGATTAAATGAGATAACATTTGTGAGTGTTGGGTGAAGCACCAGACACATGTAGGAGTCCAACAGTGTCCACTCTCTCTTCTCCCTTGTTCTTCCACAGTAATCCTACAAAGTTGCTAGGCAGATCTTAACCCCACCTTTCAGAAAAATCAAGGGAGTCTCTGAACATCACCTGGCAAGTTAGTGGTGGACTGGGGACTGGAACCTAGGTGGCCTGCCTCCCAGCCTGCTGCTGCTCCACTGAGCCCTGCTGCTACATGCCAAAGTGCCCCCTGGGGCCCACATTGTATAGACAAAGAGCCCAGCCTTCTTCTCAGGAGGTTCACTCCTCAGGGTTATTTTGTGGAGATAAGTGGGGGAGAGAAAAGAACATACAGATGTGCATGCACGCACGTGCACGCACACACACACACACACACACACACACACACACACACACACACACACAACACCCCATGTACTCATAACCACCAATACCACCAGCCACCAGGACCAAGCACAACCTAATATTTCCCATCAGTAAAGTGGTGACCTTTGCCCCCTCCTCCTCCCATCCTGCTTCCCTTCCACTTCTGTTCTTCACCTTTTCTCCTTCTTGTCTCTCTCTAGCCCAAACAGCCTCACATTATAAGTGTAACATTAGACCCACTTAAGGCTGTGATAGGGCCTTTCACTTTCTTAGGCCTCTGTCTCTTCATCTGTGAAATGGGCAGAGTTGGGAGTAGGGGGTAAGGATTTAGGCCCTGTGAACTTCAGGCTGTTCAGGGACAGACACCCTGTGATTCCATAATTTGAGACCCTTGGGCTTAACTGAGAGCAGACAGGAGCCACTCCCTTGAAGGTATCTGGTGCCAGAGTAAGGGGAGGGCCTGAAGCAGCTGTTGTCATATGAACCACACTCTGGGCCCAGCAGAGACCCTGGACTGTCGTGCTTCAAAGTCGGGGTTCGCCACACTACAGCGTGTTGCCTCTTAGCAGGGTGCAGAAACAATAAACCTTTCACATGATTCTCCAGGGAGAAAATTGTGCTGGCATATGCAAATAGTTCTACAAATCATATGTGAATAGACTCCTGGCTCTTCCCTTCTTGACTTAATAGAAAGAACACAGTTCTGAGGCCAGCAGAACTGGGTCTGAATCCCACCTAGACTCCTTGTATGCTGTGAGATAAGTGACATCGCCACCTTCACTTTGTTTTTCTGTCTGTGAAATGGAGCCAATAGAACTATAAGTCAACTAATAATAAATTATTAGTCAACTAATGCAGGTACAGTACCCATCAGTGGCCCACCTTTAATCATTTATTTCACACATATCTATTGAGCACTTCCCTTGTGCTGGGCACTGAGCTAGGCACGAGGAATATACTGTAATGGCAAACAAGGCAGACCTGCCCCTGCCCTCCTGGAGGGAAGATAGACCTGAATATCAGATGTAGCCTCAAACCCAAAAACTCAGGAATGCAGGAGAGGTAACTTTCCTTCTTGTTCTATAACTGAACTCAGTTTTCTTTTTGTGGCCCCATTCTGCCAGAGGCCAGACACTGACTTTCAGTCATTTTGGAGTCCCCTGTTCTCAGGGTTGCAGTGACTTCAGTGAGGAGTTCTGATGCTCTTGAGGGTTGTTATCACTGCCCATCCACATGGCTTTCTCTTGTCCCCTGCTGCATCCCCATAACTCTCTGGGCCTTGGTCACTGTGCAGTCCATATAGGTCACACCATGTTGGACCCTGGTTTCTGACTGCAAGCCTCTTTGCATTTATTTGCTGGCTCTCTGCTATGTCTGCTCCCCCACCCCCATGTCTCAGAACACCCTACCCTCCATTATTACTTCCCTCCAAGTCACTTCCACCCCGCCCCTGGGGGAGCTCTCCAACGCCCACATCTGATCCTGTACTTTCCTGGCTTAAAACCTTCCAACGGCTCTCCAGGGGCCTTTGTATTCTTCATTTAGACCCTGTTCACCTCCAGCAAATCCCTGTTTACTCTCCAGCTCATTTCTCAACACTCCTCTCATCCCCCACACCTACAGCCAAACCAAATAAGACCATGATAAAAATGCATGTCCCCCTTAATATGTGCCAGACACTTTACTTATATTCTTGTTGTTAGGTGCCATCGAGTTGATTCCGACTCATAGCGACCCTATAGGACAGAGCAGAATTGCCCTATAGGGTTTCCAAGGAGCAGCTGGTAGATTTGAACCGTCAACCTTTTATTAGCTTGTTTAAATCCTTACAATAACCCACTAGGTAATTATTATTTCTCGCCTCCTTTTAACTGATGAGAAAACTGAGAACTGAGGAAATGAGAGGTTCAGGTCACACAGCTAGTGAATGGCAGAGCGAGGAGTCAAACCCAGTGCTGTGGATTGAAATGTGTCCCCCAGAAATGTTTGTCCACTTGGCTAGACCATGATTCCCAGTATTGTGTGATTGTCCACCATTTTGTCATCTGATGTGATTTTCCTATGTGTTGTAAATCCTACTTCTATGATGTTAATGAGGCAGGACTAGAGGCAGTTATGTTACTGAGGTAGGACTCAATCTACAAGATTAGGTTGTGTCTTAAGTCAATCTCTTTTGAGATATAAAAGAGAGAAGCGAGCAGAGAGACAGGGGGACCGCATACCACCAAAAAACAAAAGCCAGGAGTATTGTGCATCCTTTGGACCTGGGGTCCCTGTGCAGAGAATCTCCTAATCCAGGGGAAGATTGATGACAAGGACCTTCCCTCAGAGCCCACAGAGAGAGAAAGCCTTCCCCTGGAGCTGGCACACTGGATTTGGACTTCTAGCCTCCTAGACTGTGAGAGCATAAATTTCTCTTTGTTAAAGCCATCCACTTGTGATATTTCTGTTATGGCAGCACTAGATAACTAAGACACACAAATAGTCCAGTTTCAGAGCATGTACTTTCAGCCACTATGCTACTCTCTGGAATAAAAGAGCTTTCTGTTACCGAATAGGCTTCTTTCTCACCTCCAAACCTTTGTGTATTTCCCTGCCTGGAACTCTTTCTCCCTGGCACCCCTTTCATCGGGCTCACTCTACTCATCTTTTGAATCTCCGTCCTCCAGGACCCTTTCCTGACTCCCAGGCTGGATAGGAGCCCCCTCTGAGTTCTCACAGCTCCTGTGCTTTCCGCAGCAGAGCTTTGGCCAGTCGGTGCAGTGGGGAGTTGATTTCTTACCATGCGCACCTCTGAAGCAGGAAGGTCTTATTCATTTTATTCATCTTGGAATGCCCAGCAATTGGCCTAGCCCGCCGACAGTGACAATGAATGTTTGTGGAAGAGTGATTATCAGTTCAACTAACCTTACATTTGTCAAGGTTGAATGAATTCCTGGGACCAATCCATTGATGGCCATTTATTAAGTACCTGCTGTGTGCCCAGCCCTGAACCAAACACTCTGAGAGAAATAACAACAATGAATGTAAGGTCCAATTGTGATGTGCCTGGTGAGATTCACCTGTCCAGGCCAAGGCCAACACAGGGCAGTAAGCTCTGCTACCCAGTTTTAATTTCAAATTCCCTACCACTTTTTCTTTTCCTCCAGCCTCTCTAGCCTTCAGCCTTCCTGTCATTATGCTGTCTTCCACCTTCCTGATTAAATCAGCTCAGAGGAAAGGACCTGGCAAACTTGTTTACTGAAGGGACAGTAACTGATCTCAGTGGTTGATCATGTCTCTCAGCAAGAGGGAGATTATTCTCCACATTGACGAATGGGGATTCTTCTATTCTTGGGGAGAGGAATAGAATAGATGGAGGGGGGAGTTATGCACTGTAAGAGTGGGATACCTCCTAGGAAACTGTTTAGTTCTTCCCCGAACTGTAAAGATGAGAGTAGGCCCAGAGGCTTTCTAAATGTCACCCAATAACTGAGCCAAAACTAACCAGGTTCTCTGACTGTTGGTTTGTTGTTTTCCCCAAATGAGTATCCTTGTCCCCAAATCCCATAGTTAGTAAAATTCACAGATCAGGACTCCTGGTTAGTTCTAAAATCAGTCCTGTTTTTCACTACCCTCATTGCTTTTAACCTCTGATCTAAGAGAATTTATTAATGCACATCACAATTTTCAGGTGTTGTACCAGGCAGTTAAAATACAGGCAATCTAATCCACTCACACAGCAGACTTCAAGATTAGGTATTATTATTCCTTCCTACATTAATATGAGAAAACTGTCAGAGACGGTTAGTAACTTTTTAGCTAATAACTAGTCAGGATTCGAACATAAGCTCACACTCTTTCTGTTTCCTTGGTCCATGCAATGCTTTTGGTCCATGGCCAAGGGTGGCGTTTCCTGTCTACTGTTACTTTCTCCTCTCCTCATACTCCTCTCTGCTTACCTTCATCCCACGCCCTCTCCCAAAGTGGAAAGTCTCTTCTCTATTTCCTAATCAGTGGGAATGATTCCTGTTGAAATGTTAACTTCAAGCCAAGAGATAGGGCTAAAACTCACTCTGGGAGAGGGGGCTCTGGGCGTCAGCAGCCTCTGGTCTGGCTTTGTTTTCTCTCATTCTTTTATTAGCTGCCTAATTGGCAGTCCAATTAATCTGCTCATCTGTGAAAGAGGATGGATCACAATGAGCTACTCCATTTCCAGAACCAGAAGCCATTCTCTGAGGCAGCACAGCCAGGCCCTGAGCTCAGGCTGGCTCCTTGATGGAGGGCCGCCCCGGGAGCCGAGGTCAATTAGTGGACAGATTAAGCAATTATTAGCCCCTAACAAGGGCACCTGGCATCATTACCCTACCTATTTACTGGCCAACTGCAGCTTTAATATGAAGATCAACAAATAAATTAGGGCATCTGGTCAACTGCCGTGTTTGCCGAGAAGTAAATGATGTCCAACTGGCTTTCGGCTGCTGATGGTTCCTCAGCCCTGACCTAATGAAAAGTCTGAGATGTCCCTCACTGGTCACGGTAACTTTGGAACATGCTATGGAGAGATTTATCATTCCAAGAGCTAAGTGCCTGCCGCTGGGCACATGGATTGTTCTTGGTTACCCTGCTGCCTTCCTCCTATCTGCCTGTCAAAACGTACCAATCTTCCATGGCCCTGCTCAAGAGCTTCCTTATCCTTGCAGCCTTTCCTAATTTCTCTGGCCAGAAAAGGATCTATCCCCCTTCTGCAATTTGGGAGTAGTTTGCACTTTCCTATCACTTTCTGGCATTATAATCAATTCATAGAACTTCAGAGTGCCATTTTGCTCAATTTTTCAGGTCTCTGATGAAGAATGAGAAGCATGGAGAAGGGATGGGCAGGCAAGGGCTCAAAGTTGTTTGTTCTCCCACCCTTTGTCTTGTAGAGAGACACCAAGAGGACATCAGGAAGGAAGTTACAGGGTCAGGTTTGCACTTTAGAAAGATCCTCTGGCTCTGGTGGCAAGGGCACATTTGAGAGGTGGTCACTGTCATCCAGGCCAGATGTGATGGTGCCTAGATTAGAAGACAGGCAGAGGGAGGGAGCCGAGGGGAAGATTTGCTAAATTCACAGAAGGAGGGATCAACGGGACTTGGGGACTGTCTGGCAGTGGGAGGAGAGTCAGGGAGAATTCAACTTTTCTAATTTTGGTGACTGGGAGGCGGGGTAGTGTTGATGCCAGTGAGAAGCATGGAGGACAGGAGGCCCCTGAGTCTGGGAACAGAGGATTCTCAAAGCAAGAAAGGAGCAGAGTTGAGGGATATTATAGAAATCTTCTCCTCAAGTGAGTTTGGCCAACTCCCTTCTCTTCTCTGCTTCTTGGTGTACCCATCTGCATCATGAAGATTTAGATCTCTAAGGCCTCTGACTCTGTAATCATCAGATCCAATGTCAGTGTTTAGCCAGAAGTGCATCCATTAGAGAGCATTTCTAAATGTATTGCTCAGCATCATCCTGCCTCTCCCGCCTCTGTCTGTCAAACCCTGGAGGTCCTTCCAAGGCACAGCTCAAATGACATCTTTGCTTGGACACCCTCACTGTTCTCTCAAGCAGGAAATCTTCTCTCCCCCTTTCATGTGGGCTTCAATATTATATCTTGAACTGTCCGTCTCTTGGAAACAGAGCTGTAATTTGTAAAATATCTCCTATTGAGAGATCTGACCCATTGAGCTCATACTGTGTGCCAAACTGAGAACAATGTGTTCCCCCCTTCTTAAAACACTTTGAGATTAACATAGATGCTTCTCTTTCCCTAGGGATCATTGACTTCCTTGTAAGCCAGCACCCAGTTGCTCGTGTCCTACGGGAACACCTGGTCTTCAAGATTGCACCAATGCTCAACCCTGATGGAGTCTACCTGGGCAATTACAGGTGAGGGACTGGGGACAATGCTTGGAAGCTGGCAGTCATAAGATAGTGATATGGAAGCAAGAAGAAATAGAGGGTATATTTATCAGGAAGAATTTTCAGACTACCCTTGACTTCATTACAGGAATTTAGCTTGACTTTTGTGGATTTGGCTGGTGAGCCTTGGCTGTTTTGTACACAGTCACCTGAGGTGTACACACTTGCTGGGGTCTTCTGAACAGCTCACTGACCAGGAATCAGGAGACCTAGTATCAGTTTGGGCACCTAATTCCTGTGTAACTTTGATAATTCACTTTCCTTCTCTGATGCTCAGTTTCCCTTGCATAAACAATAGAGTAATTACTTACCTGGCAGGGCATTTGTGAGCATCAAAGATATGGTGGGGATGAACGTGCTTTGCAGAATATCATATGGTGGTATAACAGTTACTGTTTTGTTTCTGTGTTTCTTCTTGGATGTTATTGATGAAGGAGAATCATCTAAACAGCATTTCTCTTTGGTGTGGGCATCCCAGCTAGCCTCACACTCACTCATGCATTCGTATCTTGAACTCTCTTTCTCTTGGTTTAGTGCCATGAGTTATAGCCTAAAATTCCACTGCCCTGTGGGTCATCAAAGGAACATTGAATCATCTCTGAAAGATAGTGTTATTACCCTTGTTTCACAGTTGAGGCAACTAACTTGCAAAAAGTCACACAGCCAGTAAATGGTGAACTGCCTGACTCTACCACCCAAATTAAATAGCTATAGAGCTGACTAGGTGCACAACTTTCCAGATGATCTTCAAACTCTTCAGCTTGGCATGTAAGGCTCTTTATGATCTGGTGCCTGGTGTCCATTGTTCTGCCTTCCTTTCCACCCTCTTGCCTTACCTCCCACCTTCCCCTCTGAGAGCTCTTGCTCTAGTCACTCTGTGCAAAGCCTAGTTCTCCCAGACATGCCCTGCTGGTTCATGTTGCCTCACACCTTCATGCATACTGCCCTCTGTCCAGAAGAACCTCCTCATCCCTTCTTCATCTCACTAACTCATCTTCAAAACTCAGGCCATGTTCCTTTTTCTGAAAAACGTTTCCCAAGCCCCAAAACAGAATTGACCATTCCATTCTCTAAGCTCCCACAGGCCTGGTTATTGAACAAGTCTTATCCCATTGCATTGATCCCATGGACCTCAAGCCACCAGAGGGCAAGGAATGAGTCTTCGTGATCTTTGTGTTCCCAGTGCCTAGCAGCAGGGATCAGAACATAGTAGATGCTTAAAAAGTGTTTGATGAATATGAGTGAATGAAAAGGATGACTTTACTGAAGAAGAAACAGAAGCCCAGAGATAAGAGGGAACTTGTCTAAGGTGAGTGGCCTGTCTCAAACCAGAACCCAGATATCCTGAACTCCCAATCAGGCCCATTTTACAGAGTTGGTTTACTACTTTCGAAGAGCACAGCAGGCAATTGGGTCCGGAGGGGCTTCCTTGTACCCCAGGGTATGAGTTAGAGAGAGCTCACAGGATGAATGAAGCCTTAATTAAAGACAGCTTTGCTTCCTCTCTTAATTGGCAGAAGTGATGATTTATTAACATTTGCAGGTTTTATGGCTTCTGCAGGCAGAGAGCAATGCCTTTCCACCTTTCCTGGACAGAATGCACCCTTAGTGATAATGTTGGTGGAAAGACTATTTGATTTATGTTAACATTTCTGTTTAATTACAAGAGCTACAGTGGTCAGACAGAGGTCCATACTGCCCACTCACACACTTATTTATGTCATCATCTGCTGTCCAGAGGAGGATGAGGTGGAAAACGCTCTGTAACCTTGGCCAAAATGCATCCCCTCTCTGGATCTCAGGTGGCCAACAGGGAGGGGATGAAGGACTAGATGCTTTCTACATGTCATCAAGCTCCAGATTTTGTGATTTGGGGAACTTCAATATAAAATATTTCCAGCCCACAGAAATTTTTTCATACTGAAGTTTCAACCCTGACATTCTTCTAGTAAGAAGATGTGATTCTCATTATGAAAGTTGGAAAAAAGCTATAACCACAGGCATTAATCCTGTTGCTAAAACAGCCCTGACTAGCAACAAAGAGCCTATCAATAATGAAACTCACTACTAAAGCTCTGGTCTTTGGATAATATGAAAAAAATAATAAAGATTCAGAATTGAGAGTTTCAAGATGCCTTAGAGGTCTTCTAGGCCAGGCCCTCTCGGAGCCATACTACTCTTCACAGCAGTATTCCCTGTGGGTTGGTGGAATTTACCAAGGTATTGCGGGGGAAAAAGAGTTTAGAGGTCAAATAAGTTTGGAAAACACAGAGTTATGCAAAGTTCTTTTACAATAGAATTTCTCAGAGTTTTGCCTATGCTAATAAAACATATGACAGTCTGCTTCCATAAAGATTTACAACCTTGGACACCCCATGAAGCAGTTCTACTCTGTCCTACAGGGTCTCTATGAGTCAGCATCAACTTGATGGCAGTGAGTTTGTTTTTTTGTTTTTAATAAACATAGGGACTCTCAAGAAGGGACTATAGTATACAGTGTTTCTCCAAAGGTATGTGTCACGGACCCATTTTCCTATAAAGGTTTTTGTTTTGTTTGTTTGTTTAGTTGTATTAAACCAAAAAATGAAACCTGTTGCTGTCGAGTCAATTCTGACTCATAGTGACCCTATAGGACAAAGTAGAACTGCCCCATGTGGTTTCTAAGGAGCAGCTGGTGGATTCGAACTGCCAACCTTTTGGTAAGCAGCCAGGCTCTTAACCACTGCACTACCAGGGCTCCTTAGTGGTATTAGGGTTTACAAAATGCATTTTGGGTTAATCTGAAAAAGGATAGTAAGAATGGTTGAATGAAAAAGGGAATAATGTAATCAAAATCACTGAATTGTACATGTAGAAATTGTTGAATTGGTGTATGTTTTGCTGTGTGTATTTTCATATATATATATATATTTTAATGCATTTTGGGAAATGGTGGTCTCAGAATTTTGGTTGCTGACCCAGTGCTATGTCAAGCCCTCACATACTTATTTAATCCTCACAGCAATTCTGCTACGGAGGGTCTTAGTTAAGTTTGTTTTTTACTTATAAATAATAAAATTCTACTCAAACTAGCTTAAAAAAAAAAAAGAGGAAAGGAAGGAGGGAATGTGAGAGGGAGGAAAGAAGGGAGAAAAGAAGGAGTAAGGGAGGGCGGGAAGGAGGGAAGAAAATATATCTCAGAATTCTAGTTTAGTACATAAATCCAGACCTCACAGGAATGGGATCAAAGAGCTGGAAAACAATGGGAGGCTGGGAGGCCTGGAGGCCTCTCTCTCACTCTCTCTTGCTTTTACTTTCTCTTAACTTCTCCCTCAGGGTGCGTGGTCTCTCAAGCTTCAAAGACATTAAACAATCTACCTTAGGTCATGTGCCTGGGAGGAGCAGGTGGAGATGCAGGTCTGATAAACCCAAGCCCAGCTCGGCCCTCAGTCCTACACCCCCTCTAAGGCCTGGCCTGCACAAGAGGTGGGCCTGTGCTCAAGGCACTTTTACTTGATTGGAGAGACAATTTAACAGGCCAGTTCCCTGCAGTGTGAGAAGTGAAGGCAGAGCCTTTGGGAGGGAGTGAAGGTCAGTTGTTGAGGACATGGACTTGAGTGTCGGTCAGGCCAGATTTCAGGTTCTGATTCTTCCGCCTACTTGCTGTATGACCTGGGGTAAATTATGTGGCCTCTCTAAGCTCCATTTTTCTCATCTGTAAATGGGAACATGAATGGAGTTATGAGGATTTGGTTAGATAATATGTTTATAAAACTGTGCTAGGCACATTGTAAGTTCTAAATAGAAATTTACTTCTCTTATTATTATTACACATTAAAGATGCATGTAATCCAGTCTAGGAAGGGTAATCAGAGAGAGTTCCCATATTTGATCATGCTAAGCTTATATTTAATAATATAAGTACCTATACTACAGTATTTATAGTAAAATAGAAGAGATACACTCTAGCATATGAGAACAATAGATGGCAGCTATACCATGATAATGCTCTTTAGTGTAAAGAATAGCAACATTTACTAACTAGACTACTGTATATGGTACTAGACTGTGGTTTATGCTAGCAGTATACAGGACCTATAGTAAAGTTTATAACAACAATATGTAGAACTATAATACACTCTATAGTAGTTATCTATAACAGTTGTATTAGATGATATAACAATAGATAATTATATTATGGTGTATACTAAAAACACAGGGCAACTATACATTCTTTCTTGCTTACTACACTCTGATTACACTGGCCTTTTCTTCGGTTCTGGTCTTAGGTTTAATGTTGCTTCACAGAGAAGCCCTACCAGAGGCTCCAATATAAATGTATTTCCCATTATACTCCTTCATAGCGCTCTGTACTATCCTTTCATAGCCCTTGCCCCAATTTGTAATCATGCATTTATTTATGTGACTATGTGTTTAAGGACTTTCTCTACCTCTAGACTGTAAACTCCATGAAGTCAGGACTTTGTCTACCTTGTTCTCTATGTCCCCAAAGCCTGGCACCGTGCCTAGCACAGAGTAGGCCCTTGATATATATTTTCTGAATAAATAAATGAACTAAACAACAGCATTTAGTAATTGTGCTATGATACAAAGCTACCATCCCCAGTGTATTGTAACCATCACCAGATGCTGTCATCTCCCAGTCCTTTGCCTTCACCTACACGGCTTCCTAACCCCAATTGTTTTGGTCCTACAAAATTTGGTCTTACAGGAATACCAACAGGCAAATTTTGATGAGCTGCTGTTAGGATTTTAGCAAACTCTGGATTCACAGCCACACTTTGCTATTGCCCAAGATATTATACTTTTAGAGGCACTTAAAAATCACAATTGAACATTCTCAACATCCTTCGAGAAAAGAAGGCCAATTATTATTAATTCCATTTCAGCAAAGGGGAAACTGAGGTCGAGAAGGTGAAGAGCTATGTTCAAGGCCACGGGGTGTATCCAGGGACTCTTCCCACTTTCAAAACTGCCTTTGCCTTATACGCTGTTTAATATTTAGGCTACGTCTAACTTTTATCTCTCTCCTGAGCCTCTTTGTTTGTCCTTGGACAAGACATTTCTCCTCTCCTGGCCTGAGTTTCCCTTGTGTCCTCTTTGAATAGGAAAATGAGGTAGAAGGTTCCTTCCATCATTTAGTAAAAGCACTGGGGAGAGGCTCTGTCAAGAACAGTGTGGCTGTTGGCTTTGCAATGTGAGCATCTCCTTCAGAGAGTTCTAGGGAGATCTGGAGCCTACAGGCCTTGAGGGATGAATACTGTGATTTTGGTTATTGCAGAGCCAAGAGGCTGCAAGGTGACTCCTAGTTGGAAGGCCATTGGGATGGGGAGATGATGGGCTGAGTCAGTCTAGAAGTGTTGGTATTTCTCAGTGTCGTGCAGCAGGCATGGCTGCCCACACGCATTGTAGCATTTGTACACTTTCTCTACCACCTCCTCCTTCCCATCACTTCCTTTGCAGAGAAGACAGCATCCCCCCCCCCGCCCCCGCCCCACCACCTGTACCCTGTTGTGTTTTCTTCTGAGCACGTGTAATACACAAGTTGCCTTGCAGGCTCTCCATCTCCATATGACAATATGAAACTCTGTGTTGGGTTTGCATTTCTTAATTAGGTGCTTGTCATTGGGTATTCGATCGAGCCACATATAAGTAAACAGTCATAGACCTTTGAATAAATTTATTGGTTTTATTTTTGTTTCTGGGCATAAAAATCTATAATTACCAGGTACAACCTCAGTATAACTGGTATTTAATGACAATTACTTTTTTGTTACCATAGAAATGAGTCCAAAGTAGTTACCCATAATTTCTCATTTCCCAAACCTCACACATGCTGAATTGCAATATTACCATAGTAATTGCCTATTAGTCATCATAAAATACGCAGTTACCCAAAAGATAGCAGGATGCTGGGAAATTTCTCATCTTTAGAAAACCCCAGTGCTTCTTGGGAGTGTGGAGGCGGGGGAGAGGAAGAGACCTCTATGGGTGGTGCAGAAATGATTCTGCTTTATAGCATGGCACCGAAGACCCAGTGGCAGAAACAAACACTGCTACGAACTGCAGACTCACACCATTATTATGTCTCTTGGCCCTGGCAATCCTCACGTAGCAAAGGATGCTTCAGTGCAGTAAATCCAATTTAACTAAGGTTCGTTGAGGGCCTGCTGAGTGTCAAGCCCTGTGCTGAGCCTCGGGGGAGCAGAAGGAAATCAGAGGCAACCCTTGCCAATGAGAAGCCCAGTATTCATACTAGAGGTGTGTGTGACGCTAAGGAAGCCTAGAGATATAACAATAGCTAATGTTCATGAAGTGCCTACTAGCTGTACATTAGATGCAGTAATCTCATTTCATTGTCACAACAACCCTATGACGGAGGTAGTATGATAGTCCCATTTTAAATAGAGAATGAAATTGAGGCACAGAGGCACCAAGGAACTTACCCCATCTCCCCCAGGCAGGTTTATGAACCCAGTCAGGCAGACCCTAACCTGCCACAGTTTTAACTCTTGCTACACTGTCTCCTGAAAGCAGACAGTGCTTCCGACTGGGGGTGATGAGGGAGGGTTTTTGAAAGGTGAAGGATCTGTAGGAGTTCACCAGACATAAAAGAGAGATAAAGAAGGATTTGGGCATCAAGATGTCATTAAGTGTAGCAGAGAGTAAAATACCTGGGGAAGTGTTTCTAACACACACACTTACCTATTGACATTATAACTGACCTACCTCTCCTATCTTGACATCCCAGAGGATGAAACATTTTAAACTGTCCAAAATAGAATAAAACATAAAATCAACTATGTAAAATACATGTCTATGTTGTATTTGTTCTGGGACAGCATAAAAATTGCACATTTTTCATCAAGCTAGAAACAGAAAACAAAGATCAACTGCAGGTATCACCTCATCAAGAGCTCTGCCAACCCCGTGCCACACTGTGCCTCCTTCCCTACTGTGGTCATGGTCCCTTCACTTGGTGCCTCTGTCACAGCATCATCGAGTCCTCGAGTGGATTGGGAGCTCAGAGACAGCTAGTTCAGTGCTCTACCTAAGGGAGAAGTCATCCTTGAGTGATAGCCTTGCCACTCTGCTTGTTTATCTCTAGGCATCTCCAGGAAATGGGTGATCCCTTCCCTTCCAAAGCATCTCTACTGATGGCAGCTCTGACTGTCAGTGAGTGTTTTATATTTAAGCTAAACTTTCCAACCTGTAATTTCTGCTTCTGCCCTCTGCAGACTCGCTCAGGTCCCCATCATTTACATGGTAGCCCTCAGCTGCTTGAAGATAGTGTCCCCATTCTCACCCGTTCCTCATTCACTCCAATCACTGCCAGCTCCTACTTTCCAGGCTGAACATCCCCACACTCTTCCAACTTTTCATACATAATCTGAAATGCAGTCCTCTCCCTATCTTCCCTGCTGTCCTCTGACCCTGCTCCAGACGTTTGTCATTGTCTATCTTTGAAGCGTGGTGTCCAGGACTGAACAGTTATGATGATGACAATGATGATTATAATCGCTAACGTCTGTTGAGCATTCTGAGCCTAGCACTGTTCTGTGCATTTTTATGTATTGTTTCATTTAATCCTAGGAACAGCTTTATTATCTTCTCACTTTACAGATGAGGAAACTGGGGCACAGGTAGATTAAGTAATTCCCTCAAGGTCATAGAGCTAGTTAGTGGAGTAGGACTAGGAAGGGGCCAACACAAACCTCACTCTAACACTATACTTCTTCTGATATGGCCCGTATGCACATTGCTGTCTGACACTGAGCTCACCTCAACCTAAATCTTTATGTCATTTTCACGTGCATTTCTGCTGAATCACAACTCCCCCCATTTTCTTTTACCCATTGCCATTGAGTCAGTTCCAACTCATAGCAACCCTATAGGACAGAGTAGACCTGTCCCATAGGGTTTCCAAGGCTGTAAATCTTCATGGAAGCAGACTGCCACATCATTCTTCCATGGAATGGATGGTGGGTTTTCAAACTGCTGACCTTTTGGTTAGCAGCTGAGCGCTTTAACTACTATGCCACTTGGGCTCCTACCATCTTCTTTTAGAACTTTACAAAAAGCCTGTGGCATTGGCAAAGCAGGAATAAATCTCCCACTTTAACCAAAGAAGAAAGCAAGTCACAAAGAGGCTAAATTGCTCAAGGTCACACAGAGAGTGAGCCATATAGATGGCACTGGAAAAGGGTCTCCGGCCTTCTACTCCAGATGAAGCCTGAGTAACAGCAGAGGCCAGACAGACCCTTACCTCCCTGTAACTGTTCTGCTTTATGTAACCTGAGTGATGTTTCTGTGGAGGCTGAAGGGACACTGGGGCTGGCAGTCTAATCAGGTGTCTAACACACAAGTGCATACCGCCAAAACCAATTATTCAAATGAGCTTCCCAGCCAGGTTCCATGGCAAAGGCCAGATGGCTAGATGTCTGTGGAGGCAACTCCCCATCTCTGTCCCTGCCAGCAGCTGAATAGCATTTCAAAATTAGAGGTGATAGAAAGTTGATTTTAATAATTGATTCTATAGTGAAGACAGGCCTCTGAGGAGACAGTAACCCAGAATAAGTGCCTGGGGAGTCTGGAGGAGCAAAACAATGTGATAGAATCAAGAACTTCATCATTTCTGGTCTTAGTTCCTAAATCGCTGCTTGAATAGTGTCAGCTCACTGTGTAAACTTCCTCAGTGGCTCCTCATTGCCCACCAGAAGGAACCTAAGCTCTTTACATTCAAGGCCTGCACAGGTGTCCTTGAACTTCCTTCTCAGCTTCATCTCCCACTATCCACCTTGCTCCTTCCTGCACACCTCTCCCACCTCCATCCTCTCCTCACATCTGTGACTTTGCTGGCACTTGGCCTCTGCTAAACAAGCTGTGATGGTTAAGGTTGTGTGTCAATTTGGCTGGTCCATGGTTCTCAGTGGTTTGCAGTTATGACGTAATTTGGCAGTTACATGATGATATTATCAACTCCATGATGAAATCTGCTATGAGCAGCCAATCAGTTAAAAGGGGGTTTACTTAGCCTGCCTCCAGTATATAAATGGATGTTACAGTAAGGCTCTTGCTCTGGATCCTGCATCTGGCTCATCATCATCTGACCTCTGGTTTTGGGACTTGAGCTGGCAGCTTACCTGCTGATCTTGAGATTTGTCAGCCTCTGCAGCTTGTGAACCAGCAGCCTGCCTTCTTACCTGTCAATCTTGGGATTCATCAGCCTCTACAGCCTGTGAGCCAGTGGTTTGCTGTCTGATCTGCTGATCTTGGGTTCATCAGCCCCTGAAGCCACGTGAATTGGAAGAAGCCACTAGCCTGACCCATGACCCATGGACTTGGAATTTACCAGCCTTTACAAACATGTGAGCCATTTCCTTGATATAAATCTCTCTCTCTCTCTCTCTCTCTCTCTCTCTCTATATATATATATATATATATATGTACACTTCACTGATTTTGCTTCTCTAGAAGAACCCAGCCTCCTAAAGCAGAAGGCTTTTAATTAAATTGTGTCTTCTCTCCCTTCTTTCTCTTTTTCCTTTTATTCTCCCTCCCTTCCCTCCTTCCCTCAAACATCCACCAAGCACATACTTTGTACCATCCACTGAGGGTATGAGGTTGGCTGTGCTCATGTGCTTGTTTTTAAGTAGTTCACAGTCCAAAGGGAAAGACAACTTTTCTGGTGGAGGGAAACCCAGGACTTCGTGGAGTCACAGAAGAGATACCCCTAATCCATCTTGGAAGGTTGGCGTAGGGGAAGTCAGGGAAAATATCCTAAAGGAAGTATTGTGTGAGATAAGTCTTGAAGGATGAATGAGAGTTAGCCAAAGGAAAAGAAAGGCAGCATGTTCTAAGCTAAAGGAATAATATTAATAACAGTAATAATAATAATAATAATAAACATTAATTAAACTTATACAAGCTTCCAGACACTGTTGTGCTTTCAGTCTCCAGCTTATCATTTCCACTAGAGATTTAGCGATGATAATCACATTCCTGCTCTTAGTCTTATCCTAATTCTATCAGTTTAGAAGGAAATATGGGGATCAGAAATGTAGAGGTCAAAATAATAGCTTTTTTCTTGATAAAAGCTGGATTTGGAAGGCATGGCTTGTATCTGTGGCCAAAACTGGTTTCCTTTTACATCACCACAAATTCAGCTTCCCTACCAGCCACCAGTAGGGCAGGAAGTGAGCAACCTCCCAGAAAACACACCATGGGGCAAAGAGGAGGCCAGAATGTACCTCCCCTGCAGTGTTCCAGATCCAAAAGAGATGTGCCAGGAGGGACTAAGCTAAGCAGGCTCTGATGGTTTTCTCAATTTAAGGAAACAGATAAGTTCTACCTATCCAGCAGGAAGAGGCAGCAAGGGGCTGGAGAGAAAGGACTATTCTTTTTACTCTTAGGGACTAGAAGTTCCCTCTTCTCTATGAGGATGACAGCAGTGGGAGCTTCCTCCCAACAACCTCATGAACGTATGAGATAGGTTCTTATATTATCCTCATATTCCAGACAAGAAAACTGAAGCATACAGAGAGATTGAGTAACTTGCCCAAAGCCCCACAGTTAGTAAGTAGAGATCCAGGAGTCAAACCCAGATAGTTTGTGTTTTAGGCTGGGTTCAGTAGAGAAGCAAAACCAGTGAAGCATATATATATACATACATACATAAATATATATACAGAGATTGATCTCAGGGAAATAGCTCACACTGTTGTAGAGGGTGGCAAGTCCCAAATCCATGGGTCAGGCATCAGACTGGAGACTTTTCCTGACTCACATGGTTTCAGGGGCTGACGAACCCCAAAACGGTAGATCTGGCAGAAGGCTGCTGGCTCATGGGGTCGTAGGAGTTGGGAAATCCCAAGATCTGCAGGTCAGGCATCAGGCTGCTGGCTCACGTCCCAAGAACTTGAGGTCAGAGGATGATAAGTCAGATGCAGAATCCAGAGAGAGCTTTGTTAGAACATCCATATATATTGGGTACAGGCCACACCTCCAAGGAAATTGATTGACTTTCCATTGACTGGCTGCTCATACCAGATCAGAAAATGTAGAATGATTACATAATGTCTGCCAAACTACTGAGAATCATGGCCTAGCCAAGTTGACACATAACCTTAAACATCATAGCCCAACCATTGTCAACGTGGCACCTGTACACATCTTCTTAAACCATACTTAATCTCTAAATAAAGAGAATTATAAAGTCATACTCGTGCCTAACATGATACAACTAACATGCGTACAACCAAAAATATACTAGCCCCATTTACATCTTATATTTTATAATAAATAATGGAATAAGGGAGGGAAGAAACCAGAGATATTTGCTATATACATACATACATATGCACACACACACACACACACACACACACACACACACACACATACATGTATAACAAAACAAGGAAGAAATACTAAAAACAATTACAGTTCTCATTTCTGCAACTGGTCACATGGTTGTAGCTGGTATTTAGAACTACCTTCTTCCACTCCATTCTGTATACCCTCTGTCCTCAGCAAGCACCTCAGCTGGTCATGGTTCTTTGCCTGGTGGTATGATCCAAACCTTCATTCCTGAAGGGTCTAGGCCATTAGAAGTCATGTCAAAATTTCGTTGCTGTAGTTTTCCATTGACTTTAATCACAGAGCATGATGGTACTAAGAGACGTCCTAAGGAATCTCCTGTATGCCAGACATACTCTTCTTTACTTCCATTACATAATATCAATCCGATTTCTCCTTGGTAATCAGGATCAATCACATCAGCCAATACAGTAACTTCCTTCTTTGCCTGTTGATCCAGAGGTATGGGGAGCCCAAAGTGGCAAGGTGGCATTCTTAACATGTCGTTCAATGCGATCAGTGTTGTGTCTGCTGGTGGGATCATTCCTCCTTTTGGAACTAAGACCTCCAGACCCACAGAGCATAGGGTCACAGGGACAGGAAGCAAAAATTTTGCAAGTGGGTCACTAGGGTAATAGTGAGTGGTGTCACTTCCATTTCCACCCTTTGATTCCTGGACCTATGAATCCTGGCTATGGGAGAAAAACCACCATATATTGGACGCTGGTTTAGAGCATTTACTGCCTCCTGGAGAACATTGTCTCAGCCTTGCTAGGTATTGCCACCTAGTTGGTGCTGTATCTGTGTCTTTAGAAGGCCATTCCATCGTTCTGTCAAGCCAGTTGCTTCAGGATGATGGGGAACATGGTAAGACCAGTGAATTCCATGAGCATGGGTCCATTGGCACACTTCATTTGCTGTGAAGTGAGTCCCTTGATCCAAGGCAATGCAGAGTGGGATACCATGACAGTGGATAAGGCATTCTGTAATTCCATGAATGGTAGTTTTGGCAGAAGAATTGCATGCAGGGAAGGCAAATCTGTATACAGAGTAAATGTCAATCACAGTAAGAACAAAACACTGCCCTTTCCATAATGCAAGTGTTCAATGTAATCAACTGGCTGCCAGGTTGCTGGCAGACCACCCTGAGGAATATTTCCATGTTGGGGATTCACTGTTGGTCTCTGCTGCTGACAGATTGGGCACTGAGCAGTGACTGTAGCCAAGTTGGCCTTGGTGAGTTGTAGTCTATGTTGCTGAGCCCATGCATAACCTCCATCCCTGCCACCACGGCCAGTTTGTTCATGAGCCCATTGGACAATAACAGGGGTGGCTGGGGAAAGAGAATGACTAGTTTCCACAGAACGCGTCATCCTATCCACTTGATTGTTAAAATCCCTCTTTGCCGAGGTCACCCTTTGGTGAGCATTCACATGAGACCCAAATACCTTCACTTATTTGGCCCATTCAGAGAGGTCTATCCACATACTTCTTCCCCATACCTCCTTGTCATCAGTTTTCCAATCATGTTCCTTCCAAGTCCTTCACCATCCAGTCAAACCATTGGCCACAGCCCATGAATCAGTATACACACATCTGGCCATTCCTCTCCCTAGCAAAGTGAACAACCAGGTGCAGTGCTTGAAGTTCTGCCCACTGGGAGGATTTTCCTTCATCATTCTCCTTCAGAGAGTCCCCAGAGACTGCAGTGCTGCTGTGGTCCACTTTCGAGTGGTGCTTGCATATTGCGCAGAACTGTCTGTAAACCAGGCACGAGTTTTCTCTTCCTCAGTCAACTGATCATAAGGAACTCCCCATGGGGCCATAGGTGCAGCTTGTGAGAGGGAAGGTAATGTGACAGGAGTGGAGACCATGGGCATTTGGGCCATTTCCTCATGTAACTTACTTGTGCCTTCAGGTCCTGCTTGAGCCCAATTTCGTATATACCACTTCCATTTAATGATAGAGTACTGGTGTGCATATATAACTTTGTTACTGTGTAGGTTAGACAAATATGGGTCAGTTCATGATGGGCTTCTCTGTCTGCATGGTGACTTGATGTCCCATGGTTAAGCGTTCAGTCTCTACTAAGGCCCAGTAACAAGCCAAAAACTGTTTCTCAAAAGAAGAGTAGTTATCTGCAGAGGATGGCAGTGCTTTGCTCCAAAATCCTAAGAGTCTGCACTATGATTCACAAATAGGGGCCTGCCAAAGACTCCAAACAGCATCTCTTTCTACCACTGACACTTCAAGCATCACTGGATCAGCCAGATCATATGGCCCAAGGGGCAGAGCGGCTTGCATGGCAGCCAGAACCTGTTGCAGAGCCTTCTCTTTTTGGGGGCCCCACTCAGAGCTGGCAGCCTTTTGAGTCACTTGATAAATAGGCTTGAGTAGCACACCCAAATGAGGGATATATTGCCTCCGAAATCTAAAGAGGTCCACCAGACATTGTGCCTCCTTTTTAGTTTTAGGAGGGACAAGATGCAACAACTTATCCTTCACTTTAGAAGGAATAGCTTGACATGCCCTACACCACTGGGCCTCTAGAAATTTCACTGAGGTGGAAGGTGCCTGAATTTTTGTCAGGTTAATTTCCCACCCTCTAGCATGCAAATGTCTTACCAATAAGTCTAGAATCATTGATACTTCTTCCTTACTATGTCCAATCAGCATAATGTCATCAATATAATGGACCAGTGTGATGTCTTATGGAAGGGAAAGGCGATCAAGATCCCTATGGACTAAATTATGACATAAGGCTGGAGAATTGATATACCCTTTAGGTAGGACAGTGGAGGTATATTGCTGGCCTTGCCAGCTGAAGGCCACCTGCTTCTGGTATTCCTCTTCAAAACTAGAATGGAGAAAAAGGCATTAGCTAGATCAATAGCTGCATACCAGGTACCAGGAGATGTACAAATTTGTTCAAGCAATGAAATCACATCTGAAACAGCAGCTGCAATTGGAGTCACCACCTGGTTAAGTCTTCTGTAATCCACTGTCATTCTCCAAGACTCATCTGTTTTTTGCAGAGGCCAAATAGGCGATTTGAATGGGAATGTGTTGGGAATTACCACCCCTGCATTCTTCAAGTCCTTGACAGTAGTAGTAATCTCTGCAATCCCTCCAGGAATGCAGTATTGCTTTTGGTTTACTATTTTCCTAGGTAGGGGCAGTTCTAATGGCTTCCACTTGGGCTTTCCTACCATAATAACCCTAACTCCATATGTCAGGGATCCAAAGTGCAGGTTCTGCTAGTTGCTGAGTATGTCTATTGAAATTATATATTCTGAAACTAGGGAAATCACTACAGGTTGCATTTGTGGACCCACTGGACCCACTGTGAGATGGACCTGAACTCAGACTCCATTAATAACCTGACCTCCATGCGCCCCCTACTCTGACTTGTGAGTCACAGTGACGTTTTGGGTCTCCTGGAATTAGTGTCAGTTCAGAGCCAGTGTCCAGTAATCCCCAAAAAGTGTGATTATTTCCTTTTTCCCAATGAACAGTCACTCTCATAAAATGCCATAGATTCCTCTGGGGAAGGCTGGGAGAGATATTAACAGTTTAAATTTTTGGCAGTGTAGTGGGGTCCTCCCTCAAGGGGACTCAGTCTCTCCTTCATTCAAGGGGTTTGGGTCTGTAAACTGACTCAAGTTTGGGCATTAATTGAGGGGCCATGGCTCTCTATTCTGGTGATTTGAGTTAGACTGCAATTTGCTTAACCTAGAATCCTGCTTGTACAGCACAAAAGGGATGTCAAAACTCCTTAATGTCTCTTGAACTTAAAGTACCTAAAGCAAATGGAAGAAATGAGGAAGTAAAAGAGCTGAACAGATTTCAAAGAGCAGCTCGAGAAGGCAAAGTAAAGTCCTATAATGAAATGTGCAAAGATCTGGCTTAGAAAACCAAAAGGGAAGAATACGCTCAGTAGTTCTCAAGCTGAAAGAATTAAAGAAAAAATTTAAGCCTTGCGTTGCAATATAGAAGGATCCTATGGGCAAAATATGGAATGACGCAGGAAACATCAAAAGAAAAGGAAGGAATAAACAGAGTCACTGTACTGAAAAGAATTGTTCAACGTTCAACCATTTCAGGAGGTAGAATATGATTAAGAACTGATGGTATTGAAGGAAGAAGTCCAAACTGAACTGAAGGCATTGGTGAAAAACAAGGCTTTAGTAGTTGACACAACACCAGTTGAAATGTTTCAACAAATGGATGCAGCACTGAAGGTGCTCACTCATCTATGCCAAGAAATTTGGAAGACAGCTACCCAGCCAACTGACTGGAAGAGATCTATATTTGTGTGTATTCCAAAGAAATGTGATCCAACAGAATGTGGAAATTATCAAACAATATCATCAATATCACACACAAGTAAAATATTGTTGAAGATCATCATTCAAAAGTGGCTGCAGCAGTACATAGACAGGGAACTGCCAGAAATTCAAGGTGGATTCAGAAGAGAAAGTGAAACAAGTCATATCATTGTTGATGTCAGATGGATCCTGGCTGAAAGCAGAGACTACCAGAAAGATGTTTACCTGTGTTGTATTGACTACACAAACGCATTCAATGGTGAATCATAACAAATTATGGATAACATTGTGAAGAATGGGAATTCCAAAACACTTAATTGTGCCCATGTGGAACATGTACATTGACCAAGAGGCAGTCATTTGAACAGAACAAGGGGATACTACGTGGTTTAAAATCAGGAAGAGTGTGCATCAGGGTTGTATCCCTTCATCTTAGTTATTCAATCTGTATGATGAGCAAATGGACAATATTAAGAAGAACACAGCATAAGAATTGGAGGAAGAGTCATTAACAACCTACAATGTGTGGATGACACACTCTTTCTTGCTGAAAGTGAAGAGGACTTGAAGCACTTACTGATGAAAATCAAAGACTACAGCCTTCAGTATGGATTAAACCTCAACAAAAAGAAGACAAAAATCCTCACAACTGGACCAATAAGCAACATCATGATAAACGGAGAAAATATTGGAATTGTCAAGGATTTCATTTTACTTGGATCCACAATCAACACTCATGGTAGCAGCAGTCAAGAAATCAAGTGGCACATTGCATTGGGCAAATCTGCTGCAAAAGACCTCCTTAAAGCGTTGAAAAACAAAGATGACAGTTTGAGGACTAAGGTGCACCTGACGTAAGCCATGGTATTTTCAGTCACCTCATATGCATGCAAAAGCTGAACAATGAATAACGAAGACCGAAGAAGAATTGATGCCTTTGAATTATGGTGTTGGCAAAGAATATTGAATATACCATGGACTACCAGAAGAAGGAACAAATCTGTCATGGAAGATGTGCAGCCAGAATGCTCCTTAGAAGCAAGGATGGTGAGACTTTGTCTCACGTACTTTGGACATGTAATCAGGAAGGACGAGTCCTTGGAGAAGGACATCATGCTAGGTAAAGCAGAGGGTCAGTGAAAAAGAGGAAGACCCTCAATGAGATGGACTGGCACAGTGGCTGCAACAACGGGCTCAAATAGCAACGATTGTGAGAATGGTGCAGGACTGGGAAGTGTTTCGTTCTGTTGTACACAGGGTTGCTATGGGTTGGAATTGACTGTATGGCACCTATCAACAACAATTATGGAGGGCCTTGAATGTCATACCAAGATCAAACCATAGGAACAGCTAACGTGTGTAGTACTTATCTTGAACTAGGCATTGTCCTGAATCATTTTATATGGGCATGATCACATTTTATCCTCAGAACAACCCTCTGAGGTAGGAACAGCCTCCATTTTGCAGATCAAGACTGAGGCACAGAGAGGTTAAGCCACACAGCTAATAAGTGGCTGAGCCAGAATTTTATTCAAGCAGTGTGACTCAAAGTCTGCACTCAGAATCCTTAATCTAAACCATGTTTTCAGCCTTGGACCAGGTGGTAAGTGTCTTGTTAGCTCCCAGGTCTTGTGAGAACTGAAGATTTCCTTTGCCCTTTTGCACTTAGACATTAAAGGAGCTAATTCCTCGTCAATGTGCTTCCTTAGAAAATATGTCCCCTGAGGACTTTTTAGATGGCTCTTTTTACTTCTTGTCAATTTTCTTATATAGAGAAAAATAATCCCATGTTTCTGGATTCTACTTCCAACTCTCCCGTTATATATCTGTGTGACCTTGGAAGATCTCTTCTATCCTCTTGGCCTCATTTTCCCCATCTTTAAATTTGGGGGTTGGGCTTTACAAAATCTTGGGTCCTTCTAGTTGGCGAATCCAGAATTGTTTTAAGTAGCAATGCTGGAAGCCCCCAGCATCAAGGGTTTGTTGCTGTCAAGCAGGAGGCGGGAAGGAAGGAGGCCGAATCCCTGGAGAACATGCTGTGCATGAGAAGGGAGCAAGGAGAAGACAATATGGCATAGCTTCTCCTTGTCCACTAGGAATTAGTTCTGGGAGAAAGGGCCCTGGGTGATTTAGAGTTGAAAATGATCGCTTTCCAGGCATGATCTGAGCACTCCCACCCCGTTCTGCTGCCACCTTGTCAGAAAGACCACCATTAAAGGGTAAAGACTTTGCTGAACCTTGGCGGTAGGAAACAAAAATGCTAATCCTGTCTGTGCTGTGAATTCACCCTGTAACCTTAGGCAAGTGCTAGAGCTCACAAGACCCTTGCCGCCTGGTCCAAGGCTAAGGAAGCAGCTTAGAGTAATGATTCCGAGTGTGAACTCCAAGCCACGCTACCTGGATAAAATCCTGGCTCAGTCACTTATTAGCTGTGTGGCTTAACTTCTCTGTGCCTCATATGGACATGTGGTTTGTGCACTGTACAAAGGCCCCTGGTCAAGGGGGCCAGAGGGCTGCACCTAAGCACCCAACACAAAGTCTCATCAGGGCTAGTGGCATCATTTTGTATTTCACCCACCCAAAGGGGGCACCTATTTATAACTTGTCAGCCTGGAAGGGACACTTTTTGTCAATTTGCATAAAGGTATCCTTTGTGCTAGTCTCCCAGTTGAGACTTAGTTTCCTCATTTTAATGATAAGGGTGTTGCATCCATCCCCCACCTCACATGAGAGTTAGTCCCTATCAGCCTCTGACCTGAGACATAGAACTGTCAAGAGAGAGTTGGGTGGTGGCTAAGAACATAGGCTTTAGGGCTATGCAGACTGGATTCAAGACCTGCCTCTGTCACTCATCCTTGCTGGACCATGGACAAATTACTTAACCTCTCTGAACCTCTGTTTGTATAGTTTAATTGAGAGTCTGCTGTGTACCAGACACTGAAGACTCAATGGCAAATCAGATAGATTTAGTCTGTGCCCTCCCAGAGCTTTCAGGCATTTGAGTAAAACAGATGAGTTTGCCCAAGGCCACAAAAATGGCACATCTGGAACTCAAACCCAAGTGCTTCTGACTTTGAAGCCTATGCCTTTATCCATCTTTTTCTCTGTCTTCACAGCCCGGGTCAGAGATAACTCCTTGTTATGATGATCTAAGAAAGGCTATGAGGGAAATGCTTTAAATATTTTGGTGGTGGTGATAGTAAGTGGGTGTGTTATGATTATCTCTTGCACTTAGGACAAAGGACCCTGCCTGCTATCCTCCATCTATACCACAGCCGAGCCCACCCTGCCTCCTAAGCATTTTGCAGGGACTGTTGATGACAGATTGTCTGGCATGCTGACACTGGCCAATCAATAGAGCTGGAAGGTGCCTCAGGCCAAGGGCAATTGAATCCCAACCTTTTAGTGGCATTAAATAAAGCAATATTTATTTTGCTTTTAGTGCAAATATACTTAATTCAATCCAGCTCACTGGTAATGCTGAAAAACTGCTGTGTTTGGGAGACAATTGCATGCACACCCTGTACATCTCTGCCTGTCAATGCTACCCTCTCAGGAGTACACAGCCCCACTATGCTCAGGGCGAGATTGATCTGGAGCCACCATGCTGCCATTTTCTCTATCTTTCTTTAGAGGTGATGAAAAGGAAATCATAAGGAGGGGAATTGAAATCATTGCTCTCATTCGAGCTCCATTGTTGCAGCAAGGATAAGGCATGATGCCCTTCATGAGATGGAGCTATTTATTTGCCATTTGAATGATGTTCTTTGGCAACATTGAATCTCAGCTGTTGAGCAGAGGAGGAGGCAACCAGGACCGCAAGAGCAGACACATGAATAACTTACTGTCTCTTCCACAGATCACGCAGCCTCATAGATGGTTTAGGGGGACTTCAAAGGGTCACAGTGAACTATCCTGGCATCAAGAAGACCTGGGTTTGAATCCCATCTCCACACCCTAAGAGTTGTCAAGTGACCTTCTCAAGGTCAGACCTTTCTTGGATTCTATTTGCTCATTGACAGCTTTGAGTTATGATGTTGGCAAAGAATGTTGAATATACCATGGACTGCCAAAAGAACAAACAAATCTGTCTTAGAAGTAGTACAGCCAGAACGCTCCTTAGAAGTGAAGATGGCAAGACTTTGTCTCATATACTTTGGACATGTTATTAGGAGTGACAAGTCCATAGAGAAGGACATCATGCTTGGTAAAGTGGAAGGTCAGCGAAGGAGAAGAAGACCCTCAATGAGATGGATTGACACAGTGGCTGCAACAATGGGCTCAAGTATAACAACAATCATGAGGATGATGCAGGACCAGGCAGTGTTTTGTTCTGTTGTACACTGGATCACTATGAGTCGGAACCAGTTCTACGGCACCTAACAACAACAACAATTGGCTCATTTATAAAATGGTGGTAAATAATACCTGTTGTGAAAGTGTCTAGCATGTAACAAGTGCTTAAATACTTTTCAAAATATGTCTGCAAGTTATTACCTCTACCTTGTTTGCACACCTGCAAACCTGCAGGATATTTATTCATACATTTGTGCATATATTCACTCATTCATTCATTCAATAGATATGTTGAATTTTCTCTATGCCTGGCTCTATAACAGACAATGTTGAGGTGAGGGTGGGCAAAATGACACAGCCCTTGCTCTCACGAAGCTCACAGTTTGGAAGAAGAAAGAACAGATACTAAAGACTATCTCTAATTCAAGAGAAAGAAGTTATGTATTATGCAATCATATATAAATATATCCTCCATATGTTTGCATTTTCTAGAATGGTCCACTGACCATTAGCCAGGGCTCCTGCATCTTTACTAAGCTGTTTTTGTTCAATAAATAGCCACACCTATTGATAGACTGACTGACATTAGAAGCATTCCTTAAAAGTCAGCTCAAAGAGTATCCCGTGCAGGTACTTCCTATGCAAGAGTTTTATAAATACTCTAGTTTCTAAAGACTTCTAGGATTCTTCAGGGATTTTAAATTTGTCTTTGAGTCACCAGTCATAGTGCATTTTCATCAACAGGCTGGATCAAGGAGTTGATCTTTTAGGATTTTTCACCTGGAACACTCCTTTCAGTTTGGAGTCTCACTTTCTTGACTCAAAGAGGCTTCCTGAAAGCAGCATGTCCAAGTAGGAAGATCATGGGGCCCAGGGACAAGAAGCCTAGATTCAGGCTGGACCCTGTAGTGTACTAGTAGGTGGCCTTGAAGGAATGATACACCTTCTCTGGCCTTCAGCACTGTCATTCAAAAAATGCAAAGTCTACCTGTATGGCTGGATGGTTGGGAGGATTAAATCATGAGAGATGGGAAAATGCTTTGGAAAGAATGAACTGTTCATTCGACAAATATTTCTTCAATGTTACCACAGTCCAGGCTCTTCTGAGCATAGGAATACAAACATAAGTAAGACATTGTCCTTGCCCTTGAAGAATTCATGGTCCAGTGAGGAAGGCAGAGTCAACAACTACTACAACTTATGCTACAGCCACTCTGATGGGGAGAGCAAAGGATGCTTTGGGAGCAGAGGAAAAGCACCTACCCCACATTTGCAGGGAGTTAGTCAGGAGGGCTTCTTGGAGGAAGTAATAAGTAAGGTCAGACAATTTCAACAATATCATAATCATTACCACTACGACTGTCATCACTGGCTACCACCTATTCAATGTTGACTCTGTTTTGAGGATTCTACTGGGCCATTTACACACATTAGTGCATGTATGCAATGCAGAAGGTTGGGGTTGTTATCCCCATTATACATATGATAAAACAGAGGTCAAGAGGGGTTTAAAAAAAGAAATGTATAGAGGTCACATAACTCATAAGAGGTTCGGCCAAAACTTAACCAAAGCCCCCAGTTTCTACAATGTAGCCTCATTTTTCTGTGCAACTGTATGGGGCAAGGCTGAGACTGATGCGGAAGTTAGTGGGAGACATATTTCAGCTAAAAAGAAGGAAGAGTTTTCTAACAAAGCTGTCCAAGAATGAGATAAGCTACCTGGGGAGGTAGTGAGTTCCAGGTCATATTGGGGTCATAGAGCAGAGGCAAGATGGTGACCTGATGATATTGCTGAGAACATTCCTGTTTGGTGGCAGAGGAGAGGAAGGTAGACCTAATCAAGTCTAAGGATATAACTGTTTATGGTTAAGTCCTGTTATTAATGATAATGTTCCATTCAAAAATTTTCGGTGCTCAGTGAGGCCTAGAACAGGTTCTGTGGGCACAGCGCCCAGACCAGTATTTCCCTCACTTGGTGCCCGCACAGTATGGGGCCTGCTGCAGTTTTCTACAAATTAGCCCACAGGGCCAGCCATACAGTTAGGAATACTCAGTTAAGGCAACAAAGACTGACTTCAGCTACTTAAGCAAAAAGGGAATTTTTAGGAAGACGCTTATAGAATCAACCAGAAGCTGGAGGCTGGACTTGGAAAACAATTAACAGAGTAGCTCTGGAGGGCAGAAAACTGGCTGGCTTGTCAGCAGTCATAATCCACGTCTGATTCACGGTAACACTGCTTTGTGTAACATTCCTGGGCCACCCTGTATCACCTATTCCCAAATTCCCAAGTTGAAGTCCTGGGAAGGAGTGGCCACTGCCTGAGCCTGTAAAGGCTGACGGGTCACGAAGAGAGAGAATCTAGCTCATCTGGCTTCTGTGGTGGAAGACACGGTACTGCCATGGCCTCAGCATTTGTAATGATGGAGGAGCAAACTCCCTTTCCCCTGATCCTCATCTAATCATGAGGTTAGATGCTGGGCATTCCCCCACAGAAAATGGACAAATGCCTAGAAAGGAACAAAACATGGATTTGAACTCAAATCTGCTTGATTCCCAGACTGGAAGAAGAGATAGGAGGTTGTTCATGAGCACTGCAGTCTCTTATGCACTGCAAACCTGTTAGTCTATGTCACTCATAGGATGTAGCCTACAATAATAATAAAGTACAATAAAAACAGCAACACAACAATTAGAGCTGCCCAACACCTGTGCTAAGTTAAGTTTATTACATGAATTATCTCATTTAATACTCACAACATTGTTCTGAGTTACAAATGGGTATAAACCTGTGATCATATCTTCTTTCTCCCGCTAGACTGTATGTTTCTTGAGACAGGAAACATCTCTTATCAATCACTATATCCCAGTAGCACCTACCACAGATCTTCGCATATAGAAGGTTCTTATTAAAACCTTGACAAATTGCAGTATTTAACTCTTGCCTCATCCTTATTCCTTAAACCAGTCCCCTCTCAGCTTATGTACACATTCCTCAAAGGTGGCAAGCTTATTTTAAACTCTTATTCCCAGAAGAGCGTGGGCAGTGAAGCTGGACAGAGCTGGGCTGAAGCCCGCTCTGCCACATGCTAACTGAATGACACTGGGCAAGTTTCAGAAGAGTGTGTGTCTGTTGGTCTCTGTCTGTCTGTCCTTAATCACTCTCAGTAGGAGTTATGTTGTTGTTGTTAGGTGCCATAAAATTTGTTCTGACTCATAGCAACCCTATGTACAGAAGACTGAGACATTGCCCATTCCTGCGCCATTCTCACAATCATTGCTATATTTGAGTCCATTGTTGCAGCCACTGTGTCAATCCATCTCGTTGAGGGTCTTCTTCTTTTTCACTGACCTTCTGCTTTACCAAGCATGATGTCCTTCTCCAGGGACTGGTCCCTCCTGATAACATGTCCAAAGTACGTGAGACAAAGTCTCACCATCCTCACTTCTAAGGAGCATTCTGGCTGTACTTCTTCCAAGACAGACTTGTTCGTTCTTCTGGCAGTCCATGGTATAGTCAATATTCTTCCCCAACACCACAATTCAGAAGCATCAGTTCTTCTTTGGCCTTCCTTATTCATTGTCCAGCTTTCACATGCATATGAGGCAATTGAAAATACTATGGCTTGGGTCAGGTGCACCTTAGACCTCAAAGTGACATCTTTGCTTTTCAATACTTTAAAGAGGTCTTTTGCAGCAGATTTGCCCAATGTAATACATCATTTGATTTCTTGACTGCTACTTCCATGGGTATTGATTGTGGATCCAAGTAAAATGAAATCCTTGAGAACTTCAGTCTTTTCTCCGTTTATCATGATGTTGCTTATTGTGAGGATTTTTGTTTTCTTTATGTTGAGGTGTAATCCATACTGAAGGCTGTAGTTTTTGATCTTCATCAGAAGTGCTTCAAGTCCTCTTTCAGCAAGCAAGGTTGTGTCATCTGCATAATGCAGGTTGTTAATGAGTCTTCCTCCAATCCTGATGCTGCATTCTTCTTCATAGAGTCCAGCTTCTTGGATTATTTGCTCAGCATACATTGAATAAGTATGGTGAAAGGATATAATCCTGACGCACACCTTTCCTGATCTTAAACCACACAGTATCCCCTTGGTCTGTTTGAATGACTGCCTCTGGGTCTACGTACAGTTTCCTCAGGAGCACGATTAAATGTTCTGGAATGCCCATTCTTTGCAATGTTATCCATAATTTGTTATGATCAACACAGTTGAATGCCTTTGCATAATCAATAAAACACATTAATGACTATGCAAACACAGTAAAACATCTTTCTGATATTCTCTGCTTTCAGCCAGGATCCATCTGATATCAGCAATGGTATCCCTCATTTCACTTCCTCTTCTGAATCCAGCTTAAATTTCTGGCAGTTCCCTGTCAATGAACTGCTGCAACCACTTCTGAATGATCTTCAGCAATATTTTACTTGTGTGTGATATTAATGATATTGTTCGATAGTTTCTGCATTCTGTTGGATCGCCCTCCTTTGGAATGGGCACAAATATGAATCTCTTCCAGTCCATTGGCCAGGCAGCTGTCTTCCAAATTTCTTGGCATAGACAAGTGAGCACTTCCAGCCCTGCATCCATTTGTTGAAACCTCTCAACTGGCATTCTGTCAATTATTGGAGACTTGTTTTTCACCAACAACTTCAGTGCAGCTTGGATTTCTTCCTTCAATGCCGTTGGTTTTTGATCATATGCTACCTCCTGAAATGATTATCTGTTGATAATTTCTTTTTGGTACAGTGACTGTGTATTCCTTCCATTCTTTTGATGCTTCCTGCATCATTCAATTTTTTGCCCACAGATTCTTTCAGTATTGCAACTCGAGGCTTGAATTTTTTCTTCAGTTCTTTCAGCCTAAGAAATGCCAAGCACTTTCTTCTCTTTTGGTTTTCTAACTCCAGGTCTTTGCACATGCCATTATAATACTTTACTTTGTCTTCTCGAGTCGCCCTTTGAAATCTTCTGTTCAGCTCTTTTACTTCGTCATTTCTTCCATTTGCTTTAGCTACTCAATGTTCAAGAGCAAGTTTCAGAGTCTCTTCTGACATCCATTTTGGTCTTTTCTTTCTTTTCTGTCTTTTTAATGGTCTTTTACTTTCTTCATGCTTATGTCCTTGATGCCATCCCACAACTGATCTGATCTTCTGTCATTAGTGTTCCAATGTGTCAAATCTATTCTTGAAATGGTCTCTAAATTCAAGTGGGATGTACTCAAGGTCATACTTTGGCTCTTGTGGACTTGTTTTAATTTTCTTCATCTTCAACTTGAACTTGCTTATGAGCAGTTGATAGTCTGTTCTGCAGTCAACCCTTGGCCTTCTTCTGACTGATGATACTGAGCTTCTCTGTCATCTCTTTCCACTGATGTAGTCAGTTTGATTCCTGTGTATTCCATCTGGTGAGGTCCACGTGTATAGTCGCTATTTATGTTGGTGAAAAAGGTACTTGCAATGAAGAAGTCATTGGTCTCACAGAATTCTATTATGTGATCTCCGGCACCCTTTCTGTCACCAAGGCCATATTTTCCAAATACCAATCCTTCCTGGTCTAACTTGCACATTCCAGTCACCAGTAATTACAATGCATCTTGATTGCATGTTTGAACAATTTCAGACTGCAGAAGTTGGTAAAAATCTTCAATTTCTTCATATTTGGCATCAGTGGTTGGTGGGTAAATTTGAATAATAGTCATATTAACTGGTTTTCCCTGTAGGCACATGGATATTATCCTGTCACTGACAGTGTTGTACTTCAGGATAGATCTTGAAATGTTCTTTTTAACAATGAATGGGACCTCGTTCCTCTTCAATGTGTCATTCCCGATAGTAGACCATAAGATTGTCTGTTTCAAAATGGCCAATACCAGTCCATTTCAGCTTGCTAATGCCTAGGATATCAATCTTTATGTGTTCCATTTCATTTTTGATGACTTTCAATTTTCCTAGATTCATACTTTGTACATTCCACATTCCAATTATTAATGGATGTTTACAGCTGCTTCTTTTCTTTTTGAGTTATACCACGTCAGCAAATGAAGGTCTCGAAAGCTTAACTCCATCCACATCATTATGGTCGACTCTGCTTTGAGGAGGCAGCTCTTCCCCAGTCCTATTTTGAGTGCCTTCCAACCTGAGGGGCTCATCTTCTGGCACTATATCAGACAATGTTCCGCTGCTATTCATAAGGTATTCGCTGGCCAGTTTTTTTCAGAAGTAGATTTCCAGGTCCTTCTTCCCAGTCTGTCTTAGTCTGGAAGCTCAGCTGAAACCTGTCCACCATGGATGACCCTGCTGGCATTTGAAATATCAGTGGCATAGCTTCCATCATCACAGCAACAAGCAAGCCACAACAGTATGACAAACTGACAGACGAGTGGTGGAAAGGAGTTACAGTGCATATGAAATATGTAGAATAGGCAAATGTCTAGAGATTAGAGTTTAATAGTGGTTACCAGGAGGGAAGGGGAAATCATTGTTTAGGAAGCAGTGAGTTTCTGTTTATGGTGATGGAAAATTTGGCAGTGGATATTGGTGATGTTTGCATAACATAATTGATGTACTTGGTCTCACTGAATTGTACATGTGAAAAATGTTTTATTGACAAATGTTGTGTTATCTGTATTTTTATGACAATTAAAAAAAAGAAGTAAGGTTGAACCTAAAAAAAAAAAAAAAGAGTAGTTATAGTGCAGACCAGAATATTTAACAACTGCATGTATGCATGTATAAGTCTGTAGTTCAAGACTCTAAATACAAGACTCTAAATACAAGTGTTTTCTTTCTGAAAGATAGTTTAGTGTCTTTAGAAGACACTGCAGTTAGGAGAGCAATTCTTAAGATTTTGGATTCTGAGAATTAGGCTGACCCTGAGTTCAAATTATAACTACTACATAGTAGCTCTGTGGCCTTAGAGGAAGTTATTTAATTTTTATAAGCCTTTGTTTTCTCATCTGTAAAATGGGAATACAGATCTTTTATGAGATAAATGTGATAATTAATTAGATGATCCCTGTTAGGGCATACAGAAAGTGCTCATTAAATGTCAGCTACTGCTATAGTTATTATTAGATATTATTAAAGATGGCAAGATATGCATCAAAAGGCTAACACTGGTTATCCTTGGGTGACAGGAAGATGATATTACCTTTTTTTTTTTTCTATTTTTTATGTTGAGGATTTTTATTTTTATTTTTTCATTTTAAAAAGTTATCTTATGGTCAGTAAATCCTCTTACTAAGTAATTCTACTTCTGGGAAACTGTTCTAAGGAAAATTTCTGAAATGTAGAAACAACTTTAGGGATAGAAGTATTCAATAGTGAATTTTTAAAATAGTGAAATATTAAAAACAACATAAATGTGCCACAGTGGGGAAATGGCTAAATGAATTATGGGGCATTCATACAATGGGATAATAAGTCATATTACAATACTATTAAAATGGTAGTTACAAACAGCTTAAGAACAAAGAAAAATGCTCATATCGTAGTGGCAAATGAAAATGGGATATACTTGCAAGTTCAAGGTCCGGAAGTAACTTGCCTGGACGGGAAGGTGAGTATCAGTGACCGCTCTCTTTGGAGCAGAAAGAAGGGTCGGTATCCAGGCGTCATTGCTGTGGTAATTTGCCTTGCAATCTCCTCTCCACTGTGGGGTAGGGGTAGGGAAAGATCAGTCCATGTTGGAAAAGGCCCTTCAAAAGTTTGTGGTCACCTCCCCTTCTCTATTTGTAATTGGGGAAACTTAGGCCTCAAGAGAGCAAGGGACTTACCTAAGGTCATATAGTAAGCCAGCAGCTGAGCAGGGGATATGTCCTCTGCATTCCATAGGGCATTATCCCCATACTCACCAGGGATGTGAGTGGGGGATAATGGTCACACTTACTATGTCAGGCTGGCCTGACCCCATGAAGGCAGAGAAGCTAGGCAGGACGCCTGGGAAGAATCTGCCTATGGAGCCAATGGATGTTCCTGGAAATTTCCACATTATTTTTCTCTGGCTCTCACTGGAGCAAAAGCAGCATGGTGATGGGGAAATATGGTTCTCCCAGTCCTTCCAAAGGGATTAAGGAAAGAGTGTTTATGAGGAGGTCGTTAGTAGCTCCTCAAATCCAAACATACAACTGGCTCTCGGTGCTGGATGAAGGAGGGGAAAGACAGTATAAAACTACATAAACAACTGAAGAGCTTTAATTCAACTCCAAGACTAAAATTTTGGGGATTCTGGGAGTCTGTGAATCTTCTGCTATGTGCTTCATCCGACGGTGTGGGGAGTGAGAAGGGAAAAAGAAAGCCTTTTTCCTTTGCCTTTCCTCAAAGGAGCTATGTACTCAAGGAGTCTATTTCCTGCAGTGGATCATGAGCTTTCTGAGGGCCTAGGAGGTCTGATTCATCTCTTAGCTTTCTCCAGAGCCCAGCCCAGCACCTGGCACACTATAGAGTCTCCATTCAAGTGGAGGGAGGGAGGAGATGGAAGGAGAAAGCAAGGAGGGATGGATTTATACCCTTTAGGAATTTCCATTTCTTTGAGACCAGAAGCATAAGGGAAAAACAACACGAGTGAGACCGAGAGGCCTGGATGGAGAGTTCGGATGACCTGGTTTTAACCCCAATCTAATACCTGCTGCAGTGGAACAAGCCCAGGTTAGAGGGCTAGATATTTAAACAGCAGTCTGAAATTAATTTATGAGTGTCGTATGTAAGTGCCAAAACCCACGGAAAGATCTTAGCGTGGCACCTGGCACATGCTAAGCACATACTACATGATATTATAATGAGGAAAAGGGGCGAAGAGCTCAAGATCTGCGGTCAGACTGCTTGGGCACAAATCCTGATGTCTTCTTTCTTTGAGCAAGTTATTTATAACCTCACTAAGCTTCAGTTTCCACATCTGCAAATGGGCATAATAATAGCACCACTCTCACAAGATTGTTGTCAGGATTAGTTTAGATAAAGTGTTTAGTAGTTAGTAAAGTACTTAGTTCTTAGGACAAAGTAATGTTAGTAAATGTTCCTTGATCGTGATGATAATGTTTTAACTGACATGTAGGGCTGTTTCTGCACTTGCTCTGCAATCAGTGGGAAGCCCCCCATGAGCACGTGGTTGATCTAAATACAGCAACACAAAGACAGACATTTACATTACATTTCATACATTTACAGCTTCATCATCACCACCTCCCTGGCACATGCCCTATGACCCAGCCAAGCCAAATTGTTCACCATTCTCCCAGCATCCTGGATGGCTTCACAATTCCTTCCTTTGCTTATGCTATTCTTTTTGTCCCTAATGCCTGGCAAAATTATACTCATTTAACAAGGCCCAAATCAAATGGCTTCTCCTCAATATAACCTTTCTCCATAGCGTCTATGAAATATTAGTTATTCTCCCACAGGTTTCCTGCTATCTTTAGTTTAAAGACTAAGGAAAAATTATTATTTACCCCCATCCCTACCCCAACCATCTTTAAGGAGAGCTGGGTCCTCAGTGGGGTTCTTTATTTTGCTAATAAGGGTGATAGGTGAAGATGCAAATTTAATAAACTGAGAGGAGGCTAAACCATACTGCTTAAGGAAATAGTGAGAGTAGGTTGAAGGATAAGATGGGGGGATAAACAAGTAGGATAGAGGGATATAGGAGAAAAAAACGAGACATTTTGGGGCAGACAGGAGAGAGGTATATGGCAACCATCAGTTTTGAATTTGGGGCAAAGAGCAGAATTTTATTCTATAGACAATGGAGAGCCATAGATGAATCTTGATCAAGCACGCAAGATGGGCAGATCTGTGCAGAAAACTCATTCTGTGACAAGAGGAGGATGGACTGGAGAAGAGACCAGATGATGAGAATAATGTGAATTGTGAGCAAGCACAGTGTTTCTGGAAGCTGTACCTCAGCCTGGGCTGGCCTGAAGAGAACCTATAGTGTGTGAAGGCCCGTGGGGTAGAGGCATGGGGGCAGAGCCCTGGAGGAGTTATCCCTTCACAAGTACAGGCAGGGATTTGGGCAGATCTGGAGAAAGAAGAGGAGGAGGAAGAAGAGGGGGAGAAACAAAGGTCACAATTGCACTTACCCTAGTGAAGTTATTTAATGTACCCAAGGAAAAGTTAAGCACAGAAAAGTTGGTTAGGGTAGGCATCACTGAACGAGTTACTTCTGAGCAAAGACTTGAAATAAGTGAGAGAAGGAATCACTCAGATATCTGGAGGAAGAGGAGCCCTCCAGATGGGAATTACTCCAGATGGGAATTACTATTCCCATTTTACAGATGTGGAAACTGAAGCACAAAGTGGTTTTAAATAACTTGTTCAAGAATAGAGGTGACATCAGGATTGATGCCTAAGCAGTCTGAACTACAGTCAGAAGGAACAGCCTGTGCGCAAGCCAGGAGGCAGGAACCACCTGGTGTTTTGGAGGAACAGCGAGGAGGCCAGTATCTGGCACAGACCAAACAAGAGAGAGTGGTAGGAGCTGAGGTCAGAGAAGTTAACAGAGGGTGGACCATGTGGGTCCTTGTAGTCTTCTTTAAGGACTTCAGCTTTTACTGTGTGTATAACAGAGAACCATTTGAATGGAAGAGGGGTAGGATCTGACTTATGTTTGAAGATTATTCTTGCTGTTATGTGGAGAATGGGGCATGGGATGTGGGGTGAGGGGGCAAGGGTGGAAACAAGAAGATCAAGTAGGATTATTACAATATTTTGGAGCCCTGGTGGCGCAGTGATTAAGAGCTATGGCTGCTAACCAAAAGGTCGGCAGTTCAAATCCACCAGCTGCCCCTTGGAAACCCTATGGGGCAGTTTACTCTCTCCTATAGGGTAGCTATGAGTTGGAATCAACTCGACAGCAACAGGTTTGGGTGGTGTTTTTTTTTTTTGTTTGAACCTTAGTCCCAGCTCAAGGTGGTATCAGCAGAGATGATAAAAAAAAAAGGGTTGGATTTTGGATGTATTCTGAAGGTAGAGACAGTAGATTAACTGTAGGTATGAGACAAAGAGGAATAAAGGGGACACCAAGGGTTTTGACTTGAGCAGTTCTTTCTACTCAACTGTGTAGGAGATAGATGTGCATGTGTCTATGGGTCTCTGAGCACAGCCTCTGAAGTGAGACTGCTCAACAGAAATATTTTTAAACCTTTCAGTGACTCAATTTCTTCATCTGTATAATGAGAATTATAATAGTTGTTATAAATATGTGTAGTAGTTATAAATATAATTATAATCATAACAGGGTCATTGAAAGCACTGAATGAATTAATACATGTAAAGGGCTTAGAACTGTCTCTGGCAAACAATAAATGCTAGGGGAGTGACATAATTACTACTCCTACACCTAACCATATTTGGGCAATTAAGAAGCTTGACTTGTCCTATCTATACTGACTCCTACTTTGGGTGCTTTCTAGGTGCTCTCTGATGGGATTTGACCTGAACCGTCACTGGCTGGATCCCTCTCCGTGGGCCCACCCTACTCTGCATGGGGTGAAACAACTCATCATCCAGATGTATAATGACCCGGTAAGTAACTGAACATACTCAGCAGCTGCTGGTCTTGGGGCTTGATCTGGGAAAGGAAAGCCATCAAGTTGCGCTGGTGTCTTAGTCTGAGTTCCTTGAGGAGCAAACCCAGTGAGATGTATATATAAATGTGTAATGAGAGATTTACCTCAAAGAAGTGGCTTCTGCAATTGTAGGGCTGGCAAGTCCCAAATCCATGGATCAAGTGGCAAGCTGAAGGCCTCTGCTGGCTCATGGGGTTGCAGGGGTTTGCAAATCCAGAATCTGTAGGTCAGGAGGCAGGCTGGGGACTTCTGCAGGCTTGCATCCCAAGAACCAGAGGTTACGTGACGAGAAAAGAGAGAGGGCAAGTTTGCCAGAACATCCATATTTATATACTGGAGGCAGGCCACACCCCCAAGGAAACTCCCCTTTCAACTGATTGGCTGATCACATCAGATCATATCAATGGAAAGTGACTGCATTATATTACATTAAGGGAGAGTACCCAGTCCAGGGTCTGCCAAACCACTGAGAATCATACCTAGCCAAGATAACACGTAACATTAACCATTACAGTCGGGAAAGCCCACTAGGAGCTGCAAATCAGGAATACACAATCACAACAGGGAGGGTCTAGGCCTGCTCCTCTCTGAATTTAACAGGCTAAAGTATTGCTCCTAATCCCTTCTTTTCCCTCTCCCCCTCACCAATACTGAGTTCAGTTGTAGAGGTCCCATGAGACAAAGGAAATATACTGGAGCATACCCATATTTGTCAGGGCTTGTTGGTTGTAAGCAAAAGAAATACAACTGGAACTAGTTTAAGCAAAATGGAAAATTTATTAGAAGAGTACCGGGGTATGACCTATAACTGAAGGCTGTAGACTGGCCTCCTTCACATGTAGGGAACATGACTGTCAAGTGTCACATCCAGTGGCTTCTACCAGTAGAGAGTGATTTACTGTCATTTTCCAGTTCAAAAATCTCCAGGGAAGACTGTGATTGGCCTAGTACATGTCTACCTCTGGGCAAGTCAAGTATATCCCAGGAGACAAGGATATGTAAAGACATGGCAGCCTTATCAGAACTATATAGTTGAAATGTGTGTGTGAGGGGGAGGGGTGAGCCTACTATTCCAGAAGAAAGAACAGGAATTAGGCAAACAGAACAATGGGTATGATATCAAGTTTTCTTATAGGGGCAAGATCTTGTCTGTAAGAAATAGGAGAAGACATTGGGTTTTGTAGTTTAGAGAAAGGAGAAAGAACACAATCATTCTATTTCTGAAGAGCTATCAGAGAGATTAGGACAGACATTTTCCAGGCAGGGGTCAATGGAAGAGGTAGGGCCTATAACCAAAACCCAAACCCTTTGCCGTTGAGTCGATTCCAACTCCTAGTGACCCTATATGTCAGAGTAGAACTGCCACGTAGGGTTTCCAAGGAGTGGCTGAGGAATTTGACTGCCAGTCTTTTGGTTAGCAGCCAAGATCTTAACCACTGAGCCACCAGGGCTCCAAGACCTATAGAGAAATAGAATTTTTAACAATAAGAGCTGCCTGAGGATGGAGTGGGTGTGTGGGCTGTGAGCTTGACCTTACTAAAAGTGTTCAAGTTGAAGCTAAATGGCACTCTGTCACAAAGGGTGCACAGAGGAGACTCAGTTGTTTGAAAGACATTCTGGTGAGATTACATTTGAGTCCCTTCCAGCTTTGATGGACTTTATGACCTCTTGACTGCTATCAGGTGATAGATGGTGATTGTTAAGACTGGAAAGTTCCCAGAGTTGGGATACTTCAGAGATGCAGCAATATAACTCATTCTACTTACTCTCTTTGAAGATGTCAACAAAAATATCCTGAATTAAAGAACAACGTATATACTGATCAGAGGTTTGTACTTAAAATCAGATGCATATATTAGAGCAAGGATTAACAAAAGGTAAATCTTTGGGTGAAATGTAGTTATCTTAGTTATGAAACTCATCTGTTATCTTGATCCTCCTACGTGGACTTTGCTTCCCTAGGTCCTTTTATAGCCCCCACCTGCTGTGTCAGGGATTTTGTAATATAGCATAGTTTAAGTATATTTGCTTCCTTCTTCAGCTCATCCTTCCTGTCTATAAAAGAAGATGTTAAATGTGCTCACCAAATCCCATTATTTCCCTGAGCCCTCAGTGCCATCCTGATCATCTTTCCTCCAGAGAGGAATTGCTTCTGATTTTCTCAGGAAGTATATGTAGTCTGCTGGGTTCTGTCCTCCCAGCTCTTGATGTTGACTGCAGGCCCTGGCAGAAGCATGATGCCTCCTTCCTCTGCTACGTTCTTCTTAAAGAGACCAGTCCTATATTTTTTCTGTTCTGACTGAGAGTAAACATTCACTAACTGTTTGTTGAATTGAATTGGATTGGATTGTACATGGTAAATTCTATTATGCCAAATGTAATATGGTTTATAGATACAAAACAGCTATTCACAGAGGGAATGATGAGGCATGGTGAAAGAGCAGATACTGGGGCTGGAAGGAGTGATAGAGTAGAAGCCTTTGAACAATGAAATGTTTAAGGAGAGGACTAGGGGGTGGGAGGATGGGGAGGAAAAGAAGGGGAAGGGATTGAGGTTGTTAAAGAGGAAGAGGTCTCAGCCAGCCACTGCCATCATCAATTAGAAATTATTGATTTGCATACAAACAACTAGGCTACTCAGCCATGTTACGGAGCATACATCAGGCAAGACTTAGTTGCATAGATATTAGGAAAATCTTTGTGCCCATGAATAGGCTGAACATCAGCTTGTTGGATGTTGAGTTAGTCGTGTTAGCCACTTTCTTCCTGAAAGTCCACCACCGCCTTGATGCCACAAGCAAGGACATAGAGCTGTAACATATGAGTCAAGCTGACCTGGAATAGAATCTCAGCTTTAACCCTTGTCTCCCTCTCTTCCTCCCTCCCACTCTCCTTTCCTAGTACAAATATTTATCGAGTAGTTCTAGTTCTGTGTACCAGGCAATGGGATTGTAGTAGTGAACAAAATCCTAGCCCTTGCAGTCTACTGGAGAAATAGACATTAAACAAGTAAATACTGAAAAATTTAGACTTATATACTGTGTCAAGGGTTAAAAAATAAATAAAAGGACAATGTGGGAACTATAGCTAGGGTGGTCAAAAGTCTTGGCTTGCCTGGGGCAGCTGTGGTTCATACATGTTGTTCTAGAATATTTACTAATACTTCCACTTAAAAGCATTCTGGTTTGAATGATAAATTATATGGTTTCTCTACTTATAAGCTATGTGAAAGCACCTAGCACAGTATCTGGTATGTAGCATAGCCCCTACAAACATTGTTTGAATCTGGTTCAGAATTGACTTCAGGTGTCACTGTGTCCAGTTACAAACACTGCAGTGCCTGGAGGCATCTACCCTAATAGCTTTAAATGTGTTTCTACTCTTGACCTTCACTTTCACCTACAGAATCATAATCACTCAACCCGAGTCATCTAAACTGCTAGGGAAGTTTCTGGACTTGTTTCCAAATGCTGACAGCCTCATTCCTTCCATCCTCGTGGACTTCTGCCCACAGAATCTACAAGCAGAGAATCAGGGAGACCCGCCATGACCTGAGTGTCATTCCTCACTGAACTCCATCTATATGCCAGGCCCTGTGCTGGGCACTGGGAAGACAAACATACCAGAGCGGGTGCCCACCCCCAAGGAGCTCACAGCCTGGGGGAGACAGGCATTTACAGACAGCTATTGTAGGTGCATTTATGGAGGGTGGCACAGAGGTGTGGGAGCCCATAAGAGGAGCCCAACCCAGGAGGCAACACTTGAACTGATTCACAAAGGTGCCCAGGGTAGGGAGGGGTTTCTAGGCAGAGGAAACAGCGTGTGTGTCTGCCTCCAGAGGGAGGCACACTCAGGAGACTGCAAGCCACCCAGTGTGGCTGGTACTCAGGGCAGATGGACCAGCAGAGGGGAGTTAGGATGCATAGAGAAATTTAGATCATATTCTGATGGGAATGGGGAGCCACTGAAGGATTGTAAGCAAGTGAGTGATAGGATCGGGTTTGAATTTCAGAAAAATTCCTCTAGAGCCTGTTAGGAGGATGAATTTGGAGAGAGCCAGGATAAAGGCTGGGAAACCATTAAAACCTATTGCTGTGGGATTGAAAAGGAGGAGGAGGAGTCTGGAGATATTAAGAAGAGGGACACATGAAGGACTTAGTGACTGTGGCTGAGCAGAGACGGAGGAGTCTTGGATGGTACCCAAGATACTGGCTTGGATAGTGGGGTCAATGGTATTGACCTTTCTAAAATGAGAACCCAGAAGGAACAGCAAGCGTGGCGACAAGGAGATGCAGCCAGCTTTAGACATGCTCAGTTTGAAGCTGGGCAGGAGTGATATGTCTGAGGTGCCTTGTAAGTCTCCTGGAATGAGCCCTTCTGTGTCCTTCTAACCTGATAATAAGACTCTTCTGTCCTTGTGTTAAGAGATGGTGCTTACTTCAGAGGCTGCTTTCCTAGCCCTGTGCTCACTAAACCCTTATCCCCTCTCAGAGACATTGGATATTAAATGATGATCTTGATAAAGGAGTGTTTCACCCGGAGGACTATACTGGATCCCAGTGAGGTGTTTCATGTTCCACTCCCGTGATAGCTCCCTGTGGGCAGCAAGGCCCTTGGTTACGAGTTGTGATTAAAGATTCCCTAGGGTAGAGTGAAGCTGATTCATCTCAGAGTCCCCGGTACCCAGCAGGACCTGTCTCTGTGTAGGTGCTCAACACAGATGTTGGATGAATGTTGACTGACTAGATGAAGCAAACCCAGAGCCTCCAAGATTTGGTTTTAGAAGATTTGCCTGATGAAGAGGAGCAACTGAACTAGGCTCCATCCCCAATCTCACCGCCCCCCCGGCCCCCGCCCCTTGGAGTATCCCCTTACTTCTCTGCCACCATCACTGTGCCCTCCTTTAATGAAGGCTCTGGCCTCTGGACACAAACACTGCCCTGGCTTCTCCTGCAACCTGCTAAGAATTTTCTAAACTCACGGGGACTGAACCTGAAATGGCATCACCTATTCTCGCTCCCATGACACAGGTTTCTGATTGTCTTCACTAACTTGCAACACCCTGGACTCAGTATTCACCCATTTTACTTACTATTGAAATTAACCCTCTCTGGCTACCAAGGGCTGGCCTAGACCCCCAGACCCTTTTGCCTTCCTAGTTCCTAACCTGTCCTGATGTATGCAGGAGCTGCTGTTAGACATTTTGGTACCATTAGTGGTGGTTAAGATCAGGAAGCCAGATTCCAACTCTGCTCTACATCTAGATCTCTCTTTCCCACTTTGATTTTAGGTCTAAGAGCTCTACCTTTTCCCTAGGTAATTAGCATCAGAAATGGCATCTCCTTTCAGGTGAGAGCTGACCTGCTACCCACGAGAATTTGACTTTATCCTGATATATACACCAAAGAGTATGACAGTGACTTCACATCATACAACTGGTCATACAACCAGAGTCAGTTACACACAAGCCCATATACAGGGCCCTTGTCTCACACTTACATCCAGTTGAGATCTTAAAAGCTAAGTCTATTTATGGATGGGCTTCCTAGGACCATCCATCTGAACTCTACTAGCATCAAACTATGAGAGAAGCATTTGGTGGAGGGAAATAAAAAGCAGATTTTACTTTAAAATGCTCAGTTAATTGAATGCAACACACATGTCTCAACACTACCATGTGCAAGACCCTGGGATAACCTCTGGGGTTAGAGAGATTAATATGACAGGGTGGCAGCTCAGGAAGAGCTCACAATCAGATAGCAAGGCCAGACTCATATGGACAATTTTAATTCAAGGCAGCCAGGAATGTGTGTAATCAGAGAGGAGCAAATGGAGTGCTTTGGAAATGTGGACCTGGGGAGATTAATCCAATTTGGGGAAAGGGGGCAAGGAAGCTTTGCTGGAGAATTTTCTTTTGGGCCAGGCCTTTAGGAATGGATAAGATTTCATCAGTTGTCTATGACTGGGGAGGAGGGAGGTTACAGGGAAAGGAGAGAGGGCATCCCAGGAAGAGCCTAGCAGTGGACTGGAGGTAGGAGACCTCAGCTGCTGGGGTTGGTGTATAGGATTTATGACAGGGAGCCATAAGAGGAATAGCTGAAGGGCAAATGTGAGGAAGCTCCTAGAGGAGTGTGAATACTGGGCCAAGGAATTTAGTTTCTTCCTATGGCCGAATTCTCCCTTCTATTAAAATCAAAGTCTTGGGCCCTTTTTAAAATTGATTCTTAATTGAGTTAAATACCATGACTGTAAAAAAACAAAATCAAGGCAATGAAATAAAATGTTACTTGTCAGGAATATTCTAGCACATACACCTCTCTCAATCTTGAGACCCAGTGTAGTCAGTGGAGAGCCATCAATAACATTTGAGCAAGGGAGAGAGAGATCAAGGAATAGTATTTCCATCCATTCACCCCCAGTCTAGAAACCCTGGAGTCATTCTAAAATTTAAATCCAATTAGGTCTCTCTCCTTTGCTTAAAACCTTTCAGTGACTCACATTACTTATGGGATAAAGACCAACGCTCCTTGGCAAGCTATTCAAGGACGTGCCCTATTCATTTCTGCACCCCAAGCAACCAGCACAGAACATGGCACCATAGAGAACATTATGTTAAATGATGAATTAACAGCTGAATAAAGAATATATGCTTTAGAAAATTACTAAGGCTGCAACGTGGAGGGTGGATCAAAGGAAGTGAGAGCAGCAGGAAGACGAGAGACCAGGAAGGTGCTTATTGTAAGAGTCCATATGAAGGATGATGAGGTCTGAGCTCAAGAATGGGAAGGGCTATTGCTAAGACAAATCCACAGATCTGACTGTGGGAGGTGAATGAGTGTCCTCTGGCCCTCTCTTTGCCCCCTGAGTCCCTCAGAGTCCAAGTGTTGCTTTTTTGAGAGATTTCTGTATTCTGGAGTGATTTTCTCCTTTTTTGTGGAAGAGAAAGGCCCTCCTCAGCTGGTGTGTGTGTTTCTATAACAACTTGGCTGCAGCTCTTTTACAGAGATCCATTTCCTTAAATCATTTAAGGAAAATTAGCTGCCATAACAACATACAGCAGCTTTTAAAATAGAGCAACACAGGGTTGGGTTTTTTTTTTTTTTTTTTTTTTTCCTTCCCTTCCTTGCTTCCTGTAGTCCTCAAGATAAGCTGCTCTCTTCCTGTCAAATAAATAAATAAACTAGAACACATTTACTTGACAAACAGAGTTGTGACGTGGTCAAACAACGCACAGAGAACCAGCACTCATTCACACCAACACGTAACACACACACACACACACACACACACACACACACACACACAAACAGCATAGAAACATGTAGAAAATGTTTACATTCACCTACATTAAACAGAAGTATACATATACAGATAAAACACAAACATGTTAAATAAAAAACAGATACACAGACAAGTATATAGTTACACATAATCACACAAAGGACAGATACAAAAACGTACAGCCAAGCACAGTTTCACCATTCATTCAAAATTGCATACTCGGAGGAAATGGCCCATGAGGTCTGCTCTTAAGGTGAGCAAGGATTTCATTGGGTCACCAGACTGGACAACTCTGAGAAGCCAACTCCAGATCAGAATCTGGGGACATCCGAGTGTTCATACCTGACAGCCTTTTCAGTCCATGGGCCGGGAGGAGAGCCTTGCTGGTGGAAGGGGTAAACGCGACCTTGGGAATGGCATATGATGTAATGAGGGGTAGAAGGCCGAGGGAGCTCCCCTTCCTACTCCCAACCCCACATATAAACTTAGAGGTAAACTAGGAGAGCAAGAGGCCACAGTGATGGCATTTGGGAGGGGATCATTCCTGTCCCCCTATTTGTGATGTTTATCACCCCCTGGGAGGAGGCAGGGCCCCCCTACCCCGGTTGAAAACACAACTCCACAATGCATTTGTGGAGTCCCTGGATGGCACAAACAGCTAAGTGCTCAGCTACTAACTGAAAGATTGGCAGTTCAGATTCACTCAGAGGTGCCTTGGAAGAAAGGGCTGGCAATCTGCTTCTGAAAGATCATAGCTTTGAAAACCCTGTGGAGCATAGTTCTACTCTGCAACACAGGGGGTTTCCATGAGTCAGAACTGACTCATCAGCAACTTTTTTTGTTCTGTTTTTTCAGGGCATTTATAGACCGTCCCAATGAGGACTCAGGGACTCTGGTATCTGGACTGTGTGTTCCCAAAAGTTTATTCTATTCCCATGTTTATGGAATTCGTTATCCCACGGGTTCCCTGCAGGGAGCAGCTAAAACTGTGTGGGCTTTTCTTTGTGGCAGCAAGAGGGATTGTTGTTGTCAGGTGCCATTGAGTCGGTTCTGACTCACAGTGATCCTATGTGCAACACAACGAAACACTGCCAGTTCCTGCGCCATGGTCACAATTGTTGTGTTTGAGCCCGTCATTGCAGCCATGGTGTCAATCCATCTCATTGAGGGTCGTCCTCTTTTTCGCTGACCTTCTACTTTACCAAGCATGATATCCTTCTCCAGGAGCTGATGCCTCCTGATAACATATCCAAAGTATGTGAGACATAGTCTTGTCATCCTTGCTTCTAAGTAGCGTTCTGGCTGTACTTCTTCCAAGACAGATTTGTTCATTCTTTTGGTAGTCCATGGTGTATTCAATGTTCTTCACCAACATGATAATTCAAAGGTGTCAATTCTTCTTCGGTCTTCCTTATTTATTGTCCAGCTTTCACATGCATACGAGGTGATTGAAAACACCATGGCTTGAGTCAGGCGCACCTTAGTCTTCAAGGTGACATCTTTGCTTTTTAACACTTTAAAGAGGTCTTTTGCAGCACATTTGCCCAATGCAATGCATCATTTGATTTCTTGACTGCTGCTTCCATGGGTGTGGATCCAATCCACAAAGAGGGACTGGGAACACTAACTTCCAACCTGAGTGGCCCCACCACTAATTTGCTTGGTGCTCTTAGGCAAGTCTCATCCCTTTTCAGGAACCACCATGGATACCGAAATACTCAGATACCAAAATCTGCGGATACTCAAGTCCCTTATATAAAATGGCGTAGTATCTGCATATAACCTACGCACATCCTCCTGCGTATACTTTAAATTATCGCTAGATTACTTATAATATCTAATAAAATGTAAATAGTTGTTATACTGTGTTGTTTAGGGAATAATAACAAGGAAAAAAATCTTTTTATTAATTAAAAAACTTTTTTTTATTCATGCTTGGTTGAATTTGCGGATGTGGAACCCTGGGATATGGAGGGCCGACTGTACATTGTAGGAGTTGAAGGATCATCTCCACATGGCCCTTCTGGCCCCAACAGTCTGGAGTGTCTGTTGGTTATAGTGCATGATCCACTGATGGCCAGGATTTCTATGACAGGGCACAAAAGCCTTGGCTGCTGCTAGGGAAGGGCAGCTGGATTGAATGTCTATGGAGGTGTTTAACCCATGGCAGATATGCCATAAATGTTAGTTTCTTAAACCTCAGTGTGCCTATACGTTAAAGGGGAGGAACAATCCCTGACTAGCCTACCTTGCAAGTTGTAGACATCCCATGTATGTGGATGTAAAGTGTTTTATAAAGGTGAGGGAGGATTATTGCCCTGGGGTAGAAAAACCAAAAAACCTGTGGCCATCAAGTGGATTCCAACTCATAGCGACCCTATAGGACAGAGCTGAACTGCCCCATAGGTTTCCAAGGAGCAGCTGGTGGATCCGAACTGCTGACCTTTTGGTTAGCAGCCGAGCTCTTAACCACTGCGCCACCAGGGCTCCAAGCACACACTTAGGACTACTCAAATATTCTTCCACTCCTATCAACATGGTCCAGGAAATCATTAAATAGCCACTGGGGAAAAAGGTTCAACATGGGGCTAAAGACTTGAAGTAAATGTAATATTGTACAGGGGGCTCTGAGAACACAGGGTGCTTTGGGTTCATGAAATTTTTACAGTTTTTCCTACAACAGTTTGAGATGGTTTATGAAACTTTAAGGCATTTAAAGAGAAATTTTTTTTTTTTTCCCCCTAAAGGGCAACTTCTCCAACCTGGGATAAAAGGCATAGTTTTTCTAACTCTCTAGATTATAACTTGAACTCTCTGGCAGAGAGCAATCGGGGAAATGGATCTCTCATTTCAGCACAATATTCCTGTTGAGTTGGTTGCTCCCTTCAATTTCTGTAACATCTTTTTATCCCAAAAGACTCTGAATACCTTTCACCAACTGACTAGATACATATCATTTCAACTGCATAGGGATTAGCAAAGCTTCTAGAAAGTTTCCCTTGAGCCAGATCAATTAAACTCTCTATGTTCCCTATCTGTAAAATGGGAATAACAGTATTCACCTCATGGGATTTCTGTCAAGATTAGATGTTACAGTATGTATATTAAAACAAAAACAGTTGCCGTCGAGTCATTTACAGCTCATGGCAACCCTATGTGTTTCAGAGTAGAACTGTGCTCCATAGGGTTTTCAATGGCTGTGATCTTTTGAAGTTGATTGCCAGGGCTTTCTTCTGAGGCACCTCTGGGTGCATTCATACCATTAGCTTTTGGTTAGTAGCTGAGCACTTAGCCATTTATGCCACTCAGGGACCATATGTGATAAACGACCTTCAGTAGTAGGTGTTGGAAAATTAGTGCTATAATTATTTTATGTGTTTGCCTCTTACAGCATTTATCTCGCTGTCCCACACATCCCCAGCTCCCATAGATCGTGATCCCACTGAGGGCATGGACTTCGCCCCTGGTGGTGCAGTGGTTAAGAGCTCAGCTGCTAACCAAAAGGTCAGCAGTTCGAATCTACCAGCCTGTCCTGGGAAGTCCTATGGGGCAGTTCTACTTTATTCTATAGGTTGCTAAAAGTCGAAATCAACTCAACAGCAATGGATTCTTTTACACAGCACAGGGCACAGACCCTCAATGAACTTGTGCTGGAAGAGAGAGTGGAAAGGCAGGCAGGAAAGAAGAAATCCACTCATTAAGCCCTAGAATTAACACATGAACAGAGTTTTGAAGAGTGGATATGAATTTGCTGAGTTGTGACAGAGAAGAAAAAATACTCCAAGCCGAAAGACACACTAAGTCATTTTCAAACTCCTACTTATTCTTCAGAACCCACCTCCAGGCCCATCTTCTCTAAGAAGCTTTTCTTAAACACTGTGTTCCACAGTGAGCTCTCACTTCTTTGTTTTTCTGTTACTATTAATAGACTTTGCTTCTTTCATTTTAGTGAACATTTATAAAGTGTCATCCATGTGCTTGGTGCTGTGCTACCATCTCCTCTGGCTGTAGGTTCTATTTTTGCAGGTAAATGGCAAACCCCTCAGTGCAAAGGATCTTCCTTCACTTCTCTGCTGCCCTGGGCAGGGCCAGGCACTCTGCAGTAGCTTGGTGAGAACGTGTTGAGCAGTTGATTGATTAAAACACATTCTCTCCAGAAGGGTACATAGCTGTTTGGATTCCTGCAGGCATCCTGCAGAGCTGGGTACACCCCGTGGTTAAAGCACACATTATGCAACATTTTAGTGATAGTTTTCCTGTCTGCCTCCTTTAGCATGTGAGCTTCTCAGTGGCAGGTTCTCTGTCTGATTCATCCTGTATCTCCATCACCTGGCAGAATCCAACACTTGGTAGGCACTTGCTGAGTGTTTGGAGAAAACTTGGTAGCTACCTCATCCGACCCATTGTTTCCCAGCAAGATAGGATTGAGACATTGCAGGGAAAGCCACTGCACTCTCAGCTTTCAGACTGCCCCCTTCTCTTGCACTGTATTGCATTTCCATTGACTCATCTTCTTTCTTTCATTTTCTGCCCCTGCTGCCCCCTGTCACAAAGAGCTCCCACATGTGGAATCCTTTCTCAAGCTTACAAATTTGGAAATTCTGAGATGTTTGAGTCCAGCTGAGTAGGATCTCCATCACAAACCCACAGCTTCTGAAATTTTCTTTTCACCTGCTCTCTCAACTGCAAGTGTCTATTCTACTTAACCCTGGTTTCTCAGTTAGACCAAGTGGCTTCCCCAGTTTCCCTGTCCTATAGTTACCCAATTATCCAGGCCACAATGAGTTAAAGAGGAGTGTCTGTGGGTAGCCTGACACCTCTGGAATAACCTCTTTCAACTCACCCCACCACTACAGTTTTTCTTCTGTATATTTTACCTCTGAGCCATCTCTTCGAGGAACTTTTCCAGTTAACCTACCCCATCCATTTCTTATCCCTTCTACATACTCCTCCCTTTCCGTGCCCCTGGCCTGAGCAGGTTGGGGTCTGCATATAGCCTGGTACTCCATTCGGGATTCAGCTGAGCAAGCCTGTAACAGAATGCAGGTTATATTTTAGGGTGTTTTGTGTTCAACACGCGTGGAACTTTTCCGTGAGTTATTTTGGTTGTTGCTGTTGGGAGGCTCTGGAGCCCAGGATGAATTCATGCTGGTACATCAAGCAGCATACTGCATTTCAGAAATTGGCCTTAGCCATGGGAAATCAAGTAAGCCAGATGCCTAATTAGTCCATTATTTACCGTGGTGGAGAGAGCTAATTCTGATGAAAGGGACCAGACTAATCACTGCTTCCAGCAAGGACTGAACTGTTTAACCTTTCATCAAGAAATTGCCCCCTATCCTCCCCAAGTACTAATGCCCACCTCCCAACCCCTGGGTTCATCCCAGGTGTCTGACTGTGACAAGTCTTCTCAGCCTGGGCACAGTCTGGCCTTCAGTCTGAGCTTCTGGCCAATGAGCCTTGAGATTCTCCCACCCAAGGTCATTCCGGACTTAGATTACTTGCTTTTACTTCAAAGCCAGCAAAGGGTATAGGTGAAAGAATAACTCCCTATAACCTGCAAAGGAAGAACTCAATCATTCATACTTTCAAGGAACATTTCCTGAACCCAGGCACTGTACACCAGAATACAAAGGCAAATGAGAAATGGTCTACTGATGATCTAGAATAGAGTGGTTTTTTAAACTATGTTCAGAAAAAAATTGCAGGGGTCTGAGGAACCCTTTCACATGGGGCGCCTCTCCATTTTATCCAGAGCCATATAATTTTGTGGTTAAGGGCTCAGGTTCAGGCCTGGGTTTAAATCCCAATTCAACACTCTACAGCTGTTCTCCCTTCCTTGGACAGGTCAGACAGGTCACTTAACCTTTCCAAGCTTCAATTTCCTCATTTCTAAGAGTTTTTTGTAGGGATCAAATGAAGTGATACATGTGACTTGCTTAAGACACTGTACCAAGCGCATCATATATTCAAAAAAAATTAAAAAGTTAACTGTTAATAATATAAGGAATGTGTTTGAATAAAGGATTCCTTAGCCATAGAAAGTTTGTAAATAGCTAGTCCAGAGCCCCAGATGAAGTAAATCAATGATTGCAACACAGAGTAGTAAGTGTTATGATAGAGAAGGGCTCTGAACGTCATGGGAAAAAGGAGAGTCTTCTGAACTGGGCTTGGGGTCACACAATGCTTCCTGGGGGAGCAGTGCTCTGAGATGAGTTCTAAGGAAAGAACAGGAGTTGTTTAGACAAAGACTGGGGCGAAAGCATTAGATATGGGGAAACAGCATGTGTAAAGACATAGGTATTAAACAGCTGGATGTACTCAGGGAATTCCAAGGAGCTTGGTGTAGCTGCACTGGGGCAGCAGTGGGGAAGGTGAGCAGGGGTCAAGGCTGGGTGGTAGGCAGTGGCCAGTTATAGAGAGCCCTGTGGGCTGCCCCAGGAAGCTTGGACTCCATCATGAAAGCCACGTTGAACTACCCTTCAGGGAGCAGGGAAGACACAATACAAAAGAGAAGAAAAGAAAATTGCTATGAGTTTCTGAGATTTAAAATATACCGTTGTGTTTGTAGCTTTGAGCCAGCAATTGCAGCACTAGAAACCCGGACTAAAGAATTGATCTGAAGTGTGAATAAGGGTTTATGCACACACACACACAAAAGTTCACAGCATCATTATTTATAAATAGTGAAAACCCAAGAAAAATCTAAATGCCTAACAGTGGGAAACTGATTAAGTGAATCATGATAGATTCATATAATGGATGTTTATGAACAGTTTATAATATTGTAAAAATGCTTATGCTATAATCTTAAGTGAAAAAAAGCAGAAGACAAAGTTGCACATGTGTTATATGTTAAGACATACGTAACAACTAGGTTTAAAACACACACACAAAGAATGCATGGAAACTAGCTGTTAACAGTGGTACTTCTGGGTAGTAGAGTTTTTTTTTCTGATTTTTAAAAATATTTTCCAACAGTTTTTCACAAGTATGTGTTAACTTTATAATTGGAAATAATTATAAGAGGAGAGGGCTATGATTTTAATAACTTGGCCACCCAGATATGAGGTCGTTGTTGTTAGTGGCCATTCAGTCAGCTCTGACCCATGGTGACCTTCCGTATAACAGAACATTTATACATTATTTGAATTCATTGTTGTGGTTATTGTGTAGTGCCTTCCAATCTAGTGGCTCATCTTCCAGCACTGTATCAGACAATATTCTATTGTGATTCATAGGGTTCTCATTGGCTAATATTTGGAATTATATTGCCAGGCCTTCCTTCATAGTGTATCTTAGTCTGTAAGCTCTGCTAAAACCTGTCCACCATGGTGGCATATCTTCCAGCATCATAGCAAGACACAAGCCACCACAGTACAACAAGTCCAGGCATGTCAAGGGCAAAGCTTTTCTTTAAATCCTGGCACCACCAGTGCAGTCAGGTGGGTGGTGGCAGATATGAGGAGGGACCTTATTTTATAAAACAGAACCAAACTCATCAGAGTCAACTGCTTGGTTCTGGGTCAACCTCTGTGACAGAGCCTCATGAAGCCAGCCAAGCCCACATTATAGAAGAAAACTGGGATCATCCGATACCCATCTACCTGTCTGTCTTGCTAAGTAGCCAACCTCCTCTCCTTTATCCTTCCATCAACCATCCATCCATCCATCCACCCATCCATCCATCCATCCATCTTATCTCTACCCCTCTCCATTCAAAACTTCTTTTGTCACAGAAAGCATCCCATATCCAGGCTCCTGGCGTCCTAGGAAGTCTTCCAACTCCTCCTCCTCTTTGTAAGCATAATAGAGACTTTTCCTAACCCTTTCCCAAAGCAAACTCAAATTTCTTCCTACTTTGGTCCTTTCTCAGTATGTTATGTTTTTGACCTTCAAGCACTGCTCTGTCAGCAGGAGGGACTGAAGGCAAATCCTGTAATCTCCTAGGGGTTAAGAGCAAGGACTCTGGAATCAAATTGTCTCCAGCCTCCAATTCTGGCTCTACCTGTCACCTCACCTCTCTAAGCCTTATCTGTAGCCTTATCTGTAAAATGGGGTAGTAGCATCTCCTCATAGGGATGTTGTGAGGATTAAAAAAGACACTACATAGAAAGCACTTTGCGCTTGTATGTGGTATTTTGTAAAACTGATAAATTATAAGCATTCAGTAAATGTTAGCGTTTATTCTTATTATTAGCTCAAGTCTAGTAATATACAATAGATACATTTTCAGTGTTAATTTCACAAAGGAGTTTTCAGAACAATATTACATCACTCCATCTTTAAACTGTAGCATTTTTAAAACAGCTATAGCTCTGATTATTGAAACAGTCACTGCAAGTAGGCCTTAACAGACAGACTGGGAGCAAGTCCTAACCTTCATCTCTGCTTCCCTGACTCTTTCCCTGCCCCACTTCCCAGCCCCCCCCCCCCCATCTTTGACACAGTCTTTCTTCATCTGTGCTAATTCCTTTAATTGGGTTAAGGTCAGCTCAGTTTTAGGTTTGGGAGCCCTTCTAGCTTAGAGTTTCTGTATTTGTCTGTTCTAATGCATTCTGAGTGGATTTTACAGTTTAAACTTCAGAGGCAAGTGGATTTCTGTCATTCCTGGGGTTTGGGTATGTGTGCACATATGTGGTGGGGCAACTTGCTATAATCTGTAAGGGTTGGTGATGGTGAGGATGGTTCTAAAGTGAATACCAATTAATGTGATCCTCCAGAAACCCCGGGGGGTGATTCCAGACCTAAGGAGTGGTTTGGGTCAGGGCTTGGTTTACAGAGGCTCTTGGGCACTGGCTGTCTGGAAGACCAAGGACCAGGTAGGCAAAGCCTGTGCACTGATTTGCGGTTAAGGCCTTTCCACGGAAATGCCCCGTGACCAGCTGCACCTAAGGGCGCATCAAGGTCAAAGCTTTTCTTTAAATTCTGGCACCGCCAGTACAGACTCAGCAGTTGGGACAGCTGACTTACTAAAGGCTCCTAGTTACGAGAGGACGGTTTCTTCCCTGTTAAAATTTAGCTCCAGGCTTGTAACCTTGAAAACTCCTCCAACTGCTAAGGCATGCTCTTTAATAAACATCTTTGTTATGTGACTGGACCTTCTGGCATGGGTGGGCCAAATGAAAGTAGCTCTTCTGAGGAGAAAGGGGGAAGGCACTGAGTGAGATCTATTGAGCATCTAATAAGTGTTGGACTTTGTCCTCGGTGTTCTACCACATTGTCTCATCTAATCCATGTAACAGCAGTATGAAATTTGCATTGTTATCCCTGTTTCTCAGTGACTGACCCCTGCCATCCACCACCATCTCTCCTAGTGCATACATTTATCATACATTGATCTGTTTGTATGCTTGTTTACTCAACTGTGAACTCCATGAGGGATAAAAATATAGTTTAGTCACCTCTGCATTCTCTTGCACAGGGCACAGTGCTGGACTCATCAGTAAAACATCAGTTGAATGAAAGAGCCAATGAAAAGTGGTTGGGACCTGCAAGGTCACACAACTAGTAGTAGCTGAGTTGGAAATGAAAGACAGATGTGCCTGATTCCAAGGTCCGTGATCCCAGTGCAGAGGAGGGGGATTTGCTCCCCAGGGCAAAGCCGCCAGCAGAGGCTCAGTAGTTCTTGGAAATCTCTTGTTTTATCTTTAAAAGACATGCAAGTGCCCCCCCTAGAAAAGAGGGGCTCTGTTGATTTAGCTTTTTCTTGAATACAATGGCACCCTTTAAGAACAAAAATTTAGAATTACCCCCGTTATCTTTAGGTTGAATTGACATTATAAATGAATATGCCAGATTTATTACATTATTTTTGGGAACCTGCCCCCCACCCACTACTGTACTGAATGCTCTGGTTTGAGATGTTCAAAATGAATTTTATAGATTGAACATACCAGGTAAATTAGGAGCTGGGTCTTAAGTATGGCAGGCTAGTGCTAACGAAGTTAAGAAAGTTTGAGGTGTAGGATGTCTCCTCTTTACCCACGGATTGTGAGCATAGCCTAAGAATGTACACATACTTAACTTCTCCAGACTTGGCCACTTTTTACCTTGAATTAATAACTTGTTTCTGACCTCTGAATCTTAGAGCTCACTTTGCCCCAGGTTAGAGTCAGAAAACTTCAGAGCTGGAAGAAACTGGAGAGGTGCGCCAACCTAACCCTTTGTTTTGTAAAGAGAAAACTTACACCCTGGGCAGGGAAAAGGCTCACACAGTAAGATGCCGGGAGAGGTGGGACTCAAAGTCAGGCCCCGTGACTTCCATTGGACTGGGAGCACATGCATGTAGGTTTTGTCACTAGGTCTTGTTGTAATAAATTTTCACTAGTATGCCACCGAGATGTGTAGTTTCAGAGCACATTCACACACAAGCATTCATTTGACCCTCACTGCAATGTTGTGAGGTAGGGATTATTGTTTTATTTTACAGATGGAGAATCTGAGGCGTACAGTTATTAAGTAGCTTTCCCAAAGGACAGAGTCAGGGTTCAAGCTTAGTTCTTGTGAATCCAGGTGGCCCAGAGCTAAGCACACAGATTAATGATTTAGAGAAGAGAGGAGAGGGAGGGGCAGGGCAGAGAGTCTAGGGTCATCACTATATTCCCCTCCCTTAACAAAGCACTCAAACTTGGGATCCCTCCATAGGCCATCAAACGTTTCTCAAATACCGCTGAGGGAACAGAGAGTGAGGCAGAACAAGGTGTAGAAGAAGCAGAGAGTAATCAGGATCAAGCCACAGTCAGGGCCAACCCAAGGCTAAAAGAGCAGAAGTGGCAGACTCAGGACCAGAATGAGTCAAGTCCTGAGAAACCAGGAGGCAGTCAGTGGTGTAGATGAGTTGGGTGGAGAAAGAATCCCCACGGGCACACAGTAGGAGGGACGCCAGTGAAGGGTAAGATGCATGAAGTGAGCAAAGACACGTAGGAGGAGGAGAACAGCAGAAAGGGAGTGGGTCTGGCTGGTGTAGAGAGTCTCTTTGGGGAAGAGATAGATTTAAAAAAAAAAAAAAAGTAATCAGATTCTAAAGGACTTCAGAATACCAGGAATATTTATTTGAGTTTCATCATTTTGGCCAAAGGGAACTGTTGGAGGTGTGTGGGCAGAGAAGGGCAGAGTGACAAGCATTAGCTCTGATTATGCAATCAGCACCAGCGTTTAGACCTCAAAACGGTGACCCCTTTAATCTGACAGTCTGCTTTGGTATAAGTTGTTAAAAATGACAAAATGTCTCATTTTGCCACAGTTCATTTTGACCTTTCTTAATATTAGAAAGTTAATTTCAGAAGGGAAATAAATGTATTAGTGTTGTCACAGTCATAAAAAGATGAATTCTATACTGTCAAGCTATTTCTCTGAATGAATCCATCATGCTGTAAAATGGTTGCCTTCCAACACCCAACATCTTCCCAGCTCCCTCCCTCTCCGCCTCCCTCCTTCCTTCCTTTCTCACTTCTTTACTTCCTTCCCTCACTCCTTCCATCTGCCAGGTGCTATGATGTGCTCAAGGGATACAGAGATAAAAGACACAGTCTCTTCTGTACGGCAACTTACGCTAGTGGGGAAGGCAGAAAAAGAAATCAGACATTGTAGGTGTGCCCACATGGCACAAGAGAGGAAAGGACCAAGTGCTGAGGGAGCGCACAGAAGAATCTGCCATCCTGCAGAGGGAAAGGCCTCCTGCTCAATTCCAAAGCTGTGCCCTATGGTAGGACCTGGGGTTAAGACTCTGTAATTAGAAGAAAAGACACTAGGTGGGAGTCTGAAGGTCTGGGTTCTGGTCTGTCTCTAAAATATACTAGTGACTATATATTGAGTACCTGGTCCATGTTAAGTATTCCATATACATTATTCCATTTAACCCTGACATCTTTATCAGTGGGTCTTAATGTTCCTATTTTTTCGGAAGAGGAAAATGAGGCTCAGAGAAGTACGTTAATTTGGCCCACCTGGATTGTAAGTGTTAAACATAGGGTTGATTCCAAAATCAGGGCTGCTTTCGATACACTGTGTTCAGGGGCAGATTATCCAATAGACAAGGTAAGCACTGTGCTTACTTTGCTTACCGGATCATCTGTAGTGAACAATTTCACATTTTCCCACCGCATCAAAGATTCTGCTTCTAGGTATGGCTGGCATCTATTTCCAACCCCACAGCACCTTCCTACAGAATCAAACCTCTTCTCAAATCTACAGACCCTGACAAGGACGGATTACCCAGTAAACAAGGTGAGCACGGGTTTACTGGTGCTTATTTACCAACCTGTAGTGCACAATTTCATGCCCCAGTAAGCACATAAGCATGGGCTTACTTATTAATCTGTAGTGCACAATTTCACAAAAATTGTGCACTGCAGATTAATAAGGAAGCATGTGGTGAAAAATGTGAAATTTTTCACTGCAGATTAGTAAGTACCCACAAGTAAACCCATGTTTACCTTGCTTATTGGATAATCTGCCTCTAAATGTGTTTCACCCTTAGCTAGCTATAAAGATTATTCTTCTTTGTTATACTATATGGTATACTATTATTAACTATACTATCCCAATTATACTTACTAGTTCTGTGACTTTGGAAAAGCCAGCTCTTTCCTCTCTCTGAGCCTCAGTTCCTCATTAGCTCCATGAAGGGGTTGGTCCAGCTCTGACTTTCTCTGGTTGTGGAGAACGCCAAGGATCTGAAGGCCTGGTATAACCCAATGCTTCTCAAACTTTAAAGTACAAGACACACCTGGGTATCTTAGAAATGCATGTTCTGATCAGTAGGTCTGGAGTAGAGTCTGCCAATCTACATTTCTTCTTCTTTTTTTTTTTTTTAATTGTGCTTTACATGAAAGTTTACAGAGCAAATTCGTTTCTCATTAAACAGTTAATATGAAAATTGTTTTGTGACATTGGTTGCCAACCTGCGATGTGTCAGCAGGCTCCCCTTCTCCACCTGGGTCCCTTTTTTCCATTTGTCCAGTTTTCCTGTCCCTTCCGGCCTTCTCGTCTTTGCTTTGGGGCTGGTATGCCCATTAGTCTTGTACATACACTTAAACTATAAAGCACGTTCCTCGTATGTGTTATCGTTGGCCCTATAGACTTGCCCAATCTTTGGTTGAAGGGTGAACCTCAGGAGTGACTTCAGTACTGAGTTAAAGGGTACCCAGGGACCATACTCTCAGGGTTTCTCCAGTCTCTGTCAGACTAGCAAGCCTGGTCTTTTTTTCTTTTTTTCCAATCTGCATTTCTAACAAGCTCCCTCATGATGCTAATGTTGCTGGTTCAAGGACCCCATCTGGAGTAGCAAGGGCATAAGCTTTGGTAGGAGCAAACTTTGGGTCCACTTAAATCCACATCCAGCCATTGAGGATGTGGATTTAAGATTGCTGACAGAAAAGCAAACAAACATTCCTGCCTGCGGTAGAGAACATCTTGCAATTTTACTTAGATCTGGTTGGCAGAGTTCTGGGTTCATTTTCTTACCTAGGATTTTTACTGTCTTGAGTTTAAAACTGTGATTCTCATAAGAGCTTAAAAGGAAGAAAATTGAACTTGCAAGGTTTTGAATAATTTTTTCTCTCCTGATCACAGCTGTTTAATTTTGATGTTTCCCCTGTAGCTAAGATTTCTGTCTCAGATGGGTGCAGCAACAACTCTCCTGTAAGGATGTGACTGTCTCTTTTCCCTCCCCACACCTTGGTGTGGGTGGGAGATTCAGCTTCTTTGCAAGAAAACATCAGCTTACTCACGATTTCCTAAAGCACAATTTCCTAAAGCCCCTTAGGGCTCTCCATTACCTACAGGGTTAAGACTCCCCAGTGTGGTATTCAAAGCTCCAGGTGCATTTCTGTATACTCCCTTGCATAAAACTTTTACTCTTATCCTAATTGTATGCTCCTCTTTTCTCAAAAAGGCACTTGGTATACTGTGTTAGTCATCTAGTGCTGCTACAACAGAAACTTACTTCTTCACAGTAAAGTAGGCTAAAAGTCGAAATTCAGGGCGTCAGCTCCAGGGCAAGTCTTTTTCTCTCTGTCGGCCTTCTCATCAATCTTCCCCTGGACTAGGAACTTCTCCGCTCAGGGACCCCGGGTCCAAAGGACACGCTCTGCTCCTGGCACTGCTTTCTTGTTGGTGTGAGGTCCCCCTGTCTCTCTGCTCACTTCTCTCTTTTACATCTCAAGAGACTGCGTCAGGACACAATCCAGTCTTGTAGACTGAGTCCTGCTTTACTAGCACAACTGCCACCCATCCTCCCTCATTAACATCATAGAGGCAGGATTTATACCATATAGGAAAATCACACAATACCAGGAATCATGGCCCGGCCAAATTGTTACACACATTTTTGGCGAGACATAATTTAATCCTTGACACCTACCCACATTCACATTACCACCCTTGTTGCATTCATACCCATACCTGCCCTCCACTTCCCCTCTAATTGGACTGTTACTCTTCCCCTCTCATTGTCCAGCCTTCAGAATTCTATATAGCATTTAGGTTTGTCTCTATGCTGCCACCTTCAGGAAGACTTCTGTCATTGTCACAGCTGGAAATGAGCACTTATTTTGGGTCTTTTGAAATACATATCTATAACAAAACATTTATCATCTTAACCATTTTATATGTACAATTCAATGACATTAATTACATTCACCACATTGTATAACCATCACCACTATCCATTTCCAAATGTTTTCCATCATGCTAAACAGAAACTCAGAACCCCTTGAGGAGTAACTCCCCATTTCTGCCTCCCACCCACCCCTAAAAACCAAAAACCAAACCTGTTGCCATTGAGTTGATTCCAACTCATAGTGACCTTATAGGACAGAGTAGAAGTGCCCCATAGGGTTTCCAAGGAATGACTGGTGGATTTGAACTGCCAACCTTTTGGTTAGCAGCTGAGCTCTTAACCACTGTGCTACCCAGGGCTACCCCCACCCCCGGCCCCCGTAACCCATAATAAATGTTTGTCTCTGCATTTGCCCCTTTTAGATATTTCATATAAGTGGGGTCATACTATATTTGTCCTCTTGTGTGTGACTAATTTCACCTAGTATAATGTTTTCACTGGCTAATCACCGAGTCAGCAGTTCAAACCTACCAAGCGCTCCACAGGAGAAAGATGTGGCAGTCTACTTCTGTAAAGATTTACAGCCTTGGAAACCTTATGGGACAGTTCTACTCTGTCCTATAGGGTTTCTATGAGTTGGAATTGACTCAGCGGCAATGGGTTTATAATGTTTTCAAGGTTCATTCATGTTATGGCATGTATCAGAACTTCGTTTCTTTTTATGGCTGAATAATATTCCTTTGGATGTATATACCACATTTTGTTTGTCCATTCATCTCTTGATGGACTCTTGGGTTGTTTCCACCTTTTGGCTATTGTGAATAATGCTGCAATGAACATTGATGTACAAGTGTCTGAGTCCTTGCTTTCAAGTCTTTTGGGAATACCTAGGAGTGGAATTGCTGGGTCATATGGTAATTCTATGTTTAACTTTTTATAGAATTACTAAACTCTTTTCCACAGCAGCTGCATCATTTTACATTGCCACAAGCAATGGATGAGGTTTCAAATTTCTCCACATCCTCACCAACACTTGCTATTTTCCATTTTTATGATAATAGCCATTTTATCAGTGTGAAGAGGTATCTTATTGTGGTTTTAATTTTCATTTCCCTAATGACTAATGATTTTGAGCATCTTCTCATGTGCTTATCGGCCATTTGTATATCTACTTTGGAGAAGTGTCTATTCAGCTTTTTTGTCCATGTTTTAATTGTGGTTGTTTGTCTTTTTGTTGTTGAGTTGTAGAGCATTGAATATATTCTGGATAGTAAACCCTTATCCAATATATAGTTACCATATATTTTCTCCCATTCTGTAGGTTGTCTGTTCACTTTATTCGCAGAGTCCTTTGATGCACAAAGTATTTAATTTTGATAAAGTCTGATTTATCTATTTTGCCTTTTGTTGCTCGTGCTTTTGGTGTCAACTGCCAAAAACTAGGTCTTGAATTTTATCTCTATGTTTTCTTCTAAGAGTTTTATGGTTTTAGTTCTTATATTTAGGTCATTGATCCAGCTTGAGTTAATTTTTGTATCTGGTGTGAGACATGAGTCCAACTTCATTCTTTTGCAGGTAGAGACCCAATTGTCACAGAGCCATTTACTGCATAAACTATTCTTTCCTCATTAAATGGACTTAGTGCTCTTGTCAAAAATCAGTTGACCATAGACATATAGGCATATTTCTGTACTGTCAATTTTATTCCACTGGCCTATGTTATTGTTAGGTACCACCAAGTTGGTTCCAACTCATAGCGACCCTAGGTACAACAGAATGCAACACTGCCCAGTCCTGAGCCATCCTTACAATTGTTGTTATGGTTGAGCCCATTGTTGCAGCCACTGTGTCAATCCATCTTACTGAGGGTCTTCCTCTTTTTCTCTGACCCTCTACTTTACCAAGCGTGATATCCTTCTCCGGGGACTGGTCCCTCCTGATAACATGTCCAAAGTATGTGAGATAAAGTCTCACCATCCTTGCTTCTAAGTAGCATTCTGGCTGTACTTCTTCCAAGACAGACTTGTTCGTTCTTCTGGCAGTCCATGGTATAGTCAGTGTTCTTCACCAACGCTGTAATTCAAAGGCATCAATTCTTCTTCAGTCTTCTTTATTCATTGTCCAGCTTTCATATGCATATGAGGTGATTGAAAATACCATGGTTTGGGTCTGTATGTCTATCTTTATACAAGTAGTATACTGTTTTGATTATTGTAGCTTTATAGTACATTTAGGAATAGGGAAGTGTGAGTCCTCCTATGCTTTTTCAAGACTGCTGTGGCAATTTGGGGCCACTTCTAATTCCATATGAATTTGAGGAGTGGCTTTTTTATTTCTGCAAAAAGTGGCTGTTGGAATTTTGATAAGGATTGTGTTGAATCTGTAGATCACTTTGGGTAGTATTGACATCTTAACAATATTAAGTCTTCAAATCCGTGAATATGGGATGTCTTTCCATTTATTTAGGTCTTCTTTAATTTGTTTCAGCAATGTTTTTTACTTTTCAGTGTACAAGTCTTTCACCTCCCTGGTTAAATTTATTGCTAGGTATTATGGGTTGAATTGTGTCCCCCCAAAATATGCGTTAAAGTCCTAACCCCAGTACCTGTAAATATGACCCTGTTTGGAAATAGGGGTCTTTTGTTATTTTAGTGGGTTCATACCAGAGTAGTATAGGTCCTAAACCTAATCACTTCTATGTGGTGTCTTAAAAGAAGAGCAGAATAGACTCACACACATAGGGGAAAGACAAAATGCCAAGGAATACTAAGGAGTGTCAAGGATTTCCAGCAGACACCAGAAACTAGGAGAGAGGCTCACAGAAGGAACTGACATGGCCAAGACCCTGATTTGGACTTTTAGCCTCCAGAACTGTGAGAAAATAAATTTCTGTTCTTTAAAGCCATCCACTTGGTGGTATTTCTGTTACGGCAACATTAGCAAACTAAGACAGTATTTTATTCTTTTAGATGCTGTTGCAAATAAAATTGTTTTCTTAATTTCCTTTTCAGATTGTTCATTTGCTGGTGTGTAGAAACACAACTGATTTTTGTGTGTTGATCTTGTACCCTGTGACTTTGCTGAGTTTATTTATTAGTACAAGTAGCTTTCTTGTTGATTATTTGGAGTTTTCTGTATATAGGACCATATCATCTGTGAATAGAGATGGTTTTATTTCTCCCTTTCCAAGTTAGATGCATTTTGTTTCTTTTCTTGCCTAATTGCTCCATAAGCTTTTTTATGTAGTTCAATTCTGACGACAATCATGTTATGATCTCCATGTTATATATGAATAAACAGAGACATTGGGATTCCAACCTGGATCTGTTGAACTCTGAAGTCTTGATTTCTTCCCCACACCCTGAAGTCTCCCTTCTTATTCTTCCCCCAGAACTTTATTTCTATGTCTCTTATGGTGTCATCACATATTTCTTTGTTTTGGTGCTACTCTTCTCTTTTGCTGAGACGAAAAAAATGGTTTTATTGGGTTAAGATGATGGGGTAGAGAGAATGACGAAAAGATGCTGGAGGTTAAAAGTGGGAGAAAAGCTGATAGCTTGGTACAATTTGGAGAATAAGGGGCATATTTACACACCTGTTTTCAATGACATAATCCTTTATAGTGTGCAAAGCACCTTCCCTAGATTATCTCATTTCATTTTCAAGATTACCTTCTTTAGGCTTCCATTTTGACGGATTCCTATGATTATCCTCAATACTACTGGGTCCCATTTGAGCCACTTGGAACTAATAAATTAGGGCCAATCAAATCACAGAATGTCAGAGCCAGAAGGAAAGTGAGAGATTCTTGCTCAGCCTCTTCATTTTACAAATGAGAAGACTGATGCCAGAAGGAAAGTGACTTCCCCAAGGTCACACCGTGATTTGGTGACATAGATCCATTTGACTTTTATTACATATTTTCCTTAGCATTCTCTGTTTCAGAATGAGGTGTTTCTGGGTGAATGTATATTTTAATTAATGCCCATAGTCCTTCGTGTGGCAGAATACAAGGAAGAAACTGCAATTCTCTAATTCACCTTTGTCTCTCTGTTAACAGAGTAGGATTCAACCAGTTTTCTTTTCACTGGAGCGCTCAAAATTACCAACGGACTCCTAGGCTAGTTAATGCGGGAATTCAAGAGCTTAGAAATCTAAACCTTTGACACCTAGGTTTTTCTCTTGTGCCTTATAATTTTCAATCCCTTCTGTAATTGTTTCTTACATACTTAGTACTTAAAACACTCACAAACACAGCCATTGACTTCATGGTGTGAACTCATAAACTCTGTACAATTGGAGGCAACTTTGAGCATAAGGAAGAATAAGCACATTTCTTCATGAAACTGTGCTGTATTAGTCAACTTTTGCTGTGATAACAAACAAACAACCCCAATAGGTCAGTTGCTTATAACAGCAAATGTTTGTTTCATGCCCATGTTACATGAAGGCTGTAAGTCACCCGCAGCTCAGCTGGACTCTGCTCAGCTCTACTGAGTTCTGTTCAGCTTCACAAATCTTCTCTTCTAGGGCTCAGGCTGAAGATGTGGCCCCTCTCTGGGACCTGCTCTTTTCATGGCAGAGAACAGGAACATGAGAAATCTCAAGCCAAACCACACAATGGCATGTAAAGCTTCCGTGTAGAGATGGTAAATATCACAATTGTTCATATTCCATTGGCCAAAGCATGTCTCAAGGCCAAGCCCACAGTCAGTGAGCTGGGAATAGAGTATGTATATATACATATATATACTCCTCTTGGATTCTTGGGCAAATAAAATGACAATGGTAGGATATTTATGACCTTACTATGGGGAGGAGAGAATAGTTGGGAACAATGACCCAATAATCACAACCAACTTGTTGCTGACTCAGAATGTGACTTTAGGGGAGTGGCTTGCTCTCTTTGGACCCCAATTTCTAATCTTTAAAATGAGGAAGTTGGCTTCGGGAACCAAATTAATATAGTGGAAAAAACATGGGCTTTAAAATCAGATATATCTGAGTTCAAATTCCAATTGTTCCACAAACTACCTATGTGATTTTAGGTAAATTATTTAACTTCTCTCAATATTCTCATCTATTTCTGTCTAAAATTCAAACTTGTAGTTTCAAGAGAACTACAATGACTTCAACCATTTAATGTTTCTCATAATCTTTTTCTTTTTTTAACTTTAGAAAGATCTTTCAGGAAATAATGTCTCTTGTGAACAAACTTTTTCTTTAAGATCTGTAATTCTTTTAAGTTTAGTTTAATTCAATAAAATTAAATTCAATACCTTTTTAGTTAGAAATATTTATAGTATATTCTGTTTTTATAAAAGCATTTGTATTTAGCTGCCTATTCAAACAGTCAGCTATACTTAAATCTGTCTATATGTTTGAGAAGTTATTAATGGTCATTGTTTCTGGGTTGTTAGATTTCAAGTGATTTCTTTACATTTTATATTTCTACTGAGACAATTTCCAAGCACTGGCTTTGAGCTTCTTCCATAGGAATGGACAGCCCTGCTTCTCTCTACCTTCATCTATGTAACTGCAGTGAATTCTGAGCCGTCCATGTAACACCACTTCTTTAAGAAGCCTTCTCTGCCCAGACATCCCTGGGGATCACAGCACTGATTACCCTGCAGGGCCGTTGCTTGCTTTCTGTTTGTGTCCTCCTGGAGAGCATAAACTCCCAAGGCAGAAGCTGAGATTTATTTATTTCTTTAATCCCACCATTCAGCACCTAGTGGGTGCTCAGGAATATTTGTTGAATGAATTAATGAATGAGGTCTGTTCGCGCTGAACCTTCCACATTTCCAAGCAGGCAGTTGCTTCCCACCAAGTAGCCAGGCCCTCAACCCCTCTGGCAGTCTATAGAGCTGATGACCACATGCCTGGGCACTCCCATCTGGGCCACTCCTCAGCACTGCCTTTGTCCCTTTGGATTATCTGCAGCTCCCACTCTCTCCCTGATTCACTGCCTCCCAGGGCCAGGAGAGCTCCTGTCTCTGGCTCTAGCCTATTTTGGTTTTTTTTTTTTTTCTTCTCCTGTTGTGGAATGCTGTAGCATTTAAATCTTAAAAATAAATAGTTTGATTTTTATCTTGAGTTCGTTTGTTTTTTAATTTATTTATGACTCGGGAATTAAAAAAAAACAAACTAATTTCCTTTAAGTCAGTAGATGTAGTCTTCCATAGGCTCAAAGAAGCACACAAAATACTTATGCATAGTATAGCCTAGTGGTTAAGGGCATTGCTTTGTAGTAGGCAGATTGGTTTTAAATTTTTCCTCTATTTCTTACTAGCTGTGTTTCCTTGAGCATGTAAGCTCCCCCTCTCTAAAATGATTTCTTTATATTTAAAATGAAGATAATATCTAAAGCTCTGCTTTATGTGGAAGTTAAATGAGATAATACATGTAAAACAGTACCGGCCCTGACACAGTAAGTTCTCATCAAATGGTAATGATTGCTGGGTTATAGCAAGCTAGCAGTTACTGAACAGTGCCAGCACTGTTTTAAAAAAGTACGTTCTCACCACTGTGAGGTAGGTATTATTATTATTCCCATTTTATGGATGAGGAAAAAGACGCCCCTGTGGTCCCTCAGCTAACAAGGTGTTGAAGCAGTACTTGCACGCAGGTACTGAGTGTGATCTGAGTGTGCACTCTTAGTCCCGCCAGCTCTCTGACTTAGGGCAAGACCGCCACTGGCTCTGCCTTATTCTTCCCCCATCCCACCCCCACGCCCTTTCATGCTCTCTGGGCTTCCTGCCTTGGAAGTCAGGCCACTTGGCAAGAGAATATCCTTCTCTCCCACTCTTTGCCGAAGCCTGGTGCCCTGGGCCTCTGCCAGGAAGCCTCGGGCCTGCTTCTAAGCCATTTGTCCGGCTGCCAGAGGGCTGGGCTGCCTGTCGGTTTTTTCACATACAGATATCAGGGCAATTGACAGAGCTGGGCAGGCTTGGAAATGACTTTAGCTGTGAGCAGAATCTCAATGAAGGCTCTGGCCCAGCCTGCAGAGGGTATTTATGACCCCGGGGGGTCCTTCCCTGGCACTCAGGGAGAAGAGTAAATATTACTGGCTCAGGGCCCACCTGCCAGCCCCTAATCCTCTATTGGGTGGTTTCTTGTCCTCAACCATGGTGGGAGCTGCTCAGTTGCATTAGATATCCACGCTTTTCCATTAAGTGGGTGTGTCGTGGGGTGGGGAGGGCGACTCCTCATTCACCTAGAAGCTGGATTCCTTGGGTACAGGATGGGTGCAGGAGTGAGGGAATGTAGGAAGAAGGCAGAGTAAGGAGGAGAATTATGAAGACCATGTGAACCTACTGGGGAAATAAAAGTCAGAGGGAAATGAAGGAACCCTGGAAGATTAAAAGAAAACACACACATAGATCACCTGGTGTCTTGGTCATCTAGTGCTGCTATAACAGAAATACCACAAGTGGATAGCTTTAACAAAGAGAGATTTATTCTCTCACAGTCTAGTAGGCTAGAAGTCCAAATTCAGGGCATTAGCTCCAGGGGAAGGCTCTCTCTCTGCCAGCTCTGAAGGAAGGTCCTTGTCATCAATCTTCCCCGGCCTAGGAGCTTCTCAGGCACAGGGACCCCAGGTCCAAAGGACGCGCTGTTCTCCCGGCGCAGCTTTCTTGCTGGTATGAGGTCCCCATGTCTCTCTGCTCGCTTCTCTCTTTCATATCTCAAAAGAGATTGGCTTAAAACACAATCTAGTCTTGTAGATTGAGTTTACATAACTGCTGCTAATCCCATCTCATCAACATCATAGAGGCAGGATTTACAACACACAGGGAAATCGTATCAGATGACAAAATGGTAGACAATCATACAATACTGGGAATGATGACCTAGCTAAGTTGACAGATATTTTTGGGGGACACAATTCAATCCATGACACCTGGTCTCACACTTTTCCATCTAAACATGCATAATGACAGTCAAGATTGAACATAGAGTTCTATAGGGTTTGAGATAAGGGGACAAAACAACCCTTACAAATATATTAAAATATATTTTATCTTAAAAATTCATGAAAATTTTGTATTCTATACCATAAGACAGGCTTCAGTCACTGATTTCTTCATTCTCACCTTCAGGACGTCCTCCTGACCCCACTCTTCCAGTGCCCCCTGCCATCACTGCAGTGGTTCTGTAGGATGTGTGGAGTATGTGCTTCCTGGTGCCTGGAAACACATGCTAATCAATGGCCTGGATGTGGGCAGGAAGGAGCATTCATCCTGGCATTCAGCAAGCCCTGGTCATGTGCTAGCCACTGAGTACTGGGGATGTAGCAATGAGTTAGATCCAGTCTCCATCCTCAGGCAGCTCACAGTCCAATGGGAGAGGCAGACCCAATATCAGATTATTATGGTACAGCATAGTTAGGCTAGAGCAGGAGCAGCAGCTTCCATGTTGTTGGGCATATACTCACATACTCCCTGTAACTCCCTTATCGGTATACGCTCTGAACCACTGTACCCTGCCTCCCTGACATCCAGTCCATGAAAACGCCTATGACATTGGGCACATACTGATTTTTTACACTAGCCGTAATCCCAACACAATCCTGGGGAAGATATTATCAGATTTATTTCAGAGATGAGGAAACCAAGGCTAAGAGGGTAAATGACTTGCCCCAAAGTTACTATATAGCTGGTAGGTCAGGGGAACAGGATTTAAATCCAATTTTCTCTTACTTCAAAGTCTGGTTCCTTTGCTTACTCTATTAACTATTCTTCTGACTCTATTGTCTCTTGTAATTAAGAAGATGGTGATCTAGGAGGACAGAAAATGAACCCAGTCTGGGAGGATGGTCAGGAAAAGTTTCCTAAATGAAGTGATGCTAACACTGAGTATTAAAGAATAAGTAGGAGTTGGCCGGGCATCCACAGGGAGGGGAAAGAGGGTTTTAAGCTTGGGGAAGACCATGTGATAGACGTGGAGTGGTGAAAATGGGAATTGAAGAGGGTCTTTGACTGGAGTGAATGATGTCGTAGAAGAGTGATGAGATAAAAGGCCAGAGAAGTGGGTGGGGGCCAGATTGCCAAGGTCTTTCGTGGTAGGACGTTATCCTCCAGGCTTTAGGGAAGCAACAGAGGCTTATTAAGTGGCGGAGTGACATGGTCAGCTGTGTGCTTAGGAAAGTTGTCTCCAGCTATGTGTGCTGGGTGAATTGGAGGAAGAGAGATTGGAGGCTCTCTTGGCATCTATCCATCCATCTTTATTTGTCGCCATCATTTATCCATGTCTTGGTCTCCGTCTGTTTTGTCTCTGTCTGCCCGTATCTGTCTAGTTATCAATCTCTACCTCCATCTGGCCTGCCTGTTTATCTGGTCCCTCTCCCTCTCTATATAACCCCAGGCAACTCGCTTCACCTCTCTGTGCCCAGGATCCCTCATCAATAAAATGAGGATCATAGTACCAGCCTCAGAAAGTTAGATTAGGGATTAAGTGTGAAATTGCATGTGAAATCTTTTTATATATTACAAAGTACCATACAAGTGTGAAGGATTATTGTTATCTATCTATTACTGTCTCAGGTGGGTTTTTTTTTTTTCCCAACCAACCTTCATTGAGTGTCTACTCTAGACCAAGAACTATGCTATATATCTAGCAAAAGAGGAGATTTATAATAAATCAGAAATAATACTAGCCATCTAGAGAATCAGAGTATAGTAGAAGTACACAAAAAGCTAGAATAGAAGCCTCTGTTTATGTGTTTCTAATTTACTGTCTGTCTATCTGGTTGCCCATCCTTCCATCCATCCATCCATCCATCCGTCCATCCGTCCATCCATCCATCCATCCACCCATCCATCCGTCCATCCATCCATCCGTCCATCCATCTGTCCATCTCTCTCTCTCTATCACTCTCTAGCTGTGCTATGTCTGTATTCATAGCCAGTCACTGACTCAGAACCATCCAAGTCACATCCATCCTCACATGCAAACCCCTCCCCATAACAGCCCACCCCTGACTATGCAATTTTTGAGAAACTGTGCCTTTAAAATAAGAGAGGAAAATAAACCATGGAAAGACCACTCTCTCTTATTTTAAAGGCACAGGACTTTTATGGCCCTCCCCTACCCTCCTACTCATCTGTCTCCCAGGACTTTCTTTGAAAATTGAGCTGGCCCCACGTAGATCTGACACTGAGATATTTCATAAGCCAAAAAAGCTAGGTTGAATGCCCTGAGGAGCTGATTTTGTTGAACTGTTCACACCCTGTTGAATAACCTGGGACTGCCAAGTAGTCCCCAGGTAGTTACAATAATCCACATCTTTAACAAAGATTATAAAGAGTTTGTGGTGATTTTGTCCTGTAAGCCCCTTGCCTCTGAAAAGCCTCTGAAGAAGCAATGTTGTACAGTGGAGAGCAAGTCCTGTTCTGACACTTATAAGCTTTATGACTTCAACCAAGGTACTCAACCACTCTGGGCTTCAATGTCAGAATCAACAAAATGAGGATAATAATACCTCCTGTTAAGGTTGTTATAAGGATTAAGTGATATAACACCCAATGTGAAATGTTTAGCACAGGGCCTGACTTTTTTATGGTTAATAAATCAACTCAGAAATGGAACTCAGGTTTATTTTTGTGTTTTTGATGTATATATGTGTTTGTGTGTATAAATGCAAATGTGTTTGTGCAAGTGTAGTTGTGTATGGATCTGTGTTTTAAATTTAAATGTGCTGCTTATGACCGCTAAGACACTAGAACAATGCCATTCAGTGGAACTCTTTGTGATGATAGAAATGTTCTTCTGTGTTGTGTATTACAGTAGCCACTAGCCGCATGTGGCTATTGAGCAGTTTTGGCCTGTACATTGTACATTGAGGCTAATGCAACTGAGGAACTAAAATTTTTGAATTTAATTTACATAGTCACAAATGGCTTGCAACTACCGTATTAGACAGTGAGGCCCTAGAATATACGTTTAGTTTTAATTACACTTGAAATAATGATTATGGTATGAAAAAAAAATTACTGAACACCTACTGTGTTCCAGGTACTAACTCATTTAACCTATATCATCCCTGTGAGAAGAGTAATTTTATTTTGTCACCTTCCTTTTGCTGACAAGGAAACTGAGGCTTAGAGAAATAAAGCGACTCCTTCAAAATCAGATAGCCAGTTCAGGGTTTGAGCCTAGGTCCTCCAATTCTAAAGCCCATTCTCTTTTCCCGACCCACGCTCATAGTGGCACTTCCTGTCGGCAAACATCAGCTGTATTCTCAGAGCCTCAGGAAGCACTCAAGGCTTGCAGTTGGGGCCAGTGGGACTAACAACCTGCCTAACTTCCCCACATGCAGGCCTCGTTCACATTCTCAGGAATATTGAACTTTTAAAGCCAAATGGAAGTCCCAAGGGCTCCCCAGTGAGGCAGGGCTTCGTCCTCCCTGGTAGTTCTGAGTGGCACAGATGGCATTGGCCAAAGAGCTGGAGTGGTCAAGAAGGCTCCCAGGGGGACATGGACCTCAGGTACTAGGCTCAGTTTGATACAAAAAGTCTTCCATGCTGGTAAAACTGGTGATACAGCTATGGCTGTGGTAGGTTTAGAACTTAGTGAGAACCAGATGTGACTAGACTGGAAGGTAGGGCTGGAAAACAGCTAAATTTTAAAAATGTACTCATAAACCTCTCTGTGGCACTGTCTGTGGCTCAAATATTTACTGAGCACCCTTTCCTATGCTCATTGTAGCACTTCTGGTGAGCATGGGCAAGCTGTTGGTAGGTCTCATCTTGGGAGGGAAATGATAGCATGATTTGAATGAGGCAGATGGTTGACTTAAATGCCTAGGTATAAGGTGACAGGACTCAGCCTAGTATGGCTGGAGTTTGAATGGAAATGAAGGAACAGATGAGCGTTGCTACTAGTTGCTGAGCACCTACTGTAAAAAGACATGATTATTCCATTCTATAGATGCAGCTCAAAAAGAGTGACTTGCCCAAGGCTACACAGTTAACAAGTTGTGGAGCCAGATTTGATTGAGGTAACTTTTACTCTGGAACCCATGCCCATTCTAGCATACAACATGCTGCTTTTACAAATGAGAACGTTATTTCAAGTGAGGAATCCTGTAGAACTCAGATGGAGGGTTACATGGGTGTTTGTGATATCATTCTTGTATTTTTCTGGGGGAGCTGAATTTGAAATGCCCTATAATTTTACAAAAATGTATAGCTCAGGCCTTGTTTCTCTCCTCCTTTCTATCTGCATTCACCTTCTTGGTGACTGAATCTAGCATCATAGCATTAGATACTAATCTACAAGCTGTCCACTCTCAAATTCACAGCTCTAGCGCAGGTCTTTGTCCTGTACTCCATACTCCCCATATCTACAGCCTACTTAGCAGCGCCACTTAGATGTCTAAGGGACATCGCCAAGTCATCATGTCCACAACTGAACTTCTGACCCTCCTCTCCACAGCTGCTCCAGCCTCAGTCCTCCCAGTGTTAGTCGATGGCAACTTCTTTCTTCGACTCACTCAGGGCAAAAACTGCGGACTCATTCTTGATTCCTCTCTTTTTCTCACTCACCACCTCCAGTCTGCCGGGAAATCCTGTCAGCTCTACTTCAGAATATATGCAGAATTTGACCACCTCTCTCTCACCTCTACTGCTACCACCCTGGTTCAAGCTGCCATCATTTCTGGCTGGATGACTGCAATAGTCTGCTTCTAGTCTTGCCTCCCTACAATTTTTTTTCTCAACATAACCATCAAAATAAGCCTCTTAAGGTACAACAAGATCACAGCTCTCCACTGTATCAAACCCTGCAATGACTCTTTATTTCACTTACAGCAGCCTATAATGAGACCTACCCTACATTACCTCTCTGAACTCCTCTCCTATGACTCTCCCCACTGCTGACTCTGCTCTGGGTACACTGCCTTCCTTGCTTTTCCGTGATCTCTTTAGTCATGCTCCTGCTCTAGGGGCTTTATGCTGGCACTTTCCCAGGTCTGGCTCCAGACTGTATGTATAGTTTCCTCTCGTTATACATAGATCGCTCTGGCTGCAGGATGGAAAATGGATTTGGGTGGGAGATAGAGAGGGGGAGGGAGGAGGAGGTGTTGTAAGTGGAAGTAGAGAGGCCAGCTGGGAGACTACTGCAATAGTCTAGACCCACAGCAGCCAATGTCGCACAAGCCAAGCCACTGGCCTCTTTGCCCAGGGCCTTACAGACTATTAAGTGTCAGAGTTAGGATGACCTTTAGAGATTATCTAGTGCAATCCCCTTATTTGAGAGATGAAACTGATGCCCACAGGCAAGGAGGGGATTTTCCCGCGGCTGCAAAGCAGAGTTGGCACAAGAGCTCCCATCTCCTGATATGATCTGTTGCCTGCTGTGATATTTCTCCCATATAACAAGACCATGATAAAAGCAGATATTTTACTATTGCCAACCTTCTATTACTAACCTCCTTACTTCCACCCCAATCCTTCCTTTGTTTTTAGTGACTGTCCCAGTTTTCTTAAAAGCCACCAAGTCACCTAAAAGGCAGGAATTCAGTTCTCCCTAAACAAATCAATTTTTACAAATAACAAATAAATCTTCCCCTAGAAGTCTGAGCACGTCCTCCAGAGAATACAGAAATTTGTACAAGGTGTCTTGGAAGTAGATAGAAAAAACTAATTTCATTTTTTAGAGAAGAAGGAAAAAAACAAAAGCCCAAATACAATTTTTCTGATGCCTGATAATATGCTTTTTTCATCTCTCATTTCCCCACAACTATTTTGTCTTAAGACTCTGGGTGCCTGTGGGAAGCTGCTGTGTGATTTTTATCTCCATGATTAAAGTGTTACACTTTACTGAGTTCTTTACATCAGCAGCAAAATCTGCAATGCAGGATTTTACATAACACCTCATTTTCTTCTTGCACAATTACTGTTATTAACCTGGTGGCAATAAACAGAAAATACAGCTTTGCTTATGATGTACTCTTTATTTTTGTTCCAATAATGAGAAGAAAAAAGAGGAAAGAATCCACAGAGAATAGGGAAGAATTTTTACCCATTATATCCCTTCCATGTCTTCCTTTCTTTCTCTTTATTCCATGATAGCGTTTCTCACAGAAGAGAAAGGATGAAGATTGTCTCTGCTCAAGGATATTTTTTTCTCCATCGTTAATTAATCCATTCATTCATTCAGTAAGGATTTTCTCAGTACCTACTATGTGCTAGGCACTGTGCTAGGTGTGGGAGATATAAAGATCAATACCATGTGATTCCAGGTCTTGAGGAGTGCTTGCTCCAGTGGGGGACATAGATATTCAAAGCAGTAATAGTGAAACAGTGAGATGAATATAACGTAAGTGGAGGGTTGAGTGACAATATAAGTGAAAGAAGGCCGATCAACTGTACTTGGTTTGTACCAGATGGGCTAGGGAAGTCTTTACAGAACAAGCAATGCTTGTGTTGGGCCCTAGAGAATGGCTAGGTAGGGCAAAGCATTCTTGGCTAAGGGACCAGCATGAACGATGCCTTGGAAATCACAGAAGAGCAAGGCACGATCAAAGCTGTCAATTTGTCATAGGATGCTGGTTAGCAGACAGTAGGAAAAAAGGTTGGAGATAGAGGCAGGCCATCAAGAATTTGGTATTAATATATGGAAAATATATCCCATGCTTGCCATTAATTCACTCTCTTGGCTTCCCTAAGACAAGGCAAAGATTAGACAATCAAGGCAGTATGATGAAGTGGGAAAAACTTGTACTGTGGATAAAAGATCTAGGCTGTATCCTGAGTTCTGCCACTTACTAGCTGCAGAGTGGTATATTCATCTGTAAAATGGATACGGTGAGAATGAGGTAATGATTGTGAATATGCTGTGAGTTGTACGAGTTGTTAATAACATTTCACATGTCAAAGGAGAGGGAATAGGGGCCCAAAGCTCCAAACAATTCAAAGAGCCATAGAAGCCACCAACTTATTCTGACTTTGATAAGAGCTTTAATGTAAATATGGATGAAGAAGCCTGCGCTATTCTGGGACTTTCCTTCAAATCAAGAGATAAAGCCTGGTTCGTTACCCACACTTCCTTGTCCTACTCTTTCTCAGTTCTCATAATTGCTCCCTCGCTTCTCTCTGCTTTCTGGCTGAGCTACACGGTCATAAAAATCAAGTCTCCCTTTCCAAGGGAGTGAAAGCCTGTAGCAAAGTACTAGCCTTGAGAAAACCCCTGCCCTCATCCCATTTACATTACACTAGGACGCCCAGGTGTCTGATTATGTACATTTAGGTGTTTTTGTTGTTGTTTGTGTGTTTTTATGTCTTATTCTGATTTTATATCCTATCAAAAAAGGTTTGTTCAATGATAATGCTTAACTATTTTAATAAAGAGCTCTATTTTTATACAACACACAATTAAATGGGGAAATATGTGCCTTTTACCGAAATAGCCATATTTAGGAAAAACCAACTTGTTTGAATCACAACATCATAACTGAGATCATAGAACATCTTATAGCATCTTACTCTAGCGAGGACAAGTATCTAGCAGGCCAGCATCACACTCAAACTTATAAGGAGATGATGTACCCAGTCTCAGTGAATGACCTCACCATCCACTCAGCCACCCAAGCCAGGAACCTGGGAATCAGTTGAAACTTGATTTTCTTAGGTCCCATATGGAGCACTAACAATCCCACTTTATAGCAGGCCTCATCATCCCTTCTTCTCATCCTCCCTGCTCACGCTTGAATTCAAAACCTTACCATTTGTCATGAGCTCTCACTTGGACTATAGCAAAAGTACCCAAACTATTCCACATGACTTTTAGTCTTATAAACACCAATTCTTTCTCGTTACAACCCCCAGAACAGTCTTTCTAAAATGCAAATGTAATCATGTTACACTTCCACAGAACACCTGGGTGGTTCTCTGTTTTCTGCTTTATAAGAAAAGTTCTGACTCCCTAGTAGCTTACACGACTGGCCTCGCATGCACAAATCCATGCAGCCTCTCCGGTCACTTTTCTCATACCACCACGCTCATGCCCTTCACTCAAATCATGCCAAACATCTTACAGCTCCCTTAATGGGCCAGGTGGGTTTTGATCCTGGTGCTTTTGCTCACACGGCTCCTTCTACCTAGAATGTTCTTCTCTCCACTTGGGGGCTCCTTTCCTTGCCATCCACTTGGTGAATACCTACTCATCTTTAAAGACCTCCCCCCTCCATAAATCTTTCCTGACCACCCAATAAATTGATGTTGTTTCATCTGTACCTTCACTCAGTTTTCACATACATCTCTCATAGCACCTGAAAGGCTTGTATACTCTCATTTGTTTCCTTGTCTGTCTTCCCACACTGTACTACGAAAAGAAAATATGGAAAAGGGAGGACAGGAGAAGAGAAGTAATGAAGAGACAGAAGAGAGAAGCGGCAAGAAGGAACAAGGAAGATGAGGGAGGAGTAGAGGGAAGGGGAAGAAAGAGTAAAAGAAAAAAGATAGGATTCCTGCGTGTACCTTCCATCCCCTTTCCTCCTCTCCTACAGCCACCTACACTGAATAAAATTGATAGGGACTCTTATTTTTCTCCAGGATAAAGTATGTAATCACAGCATGAAATGTTGGCATCCTTTTACACTTCTTTGAAAAACAATGATGTGTACTCTGCCAAGTGGAAGATTGCATTAGCTTGAGGAAACGGTCTTGCAGTAGGCTGTCCCCATAGGGCCATGCCCAGGAAAATGACCCTGCATTCGAGTCTTGAAGGGGATAAAGTGGGTAAGGCTATCTGTCTTCAAAAACAGTGCAAAGCAGGAAGATAAGATTATTGAAGGATATAGGAATCTCGGGACATACTGGTGGAAAGGGCTTTGAGAAGTCACTAAATCCATTCTCTAAATGGGGAAATTGAAGCCCAGAGAAGAGATAAAAAACTTATCCAGGGTCACAAAGCAGGTTAGCGGGAGATCCAAGATGAGTTACCTGAGCAGGAAGGAATTAATATTTACTGAACCCCTAATTCAGTGATTAGGTATTGTGATCATTAAGGTTGTGTGTCATCTTGGCCAGGCCATGATTCTCAGTAGTTTGGCAGTTATGATGTAGTTTGGCAGTCATATGATGATGGAATCACTTCCATGATGAGATTTGATATAATGTGATCACCTCCATGATGGGACCTGCTGTGAGTAGTCAATCAGTTGCAAGGGAGTTTCCTTGGGGGTGCGGCTTGCATTCAATATAGGTGGACCTTCTGGCAAGGCTCTCAGGCTTTTGCTTGCTCTGGATCCTGCAGCTAGCTCTTGCTCATCTGACTTCCAGTTCTTGGGACTTGAGCTAGCAGCTTACCTGTAGTCTTGCCTGCCAATCTTGGGCTCGCCAGCCTTTTTGGCTATGTGAATCAGGAGCCTGACCTATGGACTTGGGACGTTTCAGCCTTTACAACTGCATAAGTCATTTCCTTGATATAAATCTCTCTTCATATAGATTTATATGCTTTACTGGTTTTGCTTCTCTTGAGAACCCAGCCTAAGACAGGTATATATTGTTACCTCTCCAGATCAGCTAACAACCTCCTGCAGTAGGTATCCTCAGTCATTCAGCCCACAAATACTTGTATTTACTGAGTTCCTAATATGCACCTGGCTTTCCCAGGTAACCAGAATGCCCTAGTATCATTGGCCTATGATTTATAATGAAGCAACATTAACTTTTAATTATCAAATTAAGATGACCCTCATCTCTCACTGGCTTAAATATTATAACTTAGTCCCCTTTCTTAATTATCAAATTAAAATTACCCTCAGTTCTCACAGGCTTAAATACTATATCTCAATCCTCTTCTTAATTGAGAACTTATTTTGGCTTGCCTTCCAGCTCATACTGGGACTTCCTGAGGGAAGGTTAGGCTTTCCAACTTGTATGTAGGTTTACCCTCTATGCAGAAATGGCCATGTGGGGTGACCCCTAAGGGCGAGGCCTTGGAGCTGGTGAGATATAAATTAGAATCCCAGTTCAGCCCCTAACTTGCTGTGAGATCTTGGCAAGCCAGTTTCTGAGCTGCTTCTGAGAAATTCAGATAGTGATCTTATCCACTTTAATGGATTGTTGAGAGAAGCAAATGAGCCAATTGGTGTGACGATGGTTTTATACAAATGTACAGGATGATGGTTATTGTCAGTAGATTTCCTATTGGACAGGAATGAATTCATATTTTTGTAAACTGAGTCCCCAGTCTCTCTCAACTCTATGCTCCCATGAGGCCTGCACATCTCCTTCAAATCTTTCATTGCACGTGCAATTACTTATAAAATGTCCCTCTTCCTTGCAAAGTTCTGAATCCAGGAGGTCCTTATTCCCCAGTGCCAAGCACAGCTCCTGCGCAGAGCATTGCTATGTGACTGAATAGAAAGTATTAAGAGTGTCTAAGCTGCCAGATGTTTTGCTAAGCAGAATACCAGTTACCTCATTTAACCTCATGACGATGCTGTGAAGTTGGGATTATAATCCCCAATTTTCAGATGAAGAAACTGAGACTGAGAGAGGGAAAGTGATTTGTAGATGAAGCTCAACTGTGGCTAACCTGACACTTAAAGCCAAGTCTACCAGACCCCAAAACTATGCTACCCTCATGACCGCTCTTCTTCTGTCACCGTCACTGATGTCACAGTCATCACCGGGGTCACCAGTCACTGATATGGGGAGTGGGAAACAGAGCTCAGGAGTTCCTCCTTTGCCCTGGAAATGACTGTTACGAACGCAGAACTCCTGTGTACAGCTTCCAGTCTCTCTCCACCCCATCCCACCCCCGCACCACACACACACAGAGGTGAACGAGGGGGATGGAAGCAGGGGAAAGCTCCCTCCTGCCAGGCCAGACCTGCCTCTTCTGGGGTCCTCAGAAGGTGGAGATGCGGAAATACCTCTATTTACATGTGGACTTTACTTTTCACTTCTAAGTAGACTCAGATTTTAAGAGACAAATTGTAAGTAGAAAAATATGCGTTCACCCCCCTTCTTGCTGCTTGCTACTGATACATTTCCCCACTGTTAAACATTACTGTCATCATTTCCTTTGTCCTGAAGTTTATCCTGCTGAGCCCAGAGAGACCACAGATGCAGGGGCTGGGCCATTCTGAGATGAAGAAAGGCTCGAGTTTAAATCTCAGTTCTGTCACCAGAAGCACTTTGCTCCAGCTTCCTCACATGATGATAATAGTACCTACCACATAAGATTGTTATAAGGCCATACATGTGAAAGGTGTAGCACTACACTTGATACATAGGAAATGCTCAATAAATGCCAATGCCATTTGATGATGTCATGGGTAAGAGCGTGGCTTGTAGACCCAGACTGCTTGGATTCTGCCAGTTTCATCTATGTGATCTGGGGGCTTCCCCGCAAGTTACTTAGTAATCTCTCTGTTCCTGAGTTTCCTCATCTGTAAATGGTTTTTCAATCTCAAAGGGATGTGGGAGGATTAAGGAGTCCCAGGCACGCAGTAGGAACCCTGGTGGTGAAATGGTTAAGAGCTCGGCTGCTAACCTAAAAAGCTCGGCAGTTTGAACCCACCAGCTACTCCTTGGAAACCCTATGGGGCAGTTCTACTCTGTCCTATAGGGTCCCTACGAGTCAGAATCAACTCGACGGCAACAGGTTTTGGTTTCACAGTAAGGCAGTTCCTGTGCAGTTTCCTTCCTCTCTGAACTGACAGTACTGAGAGATCCTATCAGGCTTAGCCTCCCAAAAACTCATTGATGGTGGGTATGGATGGATGGGAGGAGCAAAGGTCTTCCAGACAACTCTCCATAAAGCTGAGATTTGCCCCAGGATGCTCTTACCTCCTCCACTTCCATTTTCCCCCCAGGCTTTGGGGAAGAAAGTCAAAATCTATTCTTTTTGTTATCAACTAAAATATTTCAGTCTGTTTTTCAAAATGGAAAGTGCTATTTCTGGAAGTAAGGGCATATGTTCTAAGGCAGAACTGAGTTTTCAGAAAAATTAAGAACTATTTCTTTAAAAGCAACCAAACAAAACAATGTAAAGGTCCTTTTCCGTGCATGCTATAGATCTCTGCGGAAAGATTGGCAGTTCCAGAGGTGCCTTGGAAGAAAGACCTGGTGATCTACTTCTGAAAAATCAGCCACTGAAAACCCTGTGGAGCACAGTTCTACCCAGATACACATGGGGTCACCGTTAGTTGGAGTTGACTTGATGACAACTGGTTATAGATCTCTGCAGTGACACAGTTTTAAGCCTTACCATGATCAGGGTAAAAATTGCCTTGCTAGACTACAAGGTCACAGAGAACACAGTGGGAGGCAAGGCATGGCTTTGGGAGCCAGAGGCCTGGGTTTGGTCCCAGCTTTGCCACTTCTTGCTGTGTAACCCTGAGCAAGTTACTTAATCTCTGAGCTCTAGCTTCCCCCTCTGTAAAATAAAGCTCGCCCTTCTCAATTCACCATCATCCCTACCTAAGCTTCAGTTTCTTCCCCCTTGCCAAAGCTGGGATAAACACCTCTACTCTTCCTGCCTTATTGGATCGAATATGTGAACATGTTAAGTAAACTCTAATGTACCGCCCAGGTGTGAAGGGCTTGGCACCACATCACAGCACCAAGCCAGGTTTTGGCCTGTGCCAAGCAAGGTGAAGCAGGAAAGCAGTTCAGAATGTAGAAAGAAAACCCATTTCCTCCCTGCGGTCTAGGAGGAAGCAAACTCCACACTAAATTATGTAGCAAATATGCCCCAAGGTAGTTTTAATTTTATTGGCACTGATTTTAATTTACTCTTTAGGCCCCTGATTGCGGGATGAGCTATTGGCTGCTGGCAAGGGGACAGCCGTTCATCACTTGGTTTTAATTAAGGCTCTTAAGTTTGGAAGGAAAGAACAGAGAAGCTTTTTCCTCCTTCTATTTTTATTCCCAAGTTATAATTAAGGGCCCTGCATTAGTGACACACCCCTTGCTCTGACATGGCCACAGAAAACCGTTGCATTTGTCTGCTGGCAAAACTTAAATTCATTTATTCATTCATTAATTCATCCGTCTTTCCATCAATCCATTTTCTCATTCATTTATTCATCAATCCTATAATGATAACGTGCTGTATACCAGATCTTGTTCTGGTCCTGTGGATTTAAAAATAAAAAATCAACAATACATAATCCCTGCCCTCAAGGAACTCACATTTTAATGTGAGATGGATATAAACAAGAATTACCATGGCACTTAGTAAGTGCCGTGAGAGAGATAAATACCTTGAATTGGGAAAGCATAGAGGATGCTGTTAACTCAGGCTGAGGAATAAAATAAGGCTTTTTGAATTGATGTTTTATACTAGTCAGGGTGAATAATATCAGCTACTGTTACAAACAATCCCCAAATCTTGGTAACTTAACACAGAAAAGGTTAATTTCTCTCTCACATCACTGTCTGATGCATGTCAGGTGACTTCCTGGCCATTTTGCTCCAAATGTTGAGTCAGAGACGTAGGCTTCTTCCTTTTTATAATGCCATCATTTTAACAAGTAGCTTCCATGCAGAAGGGAAAGAGAAAATGTGGGTGATCGTGTATGAGTTTTACGACCAGGCCTGCAAGTGGCAGTTATCACCGTGACTCATAGCCCATATGATCCCAATCAGTTGGCAAGGGATGCTGGGAAATGTCTTCCATTACCTAGGAATAGGAAATGGAATCAATGAGCATCTTTCCAATTCCTACCTTAAATTTTAAGGTTAGGTCAGAGTTAGCCAAGTATGCCAAACGCACACCAAGCCCGTTGCCGTCAAGTTGAGCTGAGACTGACTCATAGCAACCCTACAGGACAGAGTAGAACTACCCCCGTAGAGTTTCCAAGGAGTGGCTGGTGGATTCAAACTGCTGACCTTTTGGTTAGCAGCTACACTGTTAACCACTGTACCACCAGGGCTGCTAGCCAAGTGTAGAATTAGAGAAATGGCATTCTAGACAGAGGAGATATTGTGTGTAAATGCAGAGACAAAAGTCACAAGCATAATGGTTCAAGATATTCCAGGTAGCTCCATGTAGCTTGAGTGTAGAGTATCAGACCAGAAGTGGCAAGAGCTGAGACTGGACAAAGGATATGAAACAGATCATGCAGGGCCTTTTAAAACATTTTAAGGGGCTTGGGTTGTATCCTGTGAATAATAGAAAACCATAGAACAGTTTTCCCTATGGAATTGACATGGTTTGCTTGGATTTAAAAAGAAGATCAATCTGAAGAAGGAAAGAAACCAGTTAAGAATCTATTGTAGTAGACCAAGTAAGAGACAATGAGGGCTTGGATCAGACATGACCCCTGTCCTCAAGGAGCTCATAGGTAGACATATACATATTTATCAGACAGATTAGGCATACAGTAATAAGTACTAATATCAAGACCCAAGCAAAAAACTATGGAGAATTAGGGATTTATTTTAACTGACAATTAGGAGAAATCAAGAGAACGTTACAGAAGGCATATCTCCTCTATCTCACCCAACTACCACTTTTACAGATGAGGAAACTGAGGCTTAGCAAAAGGATGTTATTTGCCCTTGGTCACAGATTATGTTAACATTAAACCAGAACTAGAAACGCTCCCCCTGTCTGGAGCTTTTCATGCTTCATTCTGATTGGGCCAACACAAGTCTACAAAGCCAGTTTAGGCACAAAGCATGATCAGGATGTTATTGGAATTAATATTTGTGTGTCTTTGATATTTGCAGCAAAGTGCTGAATGTGTAATGAAGAAGAAAAAGAAAGGCCTCAAACTCAACCCTATTCATGTAAATCTCCTTTTGTCTACTCTATTTCCAATCCTTAGAATCTCATGGTGGGAAAGGATCCTAGAAATGAATAATCCTTTCACATTGTTTTGGGGGTACTAGCCCTGGTGGCACAGTGGCTAAGAGCTTGGCTAGTCTGTGTGTTAGTCATCTAGTGCTGCTATAACAGAAATATCACAAGTAGATGGCTTTAACAAAGAGAAATTTATTCTGTCACATTCTAGGAGGCTAGAAGTCCAAATTCAGGGCACCAGATCCAGGGGAAGACTTTCTCTTTCTGTTGTTTCTGGGGGAAGGTCCTTGTCATCAGTCTTCCCCTGGTGGAAGAGCTTCTCAACACAGCGACCTCAGGTCCAAAGAATGCTCTACGCTCTCTGCTCTCGGTGCTTCTTTCTTGGTGGTATGAGGTCCCCAGGTCTCTCTGCTCACTTCTCTCTTTTATATCTCAAAAGTGATTGACTTAAGACCAAATCGAATCTTGTAGATTGAGTCCTGCCTCATTAACATAACTGCCACTAATCCCATCTCATTAACATCATAGAAATAGGATTTATAACACATAGGAAAATCATATCAGATGACAAAATGGTGGACAATCACACAATACTGTAAATCATGGCCTAGCCAAATTGATACATATATTTTTGGAGGACACAAGTCAAACTATGACAGCTGCTAACCAAAAGGTCAGCAGTTCAAATGCACAGCCGCTCCTTGGAAACCCTATGGGGCAGTTCTACTATGTCCTATAGGGTCGCTATGAATTGGAATCGACTCAATGGCAATGGAGTTTGAGCCAATGCAATTAGACATGATAAATAAATTAGAAATGTAACACTGAAACGGAGGAGATAAAATTATTACGTACAGGTGATAAGATCACATACCTGGAAAACAGTGTCCCCTTTATTCACCCTCTTCTCCAGGCATCCTCACCTCCTTACTGTTCCTCAAACATGCCAAGAACATGAGACTTTTGCATTTACTTCTCTTTCTCCGTGGAATACTCTTCTGCCTGATATCGTCAAGGCTCCCTCTCCTACTTCATTCCGGTCTCTGTTGTTGCAGTACCATTACTTTCTATTCTTTTACCCTGTTTTATCAGTCTCTATGGCATTAAAACCTCTTGACAGCTTATGTATTTATTAACTGATTTGTTTGACATCAGGAGCTTATCTGTTCTGTTCAGTGTTATATCACTAGTGCCCAGAATACACGTTGGCCAGTGCCTAGAACTGTATCTGACACATAATAACCAAAAAAACAAAAACAAAAAAATCCATTGCTGTTGAGTTGATTCTGACTCATAGCAACCCTATAAGGTACTGAGTAAGTATTTGTTGAGTAATTAACAAATGAATATCCAATAAAATCCAATGAGAAATTATAACAAATTATCATAGAATTAATGAAGGGTCTAAGGACAAACAATATGCTGAAACCAAAAGTCTTTATACAAATAACCATCAGTGAGAGGATTTAATGAAAGAAAAGATCACATTTACAACAGCGAATAAAAAAGATAAATTGCCTAAGAATGAACAATAAATGTCTAAGGACTATGTGGGGGGAGGGGGAAACACTTAAAAAATTTTCCTGCTGTACCCAAAAGAAAACTTGAGTAAATGACAAGGCAAAGCATATTCTTAGATGGGAAAGCTCAAAGTCATAAAAATCAGTTCTTTCTAGATTATCCTGTCAATTTAATATGGTGCTATTACAAACATTGAAAATATTGACAGGAGTTTTGGGGGGTGGGGGGAAGTAAACAAGCTACTTATAAAAATCATGTAAAAATACAAGAAAATCTGGGAAAATTCTGAGGAAGAAGGCCTCCATATAGTAAAATATATTATAAACTTGAGGTAATTAAAACTCTGTGGTACTGACACACAAATATATAATGATTGGAACAGAATAGAAAGTTAAAAAATCAACTCAAATGCATACAAAAAATTTTATATGATGAAGATGACTTCAAATCAGTGGGAAAAGCTAAACAATTGAACAAATGGTATTGGGACAATTGGTTGTTATCTAAAAATAAAAAATAAAATTTAATCCTTACCTCACAACCTACATCCAGACAAATTGAAATTGAAGTACAATATTTAAATGTGGAAAATGGAACAGTAAAAGCAACAGAAGAAACAATGAAAGAATTAGACCCAGAAGCCACAAAAGATCGCTCAATCTAACCACACATTTAACAATTTCTGCAGGGAAAACAGTACTAGTAGCAGTAAAGCCAAAAAACAAACGACAAACTGAGTTGAAATAATTTTTATGCTACTCATAAAGACTAATTTATCTAATATATAGTTTCTACAAATCAAAAACTAAAGACTAACAACCCTTTTTTTTAATGGACAAAAGATATGAACAGACAATTTGTAGAAAAGAAAATGCAAAGTTCTTAAACAGAAAGCATGCTCAGCTATATAATAAAAGACAGTAATAAGAGAAATTCAGATTCAAACTGATCTTCTATATCATTTCTCACCCATCAGATTGGTAAATATAAAAACGTTTTATTACACCGTGTTGTTGAGGTAATCAAGAAAGAGGCACTGCTGTCCATTGCTGGGAGTGTAAACGGGTTGCTCTGAGGAGGCCATTTTGTCAATATTTATTAAAATTGCAAATGCACATAGGGCCCTGACATCCCATTTCTAGGAATTTATTCTGCACGTAGTTGTATATGTGTGAAGTGATATATGTACACAATCAATTACTAAGACATTTTTGTAACACGAAAAGATTGGAAACAACTTGACTGTCCGTCAGTATTTGTCTGGTTAAATAGTTTATATGTGGCTATTAAAAAGAATGTGGTGACTCTTTATGCACTGAGAAAGAATCCCCTCCAAGATATCTTAAGAGAAGAAAGCAGATCTGACTAGTGTGTATAGTGTGCTACCATTTGATTATGTGAGTGTGTGTGTGTGTGTGTATGTGTGTGTGTGTGTGTGTGTGGCTAGGGGGGAAAGAATATTTACTTTTATATGCATAAATTTTCTCTGAAAGGATACATGAGAACCTGATAACATTAGTTGCCTCTGGGGAGTAAAACTGGGTGACTGGAGGACAGGGGTGAGAGGGAGAATTTTCACTGAAAATTCTTCCATACCTTTGATTTTTGAACCGTGTGAATAAATCCATCTAATTCACCTCCTGGTTATTAAAAATGAAATTACATTAGTTGCCAGCTGTCAGAATGAGGTAGTTGAAACCACACCAGAGTGCTTATTAGAAGAGCCAGATTCTAATTCTTGCTTCTTCACTACTTGCTGACTGGCTTTAAGCAAGCAGCCTTCTCACTCAGGGCCAATCCCAAAAAGGTCAGAGGAGCTGGCCTCCAAGGCCCTCTCTAGCTCCAACATCCAGAGATATAAATTGCAGTTTTTCCTTACACATCTCTTAAGTCATTTCTCTACCTCCTCCTTTCCTCGGCAGCTCATCAAAAGCTCAGAGGAAAAGACAGACAATTGAAGAAAATAAAATTGCAAAGATGACTTTTATAGGGCTCCTGTTGAATCATTGTGTATTCCACCTCCAAAGCTGAAAACGATGAGTTTAATATCACACAGAGCAGTGCATCTTGTATCTCTCCAAAGACAGCTTATGCTACCCAGAGCACTAGAAGCTCAGCAAGACATAATTTTTCACTCCAACTCTGAGGCAAATGAAATGACAGTCACTGAGCCCACATTCTAGAAGCAACATGGTTTTGATTTGGTTTTAACTTCGTTTGAAAGTGTTCCAAGGAGGGAGAATCCTTCTAAGCTCAAACTTTTCTTCTTTCCCAAGACTATGTGCTAGAAAGGGAATGGAAAGGCAGCCAGGATTTGCCTTGACTGTTACTAGTGTTGGCCATTGAGAATGATAAGTTAATTGTGCTTAGGGCCTTTGTCACCCTCAAAAATGATTAATAGAGATAAATTAGGCTGATACAGTGAAACTGTGAGAGCCAGAACTCCATGGGACCACCTTGCTTTTCCAGGTCTCGCAAGGTTTCCGCCTTTGGCAGGGTGCAGTCTTACAACTTTTCTATTGCTCCTTTTAGTGGAAAATATTTGTGTTTTCCTTCTCTGACAGGTTTCTGCCTTACACAGTTTCCGGCTTTCTAAGTTTTACCGCATATAAGAAGAGGAGATAAGACTTGAGACATTGGAGATCTAATGGCCTAAAAATACCCCTAATTCCTGCCAATCCATTATGGTATCTGGGATGATTTCTCTGGGATCACTTGTCTAGTCATTCTGCATGCAGTCACTGAGCATCTTTTCAGATGTAGGCACCAGACTCTTTACAGACAGTCCCCCTACCTTTAGATAGCTCGTAGATGAGAACGTTAACAAGTAATTAAAGCTGGAAGCTAAAGCTAATTAAAACCATATAAACCTAGAAAGTGCCTTAAACATGTATAAGTAGAGAACATGGAAGGACTAGTCGACATCATCTTTACAGATTACAAAAGTTTTCTTCCATGCACTATTTCTAAATTATCAGGGAGAAGGAGGACACCATGGAATGAGGTTAAACAAAAGAATTAACTAAGACATCGTATGTAAAGCTCCCAAAATGATTCCAGGCACGTACCAGATACGCTGCAAATGATAGTAATTATTATAGCTATGCTTGATCCTCACTATAACTCTCTGAGCTTGGAATTAATAATACCTATTTTTCAGGTAAGGAAGCTGAGGCTTAAAATGGAGATGTGTTTTATTCCAGGGCCCCCAGCTAGAAATGGCAGAGCTGGGGCAAAACCATAGGTAGGCCCAATGTAAATACAATTATGTTGCCTGGAAGGGATTTCTCATTAATCAGAGAAGAAAAATTCTGCTAATACCTTTCGTCCTGTAAGTATTAACTGTTTTGAGTAAGTGACATTACAACTTAACCCCCGAAAATATCTCACATTTTCAGAAGACCTCCGAAGAAGGATGCTAATGGTGTGCTTTCACACACTGAGGGAAGATGGTGTTAAACTGATCTTCGCCAACCTAAACCCCTTTATTCACATTGCAAATGGCTGCTAGATCTGCTGACACATAGGGCCAGCTCTGGAAATGTGTGTGTGTGTGTATGTGTACTTTCTGATTCTTTTAAGACAAGCTCTGTGACCCTGGACTTCTCATTTGTTATCCTTTCTCTCAACAGAAAACAAGCCTGGAGTTTTATATTGACATCCACGCCCACTCTACCATGATGAATGGCTTCATGTACGGCAACATCTTTGAGGATGAGGAACGGTTCCAGAGGCAGGCCATTTTCCCCAAGCTCCTCTGCCAGAATGCTGAGGACTTCTCCTACGTAAGTCAAGAGTTCTTGGCCAGCCCCAGCTCCTCTCCACCCACCCCCTGCACTCTCCCTCTCACTGCCTCCCTCTCTTTCTTGTCACTCAATTCAGAATACCTACTCTGTGCCGGGTCTTGCATGGGTGACAGAGATAAACAAGCTATGTCCATGCACTCAAGCAGCTCATCACTAGTCAGGGAGAGAGAATCTTTGAAAAGGTAACATTTGCTCTGTCTGATCTGTCTGATGAGTTGGCATTTGTTTGGTTGATCTGATTGCAGCATTAACAAAGGGAAAAAACTCACTGAGCACCTCCCACATGCCAGCCCCTGCCCAGGGTCTGCTTTCACCTAACTCAGTTCTTTTAGTATGAGCTTAGCATGTCTGCTGAAGGAGGTCTTATGCCCACCATTTTCTTCCTCCATGACCCTTTCTTGGCCTTAATTCCTTTGTCAGAAATCTGTGGGTGATGATTTTTTGCCCTCCCTACATCATAGCTTCCTGAGGGGATAAATGCAACAATAGTTATGAAAGTCCTTTGCAAGCAGTAAAGAGTTCAAGATACCCCAGGCTGTTGCTGTTGCTACCTACCCAACATACTGATGAAGACTGGAGAGTGTAGGGTAGGGGTTAGAATAATTGGTACCAACAAGTAATATCGGAAAGAAGCAAGGAGAGAAGATGAGGGAATCAGCATGTAGTATGGGGACATGGGAGGGAGTTTTTATACATTTTCCTTTGTTTCAATACTAAATCTCTGGGGCCTGTTATTTGCATGTGGCCAAAGGGGAAGAGGCCCACAAAGGTCATAGCAATTTTTGAAGCCGATGAGCTGAAAACTACCTGCCCATTGCTTCAGGCCTGTACATTAGTGGAGATGATGAATTTCTCCACGTGATAAGATGTGCTTCAAATCCTGGAATCTCTGAATGCCAGTTCAGGAAGGCGACGGGGAAATCATGTAACCCAGCCTCCTCTATATGCCCAAGAAGCACCGGTAGTGCAGAGAAAAGGAGTGTCTGGTGCAAGGGCACCCAGCATTTGGTGGTAGAATTAAAGCAGGTGGCTTCCCCGTTTGCAGCTTCACTAGGACAAAAACAGCCATGCCTGTCTCTTTAGGAATCTCTGCAGGATAGCCAGCCGTGTCTTTGTGAAACCATTGCAATTTCAGAGCAGACTGTGGCCATCTGGGTGCAGGTTCCCTGGAAGAGGGGTCATAGGCCCCAGAGACTCTCACAGGAGCCTACAAAAACAGCACAGTCCTGCAACCTTATTTCTGGGCTTTGCCTGATGTTCTTACACTGCAGCTTTCTTAAGAGCTCAGGACTGGAGTCACATCCATCCATCGGAGGCTGATCTGTGTCTCCGTTCTTCTCTGATCCTCAGTGCCCATCTTAAAAAGGAAGCGCTGGATTTCACTACATGGACTGTAAAGATCCATTTAGATCTGACATTCTATGATTTTCTGATCATTTCCTTTATAAATTATGTATACGTATATATCTCTGTTGCTTTCAATGTCTCTATGTGTTTGTCTTCTTTGACTGTTCTCTTTCTCTCTCTCCCTCTCCTTCTTTGCCTTCTTCTTTTGTCTCCTGCCGAACGAAACACGTATTATTTTATTAAAACCACAGTCTGTTTATTTACTTAAATTTCCATTGGCTAGCATGGAATGCCCCTTTAACCTCAAGTGAACTGACCCTCACAACTCTGTGAAAGAGACGTTATTATTAACACTTTCCAGATGAAGAAACGGAGGCTGACACAAATAAGGCACCTTGCCTAATATAACATAATCGGTCGGTGGTAGAACATATTTTGGAACAGAGGACTTGAGACTCTGACCTGCTAGCTCTCTCTCTCTCTCCTCTCTCTACCCACTGTGATGGGTGTTACTGACACAGTAGTGAAGAGGCAGGCATCCCTAATGGAAGGAAACCATAGTGAAGGAGCATTAGGTGTCTGGAATCAGTTGATCCTGGATTCAAATCTATGCTTTTTCACTTACTAGCTGAAAGATACTCCATCTCTATGACCCTCAGTTTCTTCATTATCTTAGTTCTCTAGTGCTGCTGTAACAGAAATACCACAAGTGGATGGCTTTAACAAACTGAAATTTATCTTCTCACAGTGTTAGGAGGCCAGAAGTCCAAATTCAGACTACCTGCTCTAGGAAAAGGCTTTCTGTCTCTGTCAGCTCTGGAGGAAGGTCCTTGTCTCTTCTGAGCTTCAGCTTCTGGGCAGTCTTCATATGGCTTGGCATCCCTCTTCCCCCATTTCTGCTTGTCTCGATTGCTTGTTTAATCTCTTTTATATCTCAAAAAAGTTTGACTTACCTAGACTAATCCTGACTCATTAGCATAACAAAGAAAACCCATTCCCAACAGGGTTTATAACCACAGGCATAGAGGTTAGGATTTACAACACATATTTTTGGGGGACACAATACAATCCATAACACTCATATATAGAGGAGGAAAATTATAACACCTACTTCAAGGGGTTATTTTGAAGCTTAAATGAAATACTACATGGGAAGCAACATTATAACATAGAAACACTGTACAAATTTTGGTTCTGATTATCCTAATATAGTTGCTTCTTTATCCCCGTCTACTGTTTCTGCTCCACCTGTCCCCATTCAAAATCAACTTGCTTCAAACATTTATTGAATGACAGTTACTGTGCACCCAGGACTCTGCTGATGCTTTCATTGAATTATGTTTGTTTAATCAGTTCCTATAATAATCCAGTGAAAATGGGATTAATAGCCCACTTTTCAGATGAAGAACCTGAGACCCGGAGATGTTGTAAGATTTGCTGAAGATTCAATGGCCAGCGGGTGCCCTGCTCTGATTCTCTCCTTCTACTCTGTCTTTCACAGTCCAGCACATCCTTCAACCGGGATGCTGTGAAAGCGGGAACAGGCCGTCGCTTCCTCGGTGGACTCCTGGACCACACTTCCTACTGCTACACCCTCGAGGTCTCCTTCTACAGCTACATCATTGGGGGCACCACGGCTGCTGTGCCCTACACTGAGGAAGCCTGTATCCTTGACAGGTCCCCACCAACACTGGGCCAGCTCCCATCCAGCTGCCAGGTCTGACAGAATTTACTAGACAGGTCAAAAATTAGGTCCTCAGCTCAGGTAAGGGGTGAGACTCTGGGGTGGGGATGGAGGTGGCTGGTTCTGCTGGTGCCATCTGTGGATTGTCCTACTTGCTCCTGCTCTTCATATCGACCCGCCCCGTCCACCCCCCACATACACACAATTGCCTCTTCTAGGTCCTCAGTCTTCTCAGGTACCCTGGACCCATGGCCAACCTATACCTCATGCTGCTCTCATTTTACGCTCCCCTCCACTCTCTCACAAGGGAGGACGTATTATGCTATCTAAGGTACGTAAGTACACAGGCTAGTTGACCAGCCTCAGGGTTGCTGGGGAAGAGCTTGATGATCTTGACTCTTCCTTCTAGCCCTGTAAATATAAAACTGTGTTTTCTCTTCTCCTCTTCTGTCTTCTTGTGCTCTCTCACTCTCTCACTCTCTCTTCTGTCTATTCGTTATTTTTCCTTTTCCTTGTTTCTTCTCCCCCTTACTTTCTCTCCCCTCCCTTCCATCTCTCGCTCCTCACCTGTCCTGTCTCTTTCTATCCCTCCTTGTTACTTGCCTTTTCTCCTCTCCTCTCTTCTTCCCATCCTCCTTTTCTCTTCATCTCTCCTGTTTGCCTCCTCTTCTTCCCTCCCGTCTTTCTCCTCTGATCCTCTGTGCATCCTTCTCTCTGCCTTTGTATTTTCTTTGCTAAATTGCTTTTCCTCTTAGTCTCTTCACCAAATTTCTCTGAAAACTCTGATGAAAACTGATGAAATTCAGTGTAACTTTCTTGCTTGTTTAAGTTTTCAGGGATTATTTAGTAATTCTAATTTCGAGGTCATGGGATCAGGGTTCCAGGTCCCATCTGCTTTATGTAAATTGTTCTGGATTCTGACAGATTCTGCCTTCCTTCATCCTTTTGCTTTTGGATTGACCCATTTCTCCTTTCCTAATACTTGGTTTTCTCAGATACAGAATTATCATTAAGGAAGGAGAAAGGAGAAGCATGAAATTAACTCTCTCTGTATGTAAATTCTCTCTCCCCAGAAATGGAAGTGCTCTTTTTAGCCCTTTTTCATCCCTTGGTGAATGTGCATGGAGTGCCTATCACTCTGCAGGAAAACATCCTTCTGGTCAAGGCCTGACTTACGACAAGTCCATCCAGCCCACTGTAGCCTGGTGTGGTGGCTCTGGGTGGTTCAGTTCCTTGCTGGGGATACAGGGGGCAGGTGAAGGCTCCACAGGGAAGGGAGCTGGCCCAGGTGTTAGAGAAGTGTTCCAGGCCCTGTAGAGCACTGGAGAGATCGTGATAAGAATGGAGAGCCCTCTCCCTGCAGTCACCAGAGACCAAGGCAGTCAGCTTTGAATTCTGCTTTCATAACCACCTGGCTCAGGAAGGCCAAGGAGCAGGCTTCTCTGAGGCAGAGGATCCTTGGTTTCCAAAGTCTTGGGAGTCTCCTATGTGACACCCTGTCCCTCCCACTGGATGGTGTGTGGCTCATGACTTCTCAAGGAGCCTCTAGCTCCTGTGATACATGCTTACGTCTCATTCCATGCTGTGACTACGTTTCTCCCCCATAATATTGTGACAAAGGAGGTAGAAGGACTTACCTGGAAGAAAAGGAGTTCGCGCATGTGCACCAAAGGGGATTCTGCAACCCTTATCCACGATGAGACATGGGTCCCTCCAGAGGAGGCCTGCACTTAGTTTGTGGTTATTTTCTAATGTCAGTTTTAGTGGGTTCTCCTCTCCTTTCTCAGTGGCTCTACATGCTTTTGTGCTGGAAGTAAATGTGTTTCTTAGTAGACTATCCCTCCCTTAGCCCAGGCCCAGGGTTTCTTCCCATCAACACCCATCCTCATTCAACAAAAGTAAACAGACCACTTAGTATGTACCAGGAATTATACAAGGTACCAGGGGTAAAATACTAAACAAGAAAGCATGGTTCTTGACTCACAGAACTTTTCAGTCTACTTGAAGAGACAGAAAGGGAAAGAAGCAATTATAATACCTACTATACATTCCGTGGTGGTGGAATTACAGAGAGCTACAGGAAATTTTCATTTAACAAAAATATACTGAGTGCCTACCATAGGCCATGTAAAGGTCTAGGCACTGGGGATGTAGCAGTGAACATACTGAAGACAAAAATGTTTTTTCGTGGGGATAGGGAAATTCAAACCCAGTCTTAGGATGTCGGAGAAGGCTTCCCAGTGGAAGTGACATCCAGGCTGAGTTTTTAAGATTGAGTAAAAATTAACCAGATTTTGTGGGCAGATTGTTAGAGGGAGGATATTGCAGACACAGAGGGGAGGGAGGAAGCTGGAACTGTAAGTGGTCCAATATCACTGAAGGACTTTGGATGCAAGGGTGAGGCTGAAATGGTAGGCTGTAAGGAATCTGAACTTGACTATAAAAGCTGTGAAGAACCATTGAAGGGTTTTTAACAGAGGTGGAAAGCTACTCTGGCTGCAGTGGGAAGACTAGATTGGAAGAGACCAAAACCAAAGGCAGGGACATATATTAGTTATGCTAGTCCAGGTGGGGGATGATTCAGGCCTAGACTGATGGTGGTGGTGGTAGAGTGTTAACCAATTGCCGATGAATTGATTCTGACTCATGGTGACCGCATGTGTGTCAGAGTAGAACTGTGCTCCATAGGGCTTTCAATGGATAAATTTTCAGAAGTAGATCACTGGGCCTTTCTTCCAAGGGGCCGTAGGGTGGACTCAAACCTTCATTCAACCTTTTGGTTAGCAGCCGAGCACTTTAACCATTTGTGCTACCCAGAGACTCTTGTGGAATATTAAGAATTTGGTATTGAGAAGAGTTGGTAATTTATTGGATGGGAGTGGCACTGGGGAGCAGGAACTAGTGATTGGAGGGAGTTAAGTGTGAATAGACTATGAGTGAGGCCGTGCAGGAGCTGAGCAAGCCATGATGCTGTTGGAGCCACCCTGCCTTGTTCTGTCATTCAGAGGGTGAGAACAAGCCGCTGGAGTTCCACCAGGGACACTCAGGCCAATTCAACACACGCAGGGGTGATTTAACCTGGTTCTTGTTTGAAAAAAAAAAAAAATGTTTTTTAAATCTCATCTCATGACAAAGGGAGATTTCAGGCAGACAGACTGTGATCTTTGTTGGCTTCTGGCTCCGTGTTGCCATCAGAAAAAGAAACTACATGGTCTGATGGGAATGGCAATATGGTCTGGGAGAAATTGTTCTCTGGACTGGGAGTCAGGAGATCTGGATTCTGATGACAGCAGCGACCTCATCCCAGAGAACTCTCCCTTCAGCAAGTCCTCTAACCTCTCTGAGGTGATCTTCCTCATCTTTAAAAAGGGACCAATGACCGTCATACTTTCCTAACCCCTGTTACGGGGATTAAATAGAGATATCCATGAAAAAGCATGGTGTTATGCAAAGAGAACAGACTTTAGATTCAGATGTATCTGGGTTTGAATCCTGGCTCAGCCACTAATTAGATGTGCGGCCTTGGACAACTTGCATAACCTCCTCTAGCCTCAATTTTCTAATCTGTAACAGGACAGCATAATAATACTTAACCTCACTGAGTTGTGATGCAGTCAAATGTATGTGTGTACTGTAAACTTTAAATATTAAGTGAAAATTGGTTAAAATATTGAAAACATTTATGTGAGTGTGAATGAGGACCCGCATTTATGTTAAAGAGGATAGTTAGGGCTATTAGAGCAAGGGACAAATAAATGGCTGCCTAAGTAGGGCTCATGGGGCAAAGGGCCTGGATGAGATTGCCACAGTTAAGGGCTTTGACCTCAGAACATCATTTAACAGTGGGGAATGCACAGTTCCCATGATGAGGTCACTTATGCCTGTAATCCAGAGTACCCTCTTCCCAGTATCAGGGTATGTGGAGGCCAGGTTAGTAAGCCAGAGGGTGCTGGGTGAGTGTGAGATCAGGGAAGGGCTGGGAGTAGTAGGAATCCTGAGGGATATTTCACCCAGACCCACAATACAGTCCACTTCTCCACATATATGTCTATCAGTTCAATTTTTCTTCCTGGAAAGGCACTAGCTAAATACTGCCAGAATTTTCCTCTCTGATTTCCCTTCTCCACTACTCAAGGAAGTATGGCAGTGGGCACAGTTACTGATGTGTACACAGTTACTGATGTGTACCTAGCTGTGTGACCTTGGGCTGGTCACCTCACTAAAAGAAAGAAACAAACCCATTACTGTTGAGTTGATTCTGACTCCTAGCTACCCTATAAGACAGAGTAGAACTGCCCCATAGGGTTTCCAAGGCTGTAATCTTTATGGAACCAGCTTGCCACATCTTTCTCCCACGGAGCAACTGGTGGGTTTGAACTACCAAACTTTCAGTTAGTAAATGAGCACTTTAACCACTGGGACACCAGGGATCCTTATGTCACCTCACCACTCTGAGTCTATTTCCTCAATTTGTAAAATAAAAATAATAGTAACCACTTTGTGGGTTATTGGGAGGATGAAATGATGCGATGTATCTGTAATCTCCTGGAATTGCCTGCCACCTGATAGGTACTCAACAAATGTTCCTTCTGTCCCCACTTTTCTCAACCTGAAGCAGACTTCATGGCTTTCCTTCTTTTGGTTAAGTCTTTAACCAGATGATCAGGCTTTGAAGCCAGCAACCAGGGTTTGGATCCTGATTCTACCACTACTACTGGATGGCCTTGGCAAGCCTTGTCCAAGTCTTAGACTCAATATCTAATAATTCCTACCTGTCCGAGTTGTGGAATGAAATTATATGTGGGCTCTATCACTACCCTGGTCCCCTCCAGTTCTGACATGCTAAGATTTTTCTAGTTCTAAAATCTAAAGTGATGTAATTCCATACTTAGATGAATTTACGACATCAAGAACCCACAATTCTGCTATTTGGTGAGTCTTAAGCATCAGTGATTCCCTGAACATATGAGTTTCCAATCTAATATGGAAAATCAGTACGAAAGTGTCCTGGACAGCTTTCAGCTTAGGGTTCTTAATTGAGGGGTCCACTGACAAGCTTCAAGAAGAGCCCAAAAACTGTCTAAAATTCATGCAAAACTGTAAGTAAAGATGCAGAGGTTCATTTTCTCTGAGGAAGGCCCATAGTTTTCACCAGATTCTAAAAGGGGGATAACCTCGGGGGCTTCTGCCCTGACTAGTGGTCTTTGGGGCTCTTACTGCTCCACGTCGTGGCAAGAAGACAGCTCTGGTGTCAGAGTCCTAGTTGTGAGTTCTGTTTTGCATAGTTCTGTCTGAGGGCTCTGGGCAAGCTATTTAACTGCTCTAAACCTCAGTTTCTTCATCTGTAAAGTAGGGATAACGATCAGCTACTTCACAGAGTTGCTGTGAGGATTACATGGAAGAATGCAGGTAAATCTCTGGGCACATACTTAGTGCCATTAAACATTAGTTCCCTCGCCTTTCTTTCCTGTAGTTTGTTATTTTCGTTGTTGTGAAATTATAAATTCCTGAGAATTTTAGATCATTCTTCAGCAAACCCGATATACATTTTATTGGCCTGCCAAGTAATAAATATGCTCTGTTTAAACAATTTTAAAAAGAGAGAGAGAACCAGGGAAGCTAAACTGGAATCATAAAGTAACCCAGAGCTTCTCTGGCCTTTGTTTATGGCCTGGTTACAAGCCAAAAGGAAATAGATCTTTCATATAAAGTATGAGAAAAACATTGGAAACAGAGACCTTGGGTCCTGAGCAGACTGGCTTCCACCCAGGCTCAGAGCTGTGGACACCCTGAAATCAGAAAATACTCTAGAAGGATGTTCCTTGTGTGGGCAAGAGAAGATGCTGGGTCCTCTAAAGTATATATCAGACATAGAAGATATAATTTATTTACTCATCCATCCAATAAATACTCATTAGACACTAGAAATAGACATATGAATAAGGCATGGTGCCTGCCTTCAATAAAGAAACAATTTAGAGGAAGAAATAAATGTAAAGTGGCCATCAACTTTGCAGAGTGATAAATGCTCCAGCAGAGGGAAGTTCTGATGGCTGCAGAAGCACACAGGAGTCATCTAACCCAGCCTGGTTAGGGTTGGGAGGAAAGACTTCCTGGAGGAAGAGAAGCTAGAGCTCAGACCTCAACGATGAATAGGGTACAGGTAGGAAAAGAAGAGTTGGAGCAGCCTTCCAAGCAGAGAAAGCCCAGATACCAGAGAGAGCATGCTGTGTCCCAAGTATCAGAAAGTGGTTGGGGCTGGGCTGGAAGCAGCAATTGGGCCCATTGTGATGGCAACTCTGCTCTCTTGGCTTTAGGTGCACTATTCTCCTAGCCCATCTGAGGGGCAACTCCACCGTTAGAAACACCAGAGGCCATAGCTCCGCCCTTTGAAACCCCAGAGGCTGTGGCCATACCCTTTGAGACTCAGGCAGCTGGACTTCCTGTGTTCTTTGTCTCTTCAGCTTCTGCTTCCTGGTTTCTTGGCCCCTTGGGCCTTTCCGCCAGCATCTGCCCTGCTAGGGCATGTGTTTCAAAGCTCTGTAGCTCCACCAAGAAGTGCCTGGAGGCACTGCGCTCCGCCAGTAAACTTCAGCCGGAAGGCACTCAGCTCTCTTGCTCTGTGGATCGGCAAGCCTGGTTCCACCAATAAGTGCCCAGAGGCATCCTACTCCACCAGGAAGCCTCCTGCACACAGGCACTCAGCTCTCTCGCTCTGTGGGTGGGCTCCAGCACTGTCTGGCCCCGGTCTGCTGGTTCTCTGCTGCTTCCGGTTCTCTGCTGTTGCTTCTCACCATCTGTGCCATCTCCAGTGTTAACAGTTCTCCTCACTTCCTTCTGAGTCCCCTATCCATTCACAGTTTCAAAACTACTTCCATATTTTAGGTATCTGTTAGAGGAGCACCCCACTCTCTTGGTAGCAAATTCTGTCTTAGTCATCTAGTGCTGCTGTAACAGAAATACCACAAGTGGATGACCTTAAGAAACAGAAGTTTATTATCTCACAGTCTAGTAGGCTAGAAGTCCAAATTCAGGGCATCAGCTCCAGGGGAAGGCTTTCTCTGTCAGCTCTGGAGGAAGGTCTTTCTCATCAATCTTCCCCTGGACTAGGAGCTTCTCTGCACAGGAACCCTGGGTCCAAAGGATGTGCTCTGCTCCTAGCACTGCTTTCTTGGTGGAATGAGGTCTCCCATCTCTCTGCTCGATTCTCCTATATATCAAAAGAGATTGGCTCAAGACACAGTCCAATCTTGTATATTGTATCCAGCCTCATTAACATAGCTGCTGCCTATCACACCTCATTAACAACATAGAGGTAGGATTTACAACACATAGGAACATCACATCAGATGACAAAATGGTGTACAATCACACCATACTGGGAATCATGGCCTACCCAAACTGATACACATATTTTTGGGGGACACAATTCAATCCATGACAGGCCAACAGTAGTTATTTATCCTTCTGAGGTTGAGCAGGAGAAGGGAAAAGAGGAAAGGTCAGGAAAAGTCATAGATGACTAATACTCTCCTGAGATGTCATAGGCCACCCCTTGTAGGTTTCTTCAGATACACCCTTTCCCCATGGTGGTGATTCGTTGATTTAGGTGGATGCATCTATCTGCTCAGGATGGTTTTTTATGGTTTCTTCCTCACCACCTGGTGGTCTGGTAGTTTGTGCCCTGTTGGGGTCACTGCATTCCTCAAGTGTCCTTTTGTCTGAAGGGAGATAATTAATAAAGGAAGCAAAACTGGTTTTGTGGATCCTTCTTCTGCAAGTCCTGCCTAGTGGTTTCATGTCTCTTTGAAATGTGGTATCTATAGTTTTGGGACCTCAGCTAAAACCAAGACTTTAGTGCAGTTCCATTTTAAGAATATGCTCCAAAATCTAACGAGTAGATTTGAGTATCCATGGTGATTGATTAGGTATGGGGTAGAGAAATGAGTCAAGGAAGATGCTTAAGTTCTTAACTGGAACAACATAGTAGATGATGGGGCCAATCACTTAGATGCAAATTATAGAAGTACGGGTTTGGAAGGGGATATTTTAAACTCTATTTGGTATGTGTTGAGTATAAGGGGTTTGTGTGACACCCAAATGTAGGAGTTTGATAATACAGATAGGTCTGTGAGCCTGAAGTTCTGGAGAGACACCTGGGCTTTGAATAAGCTCGATACAGATTTTTCTGCAAGGAACTACAGAAGCACAATAAAGGAACGGATTTTCTTGGTGTGCACAGTCAATTAGGCTTTCTACTTGATGAGTTGGTAAAAATAATGCTGGACTTGAGATTCCCGGTTCCATTATGGCCTTTTGCCCCTTCCCCCTTCAAAAGGTTTGTAATCCTGGTTAAATTACTTCACTTCTCCAGCCAAGCCTGGTGCTGGGTAGGCCCTCAGTGAGTGCTTATGCATGCACCCACGCATACATGCATACATGAATGAATGAATGCAATGGAAGGCGACGTCACCCGGCATCTGCTGTTCCATTTGTCTTACCAATAGGGCAGTGGGTTGTGTGGTCTGTCCTTCTCTGGGGAAGCATCAGCCTTGGGCAGGGAGGTGGTGCTGCCTGGCTTTCCTTTCTTGAGGGAAGTCTTCACTTTTTAGGGAATGAAGGGCAGAGGAATAAGACGCAGTCAAGTCTGACCATTTCATTAACATTCAAAGGTACCTAGGCACTTAGGTTGGCGGTTTGAACCCACCCAATGGTGCCACAGACAAAAGGCTTGGCAATCTGCTTCTGTAATATTACAGCCGAGAAAACCCTATGGAGCTGAGCTGCCTTGCCCTTTGTGAGCCCTGCCTTGGATCAACTGCTTCTCCCTTCCAGATCAAAGTACACCCCAGTTTATGAATAATTCCTGCAAGGGCCTGAAAAACCAAAATGTCATTGCCTTCCCCCCAGCCTTCCTCATTGCCCAAAATGAGGTTTCTAAGGGTTTTATCCGCTGTTGTCAAGTTTATAGCCATAATTTGAAATGCTGGTAATATTACTGATAGCAGAGAGCTACAAATTACGAAGTTGTAAAGTTACTTTATAGTGATAACTGTCAACCTTCATAGCAGCACTGCACGGCTCCATGGAAACCAAACTGAGGGTAAAAAGAGTTGATACTGTTTCAGGATTATGGTTGTTAGTTGATGGCCAGAAATCCTGGCTTGTTCCTAAGTTACTTGAACATGTTTGTGTATATACATGCTCACTTCAGTGCAAATGGACGGGCTTGTGTTCCCACCCTCTCATTGTAAAAATGGGGGTGGGGGTGAAAGTGGAAGGACTTTATCCAAGATCAGTTCCAACCAGTTGTAGATTTGGGGTCTAACTTTTACCAGACCAAAGGACAATGAAGGGAACTGTCTGCCACATAGTAGGTGTTTAGTGAATAATTATTGAATGAATGAATGCCTGAAACACTTGGAGGCTTGGGCAAAATTAACAACAAAGGTGATAAATAGTTTCTGCCTTTAAAGTAGAACAAAGGCATCTGCAGAAGTACTGACTTGGGGAAATGAGGTTTCCTATGTAGTAAAATGGTTTAATCGTCTTAATTAACTTTATTAAGCTCAGTGTTGGTCAACAGGGCAATGTATCAACCCGTATATCCACCACACACTGCTCTCCTGCTGAATTTGATGCTGACTGTGGCTGCATTAACAGAAGCAGATGCCTGGAGCAAGGAGGCGCTGGCTTTTCTTTGCCCTGCTGCGTTATCCAGCCCTGGAGTTCTGGTTACTTCCGGCCTCCACTCTCTGCAGAACATTGACAAAATGGTTCCTAGGCCCTGAAGGACCAGGATGGGAGGAGAACACAAAGCTAGGGGAACCAACTGTCCTGGTTTTGCCAGGACTGAGGGGTTTCCTGGGACAAGGGATTTTCAGTATTAAAACCAGGACAAAAACAAAAAAGAAAAAACCTACTGCTGTCAAGTCGATTCCAACTCATGGCGACCCCATGTGATTTCCAAGGCTGTAAATCTTTATGGAAGCAGACTGCCACATCTTTCTCCCACAGAGCCGCTGATGGTTTGGAATTGCTGACCTTTTAGTTAGTAGTGGAGCACTTTAACCACTGCCCCACCGGGGCTGGAAGGTATCTTTTGTCTCAGCCACTGACTTTGCTGTATGATGTTGAGAAATCACTACCTTTCCCTGGATCCCACTTTCCCATCTGTAAAATGAAGAATCTGGGCAAATAACCTCCATCCTCTAGACCCTGGCATTCAAAGACTTTATAGAACTCAGACCTAACCCACATTTATTGAACATTTGCTATGTGCTGGACACAGCCATATCTAGGATTTTGTCAGACCCCTGGGGACATGGGCCATTTTCCCCGGGACCACCAATCCTCCCTTTCTTCCAGAAAGAACTGCAACCAGCACCTCAATCTTACTTCTCAAGCCTGCAGGCTGCATGCCCAGCTGAGACACGTGGCCTGTCTGAGATTTCTTATCTATCAATATTTTCCTCAAGATGATAAATGTCCTGCCAACAAGAGGAAGCAGCTGCCAACTCTGTCTGAGACAAGGTTCTTCAGCTGGGGCTGTGGCCATCCTTGGCTTGTTGATGAGTCTCGAGAGGCAGGAGGTGGGAGCCGTGGCTGGGAAGATGAGAGATGGAATTCAGAGGGAGGAAGGGATCAGAACCACTGCTCTCATCTATGCAGATTTTGCCATGAGTCAGTGGAGAAGGGAGTGGAGAGAGGAGATAGAGGATGCTTGGGTTTTAGTTCAAAGCAAAATATATTTACAGGGCTCTTACAGGATGCCAAGTCCTGGGTGGACCATCAGGAAGTGAAGCACTTATCAATATATAAAGTGTCCTCAGAGCCGTCATCTTGTTTGATTCTCACAACAACCTAGAGAGATGAGTATTATTATCTCTATTTTATAAACAAGGAATCTGAGGGACAGAGGAGGGAGCTGCATTTTGCCCCTGAGTTCCTATCCTAAGTCAGGACAGTCCCAGGCTCTAGAAGTGCAAAGCTCAGAGTCAGGTGAAGAAGCCTGCTCAGCTGGCACAGTTTATAAGTGGTGGAGCAATACCCTCCCAGAAGCTCGAACTTGTTTCTTCTGATATCAGATCTTTTGATTGCCCCGCCAAAGGACAGTTTTCTTTGACGAAACCAGCCATGTGGTCAAGTTCCTAATAGTTGAGATGTAACTAGATGCCATTGTTAAATAATATGGTGAAAAATAGCATGGACTTTGGAGCCAAGATGACCTTAGTACAAATCTTGGCTCTGCTATTTATCAGTTGTGTGACCTTGGACAAGTGACTTAACCTCTCTGAGCCTCAGTTTGCCCATCTATCTCAATGATGGTTATTATGCTTACCTCATAGAGTTGCTTTGATTAGATGGAAGCATAAAAAATATATACTCAGGTGCCTAATAGATTACCTGGAACATAGTAGGCACTCAAAAAAAAAAAAAAAATGATAGCTGTTATTGTTACCTTCACTAGCCAAGTATGGAACTGGGTGAAATCTAAGTAGTACATTTCTGGGCCATCAGGAAGAAATGAAATCAGTGTGGGCTAGAGGTTCCATGAAAGTTTCTTAAGAATCTTAAGAACCTCTTAGGTTCTTAAAGTCCTTAAATAGCAATCTTCTTAAAAATGTGTTTCAAGTTCTCAAATATCCCAGTACGGTCAGATTCCATTATCTGTGCTCATGTGCGTAATTCAAAACTTTTTTCCCAGAACAAAGTTATCAATGATCAGGCTTAGGGCTCAGTCTATGGTCAAGATCTGTGACTGAGGCCAGGGCTCAGATTGTGACCAAAGTTGGATATCTGATGCTCAGTTGGAGACAAAATATATAAGCCCTCCTTGATTCTGGTGTAGAGGAAATATGTCATGATAGAGTTAAGATATTTGGTTCTCATCAAGGAATTTAAGAACTGGAAAGTACAGTGATTTTTTAAAATGTGATCACAGACAACTTACACCTCATCTCCATGCCTCAGTTTCCCATTCACCCTGCTATGCCCACCTTATGTATGGTTGTGCAAATCACTAGCATAGTAGATGAAAATCATTCTGAAAACGATTCTGCCTTGTACTCAAGGAAGGGGTGATTATTGGGGAAGGGGAAGAGGAAGAAAGAGTACGGGAGAAGTTGGAGGCATGCTGCCCTTTCCAACAGAAAGAAAGCAGTAAGGGAAGACCTCCTGGGCTAGGGTAAGGCCAGGATCAGGGCCTCGAGGAGGTGCTGGGCGGCTGCTTAGGCAGCCAAGAAGGACCCAAACCAGTCCACTGTCCATCTGGTGTCCCCAGGAGCTCCATGGGAGAGGTGCTGGCTGCAGGACGGGTCACCTACCGGAACTGAGCAAGAGGTAGCCTCTTCCTCTGGCTCCTTCTGTCTGCTGCTGGCCTTGAGGGACCACCAGCTGCAGCTTTGTTGCAGTTGCCTGAGGTTGAAGTGCCCTCTCCTGGCCCCCAGGGTGCATGGCTGTCTTCGAGAGTCAAGCTTCCTTCCCTGCATGCAGATCAGGAGGCAGCCAGGTCCTTTGTCTGGGTTGGGATCAAAGCTGGGGGCCTGCGCTAACTTTGGGGGCTGGAGGAGGAAGGGGCACAACCCTCTTCACTTTTCCCAGGTTTCTCTCCTGGATGAATATCCCTCCTCTCGATTATTTCTTCCCTCTCTCTTGTTCTCCCTCTTCTATTTCTTTTTTCTCTGCCTTATTGTCTGTTTGACTCACTCTCTCACATGTACCTACACACATATCTCTGTTACCCTTTCTCTTACCTTCTCCACCTTTATCTTGTCTTTTTCTCCCCTTACCTCCCTTCTCCCCTTCCATCTTTTCTGCTTTTCCTTTCTCTCTTCCTCCTTTGTTCCCTCTCTTAAGGCAAACTGTGCGAACGTTTTGCACCCAAATCTGCCTTTGACTCCTGTATTCTCCACTTACTATCATATGATCTTGAGCAAGTTGCTTAGTACTTTGACACCTTAACTGACTGCAAGTTAAGTTAAATGAGATGATGTGTAAGTGCCTAGCAAGGTGCTGGACACACGGCAGGGGCTCAGCTGTCCTTCCCTTCCTGTTGGCCTCCAGACCCCACCTTGCTGGCCCACCCCCTTTGGTTTTTCCTCTTTCTTTTCCTCTCTCCCTTCTCCTCACATCACAATTCAGATTCAGATTCAAATCCCATTTATCAAGCGTTTCAGAAAGTAGGAACTTCCCCTTCCCCTTCCCCTTCCCCTTGAAGGAACTGTCTTTGAGAGCTCATTGTTTTCCTCCCATGCCTCCTCAAGGGGGCAGAGTGCCTTCTTGACCGAGTGGCTGGTCAGGTGCTGTGAACTGAGCTAAAGTACAACCAGAAGGTGTCAGAATGTCAAGGACAGTGTGTCCTACAGCAAAGGTGTGTGGTGAGCAAAGAATTGTTTCTTCCTGAGGCCCCACATGATATCCTGGAACATATGTCCATGACTCAGATTTTTTTTTTTTTTTTTAAATTTGCTCTCTCATTTATTTGTTATTTGTGGTAAATTACAGCAAAAGCACATGTTCCAAGAAAGCAATGCAAAGCATTTCCCAGCACTGAGCTCTTAAGGAAACATCTCACCTAGGCTTTATTTGCTTACTTAATTCTTGTGCCAACCTTATAAAAGTAATCACTATTTCTATCTTATCAGTGAGAGAATGTTGGCTCAAGATACTAACTTGCATGGGATCACATGACTTGTAAGAGGAAGAGTTAGGTTATGAACCCCAAGCCGTATAATCTTACAACACTTGCTCTTTCCCCTGAGCTCGCATCCAGACTACCTGTGAAATGTTTCCTGCCTCATCCCACTCTCTCCCCAGCCCTCCAGCCCCACTGCTCCCTGGGGAGGCAGAACACCAAGCTCTTAAAGAACAGACCCCTCTCTCCAGACATGCTGGCTTAATCGGTCTCTACTCTGTTTTGGTTTTCTTCTGAGTGACTGAGAGTTTTTCACTTGTCCTACACTCCCGCATACCTCTTCATCAGAAGGTTGAGGGAAAGTTACTGGGCTCTGCTGGAAGTCATTTTTGGATTTTTGGATTCCAGAGCAGGACAAGAAAGAACAATGACTTTACGTGTGCATGACTAATACAAAGCTTTTTAATCTTCAAAATGTCAAACTTTATGGTCAGTGGCTGTTCCACAGTGAGCAGTGGCACTGTGAATATTAAAATACCAGGATGGCAGGGCATCTAGACTGGGAATCTTTGGTAAGGGCAAATAATCTCTAAAGATGATGGCTAGTGTTACAGGCCAGCTCTGAAGTACAATTTGAAGACACAACATCATTGTAAGTGATTGACTGCTTAGGATATTCTAGGTACATGGCACCCGTTATCACTAATCTTAGCTAAAACCCTGAAAGACAGGCATTATGGTCCTCATTTTATGGGGGAGAAGACTGATGCGTAGAGCAATTAGAGGATTTGCCCAAAATCATGCAGTTAGCTCCTGCTTCTACTGATTCTCAAACCCAGGTCTGTCAACCTCCAAAGTCTGCTCTTGTACTCCATATCACACTGCCTTTTCCCTTCATGGCTTTAAAGCAATATTAACTCATCATGTCAGACTCACTAATGATCTAAGACAAATTTGGAGGGAGTAATTAAGAACCCACTTCACCTAACCTTAGGTCTGTGTCGAGAAATGAGGCCTTAGAAAGAATCCATAAGGTTCTGGTTTCCTGAAAGTCAGGGGAGCCAGGATGGAATCCAGACCCTACAAGAAACTTGCTGTGTAACTTAGGGACTTTATTTTCCCTCTCTGGGCCCCCATTTTCCCATCTATGGATGTGTTAGAGGGATTCATGCAATGAGAAATATTTACCAAGCACCAACTCTGTACTAGGCCCTGGCTGGGCATTAGGGATTAAAGATGAATAAGATATTGCTACTGCCCTCAAGTGAGTGGTTGAATTAGGGAGTCTGTAATGTCCTTTCCTGCTCAGACATTCTATGAACTCAGATTATAGCCATAAGCACAAATGATGGGCCAAGTGGCTTTAGCCCTGTTCCGTACACCTTAGGTCTGTTGTAACCTAGATACAGGGCTTTGAATGATATATATCAGTGGGCCCAGGGTCAGAGCACACACAGAGATCAAAGGGTCCAGGCAAAATGGATCAGAGGCAGTTGAGCAAAGAGAAACCAAAAGGACCTAGACATTGGCCATTCATTTGTTCAATTATTCACTCACTTGTTTAATAAGAACTTTCTGAGCCCTCCTTCAGTGCTAGACCCATACTAGGTAGCTGGGGAGACAGAAATGGATCAGATGAAGCCCCTGCATTCCAAGAGTACAGTTTGATGGAGAAGTTGGCATACAAACAATTACTATTAATAAGGCAATTGTTGCAAGGTACAGTGGGCGCATGAAGGAGAAGGTATATAACTCTGCCTGCAGGAGGCAGGGGTGGCTTCACAAAGGAGGAGCCCTTGAACTGAAACTTGAAGAATGAGATGGATATGCAGCTAAAAAGGCTTTTCTAAGCAAGGCAGCCACATGTGCAAAGGCCCAGAGACAGGACACAACATGCTGTGTTCAGGAGCTGGAAACAGCTGTGGGCGAGTATTCTTCCCTGTCCCACTAATGTTGGACTTAACCAGGTGACGTGCTTTGGCCAATAGGATGCTAACAGAGCTGACTCAAGTGGATGTCTTCAGTGTGCCTGTGCAGTTTGGTTTGGCATTGGCTACTCCCATGATCCACCAGGAGATAAGTATGTTGTAGAGGGTCACTATTGCTTCAGCCAGCACAAAGACAAACACTAGGGAAGGCAGACCTGAATCCAGCCTGCAGCCACACCAACATGAAGCACTGCCTTATGGACAAGTCCATCCTAAAACCCCGAAACCCATTGCCATCTAGTCCGACTCATAGTGACCCAATAGGACAGAGTAGAACTGCCCCATAGGGTTTCCAAGGAGCACCTGGTGGATTCGAATTGCCAACCTTTTGGTTAGCAGCTGTTTCTCTTAACCACTATGCCACCAGAGTTTCCATCCTAGATTGGCTAAACCATCAACCCTTTTGGGGATGCTGACCTGTCAGTGAGGTGGGGAAAAAAAAGTGTTTTTTTTTTTTTTTTTTAAAGTGTCAGGAGAGGGAGTGAGAAGAGACGGGGCTGGACAGAGGAGTGGGGTCCATGTTTTGTATGTCCTAATGAGGAGTGTAGGTGCTAGTCATGTTGACTGAGAAATGACATGATCAGATTTATAGGATCCTCAATCCATACAGAGACAGCAACCACAAAACTCACCAGGAGCCTGAGGGGCCAAATAGGACTTTGCAGCTGAGTTTTCTATCAAGTCCACCTGTAGGGACCTCAGCTTCTTCCATGCTCTCAGTTGAGGGAGGAAAGCTTACCACAGAGATTCCCAGCCGAGTGCCTGAATGGGTTACTGCTGTACCAAGGTACTGATCCCTCAGTCCTCTCACACCTGATAACCTCCAACAGAAAGCAGTCCCTTACTTTTTCCTCCACTGTGCAAGCAAATACCATTTTCTCTGTGAGTCACGGCATGGGCAAAGAGTCGGGAAGCACTGGCTTAACGCTCTTGGAGCTCTGAGGGGTCCCGCCCCTTCCTGCCCTCCTGAAGATGTGCGGCCTGCTCTGACCTGTTACCCTCCTCTCAAAGTCCATGTCCTTCAGGTCCCAGTCTTGTATTCCTCCTCCCAGATGCTGGGCAGAGAGCAGAGAATTAGTGTTGCACCTTTGCATCTGTAATATACTGTCTGAGGACTTTTTATTACCCTGTCGAGACAAAGAGCAATGGGATGAATTAGACAGCAACACCTTGTCTGAATCCTTCCCAGCAGTCTGCTCTAGCTTTGAGAACTGCCCCCAGATTCAGTGTGCCCTGGAGCTCTCTACTGGGCCCCCCACCCTCGTATCCTTTATCCCCTAGCAGGCCCATCAGTGCTGGGCATCACATGCGGTTAGATTCTAATAGACAGGGCAGAGCCAGGAGTGTCATGTGGGCCCAGAGCAGTCTCAGGAGTGTCAAAGAAGTCTGGAGCAGTTGAGGACAATTCCCTGGAGGAAATAGGCCCAGATAATAAAATTTAGCCAGGTGAAGTAGCTCACAATTTACAGGGGCTTTCACATAAACAGACAGGGTCACAACGAAATATCACAACAACCCTGTGAGGGAAGAACAATGTTTCCTATTTTACAGATAAGAGAAGAAAGGCTCAGCGAGGTAAAAATAACTTGACAGAGGCGCACAGCCAGTAAGTGGTAGAGCTTAAATTTGACCCCAGGTCTTCTGGCTTCAAATTTTCAACTTGACTGTATTAGAGCACCCAAACGGACCTATCCTGGACTTAAAAAAGAAGAAAGATTTCAATATGTGCTGTTTAATCTAGTTTAACAAATATTTATTAAGGTCCTTCATTGTGTCCAGCTCTATTAATATTGAGATTAAAAAAAAAAGCATCTGACTTCACAGTTTAATGAAGGAACTTACAGTGTAGTGGGGAAGCAGGGAACGCACTATAGAGAGTGGATCATTGTGAATAAAGGCTCAGTGGTAGAACTCAGCACGTTAAGATATTGGCCTGTTTGGAGTGTGGAGTTCATACAAAGGAGGGTTGGCAACTGAAGGTGGAAAAGTCCTTTGGGGCCAGATCATAGGCAGCGTTGAATGACATAGTACTAATGTTGGATTTTAGCTTACAGGCACTGGGGAATCAGAGAAGGTTCTCCAGCAAGGGAATGGCATGAGGAAATTACTATGTTAACAGAAGGAGTGGATGGTGTATATAGGAAGAATTAAGAGTAGGGAGCCAGGTCAGCTTTACCTTTGGTATGATTTAGAGAGTATTGTGAAGTCCATACTCCATTCTCCAATCAAGAAACTCAAAAACAAGAACCAAGAACTTCTCCCACCTGAAATACCACCACAGAAGGTTTAGCAGAAGCCCTGGTGGAGCAGTGCTTGGCAGCTAACTGAAAGGTTGGCAGTTCAAACCCAACACCCACTCCAGAGAGAGATATGACAGTCTGCTTCCATGAAGATTTACAGCCTTGAAAACCTTATGGGGCAGTTCTGCTCTGTCTTATAGGGTCACTGTGAGTTGAATTGACTCGATGGCAACTTTTGTTTGTTTGTTTTTGTTTTGTTTTGTCTTTTTCTTTTATTTTTTTTTCTTACGTGAGAGGCCTTTCCTCCTGAAGGTCTCACAGTGAATGTTCTTAGGCACTGACTTCTCGGTGAATTTGCAGAATCAAGGAAGGACACTTGGTTATGTGCCAGGCACTGCCCTAGGTATTTTACCTAATTTAATCTCAGAACAACCATGTGAAGAACAAGACAAGAATTATTGTTCTCCCTTGACTGATAAGAACACTGAAGGTCAGAGAGATGTCACTTTCCCAAGGCCACACAGCTGGTAGATGATTTCCGACCAGCCTGTCTTATTCCATAGCCTGCACTCCTAACCAATAAACTGCAGTAGAAGGTGGGTCTTGGAGGGACCCTGGATGCCTGAGTGTCATCAAGAGAAAAGAGGTGCAAATGGAGCAAAAAAAAAAAAAGAGTTGAGAAACCAAAGACTATTTTTTTAAGACAGTAATGCCTTACCAAGGTCTGACTTATGGGTAGATACTGGAAGCAGGGAAACCCAGTCATGTGTGGAAAGACATAGAATGTCAGTTGGGGGAGACCTGGGAAGAGATGGTGATCACTTGCCAGAGCGTACCTCCAACTAGAAGCCCAGCTCGGCTCCCTGTCCAGACTGTGTGTATGTTGGAGGTGGTGAGATTTGTCATTTCTTACTGTTACCAGGGTGCTTTCCTGGACTCTGGTCACTACAGCCATCCAGTCCTTCCAGAGTTAACCCTCCAGTGCTACAGTGGCGTGAGCTCGGAGGAGAGGGCAGCCATTTCCTGGTTTGCTCCCACCTGTAAGCATTGCATTACCTGGTGGGAGGCATCATCTGCTGTAATTAGGCTTCATTGAAATGCTGATTAATAACATCTTGCCTGGGCCAGGTGTGTGATGGGATTGGCCTAGTCACTGTAAATGTTAGTGTTCTCTGCAGCTATTTACACATGGTTAACAACCCTGCAGGGCCAAGGGAGAGGAGACAGCAGCAGAGGCTCTGAAAATGCCCCTGAACAGGGAACCAGATGCAAAGTGATGGCAAGAGATAAAACTGGGTCCTGAGCACAGAGGACTTGCTTCTAAACAGGAAAATGTTTGCTGGCTGGTGAGTTGGTTGGTTTGTTTAATTTTGAGTTTAAGGGCCTTTGAGCATGGCATTTACTGCCCAGTTTGTTACTGCTCCACCTATTGTTTCCATCCCTGTCATTGTACACATTTGCATTATAAGCCTGTCCTCTGAAGACATTTGAGTCTGTGACCCTTGTGTACATGTTTATAAGAGATGAGGCAGTAAAAAGAAAAAGCTTATATGCAAGAGAAGCATATGAACAAAGGCACAGAGCATGAGCAGGGACCGGTGAGGTATTGTAGGCGCTAGACAGTATGAACAAGAGCCCAGAAACACAGACAGTATGGAGTGTCCTGGGGCCCTGCGTTTGGAGTATGAGTATAGTGTGGAGAGCAGTGACAGACAGATCTGGAGAAGGCTTCAGAGAAGGCGGAAGGAGCGAGAGCATGGAGGTGGGTCTTGAATACCATGAATAATAGGTTTGGACTTGATCCAGAGACAATGTAGAACTATTGAAGGAGTTTAAGTCAGGGAGAGACATAGTCAGATCTGCATCTTAGAAATATCACTGTGTGAACAGTGAGAAGAATGGATTGGACAGCAGCAAGGAGAGATCGGAGGTTGTTGAAGTAATCTAGGTAAGTGGCCATGAGGTCTGAACGAGGCCAGAGGCAGTGGATGGAGAGGAAGAAAGACATGTAAGTCATTTCTGAGATGGATTCAGCAGGAGATCATTGGTCTTTCCTTGAGGGGGACAAGACCCATTAGTTGATCATAATCCTGGCTGTTAAGCCCATTGTGTTTACAGGAGAAAGTCCACAAATAGGGGAGTATGGGCTGTATGCTGATCCTTCTAAAGAGAAATCAAGGCTCATGGGAAAGCCAAACTTTCAGTGTAAGGAGGGGAGAGAAAAATCTCTGGTTTTGGTCTCCTGGTCTCTCCCTGTCTTGGCTCTCCCTTTGCCATGTTTTTTGTTTAAATAACAAGTTTGTTTGGATGGTTTCTGAATCACTTCTTTCTGTTTTCTCTCTCTGGGCCTTCTGAGTTAGTGCAGAAGGGTAGGTGCAAGGAAGTTGTCTTCTGAGGGGAGCTTCTCATTTAGAAGCCCAAACAGGAACTGAGGGGTCCAGAGAAAAGTAGGTCTGGAACAAGTGGTTGAAACTTTGGCCTTATTCTAAAGAGGCCAGGGGACATTCTGGGCTCACCTGTGGTGCAGTCAGGCTTGGGAAGTCCAAATGGAGACATGGAACCAAGATTTAGCTAGTACAAAAGAGTGTTCGCTTGTTCTCGGTGCAGATCTCTCTCAGGTACTTGCAGTGAGAGAAGCTTCAGGATCTTGGCTGTTGTCTCTTTGGAAGTAAAACTGATGGACAAAGTAACTGGTCAAACGGGGTTGTAGAATATATTTATTTGGACTCTTTACTGTGACAGAACACTATCTCAAATTAGCTTATGCAAAAAGTCAGTGTGGTGACTCAAGGAATCCAAGGAAAAGTCAGACAATCAGAGCCTTAGGGGCAACTGCAACTAGGATATAAACACTCCCAGGACTCTTTCTCTTCATGTCACTTCTTGACTTCCCTCTGTCCTTGCAGATAGACTTTCTCCACTGGGTGGAAAACAGGGCTGCTGACAACTTCTGGCTTTTACATTTTGTGGCTTCAGCCACCGGAGAGAGAAATAGAGGAGAGGGGAGGGCAGGGGAGGAGAGGTGAACACTTGATGCTGTCTCTGGTCCTAAGTCCAAAAATCTGAAGGAAGAGCTCATTGCTCATTATATCATCAGGGATCCATCCCTGGATTTGGGGTGAGAAGGGTCTTGTGGAATCTAGGAGTTCCCACAATAGCCATGTGGAAGAAAGGGCTAGATTCCTACAAGAGAGGTAAAACCATAGATGGAATAGAAGCCTAGTTCTGGTGGAATGGTGAGTGTGAGAGAGAGAGAGACAGAAAAGATGACTCACAAAGGGATAGACAATCAGATAGACAGAGAAAAAGAGATAAATTTCTTAAAATATACAGAAAAGATATGACAAAACTTTCCTCCCACCAGTAGCTTTAGCAAAGTCTAGCTATTCTTATGGGCCCTTGCATTTCTTGTTGAAATCTGAGTTCATTAGATAATATCCAGGACAAACACAATTATTTTCAGAGATATTTCTGCCTCCTCCTTAACTGAATTTAGGTCATGAGAAGGTATATAACTGAACTGACTCTATTTTATAGGTTTCCTAAAATCTTATATTGCACTTCAGTCCCTCGACTCCCCTTTAGCTCTTATGATCTCTGAGGTGGTAGGTCCCATCTTTCTGCCACTCTCTTTTTGCGAACCATTTTCTTGATGATTAAAATTATGTTTAATTCTTAGTTCTAGCCGCCAAGCTTTGCCAAATTTTAATTTGGACTCTCACAGCTAAGACTAATTTTAAAGATAACACAAGTAAAGCTTCGCAATGATCACCTACTTTCCCAAAGCTACTGGTGGTAAGAAGTTTTGTAGTATCTTTTCTGTGTGTTTTAAGAAATTTATTTCTTTTTTTCTGTACCTATCTGGTTGTCTATTAGTCACCTTTTCTGTCTGTCTCTCACTCTGTGTCTGTCTGCCTCTGTCTCTGAAAATTACTGTTTTTGTATGCTCTTTCTCTCTGTATCTCTTCTTCTCCATGTTTCTCTTTTTCTCTCTCTGACTCCTTCACTCCATCTTAGTTTTGTCTGTCTCTGTGTGCCTCTGTTTCTTTCTCTCTGCTCCAACTCACTCTTCCCACCTCCCTACCCTCTTCCTTCTGTCTCTTTCTGTCTATCCCTGGTTGTGATCAGACAAATGACTTAGGGATGAGGCCAGTCTCTGCCTGGTGGCTAATTGATGGCTGCTATAGAATTGTCTAAGTGAGGAACTCTTGTCATTAGCAAGAGATGGGTTGCCTTGGCGTACAACTAGAAAACCTTTGAAATTCTGCGTCTAAATTGCCATTCTTTTGACTGCTGCTAGTGATGCTAATTAGCTATGTTAATTGGATGTTTTGATATTTGAAGAGCAAAGCAATCCACCTCTTTCCTCCAGAAAGCCAAAATTATTAATGAACTTGGCAGCAGCCATGGCTCTCTTTTCACAGTGGGCACAGCCAGAAATTTGAGGGCAGGGGAAGGGGTTGTTCTGAGCAAGTGTCTTGTCTACTCTTGGGGAGAAGGAAAGGCCGGGAAACTCACTGTGGAGCTTCCCTAGTGGTGAAGTCACACAGTAAGACAGGAGAGCCTTAGACCTGGAGACCAGAGACCAACCTAAGGGATTTGGCCCTACTCTTCCACTACCCGCTGTGACCATGGACAGCCACGTTTAAGGATACTTTGTATCCCCAATGTCTAGCACAGTGCCTGGCACATGGTTAGCATTTAACACATATCATTGACTGAATAACTGACAAGATAGTTGATTTTGTGTTTAGACTTGGATTCAAATCCCAGCTTGGCTACTTTCTAGCTGACTGATTTGACCAAAAGTTACTTCACCTCTCTTGAGTTCTGATAAATATAATCTTCCCCAGCTTGTATTTCCATTGATGCTTTATCATTTCATTGTGAATGGTATCTGGTACCCTGCCTACCTAGCCTGCGTTTTGGTCTGGCTCAGATTATCAAACAAAGTGATTAAAGCTAAGGAAGAGACAGATACAGAATTCTGTGGGAACACAGATGACAAAGCAACTAATTCAGGCTTTGGGAGCCTGGGAAGACTTCCTAAATGGGCTGTTTGTTTGTTTATTGTTGTAGTTTAAGTGAAAATTTACATTTCAAGTTAGTCTCTTACACAAAAATTTAGACACACATTGTTATGTGACCCTAATCACTCTCCCTATACTGTGACAGCACCCTCCTCCTTTCCACCCGTGATTTCCTATGTCCATTCAACCAGCTCCTAACCATCTCTGCCTTCTCATCTCACCTCTGGACAGAAGCTGCCCATTTAGTCTCATGTATCTACTTGAGTTAAGAAGCACAGTCTTCACGAATATCATTTATGTTCCACAGTCCAGTCCAATCTTTGTCTGAAGAGTTGGCCTTGGAAATTGTTTTAGTTCTGGGCTGATAGAGGATCCAGGTCCCATGCTTTTCGGGGTTCTTCCAGTCCCAGTCAGACCATTAATTCTGGTCTTTTTACTAGAATTTGAGTTCTGCACCCCACCTTTCTCCTGCTCCATCAGGGACTGTCTGTTGTATTCCCTGTCAGGGTGGTCATTGGTGGTAGCTGGGCACCTTCTATCTCTTCTGGTCTCAGGCTGATGAAGTCTCTGGTTTATGTGGTCCTTTCTGTGTCTTGGGCTAATACTTTCCTTGGGTCTTTGGTGTTCTTCATTCTCCTTTACTCCAGGTGGTCGGGACCAATTGATAAATCTTAGATGGCCGCTTGCTAGCTTTTAAGACCCCAGACACCACTCGCCAAAGTAGGATGCAGAACATTTTCTTAATGAACTTCATTATACCAATTGACCTAGATGTCCCCTGAAAGCATGGTCCCCAGACCTCTACCACTGCTACTCTGTCCCTCAAAGTGTTTGATTGTATTCAGGAAACTTCTTAGCTTTGGTTTAGTCCAGTTGTGCTGACTTCCCCTGTAGTGTGTGCTGTCGTTCCCTTCAGCTAAGATAATTCTTGTCTACTATCTAGTTAGTGAATAACCCTCACCCTCCCTCTCCATCCTCATAACCATCAAAGAATGTTTTCTTCTGCGTTTAAACCTTTTCTTGAGTTCTTATAATAGTGGTCTTATACAATATTTGTCCTGTGACTGATTAAATTCACTCAGCATGATGCCCTCCAGATTCCTCCATGTTATAAGATGTTTCACAACTTCATCGTTGTTCTTTATCGTTGCATAGTATTCCACTGTGTGGATATACCGTAAATGGTTTATCCATTCATCCATTGATGAGCACCTAGGTTGTTTCCATCTTTTTGCTATTGTGAACAGAGCTGCAATGAACATGGGTGTGCATATATCTATTCATGTGACGGCTCTTATTTCTCTAGGATATGTTCCAAGGAACGGGATTGCTGGATCATATGATACTTCTATTTCTAGCTTTTTAAGGAAGTGCCAAGTTGATTTCCAAAGTGGTTGTTCCATTTTACATTCCCACCAACAGTGTATAAGTGTTCCAGTCTCTCCACAACCTCTCTAGCATTTATTATTTTGAGTTTTTTGGATTAATGCTAGCCTTGTTGAGGTAAGATGATATCTCATTGTAGTTTTAATCTGCATTTCTCTAATGCCTGATGATTGTGAGCATTTGTTCATGTGTCTGTTAGCTGCCTGAATATCTTCTTTGGTGAAGTGCCTGTTCATATCCTTTGCCCATTTTTAAATTGGGTTATTTGTCTTTTTGTTGTTGAGGTTTTGCAGTATCTTATAGATTTTAGAGATTAGATGCTGATTGGATTTGTCATAGCCAAATTTTTTTTTCCCAGTCTGTAGGTTGTTTTTTTACTCTCTTGGTGAAGTCTTTTGATGAGCATAAGTGTTTGATTTTTAGGAGCTCCCAGTTATCTAGTCTCTCTTCTGGTGCTTGTGCATTATTACTTATGGCTTGTGTTCTGCTTATGCCGTGTATTAGGGCTTCTAGCATTGTCCCTATTTTTTCTTTCATGATCTTTATCGTTTTTGATTTTATACTAAATGGGCACATTTTGACATGGATTTACAGGGGTGATTAAGCATTCACCAAGAAGAGAAATAAAAGTGGGAGGAAAGAGAAGGCATTCCCAAAGGCCTTCAGAGCCTGGAGGCATAGAAAAACATCTCACTACTCTGAAGTTAAGAGGCCTAAGTGGTCTTCAAGGGTCCTGTTAGCTCTGTATGGCCGGGTTCTATGAGACTGCTGTTTCTGATATCTTAGAGCATTTTTTTTTTCAGAGCTCAAACTGTAACCAAGAGCAGGAACAGAAATCTAGGAAGGGGAAGGTTGGGTATGATGGAGAAGACTTGATATCTCATTCACCATTAGAAGAAAGTTTAAGTACAGGTAACTTTCTTCAGGAAGCTAAGCCCACAGCCTGTACTCTGGTTAATTGGCTCGTTGGACTTTTTCATATACCATGAGGGGAGGCACAGCTATGACAGATTATTCATGAATTCCAAAGTCCCAGTACAAAGATAAATGTGTATCTTGTTGGGGTTGGTAGAATCAATTTAATCCAGTCACCCCTTTAATAGAAGGAAGGAAGGGAGGGAGGGAGAGAGGGAGGGAGGAAAAAACTTTGTTAAAACCATAATATTTAGAACTGTTGCCACCTTTCAAGTGTGATGCTCCTTCTTCTGTGCATACCTCTTGAATTAATTTCCTAGGGCTGCCATAGCAAAGTACCACAAAGTGGATGGCTTTAAACAACAGAAATTTATTGTCTCACAGTTATGAAGGCTAGTAATCTGAACTCAGGGTGTCAGCAGGGCCCTGTTTTCTCTGAAGGCTCTAGAGGAAGATCCTTTCTTGTCCCTCTTAGCTTTTGGTAGGTAGCCCCAGGCATTCTTTGGCTTGCAGCTGTAGCATAATTCTGTGGTCACAATCCACCTTCCTTCTGTCTCTGTCTCTGTGTCTCTTTTTTCTCTTTTATAGAACATCACTGACATTGGTTTGGAGCCCACCCTACTCCAGCATGACCTCATGATAACTGATAAAATCTTCAAAGGCCAGATTTCCAAACAAGGTTACATTCACAGGTCACATTCAAAATTTAATTCAACATAAATTTGGGGTGGGGGGGCACAATTCAATCCATAATACCTCTATTTTGGCACTTACTGCTTTGTACTGAAGGATGATCAGAAATTTAGCAGGTAGAGAAATTTGGAAGGACATCACATGAACAAAGACATGAATTATAATGGTGCAGAATGACCTGCACTATAGTATGGTCAGAGCACAAGGTCAGCATGGAGGAGAAGCTAGACAGGTAGGCAGGGGCCAGATCATGAAAAGACTTGATGTCAGGTAAATGAGCTTGGAATTTATTATGAAGACAATGAGGAAACTTCTTCAAGTTTAAAAACAAAAAACAACACAATATGGAGATGTTAAAGCATCTCTCTTTGATGGCCCTTCTCATAAATGTCTACTAGACTACGAGCCATTCAAAGGAGCTAATCATATCTGACTTATCTCTGTATCTCCATGACTAGGCACATTGCTGGAAATACCGTGGGTTTTCATAATTGTTGGTTGAAAAAATTGAGGTGGCTAAACTGATACCCAGAGAGAGTATATGACTTACCCAACAAAACTGTGAAAACTGGTGGCAGAGCTGGGCCTAATCCCAGGCCACAGCTGTCATATAGTCATTTTTACAGGTATATTTCTAAAGCCATATATATCCCTGGGTACCAAGACCTAGCTAATTAGGCTTCTTGGGTTTTAGTGTATACAGTATGACATAATCTAGGGGCAGAGCTAATAACCCTAGCCTCTTTACTCTAATCCCAAATCCTCTCCCTCAAAAAACTCAGGGGTATCTAGTGTCCAGCCCCAAGAAACTCATTGTCTTTGTGTAACAACACAAGACCCACGAGTGTCCCAGCCAAGTTGTCCTCTCCTGGGCAACCCATTGACATTATCAAATATGTAAGGATCACTTACCATGGCCCAAGGCCTTGTTATAGAAAGATGAGTCAGACACAGTTACTATGCTCAAAGACTAGTCTGAACCATGAGTCCTCAGGGTCTGATTCCTGTCAGTATCTATAGAGTCCAGCATATACTTGCTCAAGGAGAGTTGGTTGAATGATTGAATGAAGGAATTTGAGGTGATAGGGAACATAAGATACTCACATAAATATTGTAACACAAGGTAACATGCATGCATGCGTGTCAAGGTTGATTGGGGGAGGGAAGTGGTATATGAGTGAGGGGAGGGTCTAGGGGAGACTTATCAAGTTGGTTAGGCTGAATCAAGAAGCTTCAAAGATCTAAAATGTCAGATCACATTAGGCTTTTATTCTCTACAAGTCACAAAAGGTGTTTGATGTGGAACAAAAGAGAATGGGCTGTGAAATGCTTGTTGAGCTCCTGCTATATACCAGTGAAAAGAGTTTCTTATACAATATTCTTTATTAATCTTCTGAACCACTTTGAAGTAGGTATGTGTATTCCCATCTTACAAATGAGAAAGCTAAGTTTATGCAACTAGTTAGTGGTAGAATCTCTGTGACTCCAAAGTCCTTGATTTTTCCACTACACTATGCTGACAAGACAGCATGCTTATCCTACGCCCTCTTCTTGAGCCCTGGTTGATTGTGTATGTGTGTGAGCGTATGTGTGTGTGTGTGTGTGTGTGTGCACATACATACGGCTGCTTATGTTTGCCTGCATGCAGGTACCAACTGTGGGCTAACAGAAATACCGATTACTTCCTTCCAATTAATGCTCTGTTCATTCTTGCTGTCTCCTTGTGATTAGAATTAATTGCTGTTGATTACACTGTGTGGAAGAGAAAGGACGGTCATCAGCAATTCTGCTTGGGGGATAAAAACATTGTAATGCAAAACAAAACTGGTTCCCAAGGACTTGAATTAAGAAATTCTCTCTGTTGGAGAAAGATTAGGCATTCTGTGACCAAAATCAATATTCTGTACCCCTATCCAGGCAGAAGGACAACCTGCTCCTGTTCTGGTCAGCAGTAAAGATAAAAAGAATAGAGCCAATATATCTATTTAGAAAGTTGGTTGTATGTAAAAACTGTCTATGTGATTTTTGCGACTCTCTTCCTCATCTGACAAATCGAGAGGTTTGATGAGATAAACTTCAAGGACTTATATTAGTCAAAATTCCTTCAGTTGCAAGTGACAGAAAACCCAACTCAAACTGACTTAGGTATAAAGGAATTAATTAGCTCACAAAACCTTAAAGTCCAAAGGTACAATGGTTTTAGGCAGAGACAGTCTAGGGACTCAAACAGTGACATCAGCATGTGGTCTCAAGCTCACCATCCATCAATCATCACTCAGCTCAATTTCCTGAGTATTGGCTCCATTCTCTGACAAACTTTTCTCTCATGAAAGCAAGATGGCTGAAAGCAAGAGGAGATATCCTCTCCTCTCAGCATTAAGGGTGATTCTCTCTTCTTACAAGTCCCAGAACTAAGTCTCATTGGGCCCTATGCCATACTAATCACTATGGCAAGAGGAATTCAGTTCTGACTGACCTTGTCAGGGTTGACTGTATTCCCATCTAAGGCCTTGAGTAGAGTCAGCATCTCCTGAGCCACAGGGACTGAGACTGGGGGTTCAATATAGAAAACTGGGGTACCGTGAAAAGAGGAGAAGGTTATAAGCAAGAAAACAAAACAGGTGTTTAATATTGGTTCTCTCTTGCTCTGATATCTTATGATTCTCCGAACCACTGGTGCACTCTCAAGGTCAGTTTACGAGATGTGAACATCAGTAAAGTTCAGGGAGTATTTGAGGTTAGGACGGGTGGGTTAAAGGCAAAACAGGAGAATGAAGTATCTATTTTTGAGTACCTACTTTATGTGACTCCATAAAACCAAAAACATACTGCCATCAGGTCAATTCTGACTCATAGTGACCTGTAAGACAGAATGGAACTGTCCCATGGGGTTTCCAAAGTCATACATCTTTACAGAAGCAGACTGCCACATCTTTCTCCCATGGAGTAGCTGGTAGGTTCCAACTGCCAACCTTTTGGTCAGCAGCCAAGCACTTAACCACTGTGCCACCAGGCCTCCAGTTGAGGCTCCATACTGGGTCATTAAATCTTCACAATACTCCGGTTAGTAGCTATTGCTATTCCCATTTTACCTGAGATTTAAGGGGGTTAACCATTTTTCTGAGGTTTATTTATTTACTTACTTATTCTTTCCACAAACATTCTTTGGGGGTATTATACTAGGCTGTGGGGAAACAAGGATGAGGAAGATGGAGGCTCTGCTGTCTAGGAACTCACAGTTGAATGGGAAAGACAGATGTGTAAACAAGCAGTAGGATTTTGGGTGCTATGAGTGCAGTCCCAGATCTGGTGGGAACCAGCTCAGGACTAGCACCAAGCTGTGTCTGCTGACCCCTGGTCTATCTCCTTTTTGCCCCTCTAGGTACAGAACAGGGAGCCCTGGTGGTACAGTGATTAACTGCTCAGCTGCTAACCAAAAGGTCAGTGGTTCAAACCTACTAGCCACTCTGCAGGAGAAAGATGTGGCTGTCTGCTTCCGTAAAGATTACAGCCTTGGAATCCCTATGGGGCAGTTATACTCTGTCCTATAGAGTCTGTATGAGTTGGAGTCGACTAGACGGCAATGGGTTTAGGTACAGGACCAGGTGCCCCTACTGGGCCTAGTTGGGGCATTGTCCCTAGAGCCTATGGTTCAAGAAGGAGCCTGCATCCCTAGAGTCCCAGTCTTACTCAGTTGGCTTCGCCCTTTACCTACAACTAACTAGCTGTCAAAGGGACATCACCACTTTACCCCACGATTCACCTCTATAGCACGAGAGGGTCATCATTTCCTCCACAAAACCTTTTCTGCATCCAAGAGACAGACTCAGCCTTACTTGGGGCTCCATGGAAGTGTCTCCCAGATGGTGCTTCAGAGCCTCCTTGTCTTCTTCATCAGAGAGTCCTTCATTCAGAGTCCCTAGCTTTGATGGACTTTTCCTCATTTTGTAGTAGCAAGAGAGGAAGAACAAAGCCACTTTAGCTTCTGGACCTTGTGGTGTTTGCTTCCGGCCTTCCTCCCGCCCAATCCTGGGTCTCATAGCATTTCTCTTTTCACAATTGTATTCTCCATTAACCACTAGGAATTGACCTTCATTTGTCTTTTCAGTGAAGTCCTGAGATAACCTTGGCCTAAGGAGAAGGAGGAACCAAATTGCCCTCCAAATTCCCACCATTAGCAGCATTCATTATTTCACTCAGCAAATACTTAATTGAACACTGAATGTGCCATGCACTCTGCTAGGCAGAGGGAAGATAATGGTGGACAAAACAGACATTGTCTTTGCAACTATAGAACTTGGTAGTCTATAGAAGAGACACACAAAGTTATCACTGTGAGAGGACTATGAAGGAGTGCATGAGATTCCAGGAGGGTTTGTAAATGGTGGGCACTGAGTTGACCAGGAAGTCAGGGAAGGCTTCCTTGAGACAATGGTGGTTGAGTGGAGGTCTGAAGAATGAGCAGGAATTAACTAGAGGCAATGAGGCAGGAGGTAGGAGACCCTTTCAGGCAGAGACCGTACCACAGAAGGGCACATCACAGTGGCACATAACTGGCTTAAGAAATCCTGTTGCTCAAAGAATAAATGAGTACATGGGATATAATATGACTTATTGTTACTAAAATAACTAAAATAGAACAGGACTGAGTGAGATGTGGAACAGGCGTGTTTTATATCCTGACAGAGAGTAGATCCTAGTTAGCAGAGGGAAGGAGAGAGGCAATTAGACAGACAGACAGCTGGCCAGTCAGAGTAGGGAAGAGTGAAAATGGAAAAGCAAGGAAAAGTTCCAGAGAAAATGTATTCATACCCATTTCATTCAAGTCCCCCAGATTGTAACCTTATTCTACATTTGTTTACCTATCTTCCCTTACTATAACATGAGCTCCATGAGAGTAGAGACCTGATTATTTTGTGCACTGTTATATCCCAGCGTGTAGAAAAGTACCTGGTACATATTAGATTCTCAATTATTTGTTGAATAAATTGTTTAATGAAGACTCATCTCAAAAAAAAGAAAGAAAGGAATGAAAAGACAACCATACCAATTCAGCTCAAGAGTCATCTCCTCTGAGAAGCCTTCCAGGGTTCCTCCAGGTTTAAATTCCCTTTTCTGTTCCCCCACTTCCTTACTTCCCTTATTTACTTCCATCTGCCGTAATAGTCATTGCTCTACATTGCGATTTTTATTTATCTGTCTTCTTCAAGGGATGCTTAAGGCATAAACCCTGATTTCTCATCTCTGAATCCACAACAATTGGCACTATGCCTTACACAGCACAAATATTTAATAAGTGAATGAGTTCATTTTAAGAAAGTTAAAATAATAAGGGATTATAGCATAATAAAAGAGCCACTTCCTTATTCCTTGGTAAAGTAGAGAGTCAGCGAACAAGAGGAAGACCCTCAACAAGATGGATTGACACAGTGGCTACAACAATGGGCTCAAGCATAGCAACCATTGTGAGAATGTGGCAGGACCAGGCAGTGTTTCATTCTTTTGTGAACAGGGTCACTGTGAGTCAGAATGGACTCGATGGCACCTAACAACAATAATAGAAAAAGATTCACAGGCCTTGGAGTTGGACCGAGTGGAGTTTAAGTCCTAACTTTTCCACTTGCTAGCTGAGTGATTTTAGACAAGTAACTCAATATCTCTGAACTTCAGTTTTCTCACCTGTAACACGGGCATAATAGAATCTACCTCATAGGTTGTTGTGAGTAATAAATAAATCTAGTAGAGTGCTTGGAAAATAGTATAAGTGGTCATAAATGTTCATTCCATCCCTAAGTTTTAAGTTCAAAACAACAGTTAAAAAAATAGCACAAGGGCAAGAAAGAGCATAAAATCAGGGCAGGAGGACCCTAAAAATTGGAATTTAATGCCAATATCATATCCTTCCTAGGAATAGGATCATTTTTGTTTTGCTTGAGATGGAACAAGGATGTCCCAAAAAGATGGCTCAAATACTGGGAGGTGGCCAACGATGAGGTATTATAATGGAGTTTTACTATAGTAATGGCCATCCCTTGGTGTAACTGTGTTTGTTGTTGTTAGGTGCCGTTGAGTCGGTTCTGACTCATAGCGACCTTATGTACAACAGAAACAGAAGCACTGCCCAGTCCTGCACCATCGTCGCAATTGTTGCTATGTTTGAGCCCATTGTTGCAGCCACTTTGTCAATCCATCTCGTTGAGGGTCTTCCTCTTTTTTGCTCACCCTCTACTTTACCAGGCATGATGTCCTTCTACAGGGCCTGTTCCCTCCTAATACAACATGTCCAAAGTACGTGAGACAAAGTCTCTCCCTCCTCGCCTCTAAGGAGCATTCTGACTGTACTTCCTCCAAGACAGATTTGTTTGTTCTTTTGGCAGTCCATGGCATATTCAGTAGTCTTCGCCAGCATCATAATTCAAAGGCATCAATTCTTCTCTGGTCTTCCTTATGCATTGTTCAACTTTTGCATGCATATGAGGCAATTGAAAATACATCGCTTGGGTCAGGCGCACCTTAGTCCTCAAAGTGACATCTTCACATTTTAACACTTGAAAGAGGTCTTTTGCGGCAGATTTGCCCAATCCAAGATGTCATATCATTTGATTTCTTGACTCCTGCTTGTAAGCCAAAGTCCCTATTATTATACAAATGGATAAACCGAAGCTTAGGAAGGGATAAGTAACCTGTCCAAGGTTATAAGCAAGTCAGTGAGTGCTGACACTCAAATGCAGATCTCCTGACTCACAGGATATTGCTCTTTCCATTAATCAATTTTAAGTAGTTCATATTCAGACCTAGTCAAGAGTAAAGATACAGAAACAGAGGAATTGGACTTCTCTTAAAGATCAGGGGCCCTATGTCCTATCCCTTCAGCAAACCCTACAGTGGACCTTTTAAGTTCTGAGCCTCACTTTTGATGCTCCTCAGCCAAAGTTGACCTCCAATTCTTAGCCAGAATGGCCCAGACACCAGCTGATTTTTATAGTCACTTCCTGTGAATCACCATTGCTGAGCTGTTCTGTGACCCCTTCAAAAGACTGGAGTCACCGAGATTCTGTGAAGTTCTCTAGTTAAGTTAATGTATGTGCACTCGGGATCAATTCTACATATTGTTCATGACATTCCAAATCTAGTTTGATTCATCTCCCAGCACTGCTGGATTCTCAGTAATCTCAGAAGAGTCAGGATATAAAAAGAGAATGAGTCAGAAAAATGAGAAGAAGAAATATTACCTGGGAAACGGTGATAAACTCAATTATTCCACCCACAGACCTAGGGCAGGGATTCTTAACATTTTGAAGAATGCAGACTCCTTTGAAAATTGTAGAAAATTCTGAATACTCTTCCCAGAAAACTCACATATACACATAAAATTCTGCCTGTGCTATCAAAACATTCAGGTACCCCCTAATGGTCCCAGGTAGGAACTCCTGATCTAGAGGCTTACAGAATATCAGAGCTGAAAGTTCTCAAAATATCAGCAAGCCAAGCCTTCCCTGGATTTACAGGTTTGAAAACCGATACCTAGAGGAGACTTGCCCCATGAAAGGCCATGCAACCACCTGAAACAGTGCCAAGGCCAGAAGCCAGTACCAGTCAGAGTTCCTCTCACTCATTACACCTCTCTTCCCTCTCCTCGCCCCGCCTGCTCCGAGATGCTGCTGGGCAAATGTTTACCCTGGTCTTTGGTCTTGTTTTTACTGTGCGTCGGGTGAAGCTTCTAAAAATACATATGAGACATGCAGGGACTGAGCATCTCTCTGAGAAGCAGTGCCTCCTTTCAGGCTGAGCTGCATCAAAGTCTAAACAATTGCTGAACTGGGGCCCAGCTGCTCAGGCACAGCCGATTTCAAGAGCCAATTTCCAGAGCCATGGTCAACTGTCAGTGGAGAAAGGGAGACACTGCTGGGAAATTGCTGGCCTGGAGTGGAAGGGGGGGCGGTGGTGTGAGAGAGACAGGAGGCAAGCTATAGTGTGGGAGCTGGAGAGAGAGATTAACTTCCCTCTTGAGTAAGAAGTGGGTCTGAAATAGATGGGCTTTAAATACCAGGAGTCCAGGACAAGTGGGGAAGGGAGAGGCATCTCAGAGATTAAGGTATGCTGGAGATAGAGGGAGGCCACTCTCCCCTGCCAAAGTGATGGGCTGGGAGGAGGGGTCAGATAACCATCCTGTGAGGCTAATGCAGCCTGCAAGGGTGGGTCTCTTTCTCTTTCCCTTTCCCTAATCTCCAAGGACACATTCAGGGATTACTTTTTCCTCGTGGGAAGCTGAGACTCCCTCTAGATCAAGCTCCTGCTGACCTCTCCCATTTCACCTGCTGCACCTCCACCAGACACTGTGAAACCCCTAGACCAGTGGTGGTTCTCAACCAGGGGTGAGTTTGTCCCCCAAAGGATGCTTAGCAATGTCTGGAGACATTTTTGTTTGTCACAGCTGGAGTAGGGAGTTACTGGAGGAACAGGGATGCTCCTAGACATCTACAATGCACAGGACAGCCCCCCACAACACAGAATTATCTGACCCAACATATCAGTAGTGCCTGGACCATAAGCAGCTTGGAGGCAGGACAATCCCTGTTTTGTTTACACTGTATGCCCATTTATGCGTATTACATCTCAGCACATAGGAGGTGTTTGATAAGTGTCTCAGTTATCTAGTGCTGCTATAAAAGAAATATCACAAGTCGATGGCTTTAACAACAGTTTATTCTTCCCAGTCTAGTAGACTAGAGGTCCAAATTCAGGGCGTCAGCTCCAGGAGAAGGCTTTCTCTATTGGCTCTGGAGGAAGGTTCTTGTCTTCAATCTTCCCCTGGATTAGGAGCTTCTCTGCGCATGAACCCCGAGTCCAAAGGACGTGCTCTGCTCCCAGCACTGCTTTTTTGGTGGGATGAGGCCCCCCTATTCTCTCTACTCGCTTCTCTCTTTTATATCCTAAAAGAAATTGGCTCAAGACACAATCCAATCCTGTTGATTGAGTCTTGCCTCATTAACATAACTGCCACCTATCTCCCCTCATTAACATCACAGAGGCAGGATTTGTAACACGTAGGAAAATCACATCAGATAACAAAATGGTGGACAATCACACAATACTGTGAATCACGACCTAGCCAAATTGATACACATATTTTTGGGGGACACAATTTAATCCATGACAATAAGTATCTGTTGAATGAATAAACAAGTAACAAATAATGAATGAATGACAACAACCTGCCTAATGTGGTCTGAAGCCCAGAATTGCCCCAATGTCATCCCATCCAGAATCAGGAGCAGTTTTCTGTGAGGTCAAATATCCATCTGTTCTAGCCCAGCCACCCTCTAGCCTGACTCGTCTTCCAACTACCCCCGTTGCAGTGGTGCACCACCTTCGTGCCTGATTAGGCTGGCCCTCAGCTGCTTGGCCAGAAAGGATAACCCCTGCTCCAGGGAAACTCTTCTCTTAGAGCAGAGAGTGTGAGAATTAGATCTACAGATCATTTCATTCAACCTCTGGCCAATTTTACAGGTGAGGAAACGGAGGCACAGAACATGGCAAGGTCTTGCAAAGTCTTATCTCTGAACATCTAGAAAACACAGAATTTTAAAAATAATTTCTTTTCTTCCTGCTTCTGTCTCTCTATTCCTGTCTTTCTCCTTCCCTCCCTTATCTCTTGATTTTCTTCCTCCCTGTCTCTGTTAATAGGCCTAACATGTACTGAATGGCTCTGGAAACAAATTTGAATATGACATACCCTTGTCCTTGAAGAGCTCACAGTTTGTTGGAAAAGACAGGTTCATAAATAATAATGATAATAAGAAGAACTACCATATGCCAGGATTGTGCTGCGTGCTTTGGATATATAGTTTCCAATCAGCACAATCAGGGAGGGGGGCTTGGTGGTTCAGTGGTAGAATTCTCGCCTCCTTTGAGGGAAACCTGGGTTTGATTTCCAGCCACCCTACCACCGTCTGTCAGTAGAAGTTTGTGTGTTGCTATTATGTTGAACAGGTTTCAACCTACTTCCAAAAATCAAAACCCTATGGATCACAAAGATCCAGTCTGCAACTGATTATGGGGATGGCGCAGGACTGGACAGCATTTTGTTCTATTATGCACAGGGTCACCATGAGTCTGGGACCAACTAGATGGGGGTGGGGGTAGTTTTATCCGTGTTTCAGAGATGAGGAAACTGAGGCCTGGAGAAGATAAGTAGCCTTCCTAAGGTCACACAGCTAAACATGTACGAGCCAAGATTAACACCCATGCTTCTCAGACTCTAAATCCCATGTTCTAAATAGATTCACAACAGTATACAGTGTCAGGAGGGGAAGCTTAGGCCAGCTTACATAAAGGCCATTAAGCCAGGTTAAAGAGCTTTGACCTTAACCTACAGGTAACAGGGAGTCAGTATAGGGTTGTAAGTCAGGAAGTGACAAGGCTGGCAATTGTGAGAACATCACTGTCAGCAATAGTGGGGAGAAGCTGAAGGCAAGAAGAGCAATTAGTAGGCTGAAGCAATAGTTCAGATAAGAGATAAGGGTCTGAACTAAAGGAATAGCAATGGGAAGATAGGAGGGGCAGATTTTCTGTATGTTGAAGAGACAAAAGAGACAGCACTTGGTCCAGTGCCGATATTTCCTGCCCTTGAGAGGTAGCAAATAATGCAAATAAAAATGACTCTCGAGTTAGACATGTTGTATTTGTTGTTAGGTGCCATCGAGTCAGTTCCAACTCAAAGCAACCCAGTGCACCACAGAATGAAACACTGCCCAGTCCGGCGCCAGCCTCAAAATCATTGTTATGCTTGAGCCACTGTGCAGCCACTGTGTCAATCCACCTCATTGAGGGTCTTCCTCTTTTTCGCTGATCCTGTACTTTACCAAGCATGTTGTCCTTCTCCAGGGACTGATCCCTCCTGAGAACATGTCCAAAGTATGTGAGACGTAGTCTCGCCATCCTTGCTTCTAAGGAGCATTCTGGTTGTACTTCTTTGTTCTTCTGGCAGTCCATGGTATATTCAATATTCTTCGCCAACACCGCCATTCAAAGGCATCAAGTCATCTTCAATCTTCCTTATTCATTATCCAGCTTTCACATGCATATGAGGTGATTGAAAACACCTTAGTGCTCAAGTTGACATCTATGCTTTTTTAACACTTTAAAGAGTTCTTTTGCAGCCGATTTGCCCAATGCAATGCATCTTTTGATTTCTTGACTGCTGCTTCCATGGGTGTTGATTGTGGATCCAAGTAAAATGAAATCCTTGACAACGTCAATCTTTTCTCCGTGTATCATGATGTTGCTCATTGGTTCAGTTGTGAGGATTTTTCTTTTCTTTATGTTGAGGTGTAATCCATACTGAAGAATGTGGTCTTTGATCATCATCAGTAAGTGCTTCAAGTCCTCTTCGCTTCCAGCAAGGAAGGTTATGTCATCTGCGTAAGGCAGATTGTTAATGAGCCTTCCTCCAATCCTGATGCCCCATTCTTCTTCATATAGTCGAGCTTCTTGGATTATTTGCTTAGCAGACAGACTGAATAGGTAGGTGAAAGGGTACAACCCTGATGCACATCTTTCCTGACTTTAAACTATGCAGTTGTTCTGTTTGAATGACTGCCTCTTGATCCATGTACAGATTCCTCATGAGCACAATTAAGTGTTCTGAAATTCCCATTCTCTGCAATGTTATCTGTAATTTGTCGTGATCCACACAGTTGAATGCCTTAGCATAGTCAATAAAACACAGGTAAACATCTTTCTGGTATTCTCTGCTTTCAGCCAGGATCAATCTGACATCAGCAATGGCACCCCTGGTTGCACAACTTCTGAATCCAGCTTGAATTTCTGGCAATTCCCTGTTGATATATAGTGCTGCAGCCACTTTTGAATGATCTTCAGCAAAATTTTGCTTGCACGTAATATTAATGATATTGTTCAATAATTTCCACATTCAGTTGGATCACCTTTCTTGGGAATTGGCATAAATATGAATCTCTTCTAGTCTGTTGGCCATGTAGCTGTCTTCCAAATTTCTTGGCATAGATGAGTGAGCACTTCCAGCACTGCATCCGTTTGTTGAAACATCTCAATAGATATTCTGTCAATCACGGAAGCCCTGTTTTCACCAACGCCTTCAGTGCAGCTTGGACTGCTTCCTTCAGTACCATCGGTTCCTGACCATATGTTACCTCCTGAAATGGTTGAATGTCAATGAATTATTTTTGGTATAGTGACTCTGTGTATTCCTTCCATCTTCTTTTGATGCTTCCTGCGCCGTTTAATATTTTCCCCATAGAATCCTTCAGTATTGCAACTCAAGGCTTGAATTTTTTCTTCAGTTCTTTCAGCTTGAGAAATGCTGAGCATGTTCTTCCCTTTTGGTTTTCTATCTCCAGGTCTTTGCACATGTCATCATAATACTTTGCTTTGTCTTCTGGAGCCGCTCTTCGAAATCTTCTGTTCAGGTCTTTTACTTCATCATTTTTAACTTTTGCTTTAGCTACTCGACGTTCAAGAGCAAGTTTCAGAATCTCTTCTGACATCCGCTTTGGTTTTTCTTTCTCTCCTGTCTTTTTAATGACCTTTTGCTTTCTTTAGGTATGATGTCATTGATGTCATTCTGCAACTCATCACGTCTTTGGTCCTTAGTGTTCAATGCATCAAATCTATTCTTGAGATGGTCTCTAAATTCAGGTGGGATATACTCCTTACTTTGGCCAAAGGAGTTAAACACACCTGGGTCTAAATCTTGGTAAATCCATTTACTGCTTGTATGGATGATATTGAACCTCTCCTAGTGATACTGAGGGTCAAACGGGATGGTGTTGGTGGAGCACCAAGCTAGGTGTCTGGCAGAGTTAGAACTCCACCTATGACAATTTCCTTCCAGCATCTTTGTCATAGCTAAGCAGTTGACTTCTGAGGGAGCTTGTGATAGCCTGAGTAATGACCCCCAAAGATATCTAGGTCCTAATTCCTGCAACCTACATATGTTACCTTATATGGGAACAGGTCTTTGCAAATGTTATTAAGTGAAGGATTTAAGGTGAGGAGATTATCCTGGATTATGAGGGTGGACCTTAAATGCAATCACATGCGTCCTCATAAGAGGAAGCCTCAGGGAGATTTGACACGCACAGGTAAGGAGGAGATGATTACAGAAGCAGAGACTGAAGTGATGTGGCCCCAAGCTCAGGAATGCTGGCAAGCACTGGAAGCAGGAAAAGGCAGGGAACAGTTTCTCCTCTAGAGCCTCTGGAGGGAGTGTGGCCCTGCTGACATCTTGATTTTGGTCCAGTGAAACTGATTGCAGACTTCTAGCCTCCAGTACTGTGAGAGATTAAATTTCTTTTGTTTTAAGGAACCAAGTTTGTGATAATTTGTTACAGCAGCAATATGAAACTAATAGAGAGCCTTATAGTTATCCCAAACTTTTCTTTGTTCTTTAGTGATTTGGACACCCTCCCCACCATTTATACATATGCACTCATCTTCAACCTCCCCCATGAAGTGAACTTCTCAGAAAATACCTACCCTTTTGAATTTCATTTCACATAGCAAATAAGAGGCCTCCCTTCCTTCTGTCTGCCTCTCTCACTGTTTCTGTCTCTATTTTAGTTTCATTGTATTTCTTTAGAGTCCCTGGATGGTGCAAATGGTTAAGCACTCAACTACTAACCAAAAGGTTGGCTGTTCAAACCTACCCACAGGTGCCTTGGAAAAAAGGTCTGGCAATTTGCTTCCAAAAGATCACAGCATTGAAAACTCTATGGAGCAGTTCTACTCTGAAACACATGGTGTTGCCATGAGTTGGAATCGACTCAACAGCAACTGGAATTTTTTGGCATCTCATTTACTATCTCTCTCCTCTATCATCTATATACCTATCTCTCTCAGTCTCTCAGTTTATTTCTCTCCTTTTCTATCATCTGCTCCTTATTTTTCTCTTTCTCTGCCTCTCACTATTTCTCTCCAATATCCATGTTAGAGTCTCTCTCAGCACCTCTGATTCTTTCCTTATCTTCCTAATCAGTTTCTCTCCACATCTTCCTGTCTGTTAGCATCTCTTTCTATTTAGGTCTCTGCCTCTCTACCTATTTCTCTTTGTCTCCCCCGCTCTCTTATGCTGTCTCTCCCTGACACTCTCTCCCTCACTTGTTCGTAGACCTCCGTACCTCAGGGGTGCCTCGGGACTTGCCTGGATTGGAAAGGACTCTGCAATTACCTCTGCAGCCTCCATGCAGCACTTGAGAGAGGGATTCATCGGTTTAGTCATGCGCCTGTCCGACACCATGGAAGGATTGGTGAGGGAGGCAGAAACAAAAGATATTTCAATGTTGCATTGTTCTTCTGGCTTTACCTAGAGGCTCTGAGACAGGTGCCTCTTAGTATTCCAGCAGTGCTGTCAGCCTTACCAAAGAGAAATCGTATTTCCTAGGCCGATCCCTCTGGAGAATTAATCTTTTCCTTTTAATGATGATCATCTGTTACTGGCTGGGGTAGAAGTGTGGGTAGAGAAAGAATTTAGAGTGGGGGTTTCCAAACAGAAGCAAGTAGGAGTTCAGTATTCTTATCTGGAGGCAGTTTGATGGCAAGGAAAGACCTTCATGAAAACAGGGACAGTGTCTGTTTTTGTCTCCAGTGTATCCCAGCTCCTAAAACAGAGCCTAGCACATAAAAGGCACTTAATATATGAATGAACGAATGAATGAACGAACAAACTAAGCTCAATCCTCCTTGTGCCAGTACTTGATGTGCCTCATTGGACAAGTCACTTCCAATTTTTCATCTGCAAAATGGGGCTACAAATTACACCTGCCTTTAGCACAAAACTGTGGGAAAAGAGGAGGTAAAACATCATGTCTAGAGAGTGGGAAAGGGCCTTAGCCCTTTCAGTGCAGGGTTGGCCGGATGATGTCACTGATGGTTCTGGAAGGACATCGGGGAGTGAGAAGTGGGGAGATGACTTCAGAGATGGGCCAGTGAGGAAAGGAACAGGGCAGAAAACCAAAGCCTCAGGCCAGGTGGGAGGATGTGTGTGAAATTCCTCCCCTCTGAGGCTGCTGTTTGAGTTGGGGTGACCTATAAACAGGAAACTGCCATGTGCCAAGAAGGAGGTGCTCCTGACTCCCACCAGGGCAGACTTGTTCCCGGGGTCAATTATTATCCCCAGTAGTAGGATTGGGCTGGACTTAGCAAGAGCCCCTCGTTCAGATTCATCTTTGTCCTTCAGAGGTTTGCTCTGCACTCACATCTATGAAGCCTTTCACAGTTCTTCCATTTAGAATTAAATCTCTTTCTACGTGACCATAGAATTTTGTGTTTAAACCTATTATTACACTCAAGAGAGGGGAAAAAAATGTGCACATTGTTGAAAGACACTCTTGGGTTCATATGCTACCTCTATCACTTTCAAGCCATGAGACCCCAGGTTAATTATGTGAAGTCTCTGATATTCAGTTTCCTCATCTGTAAAACACGGGTAGAATTGTGCTTTCACGTTGCAGGGTTGTGGTGAGGACTGGCGATAACAGTTACACTGTACACAGGAGAGAATAGGCTCTAAAAAAATTCTGTATTTTATTCAAATAACGTGCACCTTTTACATTTGCCATCTCCGCCGTCCCCCCGTGAAGTACTTTCATAAGTGCACTATGCTAATTTTTTTACAGCAACATGGCATAGCGCACTTATGAAAATACCTCGCTTGGAGAGGGAGAGTGTGGTTGGCAAACAAACATAGAAGTCACACATTATTTTCATTAAAATAAATATGGTAGTAGTTACTTTAGTGAAGGTGACAATGCAACGGCCTACTTGGTAATTTAGTTAAATGGGATGTGTTGGTTTCCTCTTCCAGACTGTAAACTTTATTTGTGTCTAATTCTTCTTTACATCTCACCCTGATCCTTGTCACACTTTATAGCTGTGGGAGGAGCTCAACAGATGTTTGAATGAATGAAATAAACAAACAGTAAATGTCCAAACCCTCACTATCTGTTGAAGGGTCCCACAAAGTAGGAGGCTAGGGCTACTGCCAGCCACCCTTTATTTCAATACAGCTTGGAAGTCACCAAATCAGTCTGAGTGTCAGACAACCCCAGACTGTCTGTCCTTGTCTTAGAGCTGCCTGTAAGCCTTTGACTTCTCTCTGGCCTGACCCTGCACCAGAGGGCCCAGAATTGCCCACCCTTGGGAGACAGCATCAGTCTCTGTCTAGGAAGGTGAGTTATTACTCTTCCCAGAGGCCCTGACTTCCTAGGCTCTGACCCAGTCTGCCAGCTGGACCCATGGAACCCAACCTACTTGCTTGACTCAGCTAGCTACTGAGGACCTTCCTCATCATTGCTGTCCTCCACCCAAATCCTCCTTTTTCCCCTGCTTTGAGAGGCCTGATCCTACCTGTTCCGTGTAGCTGCCATGACCCCTGAGAAACAAATCAGCGACCTATACAAGAATCTGAGGATGAGGAGATTTTCAAATTACAGACCATCCTGAGATTTTTGTTGGCAATGACTAGTTGGGAGTTCTCACCCCAATTTTTTTCTCTCTTATTCTTCAATATATTGGAAGAATTCCAGCCAAGAGAGTTATTGCCTCCTCTTTGCCTGGATCTTAAATCTTTGTTCAAAGACAGTTAATTGAAAATGTTCAATCAATCTCTCCCCTCTTCCCCATCTATATCCCATTCCTTAACTCAAACAGGGCCATTTGCAGTAAATAATCTGGAGTGAGGTTTTCGGGGCTCAAGGAATACATAATAGGGTTGGAGGAAGAAGGGTAAAGAAGGGTTGTTCCAGACAACTCTCACCTTTAAAGTATTGTCTTTTAAAGACAGCTTGTCCAAAATGATCAGCATCTCACAGTGAGACCTTGTACAAGGACAGCCCAACTCATTCACCTTGCAGAGTTCAAGAGGATTGATTAACAAGGATATCTCCTAAGGTTACTTCAAGATGGGCTGTCAGTGCAGGTTGCAGAGGAAGGGTTTGGGCTTCCCTCTTTCCTATTCATTCATTCACTCAGCTCCCATATGTTAATCTTCAGCTAGGTACAGCCACATACTTCACAACAACCCTGTGAGGCTGGCATTATTATTCAAATTTTACAGATGAGGAAACTGAGGGAGATGGAACAGCTTATGCAAGGACACACAGTGTTCTGGTTCTTTACTGCTGCATAACAAATCTCCCCAAAACTTAGTGGCTTAAAATAATAGCTATTCTCTCATGTTTTCTGAGGGGCAGAAATTTGGAAAGGGCTTGGCTGGGCAGTTTTAGCTTGGAATCTTAGATGTAGTTGCAGGAGTTGGAACAGCAGAGGGCTAGGGGAGCAGGGGACTGTTTGGGAATCTTTCTCTTCATGTAGTCTCGGGTCTTCTTCATGCAGCCTTTCTGTGTGGGCTTGTTTGGGCTTCCTTATAGCATGGCAGCCTCAGGGCAGTTAGACTGCTTACATGGCAGCTGAGGACTCCAGCTTGAGTATTTCAACAAGCAAAGTGAAAGTTAAATCACTTTTTATGACCTAACCTCAGAAGTCCTGCAATGTCACTTCTGCCACATTGTTTTCATAACAAGTGAGTCACATGGTCACCCAGATTCAAGTGAAAGGGATATAGACCACATCTCTCGATGGGAGGAGTGTCAAGGTCATATCATAGAATAACATGTGAGATATTGTTAGAGCCATCTTTGGCAAAGACAATCTGTCATACACAGCATGTGGCAGAGGCAGGATTTTGAACAAAAAAAAAGTTACTGTTGAGAAGTTCTGACTTATGGCGACCCTGTGTGTGTCAGAGTAGAACTATGCTCCACGAGGTTTTCAATGGCTGATTTTTTGGGGAGTAGATCACCAGGACTTTCTTCCGAGGTGCCTCTGGGTAGACTCTAGCCTCCGACCTTTTAGTTAGCAGCCGAATGTGTTAATCATTTGCACCACCCAGGGACTCTGCTGCAACTTTTTAGCCCATCCCACAAGGACCATTCTTTTCCTCTGTGCCCCTGCAGCTCTTAGTGTCAGTACGTACAACCTGTGCCTTGGTCTCCTCAAACAGACTGACTGGGTTAAAGCAGCCAGCCTGCCTTTATAGATCCTGGCAGTGAGAGTGCCTCCAGGGTCTGCTGGTCAGAGAGACCATGTCCAAGGCCAACTTGTAAACTTTTTAAAGGAGACAGAGAAGGTCAGTCACATCCAGAAGAAGAAAGCAGGTGGCGTCCTCAGAGCACAGCATGGCAAGCCTGCTTAAACAACTTGTCTGGTGTTTTTCCTTCTACCACCAGGTACTGGCCTGGGATGACTCAGCCTGTGACAGAAAAGGTGACTTCAAGCTCGGAAACAGGCCAGAATAGTGGGAAGCTCATAGTTCTGGAGTCCGATGTTCTTGGGTTTGAGTCCTGACTCTACCATTACCACTTATGTGGCCTGGGGCAAGCGCCTTAACCTGAGTAAAAAGAAAATAAAAATGCCTTTCTTTACTGGGTTGTTTTGAAGATTAAAAAGCATAAGTAAGCAAGGCACTTAGCACAGTGCCAGGCACATAGTAGGTGCTCTATAAGTGCTAGTTTTTATGACCTGGGCCACCTCCAATCCCAGCCGGGGAACTTCTTAAAGAAGGCTAGTCCAGTTCCATGGTTGTGGATGGAGTGGTGGCCCAGAAGCCCCCAGACCAGGGCAGCACCAAAGGAAGGCCTACAACAACTGCTCACAATCCTACAAGTGGAATCAACTACATCTTTTCTTCCTGCTCCACCTTGGCTTCTCTGCTGTGGCCCTACCAAGCCTCCTCCTGCCAAACTCCCTTCACACAGGTCCTGGCACACTGCAGGCTTCCAAAAATGCTTGTTAACTGGATGGATGGATGGATACATCGGGGATCTAATTACTTCTGTACTATTGTTTATTTTATGCCCCCTCACTGAAATGTTCTCTCCAGTTGTCCTGTCTTTATAGTCTGACTTAGAACTGTTCTCATCCAGAGAGCCCTCTCAGACCAACCTCAGGTTCCTGCTTCTTTACCCTGCAGGGCGCTCCACATGCCCGTTCGTCAAGGTGTGAGCCTTGTCTCCCTCAGTAGACTGAGTGTTCCCTACCAAGTATAAGACAAGAGGCACACAGAGGTGAATATCAAATGGTGCATCCTGGAGGCTCTCATGACAAGCAGTATGGGAGGTAGTTAAGTACGTGGAGCTAGGGTTGTTGTTATTGCTGTATGCTGTCAAGTCGATTCCCACTTCTAGTGACCCTGTATGACAGAAAAGAACTGTCCCTCGGGGTTTTCTAGGCTGTAATCTTTATGGGAGCAGATTGCCAAGTCTTTTATCCCGCAGTGCCGCTGGTTGAGTTCAAGCCACTGACCTTTCGGTTAGCAGCTGAGCGCTTAACCATTGCACCACCAGGGCTCCTTGGGTTCAGATCCTAGCTTCTTCACTTATTAGCTGCCTAATTTGAAGGGAAATCACTTACCCTCTCTGTAAAGTGGACACAACAATATACCTACCGCACTGGATTGTCACGAGGATTAAATAAGTCAATGTAGTAAGGCACTTACATAAGTATTCACTATCATGCTTTACAGGAGCCCTGGTGGCACAGTGGTTAAATGTTAGGCTACTAACTGAAAGATCACCGATTTGAGCCCACCAGCCGCTCCGTGGGGAAAAGATACGGTGGTCTACTTCCGTAAAGATTTATAGCCTTGGAAACCCTATGGGGCAGTTCTACTCTGTCCTACAGGATCGCTAGGCGTCAGAATTGACTTGACGGTAGTGGGTTTCGGTATTACGATTTATTCATTCAACACATATATATATTTCCCAGTTATTGCCAGGCAAGTATGTGGGTATTAGTGATAAATAAGACAGATATGGCCTCTGCCTTATAGAGCTTGCAGACTAGAAGGGGGCTACCAAAAAGAAGAGACAGTTACACTACAGTGTGACAAGTGGTCTGGTTGGTGAAGAATTGAGAAAAGCGGCTATGGGAAAATCCTAGGAGGGTCGCCTACCCAGCATGGGTGGCTATCCATGAAGTGACAACTAAACTGAGGTCTAGAGGCTGAGAAGGAGCTGATCCTGTAAAGCATGTGGAGTGAAGGAGGATGTTCTGGGAAGATGGAATGGTACGGGCAAAATTTTGGAAACAAAAGAAGTTCAGTAGTTTGAAGGGCAGGGAAGTAGAAGGTGCATAGTAGCAAGCACAAAGCTGTGAAAATAATCAGAGACCCAACTATGAACAGCCTTATCATGTTCAGAAATTTGGACTTTGAAGGCAACTGGGAGCCACTGAAGGGTTTTACTGAGCTGAATGCATGATCAGATCTATGTTTTAGAAAAACTTCACTAACTACACTGCAGAAAATGTACTAGAAGAGGACAAGCCTGTGACAGGGAGGCCCATTAGGATAGGATGACACTGATCTAGAGGAAAGATTATGCTGGCCTATTCTAGAGGGATGGCAAGGGGATGGAGAGAAGTAGACAGACTCAAGCGATAGTTGGGAGGTCTCCTGGAGAAGAGTTGATAAGAGCTTGGATGTTCAGAGCTTAAGGGTAGGATAGAAGGAGGGATAAGGTTTAAGGTGAGTAAACACATAATTTCAATATTCTGAGATAAGTGATAAGTGCTTTGAATTAAGTCACTTTAGAAGCCATGGAGGTTTGAAGCAAGGGCACCATCTATCACAGGCCTGGGGGGAGAGGAGAGGACTATCATGGTAGGCTTTACTAAAGAGATATCATCTAATTGGAGCATTGACGGTAAAAGGGAGAGGCATTTCAGGCAGAGGAAATAGCATATGCAAAGGCCCAGGGATGTGAAGATGTGAGATATAATGCACAAAGCAGATACTTTCTGTTGTTGAATAAGTGATTATTGTATTAATTCATACTAAGGTGTTAATAGTCAATATGGAATTGGCCCTTTGCCCATCCCAAGGGAGTTTGTACTTTAACAGGCTACAAATCCTTACCCAGCCCAGGGGAACACCAAAGGAAGGCCTGCAGCAACTGCCTAACAGCTCTAAGGAGGCATTGTTAGAAGAATTTCACAGTGGAATGGGGACAGTATCTAGGGACAGAGGGCTTTCCTATTATCCCTGAGGTCCCCAAAGCAGATGACTGAACTCTGAGGGTTAGGCAGGGTCAGGCCTCTATACAACAAATGGTCTCCTACCCTTGGGTCTTGCTTATCTGGCTCCAACCTTAGGTACCTGAGGTCAGCCAGGGAAGCCTGGTGATTTCCAAAGGGATGCAGTGTATCCATAGATGGCAGTGTATGAGCACAAGCTTTCAGGTAAGACTACCTAGGCCCATAACCTGACTCCTCCTCTTCCCAGCTTTGTGACTGAGGGGCAAGTTACTTCTCTACACCTCAGTTTCCTCATCTGTAAAATGATGATAATAATAGTACCTGCCAATTAAGATTTTGGAAAGATCAGAAAAGATTATACATTCAAAAACTTATAACAGTGAATGGTGTTACTGTTTTTATTACAAGTCCTTTTTTCATTCTGTCAGTCTCTTTTCGAAGTTTATCCTTAATGCACATACCCGCAGATATGAAGCTAGGACGGAATGTGGCGAGAACTTTTTTGGATTATTATCGGCTGAACCCCATGGTGGAGAAAGTGGCGATTCCCATGCCGAGGCTGCGGTAAGTAGCAGAGCAGAACAGTCTGGGCTTCAGTCCTGCTTAACTGCTCTTTGTGCAGGGGCAACTTCCTCTCTCTGGCCCTGAGTTTCCCATCTGTGTCATAGGAGAGATAATCCTGGCCCTGCCTCAGAGAGCAGCAGTGTATTCTCTGAGCATAAAGTATCATCATGAGATCAGACAATGAGGGGTGGTCACACTTCTGGGTCTAACCTGAGAATGGGTGGAGGACTGCTAAGGAACTGAGTTCGGTCGTTGTTCTAAGCTAGTATCTGTATTTTCATATGCTTCTTCACCTGATAGTTCCTCCTCTAGGGTTTCTATATCACCTAGGCTCATAACTTCTCTGAGCTGTCAGTTTCTTCATCTGTAAAGTGGGGACAATGGTACTAAATGTAAGATTCTATGAGATGCACGTTAAGGCACCCAGCACAGTGCCAGGCATGCATATGTCACCTCAGTACATGATCTTCCCTTTCTCTCAAGACGCGAAGGTTCTGGACTGGAGAGGACACATCCCTGAGAAATTCCATTTCTGGGGCCAAGCCCTCCTCTGCTGGGGCCAGCTTCTTGCTGGGCCAGTGAGGAGAGAAGGTCAGGAGGTGAGATCCATCCTGTCTGAGGGCTAGGCCAGAGCCCAAAGCAGTGGGCATTCCCATGTCCACTGGTGGGGAGCCCAGTGAGCATTTGGACAGACATCCAGGCATCTGAAAGGGCTGGCCCTGCCCTACCGTTTGACCTCGTCGCCTACTCCCCCAGTGGTCCAGCCTCATGTCCCGTTGGCCACGGTGATGTCTAACTCCCTGCTCCTGTCAGTCTAGTCTTCCCCCAGACCTTGCCCATGACCTTGCTCATGTGCTTTGCTGCCTCAGGGCCTTTGCAGTGCTGTCACTTCCTCCCTACCCTGTTATTAATTAATCCTATTATTTATTGTGTGAAGCACTTTTGGTTCGTGACCTTTTTAACTCCTCACAACAACCCTTTGAGGTAGGTATTATATTCCCCATCATGCAAATGCGAAAATGGAGGCTCAGAAAGGTCAAGAGGATTGCCTGAGGTCACAGAATGTTTGGCAGAGCCATGATTTGATTCCAAAGCCCAGTACACTGAAGTCTAGCTAAGTTCCACTTCAAGTGGGAAGCCTTTCTCACTATCAGTATGGGTTCAAATTCTGTCTTAGGTTCGTGCCAGCTGTGAGATCTTATGCAAGTTTCTTGGCCTCTTGAAGCCTTACTCTACCTACCTATAAAAGTGGAGATAATAACAACAACCTCTAAAGACAGTTTTGAAGATTGGATACAAACTTAATGCAGTGCCTAGTAGCCAGTAGGTGCTCAATAAATGTTTCCATATCTGCTGGCTTCTCGGTTGCAGTCCCAGATTTCTAACCAGCTCATCCTGGCCTAGGGCAAGTCCTTAACTTCTCTTGTTGGACTGGATGGTCTCTCAGAGCCCATGTTCCACGATGCTGTGAGTCACACCATCTCTGAGCCCAGCTCCACACAGAATCTGTATGACAATGTAACACTGACTCATGCCTTGTCTCAGATTGTTCACCAGTCAGCTAGAGCCTTTGTGCCACTCATATTGGTAGATTAGAAATTCTTCAGGAAGATCATGTCTGTTTCTTCTCTGTGCCTCTGCAGTGCCTTCCCTGTACTGAGCATGCCTGCATATATGCATTCATTCATTCATTCATTCATTTAGGGAAAATAACACTCTCTGCCAGGCCCCTGGGGAGGGGGCTGCAGAAATGAGCAGATGATTAAGGCATGACCCCTGCCTTTGAGGAGCTCGTCCCTCGTGAAAAGGGTTCATTTCCTTCTTAGAAGTCATTCTTGATTGGTTAAATTTCTTAAAATTGTAAAGCTTTATAAAACTCAAAAGAACTCCTGAATCTCATTTACAAGTCCATTTGGAGGACTGTCTCTTTCAGGTCCTCTGTCAGCCTGAATAAAATTATCTTGATCCTTAACCACTTTTTTCTTGCGTGTTACACTGTCAGACCAATGAAATGATGCTGATACTCAGGGAGACTTTAGTAATCATCTAATCCCCCTCCATGTGCTGGGCCAGATTAGGAAAGAGAGGTCCAGTAAGCAGAAGGAGCTGGTCAGCGTCAGGTGGTCAGAGTCCAGGTCCTTTGACACCCAGCCTCCAGCCTGGGGTTCTCAGCATCAGTCAGTGGAGATTCTCTGAGGGGCAGAGGAGAGGGTGCTGAAGCCGGAACTAAAGAATACAGGGGATTTCTCAGGGCCCTGATTTCAACTGTTCATGGGACCTCTTTGCCCTGAGCTTTAGAATCCTTTCAAAAAAGATCTGAAGAGTTCATTGCCCACAAGCTCACAACCTTGATGACTTAAATGCAAAACAAACAAAACAAAAAACAAACCAGTTGCCGTGGAGTCAATTCCGATTCATGCCGACCCCATGCATGCATAGTAGAACTACCCCGTAGGGTTTTCAAGGCTGTGGCCTTTTGGAAGCAGATCACCAGGCCTTTCTTCTGAGGCATCTCTGGGTAGGTTTGAACCACCAACCTTTCAGTTAGTAGTCAACTGCTTAATCCCTTGCACCACCTAGAAACTCCTGCACCCATGCTTAAATTAAGAAACAATTTAACACCCCTGCCCCTGCATCCCCATACCTCTGTCTCATCAAACTATGAGCACCACTTAGCTCTAAAATGGGCATCAACCCTTTAAAAATGGATTCTCAGGATGAGTAAAGGCTCTGATTTGGGGATCTGAATACTTCCCCTTTTTTGGCATTGTTTTCTACCTAAGCATCTAATAGTATAAGTGAAAGAGCAGTTCTGGCTTTAAAGGAAAGTTACATGTTTTGACTCAAAATTTTCACTCAAAATTCTCCCATCTCTGTGGATAATTACAATCTGTCAGTTTCCACCCAGGTGCTGGTGGAAGCCTGTCGGCATCCCTGGGTGCTGGGCTGCCCTTGAGAGAGAGTCCCTGGGGAGGGGCAGCAGTGTGGACAGGTGAGCTCAGAGACATGGCCTTGGTGACCAACGCTTTGAGACCTCACTTTATTTGGACTACACTGACATGGTTTCAAGGGCTAAAGCCAAAAATACCCCATCCAAAGGGATAAAAGTTAGACAGGAACAATGAGCAGGCCAGGTGAGCCTCTGTGGGAGGCAGTGCAGGAGAAGCGAGGGTGGGCTGACCTCTGAGTGTGAGGCAGGCTCAGGCTCAGTGAGGGGCTGGGAGGGCTGGCTTCATGGTGAGGTTATGATGCGTGTATATGGCAGGGCGGTAGTGATACCAGCTATTTAACACTCATGTCCTGGAGCCCACCATGTGCCAGGCTCTGTGCTGAGTGCTGGAGGAACAAACAGAGGCCCTGCCCATCAAGGGCCCCAATCAATGGAGGGGAAAGGCGTGTACACATGCAAAGATAATAAACAATGTTGAACACTATATAATAAGTGCTCAACTACATATCAGAATACACCTTCTCTCAAAAACCTTCCATGGCTCCCCATTGCCTTCAGGATAATATTGCAACTCCTCTTCTTGTTATTCAAGACCCTGGCCTACATCATTACTTCATTTACCACCTGCTGCCACTTCCCCGTCTTTGTATAAGCACCCCCTCCACCTCCACCTGCTTTCCACCACTCCATGCCCTGTGCTCCAGCTTGAACAAGTTAGCCATTTTCATGCCTCCACGTCTTTGTTCATCCTTTTCTCTCTTTCGGGAATGTGCTCCCTTTTTGCTTCTTGCGGTATCACAACCTCTGTTTCACCATTCCTGTTCTCTACCCAAGACAGAGATACATTCCTCTGTGCTGGGTTCCTAACTGCAATTTGTGCATACCTTTGACGTGGTATGTCCCGTGGTGTGTTGTCATGATATCTTTACTTGTCTGGCTTCTCCATTAGACAGGTTGCACTTTGAGGAGCTGTGTCATACTCACTTCTGTATCCTCGGTGCATGGCATGGGGCCTAGGGCAGAGTAGGTGTTAAATAAGTCCTGTATGTAACCAGATTATAAAATAACAGAACTGATGGAGCCCGTTGAAATCCTCTACTTCAACCCTTTCACACTATAGAAAAGAGAAGTGAGACCCAACAAGAAGTTATCCTCCCATATACATCTGGCAAGCATTCGGCAGCAGGCAGGAGCATCCCAAGAAGACTTCAGGGAAGAAGTGGGGTTTGAAGTGGGCTTTGAGGGACTTGTAGAATCAGACAGATTAAATAGAAAAGGGAGAGAGGGTATTCATGCTGGGGATAAGGTGTATGAATGCAAGAAGAAAGACTTAAAAAGACATGTTCCAAGGCAATGACAAGGCCAGGGTGTTTGGAGCTAAGGTAAAGATAAGACTGCAAGTTTGTTTCTATTCGTCATTTCTGTTCACCATCTCACTCCTCAAGCACCTACCCCATGCCAGGCCTATGCTTGGCTCAGGAATTGCAGAGAAATATCAAATGCTTCAAACTCACAGTTTGATGAGGGAAACTGATGGGCAAAGAACTACCTACAAAATGGCGTGCTGAGGGGTGATGTGCAAAGTGCTGCAGGAGCCCGGAGAAGGGAGAGGATAATTTTCTGGAAAATTGGCTTTCCAAAGGAAGTGGGTCTGCAGAGGCCCAGAGGTTTGGGGTGCTTTCCTTCCAGTACCGTCTCTCCCTCGGTACCCCATCTTTAGTTATCTTCCTAACCACACCAGTCAATTCTGTACATTCACACTCCTCTCTAGCCACTATGCTCCTTCCCCCATGCCACCATCTATCTAAGGCTACCCACCTGTGGCTACACCTGGGCTTACCTTTCTAGAGCAAGCACACCCTCTCTTGCTGCTGTAAAAACATACCTATCTTATACCCCAGGCTCCCTTTGGGTGAGAAGAACCATACCCCTCAACGACATCTGAGTGGCACCCTTGTAATTTACAAAGCTCTTCCCCAACCTCCATTTCACCAGAGCCTATGAGGCAGGAAGGACATGGGCCCTTCTCCACATTTTAGAGATGAAGAAACAGAGGCTCAGAAGGAAAGGGACTTGTTCAAGATCACATTGCCTATAAATGACACTCCAGGTCTGTGGCCCAGGCTGTTAACGGGTCTTGAAGTCTAGATGTATCTCACCCATGCTAGACAACCTTGCCATGTTAGCAAGGGCCTTCCATGAGTGTACAATGTCAGGCAGTGAGGCTTCCTGGTGAGAAGATATGTTAGGGTAGGTGTCCCTTTTGTATGCTGCCACCTATTTCACCTTTACTTTATTCATGATTCATTAACAATAAAGGAAAATGAATACTTCTGTGTCAGTGCATAATGGATCATGGAAGTCAGTTCTTCAACCCTAATTCAAACTCAGCCCAAGAGATACCCATATTTATGCCATTTACTACTCTCTGCCGTATGTGGAAGTTATTTATTATTTTGTGTATTTGTTTTGTGCTACCATGTCCTCCACTAAACTGTAAGCAACCTAAGGATAGCATCAATGTCTGACTCATCTTTGTCATCTCCAGAGCCAGTCAGACTGTACCTAGCACACAGTAGGGAAGGGAAGGCACTAGCTGCTTTTACTCGTGTTATTTAACCTCATAACACCCTGCGAGATAGGAATGCTTTATCCCAATTTTACAAATAAGGCTCAGAGAAGCTAAGTAACTTGCCCAAGGTTATACCTCTAGTACGCAGCAGACCTGGGAATTGAGTTCAGTTTTCTCTGACTTCAAAGCCGACTTTTTCTACTACAAATAAATCTTAGTGCAATGAACGAATGGCACATCAGTCAACAATATAGCGAATATTTACTATTTCTTTAGTACAAGGCCCTGAATGAGAGAGAATGCAAAGATGAATAAAAACGTGGTCCCTGCCCGCAAGGAGCTCATAATCTAGTATGCAAGCAAAGCAGACAAGTGGGTGTTACTGCACGGAGACATTCAGGGTATTTCACTGGGTATTGGGTACTGGGTTCTGGGACACAGGGATGAACCATACATCTCTGTTCTCTAAGAGTCCCCAAATCTGAGGGGGAGACAGACCCACCGTGAAATGCCCATAATTGGGCTATATCGAGGAAATAAAGGGGACTCTAGAGCCCGCGATGGTTATGAAAGGAATGACGTCCCAGCCCCTCCTAAGCCACAGCTCTTCTACAGCCCAGCCCAGCCCAGCCCGTCGTGGCCTAGTTGGAATCAGGATGGGAAGATGGAAGAGTTGAAGCTGTAGGACAGTTAGGTTTTCCCCAGAACTAGAGTAACACAATATGTTTATTCATTCATCTGCTATGCATTCTTGGTGCCTGCTTTGAATCAGGCCGAGGGCTGGGCTCTGGGAATGCAGAGAACAGGAAGACAAGACCACTGCTGCTAGGAGGTCACAGTCCAGTGGGGGGAGATAGACATGCGCACAGATGATTGTAACACATTTCATGTATGTGCTATCCTTCTTCTGTCTCTCTGCTTATCTTCTCCTTTGCAGGAAAGAGAAACCCCCTCCCTACAAGTACCCACTCCTGCGGGGCCTGGCCAGCAACTACCCCAACGGCAAAGGGGACAAGAAGAGCTCAGTGAACCACAAAGACCCTTCAAACTCTTTTTAAAGACATGGAGTCCGGGGAGGTCTTGTGGGCACAAGAGCATGCATTTTCTGCTAGGATATGAAATGAATCGCCCTTTTCCAGTTTTCCAGATAAGATTTTGTGGGATAATAAATTGGTTAGTGAAAAGGGAGAAAAAATGAGGAATTTCATCATTGATTTTCCCTTTTACCAATGGAAAATCAATTGAGAGACTTCAGCTCAAAGCTCAGGAACAAAATAGGAGACCTAAACCAGGCGAGTACAGATGCTATCTTCCACAACGTGGAGTTCCTCTCAGAAAGAGGAAAACCCACTCATCCCTTTGTAAGAGGTTTGACACATCTCAGGTCAGTCCTTTCGAACCCTTTCACATCTTTAAGTTGTAGTTACTGTAGATGGCTACATTTTAGAATAGGCTATGATTATTTGCAGCTTTAAAGATGCACTATTTGTATTTTCTGATCCAAAACAAAAGTAACAACATGTACAACCCAAAGACAAACGTACTGTTGGGAACAATGGGACAGAATTTTTGAAATCAGGGTGATCTTAGACATATGGTCACTAGTCTATACGCTGCTGCTTCCTGGCTCCCCCAACCCCAGCATGAAACTTCAGAAAACCATGTTGAGAACTATTTGCTAATTACCTGGGTGATTTAATTATTACTTGGGTGGTTGAATTATAACTTTAGCTCCAAAAGCAAAAAGGGCTGGTCACTTATTCTAAAAGGTACATCATGGTTAAGATCTCCAGGTCTGTCTGGGAACAAGCTTTTCCATTTAAGAGATGGGCATTGATAATCTACAGAGGAAGAAGAGAAGGGGTCAGCCTGAGGGAAGGGTGACTGCCAGGTGAGGAAGATGCAAAAGACAAAAGGATGCACCCCAAGGCGAGTAGGAATGATAAAATAGCAGTAGCAACTGCCAAGGAGGTGCAAGCTAAACATTGTTCATTTCTCTGAAGAGTAAAGTGCCTTTGCATGATGAATGGGTCCAGGGGAGTCTGCTCCCTTCCTGTCTATAGAAGCAGCAGGCTGAGTCACCATGACAGCCTGCTAATTAAAATGACCTCCAGGAAATGAGGATTAGGAAATAGCGAGAGGAACGGAGACTCGAGGGAGATGAGGCCTTTAGCACAAAGCTTCAATTAAGCATTCTTTCGGTTTGGTTGGAGATTTTTAAAGTTGGTTGCAAAAATCGAGAGCAAAGCCTGTTCTCTCTTTGCATGTTGCTTTGCAGAAATGATAACAAAGAACCATATGTTAGCTGGCTAGAAATGCTATGTTGTATATAGAGCTTTTCCCCTGGGTTCTTGTTGCCCCAATAAAGCGGTTTGTGCAGCTGCTCTGTTCCTATGGGTATTCTTGGCACCTCTCCCTCTAGATCTCACACTCCCTCAAGGAACCAACCAGCCAGCCCAAATTTGGCATAAACCATACTTTGATGTCAGGGGCTTTGTTATCAAGATAAGGAAGAATGGTCAAGACTTGACTTTCCAGCAGTTCCTGTGTCAGAGTTCTAGGGAGGTGAGTTGACTGCAAGCAGCTCAGTGGGAGCCAGTAGTATGGCAGGCCTCTCAGGAATAATAGCATCACTCCAGGTAGCATGAATAGAGGCAGCTGCAGAAAATAAAGGAGATGATAGCCCACATCTGTTTTTTACTGATCAGACCACTTCCACAATGTTGTGACCATATTTTGGCCTCACATTTTAAAAACAGAATTGACTGATTGGATCTCAGGCTACACAGGCAGCAGGTAGGCTAGTGGTTTAAGAGCAAAAAGTTGGAGCCAGGCAACACTGGGTTCTAATTCTGCCTTAAAACCCTGGTTCTGTTTCTCAGTATCTATATGATGTTGGGCAAGTTGCTTAACCCCTCTGAACCTTAGGTTCCTAACCTGTAAAATGGTAATCTATATGATGTTGGGCAAGTTGCTTAACCCCTCTGAATCTTAGGTTCCTAACCTATAAAATGGTAATAATAATGTAATGGTAGCTCATTACAGTAGTTATGAAGATCTGATGAACTTAGGTATGGGAAATGTCAGCAAAGGATCTCAATACATGATAGCTATGATCATTTGGAAAGTAACCGGAATGACGAGATGCCTAAATCATTTCCCATTAGCAATGGATGAGGAGACTAGATCTGTTTATCCTGAGGAAGAAAAATCAAAGGGAGTGGGGTAGGAAAGCAAGATCACTGTCTCCAAAAAGTTGAAGGAACATCATGGGACAAAAGAAGCCTACTTGTTCTGTGTTGCTCAGATATAAAAACAAGGTCCAGGGATGAGACACAGTAAGACAGGTTTCAGCTCAGGATGAGGTAAACTTTCTAATGATTAGAGTTGCCAATCGTTGGACAGGGACAGTGAGCTCCCCATCACCAGAGGTAGACAAGCAGAAACTTAATGAACATCTGTCAGGAAGGGAACAGAGGGGAAGAGTTTTCAGTACTGAGATGGAGGACAGCACCAAGCCAGCAGGTGAAACAACCAGAGCTTATTGGCCTGATCAGCCCCAGCAGGAGGTGCTCCAGCCTTTCTTCTTGCCTACCCACTTCCTTCTCAGGACGGAGCAATAAACAAACAACAAAACCTTGCTGTTGAGTCAATTCTGATTCATGGCCCGATGTATTACAGAGTAGAACTGCTCCATAGGGTTTTCTCAGCTGTAATCTTTATGGAAGCAGATCACCAGGTCTTTCTTCCACAGTGCCACTGAGTGGGTTCAAACCATCAACCTTTAGGATGGTAGTTGAGGACAAACCATTCATGCCATCCAAGTAGAATTGGCCACTGTGTCAGAGTTCTTTGTATGTCTGAGAAAAAGAAGAGGAAGACAAACATACTGGGTCTCTTCCTGGCTCTCACACAACTCTCCGTACTCAGCGCCAGCTTTGTTCCACATCAGTCCAGAGATTCAGACACAGGAATAGAGGTCCTTTTACTCCCAAAAGGTCAGAAGGCCTCAAAAGCTCTGGTAGGCAAGCAGGCCACCCAGCTTCCTTGCTAGCAAAGCTCACAGCAGAGGAGGCTGAGTCACCTGCTCTAATAATCTGGTTTGCTTTGCCTTTTAAACACAGCAGCAGAGTGGGCCCTTGGCCAGGAGCTTTCCCTGTTGCCTCTTTGAGTTGGAGGAGGCACAGGAGAGCTTATATCCTTTGACTGTAAATCAACTGACACACCTGAGGCCTGCCTTAGAGGACCCCCAACTCATTTTTCTAAACAGTAAGAGTAGGGCCAACCATGGAAGTATGGGGTGATAAGATTTGTTGAACATCAATTCATATGTCTACCAAGTAGTTATTGAACATATATTGTGCACCAGGCACTGTACTAGAGGCCTTCACATCCATTGCCTTATTTGATGTTCCCAACATCCTAACAACGATGAGGTAAGTATCATTTTCTCCATTTCCCTAGTGAGAAAATTGAGAATCCTGAAGGGAAAATCCTTTGTTTGCATTCATATAGCTAGTGAGAAACTGGATTCAAATGCAGCTCCCTTTCCACCTCTCCATACTGGGTCTTTTTTTTATTTGTCTCTCAGGTAAAATCAGGTCAAAACAGAAAAACAGGCTAAAGCAGAATAAGGAAACAATGGCACCATCTAGAGATAGTGGGGGTAGGAAGAGAGGGAAGGAGTGTGTAACTTTCCAGGCTGGCTGCATGTGTAAGAACTTCAGGGCTTTTTAGCACCTGCTTATGGAGCCCTGCCTTCTTCCCATTTCTCATGTCCACCCGCATGTCTGAGTCCCTGCTGTGAGCCCAGCAGCCTCCAGAGGGTAGGGTTTGGAGCATGAGGCCTGTGATGGTTAAGACTGTGGGTCAACTTGGCTGGGCCATGATTCTCAGTGTTTTGGCAGTTGTATAACATTGTGATCACTTCCCTGTTGAAATCTGGTATGCGATCACCCCCATGATGGAATCTGCTGAGTGGTCGTGCAGAGAATTCCAGATCTTCGGTGCCTCTGGAAACTCAGCGAGGTAGTCATTGCTGGGCCCATCTGGCACTCTTTGGTTTACTGACCCCAAGCAGATAATTAGCTCAGGTTCTTTATCACTCCCTCTTTCTGGAGTGTGTGAGCTGAACCAGCAGTGCCCCTCAACTGTTGTTCAGAATGCAGAGTCCCTGCCTCCTGAGCACTTCAAGAGTGCCAAGATTAGACATCCTATCACTCCTGGCTCAGCACAGCTAACAGGCTGCCAGAGTCAGACAGAGTAGGGAAGACATTACAACATAACAGAAACAGCGTGGGTTTAAAGTTAGACAAATCTAAGTGTGAATCCCAGCTATTCTATTAACTAGCAGTATGGCTTTAGGCAAAGTATTTTACCGCTTTCAACCTCAGGATTCTCACCTGTAAAATGAAAGAGATAATATCTACCTCCCACAGTTACTGTGAAGATTAAATACAGTAACATCTATAAAGCACCTGGCACAGAGTAGAACTCTTTCCCCAAACCATCCTCCCCCTCGTACTCCACCTCCTACTTGCTTGACAGGGTTGGAAATTTCTTTTCTTGAAGCCAAAGCTTTTCCTACCCCCAGATGACATGCAGACAGAAGTACAAACCCTTTCTGAGTAGAGGACAGTTGTGATAGAGTTGCTCAGGAAAAATGACAGTCCTGCTGAGGGGTCAGTGCCAGGGCTGGGACCTAGGTCTTACTCATCTTTATGACCTCAGCATTTAGCACAGAACATGGAGCTGAGTCTGTGCTCACTGAATAAAGAATGAATAAATTATTGGAGTGGAGGTGGGGTAGTCTGAAGGCCCTGAACTCACAGAAGGGAAGAAAGATACAAGCTGGGGGCTCTGAACAGATGGGAAGACTGTGTTGAAGACAATATTCACCCAGTCTGGATTGAGGCAGAATGTACAAGATTAAAAAGAGAGAGGGGTATATATTCTGAAAGATACCATGTTTTATTAAAATAGCAACAAACAGATCTTTCCAGGATTTATAAGAGGGTCTTTCTGTGTTCTTTTCAATTGACATGCAGCTTTTCAGGGATTGTCTCTATGAAGTGATCATCCCTACAAGCTCTGCCAGCTGACACTCAGGACTTCCCTGGCACCCTCTCACTGCTGTTAGCAATTCCTACTCTTACCACGCTCAGGGTGCATGCTAGACGGAGCTTACTGTCCCCATTTTGCAGACGAAGAAACTAAGATCAGTGTGATTGAGTTACTTGCCCATGGTCCATAGCTGGGAAATGACTAGAACAGGACCTGGGCACCAGCCTGACTGCCACACCTCACTGCCTCTCGGCTCAACTCTGACTCCAACAATAAGCCTGACCAATCCAGAAGTTCATCTCTATGACCCCTGTTTTAGCTCCTCTCGTGCTGAAAATTCAGTTGTCTCCCAAAGACTTGGGATCTGTTGCTGGCTGACTCCCTGTCAATCTCAAGTGCAAATCTGCTCTGCTTGCTGGTATTAGCTGTCTTGGTTCATGTTCTCATCTTCCACCTAGTTGCCCAGGCCGGAAATCCTACCACTGTCTTAATTTCCTTCTCTCCCTCTCCTCACACATCCAGCCGGTCACCAAGGCCCATTGCTTCTGCCTCTGTGACGCCTCTCCCTCCAGTCACTGTACTGGACTGACTTTGGAGTCAGACAGACCTGAGTTCTGATCTTAGCTCCACCACTTGCTATTTGTCTTGTGAGTCACTTAAAGCAGAGTTTCCTTTCCTCACTTTAAAAGAGGTTAGTAAAAACTACTTGGCAAGAATGTTGACCATTTCCTTCTCTCTATCCTTTCCATCCTCTCCTTCCTTTCCACTCCCACCATCATCTGCTGCCTGGATTGTTGTAATGGCATCCTGAATGGCCTCCCTGGTTGTCCAGATTCTCTCCTGCTAGCCCATTGTCTCTTTGGAAGCTTCCAGGATCTTTATAAAAAAAACAACTGCCATGTTTAGCACATCTCTTTCACATCCATTATATCGTCCCACGTTTGTGTCTTTCACATCCCTCTTCTGATCCATTGCCAAGTCATGCCGGTTCTACCCAGTGTTCTCATATCCATCCACCCTCTCTACTTCTCTTAACCAAAGAGAATCCTCACCATTCCAGACTTAGCTCAGATGTCCCGACTCCATGACACCCTCCTCAGTTGTAATCAATTCCTACCCTCGTCGGTTCCCCCAGCTCTTTGTTTATTCGTCTATTTATCAATTGTTTCACTCAGGTTATAGTCACCTCCCCTACTATCATTTAATATCTTTGAGAGTGGAGATTGTATCTTCGTCTTTGAACCTCTCATAGCGCCTAACAGAGTACCACAGATGTCAGAGGCATCAGTACATATAAGCAGAATAAACGAAAGAATGAATGACTGTCAAATCCAAAATTTCATCCTGACTCCACCCTGATCACTTGATCCTAGCTACAGATTCATCTTCCTAAAGCACTGGCATCCCTTAGACATTCCACTTCTCAGACTTGTCCTATGGCTTCCCATCAACTACAGAATTTAGTGCCAAGTCAGTGTGAGAGGCACAGTGTAGTAGAGCGCTTTGGACTGAAGAGTCAGACACCCTGGATGGTTTTCAGGGTACTAGTCTCTGTAGAGAGACTGAGGAGATAAATTTGCTTAACCCTCCCGTTCTTTCCTCAAAGCCAAATTCTTTTTCAGCGCCCAAGGCTATTAGACCGTTTTCCCCATGACAATAACAACAACTACCGCTGCTGCTGCTACTATTACTCCTGCTAATCCACTCCCGCTCCTAGTGCTAATGCACTGCTCCTGCTGTGGCTAAGGCTGCTGCGGCTGCTCGTCTCCTCCGCCTACAGCTCCTCCTGCTGCTCTGCTCTGCTCCAGCCGAGTGCCCACTCCCCTCCAGGCCCCGCCCTGGTTGCTTTGTCTTCTGTGATCTCAGATAATCCTCACAACCACCCTGTGAAGGGAGTGTTACTCTCTCCATTTCACCGAGAAGAAGCTGAGAGCAGGTTAGTGACCTGTCCAAAGCCACCCAGCCAGTAAGTGGAGCAGCCTGATGGCACCAGACTCCAGAGCTTGCGTTCTTTCTGTTTTCCCCTCCGCCTTTTTGTGTACGCTCCAAAGACTGACAATACAATAAATATTTAATGCTGGTTCTAAAAATCTTCTGCCTGACGGAGCCCACGGGTTCACTTTGTTCCTGTACTTGACCTCATTTTGCTTTATTCCCCCGAGCCGGACTTTAGGCATTCTCCTCTGCGGCGGGAAGTCCCTGCAAGTCCTCCACGCCCAAGTCTCTTCCTTGCTCGGCAATAATTAACTGGACGGGCAGAGTTGGTGCCATCCTCAGAGCTGCAACAATAAGAGACATGTTTTGCCAGGAGATCAGGATGATGCTCGCAGATGAGTTTTAGCTTCTATTAACCTAACCCTCCCCCGATCCCTGCATTTGTAGGGCCGATGTTTAGTCACCAGCTAGAGAAAAGAGGGGGTTTTCCCACTAACTGTTCCAAAGATTTCCTTTTCCCTGTGCACCCACACCACTTCCCACCATTACACCCAGGATTCAGCTTGTAAAGCCAGAGGGATTTAAAGACTAGATTCTGCTCCCAGCTCTGATACTGCCTGGCTGGGTGACATTAAGTAAACCTCTTCCCTGTCAGTACTTACCCCAGAGCCTTGACGGGTTTGTTTCTTATTCTTTGATATAGGGCCATATTTCTCAACTGATCTACTCTTTAGAATACTGTGAGGATCAGACGAGAGTATGAAAATTACAGTATTTTGAAAAGTGTTTCCCAGCATCTTCTCCCCATCTTCTGAGATCTCGTAAAGACTCGCACTTCATCCGGGCTTTGCCTTTGGCCTGGGTTGACCTGTCCTTGATTCATACAGCAAAATTTATCAATCATCTTAGGTGTACCAGACATCTCCCCATTCCGCTATGCTGCCTCAATTCCTATCTATTCTTCAAACCCCTTCCTCCAGAAAGTCTTCCCTGACATCCTATTCTTTTAACTCCTCCTCTGAGCTTCTAGAAACACTACTGTATTGTCTAAACATCTCACGGGCATTTAGCAATGGCTTGGTATTTCACTTTTCCTGTGGATCGGCTCCATCCTCCCAACTCAGCCTTGCATTGTTCTGGAGGTGAGATGATTAGAAAGGTCAGAAACCTTGTCTTATTCACTGCTAGTGCCTCGGGTCCCAGCACAAGGCCAGACACTCAGAGTTAGCTGCAAATGCCGCTGCTGCTGCTGAGCTTGACGATGAGGGTAAGGATGCGGATGCCTGCTCTGCGCAGAGCATTTCTGTGGCACTGACACTCCCTCCTTCTCTCCCTCCCTCCGGAAGTTCATAAATAACAACAGCCCCTTTAGCTTCTGGGCAAATGCTCTATTTGTTTTCAAGTGGGACACACCTAGCTTACAGCCCCATATACGGAGCCGTCAAACTTTAAGGCTATGAACGTACGTGAGAGAGAAAAAAAGACAAGAGAGAGATGGGGAGACTGGGAGAGGTGAGAGAGATAGATTGACTATGGATTTTGTACAGTATTTGCATAATGTGAGTCTTTTATGAATAACTGCATCTGTGTGTGAAGTTACATGAATTTGTGTCTGTATGTGTGTGTGCATTACTATTATATGACAGTCAGATCATTGTCAATTCTAAGCATATTTTTACACCAACTCATCGTCAGAGGTCCTGGGTTAAGTTTCTGTTTGAAATTCTGTCTAATCTCTCAACATTTCATCCATCTTAATAGAGCACTCCCTCTGCCCCAGTCTCCTTTCCCCGGGACAGTGCCCAGTAGTAGGTCAGACTACTGCTCTTCCTTCCCAATCCCTTTGAAGGCTAGTCCTAGCTGATCTTAGCCAGGCCAGGCCGTCCAGGGGTGGAGAGCTCAACAAGAGCCACCATGTTTCTGACTCTGTCAGTAGGTGACCTCATATTTAGGTCTTTTTCCTGTATTTCAGCTACTGTGTTTCTGTCTGCCTCTCTTTCTCTCTCTCTCTCTCATTCTTCAGGCCAGCCTTGACTAACATTTGAAAAAACCAGTGCTGGTGTGGTGTTATAAGGAAAGGAGAGGTTGCTTTCCTCTGCATCACCAATGCCTCTCTCAACTGCTTCTGCAAGGCTGAAATTCCATGGTTCCAGGGTGTTCGTTTCTATTCAATTTTAGGAGCACTCCCCGAAGGCCTGCTTTAAACAAGGCTGAGTTCTAGGTGATGGCCAAAAGGGGAGGGTGCAGATTATGAAATGAATATTGCATTGCCTTGGCCCATAGAGCAACCTTCAGGGAGCTTGAGACTTTGACTTGGTTGAAATGCAAATACACGGGGTGGGGACTTTGAAACATTAAGTCTTGTTAGTCATACATGCCTTAATTCATTCCTTAGTAAGTTTAACGTTCATTCATTCTCTCTTTATTCATCCATCCTCCGGGAGGCCATGGGGTTTACTAGAAGGAATATTAACTCAGAAGTCTGGATCTAAGCCTGTGTCAGCTGCTGTCTTCTCCCCTTCTTTGAACCTCAATGTCCTCACCTACAGCATGGAATTAAAAATGATTGCTCTTCCTAGTTCACAGAATTACATTAAGGAAATTCAGGGAACATGGATGTAGTGGGGAGAAGGAACTAACATTCCCTGAGTTCCTACTAGAGGCAGGCACTTTACATGTATGCATTCCACAACCGTCCAATAAGAGGGGCACAAGGGAAGTGAGGACATCAGGAACAGGGCCAAGAGCCTAGAAATGATCCACTGGGAAAAGTCTGAACTGGAAGCAAAAATAGCTGGAATCTAATCACTGTCTGCACCAGGCACTCATAAAATTTTCGGAAGTCATTCCTACTCTTTAAGCTTCAGCTTCCCATCTATAGAATGAACCAGCTGGAGTAGTTGATCACTAAGGGCTCCTCCAGTTCTGCATTTTGGGGTTCTAGGAACCTCCCATTTGTCAGTTCCCCTCCAATCCGGTTGTCTACCCTGAAATATCTCATTTGGACCATGGCACGCATGTCAGATTGCTAGACCCTAATGCTGTGGGCAGGATGTTGAGGTAGTAGTTTCATTCTCAGCTCAGCAACAGTGGTGGTGATACTTGCCTCCCAAAGATTCTCTCTGTCCTCAGACTCGATGCTGAACCAGAGACCTCTGGAGAGATGAGACCAGCGGGTGACACAGCAAGCCTTGCATACAGGAGGTGCAGTGCTGCAGACCTAATTAACATCACCGTGTAATAGGCAGCCTGGAGCATGCTTGAGCTGCCAGACAGAATAAATAAAGCAATGTTTTATCTTAAGTGTTGGTTAATAGTGAGTTATAAATAGACCTTGTATTATTTACCACACCTTGACTCCACAGACCTGCTACGGATGCCCACAACCCCATGTGAAGGCACACCCCTCATCTTAAGGGTGTGCATTATAAATTGCTTGTTAAGGAGTTGGGGGAAAATTGGGACCCTGATGGCTGCTGTAATGGACTCGTGTAAAGAGGCCTGTTGTGCAGGTGTAAGAGCATGGACTCTGGTGTCTAACAGATCCAGCTGAGAGCCCTGCTCTGCCACCACGTGACCTTGATGCATCACTATGAATGAACCTCCATTTCCTCACGTATAAAATGGGGATAATTAATGCCTTGGTCAAAGGAGGAGAATTGTGAAGAATAAATGAGATGATGTGAATAAAGTTTATAGCAAATGGAGGTGTTCCATCAAGGGTAGCTATTATTATTAGACTCATCCACATTACTCTTACGCTCAGTATTTCTAAGGTATGTCAGTCAAGCCAACAGCTAGGCACATGCACTTGGAAGCTATTATCCCTCTTTATAAACTGATGAAGAGGTAACAAGATCTTTCTTCATCAACAGCAGGTGGTCATTTGTCTACCTCCAACAGTTTCCTTTTCCTTCTCCCTAAAATATCATTAATTCATTCATGGTGTCTTAGTTTGGGTTCTTCCAAAAGCAGAGACTGGAAGCAGGAACTGGGAGCAAGTACTTATTTGTGAGGTGATACCAGGAAGCAGAAGCAAGGGAGAGGCAAAAAGTGAGACAGGGAAGAGAAAAAAGTCAGTAAAGGGTGTGTTCATGAGCTGATTCCAATGAGGGGAAACGAGCGTCAATACCTCTAGGGACATTCTTAGAAACCATGTAAAATCATACCTCAGAACTGTCTCACCAGAGGATAGTGAGACTGAGTGGAGGGTTGCCTCCATGGGAATAAATTATTCTTCACTTCAAGTTGCTCCTCTACAAGACTGATCTCTGAGGCATTTGGGATCCACTTGATAAGGAATGTTGGTCAAGTGCATGGAACTGTCCACCATAGCTGTGCTAAAATCAAGTGGGCAGAGGTGATGTGGGACAGGCAGTGTGCGTCTGCTCTACATGGGCACAGGATGGTGGGGTGAGGCATGAGTGCCTTTGCTAGCCCGGGACTGGAAAGTTTGACAGGGACAGTACCTGAGTCAACTCTGCATCCCAAGAACTAGCACTGCCTGCACAGAGTAAGTACTCAGTGATTAGTTGGTGAGAGGAAGGATGGATGGATGAACAGATTTATAGATGAATAGATGCATTTTTCTCCTCTATAAGGGTAATTTCTATCTACAAGTTTGGGGAGTATATGGAGATTGGATGCAGATAGAGTTTGATGTACAAAGATAATAAAAAAGCGTGGGACATATAAGTCAAGAAGTCCTAAGAGGAAGTGAATATAGACCTGGGTCAAGCAGGCCATTCATGTTGGATTGTTGACAGAGTTGGTCCAACCTGGAACTCCAGCTTGGAATCAGTACCACAGATGCAAGCAGGAAGAGCAGCTGAACCAGAATTGTGGGGGTGAGGGGAAAAAAGTACTCTCAGAGTGGGGTTCAAAGGGTGAATATCAAGGAGGACCAGTAGTTTGGAACTTGGACTCAAAGGATCTCAGATTTAGACACTTTGCAGGCCTTTGCAAAGCCTTGCCCTTACTTACTGTCAGCTCTCTTATTGCATAAAAGCTGAACATCTTCTCAATAATTAGTGCATTTGATCAACTTGACAAAGGCAAGGTTATGGGAGCTTCATAGGCACATCCAGACTCCTTGAGGGACTGAATTACTGGGCTGAGGGCTGAGGACCACGGTCTCAGGGGACATCTAACTCAATTGGCATAACATAGTATATAAAGAAAATGTTCTACATCCTACTTTGGTGAGTAGCATCTGGGGTCTTAAAAGCTTGTGAGCAGACATCTGAGATGCTCCACTGGTCCCAACCAATCTGGAGCAAGGGAGAATGAAGAAAACCAAAGACACAAGGGAAAGATGAGTGCAAAGGACTAATGGACCACAACTACCACAGCCTCCACCAGACTGAGTCTAGCACAACTAGATGGTGTCCAGCTACCACCATCAACTGCTCTGACAGGGATCACAATAGAGGGTCCTAGACAGAGCTGGAGAAAAATGTAGAACAAACCTCTAACTCACAAAAAATGACCAGGCTTACTGGTCTGACAGAGACTAGAGAAACCTGAGGAGAGTATGGCCCCTGGAGACCCTTTTAACTCAGTACTGAAGTCACCCTTCAGCCGAAGATTAGACAGGCCCATAAAACAAAATAAGACTAAATGGGCACACCAGCCCAGAGGCAAGGACAAGAAGGTAGGAGGGGACAGGAAAGCTGGTAATGGGGAACCCAAGGTCAAGAAGTGGAGACTGTTGCCATGTCTTGGGGTTGGCAACCAATGTCACAAAACAATATGTGTGTGAATTGTTTAATGAGAAACTAATCTGCTCTGTAAATCTTCATCCAAAGCACAATAAAAAATAAAATATGTAATAAAAAAATAATTAGTGCATTTGACCAGAAAAAGGAAAACAAAAACAAAGTGTTTGAGATTTTATACATATTTTGCCTTTAGGCATCTTTATTTTTTATTATAATTAAAATCTTGAAGTTAAGATCTTTCTCTAAGTTTTTGTTGTTACTACGTGCCATTGTGTTGATTTTCGACTCATAGTGACCCAATGTGACAGAACAGAACTTCCCCATAAGATTTTCTAGGCTGTAATCTTTACAGAAGCAGATCCCCTGGTCTTTTCTCCTGCAGAGCCACTGGGTGGGTTCGAACTGCCAACCTTTCAGTTAGCAGCCAAGCATTTAACCATTGCACCACCAGGGATGCTTTTCTATAAGTAACATTTCTATTTTTCTGATTATAAATATAATACTATTTATTTGAAAATTTTTGAAAAAGAATAAAGAAAATAACTCCACCACCACCATCAAGAGATGTTAACATTTTATGCATTTTCTTTACACATTTTTAACAAAATTGGGGTCATTTTATGTTTACAATTTTAGATACCTTCCCCCACTGAGCTCCCTAGCAGACTGCATAATTTATAACTTTCATGTACATTTCTCCATGTCACTGAATAGTCTTTGAAAATATTTTTTTACTAATCATGTAATATTTTATTATACAGATAAAACCTGATTTATTTAACCATTCCCCTCTTGTTAGAGCTTTCTCTTTTTTCACTATTATAAATCATGTTAGTATGAATAGAACTGTGCAAAATCCTTTGTATGCAATATCTCCTTTAAACTTCCCTACAAACCTATAAGGTAAGTACTATATATATTCCCTTTTCACAAATCATAAAACTGAGGATCAGAGAGGGGTTAAAAGACTTGTCAAAGGTCCCTGTCTTCACTGAGATCCCCAGTAGCTGACCCTGAGATAAGGACTCAAGTGCAAGGGGTTTATTTGAAAGGAGGGCTCAAGGAAAACTGGTAGGGAAATAGGAAAGTGAGACAAAGAAGGGAGGGCAGCCAGTGAAATGTTTGTGATCAAGCAAGTTACCACTGTAGATAACCAGCACTTAATCCTGCTGGGGCACTCTGGGGGCCAGTGTAGACCTCATGACTCAGAATTAGCTCACATGAGGGATTAGGGAGTCAGGTATTTTTCATCAATTTCTGTCAGTCTTGGTTGCGGCTGCTCACAGGGGGCATTAATTTCCTGTCACTTCTGGGCTGATGTGGGGCAAGGGGTGTGGAGAGAGGACTGGCAAAGCGAGCTGAGGGCCACGTAAATGCAGGTGCAGGCAGGTGCAGGGCAGCTTTCACTGCACTGGGGAAGGTGAAGGGATTTGGGTGGGCACTGGCAGAGGCCAATATGGTCACATAGTTTAGTAACTGTCCGCGCTGGGATTTGAGCACAGATGTGCCTAACTCTAGAGCCCATACTCTTAATGACCTGACTTTGCAGAAAAACACAACCTCCCTATGGCCTTGGGCAAGTCACTTCATCTCTGAGCTCCAGGAGCTGATAGGGATAATGCTGTCTGCCACATCTGACTCAAAACACTGTCATGAGATGACAGAGTGGATGTGTCAGCACTTTGGAGACTCACAAGGCCTCATCTGTTTAGCATTACTGACCATTCCCATCAGGTGAGTGGAATCACATCAGGCAGCCATTCAGTGCTTCCCCTGATGCTAGCTTATTAAAAGAAATTAATAGAAGATGGGCCAGTTCCCTGAATTTATTAGATGAGTAGTTTTCTAGATTAATTACATAGTATGCAATGTACACATGGCTCATTGAAATACAGTCTAAGTCCTTGATAATCTTTGGAGTGTTCCATTTTTCTGGCAAGAGAGTGACAAATTCACAATTGCTCATCTCTATGCACTGACAGTCTCCAGGTCTGGATTCCCCCAGGAGAGGGATTAATTGCTCCATGAGCTTCAAACTCAAGGGCTCCTCAATGCTAACCTCCTGACGAGCTGCGTTAAAGTAAAAATGACAAAGATGCCGATTGACGTATTTATTAAATATGTGCATCCCTAAAGAGCAGGTGTGGACTGCTCATGCCAGTGAGGCTCCAGATGGGAAGTCAGCACTGCTGCAGCCCTCCCACTCGACTTAAGTTCACACTTAAGGACAAGACAAATTGGAGATTCGAACCCTGGTCTGTCAGATTTCAAAATTCATGCTTATTCTGTAAGGCTGCTATGTGCTCTGCCCAGCTGAAGATGTTTTAAAGCTTTATCAACCACTGCAAAGGAACTGTGAATTAGTTTCACAGAACCATTCCTATGTGGCAGCTACCTAGAGCAAGATTTCTACACCCAACTCTCACCCTAGTACAGGCCTGTATCAATGTTTACCTAGATTTTTTTTTTTTTTTGTAGTATAGAACATGAATTAATACTTCAAAGATTTAGGTTTATAAAATTAGCATGTTTACTCCAGGGCACTGTAGCTGTAATTCAAGTAGCTTTCATCAGGTGAGTGATGGTGTCGGTGTCTCCAATATCCCCTACTGCTAGTGCCAGGAGATTTACATATGTTTTTAATCCTTGAAACAATCCTGAGAGGAAGGTATTACAGTTCTCATTTTATAGATGAAGAACTGGAGACATGAAGAGTAGTGACATGCCCAGGACCACATCACTAGTAAGTGGTAGAGTGAGAATTCAAACTCACATTAGTCTAGCTTCAAAGCCCAAGCTCTGTGAACACTATGGCACTGCCTCTAACAGTCTAGATGTTATCCAGCCTCAAAATGCAGCTTTAAAAACCACGAATGTGTCAGCAATTCCAGATCCTCATCTCTAGCCTGAATATGTATATCTCAGAAATTTCAGACTCAGATAGTTAATTGTCTACCAAGCATCTCAGACCTAATCAGAATTTGTGATTTCAACATATTTTTTAATCCTGCCCCCAATTTCCTACTCTTTCAGTCTTTCCCATCCACACAAAAGGCACTTCCATCTATCTAGTTGCTCAGGCCAAAAATTTAGTTGTTATTCCTGATGCCTCTTTTCTTTTTTTTTATCTTTCATAACTAATACATTAATAGACCTACAAATCACATCCTAAATCCATCCACTTCTCTCCACCATAACTAAATCCACTTTAGATCAAGCCACCACCATCTTCTGCCTGTGTCGCTACGAAAGCTTCCTAACTGATCCCTCATGCTTTCACCTCTACGCCCCCTGCAATCTGTTTTCCACACAGCAGCCAATGTACTCCTTTTAAAGACGTAAATCATATCTGTCTTGGTTATCCAGTGCTGCTGTAACAGAAATACCACGAGTGGATGCCTTCAACATAGAGGAATTTATTCTCTCACAGTCTAGGAGGCTAGAAATCCGAATTCAGGGTGCCACCTTCAGAGGAAGGCTTTCTCTCTCTGTCAGCTCTGGAGGAAGGTCCTTGGCATCAATCTTCTCAGCACAGAGGCCCCGGGTCCAAAGGACACGCTATTCTCCTGGCTTGGTGGTATGAGGTCCCCCATGTCTCTCTGTTCATGTCTCTTTTATATCTCAAAAGAGATTGGCTTGAGACATGACCTAATCTTGTAGATTGAGTCCTGTCTCATTAACATAACTGCTGCTAATCCTATCTCATTAACATCATAGAGACAGGATTTACAACACTTATGAAAATCACATCAGATGACAAAATGGTGGACAATCACACAATACTGGGAATCATGGCCTAGCCAGATATTTTTAGGGGACACAATTCAATCCATGACAATATCATTATTTCCCTGCTGATGGCCCTTTATTTGTTTCCCATCATCCTTAGATCAAAATGGATAAACTGAAGCCTGCGTGTCTTCTAATGGCACCTATGAGCTTACATGATGTGGTCCCTAACCACCTCTCTAACCTCAACTCCCGCTATACTCCCCTTTGTCCTCTCTGCACCAGCAATACTGGGCTGCTTCCTGTTTCTCAAGCATGCCATATTCATTTCAGTTTTAGGGCTATTACATTAGCTGTTCCCTCTCCCAGTTGCTGCTTACATGTATTCTCCTCAGAGAGCCTCTCGCCTCTCCCAAATACCCAACACCAACTAACTATGGCTACCTGGTGTACTCTGACACAGCACTGTGGCTACCTGGTGTACTCTAGCACCAAAAAAACAAACCAAACCCACTGCTGTCGAGTCAATTCCGACTCATAACGACCCTATAGGACAGAGTAGAACTGCCCCATAGGGTTTCCAAGGAGCACCTGGTGGATTCGAACTGCCAACCTTTCGGTTAGCAGCCATAGCTCTTAACCACTGTGCCACCAGGGTTTCCTACTCCAGCACACAAACGTCTTATACAGATTACTTGGTGCTTCTTGTTCTTTAGGTCTAACTGCCATGATGTCATCGGTATAGTGAACCAATGTGGTGGTTCACAGACTATATTATGACAAAGAGGGAAAGTTAATGTAGCTCTGAGGCAAGACTGAATATTACTGCTGTCCTAAGTGAATGAACTTGCTTCTGGTTCTTTTTTCTGATAGAGATTAAAAGAATACATTTATCAGATCAATTGTTGTTGTCATCAGTTGCCATCAAATCAGCTCTGACTCATGGAGACCTCACGTATGACAGAACGAAATGTTGTCTGGTCCTGCACCATTTTCATGATCGTTGGTATGTCTGAGTCCATTTTTGTGGCTATTGTCAGCTTAAACCAAATGTCAGAGGGTGTTTTGATATGTTCTAGTAAATATATCACATCCTGTACAACTGTTGCAATTAGGCTACCACTTGGTTATTTTTATGATAATTCACTATTTTCCGCCATAATTATCTGTTTTAGTTCAGGTACCAGACTGGTAAATTAAATGGGAATGTGATAGGGGTCACGACATGCTCCAAGTCTAATATCTACTATCCTACTAGGGTTTTGCATTGATTATGATTTATTATCTTGCTAGGGTGGGGTGCAATTTCAGGGGCATCCACTTGCCCTTTCCCACCACCAGTGACTCTTGCTCGACAGATCAGAAAACAAACATGAGGTTTCTGCTGGCTGCTAAGTATATCCATCTCAATTATGTACTCAGAGACTAGGGAAATGACCACACTGGATCTACTATGAGGTGGCTGTGGGCCAGGACTCAAATTATTCCTGGCTTCTGTAAGCCTCCATTCTAATAAAGAAGCCATGTTGGCATTTGGGGTTTCCAGGAACCATGTCAGCTCAGATCCTATTTTCAGCAGCCAGTGAAAGATCTTGGTACTCCCCACTCCATGGTACTCTGGAAAATATCCACAGGTCCCTGTGGGGAAAGACTGGGGGAAATCCTACTGTATATATTTGCTGTGGTGCTGTAGCGTCTTTCCTGAAGAGGACCTGGCCTCCTCTTTAGTCAATGATCTCTGGATTTGAGAACTGGCTCAAGTATGAAAACTAGGTGAAAGGTCATGATGTTTCCATCTGGAAGCTGACATTGCCCTCTGCTTACCAGCTCTCAGTCGTTTTTGGTTAAGTCAAGAAATATCCTCATTGTCTGCCCATCTACCTCACAACTTTGCCACAGATTCCTGTGGGTCAGGACCATATAGTAATCATTGTGGCTTTGCTGCCCTTTATGTAATCACATCTACCTTCCCTTTAGATGGTTAAGTGTTAAATTTGGCCCCTGCTACTCCAGAATTCTGTCATACTCATTGACATTAGGGGCCCAGTTTCATAGCAGCGTCCACTGTTGTTACCACAGACAACAGAGGATAACCAATACTGAGCTCCTTAGTGATCTGGGACCCCTTTCACTAGCACATCCTTATTGCATTAGTGAAGATTGTTCACTGGGCCTCATAGGCAACACAATCAGCATTGATAATCTCTTTGCACCTTTTGACCCTTTCTTTAATACTTTGCCAAGGTACTTCTAGCATCTGTCCCTCATGTCATCATTTTACTCAGGCCACTACTCTTTTGGTCAAGATTAAAGGACAGGCAACATATTAGGACTGGCTTCAGGTGTCATTGCCAGGATATTAAATCCTAAGTCACAGGTGAATGCCCATGTTACATTGATAAAATGTCTCTTATCTAGTCTTAAATTTAACTACCACATTCCTCTACCCCCACCACATTTGTCTCTCAAGATGCATTCCCAGGCATGCATTTCCAATTTGTTCTGGTGCATATTAACTGAGTGAATAATCTTTTACATGCAAAGCAGGAATAGTATGTCCTCCAGTCAGGCCATTGTTAAGACTCAACCATAGTTATTAGTCTAGAAGCAATGGGCAGATCTTGAAGTGAGCACTCATTGTCCTACAAAGCACCCACCTCAGGTGAGACCTTTTCATGTTCTCTGGGCAAGGGGCAGTTGCTATCTTCTAGCAAGGGAAAATGAGCCACTTGAATCAACCCAGAGGGTTCAGGGAATCTGTCTGGAGATTCAAGGTTTTCAAGCACTTCCACCCAGATGTACCTATCCTCATCTCAGGGCCCTAACTTCAGCATAGGAAATTATCCAGGGCTATAAATTCAGCCTTCTCCATAACTCTGGTACTTTCATAATCAGGTCCTGGGTCTGATTTTCATCACAGTGTACCCTCAAGTTGCAGGAAATGAGGGTCTCTTTAAATACTGCCTTAGAAGTCTTCTGAATTTTATACCATGCTCTGGCTGATATGAACTTGTTATTTTCTTCGTTTACCACTTTGATGGCAGTTATCAACAACCAAACAACTTCACAGTTCTTATAATCACAGTTGCTCCCATAGTTTTCAAATGCTACAGATTTTTGTATAAACCAGCATATCTCATTCCAAATGTTTCCCATCCTAGTTCAACACATGTGAGAATATTACTGATTCAGACATTACAGCATGCCAGGGGGTTGTCACCACCCTACTTATCACCAGCAATAGGGTCTTTGTTACCCCCTGAGCAACTAGTGCTCCAATTCTATAATCCAATCCTGAAGATCTGTTTATTAAAACCATTTTTAGTCCCATCTGTCTGAGTTTGGGTTCCCTTAAACAAGTTTTACGTCAAGAATTCAAGTGTAAGTAGTTTATTTGAGAGGTTACCCTTGGCAACACTGCTAGAGAAATTCGGAAATGAGACAGGAAAGAGAGGAAACCAATAAAAAATGCGTTCTCAAGCCAGATACCGCAGTGGGTAACCAGAGCATAATCTGCCTGAGGAACTCTTAGATACAGATGATAGAATTAGCAGATAAGAACATTAGAAAACCCATTGTAAATATGCTTCGTGTGTTCAAGAATAGGCCTAGAAGTAATGACAGACCCAGTAACAGTGAGCATCCATCACTGGTGCTTATATTGTGGCCTTGAAATATCATTTCTCACTAAAAGTGCTTTTCAGAAAAATAACCGATTCCATGTCTGGGACAGGAAATGTCTTAGAGGAGCCTGGAACATCTTGTCATACAGATAGCAAGAATGCTATCAAAGCCTACTATGATTGAATGAAAAGGACTTAGAATTCAGTTTATGAGGCTCCCTGTGGCCAAAGAAGGGACAATTTGAACTTCAATAAGGATAACAACTAATTGAAATGATTTGAAAACACAACATTTGTTTAAAGCCATTGTTAGTTAAAAAAAAAAAAAAAACTAATCATTCACTTTTGCAGAATGAATAGAAACCTCATTATCTTGAAAATTGGTAAATGTAGGAAAGAATAAAAGATTTATTCTGTCGTTCCTGTGTGAACTGGAAAGAGTAGATGAGAGGAAGTGTCTATAGAAGTTTTCTAGCTAATAAACGAAGAAGTGATAGAATTAAAATATCACCATTTTTCAATCCTCATGAGTTAATGGATCTAAGCTTTGATCCTCAACATGTGCTAACATCACGAAAAGACAAAAAACGACACATATGTGCCTTCTGTTGAAAGAAGACACCATTGCTTACGTTTTGCAAAAATAAATAAATAAAATCTTTGAACCTGAATCTGACTATGCCTCTGGATTCAATTACCAACTACATGCAATAGAGAGGACAGAGGAACGTATTAACCTGTACCATGTAGAAGCTATCAGCAAAATCCAGATTTGGGTCACCTAAAAATTGAATAACCTAGGTTCTTCCACAAATAAATTGCAAGTAAAAAGGGGGTAGGTAGAGAACTTTAGGTTAAAGAGTCTTACAAAACATATAAAACAGGCAGGACTAATCTGTACTATACAGGGATTCATGATAAATGATAAAACCATAAAGAAAGGCTATAAAAATTAAAGATAATGGTTACTTTGAGAAGGGGAAGCAGGAGGCTATGATTGGGATGGAGCACATGGAGAGCTTTTGAGTTAGCTGGCAAAGTTCTGTTTCTTGACCTTAGTGGTAGTTACAAGGATGTTTGCTTTATAATAATCCTTTAAACTATACCTTTGTTCCATGTGGTTTTCAGTATCTGTGTTTTATTTTATAATAGTTTTTTTTTAAGTCATTATGAAGAAAGTGATTGGAGTGGGAGGAGATATTTTTACACATATAATCAACAAAGAAATATTTCCAGAGTATAATAAAGAACTTTTGACAATTTATTAGAAAATAATACTCAACCGTGTCAGTATCCTGGAAACGGATGGTGCACTAAAATTGGTAAGTTCGTGGAGAGTTTTATTTTAAACAGACAAATTACAAAGTTCAGGGTAGGGTGTGTGGAGACCACAAGATAACCCCTCCTAGGTCTGGAAGAACAGGGAGAGGTAACAGTACCCAGAAGTAGAAAGGGTTGTTGGAGAGAACTACCTGCCAGGAACTGTAGCCTTAGGTCCAAGGATGCAGTCAGTCCCTAGTGACTCTGCAGGCAGGAAGTGACTGCAACCTCACACTCCTCCCTCCCTCCAATTTCCCACAATTCTACCCATTAGAACATCAGGGAACCAATTGCTGTAACCCATTTGAGTAGAATGAAAAGGTTATAAGTGGATCTGGAGAGATGAATGAAAGACATCCAGCACATCAGTCCAGCAGACACATGGTCAAAAGACTTGAACAGGCATTTAACAGAGAAGGAAATCCAAGCGGCCAAAACTCATATGAAAAGGTGCTCAGCTTCATTTGTCATCAGGGAAATGCTAATTAAAACCACGAGATAACTCTACACACACAGATCAGATGAGCAAGAATATAAAAATCTAACAGTGCCAAGTGTTGACAAGGATATGGAGCAATGGGAACACTCTTCCACTGCTAAGTAAGTATGTCAATTGGTACAACTTTGAAAAACAGTTTGGCATTATCTAATACAGTTGAGGATATACTTACCCTATGACCCAGCAATTCCACTCCTGAGTATAGACCCTAGAGAAATCCACTCCCAAGTGCACCAGGAGGCACGTATGAGCATGCTCATAGCAGCATTGTTTGAAATAACCTCAAACTGGAAACAACCCAAATGTCTGTCAACTATAGAATGGATAAATAAAATGTGGCATGTCCTCATGATGGAATGTATTCAGCAATTATAATGTTGCTACTCACGATACTATGGATGAATCTTAATACCATACTGTTGATTGAAAGCAACAAGACACAAAAAGTGTATCGTGTATGATTCAATTTACATAAAGTTACAAAACAGAGAAAACTAAATTAAATCATTTAGGCATGCATACTTAGGTGGTAAGTGTATAAAACAAAGCAAGAGAGTAATTACAGAAAAGTCAGGATAGTGATTAACTCCAGGGAGAGAAGGGAATTGGATGAAAGGATCACAGGAGTGGGGGGTGTTGGGATGCTACAAATGTTCTATTTTTTTATAAGTTTGGTGGATGTTTGCCTTACAATTATTTATTAAACTGCACACATATCTTATACACTTTTATTTTTATGTGTCACACGTTACCAAAAAATGGTTTAAAAAGGAATAGACACCAAAAAACTGATCGGAAGCTCCATTGGCATGGACAACGCTCAACTCCCGGTGAACTTTACGGTAGGTTGATCCATTTTGTTCACTGCTGAATCCTCAGTGCCTGGAACAGTCTTTGACTTGTAGCAGGTCTTCAGTAAATATTTGTTGGATGACTGAATGTGTTCGGATATGCCTTGTGATGGTGATAAAAACCATCTGTACCTCACTCACCAGAAAGGGGTAAGTAGGAAAAGTCTGGGGATAGCTCTTAGGTTCCCCAGATCTTGAGGTTTCCCTAGATTTGTTGACTTGGCTGAGAGTTCAGTATGCTGGGCAGTAGGCCTCTGAGGTAGCCCAAGGGACCTGTACTAAGATAAATAATGCTATGCCTCACACCCATATCCTTGATGCTAAGTAAACATTTCTATTTGCTTCTGCTAATACTTGTGTAAATTTGATTATTTGATTGCAAAATAATAAACCTTATTTATAGCAGGAATTATTACACTCATTTGATAGATGAAGACTATGGTGGACATGATTTGTTTTCTATACATCTATTCCACTCCTCCCCAGTTGTGTAGAACCTATGTTGATGGATAAGGTTTACCCCAATTTCAGCTCCAGAGGTGGGTCCTGATTAATTTGGAACAGGGATTGGTAAACTTTTTCTGTAAGTAGTCAGTTAGTAAATATTTTAGGCTTTGAGGGCTATAGGATCTGTCCCAGTTACTCAGCTCTGCCATTGTAGCATGAAATCAGCCATAGACCATTCATGCACAATGGAGCATGGCTATGCTTGGATGCAACTTTATTTACTAAAACAGGTGGCAGGCTGAATTTGACCCATGGACCATAGTTTGCTGACCCCTAGTCTAGAGCAGCCTTTCTCAACCAGATTCCTCATCTGAACTATCCAACACAGAAAAAGATTTGAATGACTCTGCTCTCAATTGTCCCAAGGATGGCAATGACCCCAGAGCAGTGGTTCTCAAAGTGTGGTCCCCAGTCATGCAGCATCAGCATCACCTGAGAACTTGATAGAAAGGTAGTCTTAAGCCCCAGCCCTGAGTCGGAAACTCTGGGAGTAGGGCCCAACAATCTGTAGTTTAATAAGCCCTCCAGGTGGTTCTGATGCATACTGAAGTTTGAGAATCATTGCCCTAGACTCAGGGAGTCTGGAATCTAGAGTAATCAAGAATATTTCTTCCTGCTTGTCAGAGGATAAATCCAGGAACATAACTAATCAGTATATAAAATTCCCTTAATTACAGGGATTGGTTTATGAGTGATCCAATCCAGGGGAAATGTTCAAAATATTTAACAACATGTATAGCAAGGGTATGTGTCCCTCAGTGTTGCAAACAGTTCTCACTCGATGCGCTTGATAGCTAACCTAAAGGTTGGCGGTTCAAACCCACTCAGTGGTACCTCAAAAGCAAGACCTGGTGACCTGCTTCTGTAAAGATTACAGCCAAGAAAACCTTATGGAGCAGTTCTGCTCAGTAACATATTGGGTCGCCAAGAGTCGAAATCAGCTTGAAGGCATCGATCCTTGTTTTTGTTTTATAGCAAGGGCATGAAGCAATTAGAATGGATGCCAACCATGGTACCAGAGCAGAGTTCTGAAGGCCCCCTGTTATACCAGACATCAGTCCAGGAATCATAAACCATGGAATAGTCTGAAGGGTTCTGGAGGAGGAGCCTCAATAGCAGGGTAGAGGGGAGGCGCTTAAGGAGCTCAGGGGTGTAGCTATTTACCAACTGTATTGAATAACAACTGGTGCAGCTGTACCAGTGCATACTAGCTACATAGCTGCCCTGGCTGGATTGACACAAACCTCAACATTTCCCTTCAGTGATTATGGAAACAATGTGCTCCCCATGTGATAAGTATGTAGACCTTGAAGATAACAACTGCAATGATTAATATTATGCGTCAACTCAACTATTAAAAAAAAACCCAATCCATTGCCGTTGAGTCAATTCCGACTCATAGCAACCCTATAGGACAGAGTAGAACTGCCCCAGAGGGTTTCCAAGGAGCAGGTGGTGGATTCGAATTGCTGACCTTGTGGCTAACAGACTAGCTCTTAACCACCACGCCGGGACTAAACTCTTGTTGTTGTTGTTAGGTGCTGTTGAGTCAGTTCCGGATCATAGTGATCCTATGTACAACAGAACAAAACTCTGCCCGATCCTGTGCCATCCTCACAATCGTTGTTATGCTTGAGCCCATTGTTGCAGCCACTGTGTCAGTCCATCTCATTGTCAGTCTTCCTCTTTTTCGCTGACCCTCTACCTTACCAAGCATGATGTCCTTCTCCAGGGACTGATCCCTCCTGAGAACATGTCCAAAGTATGTGAGATGTAGTCTCACCATCCTTGCTTCTAAGGAGCATTCTGGTTGTACTTCTTCCAAGACAGATTTGTTCATTCTTTTGGCAGTCCGTGGTATAGTCAATATTCTTCACTAACACCACAATTCAAAGGCGTCAGTTCTTCAGTCTTCCTTATTCATGGTCCAGATTTCCCTTGCATATGGAGCGATTGAAAGCACCATGGCTTGAAAACACCAGGATTAAACTATAGTACCCAGTTATTCAATCAAACCCTGATCTAGATGTTTCTGTGAAGGTATTGTGTACATGTGGTCAGCATCTATAATCCGCTGACTTTAAAAAAAAGAGATTATTCTTGATGATGTGGTGGGCCTCATCCAACCAGTTGAAACACCTTAAATGCAAAACTGTCATTTCCCTGAAGATAAATTCTGCTTCAAGACTGTAGCATCAACTCCTGTCCAAGAGCTTACAGGCTGCTGGCCTGCTGGCCTGCCCTATGGCTTCAGAACTTGCCAACCCCAACAGTCACATGAGCCAATTCTTGGAAATAAATCTTCTTAAAAAACAAACTAGTTGCCATGAAGTCAATTCTGACTCATGGTGACCCCATGTGTTTCAGAGTAAAACTGCACCCCATAGGGTTTTTAATGGCTATGGTCTTTCAGAAGTAGATCACCAGACCTTTCTTCTGAGGCACCTCAAGGGGCCTCCAACCTCCAACCTCTCAGTTAGCAGCTGAGCACTTAACTGTTGGCACTACCTAGGGACACACGTGTGTGTGTGTGTGTGTGTGTGTGTGTGTGTGTGTGTGTGTGTCTGTATCCTACTGGTTCTCTGGAGAACCCTCCCTGGTTGATGCACCAACCTAAAGATGAAGTCAACACAAGGAGGGGCATACAGGTGAAAGAATCAGGGAGAAATGGAGCTGCATCCCTGATGGAGCCCCTCTAAAGCTCATCCTGCTTCTGGATGTTCCACTTACATAACCCAGTATGAGCTGAATTTTCTGGTTTTTGTATCTGAAAACGTCCTATCTGAAACAACAAAAATGAGGCCCAGAGAGGTATTATAAGAAAAACATGTTTCCAAGGGCCTGACTGGGCTGTTCCCCTTTCTTCCTGAAGTTTTGGATAACGTAGACCCTCCCTTCTTCACAAGGTGAATGGCTCAGGCACCCATGGCCCCAGCTGCGTGTTAGGCCTGCTGCAATGCTTGTTTATTAGTGAAACGCATCTGATCAGAGGCCTGCCTGACAAGTTCATTACATATCAATGTAATTAGCTGATTTACATTTAATTTACATTTCAATTAATGTCTTTAGCAACAAAAACGCAGCCTTAATAGGGTAATTGCCTGTTAGGCAATATGTAAAAGAATAAATAGTCACATTCTGAGGAAGAATTCCTATTTTTAATTTTTTATTACCATAAATAACTGAAATAATTATTGCTCTTAAGGGCCATGTCCTCGTTTCCTTCTGGGCCTAATTATAAAGACTTAGTACCTCATTAAGCAAAATGGTTTTGGAGTCACAGAAAAACATTACTCGAATCGTGACTCATTAGTTTCAACAAGAGGGAGAAACTGTGATAGTAGGCACATTTGGGGGACTGAGTAAGCATTGTCCTCTCTGAGCCATACTATGTTGATGGCTAGCGGGGCCTCTGTCCTGCACACCTGTTGGGATGTTGATCTGAGGGGTGCCCAATTAGCCTCTTTTGAGTATTTTGAGTACATTGCGCATAATTTACTGATGTTATCATTCTCAGATGTTCACTTGCAGATGTTCAAAGATTGGATTTATAAAGATACTAATAATAAAAGGCAATAATAATGAAAACTGAAAAAAAAAAGAGGTATTCGACTCACGTCAGAACCGACTTACGACGGAGTCGATGGAACAGAACCCCGTCGTAAATCGCAGACTACCTGTATAGAGTATTGAGAGATGAGGAGCTCACACTATCGCTTGAGGAGATATTATAGAGCCATGAGTTTTAGAATTTTTTCTTATATTAAGACAAAATATACCCCCTTCCCTGAAACAATTGTCGTGGGTGCCTGCTAGAGAAGATGTTTTGCCAGAGGTGTAATTATTAATTATAACTACGTAACAAAAATTGACAGGAATAAGACACGAGCTGGGAACTGTAGAAAAGGCAAAAATGGTCTGAGAAATGGGGAGAATGAGGCTGTAATGTGAGAGTTCAAGAGGAAAAGCTGCCGTACACGCAGGCGAGTACCAGGAGAGGGAGGGGGCAGAGGTTTAGGTCCGTGAGGAGTCAGACAGCAGAATCACAGTACAAATGGGGCTGGCTTGTTCCTTGAGTGGTAGCTGTGTGTCTAAGCTGAAACATCAAGTACAAAGAATTGCAAACTTTAGAGCCAAAGTGTGGGGTCTTTTGGGACAAGTTGGATATTTAGGGTTGATACGTGAAGAACCATGGCAGTCATTTACGGTCACCTCCGCAGCTGGCCTGCAGCATCTTTTGTACTCTGTTGAGACGTCTTCAACAGCGACACCTCGTGGGAGCAAGACACAACAGCAGGAGTGCTTCCATTAGGCGGGGAAAACCAAACGGATCCCTTCCTTAGTGGGTCTGAGTCCTAGACAATCATAGGAATGAAAGGAAGACTCAGCAAAACGATAGTAACTTTCAGAAAATAACTCGTGTAGGGAAGGGGAGAGGATTGAGTATTTAATTAGAAAAAAAGTGACCATATTTGCAACCTAATATTTTGGAAACAGTCATTCCAGTTATATGACCATTCGCTGTCCCTACTCAGAACCACTTCGCTCCATGTCAGCCTTTCAGAAATTAAGTGATAGGATTTAGACCCCTCATTCAGCCTTTGATCCCTCCTGATCCCTCCAGTCCCTCTCAGCCACATTTTCTTTTTTTAAGACTAAGGTTTTCAGATACATTGACGCCTTAGCCACTTTAGTCTGGAAGTTCTCGGATTTGTTGATAGTCTTTTTAAAACAGATACCAAAATCTGAACGGAAACTCCAGGATTGGTCAGCACAGAGCAGGGTAAAGGAGGGTATCAGGATGGCAGTAGCCGATCCTCACCAGCAGGGGGTGTCTGGAACTAATCTTGCTGTTCCTGCTATTTCTCTGATAAGCATAAGGGCAGTGATTCTCAGCTCTACCAGACCCAACCCTCCCTTTTTATAACAAATATTTTGTAACACTTTCTTTTCTATATGAAATTTACAGAAAATATAATTTACCTGCACACACAATTTTTTAAAGAAACTGTATAATGTTCTAACTGTAATATAAGGGAGAAACAAAAGCAAGTGTTGTGTAGTTGAATGATATGTATTTCTATATGCAAATGCTCTGGCACAACTACACAAAAAGACTTAATGAGGTAACCGCATGCTTTTATCTCTTCCTAAAATTACCCGAATATGATAACTACAAAGCTAACTGACTCAGATATGTTGAATTGTTGCTTCAAATATCGCCTCCAGCTGAGAGTGATATGATTTTCTAAACTTTTGTACAACTCTTAGTAGAGTTCTAAGCCAAAGAAAGTATAATCTTCCCTTGATTTAAAAGGTAGTTGCGTTCCTGAACAATTTGTTCCGTATTAAAAGACCACTGCAGTTGAGTCAATTCTGACTCATAGCGACCTTATAGGACAGAATAGAACTGCCCCATAGGGTTTCCAAGGCTGTAAATCTTTATGGAAACAAACTGCCACATCTTTCTCCCATTCTGTAATAAAACCACGCAAAAAAGACTTTGAGTTTATATGTGAAATGCAGTTAGCTGTAAACTCAGATATGTGTGAGTAAGGTTTCCACCTATAAGAATATGGGAGGGGAGAGGATAGTCAAAGCCTGAGGGGATGCTTGACAATTCTTCACTGTGTAAGTCTGCCGGGCATTTCTGAATCTTGCCCGCCAAGTGACAGGAGTACCCCCAGTTGTTGTGACAACTATTTTGAAATGACCAACCAATTTCTGACCCAAACGAAGTATCACCCCCATGGAAAACCACTGGCCTACAGCACTGCCTATGCATTCAGGAGACTGTCAAGCTTGAGTCTGTTTCTAAGGGCTTCCCCCTGTATTTGCCTGATCAATGCAGATTCATGTCTCCTTAGAACCCCAGTTCCCTTCAGAACTAGGATTTCTGTGCTGAACCCCAGCTGATTTCACTGGAGTCCTAACCCCCTGCCTTACTCTTATCAGTGCCCAGTAATCTAGGGATGTAGGACTGGGCCTATTCCTTTATACTCAGCTGCCCCCTATCGAGCAGATTACTTAGGGCTACACTACAACAATACAGACTATCACCACACACTGAAAATCATGCAGTCTGCTTCTCCTTGATTGTGTACTTCTGTGTGGCTCATGAGAGAGTCCCGATTGTGCACCTTGGGAACTGTAGCCTCCATTGTCTGTGTCTCATCGCTATTACCTAGGACTCACTGGCTTAACTTCCAACTGTCAGCTCCTGTGATTCTTTGCCTGAAGGCTTTCTCTGGCTGCTGGCACCCACTCTGCCAGCATGGCAGGCCAGAAGGGCCGGGAATTAATGCTCTCAACCAACGGCTGATGGTAATGGGTAGATAAAAACCTCAGTCTCCTCATTCCTTGGGCAGGATAACTCTGAGGTATATGTGTACACTGACTCTCAGAGCTCATCAATGGGATTAAGCTCCAGTTGCTCACAGTAGTAACTTGCTTGATAACAGACTTTTAATGGCCTCTTTCCTTCCCTGATTGGTGTGCCCTGGGATCGCTGCCCAGATAGACCACTCAGATAATTATCTGAGGGTTCTGGGGGAGCGCAAACTAAAACACGAACTCGGGGAGAGCAAAGCTTACAGGAATCCTGTTTGCATAAAGACCCCTAGTTCTCATGGGGAGAAATAGTGAGAGGGACTTTGGAGTCCGATGACTGAGCCCCAGATAATCATCATTTGGCCCCTCAAGCAGATTGAATCTCATGGGATGCCCTCCAGCAGGATATTGGAGGGCTTGCAAGGAACTCATCCTGAGGTAGGAGGCCCAAGGCTCCTGTCTTGGAATATAGGTTTGTGGCTTGCCAGGGAGGACTAATGTTTTTCACTTGACACTGGGTGCTACCATTCAACTGTCTTCCAGTCCTGGATGACATGATCCACACTCCTCAAGAAAGGGATATGAAAATCTGAAAGGGTATTTACCTTTGGTAAGCTTTATAAATAGCTGTAGTTAGTAAATTGGAAGACCTTCTGAAGTCTGACTGAGGGAAGTGTTTTCACTGGCTGGAGAGAATCTCCCTTCAAGGAACCTTATTACAGGGAAAGCAGAGAAGCAAGGGTTCAAGTGAAGACGCAGCTCTAAAGAGTGACAGTAATGGAAGGGGAGGCTCAGGTCACTATTCTTTTGCTACGGTAGCAGCACCAGTTGCCAAACACGGCCATGAAGAGGAGTGAAGATTGACTGGCACCCATGGCCGGGGGCGTCAGTGGGGAAGCGGGAGATCTGGGAGCAGGCTTTGAAATCCCAGTGGCTTTTCTGAGAACTGTGGTACTAATAACGAAACTCTTAGTCATCAGCTGGGGGTACTTACTATACTCTGATGGAGCAAGGGTCATATTTTGCTCTGGTCAACGCATTCCAAAGCTGCCCTGTAACCGCAAACTAGACAGGGTCTCTCTTTTTCTCTTTACAGTTTATTGGCAAAGTATCAAATGTTTTATAGGGCAGATGCTGCCATCCGCCCAGCTGTACTCAGTGGTTACTGCCAGCGAGGATGTTTCAGTTGGGACTTACACTAGGGTAACTTCAGGTTTGAAAGCCTGCCTCTGAATTCATCTCTGTGTGCGCTTTAAACATTGCAAATCAAAGAGGCACACTGGAAGGTTTGGTGACTGACAAACTTCCTGCTCGTCTTGATGAGACTATAGCCCTTTGTGTGACCAGAACAGCTAGGCACGAAGAGGAGGGAGGAACACAGGCAGCTTATCCAGAAGGCCTGAAGCCCCAGTGGACAAGGCAAGTCCCTCTGACTGAGATCAAGGCTGGGATCCTGATGATACTTCATCAACAACTGCTAGTACCAGGGACATCTCCTCCTTTCAGGCATCAGCACTATTCCTGCTCACTCCTCTTCTTCCTCCCTCTCCTACCCTCATTTTTTCATTCAGTCAGCATCTGAGTTCTTACTATGTAACAGGCAGATTTACTGTGAAGCTCAAGAAGCTTCAGGCCCATCACTTGCACTAGCCCCTTCCCCAGTAATGTGCTCACCTGATGATATGTTTTTGTAAATTGCAAAAGTAAGCTATTTTAATGGCAGTCGTCTAAGACTCTTGTCTCTTTCCACTCCAACTTCCCCTCCACCTCACTTGCCTTCATATATGGTGGCAACTGGACAGCAACGGGTTGGTTATAACCGTACTCAAGTTTCTCCCATCCCCCCTGCAAAAGAAAAATCAAATGAACACAAAAAATTAGGACCACCACCTTCTGACCTGTGTCCCTCTGTAACTAACATCTAGAAGCTCTCCTTTCTTCTGCACTTGCTGTCTCTGCTGCCTCATTTGGCATTCATCCATTTCCACCCATTAACTGAAATTCATCCAACCAAGGTTACCAACGACCAATGTCCAAATCCATCAGGCACTTTCGGTACTTGTCTTACCAAACTCATAACAGCATGGGGCACTGGTGGTCATCACCCTGTGACTGAAACTCTTACTTCTATTGGCGTCCATGACACCGAGCTCTGCTGCTTATTCTTGTGCCTACCCTTGCCCACCTCCTTCACTGAAGTGTCACAAGGTGAGCGATTTCTGTGAATAGAAGCTTTTACTTTCCACATCTTTCTTCCCATCTGTCTTAGTCTGGGTTCTCTAGAGGAACAAAACCAGTGAAGCATATATAAATATAGACAGATCTTTACTCCAAGGAAATGACTCAGGCGATTATAGGGGCTGGCAAGTCCCAAATCCATGGGTCTGAAGACTTCTGCTGGCTCGCATGGCTGCAGGGGTCAATGAACCCAAAATCTGCAGGTCAGACAGCAGACTGGAGGCCTCTGCTGGTTCACGGGGTTGTGGGTGCTAGCAAACCCAAAATCTGCAGGTCAGGTGACAGGCTGAAGACTTCTGCAGGCTTACATCCTAAGAACCACAGTTCAGATGATGAGAAGAGTGCAGGGTCAAGAGAGGGAGCAAGCCTTGCCCGAACAACCATTTATGTACTGGAGGCAGGCAGGCCACACCCTCAAGGAAACTCCCCTTTCAACTGATTGGCTGATTACATCAGATCACATCATGGAGGTGAATACATTATATTACATTATGGAAGAGCAATCAAGCCAATGTTTGCCAAACCACAGAGAACCATAGCCTAACCGAGTTGACACATAACGTTAATCATCACATCATCTCTGAGCAGACTACCCTTAATGCAGTGTTCAGGCTGAGGTGCGATAGCTTAAGAGGGCTACTGACCACTCAACAGTGCATCCAAAGACGGGCACCAGAATGGTGAAGGGGAACCAGGCCATGTTGAAGCAGGATGGCTGGAGGAACCAGGGCCGGGAAGCCTGGAGGAAAAAGATGTCGTGGGGACTGGAGAAGAGGGAGCAAATGTGTGCTAAGCAGTTATAAATGATTAAATGGACCATTGAGATTTTGTCTCAGTGTAAAAGAGAACTTCATGATGGTCAGAGCTTAACAGTGCAAAGGAGTACCTCATAACGCCGGGGCCTCTGCTAGACTACATGACATTTTTATGTGAATGAGAAAAAGGTGCTCCTTTCTCTAGGTGTTTGCAACCCAACACCATGAAACCTGCCCCCAGTCACTATCTTGGGCAGGTGCCCTTGTGCAGAGCATTACCTGCACTATTTTACGTAGCAATTCTGCAGAAGGCCATGATCTTCCTGTCACTGGAAGCATTCACGCAATGACTGGTTAAATATTCTCTAGACAGTCCTGCTATGGTTCTGCAGGGAGTATTTGTTATAATCCTGTTGTGATCATCTGATTCTGATTATGGAGATGTGCTAGAGATGGAGTGAGAGGGAGCTGAAAGGAGAAAGAAATGGAGCGGGAAGGAGAGAAATGGAGAGGAAGGAAGATGGGACAGAGAGATATGAAGGGGGAGGGAGGCGAAAGGAAGGAAGAGAGAATAGAGAAAAGGATTGATTATTTTAACCTTGTATGCAATTATGCCTAAATCCAGCTGGTTCTTCCCTGTTTTATGAGCAAAGAATTTCTAGCCGTGTCTGCCAGAACATGATAATGCCTGGCCTATTATTTTTTCTGTCTTGCTTACGATTTGAGTCCCAATTTTGTTCCAGTTGACATCATGTGATGAATCATAATTGTTCTATGCCAGTGGCTATCAACTTGCTACACAGTGAATCATATACACCTGTATAAGGTGTATAATGTATGTGATACCCTGGCTGCCTGGGTCCCACCCCAGATCAATTAAACTCAGAACCTTTGGGGATGAAGCCTAGGCAGCTATCTTTTTTAAATTCCCCCAAGTGATTCTGGTCTTAAGAATCACTAGTTTAAGCCAGTCATGAATATCCTCTTCCAGTTTGTGAGATATTCCACTTCTAGCCTCACCTGCAGCTACAGGAAGCTATGTGACTTGGCAGATGGAAGTCTGTCGGGAAGCTTCCAGAAAAAACTTTAATTTTCTTATAATAAAGGACAGGCATGACATGATTGTCCAGTTCATTGGTGCTACCCTTCCTCCTTTTTCCTGACGTAAATGTGGACAAGCTACCTAAAGACAACCAATTTCTGGAGCACAGAGAAAACTTGCTGTTGTTATTAGCTGCCATCAAGTTAGCCCCCAACTCATGGCGACCCCATGCACAAGAATGAAACATTGCCTGGTCCTGCACCGTCCCCATAACTGGCCACGGATAGAACCATTGTGATCCATAGGGTTTCCATTGGATGATTTTCCTAGTCCATCTTAGTCTGGAAGCTCCGCTAAAACTTGTTCAGCATCATAGCAACATGCAAGCCCCCAATGACAGATGGGTGGTGGTTATGCAATGCTGAAGACAGTGACATGAAAGATCAGGAAGGCCTGGGCTTTCAAATCTGATCAGATTCTGTAGCATCCCTCTCTTGACCACCTGCAGATTTCTTATTATATGAAATAATTATCTTCATTTTTAAGCTAATGATAATTGAGTTTTTTGTTATTTGCAACTAAAAGCAATTCACCTGAGTATTGGGCATTTTTTCATGCTGAATGCTATTATGATATTTTATCCCTTTGAAAAAAATAGAGACCTGCTAATATTCAAGGGTCAGAAAATGAGTATTTCTTAGATTAAAATGCATCACAGATTTGAAATAAATTTTTTTTTTTTTTACTGTGATTAAAATTTGGCTAAAAAACGTTTTAATGTTAGATGTTGTCAGCCATTATCTCTCTAAGTAAGTGCTGGCTAAACCCATTAAAGAAAAGCCTCTCAATTTATTTGTAAAAACAATACTTTGAGGGAGAAGTGAGAAGCCAGCCTGGCTCTAATGGATAGAAGCTGAGAGAGGAACAATATAAAAAGGTGGATTTTCAGAGTGGGGGTTGGGCTGCACAGCTTGTTGTTCAGAAATGGGAGGAGGCCCAACTCGTCTCCAGTCTTTTTCCCTATAAGAACGGGGGGGAAATGAAGGTACTCAGAGGCAGCCAAGCAATAGTTCAAGAGGGGCCATTGGCAGTCGTACGTATTTGAAGAAGATACACAGAATGGACTACCCGAGGTTTTAAGGGGTGGATGGGTCAGACACTTGGTGTCATTATGGCCTTATATTTTCTGATCCATACCCTCAATTAGTAGGCCTGGTTCTTCCTTCCTTCCTTTCTTCCATCCTCCCTCCCTCTCTCCCTCTTTCCTTCTCTCTCTTCCTTCCTTCCTTTTTTCTTCCCTCTGTCCCTCCCTTCCTTCCTTTCTTAGAATCAGCATTTTAAAAATTATTTTATTGTAACAAAATGTATACAACAAAACATTTGCCATTTCAACCATGTTTACGTATACAATTCAGTAACCTTAACTGTGTTCACCTTGTTGGGCAATCATCACCACTACCACTTTCCAAATTTTTTTTTATCACCCTTAACAGAAATTCAGTACCCCTCCCATCCACCCCTGCTAACTACTAATAAATTTTGATCTCTATGCATTTGCCTGTTCTAGATATTTCATGTAAGTGAGATTATGCAATATTTGTCCTTTTGGGTCTTGTTTATTTCAACATTCGTCCATATCATGGTGTGTATCAGAACTTCATTTCTCTTCATGGTTGACTAATATTCCATTGTATAAATGTATCATATTTTGTTTATCCATTCGTCTGTTGATGGACACCACTTTTTGGCTGTTGTGAATAGTTTTGCAATGAACATTGGTGTACAATTATCTGTTTGAGTCCCTGCTTTCAATTCTTTTGGGTATATACCTAGAGGTAGCATTGCTGGGTCATATGGTAATGCTATGTTTAACTTTTTCTCCACATCTCAAAATCATTAATTTGATCATATCTTTAAAGTTCCTTTTTCCATGTAAGGTAACATTTACAGTTTCCAGGATCCATATAAGGTAACATTCACATCCAAGTTTTAGGATGTAGACATCGTTGGGAGACCGTTATTCAGCTTATCACAAGTATTTAGCATCCCTGGCAGCTAAAGGGAAAAAGCTGTATGTATTTGGTAGCTGTGGGCAAAAATAAATGGTACCTACATCAGAACTCACTCCACTCCAAACAACTACCTAGCTCCAACATCAGAAGACCCTCCCTCACCCAGAAATTCTTCCCTAGGATAGATGTAGCTTATGGTGGATACACTTTTAATAGAGCTTTGGGGGCCACTGTGCAGGTCCTTATCTTTCCTGTAGAGAAAGTAGGAATGAGTCTCAAGAGGTTATCAACCAGATTGGAAGAAATGCCCAACTCCAGCAGACCCAGTGTATAACTAGGGCTCACAACTCTTATAGTGTGTTCTCCCACTCCCAGCTCTTGTTTGTTAAAAGCAAGCTGGCCTGTTACTGATCCACTTTCCCTAAGGCCTTTGAGAAATTGGAAGTGATTCCTTACTGGCTTATTACTTTCTAAAACTCAGGCAGAAGAATGACAGTCTAATTATTACTGACCAAACTAGCCATTTTACTTAGGGATACAAGATTAATACAACAAAACATTTTCCTGGGTAATTATTTTTACAGTTGACAAAACATGCATTTTAAGCACAAATCACATTTTAAGCCAAAACACGCTCAATAGCTGAAACTTAAACACAGTACAACTTTTCCTTTCTTTCATCCAAGGGGGAAAGTTGATGCTGTTCTAAACAAGAAAATTCCTACTACAGGGTGGTCCTGGCTTACCTTTTCATCCCAAACTGTATCAGAAATTTTAGAAGTCTTATTTCTCTTAAAACTTTCACACTACTCTCAGTGATAAATACCCCACCATCTAGTGTCAGAGGTTTAGAAATAGTTCTACTTTATAAGATATAGAATCAACTTACATGACAAGAACATGCTTTCAGAAATTTTAAGTTATATTCAAATGCAAGATCATAATAACATAATTAAGATCTATTCTATTGTAGTAATTTAACAATTACTATTGTTAGTAATTGTTATATGATTATTTGGTTTTATTGTAACTTAAACTAATTTGTATCCTTGTTAATGATAGCATTAACATGATAAATAATAATGAGAGGCAGCATTTTATAGCAGAAAGAAGGCTGGCTTTGGAGTAGGTTCAGACACAGGTTTAAATTCCTTCTCTGCCACATACTATCTGTGTGACCTGGGGCGAGTTAATTTATTCTGAGCCCGTCTCCTCATCCATTAGTAGGGAATACAAATATTTACCTTGTAGAGTTGTGTGAAGTATACAATTATGTACATAAAGTACTTTGTACAATGCCTGATACATAATGGAGTGTCACTGAATGGTTACGATGGCTATTATTATTATTACACTTTTATTACTAACGAAAGTATTGACTTTGTTGGAAATCATTTCCCTGATAGAAACTGAACATGAATGAAAGCCAACAACAGTCTTTAAAAATGCCTCTGACCTTGTGATCATTTGGCTGGGGAGTCTGAATTACCATCCTTACTTCATAAATGCAAAACAGACTGCATAAAAGAAAAAAAATAATGCTCTAATTTATTCTCTGAAAGTATTTATCAGATGAAGTAGGATTTCTGGGAAAGATAAACAGCTTACATTTTTTATTGCACTTATTTCCCGTAAAATTTCATAGAGGATAAAAGGAGGGGAAGTGCAGAATCGGTACTATTTCTGTTTTATCTGCTATCCACGATCATAAATCTTCCTGGGTATCATTAATTACAGTGGTGCCATTCACAATGCTGTCATTCAGGCCTATTAGAATTTTCCCCAAAAATGTAATGCCTGGGGCTTAGATATTGGCAGCTGAATTTTTGTATGGGGCTGAAATTTGAAGGTTAAGACAGAGGGAATACCTTCAAACTGTTTGTAACACGAATTTAAAATGATACATAACCAGGGGTTTGGACTGAACTAGGGAAGTTTTTGTCCATGACCCACTTCTTCAGAACAGTTCAAAGAATTTAAAAAATAGAATAAATTCAGACAATCCAGAACAGGTGAGATCTCAAAAGACTTCAAAACGTGGGTGGTGCTTATGGGAGAAGATCAAGGAAAAGAACTTAAATCTTTACTGAGCTACCACGTGCTAAGTACTTCAAATTTTTTCGTAACTTGCAAGGTGGACATTATTAACCCCATATATATAGGGAGGAGACCCTGGGTGTTGCAAATGTTAATTTACTAGTTTGCTAACCAAGACTTGGCAGTTCAAGCCCACCAAGAGGCACCTCAGAAGAAAAGCCTGGCAATCTACTTCTGACAAATCAGCCATTGAAAACCTCATGAAGCACAGTTCTACTCTGACACACATGAGGTTGCTATAAGTTGGAATCGACTTATTGGCAACTGGTTTATATACAGGGAGCCCAGGTTCACAGTGTTGAAACAACTTGTCTAAGGTCATTGGCTAGCAAGTGGTAAAGGTGGGCTTGAACTCAAGCCTGTCTGACTTCAAACCAAAACAACCAAACCAGTTGCCATGGAGTCAGTTCCAAGTCCTGGAGACCCGATGTGTGTCAGAGTAGGATTGTACTCCATGGTGTTTTCAATAGCTGATTTTTTGAAAGTAGATTACCAGGTCTTTCTTCCAAGGTGCCTTTGGGTGGACTTGAACTGCCAACCTTTAACTTAGCAGCCCAAATCATTAATAGTTTGCACTACCTGACTTCAAGGCTAAGCTTTTCTCACTGAACAATTTTGCCAAAGGCAAGGTGCTCTTAGGTACAGAATCTCCAAACCAAACCAAACCAAACCCGTTGACGTTGAGTTGATTTCGACTCATAGTGACCCTATAGGACAGAGTAGAACTGCCACATAGGGTTTTCAAGTGAATTTGAACCGCTGACCTTTTAGGTAGCAGCCAAGCGAGCCCTTAACCACTGTGTCACCAGGGCTCCGAATCTCCTCCGGGGGATCTTTAATTCAATCCCATGCATTTGTAATTTAGCACCTTTTGTACACTAAACTCTATGGTTGATACAAAGGCACACAGCTACTGCCTGCTAGGAGTTTACAATCTTTGGGAAAGACCTAGGCCAAGTTACTTGACCTCTAAATATCTTTTTTTCCTCATCTGTAAAGTGAGATAATTGGAATATTTTTTATTTTTGTCTGCAAAATCTTTTAATTAAATGGATGTATAAAGGAACACCAATATATATAAAGACAAAATAGAGTGTTAAAGGAGCACAGAGAAGAGGCACCTAACCCACACTTCAGTCAGGGGTGGAAGTTCTTGATGTTTTTACACTTTGATATCCTACTTTTCTTACTTGCCCAGCTTAAATCACACCTTTTCTGATACTCCTAGTATAGAGTTTCCCCAAGTGTATATTCAGTTAAAAAAAAAAAAAAGTGGCCAAGAAAGGCTGAGAAGCTGAATTCAACCATTTAGAGGTGTTTAACTGTATGACTTCTTAGTGTTTTTGATACCATAAAGCATGATCACAGACAGATTTTAATGCAAACACTGACTTTAAATAAAACCTATGAAACATGCCACTCATTTAACATTTACAACAAGAAGCCATCTATTAACATGTACTAAAGCTGGAAAAAAATTAATATTGAAACAGAATGGCATTAAGACTTCTATCTCCACCTATGATGGAATAACTGGCCCCAAGTTCACCCCATCCCAAACTTGAAACAAATATAAAACTGGACAAAATATAGGAGGCAACTATTTTCAGGCAGTCGACTACAGGCAGCACCAGACTGTTATTTCTGAGATAAGGAAAACTTACAAGGTGATTTCCACAATCACTCAGCTCTCAGTGTGGGACACTTTCCCAAATGCGGTGCAGAGAGCCGGACCTTACGCAGAGCATGGTGATCTCACTGAACAGAGGAGACAAGATCAGTTTGGGGCAGTTGAAGATGTTGAGATTTGCAGTTTAGGGCAAAGAGAGGAGGGAGCTGTGCAGAGAGAGCCCCAGAAATCTATCAGGGTTTCCCCCACGAGTTGAAGGCTGAGAAATAAGCTGTATATGCTCAGGGTGAGACTACCCTATGCTTGTCAGTTAGCAGCTTCGACAGAGTTGGGAGCAAAACAGAGATCTTTGAGATCAAGCAGTGCTGTGGAACACTGGAATTCTGAACCTGCCAGAGTGGAGAGATCTTTTGAACAGTTTGTTGTTAACACCCTCGGCATTCAGCTGACACACCAGGAAGACCGCATGATAGCTGTACGGGCCATACCATAGCATAAGGCCTACGTTAGATTTGCCTTAACAAAATCTATAACCATGCCTGCCTGACCAAACTCACAGGAGAGACAGCTTGGAGGTTGAGTCCTGCCAAGTTACAGGGGCTTGAGAAACCCTATCACCTTGCCATATATGTGCACTGAAAGTTTAAAGCCAAGTCTATATAAATTCAAGATGATTAGTCAGTAATTAAACTGCCTACTAAAACAAGAATCAATATTCTTCAGAGATAGATAATAGAATCCAGTGTCTTGCAGTGTGTTAGTCATACATCCAGAATTCAATAAAAAAACCCTAGATATACAAAAATCAGAAAAATGCAATTCACAAACGTGAAAAAACACAGCTAGTAGAAACAGAACTCCAGATGGCAAAGATGTTGAACTTAGCATAAAAAGAATTTAAAACAGCTATTGTAAATAAGGTTAAATAATTAAAACACAATGTATTCAAAGAGTAAAAAAAAATATGACTGAAGTTGTCAAGGATTTCATTTTACTTGGATACACAATCAACACCCATGGAAGCAGCAGCCAAGAAATCAAACAACATATTGCATTAGGCAAACCTGTTGCAAAAGACCTCTTTAAAGTGTTAAAAAGCAAAGATGTCACTTTGAAGACTAAGCCTGACCCAAGCCATGGTATTTTCAATTGCCTCATATGCATGCGAAAGTTGGACTATGAATAAGGAAGACTGAAGAATAATTGATGCCTTTGATTTTATGGTGTTGGCGAAGAATATTGAATATATCATGGGCTGCCAGAAGAACAAACAAATCTGTCTTCGAAGAAGTACAGCCAGAATTCTCCTGAGAAGTGAGGATGGTGAGACTTGCTTGGTCTCACATACTTTGGACGTGTTATCAGGAAGCACTAGTCCCTAGAGAAGGACGTCATGCTTGGTAAAGTACAGGGTCAGCAAAAAAGAGGAAGACTCTCAGCAAGATGGATTGACACAGTGGCTGCAACAATGGGCGCAAGCATAGCAATGATTGTGAGAATGGGGCAGGACCAGGCAGTGTTTGGTTCTGTTGTACATAGGGTTGCTATGCGTTGGAACTGACTTGATGGCACCTAACAACAACAATGATTACTGGGAAGTTCAGCAAACATTCTTCGCAGTGCTATCCATAATTTGTTATGATCCTCACAGTTGAATGCCTTTGCATAGTTAATAAAACACAGGTAGACATCTTTCTGGTATTCTCTGCTTTCAGGTAAACATCTTTCTGGTATTCTCTGCTTTCAGTCAAGATCCATCTGACTTTGGCGATAATATCCCTCATTCCACATCCTGTCCTAATCTGGCTTGAATTTCTGGCAGTTCCCTGTTGATGTACTGCTGCAATCATTTTTGAATTATCTTCAGCAAAATTTTGCTTGCATGTGATATTAATGATACTGTTCGATAATTTCTGCATTCTGTTGGATCACCTTCCTTTGGAAGGGGCACAATATGGATCTCTTCCAGTCGGTTGGCCATGTAGCTGTCTTCTAAACTTCTTGGCATAGACGAGTGAGCACTTCTAGCACTGAATCCATTTTTTGAAATATCTCTGTTGGTATTCTGTAAATTCCTGAAGCCTTGTTTTTCGCCAGTGCCTTCAGTGCAGCTTGGACTTCTTCCTTCAATACTATCAGTTCTTGATCATATCCTGCCTCCTGAAATGATTGAACGCTGACCAATTCTTTTTGAAAGAGTACCTGTGTATTCCTTCCATCATCTTTTGATGCTTCCTGCATCGTTCAATATTTTGCCCATAGAATCCTTCAGAATTGCATCTCCAGCCTTGATTTTTTTCCCCAGTTCTTTCAGTTTGAGAAATGCTGTGTGTTCCTCCTTATTGGTTTTCTAAATCAAGATCTTTGCACATTACATCATAATACTTTACTTTGTCTTCTCGAGCCATACTTTGAAATGTTCAGTTCAGCTCTTTTACTTCATCATTTCTTCCATTTGCTTTAGCTGCTTTACGTTCAAGGACAAGTTTCAGAGTCTCTTCCGATGTATATTTTGTTTTTTTCTTTCTTTCCTGTCTTTTTAATGACCTTTTGCTTTCTTCATGTATGATGTCCTTAATGTCTTCCCACAGCTGGTCTGGTCTTCAGTCATTAGTCTCATTTACCTTCTTTTTTCTTTTTTTCTTTTCAAATTTATTTGTTGAAGGAATCATATTGTCTTTATTTTGCTACTTGCTTCCTGATAGTTTTGTTTAACAAGTTCCTTTGTCTCTCGTATTTCCTGTACATTGGTCATAGATCTGGATGCTTGGTCAGATTCAGATTTGATTTTTGGCATGAAAGTAAGTGTTGTGTACTTCTGATTGTATCATCTCAGAAACGACATATGTCTGACTGTCTCTTTTTTTTTATTGTAATGCTAAGATTGATCAGTGTATTTGGGTATTTTCAGACTTATCTGCCCATTATAAACTTTTTCATCAGTTTTTCACATTTTAAGCAGCCACAGATATCCTAATTCTTCATTTTTTGTTCATTTATAGCTGGGAATTTTCTATAAAGAACGTTCCCTCATCAACATTTTGGCTATCTTGAAATACAGTTCAAACAAGAAATTTGGGATAAATGTTTATTTCTCTCTATATTTTTCAGAATGGGTTGGTTCCTAAAATCATCCAAAGATGACCAATACTTTTTTCCCCCTTTGAATATCATTATCAACATATGGATTTTTAATATATTTGATGTGTTTCAACGTGATACAATTTATTTATTTTGGGTGTTGGTGAAGAATACTGAGTATGCCATAGACTGCCATAAGAAGGAACAAAATCTGTCTTGGAAGAAGTACAGCCAGAATGCTCCTTAGAAGCAAGGATGGCGAAACTTCATCTCACATACTTTGAACATGTTATCAGGAGGGACCAGTCCCTGGAGAAAGATATCATGCTTGGTAAAGTGTAGGGTCAGCAAAAAAGAGGAAGACCCTCAACGAGATGGATTGACACAATGGCTGCTACAATGAGCTCAAATATAGCAAGGATTGTGAGGATGGCGCACAACCAGACAGTGTTTTGTTCCTTTGTATGTAGGGTCACTATGAGCCAGAACTGACTTGATGGGATCTAACAACAACGTGTTCGGCAGAATAATGGCCCCTCAAAGATATTCATGACCCAATCCCTGTAATCTGTGAACATGTTACCTTACATGGCAAAGGAGAATTAAGTTTGCAGATGGAACTAAGGTTGCTAATCAGCTGATTTAAGATTGGGAGATTATCCTGGTTATCTGAATGAATTCAATGTAATCCACAAGATGTGGTGGTTAAGATTGTGTGTCAACCTGGCTGGCCCATGATTCTCAGTGTTTCGGCAGTCATATAGCATTGTGACCACTTCCCTGTTGAGATTTGATATGTGATCACCCCCACGATGGGATCTGCTGTGAGCAGCCAATCAGTTGTAGAGGAGTTTCCTTGGATGTGTGGCCTGCATCGAATATAAGCGAACATTCTGGCAAGGCTCAGGGGACTTTTATTCCTGCTGGATTGTGTAGCTGGCTCCTGTTAGTCTGACCTCTGGTTCTTGGGACTTGAGCTAGCAGCTTACTTGGTGTCTTGCCTGCCAATCTTGGGATTCATCTACCTTCGCAGTCTGTGAGCAAGAGCCCTGCTCTCACACTTGCCGATCTGATCTTGGGTTTACCAGCCCCTGGGGCTATGTGAATCAGAAGAAGCCTCTATCCTGACCCATGGACTTGGGATGTTTCAGCCTCTACAACTGCTTCAGCTATTTCCTTGATATAAATCTCTCTCTCTTTCTATGTATATATATTTATATGCTTTACTGGTTTTGCGTCTCTAGAAAACTCAGCCTCAGACACAAGGATTCTTAAAAGTAGAAGTGGGAGGCAGAAGAGTAGGTCAGAATCATGTTACGTGAGAAGGACTTGACTCATCGTTGCTGGTTTGAAGATGGACGAAGGAAACTAAGAGCCAAGGAATGCATGTGGCCTCTAAAAACTGGAAAAGGCAAAGAAATGGCTATCCCCTAGAGCATCCAGAAAAGAGAACAGCCCTGACTGACCCCTTGATTTTAGCCCAGTGAGACCTGTGTCAGACTGACTACAGACTGTAAGATGATAAATCTGTGTTCTTTTTACTCCACCAAGTTTGTGGTAATTTGTTATGGCAGCAATAGAAAACTAATAATTTCTGTGGAAAAAAACATCAATAATAATAATAGAATAAACAGAGAAACTATTCAAACCAGTAAGAGTTTAACAGACTTCCCAGATCAACCTATAACCTAAGTATAACCTCTATATTGCAACCTACAGTTGCAATAACAAACTCGTAAATATAATGAAAATTAAATAACTATTCTCAATAGTATGATTAGAAAAACTATTAAATATCTAGGGATTAAATAAGAATGCATAAGACCTCCATGACATAACTTGAAAATTTGAGTAAAGGCCATAGAATATGACCTGATAAATGGAGACACATTCCATGCTCTTGGGTGGGATGACGTATATTATAAACATGTAATTTACCTCAATTAATCAATCAATTAAATGTATCACAATCAAAATTCCAGTTGGGCTGCTTGAGGAACTTGATAAACTTACTCTAAAATTAAATGAAGCAATAATGTATCACAACAGCTAAATCAATCTCATAAAAAAGGAGAGTTGTCCATCAGAATATTAAGAAGCCATAGTAATAAAAATAGTGTGGTACTGTTGTGAGAGGAGGTAAGGCCTGGTGATCTACTTCCAAAAATCAGCCAATGAAAACCCTATGGATCACAGTGGTCTGATCCACAGCTGATCATTGGGATGGCACAGGACCAGGCAGTATTTTGTTCCATTGTGCATGAGGTCGCCATGAGTTGGTGTCTATTTGACAGCAGCTAACAACGATGACAACTGTTGCAAGAATGGACAGATAGAACACTGGAACAGAATAGAAAGCTTGAAGACAGAACATTGGGTATTTGATATATGAAAGGTGGTGCTTAGAATGCTTAGTAGATATTCTTGGGAAGTCTAGTTAACCTGCAATGGGAAAAAAAACACACCTGGATTCTGGATTCCTATCTAATATCATTTAGAAAGATGGATTCTTGATGGATTAAACACCTAAATACGAGATGTAAATCTATAAAATTATCAAAAGAAAATGTAGGAAATTTCTCTGTCCCTTAGGGATAGGAAAGACTTCTTAAAACCATTTACGTCAAAGTTAGGTGTTTTTGTTAACTGAAGTGCATCCTGGATGAAGTTTATTAACAGGTGAAAATGGGAGAAGATATTTGCAATGTCTAAAACTCATAAGGGATTAATAACTAGAATACACAAGAATTCCCACGAGAAAGGTGAGAACCCCAAAAGAAAAATGGGCAAAGGATAAATCAAAGTTAGGTGTTTTTGTTAACTGAAGTGCATCCTGGATGAAGTTTATTAACAGGTGAAAATGGGAGAAGATATTTGCAATGTCTAAAACTCATAAGGGATTAATAACTAGAATACACAAGAATTCCCACGAGAAAGGTGAGAACCCCAAAAGAAAAATGGGCAAAGGATAAAAGCAGACAATTTTTAGAAACAAAACAAAACAAAACAAAAAACAAAAGCAGAGAATCTTATAAACAGATGAAGATATGTTCAGATTCATCAGTGACCTGAGAAATCCAATAGTGAGATGATACTTTACATATGCTACACTGGAAAAAACTAGAAAGATCAATAATGCCAAGGCTGGGAAAAACGTGGGGGCAGAGTAACCCTCAAGCGTTGGTGATGAAAGTGTAAACTGGGGAAGCCATTCTGGAGAGCAATTTGAAATTATTTGGTAAACTGAGTACTCATACTCCATGACTTAACAATTTCTCTCCTATTCATCAAAAGACACTATGAAAAATCAGAAGACCAACCACAAATTGGGAAAGACTGCCACATATACAATGGACAAAGAACTAGTATCTAGAATACATAAAGAAAAGAGCTTCTATAAATGAGTAAGAAAAAAAATACAATGGAAAAATGGGCAAAAGACTTCCTAGGCAGTTCGCAAAGGAGAAAACTTGAAAGGTTAATGAAGCCATGAAAACGCGTTCAACCTCAGCAGTAATTAGAGATGCAAAATAAAACCACAATGAGCTACCTGGACTACACACCCCCCAAATATGCAAAAAATAAAAATTCAAACAATACCAAATGTTGGTGAGGATGTGTAAAAATAAGAACTCTCATACACTACCAGCAGAAACATAAATTTTACAACTACTTTGGAAAATGGTATGGCATTACCTCTTAAAGTTTCACATGTGCAACACCTAATACCCAGTAAATCTACTTCTACTCTAGCACACGTGCACTAGCAGACATGTACCAGAATGTCCATAGCCACATCGTTAATAATAGCTAAGAATGGAAACAGCACAGATGACCATAAATAGTAAAAGGTATAAATAAGTCAATACAGTGGAATACTGTCCAACAATGTACAAAAATCTCATCTACACAGCATTAACATTGGATGAATCCCACAACATAATATTAAGTCACAGAAGAATACATACAGTACTAATTCCATTTATGTAACACCCATAATGGTAAAAAACTGAACAATATATTGTATAGAAATGCATACATGAATGGCAAAAGTGTGACATGAAAAGCATGAAAAGTATTGTAACAATTAATGTTTTTCACAATAAATATGATTTTAAATATGATTGGAGTGGACAATCTTACGTTCTTTCTTTTTATCTTTGATGGTTTATGGCCCAGGCCATTCCCGACTGGGTTTATTATTGGCCAGTCAGAGAATCTGCATTAGATGTATACGCAGTGAATTAATTAGACAGGGAACCTGGTCAGAAAAGGGGGACACAGCAAGAAGGAAAGAATCACAGAACAGGAGACTTGGAAGAGGAAAGAGATGATTTGATTCAAGCCCCTCTTCTAAGGGAGGCAACTGGGATTTTACTTAAGGGAGCCTGAGTCCCAGTCCTGGCTCTGCCTTCGACTTGGGCAAGTCTCCTCTCAGCCACCTTGTCTCCTCCAGTCCCCGCCCCGCCCCGCCAGTTCTGTTCCTTATGCTGAGTTTGTAATCTGTAAAGTGAAACTGAAATAGGAAGACCAATAATAATTATTGGTTTACAGTTGGGGAAACCGAGGCCACAGAGGGACGCCATCAGCCCAAGGTGCCATCACCATAGTGGAACTCAGGGATCCTGAGTCCAACTCCCCGACCTGTACACTGTCCCAGTATACAAACAGCTATTCTCCCCTTTGTCTGGCTTTGGGCCCACAGTTTGATGTCACAGATGAACCGCCCCACCCCGCCCCTCCACTTCGGAAGCCCCGCCTCCTCGCGCAGCCCCGCCCTACCAGGGCGTTCGCAGAGCCCCGCCCCCAGCCGCCTGCCCTCGCCCCGCCTCTCTTCCGGCCCCGCCCCGCCTGGCTGCCATGACAACGAGTCCGCGCCTCGAGCACAGCTGCTTCTCCGGCGGGACCCAGGCTGGACCGCGGGCCCCGGCCTGGGGGCCACAGCTGCCACCGCCGCCGCCACCTCGTCTCCTCCCCGTCCCCGCCCCGTCCTGTGTCTCCCCGCCTCGCTCGGGCCCGCGGCCGGGGTCCCTCCCCGCCGCCCCATCCCGCCCGGATGCCGAAGGTGAAGGCGCTGCAATGCGCCCTGGCGCTGGAGATCCGCTCTGTAAGTACTGGACGCGCCCCGCCACCCTCGCCGTCTGGGATTCCGTGAGCCCTCGGACCCCTCAGGGACCCTTCCCTCTGTTCACTTCCGAAGACCCCAGATCACCTCCGAGTCATCCCTAGGGAGCCGTGTCCCGCATATCACCTCGGTCTTCCCCCTCTCAGAATCATAAACGCCCTTCTGCACCAGCCACAGAGGTCTCACGCCTTACATCAGCTTTCATTGCTTTATCCCATCTTCTAGTTTTGGTTCATTGTAACCAAAGGAGTTCCTCTCCTTACCCAGCTTTCCAGTGAATGTGACTCAGAAGTCCTCTTCTCTGCCCGATTCTCCCAGTGAGAGAGTATTGTCTCCACCCTCCTCACCCCACCCCTAGACTTCAGTCGGAGGACATCACCTCCTAAATGATGGCAGGGGGATACTTTCAGACACATTTCCAAGTTTCTAATTAGTGAGGGGCCTTACTGTCAGTTCTGATGTAAAATCTCCACACCGCAACAACTGAAATGTGTTATTATTACATAAAGTACCTTACAGGACCTGCAGGCATTGAGCTACAAGCAGTTAGAACCAGAGTTCCTCATTCAGCCTCCTTCACCGTTTCCTCTTCCCTGAGTCCTCTTATCTCTCAACCCAGTTTCCTGGAGGGGTGGGACGAGGGTACTTAGACATACACCACTCTGCTGGGTACTGCACAAAGCAGCCCTCCCGGTTTCTTTCCCTCACAGTCTGCCAGTAAGGTTTTCTCTCCAAATACCAACCCATGCTTGCAGCAGCCCCTCTTTTCCTGGCTTTCCTTCCTCACATTAGAATGAGACTGCTTTAGCACAGAACTTAATCCTCCAGGGAAGTCCCAAGACTGTTTTAGGTCTTTTGTTAGGTCTTAAAGGAGGGAAGACTGGGTGGGGTAGAGTGTGACGTGAGTGGAAGAGAAAAAAGTTTCTGGGACCTTCGGTTTACTGTAAGCCTGTAGAGATTTTACTTACTGCTGTGTCGGGAACTCTATAGCCCTAACTTTAAATGTTTTTGCCCCACAGCTGTCTCTTTGGCAACTTTTTATAAAGTAAGAATACTGTAGTTTAGCAAAAGAACAAAGACTTCATCTGCTTCCTAAACCACTTGGCCTGGGCTGGCCTAGACTTTGTCATTGGCTTCTCCCTCCTCTGCTAACCAATGAGGTTTAGGAGCCTGCTGAGTGCAGCTGTCCTGAGAGGCTGCCTGCTGCATGCCTTCTGTTGCCAATACAAACCTAAGAGGAAGTACAGTACTTCGTTGTTTCCCTACTTTCTCTTCAGTATTAGTTGTCCTGCAGAAAGTGAATGGTTGTTTAACTGAGCTTTGTTATTAACCGAAAGCTAAAGAAAACTGTGCAGGTAGAAACATTCCCACTTATTTATTCGCGGCAAACGTTTGGGTCATAGAATTTTATAGTTAAAAGAAATTTTAGAAATCATTGGATTTAATCCCTTCTTTTTGCAGATGAGAAAATTGAGGTTTGGCATGGTTAAGTTATTTGTCAAGGGTTGCACAACTATTTAGGGGCCTATCTGTGATAAGAAGACCCTCAGTTTTCTCATCAGGAAATGAAAGGCCTTTTCAATGGCTATGGTGCTCAGAGGAGCAAAAAAGAAAATTAGCAATCATACAAGTTAAGCAAACTTAATTAGTTTGATTGAATAAAAGGAATTATGTGACCTTAAGTATTTTTAACATTTTAAAAAAATTTTAGTTTCTTCTTTTCAATTTGACTTAATCTTTTTATACTTACATAGTACAAAACTTAAAACTATATAAATTGATATATTCAGGGAAGTCTTATCTTCAGTCCTGTATGCTCAACCGTTTTCCCACCTGGACCCATCTGTTATGTTGTTGTTAGATGCTGTTGAGTTGATTCCACTTCATAGCGACCTTACCTACAACAGAATGAAACACTGCTGGGTCCTGCTCCAGCCTCACAATCATTGCTATCTTTTAGCCCATGTTACAGCCATTGTGTCAGTCCATCTCATTGAGGGTCTTCCTCTCTTTCGATGACCCTCTACTTTACCGAGCATGATGTCCTTCTCCAGGGACTGGTCCCTCCTGATGACATGTCCAAAGTACGTGAGACAAAATCTTTCCATCCTCACTTCTGAGGAGCACTCTGGCTGTACTTCTTCCAAGACAGACGTGTTCATTCTTCTAGCAGTCCATGGTATATTCAGTATTCTTCACCAACACCATAATTCATAGGCATCCGTTCTTACATCTATTATAGCTATTCATTTTTATTGGTTTCTGATTTATTCTTCTGGTGTTTCTTTTTGTAATACAAGCAAATAGATAGATATACACACACAACACACACACACACATATTCTTATTTCTCTTCCATTCTTAATACGTAGCATATTATATAAACTTGTTTTTATTATATAAATCTTGCTTTTTAGATTTTTAAAAATTTAATCCTGGAGGTCATTCTGGCATCTTTGTTCCCCCCAACTTTTAATTATGAAAAATTTCAAACATATAGAATAGTTGGAAGAGTAGTAGAATGAATAACTGTATCCCATGACCTAAATGCATTAATATGATTCATCTGTATATACGGTTAAGGAGCCCAGGTGATGCAGTGATTGAAGTGCTTAGCAGCTAACTGAAAGGTCCACGCTTCAAACCCACTAGCTGCTCTGCGGGAGAAAGATGTGGCAGTCTGCTTCTGTAAAGATTTACAGCCTTGGAAACGCTATGGGGCAGTTCTGCCCTTTCCTATAGGGTTGCTGTGAGTTGGAATCGACTCAGAGGCGAGGGGTTTGGTTTGGGTTTGGGTATATATGCATATGTGTATACATAAAACATTTATTTTTGCTGAAAAATTGAAAGTAAACTGATAACATGGTACTCTACCCCTAATTACTTCAGCATGCACCTTCTAAAAATAAGAACTGGTCCTATATAACTACAATACCACCATCACAACTAAAATAATTAACAATAATTTCCTAATATCTAGTCCATATTGAAGTTTTCCCAGTTGTCCCCAAAATGTCTTATTAATTTTTTGCAAACCAAAATCCTATCACGATTTGCATATTGCATTTGGCTGTTCATTTTAATATAGAACAGTCATACTTTTTCATTCCCATGTTGTCCCTCCCTTTTTCTTTTCAGTGAATTTTGATAAATTCATGCTCTTGTGTAACCATTACCCAGATCAAGATATAAAACATTTCCATCACTACAGTAAAGTCTCTTGTGCCCCTTTCAAGCCCCACCCAGAGGCAAGCAGTATTCTGATTTCTTTCACTATGGTTTTGTCAGTACTTGAACATCGTATTAAACGGAGCCATATGATATGCAGTGTTTTGTGTCTGGCTTCTTTTGCTCAGCATAATGTTTCATCTCTGTTGTTGTGTGTATCAGTAGTTTTTCCTTTATATTGAGGAGTAGTATTCTTTTACATGTAGGTACCACAACATGTTTATCTGTGTTTTTGTTTATGATTGCTTGGATTATTTCCAGGTTTTGGTTGTCATGGATAAAGCTACTAGAAACATTCATCCTTGTAAAAATCTTATTATGATATTACCTGTTGAAGAGATCAGGTTAAGATATAAAGCATCCCATATTCTGGATTTTTAATTTTTTTCCCTTTTGTGGTGGCATTTAATTTGTCCCCAATTCCTATACAATGGAAATTAGAGCTTTATTCTATAGTTGCCTGTTGAAAGTGTGGCACCCCGTTCTTCTCTCACCCCTCCCCTTGCATTTATTTTATTTTATTTTGTAGTGGTTGCAATCTCACATATTTAATACTGTGGTAACATGAGAGCAAAAAAAAAAAAAAAAAGGTAAACATGAGAGGTTTTGCCCTATCACATAACATTTTCTGTAGATGACTGTGTTGCCCAACAGAGCCATATGACTTGAGATTTTGTATTGCTGGGAGGAAAGTGTGACTTTTCTCAGTGAATCTTTGGAGAATGATATGATATGCCAAGCAACTAGTTTTTTTTTTTTTTTTTTTTGTGATTTTTTTTTTTTTAATTGTTCTTTGGATGAAGGCTTACAGAGCAAATAGTTTCTCATGAAACAGTAGTACACATATTGTTTTATAACATTGGTTAACAACCCCACAACATGTCAACCCTCTCCCTTCTTGACCTTTTTTTTTTTGGTGAAAATATACATAGCCAAAGATACACCATTTCAAAAATTTCTACATGCACAGTTCAGTGACATTGACTACGCTCTTCCAATTGTGCTGCTATTCTCACTTTAGATGAAGGCTTACAGAACAAAATATTTTCTCATTTAACAATACACATGTTGCCCTATGACAGTGGTTAACAACCTCACAACACATCAACACTATCCTTACTCAACCTTGGGTTCTCTATCACCAGCTTCCTTCTCCCCTTCTGCCTGCTGGCCCTTGTCTCTGGACTGCTATACCTCATTAGTCCCATTTGGTTTTATGGGGCTATCCAGTCCCCGGCTGTACGGTGAACCTTGGAGATGACTTCACCACTGAGCTGCAACTAGTTTTTAAACAGCTGCAAAATAATTATATTTCCCATCATTTACACTTTTAATATCTGGAAAATTTTATCTGTGAAAATTTTATATATGAAAACGTATATCTGGTGCCTGTATTTTCCACCTTCTTTTTATTAGTCAGTATTTCAATTTGCATGAGATTAGTAGGGAAATTGGAGATACTGAGAGTAAAGCTCAATGCCCGGGCAATGAAACTGGACAATTTGCTTTACCTGGTTAGCATCAGTTTTGGGTTAATTATGTGTAATTCCAAGTGTTTCTTCTCTGTCTTCACTTCACCTCATTAAAGCAGTCAAAATATTTGTAGCATTGGTGCAAACAGATCTGGGTCCTTTTTATTCATTACTCATCTGAATATTTGTTTATCTTTTTGATCCTTATCCAGGTTACTGTGGAGTAGTGACTCATACTACAGTGGGTGGTACATTTCCCTGGGATATAGACTTTTTAAAACTTTAACTGTGAAATACTTCAAACTTATAGGAAAAAAAAATATATACGAAACACTGTGACCTTCCACTCTGATGTAACAAATGCAAAATTTTACATATTGGCTGCAGATCTTTGTTTTTAAGAAATAAAATGTAACACAGTGGAGGCCCCTGTATTTCTGGCCTCCCTTCTTATAGGTAATCAATATCCTGAAGTTGAAGTGTATTCTTTCCATTCAGGTTTTTGTACTTTGCTACATATTCATGCATATATTTGTACTACCTGTACTATTTGTTTTAAAACTTTAGACAAATACTATCACATGGTATGTACCCTTCTGCAACTGTTTTTTCAGTTTTACTGTTTTTGAGATTATCCATGTTGATTCTTACAAATCGAGTTTATTTCCTTAATATGCTTATAATTCTGTATGTTTATATGACATAATATTTTTTTACTCCCCTATTGGACTTTTAGATACCAGTAGTTTCCACTTTTTCATTATTATGAACAGTGTTGTAATGAATATATGTATCTCCTGGTGTCCTTGTATAAGAAGTTCTCTGAGTCACTTGTTCTCAAGGGTGGGTACTGTGCCCTAGGGAGCATTTTAGAAATTTTTTGGGCTGTCTTTGTTTGTCCTGGAGTCCTGGTGGCTCAGTGGTTAAGAGCTCGGCTGTAACAGAAAGGTCGGCAGTTTGAATCCACCAGCTGCTCCTTGGAAACCCTATGGGGACAGTTCTACTCTGTCCTATAGGATTGCCATAAGTTGAAATTGACTCAGCGGCAACGGGTTTGGTTTTGGATTTTGTTTGTCCTAGTAATTGGGGGTCCTTCTGGTGTTGTTTCGTATCCTGCATGACTTTTGAATTTCCCATTGAATATGTAAGTGAAAAACCTGTTTGTAATTATTAAGGATCTAGAACCTGTTTTATGTATAAACAGTCCTTTTTTTTTTTTTGAAAAGCTTTATAAGACTGAATTTTTCAAGAATACAATTACTGTATAAATTGAGGGAAGAGAACTTTATTACGTTTGGAACTTTTCCAAGAATTATTTACTTTTTTTTTGTAAAATCATGACTTCAGTGACAGTGCTGCTTGTGGTGTTTGACTTGCCAGCATATGATATTGTCTGTCTGCATTTGAAACTGTCCATTTCATGTAGATTCTGAGTATAGGTTCAAATTGTGTATCTTATAGGATAGTCCTACCTGAGGATTTACTTGTAGAAATGTATACTTTATTATAACTTATTTCCTTGATTTTAAAATTTTACTTAGGACATTGATTTATTTTTTAGTTGTGTATGTAGATAGGTTAAAATTTATGAATTTTGTTTTAGGGTAGTAAATGGGATTGTAAAATATTTGTTATAAAAGGTTTTTTTTTTTTTAATCTTATAGACCAGAGAGCCATTGCTGTAGGGAATGAATTTAGAAATAGAACTGCTGGGTCTCAGGGTATGCACATGTACAACTTTGCCAGATGTTGCCAAATTGCTCCTTAGCATGGTTGTATCAATTTATGTTCTTCCCATCATAAGAAATGAAATTTCTTATTTTTCCATATTTCCTCTATACTTGATATTTTCAGGCTTTAAATTTTTTTCAATATTATGAATATTATTTTAATTTGGATTTCTCTAATTACTGAGTTTGAGAATCTTTATGAACTTATTTATCCTGTTGTGGTTGTTGGGTGCTGTCGAGTCGATTCCAGCATCTGAGATACAATTCATATGTCATAAAACTCACCCCTTTAAAGTGTACAATTCAGTGTGTTTTAGTATATCCACAAGGTTGTGCAACCATCACCACTAATTCCAGAACATATTATCATATCATGAAGAAATCCTGTACCTATTATCAGTCACTCCCCATTCACCCTCTACCCCCAGCTCTTGGCAGCCATTAATATACTTATGTCTCTGTGGATTTGCCTATTCTATAAATTTCATATATATAGAATCATATAATATGTAGCCTTTTGTGTTAGTCATCTTTCACTTAGCTTAATGTTTTCAAGATTCATCCATGTTATAACATGTATCAATACTTCATTCCTTTTTATGGCCAAATAACATTCCATTGTCTGTCTATACCATGTTATATTTATCTGTTCCTTTTTTTTTTAAATTGTACTTTAGATGAAGGTTTACAGAGCATACTAGTTTCTCATTGAACAATTAATACACATATTGTTTTGTGACATTGGTTGCCAACCCCATGACATGTCAACACTCTCCGTTCTCGACCTTAGGTTCTCCATTACCAGCTTTCCTGTCCCCTCCTGCCTTCTTGTCCTTGCTCCTGGGTTGGCGTGCCCATTTAGTCTCGTTTTGTTTTATGGGCCTGTCTAATCTTTGAACCTCAGGAGTGACTTCAGTACTAAGTTAAAAAGGTGTCCGGAGACCATTCTCTCGGGGTTTCTCCAGTCTCTGTCAGACTGTCTGTTCATTTTTTGATTATAATTATTTCTGCTTTTGGCTATTGTGAATAATGCTGCTATAAACATTTGTGTCACGCTTTTGTGTGGACATATGTTTTCATTTCTTTTGGGTATATACCTAGGAATGAAATTGCTGGGTCATATGGTAACTATATTTAAATTTTTGGTGGTGGTATTGCCATGATTTTTTTTCCATTAAAAATAGAAGGTTTTATTATGAAATATTTCAAAGATACAGGAAAATAATATAATGAATACCCATGTACTTGTTACTCAGATTGAACTAATTTTAACATTTTTCTATATTTGGTTCAGATTTTTATGGGTTTTTTTATTGTTATTTTAATTTTTTGTTGTACTTTAGGTGAAGGTTTACAGAACAAACTAGTTTCTCATTAAACAATTAGTACACATATTATTTTATGACATTAGTTAACAACCCCATGACATGTCAACACTTTCCGTTCTCAACCTTGGGTTCCCTATTACCAGCTTTCCTGTCCCACTCCTGCCTTCTAGTCCTTGTCCCTGGGCTGATGTGCCCTTTTAATCTGGTTTTGTTTTATGGGCTTAAAGGGTGAACCACAGGAGTGACTTGGCTAAAGGGTGAACCACAGGAGTGACTTCATTACTGAGCTAAAAGAGTGTGTGAGGCCCATACTCTCAGGGTTTCTCCAATCTCTGTCAGGCCAATAAGTCTGGTCTTTTTCTGTGAGTTAGAATTTTGTTCTACATTTTACTCCAGCTCTAGTCCGGGACCCTCTGTTGTGATCCCTGTCAGAGCAGTCAGTGGTGGTAACTGGGTATATTTAAATTTTTGAGGAACTGCCAAACTTTTCCAAAGCACCTGAACCATTTTACATTACCAATAGCTATGTATGATGGTTCTAATTTCTCCAACAGCCAAGAAATCAAACGATGCATGTCATTGGACAAATCTGCTGCAAAAGACCTCTTTAAAGTGTAAAAAACAAAGATGTCAGTTTAAGGACTAAGGTGTCCCTGACTCAAACCACAGTGTTTTCAGTCACCTCATGTGCATGTAAAAGCTGGGCAATGAATAAGGAAGACCGAAGAAGAATTGACGCCTTTGAGTTATGGTGTTGGTGAAGAATGTTAAATATACCATGGACTTCCAGAAGAATGAACAAATCTGTCTTGGAAGAAGTACAGCCAAAATGCTCATTAGAAGCGACAATGGTAAGACTTTGTCTCACATACTTTGGACATGTTATCAGGAGGGACCAGTCCCTGGAGAAGGACATCTTGCTCAGTAAAGTAGAGGGTCAGCGAAAAAGAGGAAAACCCTCAATGAGATGGATTGACACAGTGGCTGCAACAATGGCTCAACTGTAACAATGATCATGAGGTTGGCGCAGGACCAGGCAGTGTTACATTCTGTTGTACATAGGGTCGCTATGAGTCGGAACCGACTTGGTAGCATCTAACAACAACTACAATTTCTCCAAATATTCATTTACAATTGTTATTATCGATCTTTTTTATTATAGCCATCCTAGTGTGTGTGTGAAGTGATATCTCCTTGTGGTTTTGATTTGCATTTCCCTAACCCACCAGCCGCTCCATAGGAGAAAAGGCCTGGCTATCTGCTCCTGAATAATGTTGAATATACCATGGACTGCCAAAAGAACTAGCGAATCTGTCTTGGAGGAAGTACTACCAGAACACTTCTTAGAAGCAAGGATGGCGAGACTATGTTTCACATACTTTGGACAGGTTATCAGGAGGGATCAATCCCTGGAGAAGGATATCATGCTTGGTAAAGTAGAGGGTCAGTGAAAAAGAGAAGGACCCTGAATGAGATGGATTGAGACAGTGCCTGCAACAGTGGGCTTAAGCATAACAACAATTTTATGGGGATGGTGCAGGACTGAGCAGTGTTTCGTTCTGTTGTACATGGTGTCACTAGGAGTTGGAACCATCTTGACTGCTCCTAATGACAACAGTCTGCTCCTGTAAGGATTACAGTTTAGAAAACCCTATGGGGCAGTTTTATTCTGTCATATAGGTTCGCTATGAGTCAGAATCAACTCGACGGCACACACATCAATGTAATGATATTGAACTTTTTTTCATGTTCTTGTTGGCTATTTGGGGCCCTGGTGGTGTAATGGTTAAGTGCTTAGCTGGTAACCAAAAGGTCAGCAGTTCGAAGCCACCAGCTGCTCCTTGGAAATCCTATGGGGTAGTTCTACTCTGTCATTCAGGGTCGCTATGAGTCAGAATTGAGTTAATGACAATGGGGTTTTTTTGTGTGTGTCCATTTGCGTATCTTGGGAGAAATGTATATTCAAATCCTTTACTCATTTTTAAATTGGATTATGTTTATTACTGAGTGAACTAAAAGTGTTCTTTATATATTCTGGATATCATTTTCTTATTAGATATATGGTTTGAAAATATTTTATCCCACTCTGTGGGCAGCGTTTTCACTTTTTTTGATGGTTTTGTTTGCAGCGCAAAGGTTTTTCATTTTGATGAAGTCCAATTTACTTTTTTTTTTATTGTGTTGCTTATGCTTTTGGTATCATATCTAAGAAGCCAGTGTAATCCAAGGTCCTAAATATTTACACCTACATTTTTTTCTAAGAGTTTTATATTTATAGCTTTTACATTTAGATCTTTGGTCCATTTTCAGGTAGGTTTTGTCAGTGGTGTAAGATAGGGCGTCTAATTCATTCTTTGGCACATGGATATTGAGCTGTCCCAGCACCACTTGTTGAAAACACTGTTTCTTTCCAATTTAATAGTTTTGACACCCTTGCCAAACATGATTTGACCATAAATGTAAGGAGTTATTTTGGGACTCAATTCTGTTCCGTTGATCTATGTATGTATCCTTATATACTACCACAGTGTTTTGATTATCATAGCTTTGTAGTATTTTTGAAATTGGGAAGTATGAGTCCTCCAACTTCGTTCTTTTTCAAGATTGATTTGACTGTTCTGGGTCTCTTGCACTTCCATATGAATTTTAGGATTGGCTTGTCAATTTCTGCAAAAACGATGGTGAAAATTTTGATAGAGATGGTGTTGAATCTCTAAATCACTCTGGGGATTATTGTCTGTTAAGAATATTACATCTTTCAGTCCATGAACATGGCATGCATTTACATTTATTTAGGCCTTTTTTAATATGTTCAGTGAAGTTTTGTAGTTTACAGTGTATAAGTCTTGTTTTTCATTTGCTTAATTATAATCCTAGGTATTTTATTATTTTGGATGCTATTGTGAATGGAATTGTTTTCTTCATTTAATTTTCAGGTTACTCACTGCTTTGTTGGTTATTAGTTGCCATTGAGTTGGCTCCGGCTCATGGTGACTCTGTATGTAACACAGTAAAAAGTTGTCCAGTTCTGTGCTGTTGTCATGATCATCGGCATGTTTGAGTCCTTTGTTGTGGCCATTGTGTAACGCCTTCCAACCTAGTTGACTCACTGTTAGTGTAGAGAAAAACAACTGTATCCTGTAACCTTGCTGAATTTGTTTAATAGACTAATTTTTTTAGTGGATTCCTTAGGGTTTTATATATACAAAATTATGCTGTTTGCAAATAGAGATAGTTTTACATCTTCCTCATTTTCTTTCCCAGTCTGGTGCCTTTCATTTCAATCTCTTGCCAAATTCCCCTGATTAGAACCTCCAGTACAATGCTGAGTAGAAGTGTACGTACTTATCTTGTTCCTGATCTTGGGAAGGCTTTCAGTCTGTCATCATTAAGTATGATGTTAACTGTGGATTTTTTTGTAGATGCCCTTAATCAGGTTGAGGAACTTTTTATTCCTTAGTTTGTTGGCTATTTTCATCATGAAAGGGTGTTGGATGTGTGTATATACATACATACGTATATGTATATATATATAAGTGTATTGAAATGTGCAGCTTTTGTCCTTTATTATGTAAGTGTGCTGTATTACATTTATCGATTTGAGGGAACCTTGCACTCTTGGGATAATTCCTGCTTGGTCATGAAGTATAATTCATTTTATATGTATCTGGATTTGGTTTGCTAGTATTTGTTGAGGACTTTTACATCTATATTCATAAGGGATATTTCTTTTCTTATGATGTATTTATCTGATTTTGGCATCAGATTAAGACTAACCTCATAGAATGAGTTGAAAAATGTTCCCTCCTCTTCTGCTTTATGGTGTAGTTCATGAAGAATTGATGTTAATTCTTTAAACGTTGGGTAGAATTTACCAGTGAAGCCATCCAGTTCTGGGCTTTTCCTTGTGGGAAGTTTTAAAATTACTAATTCAGTCTCTTTGCTTTTTATAGGTCTGTTGTGATTTTCTATTTCTTCTTGATTTTGTTTTGGTGGTTTGTTTCTTTCTAGGAATTTTTCCATTTCATCTAGGTTATCTAATTTGTTGCACTGCAGTTCATCATTGTAATGTTATATATATGTATATATATATATACACACAGAAACACATATGATATATGGTATATATCATATAATTATAATCATAATATCATTATATTATTCTCTTATAATTCTTTTTATGTCTGTAAGTTAGGTAATTATGCCCGTTTTCATTGCCGATTCTAGTAATTTGAGTCTTCTTTTTTTCCTTGGTTAGTATAACTAAAAGTTGGTCAGTTTTGTTGATCTTTTCAAAGAATCACCTTTTGTTGTTACTTATTTTATCTCTTTTTTTTTTTTCTCGTTTTTCCCTATAGAAAATGGAGTATTGAAGTCTTTATCTATTATTGTCGCATTGTCTATTCTTCCTTTAATTCTGTCAGTTTTGGCTTCGTGTGTTTTGGGACTCTATTGGTAAGTGCACCAAGGAACCCTGGTAGTGCAGTGGCTAAGCGCTTGGCAACTAACTGAAAGGTTGGCGATTCACACCCACCAGCCACTCTACAGAAGAAAAAACCTGGTGATCTGCTCCTGTTAAGATTTCAGTCTGGATACCCTGTGGAGCAGTTCTGTTTGTCCTGTAGGGTTGATATGAGTTGAAATCAACTCAACAGCACACAACAACAACAGCATTGGCAAACACATTTTTTTCTATCCTTAATTTCATTCGTTTCTGCTTTTATTATCTCTGTCCTGCTACTAAGGAGTCCTGGTGGCACAATGGTTAAGTGCTCAGCTGCTAAATGAAAAGTTGTTGGTTTGAGCCCACTAGCTGCTCTGTGGGAGAAAGATGTGGCAGTATGCTTCTGTAAAGATTACAGCCTTGGAAACCCTGTGGGGCAGTTCTGCTCTGTCCTATAGGGTTGCTATGCGTTGGAATTGACTCAGTGGCAATGGGTTTGGTTTTTATCCTATTTTCTTTGAGTTCTGTTTACTTTTTTAAATTTCTAAATGTGGGAAGTTTGGTTGTTGATTTGACATCTTTTTCAGTACAGGCTTTTATAGCTATAAATACCTTCTCAGTGCTACTTTTGCTGCATTCCTTATGTTTTGGTATATTGTGTTTTCATTTTCATTCATCTCGAATTATTTTCTAGTTTTTCTTGTGATTTCATCTTTGATTCCTTGGTTATTTAGGAGTATGTTAATTTTTACATATTTGGGAATTTTCCAAATTTCCTTCTGTTATTGATTTCTTATTTCATTCCATTGTGCTTGCAGGACACACTGTATGATTTCAGTCCTTTTAAATTTATTGAGACTTGTTTTATGGCTTAACATATGGTATATCTTGGAGAATGTTTCATGTACACTTGAGAAGCAAGTATTCTGCTGTTGTTGAGTGGAGTATTCTGTAGATGTCTGTTAGTTCTACTTGGTTTTTAGTGTTTTTCAAGTCTTCTGTACCTACTTCTCACTTACCGACTGTCTCATTATCCAACATTTCACACTTATGATAATAGTAAAAAATCTACTATCTGACTGTTTTGCAAATTAACAACATATATCTGGCACTAACGAACACTCAGTTGTGAGGCGAGAGTAATGCTGGCTGTGATGGTTAAGGTTATGTGTCAACTTGGCTGGGCCATGATTCTCAGTTGTTTGGCCGTTATGTAATGATGTAGTCATCCTCCATTTTGTGATCTTATGTGGTCATCCTCCATTTTTTCATGATGACAATTTTCACATAATGACCTGGCCTTTGGAAGCTAACCCTGTTGATAAGTGAGGAGTGGGTGTATTTCCTTTCTGAACTTCTTTCTGGTTATATCTGTTATTGAAAGTGGGATATTGACATCTCCAACTATTCTTGTATCATTTATTTCTTCCTCCAAGTTTGTCAGTTTTTTGCTTTGTATATTTTGGGGCTGTGTTGTTAGGTATATATGTGTTTATGACTTATGTCTTCTTGATGGATTGACCCTTTTATCCTTAAACAATATCTTTCTTTGTTTCTAGTAACACTTTTTGTTTTAAACTTTATTTTGTCTGATATTAATATAGTTACTCTAGCTCTCTTTTGATTACTGCTTACATAGTATATTTTATACCATCCTTTAACTATTAACCCATTTGTATCTTTGAATCTAAAGTGTATCTTTTGTAGACAACATATAGTTGTATCACAATTTTTAATCCATTCTGCCAACCTCTGCTTTTTTGTTGGAGTGTCTTGTCCATTTTCCTTGAATGTAATTACTAAAAAGGTCGGATTTATGCCTGCCATTTTGCAGTTTGTTTTCTATACAGTTTGTATCTTTTTTCTTTTTCTATCCATTACTGCTTCCTTTTGTGTTAAATAGATATTTTCTAGTGCACGATTTTAATACCCTCGTCAGTTTTTTTCTCACTTTTTGTTGTTATTTTCTTAGTGATTTCCCTGGTATTTATAATTAAAATCTTAATTTTTAACAATCAAGTTGGAGTTAACATGAACTTAAATTTAGTAATAGCTCAGTTACTTCCCTCTTCTTTTTGTTATTATTTTCATACAAATTTTATTCTTGTACACCGAAGACTGACAACACAGTTTTATAATTGTTGCTTTGTGCAATTGTTTTTTTTTTTTTTAATCAGATAGGAGAAAAGAAGAGTTAGAAACAAATGAACAAATACATTTATAGTGTCTTTTATATTTACCTGTATAGTAATGCAGTCAACTACTAACTGAAAGTTTGGAAGTTCAAGCCCACCCACAGGTGCCTTGGAAGAAAGACTTGGCCTTTTTTTTTTTTTTTTTTTAACTTCAGAAAAATTAGCTACAGAGTAGCACAGCTCTACTCTGACACATGGGGTTGCCGTGAAGCAGAGTCAACTTGATGGCAACTGATTATACAGTCATTTCTACTGGTGCTATTTGAATTTGAATTATTGTCTAGTGCCCTTTTATTTCAGCCTGAAGGACTCCCTTTACTATTTCTAGAAAAGCAGATCTGCTAGTTATGAATTCTTTAAGTTTTTGTTTATCTTGGATGTGTTAATTTTCCCTTTATTTCTGAAGGAAAGTTTTGATGGATGTAGAATTATTGGTTGAAAATCTGTTTCTTTTAGCGCTTTTAATATGCCATCTAACTGCCATTGGTTTCTGGTAAGAACTCAGCGGTTCATCTTACTGAGGATTCTTGTATGTGATCTGTCATTTCTCTCTTGCTGGTTTCAAGATTCTCTCTTCTTTGGCTTTTGACAGTTTGATTATGATGTGTCTAGGTGTGGACTCCTTGAGTTTATCCTACTTGGAGTTCTTGGATGTGTAAATTAGTGTTTTTCATCACATTTGGAAAGTTTATGTCTGTTATTTCTTCAAATACTCTTTCTGGCCTTTTCTTTTCCTCTCCTTCTGGAAATTCCATTACATGTGTATCGGTATTCTTTTAGTGTCTCAGTCTCTGTTAATTTTTCTTCATTATTTTCTTTCTGTTCCTCAGACTGGATGATCTCAGTTAACCAATTTTCAAGTTCATCTGTCTTCTGCCAACACATATCTGCTCTTGATCTCCTTTAATGTGTGTTTTTTTTTTTTTAAATTTCAGTTATTTACCTTTCCACACCAAAATTTCTATTTTTTAAAAAAATTTATCTCTTTATTCATATTCATTATTTGAGGAGACATCATTATCACATTTTCCTTTAGTTCTTTAAATAAGTTTTATTTTCATTCTTTGTACATGTTTACCATGGATGATTTAAAGTCTTTATCTTCTTTCAGTCACCTTCTGGGCTTCCTCAGGGACAGTTTCGATTGACTTTTTTTTCCTGTGTATGGACTATACTTTCCTGGTTTTTTTTTTGCATATCTCATAATTTTTGTTAAGAAGCTGGTATTTTATATAATATAATGTAGCGACCCTGGAAATTAGACTCCCTCCTTTCCAGGGTTTGTTGGCTTACTTTCCTGTACTAATTCTGTAAAATATGTGTTGTGTGTGACTATTGAAGTCTCTGCTAACTTTGTGCTCCGATAATGATTGTTGTTATATTTCCTTAAGTGCCTTGAACCAACAAGTCTCCTAGCCTTTGTCAAGGATCTCTGTGTGCATTTTGAGGCATGTTTTTAATGATCTGGCAGGTAGTTTACAACTCTAGCTTATTCTTCACTTCCTGCTTTCCCACAGGCTTTAGGTCAACCAGAAGTGAAAGATTAGGGCCATCTCAGATCTTTCCTAGGCATGCATATAGCTCTGCACATGCACGCATGGCCTTTTAAATTCCCAGGAATATGTCAAAACTTTTCAAAGCCCACTATAGACAAATTATTCCTCAATTTTGCCTTTGAAGTATTTTGGTCAGCTTATTATTTGCCCCAACTATTATCACTGCCTTAGGCAACTGTGATGTTATACTTCTGTTGATGATTGTTTTTGACAAATGCCGCAGGGTAAAAAGCTGTTTGTAGTAAGCTCTGATTGAAGTCAAATAAAGGGAAGCCTTGCAAGTGGGGATATCCAGGGAACTGCCGTATAGGCCAAAAAATGACAATTCCTTGTAATGGGATCATTTGGGTAGCCCCATACCTGTTCTCCTCCAGTAGCTGCTGGGCTGCTGGCTTTCTTGACTATCATGATTTCAAGACTTTCGGTTTTCAAGGCTACCACAGAGCTGGGTAGAGGGGAGTGGGAATAGGTATGTTAAAACGCCACAAAGCTCGCTATTCTTTACTGAGATTTGGCTGTTTCTTAAATAAATACTTTCCAGATTGTTGCAAACCTCTGATTAATTTGCAGAATTCAGAAAAAGTTGATTTTCACAATTTTTGTCAGTGTTCTCATTGCTTTTATGGAAGAGCTAGTTTTTTGAGATCCTGATTTCACCATTCTGGAAGTGCTCTTTCAATCAAGATAAAGGTTTTTTTTTTTTTTTGTAGACAGCGGATTGTATATCTTGCTTTTTTTTTTTTTTTAAATCTTATTTGACAATTTCTGTCTTTTAATTGGAAGGATAAGAACATTTATGTTTATGTAATTATACATATGGTTGGTTTATATCAACCATCTTGCTATTTTTTTCTTTTTGTCCCATCTGATTTCCTTTACCCCTCTTTTTCTGCGTTCTTTTTGGAAAGCTACTGGGTGTTCCTTTAAAGGATGGCAGGATTTGTAAAATTGTGAATGAGAAAAAAAAGCCATGCCTTCATGCATATGTTAACAATTGGAAAGAGACTCTTTTCCAGTGAGGACAATTAGAACAGCCTTGTCCCATAGAAATATAATGTAAGTCACAAATGTGAGCCAAGGATGTAATTTTACATTTTCTAGTAGCTACATTAAAAAAGTTAAAAGAAATAGATGAAGTTAATTTTAATAATATATTTTATTATTAATGAGATAGTTTACATTTTTTTGTTACCGAGTTTTCATAATCCAGTGTGTATTTTGCACTTAGAGCATGTCTCAGTTCAGGCTAGCCACATCTCTAAGTGTCTAGCAGCTACCATATTGAACAGCACAGATTTAGAGGACCTCTAAGACAGGTCTGACTTTAATGAGGCTGAGCAGGAAGTGAAGCTGATGGACAGAGTGAGATTTGTTGAGGATCTTGGTTTAATGACCAATAGGGAATATGCTAGGGTAAAAGTGGAAAATGGAATAGTTATGTACAAAGGAACATGAAATCTTTGCCACTTATTCTGTGCAATAATTTGCACTAAAATGGCAGATGATGTGGTTTTCAATCAAACAATAACAATAGCTAGTATAGATTGAAGGAGCCTTGGTAGCGCAGTGGTGAAAACGCTTGACTGCTAACTGAAAGGTCAGTGGTTCAAAATCACCAGTGGCTCCATGGGAAAAAGATGTGGCAGTCTGCTTCTGTGAAAACTTCCAGCCTTGAAAACCCTGTGGGGTCGCTATGAGTCAGAATTGACTTGACAGCAGTGGGTTTTTTGGTTAGTGTAGATTGACTGCTCTATCAAGCACTGCTCTAAGCACTTTGACTGTATTAACTCATTGAATATTATGACTGATTTACTGTGTGACCTTAGGTGAGTAAACCACTTAAACTTTCTTGGAGCTCTGTTGTTTTCATGTATAAAAAACAAAACAAAACTGGACTAGATAATCTCTAAGCTGCTTTTTGACCCTGAAAGACTTTGTGCTTGGATATAATGATGAGGAAAATGAAACTTCTTTCCTCAGGGAATTTATAATCAAATGTACCCACTTAATTGAAATGCATATAGATAATAATTAGGACCTTAGGAGAACTACAAAATGGCTGTGAATTTAGAACGTATTTTCTTGCATATAGTAAGTTCATACTAAATGTTTGCATTAGATTGAGTTGAATAGTGCTAGCTGGTGAATCATGAGAGGTTTTGTATAGGAGATGTAGGCCTTGGCAGGTGGTAGGGGAAGGTAAATGATAAGGAGATGGAGTGGAGTAGGATTCCAGGTAATGGAAACTATGAGGCAAGAAAGTAATATGCATGTTCAGAGAACAATAAAACATACTCTTTGGCTGTATCGTTAGGAGGTGTTGAGTGATATTACTGTGTGGGTATGTTGGTTCTAAATCTTATTGTTGTTATTAGGTGCCGTCGAGTCGATTCCAACTCATAGTGACACCGTGTACCACAGAACGAAACACCGCTCGGTCCTGCGCCATCCTCACAGTCGTCGTTATGCTTAAGCCCATTGTTGCAGCCACTGTATCAGTCCATCTCATTGAGGATCTTCCTCTTTTTCGCTGACCTGCCACTCTACCAAGCATAATGTCCTTCTCTAGGTATCGATCCCTCCTAACAACACGTCCAAAGTACATGAGACGCAGTGTCGCCACCATTGCTTCCAAACAGCATTCTCATCAACACTTCTTCCGAGTTCATTCTTTTGACAGTCCGTGGTGTATGTAATATTTTCGCCAGCACCACAATTCAAAGACATTAATTCTTCTTTGGTCTTCCTTATTCACCATCCAGCTTTCACAAGCATATGAGGTGATTGAAAACACCATGACTTGGGTTAGGCGCACCTTAGTCTTCAAGGTGACATCTTTGTTTTCAACATTTTAAAGAGGTCTTTTGCAGCAGATTCGCCCAGTGCAATGCATCTTTTGATTTCCTGACTGCTGCTTCTATGAGTGTTGATTGTGGATCTGAGTAAAATGAAATCCTTGAAAACTTCAATCTTTTCTCTGTTTATCATGATGTTGTTTATTGGTCTAGTTGTGAGGATTTTTGTTTTTCTTTATGTTGAGGTGCAATCCATACTAAACTTGTGGTCTTTGATCTTCGTCAGTAAGTGCTTCAAGTCCTCTTCACTTTCAGCAAGCAAGGTTGTGTCATCTGCATAACGCAGGTTGTTAATGAGTTTTCCTCCAATCTTGATGCCCCTTTCTTCTTCATATAGTCCAGCTTCTTGGATTATTTGCTCAGCATACAGGTTGAATAGATATGGTGAAAGGCTACAACCCTGACCCACACCTTTCTTGACTTTAAACCACACAGTATCTCCTTGTTCTGTTCGAACGACTGCCACTTGGTCTGTGTACAGGTTCTTCAAGAGCACAGTTAAGTGTTCTGGAGTTCCCGTTCTTTGCAATGTTATCCATAATTTGCCATAATCCACACAGTTGAATGCCTTGGCATAGTCAGTAAAACATAGGTAAACATCTTTCTGGTATTCTCTGCATTCAGCCAGGATCCATCTGACTTCAGCAACGATATCCCTCATTCCATGCCCTCTTCTGAACCCAGCCTGAATTTCTGACAGTACCCTGTTGATGTACTGCTGCAGCTGCTTTTGAATGATCTTCAGCAAAACTTTACTTGCCTGTGATATCAATGATATTGTTGGATAATTTTCACTTTCGGTTGGATCACCTTTCTTGGGAATAGGCATGAATATGAATCTCTTCCAGCTGGTTGGCCGGGTGGCTGTCTCCCAAATTTCTTAGCATAGACGAGTGAGCACTTCTAGTGCTGCATGTATTTGTTGAAACATCTCAGTTTGTATTCTGTCAATTCCTGGAGCCTTGTTTTTCATCTATGCCATCACTGCAGCTTGAACTTCTTCCTTAAGTACCATCTGTTCCTGATCGTATGCTACTTCCTGAAATGGTTGAATGTTGACCAGTTCTTTTTGGTATAGTGACTCTGTGTATTCCTTCCATCTTTTGATGCTTCCTGCGTCGTTTAATGTTTTCCCCCATAGAATCCTTCAATATTGCAACTCAAGGCTTGAATTTTTTTTTTCAGTTCTTTCAGCTTGAGAAATGCTGAGCGTATTCTTCCCTTTTGATTTTCTATCTCCAAGTCTTTGCACATGTCATTGTAATACTTTACTTTGTCTTCTCAAGCCGCCCTTTGAAATCTTCTTTTCAATTCTTTTACTTCATCGTTTCTTCTTTTTGGTTTAGCTACTCGACGTTCAAGAGCAAGTTTCAGAGTCTCTTCTGACATCCATTTTGCTCTTTACTTTCTTTCCTGTCTTTTTAATGACTTCTTGCTTTCTTCCATGTGATGTCCTTGATGTCATTCCACAGCTCCTCTGGTCTTTGGTCATTAGTGTTCAGTGCATCAAATCTATTCTTGAGATGGTCTTTAAATTCAGGTGGGATATATTCAAGTTCGTACTTTGGCTGTCTTGGACTTGTTCTAATTTTTTTCAGTTTCAACTTGATCTTGCATAGAGCAGTTGATGGTCTGTTCCGCAGTCGGCCCCTGGCCTTGTTCTGAGTGATGATATTGAACTTTTTCATTGCTTCTTTCCACAGATGTAGTCAGTTTGATTCCTGTGTATTCCGTCTGGCGAGGTCCATGTGTATAGTCAATGTTTATGTTGGTGAAAAAAGGTATTTGCCACGAAGAAGTCGTTTGTCTTGCAAAATGTTGTCATGCAGTCTCTGACATCATTTCTAACATCAAGGCCATATTTTCCAACTACTGATCCTTCTTCTTTGTTTCAACTTTCGCATTCCAATCACCAGTAATTATCAATGCATCCTGATTGCATGTTTGATCAATTTCAGACTGCAGAAGTTGGTAAAAATCTTCAATTTCTTCATCTTTGACCTTAGTAGTTGGTGCATAAATTTGAATAATAGGTGTATTAACTGGTTTTTCTTGTAGGAGAATGCATATTATCCTATCACTGACAGCATTGTACTTCAGCATAGATCTCGAAATGTTCTTTTTGACGATGAATGCAATGCCATTCCTCTTCAAGTTGTCATTCCCGACATAGTAGACCATATGATTGTCCGATTCAAAATGGCCAATACCAGCCCATTTCAGCTTACTAATGCCTAGGATATCAATGTTTATGTGTTCCATTTCATTTTTGATGACTTCCAATTTTCCTAGATTCATACTTCATACATTCCACGTTCCGATTATTAATGGATGTTTGCAGCTGTTTCTTCTCATTTTGAGTCATGGCACATCAGCAAATGAAGTCCCAAAAGCTTGACTCCAACCATCCATGTCATTAAGGCTGACTCTACTTTGAGGAGACAGCTCTTCCCCAGGTATATTTTGAGTGCCTTCCAACCTTAGGGGCTCATCTTCCGGCACTATATCAGACAGTGTTCTGCTGCTATTCATAAGGTTTTCACTGGCTAATTCTTTTCAGAAGTAGACTGCCGGGTCCTTCTTCCTAGTCTGTGTTACTCTGGAAGTTCAGCTGAAACCTGTCTACCATGAGAGTCCCTTCTGGTATTTGAATACCGGTGACATAGCTTCCAGTATCACAGCAACATGCAAGCCTCCACAGTACGACAAACTGACAGATGCGTGGGGGTCCTAAATCTTAGAGAGCCTTTTATACCCTGTTAAGTGTATGCTTGATCATTGGCAGTGAAATATGTATGTTTTAGAAGCCCCAAATTTTATACCTGTATTTTGTCAGTCATATTGATAGATGTTGTTGTTGCATGCCATCGAGTTGGTTCCAACTCATAGAGACCCTATAGGACAGAATAGAGCTGCCCCATAGGTTTTCAAGGCTATAATCTTTATGGAAAGGAGCCCTGGTGGCATTGGTTAAGTGCTTGCTGAATAGTTGGCAGTTAGAACCCACCAGCCACTGCACAGGAGAAAGATGTAGCAGTGTGGTTCTGTAAAGTTTATAGCCTTGGAAATCCTATGGGGCAGTTCTACTCTGTCCTGTAGGGTCCCTTTGAGTCAAATTGACTTGACTGCAGTGGGTAATTTTTACAGAAACAAACTACCACATATTTCTCCCAGGGAGTGGCTGGTGAGTTTGAACTGCCACCCTTTTTGTTAGCATCCAAGTGCTTAACCACTGCTCCACCAGGGCTGCTTATATTGATGAGTAGTTAAGCGCAATTTTAAATTTAAAAAATACTTCATTAGGCTAGAAATTTCATTTCACTAGCTTTAACAAATATGAGAGTGTTCAAGGACTGCTATTTAGGGTGATACAGGTCATATTTCTTCTTTTTATCTGTATTTCTTGTCTTCTAGTATAGTGCTTTATTTCTGCTGAGGGTTAATCCTCTGTGATTAAATGATGCTGAATAAGTGTATGTCAGCACTCAGCATAAAGTGGGAGCCTAAGGCTGACTGTTTAACAACTATTAGTGTCTGTCCCAAGAGCGAGTGCTTATAGCTTCGAGTGTGGCACAAATAACCAAATGGAAAATCACACATTTCTCGGAGGAATGGAAGTTATAAAGGCATTTTGTGTAACTCTGTAAACACTGGAATCTCTTGTGGGCTTTTTTCTTTCAAGTATTTTTATTAGGTTGGTAGACTAGTGTTTTACCTAATGTTTGATAAGTCATTTTTAGTAGTATTGCTCAGGGAATTTATAAAGCAGTTACATTCATCTGTCTAATTTTTTCAGGTAACTTGTCCAGGAGTGGTGCTGAAAGACAAGGAGGACATCTATCTTAGCATCTGTGTGTTTGGCCAATACAAAAAGACACAATGTGTCCCACCTACTTTTCCATTGGTCTTCAATGCCAGAATGGTGTTTGAAAAGGTGAGTTAAAATGTCAGATTAAGTATTAAGAAAAACAGAAACATGGTTCCAAATTTTTAATAAAAGCCCAGAGCACAGATTATTATTGTTGACTGTATACTTTGGTTTAAATCAGAATGAAAGTTGTCACTTAAACCTGGAAGCTTGAAAATAAATATGCATTATATTATGCATTGAATCTGATGTCTTTTTTTCTTGATGGATCAGTTTATTTCTAAATTTGTCTTGGTGAATTTTGTATAAAACACAGCGCCTGAATAATAATTTTCATGAAAAAATACGAGTCATTAATCAGTAAGAATGAGACATATATTACTTATGGCTTTCTTGTACTTCTTTCTATAAATCTGTTTTGACCCCTAATATTGCTGTTTTGCTTCATTATTAGAAATCATATTTTTTCACTTTTTTATTGTGTGCTTTCCTCCCTTCCTCTCTTTCTCCCCCTTCCAAAAATAATTACTCAATATCTGCTCTGTACAATGCACTGTTCTAGGCACTGGGGATGCATGGTAAACAAGACAAACCCCTTGCCCTCTTGAAGCTTTCATTTTAGCAGAAGAAATAGACAGTAATCAAGTAAACACATGAGTAATATAATTTTAGATAGTGATATGTGTCATGAAGAGGACAAGGGGATAGAGAAGGACTGAAGGATTAGGAGAGCTGTCTGTTTTAAAGGGTTATCAGAGAAGGTGATAACGTTTAAGCTGAGCCTCAATTGTGAGACATCATCAGTCATTTGAAGTTTGAGGGAAGAACATTCTAAGCAATGGGAATAGCAAATGGACTTCTTGTTGGGAATAAGTCTGAGGAACATCAAGAAGGCTAATATGACCATGGTAACAAGGGGAAAAGTGGTAGCAAATGAAGTTGGAGAGGGAGTTAGATCCAGCAATAAAGTTTATTCATTTATCCATTTGTTCATTCATTCATTTGTAAAGGCTTCCATACTGATCATAGAAAGCAGAGAGGAGATAACAGTTCTCAATAATGTCAAAAGTTTCTTTGGTTGGGAAAGAAATGATATTTTGGGAATGACAGAGGAGAAATACAAAGATTATCTTACATTTATCTTGCTTTCACTTCTTCTTCTCCATCCTGCTTCCCCCTGCATCCTCCCACTATAGGTGTTCCCTGAAGCAGTAGACCCTGGAGATGTGGTTGCACAGCTTGAGTGTAAGTTTTTAACTTTTAATTTCTTGCTTCTAAGATATTTTAGAATTTATCTTCCTTATGATCGTTAATCCTGAGTTAAATAAAAGCTAAATGGTCTAATAAGAATTTTAAAAATCTTGAGTTGGGACATTTCTGCCCTTTTTAGAATTTCAGAATATACCTAGAAATACCAAAAAATACATATGCTGCAGAGAGGCTGGGGATTATTTGATTTTCTGTCTTTGGTCTGTGGAAAACAGAAGAAAAGACATTTAAACCTGTAGTTGATTAAGATGATATGGAGTGTTTGTCATGTAAAGATAGAGATTCATGTTAGGTAGGATTTTGCCCTGTAAACAAAAGTAAGTCTTTAACCTCAATGTATTAGAAATCAAGAGAGTGAATAATAGAGGATCAAAGAGATAGTACCTTAAAACATATATGCTTCTTTAGTTTGAATTGCATTTGGTATGTCAATACATTATTTGGAAGTTAAATTTCTAAGGCTGTGGATGACAGTAAACTCTTCCAAGTACTAGGAATCAACTATAATAAGATATAATTATTTGTGATAACAGTAGTGCAGAGTTGTACACTTGGAAGTAAGTTCTTCAAGCTCCGGATATGAAATGAAAAGTTCTGTTATTCATCCTGGTAACTAGAAAGGTATCTGAAATCACCAGATTGGTCTAGTGATTCCAGATACCATTGTAACTATGACTTAAAAGACCAACAGTATTGGGTGTTACCGTCATCTCCCTGCCACTCCCTTCTTTGCCCACCCTCCTGCACCTTGGTTTCACTGGGACTCTTGCAATGTAAGGAACATGGAGCCTGGTACCATGTTAAAATCTGGGCATATAGGGAGGAACAAGGACCATGGTCCTTACAGTGGAGCATGTAGTTAAGTGACTCTCCTCTAGAGAAATCTTCACGGCCAGTGTCAATCTTGTCTCCTTGTTTTGTTTTATTTTTATAGTGATTCTAGTATTTGGTATTGTATCTTCCACGTGGCAGATTAGCTAGGTGGCAGTTTGGTGCTAGCAGGTATATGTCTTTTAATATTTATTGAACATCTTGTTTGGTATCTGGGAGATTGTGTACCTTAGAAATAATCATTTATATCATCATTCTGAATTTATTCTGTTTAAAATCCATAATACTTCTCCCCCTCCCCTCATTTGATTTCAAATTTTGTGGCTATAAGAAGGACACTTAGCGATGATTATTGTTTGGAAATTTTCTTGCCTTGATTTTCCTGATTCAGTTTTTCTCTTGTGTCTCCTCCCACCTCACTGACATTTCAATTTTTGGTATCCTTCTCAAATTTCTTTCTCTGCCCTGTCTTTAAATATTGGTATTCCACTGGCTTCTCTTCTCTGATCTCATTTTACTTAGTTTCTGCTTTCTCCTTAGAGGATACTTTCCAAAGACTTGGCATCATCTATTACTTATCGTCTGATGACTTCTGTTTCAGTCTTTATTCCTGACCTCTCTCTGAGCTTTGGGGCACCATGTTCTTTTACTTTAGTTTCATAGTTTTTCTTTGTCTCCTAACCTTTTTAATATAAAAATTAAAAACTTACATATAAGTGGAGAAACTAGAATAATGACTCATATATCCAGCCTCAATGATTTTCAACGTTTTGCCAATCTTATTACATGTACACCCTGACACTTGGAAAAAAAAATTGTTGAAATATTCAAAAACAAATTCTAGGCATGCCATTTCACTAGCAGATATTCTAGTATGACCACCTCTAACTGATGAAGGCTTTTCTTTGTTTTTTGTTTTTAAATATAGTCATGCTGATATCACAACTAACAAAATTAATAGTGATTCCTTAGTAACATCAAATAGTTATTCAGATTTTACCGGTTGTCCCCAAAAATGCCTTTTTTGCAGTTGGTAACTTCGAATATGATTGTTTATCTCATAAGTTTCTTATTTTCTGTAATAGTATCCCTTGCTGCTGCTGCTTTTTTTTTTTTTTTAAACACCGTGAGATTGTTAGAAAAACCAGGTCCTTTAGAATGGATTTAGCCCTGGTGGCGCAGTGGTTAACAGCCCGGCACCTAACCAGAAGGCCTGCAGTTTGAATCCACCAGTCGCTCCTTAGAAACATTATTGGGCAATTCTACTCTGTCCTCTAGCGTTGCTATGAGTCGGAATCGTCGTGACAGCAACGGGTTTGGTTTGGTTTTAGACTGGATTTGTCCGATTGCTTCCTAAAGGTGGTGTTTACCTTGTTTATCACTTGTGTTTTGTAATAATTAGATCTAGAGGTTTGACTAGATTTAGATTTATTTTATTTGTCTATTTATTTTGCAAGAATCCTTCATAGTTGGTGCTGTGTCCTTACTATTGCATTATATCAAGTGGTGCATAATTTCTAAATGTCTTAAGTTGGGTGATAGTAGGACTGATCATTTGGCTTCAGGCCATCATCAGCCCGATTCCTCCATGATAAAGTTTCTCGTCAGGCTTTCATCTAATAGTTTTAGCATCCTTTGAGATACATCTTGTCATTAAGGTTACAGAATTGTGATTTTTCTAATCTTTTTTTTCTGTATGTATAAACTAGAATTCCTCTATATGGGAAATTTTCCTCATCAGCAATTTGGTTACTCTGAAATACAGATTCTATAGAAAGGGCAGGACAAATGCTTCATTCTTCTCCATTACCCTTTCTTTAACAGCTTTGTTGTTGTTGTTGTTAGGTGCTCTGTAGCAGGTTCTGACTCATAGCGACCCTATGCATAATGGAACAAAATACTGCCAGGTCTCGTGCCATCCTTGAAGTCGTTGTTATGCTTGAGCCCATTGTTGCAGCCAGTGTGTCATTCCATCCCACTGAGGGTCTTCCTTTTTCTCTCTGACCCTCTACTTTACCAAGCATGATGTCTTTCTCCTGGGACTGATCCCTCCTGATAACATGTCTGAAGTATGTGAGACGAGGTCTCACCATCCTTGCTTTAAGGAGCATTCTGGCTGTACTTCTTCCAAGACAGATTTGTTCCTTCCTCTGGAAGGCCATGGTATATTCAGTATTCTTTGCCAACACCTTAATTCAAAGTCATCAGTTCTTCTCTGGTCTTCCTTATTCATAGTCCAGCTTTCACATGCATATGAGGTGATTGAAAACACCATGACTTGAGTCAGGTACACCTTAGTCCTTGAAGTGACATCTTTGCTTTTTAACACTTTAAAGAGGTCTTTTGCAGTAGATCTGCCCAATGTAATGCATCCTTTGATTTCTTGACTGCTGCTTCCGTGGGCATTGATTGTGGATCCAAGTAAAATGAAATCCTTTACAACTTCAATATTTTCTCCGTTTATCGTGATGTTGCTTATTGGTCCAGTTATGACGATTTTTGTTTTCTTTATGTTGCGGTGTAATCCATACTGAAGAATGTAGTCTTTGATCATCATCAGTAAGTGCTTCAAGTCCTCTTCACTTTCAGCAAGCAAGGTTGTGTCATCTGCACATTGCAGGTTGTTAATGAGTTGTCCTCCAATCTTGATGCTGCTTTCTTCTTCGTATAGTCCAGCTTCTCAGATTATTTGCTCAGCATACAGACTGAATAAGTACGGTGAAAGAATACAACCCTGATGCACATCTTTCCTGACTTTAAGCCATGCAGTATCCCCTTGTTCTGTTGGTATGACTGTCTCTTGGTCTGGGGAAATTGGATAATGATATTAAAAGCCCAGAGCATAATAGGGCGATTTCATATTTACAGAGAAGGTATTCTCTTTAGGAAAATGTTTTTAATCTTGGGATCTACCAGAATAAAATTAGTTATGGATGAAGCTATACTGTGGGAGCCATCTTTAGGCAAGAAAGAGAATATAAATTTTTCTACTTCATAGACTTCTCTACTGAAACTCTTGATTTTCTTCCTTTCTCATTGAAAGTTTACAGATTTTTTTTTTATTGTTGTACTTCAAGTGGAAGTTTACAATTCAAGTTAGTCTCTCATACAAAAATTCATACATACATTGTTATGTGATCCTAATTGCTCTCCCTATACTGTGACAGCACACTCCTCCTTTTCACCCCGGATTTCCCATGTCCATTCAACCGGCTCCTGACCCTCTCTGCCTTCTCATCTCACCTCCGGACAGGAGCTGCCCATTTAGTCTCATGTATCTACTTGAGCTAAGAAGCACACTCTTCACGAGTATCATTTTATGTCCCATAGTCCAGTCTAATCTTTGTCTGAAGAGTTGACCTCAGGAATGGTTTTAGTTCTGGGTTGACAGAGAGTCTGGGGGCAGATTCTCTTTTTTAGACCCACACATGCATATGTGTGTGCACATGCACATACATACATAGTCTCTCTCTCCTGCCACGAATATACTGCCTAAAAAGCTCTTTTCCATATACAATTTGCTTGCTCCTTCATTTCTTTCCAGTCACTGCTCAAATTTCTCATCACTAACAGAGAGGCTTCTCTCTCCAACATATCTTAAATAGTACCTCCCTGTGGTTGATATCACAATCTCTGTCTACCACATTATCTTTCACACTCGAATATTTTGAGAGTGAAAGAGGGTGCTGTTATTTCTGCCAAGACAACAGGTATAAACAGGGTACTGCTCAGGGCAAATAGGGATGAATGGTCGTCCTGTTTTTCTTTTCAGCACTGATATTTGTTTTCTCTCTCCCTAGAGTGACAGTTTCATAAAAACAGAGACTTCTTCTGTTTTGTACAGTGCTGTATCTCTGATGCTCGAGCAGTACCTGACACATGATAGATATTTGATATCCAAGGAATTAAATAAAGTATCACAAATGCATCATAAAACTGTCTCTCATTACAATCCTTATGACTGTTGGAACTATGCTATTGAGAGATACCTGTTTGTAGTGTTATAATCCTTTGATTAGGAAATATGTTTTGTATTTGAGAGCTTATAATATTAAAGCTGTGCTTGCCTTATTCCATTCAACACTTGGATAAAGAGAAGATATGATCTTTTGTTTATATTGCACTAAATTACTAGGTGCCCCCTATTGATTTCTTTTGCTTATAGGGAAAAGCAGTGGTTTTATTAGAGCTCCTGCACTTGTTTCTTACCCTCTAGGAATCAGTGCTTACCTGGTGTCTGATGTATTTAAAGTCGTTTAAGGTGAGGATTTGAAGGCTGAGGATAAATCTTTCAAAGTTTATGAATTAGAGCACCCTTGTTTCAATCCTTCGAACAGCCTGCAAGACTCCATCAGGATTCATATTTTAAATCCACAATGACAAACACATTTCAACCAATTCACCTTTGTAGTTACTGCAGGAAAACAGCCCTTTAGAGGAAACTATTATAGCAATTATTCTTGCTGGTACAGAGGGTTAACAGCATTCTGGTACTTTTTCTTAGGTATTTACTGTAGCTTTTATGTGACTAGAATTTGTGGTGTATTGTAGTACATTTACTTTGTAAGACACTAAAAGTACTTGTGAAAATGTGAATTTTTACTGAGGAAGGAGAAAAACTGTCATTATTTACTTATAAGATATAGGACAGCTGCAAAACGAGGTGAATTATACTGTATATTCCAATAGATGTTGTTGTTGTTAGGTGCCATCGAGTCGGTTCCACCAGTCCTGTGCTATCCTCACAGTTGTTGTTATGCTTGAGCCCATCTTTGCAGCCATTGTGTCAGTCCATCTCGTTGATTTTTGCTGACGCTCTACCAAGCATGATGTCCTTCTGCAGGGACTGATCCCTCTTGGTAACATGTCCAGTGTGAGACCAAGTCTCGCCATCCTTGCTTGTACAGAGCATTCTGGCTGTACTTCTTTCAAGACAGATTTGTTCATTTTTCTGGTGGTCCATGGTGTATTCAGTACTCTTTGCCAACACCGTAATTCAGATGCATCCAGTCTTCTTTGGTCTTCCTTCTTCATTGTCCAGTTTCACATGCATATGAGGCGATTGAAAATACCATGGCTTGGGTCAAGTGCACCTTAGTCCTTAAACTGACATCTTTGCTTTTTAACACTTAAAAGAGGTCTTTTGCAGCAGATTTGCCCAATGCAATACATTGTTTGTATACAATAGGTGGATGTACATTAAATTACTATTTGGTTTCCAGCAGCATTAGTTCTCTATAAAGTTTTTCCTTAAATAATTTAAGGTCTTTCTCCCTGAAGTACCAACTTTTGCTAAAACATATTTTTTAAATACAAAGGAATAGAAAATTGATTTAGAAATGAGGAAATAGTTTTTCTCAGCAGAAGTTAATCTGTGTTCTTATGATAAAATATAATCTAAACAAACCAAAGCAATTACTTTTCAGGCCGATTCTTGATAGCTGAAGAATTTCTGTAGCAATGCAACCTATATTGTTTAGTTTCGTCCCTTCATATCGTGTGGCAGTTATTCATTGTGTTGATGATAGATTCAGAAGATACACATTATATTGATAGAAATATAAAATTCATGCTTTTTATTTAAACCTTTTGCTTTTAAACTTTATGTCCTGATTTACATGAGACTATTGCCCTGGTGGCTGAATGGTTAAGAGCTCGGCTGTTAACGAAAAAGGTCAGCAATTCGAATCCACCAGTCACTCCTTAGAAACTCTACGGGGCAGTTCAGCTCTGTCCTGTAGGGTTGCTATGAGTTGAAATCGACTCCATGGCAATGAGGTATTGATACATTAAATTTACCTTTAACATACTCAGTAGAATTAAAAACTGATTATCTTTGGAAATATATTTTGTTAATAGCCGTATTTATTTTTCTTTCTCTCATTATTGACAGGAATAAATATTCACAGCTCTAATACCTGGCAATATTATATACTTTTGTTAGTTTTTTATTAGCTATGTTCTACTTATGTGTTTGGCCCCTTCCAGAATGATCCTGGTGGGAGTGGGATTACACCCTTAGATCCCTTATAAAAGGACTGTTTCCTTTCTTGGCTTTATTTCTAGCGTTTTGCTTTCTTTTATGAAATGTTTTACTGCTCTACAATGTTTTGTCATAAATCTAGTGCATATACACAGTGGATCATTTTCTAGATTCTCTATTCGGTTCCATGGATCTATTTGTCCATCCTTGCGTAAATATTACACTTTCTTAATCATTATAGCTTAAGTTTTGATATCCGATATTTAAGTCTTCCAGGTTTATTTTTCTTTTTTAAGATTGTCATATCTGTTCATTGTGCAGTAAAGTATCTAAAGTGTGCTAATCTCAATCTTAAGTGTATACTTCAATAACTGTTAACATTTGTGTACATTCATATAACCACCACTCATCAAGATAGAAAACCTTTCCAGCAACCAATAAGGTTCATTTGTTCCCCTACCAGTCAGTGCCTCCACCCTGAGATAATTATTATTCTGACTTCTGTCAGCATTGACTACATAATTTTGCCAATTCTTGAACTTCATATAATTGAATAATATAATTGTGTACTTTTGAGTATAACTCTAAATTAATCCAGAAAAATAAGCAGGCAGGAATAGGAATGTGTATTTGTATATAATGAAAAAAGAAGAATATGGATTATAGAAAGCTATACTAATTAACTCTGCATTATCAATGCAAATAAATATTTAAAGCAATGAAACAGACATAAAGGGGGAAGAAAGAGGAGTGGGAAAGTACAGAGAGAAAGGATGAGAGTAGAACAGATATCAAGGGGGAACAGATTTCTACTTCTGATAATGGCAGTCTACACAAAGCAGGCCAAGAATTCTACAGTGAAAGAAGTGTAGGTGCAAATCCAAGCTCAGGAACTTATTCTCTTTGACTAATATTAACTTTTAGTCTCTGTTTCTCATCTGTAAAATGGAGATAATACTTGCCTCATGAGGGTTGGTTTGAGGATTTGGATGAAGGACATGAAAGTACGGTTCTGCCATGCCAAAAAATGCGCTATAAGCAGTAGTAAATAATGCAGTAAAACCTGCGAAAGCCAGAACCTGTGTAAGGTGGAAACCTGTCAGAGAAAGAAAATTCAAATATTTTCCACTAAAACGAGCAATAGAAAAGTGGTAAGACTGTGCCCTGTCAAAGGCAGAAAACTTGTGAGACTCGTAAAAATAAGGCAGTTCCATGGAGTTCCAGCTCTCACTGATTTCACTGAACTATTATTTTGACTATTCATATCCTTTTTTTAAAAAAAAAGTAATTTCTAGCTTGTAATCATGTTTTTTAAATAGTTGAAGTTTCAGAATAAGTAACTTTAAAAATATAATGTTAGTATGTATGGTAAGTTAAGACTCTGAGCTTATCCTGAGACTTTCTGATTCTTTTGATTTTTTATAGTCATTTTTGAAGTCCAGATGATTAAAATCAGAAGAATTTGGAAGTATATAGAAATCCAATTTTAGAATTAATTTAGAATTAATTTTTTTCTTTTGTTCTAATAAAAGTTTTCCTTATTCCCTTTTTTATTGGCACTCACATATGATATAGTTTAATTAAATGAGTTATTAAAAAAGGTGAACATTGAAAATTACTCAAATCTTTGATAGTTCCTAAAAGATATTTTAGGGAAATTTATAAGTTTATAATTAATATTTAGATAGATTACTAGACATGAAGATCTTCATAATTTTATCCTAGTTGAATGACTATGAAATGTGACTGCAAAAATAATAGTTTTAAGTATAAGGTTGATCTATAAATAGTATAACTTTAAATAGATATTTTGGAAAAATTAAGAGATACCATTATCCATAATACTCTGAAAATGGGGAATCTTGCTAATTGAATATTTGAGTTGGCCCTGTGTGTCCTGTGTATACTCACCCAATACCTGACTGACAGACTATATATATATATATACATACATACACATATATATATATGTGTGTATACAATCTATATATACAAATGGCAGCTCCTACCTGTTCCCTAACAGTAGGAATTAAAACATTCTTCAGAGCAATTACAAAACTTTAAGAAGCCTTTGAAGAATGTTAGAGCTTAAAAATAAATAGGAACACAAGGAAAGAAACTGTACCATTTATGTTAGTTATCTACTGCTGCTATGACAGAAATACCACAAATGAGTGGCTTTAATAAACAGAAATTGATTCTCTTACAGTTTAGCAGGCTACAAATCTGAATTCAGGGCACCAGCTCTAGGGGGAGGCTTTCTTTCTCTCTCAGCTCTGGGGGAAGGTTCTTGCCTCCTTTCAACATCTGTGGGCCCAGTGTGCCTTGGAGATCTCCATGTGTCTTGGCATCAGCCTTCCCAGTGTCTAGGCGGTTCTCAGCGCTGCTTCCAGCTCTTCTTTCTTGGTGGTAGTGTGGGCCCTCTCCTCTTTGCTTGCCTCTGTCTCATTTTATCTCTTGAAAGAAAAAGGTATGACTCAAGCAAGAGTGTGACTTGAGTAAGAGTGTGACTTGAGTAAGTGCGTGACTTGAGTTATGTCCTTCAGTAGGGGCGTGACTCAAGATACACCCCACACTAATCCTGCCTCATTAACATAGAGAGGTTTAGGATTTAAACACATAAAATGGGGACTAATTACACAATACCATAAAGTGAAGGCCATTTACATCAGATCACAAAATGGAAGACAATTACACAATATTGGTAGTCATGTCTTAGCCAAGTTGACACGTATTTTTGAGGGACACAATTCAATGTATGACACTGTTTTAGAGATAATTAATCTCACCTAACCGTGTAAATTTCCATGTTGCAACTTACTTGTCGATGTGTATGATTTCCTCTTCCAAATAGCTTTCTTTGTACTGTAAGAAGTTTCCCCTGCAGCTCTGTTACACTCCCTGAAAATTCAGTTGAGATTGATTTGAGTTTACAAGACTGTATTCTCTTTTAAAATGCATGCAGTGCTTTCAGGATTATGGGCCTGACATTCTTGAATTAGAATGAGCTAATTTCATCATGTTATGTACTAACGTATAGCTGAATGAATTCTTCCTGGAAATACTGGATATTTTTAATGCAAATAGATAGGGTTCTGAATAATTATGGAATGTGGAACACAGAACATTTTTATGGTATAGTAGGGTTGATGAGGATGCTTCCGCTATAATTTCTGGAATACATGAATGCACTGGCTGTTTGGGCAAGGCAATATCTGGTAAAAGCTAACAAAAAGGGAGGTGGTCAAAATGCCAAATAGTAGTATTAATGGTAACAGCAGCTGCAATATTGATAATAATAATGATAATGATGATAATGAAGATAGTAGCTAACACTTACTGGGTGTTTACTGTATGCCAGGCACCCTTCTAAGCATTTTGTATGTCTTAACTAATTCAGCTCTCTGTAAACAATCTATTAGGTAGGTGCTGTTATAATTACCATTTTACAGATAAGGAAACTGAGGCACAGAGAGTTTAAGTAGCTTGCTGAAGTTGCTAGCTCCATTGTCCATACTTTGACTTACCCTATTATACTGACTTTCAGTGTTTTTCTAGTTTATTCATATTCAAGTGGTACAGATTTTTGCCCAAGGGGGCAAAAATTGGTTCTTGGAGATCAGAAATATATTAGATATTACAATGGTTTGTGATCCTCCAAAGGGCTGCAATCCATAACATAAAACAGGTACACAGTATATCTGTGGTATTACAATTTCATGAGGGGGTAGCTATGGGAAAAAAAGCCTCTTTGAAAGACCAAACTCGTTGCTGGCGAGTCGATTCCGATTCATAGCGATCCGATAGGACAGAGTAGAACTGCGCCATAGGGGTTTCAAGGAATTGCTGGTGGATTCAAACTGCCAACCTTTTTGGTTAATAGCCATAGCACTTAACCGCCGCACCAACAGGGCCCCACTAACAATAATTTTAAAAAAGTCAATAAAAACTGGTCTAGTTGCATTTTATCTAGTTCTAGTTTTTTATGTCTTGAAAATAAAGAGAAAAGTGTTCCTTTCCCACCTCTATCTTTCCTACTTCCCATGTTCTTTTGTGCCAGTGACTCAGAATTCAGGCTAATATTAATAGTATTATATTTCCACTACATTATGGAGTAACTAGGCTTTTATGGGCTGAGTTGAGAATTCAAGTGCCATGGGTAACGCTATTTTTGTAGAAAAATGTACTGTAGAGTCCAGATAACCAAATAGTAAATCAGCATTAGAAAACAACCTCTGTTAAACTTCAGAACCATATGTACATTCTTTCCAGTTTGCGGAGAATTAAAATAAAATACACTTATAATTCTAGAAGTGTATTAAATGTAATGAATCTTTTTGGTTGATTTGAAAGGGAGTTATTCTTTCAGCAGTGATGAGATATAAAGACAGACATGTAAGCAAATAATTACAATAGAGTGTTGTAAGGCAACAGTATGTGCAAAGTGCTTTGGGAACTCAGAGGGCATTTCTAACAAAATTTCATTTTATGTTAAGATATTTTCTGGAAGAGAGGGTTTTTCCTTGTGATCAAGTATTATAATTATTATAAGTATAGTAGATTAAGATTCTGAAAAGGTAAGCTCTTATTTTAATACTGTATTCAGCATTCATTCCTTTTCTGTTCTTATTTATTGATAATGGAAGAAGAAACAGCACGGCATGTTCATAGAATATGTTATGTGATTTCAGGGGTATAGAAAAATCTTATTAAGCAAAAGTTGCTTATCCTCTGGCCTGTGATAAACTGTTTTTGATTGCCGGTGCAGAATCAGTCACTGTGAGAGAGTATAGGGGGTTAAAAATGAATAAAATATAAGCCCTTTCCTCAAAGGAGTATCCATTTTAGTAGAAGAATCAGACATGTAAGTAAGTAAGCAGAATCTTTTCATAAGGATTCCTGAGGCAGTCAGAGAACTGTTGGATGAGTCATTTACATTGATACCGATATTGCTCAAGATTATAGCAAGTCTTAGATTTCAGAGGAAGATAAGCCATTAGATTTTCAATGAAAAAGTGACAGTGGCCTTGAGGTTAAGAGATGGTAGTGAGAAAGAGGATGAAAATTGAAAAAATCAGATGGCATAGGCTAAAAGGAGATGATTAATTTCTTGGTAGAGCCTGTTGCTTCTACTATCTTCTTTTTAAATGCCTTATTATTATTATTTTAATGATAAAATTAATACATGTTCAGTTTACACAATAAAGGAAATACAGAAATTTGGAGAAATCATGAAAAAATAAAAACTGATTTAAGATGACTAAATAACATTTTGAAGGAATATGATGTTAAGCATATAGAATGGATGGCTCCCATTTTAGTTGATCTCATGGATAAGGCGGAAGATAACTTTAACATAAAACAGTATAATGGGACATCTCAAAAACAGTGATTTTTTAGAGCACTATGTTGTTGTTAGGTGCTGTCAAGTCAGTTCCAACTCATAGCGACCATACAACAGAACAAAAAGACTACCTGGTCCTGCACCATCCTCATAATCATTATGCTTGAGCCCATTGTTGCAGCCACTGTGTCAATCCATCTCATTGAGGGTCTTCCTTTTTTTTGCTGACCGTCTACTTTACCTAGCATGATGTCCTTCCCTAGGGACTGATCCCTCCTGATAACGTGTCCAAAGTATGTGAGACGTAGTCTTGCCATCCTTGCTTCTAAGGAGCATTTTGGTTATACTTCTTCCAGGATAGATTTGTTCATTCTTTTGGCAGTCCATGATATATTCAGTATTCTTCGCCAATACCACAATTCAAAGGCATCCTCTTCAGTCTTCCTTATTCATCATCCAGCTTTCGCACGCATTTGAGATGATTGAAGAAACCACGGCTTGGGTCAGGTGCTCCTTAGTCTTCAAGGTGACCTCTTTAGAGCACTGTAGTGGGTTGAAAGGAGCCCTAGTGGGGCAGTGGTTAAGCACTTAGCTGCTAACTGAAAGGTCGGTGGTTCGAACCCACCAGCCACTCAGTTGGAGAAAGATGTGGCAGTCCACTTGTGTAAAGATTACAGCCTTGGAAACTGTTGGGCAGTTCTGCTCTGTCCTACAAGGTCCCTATGAGTTGGAATTGACTTGATGGCAGCAGGTTTGGTTTTTGGGTTTGGTATAGTGGGTTGAATCGTGTCCCCCTAATGATATATCCAGGTCCTAATCCTGGTACAATGAATGAGACCTTATTTGAAATCAGTCTTTGGAAAGATAATTAAGCTAAGGATCTCATCTATTAATGTATCTCTTCTTTAATTGCCCTCGATCTCATTTATAACTTTCTGTGTATCAGTCTCAAACATCTTCCAATCAATATTTTTCTAGATATTCCACACTTTTAAACAAGATTATACTGTCATTTCTAACTGTTGCTGATATATAAAAATACAGTTGACTTTAGCATATTGACCATGTTTCGAGCAAACTTGCTATATGCATTAATTTAAAAAACATGTCTTTAGGTTTCTTTGACACATTGTGAATACTGAGAATTTTATTTTTCTTGTTGTCATACTTTTAATTTATTTTATTGCTTTATTACACTGGCTCAGATCTCCAGTAAAAGTGAATGTCTTACTCTCGAGCTCAGAGGGAAAGCTTCAACATATCACCCTTTGATATATTTCCTTTAGTTTTTTTTTTCTTTTTTAATTTTTTATTGAGGTGAAATTCATATCACAGAATTTACCATTTTAAAGTGAACACTTCAATGCAATTAAGTACATTCACAATTTTCTATAACCACCACCTCTATCTCGTTTCAAAACATTTTCATTACCCAAAAGGAAACCTCCTAACCATTTAGCAGTTATTCACATTTCCTCCTCCCCCAGCCCTGGGCAACCTCCAGTATGTTTTTTGTCTCTATGGATTTACCTATTTTGGATATTTCATATAAATAGAAACACACTATAAGTGACCATTTGTGTCTGGCTTCTTTTCCTTGGTCTAATATTTTTGAGGTTCATCTACATTGTAACCTGTATAGGTACTTCATTCCTTTTCATGTTATTGATTTCTACTTTTATGGCTTTATTGTCAGAAAAGATGCTTTGAAATATTTTGATGCTTTGGATTATGTTAAGGCTTGCTTTATGGCCTAATATGTGGTCCCCTCTGGAGAATGTTCCACATGCATTGGAAAAGAAAGTATACTTGGCTCCTATTGGGTGGAGTGTTCTGTATATGTCTGTGAGATCAAGTTGATTGATTGTGGCATTTAGATCTTCCGTGTCTTTATTGAGCTTCTTTCTGGATGTTCTGTCCTTCACCAAAAGTGGTGTATTGAAGTCTCCTACTATTATTGTGGAGCTGTCTATCTCTATTTTAATGCTGTTAGAGTTTATGTATTTTGGAGCCCTGTCATTAGGTGCATAAATGTTTATTATGGTTATGTCCACCTGGTGTATTGACCCTTTAATCATTATATAGTGTCCTTCCTTATCCTTTGTGGTGGATTTTACTTTAAAGTCAGTTTTGTCAGAGATTAGTATTGCCACACCTGCTCTTTTTTGATTGATGTTTGCTTGATATATTTTTATCCATCCTTTGAGTTTTAGTTTGTTTATGTCTTTGAGTCTAAGGTGTGTCTCTTGTAGGCAGCATACAGACGGATCATGTTTATCCATTCTGCCACTCTCTGTTTCTATTATTGGTGCATGTAGTCCATTTACATTCAGCATAATTATTGATAGGTATGTGTTTAGTACTGTCATTTTGATGTCTTTTTGTGTGTTGCTGACAGTTCCTTTGTTCCAGTTAATTTTTTGTGCTGAGTCATTTTTCTTTTCATCTTTTTCATTGTTGTTGATTTTGTATTTGCTGAGTCTTTATGTATTTTTTGTTTTTTATTTTGATGTGTAGGATTGTTAATTTACTTTGTGGTTACCTTAATATTTACCTCTGTTCTTCTAAGTTTAAACCAATCTTTTATTTCTTTATATCGCCTTGACTTCCTCTCCATACGAAAGATCCATGACTACATTTTTTAGTCCCTATTTTTGTTTTAATGTTGTCATCTTTTACGTATTGCCATCTCTATTTCCCTATTTTCAGTGATTTAGCTTTGATTTATTTTTGTGACTTCCCTATCTGGGTTGATATCTGGTTGCTGTGTCCAGTGTTCTTGTTTTGGGTTGTTATCTGATGTTACTGATTTTCTAACTGGAGGGCTCCCTTTAGTATATCTTGTGATTTTGGTTTGGTTTTTGCAAATTTGCAAATTCCCTAAACTTCTGTTTATCTGGAAATGCCCTAATTTCACCATCATATTTGAGAGACAGTTTTGCTGGATATATAATTCTTGGCTGGCAACTTTTTTTTCCCTCAAGGCTTTATATATGTTATCCCATTGCCTTTTTGCCTGCATGGTTTCTGCTGTGTAGTTTGAGCCTAGTCTTATCGACTCTTTTTTGTAGATGACTTTTTGTTTATCCCTAGCCGCTCTTAAAATCTCTCTTTATCTTTGGTTTTGGCAAGTTTGATTATAATATGTCTTGGTGACTTTGGTTTGGGATCTACCGTATATGGGGTTCGATGAGCATCTTGGATAGATGTCTTCTCATCTTTCATGGTATCAGGGAAGTTTTCTGCCAACAAATCTTCATTGATTCTCTCTGTATTTTCTGTTATCCCTCCCTGTTCTGGTACTTAAGTCACTTATAGGTTATTCCTCTTGATAGGGTACCACATAATTGTTGTAGTTTGTTCGTTTTTTAAAAATTTTTTTATCTGATTTTTCCTCAAATAAGTTGGTGTCAGGTGCTTTATCTTCAATCTTATTAATTCTGACTTCCGTTGCCTCAATCGTGCTTCTGTGACTTTCTGTTGAGTTGTCTAATTCTGAAATTTTATTGTTAATCTTCTGGATTTCTGTTTGCTGTCTCTGTATGGATTCTTGCAGCCTGTTAAATTTGTCATTGTGGTCTTCTATAATCTTCTTAAGTTCCTCTATTGCTTTGTCTTGGTGTTCTTTGGCTTGTTCTATGTTTTGAATGATCTCCTTCCTAATCTCTTAAAGAGTTCTGTATATTAATCTTTTGTATTCTACCTCTGGTAATTCCAAGAAGTTCTCTTCCTCTGGAAGATGTCTTGAATCTTCATCAATCTTTGCTTTGCTGAAGCCATCATGGTCTGCCTCTTTATGTGATTTAATATTGACTGTTGTCGCCGAGGCATCAATAAGTTATTATATTTATTTTATGTTTGTTTACTGTGTCCTAGTTTCTTGTTTTGTTATGTTTTGATATGCCCAGATAGGCTGGTTGTATGAGCTAGTTTGATTATTGGCGCCTTTGAAGCTCCAAAGTCCTGTCACCAGATGGTTAGATCTGTTACTAGGTATGTGAGCCCAGGAGTCTGTTTACTTTTCTTGTATAGATTCAGCTCAGGTGTCCAGATAGTCAGTCACCAAGTGTGTGGTGCAGGCTCTCACCTACAGTCCTAGATGGCCAGGGGTGGTTGGAGTAGGCACAGGTATCAGGCTGCAGTAGGGAGTCACACACTGAGCAAGGCAGGGGGCTGACAGCTGCCCCTGAGTGTATGGGAGGAAAGTGAGTCCCTGTTCCCTAGAGTTGTAGGTGGGTGGCTTTCACAGCTGGACTGTGGGCACCCAGTGCTGTTGGCTGTAAGGACTGGGAGGCACACATCACTTACTCTTGGACCCCTGTTGCAAGTGGGTTGGTGGCATGGGTGGAGTCACCAGTCCTCAGACCCCTGATGTGGGTAGGTGAGGACCCTGCTTAATGGGCAGAGTGGTGCCAAATGTCACGAACCTACCACTCCACCATATAGCTGATACAGTGAAGTTAGGCTTCAGGTATATACCCTGTTGTATGGTGCTAATGAGGGCCTACACTATTGAAATGGGCCCACACAGGTCTGTGCAAGGATGAAAGGCATTCAAAGCCCATGGACCCTTTATGCCTGTACCTAGGCAAAGGAGCTGTGGCTGCCCTGAGTTCCCGGCTTTTGTGGAGCTGGAAGGTTATTTTTTCATGTTTGTTAATTTGTTCCCTCTCCAAGGCTGGATAATGGCTCAGGGCACGTGACAGGTTCTGCTGTCCCAGGGGATGCAGCAATTGCTGAAGCTCGCCTGGGACGTGGTGGAGAATGGGGAGGGAGCAGATCAATGGGAGAGAGGTTATTCCCAAAGGGGTTGTTTTTTGATCCTCACAGTAGGTTAAATACATGTCCTTATCTTTTGCCGATTGAGTGCCACTTTTCACTGGCTCTGGAGGCCTGAGCAGACTCCACTGCTCAGTCTCTCCTGATGTAGAAAACCTGTCCTGAATGCCACTGCCTGTGTCACCACGCATGCCAGCCAATCTGGCCCACAGTGTGCTGGCTCCCACTGGGTCAGATGTAGCAACTCCTTGCTGCTTCTGAACCACCTCTCCTTCCCCCTGCCACTCAGTCCGATTCCTCAACTTTGCCTTTGATGTTCTGGGCTCCTAGATTGTCATATATAATTGATTCACTTGTTTTTTTGGGTCATTGTTGTAAGAGGGACCACTGGAAGCGTCTGACTACTCCACCATCTTGGCCCCACTGGTCCATTCCTTTTTATGGCTGAATAACTTTGCATTGAATGTATATAACACAATTTATCTGTTCATCTGTTGATGGACATTTAGATTGTTTCCACCTTTTGTCTATTGAGAATGGTGCTGCTATGAACATAAGTATATGTGTATTTGAGTATATGTTTTCAGTTCTTTTGGCTGTATACCTAGGAGTGGAATTGCTGGGCTATACAGTAAGTATTATCATTACCTACGACTATTATTCAAATTTATGCACCAACCCCTGAAGCCAAAGATGAGAAAACTAAAGATTTTTACCAACTTCTGCAGTATGAAATTGATCAAATGTGCCATCAAGACACATTGATATTTACTGGTGATTGGAACGCAAAAGTTGGAAACAAGGAAAAAGGATCAGTAGTTGGAAAATATGGCCTCAGTGATAGAAATGACACCAGAGATCACATAATAGAATTTTGCAGACCAATGACTTCCTCATTGCAAATACCTTTTCTCACCAACATAAACAGTGACTATAGACATGGGCCTCATCAGATGGAATACACAGGAATCAAATCGATTACATCAGTGGAAGGAGACGATGGAAAAGCTCAAAATCATCAGTTAGAACAAGGCCAGGGGCTGACTGCGGAACAGACCATCAGCTGCTCATATGCAAGTTCAAGTTGAAACTGAAAAAAATTAGAGAGCCAAAATATGACCTTGAGTATATCCCATCTGAATTTAGAGACCATCTCAAGAACAGATTTGATGCATTGAACACTAATGACTGAAGAGCAGGCGAGTTGTGGAATGACATCAAGGACATCATACATGAAGAAAACAAGAGGTCATTAAAAAGGTAGTAAAGAAAGAAAAGAACAAAATGGATGTCAGAGGAGATGCTGAAGGTTGCTCTTGAATGTAAAGGAGCTAAAGTGAAAGGAAGAGATGATGAAATAAGAGTTAAACAGAATATTTCAAAGGGCAGCTCGAGAAGACAAAGTATTATAATGAGATGCACAAAGACCTTGTGATTGAAAATCAAAAGAGAAGAACACGCTTGGCATTTCTCAAGCTGAAAGAACTGAAGAAAAAATTCAAGCCTAACGTTGGAATATTGAAGGATTCTACGAGGAATATTGCAACTTGAGGCTTGAATTTTTTCTTCAGTTCTTTCAGCTTGAGAAAGATCTATCCTGAAGCACAATGTTGTTGTAATTCAAGCCTCGAGTTGCAATACTGAAGGATTGTATGGGGAAGATATTAAATGACACAGGAAGCATCAAAAGATGGAAGGAATACACAGAGTCACTATACCAAAAAGAATTTGTTGGCGTTCAACCATTTCAAGAGGTAGTATATGATTAAGAATTGATGGTACTGAAGGAGGAGATCCAAGCTGCACTGAAGGCATTGGCCAAAAAAAGTGACCAGGAATTGACGGAATACCAATTGAGATGTTTCAACACTGGAATGCAGCACTAGAGGTGCTTACTTGTCTATGCCAAGAAATTTGGAAGACAGCTTCCTGACCAATTGACTAGAAAAGAGCCATATTTTTACCCATTCCAAAGAAAGATGATCCAACAGAACGTGGAAATTATTGAACAATGTCATTAATATCACAGACAAGTAAAATATTGCTGAAGATCATTCAAAAGCAGTTACAGCAGTACATCAGCAAGGAACTGCCAAAAATTAAAGCCAGATTCAGAAGAGGACATGAAGAAGGGATATTATTGCTGATGTCAGATGGATCCTGGCTGAAAGCAGAAAATACCAGAAAAATGTTTACCTATGTTTTATTGACTATGCCAAGGCATTCGACTGTGGATCATAACCGATTATGAATAGCATTGTGAAGAATGGGTGTTTCAGAACACTTAATATTGCTCATGAGGAATCTGTACTTATACCAGCAGGCAGTCATCCAGACAGAACAAGGGGATACTCTGTGGTTCAAAGTCAAGAAAGGTGTGCATCAAGGTTGTATCCTTTCACCATATTTATTCAATCTGTATGCTGAGCGTATATTCCAAGAAGCTGGACTATATGAAGAACGTGACATCAGGATAGGAGGGAGACTCATTAACAATATGCGCTATACAGATGACACAACCTTGTTTGCTGAAATTAAAGAGGACATGAAGACCTTACTAATGAAGATCAAAGACCCCAGCCTTCAGTATGGATTACACCTGGACATAAAACAAAATCCCCCACAACTGGATCAGTAAGCAACATCACGATAAACAGAAAAGACAGAAGTTGTCAAGAATTTCATTTTACTTGAATCAACAATCAATGCCCATGGAAGTAGCAATCAAGAAATCAGACGATGCATTGCATTGGACAAATCTGCTGCAAAAGACCTCTTTAAAGTGTTAAAAAGCAAAGATTTCACTTTAAGGACTAAGGTCCACCTGACCCAAGCCATGGTGTTTTCAATCTCCTCGAATGTGCGTGAAAGCTGGACAATGAATAAGGAAGACCAAAGAAGAATTGATGCGTTTGAATTATGGTGTTGGAGAACAATACTGCCAAAAGAGCAAACAAATGTGTCTCGAAAGAAGTACAGCAGAATGTTCATTAGAAGCAAGAATGGTGAGATGTAGTTTCACACACTTTAAACATTTTATCAGGAGGGATCACTCCCTGGAGAAGGACATCATACTTGGTAAAGTAGAGGTTCAGGGAAAAAGAGGAAGATCCTCAATGAGATGGAGTCACACAGTGGCTGCAACAATGGGCTTAAGCATAACAACAATCATAAGGATGGCTCAGGACTGGGTAGTATTTTGTTCTGTCTTACATAGGGTCACTGTGAGTCAGAACCAAATTGATGGCACCAGCAACAACAACATGGTAAGGATATGCTTAACTTACTGAGGAGCCAACAGACTGTTTTCCACAATGGCTATTATCATTTTACATTCCTACCAATAATGTATGAGAGTTCTGATTTCTTTTCATCCTTACCAATACTTATTTCTTTCTTTTTTTCCCAGTATATCCATCCTAGTGGGTGTGAAGTGGTATCTCGTTGTTTTGATTTGCTTTTTCCTGATGACTGATGAGTTGAGCATCATTTCATGTGTATTATCAACCATTTGTATATCTTCTTTGGAGAAATATCTGTTCAAGTCCTTTGCCCATTTTTAACTGGGTTGTATTGTTGTAGTTGAGTTGTAAGAGTTCCTTATATATTCTGGATATTAATGCCTTATCAGATATATGATTTACTAAGAAATTTTCCCATTCTCTGGGTTGTTTTTTCACTCTCTTGATAGTGTCCTTGATGCACAAAAGTTTAAAAAATACTGGCAAACTGAATTCAGCAGTATATTAAAAGGATTATATACCATGACCAGTGGGAAAGAGTCCTGTTGACTCATTTCATGCCTGTCAAATCCCAGATGCCTACAGGGTTCCTTCATTTTGTCTCTTCTCTGTCCCCTTCAGTACAGGCTGGCAGTGCCTCTACTGAGTGGATTGATTGTTTCCATAAGTCTCTCACTTAATCTGTAGCAAACAGTTGTCCAGCCACACCCTTGGTGTTCCCGCCAGAGCATACTTTCTCATTTTCCACTATTAATAGGCTCAGAATTTTCCTAATCTTCAAGTTCAGATACTTTTTTGATTAGCATTCATTCCTCAATCTATCTCTTTCCTTTCACATTTTACCGTAAGGAGCAAGGAGAAACCAGGTTGCATCTCTACACTTTCCTTAAAAATCCTCTCAGCTAAATATCCAAGTCCATCATTTAGAAGTTATACTTTCTATAAAACAGTAGAATTTAGCAAGGTTTTCTGCCACTTTATAACAAGGATAACCTTTCCTACAGTTTCCACTAACATGTCCCTCATTTTCTTGCTCAACAGAAGCCTCTTTAATGTTCATATTTCTAGCAACATTTTGTTCATCACGATATATGTATTCTCTAATTGATAGAAGCTTTCTTTACTGTCTCCTCATTTCTTCCTGAGCTCTCACCAGAATGAACTTTGACATCCATTATTCTGTCAATAGTCTTGTTAAGGCAATCTATGTGTATTCAACCAAACACCTCAAAATTATTCTGGCCTTTACCCATTATCCAATTCCAAAGCCACTTATACATTTTTAAATATTTGTTCTAGCAGCATGCAATTCTGGTGCCAAAATATATATTAGTTTCCTAGGACTGCTGTAACACAGTACCATAAACAAAGTGGCTTAAAACAACAGAAATTCATTCTCTCACAGTTCTGGAGGCTTGAAGTCTGAATTCAGTGTGTTGGCAGGATATCTCCATGGGAAGATCCTTATTTTGTCTCTTCTGCTTCTGTAGCCCCTGACATTCCTTGGCTTGTGGCAGTATAACTCCAATCTCTGACTTTGTCTACACGACTGTCTTTCCTCTGCATCTGTCTGTGTGCCTCTTCTCTTTTCTTGAAGGACACAAAAGTAGTCATAGTGCCTTGGGGCTCACTTTACTGCAATGTGACCTTGTGTTAACTAGTTACATTTCCGTGTCCGTGTTTCCAAATAAGTGTACATTTCACAGGAGTCAGGTAGTTAGGGCTTCAGCATGCCTTTAGGGGAACACAACTCAACTTGTAACAAAGGTATTCTGTTGTTTTTCATTGACTCCTTCTAATAATCTTTTTTTATGTCTTTGTTTTCCTGTAGTTTTACTTTGATGTGGCCAAATGTAGTTTTCTTTTATTTATTCTGCCTGGTGCTTAGATAAATTTTCAGACATTATCTTTTCAAATATTGCATCTGACCCTTTGCCTTCTCTTTTCATGTGGATTGATTTACACATTGTTAGACCTTCTCACTGTATTTCTAGTGTCTCTTTTGGCTTTCTGATCTTCTTTCAAGATACTTTCTTGTGTCTTCCAGTTTCCTGAATCTCTTGACTCATTTATGATCTGTTACTAAATTCATCCATTGCAATCCTAATTTTTGGTTATGGTAATTCTCAGTTAAAAAAAAAAATTCCACTTGGTTCTTTTAATAATTTCCAGTTCTCTGCTGTCATTCTCCATCTTGATTTTATTTTCTTGAGCATATCGTCTATTTTAAAATTCCTGTCAGATAAATCAGTTTTCTAGATCTTCCGTTAATATTTCTCTGTTTCCTGTTATCTCTCTTGGTTTTTTATACCAATTGTCTTTTTTCCCTATATACCTAAATCTCAGGTAAGCTTTGATTGGATGCCAGACTTTGTATGTAAAAATTATGTAAATAATTTATAGCCTTGCATGAAAATATTTTCCTTCTGACTAGATTTATGATTTCTATAGCAGATTGCTAGGGATAGCAATTCTGGATCACTGTAATCCAAACAAGATTTGAGATGATTCAAATTTGGGCCTCAGTTCCTAGTTGTTTATTTTTTGTTCACCCTTTACTGTTGGAGTATGTGATTTCAGCATCCCAACGTAACATCTATCCAGTTTTTGGGCTACTGTCCCTTCCCTCCACACCTCCCCCTTCCTCCTGAGGCCATGTACTCCAATTTTAATTCCTTTACCCCATTATCTTATCAAAAGTTATGCTTAGCTTCTTGACCACTCAGCAGCCTCTATCAGAATTGGTATATACCCATGAGGGAAAAGTAGCCTCACATGTCAGGCTCATCTTTTTGGCGTCTATTCATTTACTGCTTTTTATGACTTCCAGTCTTCAAACAGATCCTTTAGTTGTCTACATTTTCCAGATATTTGTGCAGGAAGTCTGTTTTTGTAATACCTAATCTTCTAGATTACCCTATGTTTTATTTACATCCCGTTCCTTCTGCTTGGAAAACTCCCTGGTTAACACCTATTTATGCTATAAATCAGGTCCCAAAGATCTCTTCCTCAGGGAACCTTCCCCGACTACCGGCCTGGATTAGGTTTTATTGTGTGCTCTCATAGCACTATCTATAATGTTTTCATTGTACTTGTGGTTTGTAATTATGTATTTATTTGTGTTTATTTCATTTAATGCTTATCCTGTTAATGGAATGTAAGGTACTTGAGGGAAGAGGACATAGGTTTTTTTTTTTTTCTCTTTATTACTCACCCAGAGTATGAGTCAAAGGGGGTATCCAGTATCTTTAGTAGACTGGAAATATAAGTAGAGGACTAAATGACCAAGATTTCAATTGAATGAAAATGCCACGTTGTTAAGGAAGAGAGAGATTATGCCTTTTTCATGAGTTTGTATAAGGAAGGAAGGACATGATTTTATTTTTATAATTTATTATAAAATACTTTAGACATATTAAAAGTATAGGGTATTACTGTGAATGCGACCTTGTTTGGGGAAATAGAGTCTTCCTTTGAAGGTATCAGTTAAATCTTATTGGCGTACCATGGGTCTTAATCCTAATCCTACATGACTGATGTTTTATAAAAAAGGAGAACAGGTTTGGAGAGAAGATGCACACACAGGGAAAGACACCATGTGATAATAGAGGCAGATACATCTGTAAGCAGCAAAGGAACACCAAGGATTGCTGGTAGCCACCAGATACTATGAGAAAGGCATGGAACAATTCCTCTCTCAAAGAATCAACATGGCCAATACCCTGATTTGAATTTGTAGTCTCCAGAACTGTGAGAAAATAAATTTCTGTTCTTTAAAACAACAACAACAAAAAAGGTATAAGGTATTATGTAACATAGCCAAATGTGCTAACCACTCTGCTTAAGATACAGACATAATTTATATTTATAAACATATATAGTCTACTGAGATATATGTAGTCTACCCAGCAATTTCTTTGGCCTTTAGATACTTCTTTTGGTGAAGTAACTAACTTTTGCTTATTATTAATTTACTTAACCAAAAATTTTCCTTAAACTTTCAGATGATACAGCAGTATTTGAGTTGATACAGCTTGTTCCACCAGGTACTGTATTATATGTTGATAAGGTAATTGACATGGAAACCTAGTCAGTGAAATGCTTTTTAAAGATTTCACCTTTTCTCCTTTTTTCCAAACAAAGAACAATGTAGAGCTTCTATCATTGTTCCATTATGTGTAAAATATCAATAGAACAAAATAATATATACAGAAAAATTGACATAAATGGTATTTGAACACATTGTTCTAAAACTGAATTAATAGTAGTAATTGAGAGTGGAAAATAAATTGATATTAACCTAGGATATTTTGTGAAAACCATAAAAATGGACTTTTAAATTGTTGTGATTTTCTAAAATTATATACTTTTGTTGCTGAAATAGAGTTATTTATCTTTTGTGAGAGTGTTGGCTGTTATTGTGGAGTGGAGGGGAATAAAACTTTACCTACATAATAAACATTACAGATCTCTGGGGGAGGTAAAGTTAATATATGTAGACTAGTTTTGTTACCGATTTGTATGATTATAGAAGAAATATATTTTAATTAAATTATTGCCTTATGTGAAAAATGGAGAGCTATGTTTTATTGAAAACTAGTTATCTAAAATTTTGAGTATTACATGTATACCTAATTCAGGTAATTGCAAATTCTAGAAAATGTCTGTATTTTTTCAACATGTAACCCCGCGTCTTATAATGGTAGATAGAAAAAATGAAGTTGTAGAGATGATAATTAAGTTAAAGATGTGTAAATGCTATACCAACTTGATATTTTTAAATAGACATCTTCTTTTTTAGGAGCTCATAGATGTTCACTGAATTTATATAAATATCCCAATTCTACAAAAAGGGAGTAAAAAAAGAATTAGTAAAATGTAGCATATTCCTGAGTAGTTAAATGTGTTAATCCATTTAATATACCTTTATTTTAATTTTTCTTTCATAGGAAAAAAAATACATGACCCTGAAGCAGGTATTTAAATAAGGCATCTGGCAACATATATATTATACTTGATGATCTTGTTTCTAAATAGAATATTTTGTTATAATTTGAATCATAGGATATCTTTCTTGTAGTGGGTGAAACACTGTCTACATATGATGAAAACACAAGAGATTTCATGTTCCCGGGTCCAAACCAAATTTCTGGACACCATGATTCAAACCGCCAGGTTACCATGAGGAGGATTTCTGGCCTTCGAGTAAGTACTTACTGTTTTATGAGTCAATTTGTGATGTAGGAATATTGTGGAGAGCTACCACATAGCCTTCAATACCTCAAATTTAAAGAACAAATTCAAAGTGTAATTTGGTTTAAAGGTTAATTGTTTTGTAAATTTCTAATGTTATTTCAGACACAGTGAAATCTAAATGAAAATAATTTTAACAAAATCCTTGCTGCATCTACCATCTAAATGAAGAAGTATTACTTTTGCTTTATATTTTTCAGATAGCTTCTCTTTTTCTTTTCTTCTCTCAAAGGAATTACCAGTAAACATTTGAAAAGGTGCTAATTCTCATTAACATTTAGTGTAATCCAGATTAAAAAAAAAACACAATTTCATTTTTATAGCCATAAGATTGGCAAAATTTAATAAATATGGCAATATCAAAGGTATGAAAAAATGGAAACTATTATATGCTCGCTATGAGTCAAAATCTACTCGACGGCAGTGGATTTTTTCATTATTATATGCTGCTATACAATGTAAATTGGAACAACTACAGTTCAGAGTTATCTAGTAAAGGCAAAGATGCTCATATATATCTTAGAGCTATATTCTCTCTGGTATACTAATAGCCTTCTTAAGAATGTTTGTAGCATTGTTCATAATAGCGAAAACTGGAAGCAGTTGAAATGTCCGTTAGTAGGATTAATTGTGATATGTTCATGTAATGGAAATATGTAGTAGTATACCTAGAAGTGAAAGCCACATTGAGTTAGGCTGATGCTCTCATCTCTTCATACAACTTCCTTCAAATTCAGTTGAATACATTTAAAATATTTTTATTCCTGAAAATAAGTCTTCCAGTCAGAGAAACTGAAAGAGGCCTCTGCTTTTTGAAAGAGGAAAAAACAAAAGTTGTATAGGTTGAAATTATTTGGAAAAACAATTTTTTACTAATTTTATAAATGTTACAGAGTCTGAAGAAGGTAAGTGGGGTGGTATGTCAGCCAATATGGTGAATTAAATGATTTCTTATGTAGGTCTAGGTTTATGATAGGTTCTATCCCAGGAAATATCAATTTCAACTTACTGAAGATATTAAAGTTGCCTTGCAAATCTATGAAAATATGGGGATATTTTCTGTGCTCAATTAGTTAGCTCCTGCAATTATAAAAGTCTTCAAAGAGTGTTTCCAGAGCTGTCTAGAAACCTGCAATGAAACAAATTACTCAGATTTGAAAGTTATGGTCTGTTTAAAGTAGTTTTAAATGCTGTATTATGCCAAGATGGTAATATAAACTCAAGAGTATGGACCAGCGACATGAATCTAACTTTCATCTTTTAATTTGAGTTACCTTTGCGTATATTGCAAAGAAGTTGCATTACTAAAGTAAAGAATATACAAAAAATGGAGCTTCTGGTAATGGGGGCATGAAGAGACTGGCAATTATTCTACCCAAAAACAAGTACAAAACTGGACACAATTGCTATAAACAACTTCAGAGCACTGTAAACTGACCAAGTCAGATAACAAATTAAGAAGTGTTTATGTTTGAAAACTGCTATGACTTCGTATAAAAATGGCAGGAGTATGTAGCCTTTTCCCTGGGCTTACTCCCATACTCTGCATGGTCAGTGAAAACTATGGCTTCACACACCTGGGGCTGGGTGCAAAATTCATCCAATTTGCTACCAGCAGGGACAGAATCGATTTTGAACAGAATAACAAATACCATAGCTTTACCTGTTAAAAGTGGCCTGTTCAGTTGGGAATGGATAGGGAAACATTACAGCGTTGCTAGGCTGATTGCAGTTCTGATTGGGGCAAGCAGCAGACCAGCCAGAAAGTTGACAGGAAGATCCTGAAAGTGAAGAAACAATCTAAAGGCTGAGATAAGCTCTCCTCACATTCCTGGCTGACTGGGAAGCTAGCTATACATGTGCAGCGGAGACACTGAGAGTCCAGCAAAAACTGAAAGCAGAGGGAGACTGGAGAAATGGCGTGGGCTTTGAGTGCATTCCTCAATCCACACGCAGATAATCAACAGAGGGTGGAACCTTACAGGTCCGTTTGATAACCACTGAGCAGTGCACAGGTGAGATTCCTAGAAAGAATAGAATAAGAAAGACGTAGCACATGTATAAACCAAATAGCAAAATAACAGATGTAAATCCAAATCAATATGGATTTTGATATCAGTAACTATACTTAAATGTGAATAGATAAAATACTCCTATCAAAAGGCAGAGATTGTCAGACTAGATAAATAAGTAAGATCCGATTAAATGATTTCTTCAAGAGACATACTTGACTCAAAGACAAATAGATTGAAAATGAAAGGATGGAAAAAAATATACTATGTAACAATAATCATAAGAGAGCTGGAATGGCTATACTAACATCACATATAATCCACCACCACCAGTTACTGTTGATTCCAACTCATGGTGATGTCATGTATTTCAAAGTAGAATTGTGCTCTATAGGGCTTTTGATGAGAGTAGTTTTTGGAAGAAGATAGCCAGGCCAATTTTCTGATGCACCCCTGGATGAATTTGAACTGCCAGCCTTTCAGTTAGTAGCTGGGTGTTTAACTGTTCGTGCCACCCAGAGACTCCATCAGATATAATAAGCTTGAAGATATGAAGAGGAACATTTTATAATAATAAAAGGGTCAATAGATCAGAAAGATATAACAATTATAAATGGATATACCCTTTACAACAGAGCCCCATCCATACGTAAAGTAAAAAATGAAATATTGAAATAAGAAATACAGAATAAAACAATGATAGTTAGAGATTTCTATACTAGTCTTTCAGTAATTGATAGATCAACTAGACAGAAAATCAGTAAGAATATGTTGTTGTATGCCATCGAGTTGATTTTCTACTTACAGCAACTCCATGTGACAGGGTGGAACTGTCCCTTAGGATTTTCTAGGCTGTAATCTTTATGGAAGCAAATGTCGTTGCTAGGTTCCATTGAGTCAGTTCCGACTCATAACAACCCTGTGTACAACAGAGCAAAACACTGCCCGGTCCTGTGCCATTCTCACAGTGGTTGCTATGTTTGAGCCCATTGTTGCAGCCACTGTGTCAGTCCATCCTGTCAAGGGTCTTCCTCTTTTTCACTGACTCTCTACCTTACCAGGCATGATATCCTTCTCCAGGGACTGGTCCCTCCTGATAACATGACCAAAGTCTCTGAGACTGTCTTGCCATTCTTGGTTCCAAGGAGCACTACGGCTGTACTTCTTCCAGGACAGACTTGTTCTTTCTTTTGGCAGTCTATGGTGGATTCAGTATTCTTTGCCAACACCATAGTTTAAAGGAATCAATTCTTCTTGTCTTCCTTATTCATCATCCAACTTTAGCATGCATATGAGGTGATTGAAAATATCATGGCTCAAGTCAGGAACACCTTAGTCCTCAAAGTGACATCTTTTCAACACGTTAAAGAGGTCTTTTGCAGCAGATTTGCCCAGTGCAATGCATCATTTCCTGAATGCTGCTTCCATGGGCATTGATTATGGATCCAAATAAAATGAAATCCTTGACAACTTCAATATTTTCTCTGCTTATCATGATGTTGCTTATGATCCAGTTGTGAGGATTTTTATTTTCTTTATGTTGATGGGTAATCCATACTGAAGGCTGTGGTCTTTGATCTTCATCAGTAAGTGCTTCAAGTCCTCTTCACACTCTGCAAGCAAGGTTGTGTCATCTGCATAACCCAGGTTGTTAATGAGTCTTCCTCCAAACCCGATGCCCCATTCTTCTTCATATAGTCTAGCTTCTCAGATTATTTGCTCAGCATACAGGTTGAATAAGTATGGTAAAAGGATACAACCCTGATGCACACCTGTCCTGACTTTAAACGATGCAATATCCCCTTGTTCTGTTCAAATGACTGACTCTTGATCTATGTACAAGTTCTGCATGGGCACAATTAAGTGTTCTGGAATTCCTATTTTTTTCAGTGTTATCCGTAATTTGTTATGATCCACACAGTTGAATGCCTTTGCGTAGTCTACAAAAACACAGGTAGATATCTTTCTGGTATTCTCTGCTTTCAGCCATGATCCATCTTACATCAGCAATGATATCCCTTGTTACCCGTCCTCTTCTGAATCCAGCTTGAATTTCTGGCAATTCCCTGTTGATGTACTGCTGCTGTCGGATCTTTCTCTTATGGAGCCCCTGGGTGGGTTTGAACCACCAACTTAACCATTGCACCACCAGGGCTCCTTAGTAAGAGTATAGAAGTTGCCAATAACAATATTAACCAACTTCTTGAGCAGCAGAATATACATTCAAGTGCTCATGGAATATTCTCTAGGATATATATTATGTTAAGCCGTTAAAAAAAATAATAAATTTAATATTTGGGAAGTTCCCAAATATTTTGACACTAGGCAACATGTACTTCTAAATTACCTATAGATCAAAGAAGAAATCAAAAGAAAAATTAGAGAACATTGAACTGAGTGAAAATAAAAACACAAAATATAAAAAATGAATAGATGCAGCTAAATTTGTGCAAAGACATTTATAACTTTAAATTCCTGTTTAAAATGAAGAAAGATCTAAAATCATTAATATAAACTTTAAGCTTAGGAAGCTAGAAAAAGTATAGAAAAATATAATTTAAAGTAAGTAGAAGAAAGGAAAGATAAAGATCTGAGTAGAAATCAAATAGAAAAGAGAAAAATAGAGATAATAAATGAAACCAAAAGTCTGTCTTTTGAAAAGATCAGCACAATTGATGACTTTAGCTAGACTCAAACAACAGAATAAAAACTAAGACAAAAATTACCAAAAGCAGGAATGAAAGAGGGAACATTGCTCCTTACTCTACAGAAATTAAAATGATTATAAAGGAAAGGTTTGAACAACTTCATGCTAATTAATTAGAGAACTTAGATGAAATGGAAAAAAAATTCCTAAAAAGAAATGAATTATTATACTTAAAGGCAAACCTAAAGGCAAGAAGAAATAAAAAATTTTAATAGATATATCAAGGAAAGAAATTTAATTAGTAATTTAAAATCTTCCCATAAAGAAAGGGCTCAACCCAAACAAGCATTTAAGGAAGAAATAATACCGGTGTCATTTCAGCACTAACTCTTTAGAAAATACAGGAGTGAACATTTCATAGTTATTTTTTTGAGAGGAGTATTACTCTGATACCATAAAAGACAGAAATACAGGACAATATCCCTCATGTACATAGGTTCAAAAATCCTTTTAAAATATTTGCAGATCAAATCCGGTAACATGTAAAATTCATATTTTTTATATCATGACCAAGTAGGTTTTATCCCAGGTGTGCAAGAACTGTTTAATGTCAATACCACATTAACAGTATAAAGGAGAAAAAAAAAATTATTTCAGCAAATGCAAAACAGTTTGACAAAATTCAACACTCATTCATGTTTTAAAGAAGAGGAGAACTCCTTAACCTGGTAAAGTGCATCTATGAAAACTTAACAGCTGTCAGCGTATTTAATGATGAAGGACTGAATGTTTTCCTCCTATCATTGTCAACAAGGCAAGCATGTCCTTTTTCACCACTTCTGTTTAATTTTGTACTGGAGGTTCTAGCCCGTAGCGTAAGGCAAGAAGGAATTAAAGGTATACAGGCTAGATAGGAAGAAGTAAAACTTTATTCACAGACAACATGATGTCGTGTGTAGAAAATTCAAAGAAATCACATCAATTGGCCCCAACCACCTGGAGTAAAGGAGAATGAAGAACACCAAAGACACAAGGAAAGTATTAGCCCAAGAGACAGAAGGAGCCACATAATCCAGAGACTTCAGCAGCCTGAGACCAGAAGAACTACATGGTACCGGGCTACCACCAACGACCACCCTGACAGGGAACACAACAGAAAGTCCTGGATGAAGCAGGAGAAAGGTGGGGTGCAGAACTCAAATTCTAGTAAGAAGACCAGACTTAATGGTCTGACTGAGGCTGGAGGAACCCCGGAAAGCATGGCCCCTGGATTCTCTATCAGCCTAGAACTAAAATAGTTTCCGAGGCCAACTCTTCAGACAGGTATTGGACTGGACTGTGGGACATAAAGTGATAATCATGAGGAGTGTGCCTCTTAGCTCAGGTAGATACAGGAGACTAAACAGGCAGCTTCTGTCTGGAGGTGAGATGAGAAGGCAGAGAGGGTTAGCAGCTGGTTTAATGGACATGGGGAATCGGGTGGAAAGGAGGAGTGTGCTGTCACAGTATGGGGGGAGCAATTAGAGTCACATAACAATGTATGTATAAATTTTGTATGGGAAAAAATAAAAACATAATGACCAATATTCAAAAAGAATTGGGAGGATTGAGACAGACCCCCCACAGTACTATATTCTTTACCTGGCTTTCTCTCCTACAGTGTTGTGTTGAAAATTGTTTCCTTTGCTGGGCTCCCCACCATACCCCACCCCAGCTTTGCCTTTGAATCCTTTTTTTGCTTGGTGGTTATATGTAAACCCCATTGCACCTGCGTGGTATTATTAAGAATGTTGCTGATGTAACTGGTATGAGCTTCCTACTCGTAAGCCCCTTTAAAAGTAACTTGCCTGCCCGCCCTTGGCGAGCAGTCTCGGCAGCAGCAGCCCTAACTGACTCCATTTCCTTGTACAATGAAATAAAGGTGCCTTTCCTTTTCTCCCCCCCACAAAAAAAGAAAATTCAAAGGAATCTACAAAAATAGATTAGCAAATTAAAGAGGTTGCAAGATACAAGATTAAACGAATAATTTCTTTTTTAAGGATCAGCACAAAGATGGTTCCTATGAGGGGGAGGTTAAAGATATCCTAAATGTCTAACTTTTCCACACTGTGTACCACTCCATCATCTCAGTACTCTCCCTCCTGTCTTTGGGTTCCCTAATTCTCTGCAGCGTCTCACAGAACTCATGAACCATATAAAGAAAATGGCTCATGCGGTTGTGGAGGGGCTGGTAAGTCCCAAATTTGTGGGTCAGACATAGACTTCTCTCTGGCCCTCAGTCTCTGCCCAAAGGTGCTCAGCTTTTTTGCTCTGTGGGCTGGGAAGCCCACTGCACCATCTCCTGGTGATTTCTGCTGTGGGTCTCTCCCTTGGTGGTGGTGGGCTCTCCTCTTTGCTCTGGAATTAGCTCGCTTTTAAGGCAAAACTGACCAATCCCCTTGGTAGGCCACAATTACCTTATCACACTATCGCCTGGGTGTGAGTTACAAGACCATGGCTAGAAAGGCCACGCACAAAAGTAATTAATCTACTGCAAATGTCAATATACAAAAATCAATTTTATTTCTATGTCCTAGCAGTGAAATATCTACAAAGGAAGAAAATTCCATTCATACCAAAATCAAAAAGAATACTGAGGAATACATTTACCAAATGAAGTAAAAGATGTGTACACTGAAAACTACAAAATATTGTGAAGACCTCAATAAATGGAGAGATGTACTGTGTACGTAGACTGGATGACTTAATATTCGAAAAATGGATTTTTCTCAAAATTACTCTAGTCGATTCAAAGCAGTCCCTATCAAAATCTCAGCAGGTTTTTGTATGAATTGGCAAGTTAATTTGAAATTTTATATGCAAATACAAAGGACCTACGCGTTGCTGTTGTGTCGATTCTGACTCATAGCAACCCTATAGGACAGAGTAGAACTACCCCATAAATTTTCCAAAGATTTAATCTTTATAGAAGCAGACTGCCACATCTTTCTCCCATGGAGCAGCTGGTGAGTTCTAACTGCCAGCCTTTCAGGTAGCAGTTCAGCGCTTAACAACTATGCCACAATGGGTCCCTCTGCAGTGGACTTAGGCTAGTCAAAAAGAAAAGAACAAGGCTGGAGGACATACACTACCTGATTTCACAACTTACTATAAAGCTCCAGTAATCAAGACATGGTGATGTTGGCATAAGGATAGATGCATAGATCAATGGAACAAATAGAGTCTAGATATAAAACCTCACATTTGTGGTCAAGTGACTTTTGAGAAAGTTGCCAAGGTGATTAAATGAGGTAAACTCAATTGTGCTGGGACAAATGGATATCCATATGCACAAAAAAAAAAAAAAGAACTTAGATTCTTACCTTACACAGACAAAAAATTAACTTGAAATGAATCATAAACCTAATGTAGGAGCTAAAAGAATAAAGCTTCTATAAGAAAGCAGAGGAGGAAATCTCTGTTACCTTGGGTTAGAAAACATTTCCAAGATATGACCCCAAAAGCATAATCTATAGGGGGGAAAAAAACAATAATGGATTTCATCCACGTTAACAACTTTTATGCTTCAAAAGTCACTATTAAGAAAATGAAAAGACAAAATACAGAATGAGAGAAGACTACTTACAAATCATATATCTGATAAAGGACTTGTATCCAGAATATACAGAGAACTCCTACAACTCAGTAAATAATATGGCCATAAATTTGAATAGGCACTTCACCAAAAAGATACACAAATGGCAAATAAGCAGGTGAAAAGATGCTCAATGTTATTATTGGTTGTTGTTATTAGGTGCTGTCGAGTCAGTTCCAACTGATAACGACCCCAAGTACAACAGAATGAAACACTGCCCAGTCCTGCGCCAGCCTCACAATTGTTGTGCTTGAGCCCGTTGTAGCAGCCACTGTGTCAATCCATCTCATCGAAGGTCTTCCTCTTTTTCGCTGACCCTCTACTTTACCAAGCATGATGTCCTTCTCCAGAGACTGATCCCTCCTGATAACATGTCCAAAGTATATAAGACGTAGTCTCTCCATCATTGCTTCTAAGGAGCATTCTGGTTGTATTTCTTCCAAGACATATTATTAATTAGGGAAATGCAAATTATAAACACAATGAGTTCACACTCACTAGAATGGCTGTGATCCAGAAGGCTGACAATACCAAGTGCTGAGAAGGATGTGGAAAAACTGGAACCCTTTGCTAATGGGAATGTCAAGTGGTATATCCCCTTTGAAAAAAATGCTTTGGCAGTTTCTTAAAAATCTGAACAGTTTCCATTTAACCAAGCAATTTTATTTCTGGGTATCTACCTAAGTGAAATAAAAAGAAATGTCTGCACAAAATTGTATGCAAGTTGTTACCAACTGGTAAATGGATAGGTAAAATGTGGTGTATCTATACAATGGAATATGCCTTTTATAAAAGGCAAATCAATGGAGATAGTAGATTACTCTTTGCTTGTGGGTGGGGATTAACTATCTGTGGTGCATAAGGGAACCTTGTGTGGCAGTGGAAGTGTTTCAAAATTGGATTTTGGTGATGGTTGTACAACTGTAAGTTTATAAGCACTCATCAATCTGTACACCTAAAATGTGTTAATTTTATGATATGCCAACTATACCTCAATAAAGCTGTTAATAAAAGAAAATAATCATAAAATATATAAATAATAGAATTTAAATTTTCATTGTCATCTTGTTCTCATCTAATTTATCTTTTGGAGTTAGTTTTAGAATAAAAGACTTTTGAAAGAAAATGCCTTTGACTGTGTGATACCTTGCATAATATCTTGAAAATAATGATGGCAGATTTATATAAATATTTGTTCAATGACTGAGACTGAATGTATTTTTTAATGGATATAATGCTACCATATATTCTTGTTTATTTTTTTATTTTGTTTAAAACGTTATCTGCTTTCTTAAAACCGACCATCAAAGTTAAAATTAAAGAATATCAGCAGACCTGGGTATTTGAATCTCAGCTTTATTTATGAGTATGAACATTAAGCTATACTCAATCGTTTTGTCTCTTTTAGTGTTAGAGAATACTAACGTGAGTGCCACTTCTGCATGCTTGTATTATTTAAGCCTTCCCCAAATACATGAAAGACTTAAGTGTAATGGTTTATTTAGGTACACACAACTAGAAGCCGAGAAAAGTAAAGCTTACCTGATGTGGTGAACTCCTGAATTGAGGAGTTTATTGCCCTGAGGGACAACAATCCACTCTTCCTCAGAATTCTTCTGATTTTGCATAGTTATCTATCTGAGTCCCAGGCTGTTCAATAATAATAATAATTTTACTTAGACATGGGCTCCTGATTCTGTCCCTGTGGCAAGGATTCAAATCACACGTGGGATTGAATTCTGGCATGGGTTACTAGTTTAGTAACCTTGGGCAAAGTGCTGTAACATGGGTGATACCAAAGAAGTGGGTGGATTAACATAATCTTGTAAATGGTTATAGCAGTACCTGGAACACAGAAAGGACTCAGTACGTGTTAATGATATGATGATGGCAGCGGTGATTGATGATGATAATGATGTCTCCTCCTCTAGACTGCAAGCTCCATAAAAAACAGAATCTGTGACTTTCTCATCTTTGAATCTTTAATTCAGAGTAGTACCTTGCATGGTATTTATTCAATGCCTCTTGATTTAACTGAATGAATACATTACATCTTATTGTGAGCTTCATAGAGGAGCTGACATTTGAGATCGGTTTTGAAATTTCTGTAAAAATAGTGAGTAAAATATTAATTGAATTTTTACTATGTGACCTGAAATATATGGGGAAGGGTAAAGTGATAAGTTGTAGTCCACACTGTAGTGATTTTGAAAAATGTCAACAAATCCTTTGATATTCCTCACTCCAATAGAAAGAGCCTAATTCTCCTCCTCTTAACTATGGGCCGTACTTAGTGACTCTAACAGATATTATGTAGTGAAGTGATATGTTAGACTTTTGATACCAAGTCATTAAAGGCATTGTGGCTTCCTCCTTGATCTTGCTTTTGAATCACTCACTCTGGGGGAAGCCAACTGTCATGTGTGAGCACACTCAAACAGCTCTATGGAGAGTGTGGAAGTTGGAAGGGCTTTCAAAAAGTATTTGTGAAGAAACTGTCAGATGAGCATTTGCAGGAAAATGAGGTTAATGCTATTGGAAACTAGGGGAGGGGGGATCTTTGTAATGTAGTGGCAGAGAGTATAGCAACATTGTCACCTGCAAAAATGTGGAAAGTAGAAAATGTAGTAAAATGGGTGGTGTGGCTAAGGAGATTTTCAGACAGAATGTTAGAAGGGTTGCATGGTTTCTTGTTGCTTAGAGCAAAATATGAGAGGAGAGATAAGCAAAAGGAAAGACTGTTAAACAAAAGGAGTTGGAATTGCTGTTTCTGAAGATTCCTAGCTTCCCCAGATGGCAAACAATGCTAAAGTTAAGAAATGACTTTTGGGCAAAGATCATTCTAGGTCACTTTCGGGTAATTGTGATCTGAAGGTAAAACCAAGGGTATGACTGTAAAATCCTTTGTTATAACCTCAGAAACATCCAACATAGTGCTTCAGAAAATAATTAAATCAAAAATAGGGTTTCTAAAAATGCTTAAGGGGGTTGTCCCTTATCAATCTCAGCAAAAGCCCAACGTAGAGAAGGGTATGGCTTTTGTCTAATGGAGTAAACACCAATGAGATATACATGCTGCTCCCCCACCCTTGTAACCATCACAGATTGTTTTTTTCTGTGTATAAACCTTTTCTTGAGTTTTTATAATAGTAGTCTTCATACAGTATTTGTCATTTTGTGATTGACTTATTTCAGTCAGCCTAATGCCCTGCAGATTCATCCATGTCGTGAGATGTTTCGCAGATTCATCATTGTACTTTATCGTAGTGTAGTAGTATTCCATAGTGTGTATGTACCATAATTTGTTTATCCATTGATCTGTTGATGGGCACTTAGGTTGTCTCTGTATTTTTGCTATTGTGAATAATGCTGCAATGAACATGGGTGTGCATGTGTCTATTTGTGTGATGGCTCTTATTTCTGTAGAATATATTCCTGGGAGTGGGATTGCTGGATCATACTGGATTTCTATATCTAGCTTTTTAAGGAGGTGCCATATCGTTTTCCATAGTAGTTGCACCTCTTTGCATTCCCACCAGCAGTGGATAAGAGTTTCAGTCTCACCTCAACATCTCCACCATTTGTTATTTTCTGTTTTTTTTAATTGTTGTTTAAATTAAGTTTACATTTCAAGTTAGTTTCCCATACAAATATTTATACATACATTGTTATGTGTCCCTAATTGCTCTCCCCATACTGTGACAGCACACTCCTCCATTCCACCCCTGATTGCCCATGTCCATTCAACCAGCTCCCAACCCTCTCTGCCTTCCCATTTCCCCTTCGGATGGAAGCTGCTCGTTTAGTCTCTTGTATCTACTTGAGCTAAGAGGCACACTCCTCACTAGTGTCGTTTTATCTCCCACAGTCCAGTCCAATCCCTGTCTGAAGAGTTGGCCTCAGAAATTGTTTTATTTCTGGGCTGATAGAGAATCCAGGGGCCATGCTTTCTGGGGTTCCTCCAGTTTCATTCAGAGCATTAAGTCTGGTCTTCTTACTAGAATTTGAGTTCTGCACCCCACCTTTCTCCTGCTCCATCCAGGACTCTCTATTGTGTTCCCTGTCAGGGCGGTCATTGGTGGTAGCTGGGCACTATGTAGTTCTTCTGGTCTCAGGCTGATGAAGCTTTATGTGGCCCTTTCTGTCTCTTGGGGTAATACTTCCCTCGTGTCTTTGGTGTCTTCATTCTCCTTTACTCCAGGTGGTCGGGACCAATTGATGCATCTGAGATGGCTGCTTGCAAGCTTTTAAGACCCCAGACGCCATTCACCAAAGTAGGATGCAGAACATTTTCTCAATAAGCTTTGTTACACCAATTGACCTAGGTGTCCCCTGAAAGCATGGTCCCCAGGCCCCAAACCCTGCTACTCTGTCACTCAAAGTGTTTGATTGTATTCAGGAAAGTTCTGAGCTTTGGTTTAGTCCAGTTGTGCTGACTTCCCCTGTAGTGTGTGCTGTCCGTCCCTTCACCTAAGATAATTTTTATCTAGTATCTAGTTAGTAAATAACCCTCGCCCTCCCTCCCCACCCTCGTGACCATCAAAGAATGTTTTCTTCTGTGTTTAAACCTTTTCTTGAGTTCTTATAATAGTGGTCTTGTACAATATTTGTCCTTCTGTGACAGACTGAATTCACTGAGCATAATGCCCTCCAGATTCCCCTGTGTTATGTTTCACAGCTTCATTGTTGTTCTTTATCATTGTGTAGTATTCCATTGTGTGGATATACCATAATTTGTTTATCCATTTGTCCGTTGATGGTTGATGGACACGTAGGTTGTTTCCATGTTTTTGCTATTGTGAACAGTGCTGCAGTGAACATGAGTGTGCATATATCTATTTGTGTGATGGCTTTTATTTCTCTAGTATATATTCCAAGGAGCAGGATAGCTGGATCGTACGGTACTTCTATTTCTAGCTTTTTAAGGAAGTGCCAAATCGATTTCCAAAGTGGTTGTACCATTTTACATTCTAACCAACAATGTATAAGTGTTCCAGTCTCTCTACAACCTCTCCAGCATTTATTATTTTGTGTTTTTTGGTTTAATGCTAGCCTTGTTGGGGTGAGATGATATCTCATTGTAGTTTCAATCTGCATTTCTCTAATGGCTAATATTCATGAGCATTTCTTCCTGTGTCTGTTAGCCACCTGAATATCTTCTTTGGTGAAGTGCCTGTTCATGTCCTTTGCCCATTTTTAAATTGGGTTATTTGTCTTTTTGTTGCTGAGGTTTTGCAGTATCTTGTAGATTTTAGAGATTAGACCCTGATAAGATTTGTCATAGCCAAAATTTTTTTCCAAGTCTATAAGTTGTCTTTTTACTCTTTTGGTGAAGTCTTTTGATGAGCATAAGTGTTTAATATTTAGGAACTCCCAGTTATCTGGTCTCTCCTCTGGTGCTTATGCATTGTTATCTATGGTTCATATTGTGTTTATGCCATGTATTAGGGCTCCTAGCGTTGTTGCTATTTTTCTTCCATGATCTTTATCGTTTTTGATTTTATTTTTTTTATTGTTGTAGTTTAAATGAAGTTTCATTTCAAGTCAGTCTCCCATACAAAATTTTATACATACATTCTTATGTGACCCTAACTGCTCACCCCATTCTGCGACAGCACACTCCTCCTTTCTGCCCCTTATTCCCCATGTCCATTTAACCAGCTCCTAACCCTCTCTGCCTTCCCATCTCACCTCTGAACAGAAGCTGCCTCTTTGCTGTCTTGTATCTACTTGACTAAGAGGCACACTCTTCATGAGTATCACTTTATGTCCCACAGTCCAGTCCAATCCCTGTCTGAAGAGTTGGCCTCGGAAACTGTTTTAGTTCTGGGCTCATAGAGAATCCAGGGGCCATACTTTCCAGGGTACCTCCAGACTCAGTCAGACCATTAAGTCTGGTCTTCTTACTAGAATTTGAGTTCTGCACCACACTTTTCTCCTGCTTCATCCAGGACTTTCTGTTGTGTTCCCTGTCAGGGCGGTCATTGGTGGTAGCCAGGCACCATGTAGTTCTTCTGGTCTCAGGCTGATGAAGTCTCTGGTTTATGTGGCCCTTTCTGTCTCTTGGGCTAATACTTTCCTTGTATCTTTGGTGAACTTCATTCTCCTTTACTCCAGGTGGTTGGGACCAATTGATGCATCTTAGATGGCAGCTTGCAACCTTTTAAGACCCCAGACGCCACTCACCAAAGTAGGATGCAGAACATTTTCTTAATAAGCTTTGTTATGCCAATTGACCTAGATGTCCCCTGAAAGTATGGTCCCCAGATTCCTATCCCTGCTACTCTGTCTCTCAAAGTATTTGATTGTATTCAGGAAACTTCTTAGCTTTGTTTTAGTCCAGTTGTACTGACTTCCCCTGTACTGTGTGCTGTCCTTCCCTTTGCCTAAGATGATACGTATCTACTATCTAGTTAGTAAATAACCCTCACCCTCCTTGCCCACCGCTGTAACCATCAAAGAATGTTTTCTTCTGTGTTTAACCCTTTTCCTGAGTTCTTATAATACTGGTCTTATACAGTATTCATCCTTCTGTGACTGACTGAATTCACTCAGCATAAGTTCCAACTTCCACCATATGATGTTTCATGGCTTCAGCGTTGTTCTTTATCATTGTGTGGTATTCCATTGTGTGGATATACCATAATTTGTTTATCCATTCATCGGTTGATGGGCACATAGTTATTTCCAGCTTTTTGCTATTGTGAACAGTGCTGCAATGAACATCGATGTGCATTTTTCTGTTTGTGTGATGGCTTTTATTTCTCTAGTATATATTCCAAGGAGCAGGATAGCTGGATCGTACGGTACTTCTATTTCTAGCTTTTTAAGGAAGTGCCAAATCGATTTCCAAGGTGGTTGAACCATTTTACATTCTAACCAACAATGTATAAGTGTTCCCATATCTCCACAACCTCTCCAGCATTTATTATTTTGTGTTTTTTGGATTAATGCTAGCCTTGTTGGGGTGAGATGATATCTCATTGTAGTTTTGATCTGCATTTCCCTGGTGGCTAATGATCGTGAGCATTTCTTCACGTGTCTGTTAGCTGTCTGCATATCTTCTTTGGTGAAGTGCCTGTTCATGTCTTTGCCCATTTTTTAACTGGGTTATTTGTCTTTTTGTTATTGAGGTTTTGCAGTATCTTGTAGATTTTAGAGATTAGACGCTGATTGGATTTGTCGTAGCCTAAAATTTTTCCCAGTCTGTAGGTTGTTTTTTTACTGTTTTGGTGAAGTCTTTTGATGAGTGTAAGTGTGTCATTTTTAGGAGCTCCCATTTATCTAGTCTCTCTTCTGCTGCTTGTGGATTGTTACTTATGGTTCGTATTATGTTTATGCCATGTATTAGGGCTCCTAGTGTTGTCCCTGTTTTTTCTTCCATGATCTTTATTGTTTTCGATTTTATATTTAAGTCTTTGATCCATTTGAGTTAGTTTTTGTGCATGGTGTGGTGTATGGGTCTTGTTTCAGGTTTTTTTCTGGATGGATATCCAGTTATTTCAGCACCATTTGTTAAAGAGACTGTCTTTTCCTCAGTTAACGGACTTGGGACCTTTGTCAAATATCAGCTGCTCATAGGTGGATGAATTTATGTTTAGATTCTCAATTCTGTTCCATTGGTCTGCGTTATCTGTTGTTGTACCAGTATCAGGCTGTTTTGACTACCGTGGCGGTATATTTAGGTTCTAAAATCAGGTAGTGTGAGGCCTCCCACTTCGTTCTTCTTCTTGAGTAATGCTGTAGTTATTCGGGACCTCTTCCCTTTCCATATGAAGTTGGTGATTTGTTTCTCCATCTCAATAAGAAATGCTGGTGAAATTTGGATCAGGATTGCATTGTATCTGTAGATCGCTTTGGGTAGAATTGACATTTTCACAAAGTTGAGTCTTCCTATCCATGAGCAAAGTATGTTTTTCCACTTATGTAGGTCTCTCTTGGTTTCTTGCAGTAGTGTCTTGTAGTTTTCATTGCATAGGTCTTTTATGTCTCTGGTTGGATTTATTCCTAAGTATTTTACCTTCTTGGGGGCTATTGTAAATGGTATTGATTTGGTGATTTCCTCTTCGAGGTTCTCTTTGTTGGTGTAAAGGAATCAAAATGATTTTCGTATGTTTATCTTGTATCTTGAAACTTTGCTGAAATCATCTATTAGTTCCAGTAGTTTTCTTGTGGATTCTTTGGGGTTTTCTGTGTATAAGATCATATCACCTGCAAATAGAGATACTTTGACTTCTTTCCTACCAATTTGTATGCCCTTTATTTCTTTTTCTAGCTTAATTGCTCTGGCTAGGACCTCCAGCATAATGTTGAATAAGGGTGGTGATAAAGGGCATCCTTGTCTGGTTCCTATTCTCAAGGGGAATGCTTGCAAAGTCTCTCCATTTAGGGTGATGTTGGCTGTTGGCTTTGTATAAATGCCCTTAATTATATTGAGGAATTTCCCTTCTATTCCTGTTTGGTTGAGAGTTTTTATTACGAATGGGTGTTGAACTTTGTCAAATGCCTTTTCTGCATCAATTGATAAGGTCATGTGGTTCTTGTCTTTTGTTTTATTTGTATGATGGATTACATTGATTATTTTTCTAATGTTGAACCATTCCTGCATACCTGGTATAAATCCCACTTGATCATGTTGAATTATTTGTTTGGTATGTTGCTGAATTCTACTGGCTAGAATTTTGTTGAGGATTTTTGTGTCAGTGTTCATGAGGGATATTGGTCTGTAATTTTCTTGTTTTGTGGTGTCTTTACCTGGTTTTGGTATCAGGGTTATGCTGGCTTCATAGAATGAGTTTTGGAGTATTCCATCCTTTTCTATGCTCTGAAATACCTTTAGTAGAAGTGGTGTTATGTCTTCTCTTAAAGTTTGGTAGAATTCTCCAGTGAAGCCATCCGGGCCAGGGCTTTTTTTTTTGTTGGTGGTTTTTTAATAACCTTTTCAATCTCTTCTTTTGTTATGGGTTTATTTAGTTGTTCTACCTCTGTTTGTGTTAGCTTAGGTAGGTAGTGAGTTTCTAGAAATTTGTCCATTTCCTCTAGGTTTTCAAATTTGTTACAGTACAGTTTTTCATAGTATTCTGTTATGATTGTTTTAATTTCAGTTGGGTCTGTTGTGATATCACCCATCTCGTTTCTTAAACGGGTTATTTGCTTCCTCTTCTGTTTTTCTTTTGTCAGTTTGGCCTGTGGTTTATCAATTTTGTTGATCTTTTCAAAGAACCAGCTTTTGGTCTTGTTAACTCTTTCAGTTGTTTTTCTATTATCTATTTCATTTAATTCTGCTCTAATTCTTATTATTTCATTTCTTCTGGTGACTGAGGGCTTCTTTTGCTGCTCTCTTTCTACTTGTTCTACTTGTAGGGTTAATGTTTTTATTATGGCCCTTTCTTTTTTTTGGATGTGTGCATTTATTGCTATAAGTTGACCTCTGAATATTGCTTTTGCTGTGTCCTAAAAAGTTTTGGTAGGATATGATGTCATTCTCATTTGATTCTATGAATTTCTTTATTCCATCCTTAATTTCTTCTGTGACCCAGTAGTTTTTGAGCAATGTGTTGTTTAGTTTCCATGTGTTTGAGTTTTTTTCCTTGCTTTTTCTGTTGTTGATTTTTACTTTTATGGCTTTATGGTCAGAAAAGATGGTTTGTAATATTTCCATGCTTTGGATTTTGTTAAGGCTTGCTTTATCACCTAATGTGTGGTCTGTTCTGGAGAATGTTCCATGTGCATTGGAAAGGAAAATATACTTGGCTGCTGTTGGATGGAGTGTTCGGTATATATCTGTAAGGTCAAGTTGGTTGATTGTAGCATTTAGCTCTTCCGTGTCTTTGTTGAGCTTCTTTCTGGATGTTCTGTCCTTCACCAAAAGTGGTGTGTTGAAGTCTCCTACTACTATTGTGGAGCTGTCTATCTCTCTTTTCAGTGCTGTTAGAGTTTGTTTTATCTATTTTGGAGCCCTGTCGTTGGGTGCGTAAATATTTGTTAGAGTTATGTCCTCCTGGTGTATTGACGTTTTAATCATTATATAGTGTCCTTCCTTATCCTTTGTGGTGGATTTTACTTAAAGCCTATTTTGTTAGAGATTAATATTGCCACTCCTGCTCTTTTTTGAGTGTTGTTTGCTTGATATATTTTTATCCATCCTTTGAGTTTTAGTTTGTTTGTGTCTTTAAGTCTAAGGTGTGTCTCTTGTAGGCAGCATATAGACAGATCATGTTTTTTTTATCCAGTCGGCCACTCTCTGTCTTTTTATTGGTGCATTTTGTCCATTTACATTCAGCGTAATTATTGATAGGTATGAGTTTAGTGGTGTTATTTTGATGTCTTTTGTTGTGTTGTTCACAGTTTCTTTATTCCCCTTAATTTTCTGTACTGAGTCATTTTTCTTTATGTATTTTCTGTTCATCGTTTTCATTGTTGTTGATTTTGTGTTTGCGGAGTCTTTATATTTTTCTTATTTTTTATTTTGATGTGAAGGATTGTTAGTTTCCTTTGTGGTTACCTTAATATTTACCCCGTTTTTCTAAGTTTATACCAGTCTTATTTCTTTATATCGCCTTGACTTTCTCTCCATATGCAAAATCTATGTCTATATTTTTTAAGTCATTGTTTTTTGTTTTAATGTTGTCATCTTTTACATATTGACATCTGTTTCCCTATTTTCAGTGTTTTAGCTTTGATTCATTTCTTGTGACTTCCCTACCTGGGTTGGTATCTGGTTGCTCTGTCCTGTGTTCTAGTCTTGGGTTGTTATCTGATGTTATTGATTTTGTAACCGGAGGACTCCCCGTTATTGATTTTCTAACCAGAGGACTCCCTTTGGTATTTCTTGTCATTTTGATTTGGGTTTTTCAGATTCCCTAAACTTCTGTTTATCTGGAAATGCCCTAATTTCACCATCATATTTGAGAGACAGTTTTGCTGGATATATAATTCTTGGCTGGCAGTTTTTTTTTCCTTCAAGGCTTCATATATGTCATCCCATTTCCTTCTTGCCTGTATGGTTTCTGTTGAGTAGTCTGAGCTTTTTTTTATCGACTCTCCTTTGTTGATGACTTTTCTTTTATCCCTGGCTGCTCTTAAAATTCTGTCTTTATCTTTAGTTTTGGCAAGTTTGATTATAATATGTCTTGGTGACTTTCTTTTGGGATCTGTCATATGTGGGGTTGTATGAGCATCTGGGATAGATATCTTGTCATCTTTCACGATATCAGGAAAGTTTTCTGCCAACAAATCTTCAACAATTCTCTCTGTATTTTCTGTTATCCCCCCCACCCCCGTTCTGGTACTCCAGTCACTTGTAAGTTGTTCCTCTTGATAGAGTCCCACATAATTCTTACAGTTTCTTCATTTTTTTATTTCTTTTATCTGATTTTTCCTCAAATAAGTTGGTTTTAAGTGCTTTATCTTCAGTCTCACTAATTCTGACTTCCATTGCCTCAGTTCTGCTCCTATGACTTTCTATTGAATTGTCTAATTCTGAAATTTTGTTGTTAATCTTCTGGATTTCTGATTACTGTCTCTCTGTGGATTCTTGCAGCCTGTTAAATTTGTCATTATGCTTTTCTCTAATATTTTTAATTTCCTTTATTTCATGTTCTGCGTTTTGCTTAGTTTCCTTCCTAATTTCTTGAAGAGTTCTGTATATTAATTTTGTACTCTGCCTCCATTAATTCCAAGAAATTTGCCTCCTCTGGAAGATTTCTTGATTCTTTATTTTGGAAGCTTGCTGAAGCCATCATGGACTGCCTCTTTATGTAATTTGATATTGACTATTGTCTCTGAGCCATCAATAAGTTATTATATTTATTTGTTTTATGTTCGCTTACTGTGTCCTAGCTTCTTGTTTTGTTTTGATATGCCCAAATAGGCTGTTCGTGTGAGCTAGTTTAATTATTGGCACCACTGAAGCTCTAATGTCCTGTCACTAGGTGGTTAGATCTGTTACTAGGTATGTGAGCTCAGGAGTCTGCCCATTCCTGTATGGATTCAGCTCAGGTACCCAAGTAGCCACCAAGTGTGTGGTGCAGGCTATCACCTACAGTCCTAGACACGTTTGGGTGATTGGTGTAGGCACAGGCATCTGGCTGTAGCAGGGGGACACGCTCGGAGCAAGATAGGAGGCTGACTGCTGCCCCCGAGTGTCCAGGAGGAAGACCTGTCCCTGTTCCATAGAGCACGTAGGTAGGTGAGTTTTGCAACCAGTCTGTGAGCACCCAGTGCTGTTGGCTGTAAAGACTAGGGGGCATCTCTTATTCTTGGGCCCCTATCGCAGGTGACTAGGTGGCGTGGGTGGATCCACTAGTCCTCAGGCCCCTGATTTGGATAAGTGTAGACCATGCTTAATGGCCAGAGCAGTGTCAAATGTCATCAACCTGCCACTTCACAGCTGAAATAGTTAAAGTCAGACTTCAGGTATATATACCCTGTTTTACTGCAATAATGAGGGCCTACGCCAATGAAATGGGCCCACACAAGTCCATGCAGTGAGAAAGGTATTCAAAGTCTGTGGATCCCTTATGCCTGTGCCTGGGTTCCTGGCTTAGGAGAGCCAACATTTTATTTTTTCCTATTTGTTCACTCTCCAAGGCCGGGAGAATGGCTCAGGGCACTTAACGGATCCTACTTCTGTCCCATGGGACTCGGCAGTTGCTGAAGCCAGTCTGGGACCCATTGCATAGCAGAGAGCAGGGAGGTAAATGGGAGAGAGGTTTTTCCCTATGGGGGTTGTTTTTGATCTGCGCAGTAGGCCGGACACAAGTACTTATATTTCGTCGATTGAGGGCTGCTTCTCACTGGTTCTGGGTGGCCGAGTAGACTCTGCTGCTGAGTCTCTCCTGGTGTGGAAAACGTGCCTCTCGAGCACTGCTGTTTCCCTGCCTCAACACTTACCCATGAGCTCATCAGGCCTGAAGGGCTCAAGCTCTCACCAGGTCAGGTGTGGCAACTCCTTGCTGCTTCCGAACTGTCTCTCCCTTCTACTGCCACTCAGTCTGGTTCTTCAACTTTGCCTTTCATGTTCAAGGCTCCTGGATTGTCATATATAATCGATTCACCTGTTTTTTGGGGTCTTTGTTGTAAGAGGGTCCACCAGAAGCATCTGACTACCCTGCCATCTTGGCCCCACCTCCCATTTTCTGTTTTTTTGATTACTTCCAGTAATGTCGAAATAAGATAGTATCTCATTGTAGTTTTGAGTTTCATTTCTCTAATGGCTAGTGATCAGAAGCATTTCCTCATGTGTCTGTTAGCTACTTGAATGTCTTCTTTGGTGAAGTACCTATTCATATCCTTTGCCCTTTTTAAAACTGGATTATTTGTCTTTTTGTTGTTGAGGTGTTGAAGTATTCTATAGATTTTAGAGATTAGACCGTTGTCAGATGTGCCATAGCCAAAAAATTTTCCTCTGTCTTTAGATTCTCTTTTGACTCTTTTGGTGAAGTCTGTTGATGAGCATAAGTGTTTGATTTTTAGGGGCTCTCAGTTATCTAGCTTATCGTCTGGTGTTCGTGCATTGTTAGTTATGATTTGCATTGTTTTTATGCCATGTGTTAGAGCCCCTTGTGTTGTTCCTGTTTTTTCTTCCATAATCTTTGTTGTTTTAGATTTTATATTTAGGTCTTTGATCCATTTTGAGTTAGTTTTTGTGCATGGTGTGAGTTGTGGGGTCCTGTTTCATTTTTTTTTCAGATGGACATCCTGTTTTGCCAGCACCGTTTGTTAAAATGTCTGTCTTTTTCCTATTTAATGGCCTTTGATCCTTTGTCAAAGATTAGCTGACCATAGGTGGATGGATTTACATCTGGGTTCTCAATTCTGTTCCATTGGTCATATGTCTGTCATTGTACCAGTACCAGGCTGTTTTGACGATGGTGGCTGTATAGTAGGTTCTGAGTTCAGGTAGTGTGAGGCTTCCTACCTTGTTCTTTTTCTTCAGTAATGCTTCACTTATCTGGGACCTCTTTTCTTTCCATATAAAGTTGATGATTGGTTTTTCCATCTCATTAAAGAATGTGTTGTTATTTGGATTGGGATTATATTATATTTGTAGATGGCTTTTTCCAATCCATGGTCATGGTATGTAGTTCTCTTTTGGTTTCTTGCAATAGTGTTTGTAGTTTTCTTTGTATAGATCTTTTACATCCCTGGTTAGATCTATTCCTACATATTTTATCTTTTTAGTGTCTATTATAAATGGTATTGTTTTCCTGATTTCCTTTTCAAAATTCTCTTTGTTGGTGTATCGGAATCCAACTTATTTTTTAATGTTTATCTTTTATCTTGCTACTCTGCTGAATTTTTCTATTAGTTCCAGTAGTTTTCCTGTGGAGTATTTGGGGTTCTCTATGTATAGGATCATATTATCTGCAAAAAGGGAGAGTTTTGCTTTTTCCTTACCAATTTGAATGCCCTTTACTTCTTTTTCTTGCCTTATTGCTCTAAGTAGGACTTACAGCACAATGTTAGATAGGAGTGGTGATAAAGGGCATCATGTCTTGTTCCCGTTCTCAGGGAGAGTGCTTTCAGCTTCTTTCCATTGAGAATGATGTTAGCTGTTGGTTTTATTTAGATGCCCTTTATTATGCTGAGGAATTTCCCTTCTGTTCCTATTTTATTGAGAGTTTGTATCAGGAATGGGTGTTGGACTTTATCGAATGCCTTTTGTTTGTCAGTTGGGATGATCTTGTGATTCTTTTGTTGTATTTATGTGGTGGATTACATTGATTCATTTTCAGTTAATTTTTAGGCTACTTAGCAAGTTTACTTTCTTCTGCAGCATGTTTGATGTTTTAAACTTGTAGGTCAAATGCTGGGTTTGTAGAGGCCAATTGTAGGCACTTTGCTGAATTTCTGGCTTCCACTATATTAAAGCTGTACAGGGAACAGATGATAACCTTTAGTGTTTTGATGCATGCAGAACTTGTGTGCTTCCAAATATTTTCCCAGGTACTTTGTGACTGTCCCTTTGAACTTTACCATTTGTTTCCAACCAAAAACCAAACGAGGTGCCATTGAGTTGATTCAGATCATGGCAATTCCATGTGTATTAGAGTAAAATTGTGCTCCGTAGGGTTTTCAATGGCTGATTTTTTGGAAGTAATCTGCCAGTACTTTCTTCCACTGTGCCTGTGGGTGGACTTGTACCTCTAATCTTTTGTTTAGCAGCTGAATATATTAACCATTTGCACCACCCAGGAACTCCCCATTTATCTCCACTTATCTAAAAATAGTCTTCAAGCTAGTGACTGGAATACTGCTAGAAGTAGAAACTTAATTCATTCATAGAGCTGAATGTAGGCTACATTAGGGAAAAAATTTTGGAAGAATTCATGAGCATTTATCTCTTCTTTTCAGGAACTAATACCAAGAAACTGTGATTTTTTTTTTTTTTTAAACATGAGGAGACTATCCAAAGTATTTTTTAATTTTATAGTTACATATGTCTTAAGTTGTAAAAGGAAAAAGAACTGAAATCCATTATGTATGTTCATATTTTTTGGCTATAATATTATATGATAGGTTAAAAATCTTTAAAAATTTTTGATAGGGAAATACTTGAAAATGAAAAAACCCTCTTAATAAATAAAATAATAATTAAAGTAATACAATCATTTGTAACTGAATCCTCAGTAATAAAACTCTTGCTAATATTCAGCATTACTATATTGCCTTTATCTTTAATAAGAAGGTAAAAGTAACAAATGAAGCAGTTGAACCTTGACAGATGTTTATTATGTTAGTTCATATTTTCATCACTAATAATTATCTCTTTTTAAATAGAAATGTCTAATCATGTCCTCTTCTCCCCCCTCAGGGAATTGCTCCAAAGATGGAATTTTCTACAACCTCAGTGATTACTGAATGTCTCATAAGTTCAAGGAAGTGCCGCACTCAGGTTGAAATCACTTATTTAAAGTATTTAATTGTTTAATTTATTTTTTTGTTTATAACCATTTGGTAAGCATTATCCTTCTGTTTTGGAGGTAGGTCTTTTCACTTTTTTGTTAATCTTTAGTTTAAGTGAAGCAATTATGATAGGTATTTAACAGTTTGTTTGCATATTTATAAACGTGAGAGTGAGAAGCTTGGTACATGATATTATGTTTCTTACTTCATGCCCTTTTTTAAAATGACACTACTTAGCCTTTTGTTACTTTCATTTCTGTCTCTTTTTAATTAACTAGATTTTTTAGAATAGTTTTAAGTTGACAGGAAAATTAAGCAGAAAGTAGAGACAGCTCTCATAAACCTTCTCCCTCCCATACAAAACAAAACAAACCTGTTGGTGTTGATTCCAACTCGTGTTTCAGAGTAGAACTCCGCCCATAGAATTTTCAGTGGCTGTAATCTCATGGAAGTAGATCGCCAGGCCTTTTTTTCCCAGGTGCAGCTGGGTGAATTCAAACTGCCAACCTTTTGGTTAGTAGCCAAGTGCAAACCGTTTGCACCACCCAGGGTGCCTGTACCCCTGTATAGTTTCCCTTATTAACATTTTGCTTTAATGTGGTACATGTGTTAAAACTGATGAATGGATATTGATGCATTGTATTGATATATTAACTGAAGTCCATAGTTTATATTAGGGCTCACTCTTTGTATTGTATAGTTCTTTTTGTTTTGACAAATGTATAATTCGATGTATCCACCATTACGGTATCATACAAAATATTTTTACTGCCCTAAAAATCTTTTGTGCTCCACCTATTCATCTCCCCACACGCTTCTCTGGCAACCACTGATCTTTTTACTGTCTCTATAGTTTTGCCTTTTCCAGAATGTCATATAGTTGAAACCATACAGTATGTAGCCTTTTCAGACTGCTTTCACTTAGCAATATACATTTAAGCTTCCTCCATGCCTCTTTGCAGCTCATTTATTTTTATTGCTGAATGATATTCCATTGTATGGATGTACCACATTTTGTTTCTCCATTCATCTACTGAAGGATATCTTGATTGCTTCCAAATTTTGGCACTTATTAATAAAGCTGTTATAAACGTTCATGTACAGGTTTTTGTGTAGACATAAGTTTTCAGTTCATTTACGTGAACACCAAGTGGCATGATTGCTAGATTGTATGATAAGACTATGTTTAGCTTTGTAAGGAACTATGCCCTTCCCTTCCCTTCCCTTCTTCAATGCAGAGAAATCGGGTTGCCTGAAAGATATTGGGATGAAAGAAGTCCCACAGAAAACTAGATTGGAGGCTTATATGAATTGTATAGAAGTTAACATTTACCGCAAAAAATGTTTGTTGTGTGCCATCGAGTCGATTCTGACTTGTAGCGAACCTATAGGACAAAGTAGTATTGCCCCATAGGATTTTCTAGGCTGTAATCTTTACAGGAGCAGATCTCCACATCTTTTCTCCCACAGTGTCTCTAGTGTGTTGGAACTGCTAACCTTTCAGTTAGCAGCCTAGCACTTAACCATTGTGCCACCAGGGCTCCTTGCAGAAGGTTTAAGGGATATATTTTTAGCACATGTGACCAGAGTTTCTACTAGATTGGGATAATGGTATTTAGTTAAGTGTGGTTTCTTGAGTGTCCCTAGTTCCTAAAGGGATTGGTGCTCAGTTTGGTGGCCATACAGGTGCTATCAGATCAAGGGAAGCTTAGAAGTGCCTACCTAAGTACCTTCTGTGTTGGTGAAAACTGCCTGTAGTAAACTGGTGTATCTGGATGTAATATGCCATTCTGGTTTAACTTCTGACTGAGTCACCAGGGTCATCTTGCTACCTTGTCCACAGGTTATGTAATAATAATGTCTAGGCCTCACTCGTGTATTTGCACTGTGCCCAGGTAATAATGATCTCTTTGTGACCAAGAGTCAGTAAAGTATAAGACCCAGAGGGCCCAAACATGGCAAGCCTGGGCTTATCATGGGAGGAGTGGAATGTTAATTTACTGCATTATCCATTTTAGAGTGAGGTTGCTGAGGCTGATAACTAACTTAAGCTGACAAAGGTAAAATATAGTTACAGAATTTATTGAAGGGATGATTCTTATTTTGTTTAGCAAGATATTTGATATTTCAGAATCAAGCTGTAGTTTTTTCTTTTAAATGCAGGCTGAAACTGTATTAGAGAACTAACAACCTGTAATGTGCAAATGAAGAGACACCATTATCGACTTGTTTTTGAGACATGCAGTATGCACTGTGTAAATTGTTAGAAATGTTTTGCCTGTACTCCCACAACAGTACTCTCCACATTGGGGTATGCCCTTTTAATGGATGGGTAGAGAAGTCCTTTTCTGCTTTTTTAACTTTTTTCCTGAAGGATAGCATACATTCCAATGTACTGTTTGTTTTGGAAGACCAAAAAAAACCAAACCTGTTGCCATTGAGTCAGTTCCGACTTACAGTCCGACTCATGGCAACCTTATAGGACAAAGTAGAACTGCCCCATAGGGTTCCATGGAGCAGCTGGTGGATTTAAACTGCCGACCTTTTGGTTAGCAGCTGAGCTCTTCACCACTATGGCACCAGAGCTCTGCCCTTTCTAAATGTAAAGCTTTCACCCCGTTAGTAGTTTCCTCTCTATGTTTTTGGCAAGATGACTCCGTTTCTTTTTTTAACTTGATGTTTCAGTGTTTGCCATTTGATCTTTATTGAACAGAGAGTAAGAGAACAGACTTTGGTGTCAGACAGTGGTTAAGAGAATATGCTTTCGAATTAGATAGATCTGAATTCTAATTCTGTCCCTGCTACTTAAAATGTGACCTTGGGCAAGGTATTTAACCTCTTAGCCTCAGTTTCTTTATCTGTGTAATAGATATAGTAGTTGTTATTACCTCATAAGACTGTTGTAAGGATTAAATGACAGAATATATACAAAGTGCCTGGCACATAATATATAATTGATGAATTTTACAGCTTTTTTATAAGGAGGATATCAAGTTGAGGAAGTTTTGTTTGCTTTAATGAAGATAATTTAGGGAGGAGGGAAGAAGATAATTGAAATATAAGGTGGAAAACATCATCTGCTGGCACACCAGAGTATACACTTCTACATTACATTTCCCAGTGTTGACAGTCCTTGACCTTGTTTGAGAAGGAGATACATTTACTTCTTTTCCTAGTGAATATTAGAGTTTAAGTTTCTAATGACTCTAAAGCAGCATTTTCAGGTTCACATTTAAGAATAAAACAAATTTTGATTTTTAAGAGAGGAGTGAATATAATCGATTTAATAAAATTATTTATGTTTGCAAATATTTAAGATGATATTTATTTCTTTCAGCATTTTAGTATTTGATGTTTTATCACCAGTTGATGGACTGAAAAATTAAGCCTGTTATTGTGATTTTCTGAAATAAAAGTAGTTTACTTTTCTACTCAGTTATTCTTCTCACATACTATAAAATAGAATTTATTATTAAATAGATAAATATCAGTAGTCACTTATTAACATATGTTTGTTAAGCAGCTGTATCAGGTAATTTATGCTGTGTAACAAACCCTGGAAAATCTTAGTGACTTAAAACAATAGCTGTTTCTCACAGTTCTGTGGATTGGCTGAGTGGCTTTTTTGGTCTGTATTGGCAATGCAGGGACTGAATGACCTAGGATGGCATCACTCACATGTCTGGCAGTTAGCAGGCTTCTTGGTCTGGGAGCAACCTTTCATTTTGGCAATTAGCTTGATTTCAGCTGGGGAGATGGCCACGAGGCTTTCATCATCTAGCAGGCTAATTTGGGCTCATTCATATGGAGGCAGAAAGTTTTCCAGAAGTAAGAGAAAACATGCAGTTTGAAAGTCTGTATGTTTGTCACATAGGTTATCGTCCTGTTGGTCGGAACATGCCACATGGTTGATAAGCCTAGAGTAATTGTAAGAGGTGTAGATATAGGAAGGGTAATTATAGCAGCCATTTTGTAAGCTGTGTCCATTTTAATAGGGCATTACAATTAAATTGAGTAGGGTTCAATAGCATGCATTTGTAGTAGGTAGTACACAGTTTATGACTTCCTTTAGTAGTATCCAGCACTCAGAAACAGTAATGGGAAAAGAAGATGGGGTTCGTTAAGTATGGTGGTATACTCACAGGAGGAACTTTACAACACTGCTGAAATGAATGATTATGAGTTCACCTGAGTATGGTGGTAAGCTATATTAAAAGTGTATAAAAGACTAGGGAAAAGAGGTCTAGGTTCTGAGGAGGTGAGGAAAGTAAGTAATAGATTCAGTAAAAGAAAAGAAGTATATTGTGGAAAGGAGACTGTGATCAGCTAGAAATTTTTATAGTATGAGGTGAAGTGGATCTACATAATGATAAAACATAAGATTAAGTAGAAGAAGATAATTAAAACTGAGAAACAGGAGCTGTGAGTCCAGGTTCTTGGAAAGATTCATTGTTTGTTGAATGTTTTAGTTAACCGGAAAGATGCTTTGTAGTTCTGACATTGCTTGCTTTTATGAGTCAGTGTGATGTCACAGAGATGAATGAAATGGGATAAGGTGGAAGGGAAAACTGTGAGCTATTTGTTGAAGTCATTGAACAAGGTGGGAGGCGGTCCAGGGTCATATCAAGAACTAAAAAAGAAAGATAATGAAATAATCTGATGCTGCTGGTCTGTATGAAACTCATGGACTTATTTTTCCAATTAGGAAAATACCTTTACTCTCATGTTTGTTTCCTTTTTAAAAATATTTGACTCTTCTATTTCACATTTGTATTTTATTTACTTAGAACCGATACCTTTAGCAAACTGGGAGGAGGGAAGGGTCTGGGAAGGTAGAGAGGGAGGTAGGATTGGTGGCTTTTTTCAAGTGATTAAAGTTAGAAGTACATTCAAAAATTCTCAACCTCTAAGATTTAAGAAAAATGTCTTCTGCCCAAGTTAATTTGTATTTTTTGTGTTCAGGATAAATTTATTTACCACTCGGCTCCAGTTGAAAAATCACACGGCAGATTGCAAGGCAGAACATCAAGATCACAAAAGAAGAAATCCAAGTCACCTGAGAGAAGTAAATATTGCATAAATGCAAAAAACTACGAGCAGCCTACAATTTCATCAAAATCACATTCTCCATCTCCCTACACAAAAAGACGCATGTGTGAGCTATCTGAAGACACCAGGCGGCGGCTGGCCCATTTAAATCTGGGACCCTATGAATTCAAAAAAGAAACAGATAAACCTCCATTTGTGATTAGACATGTATGTGTTCCCTTAAATGTTTCCATTTGAAACTGATCAAATTTGTCCTTCCACCATAATATTGTTCTGAAACTTCTTTCAATTTCTAGCTTATATTAATAATTTTCTTTCCTAAGTTGTCTGTTAGCCTAGCAATCTAAAATGGAAAGTTAACTTACAAGAAAAGAATTCTTTTCGGAGTCTTTAAACCCGAACAGAGATCAAACTCCGTTATGAATACCATGTTTAAATCCTCTAAGTACCCATTTCCTTTCTTCTTATATAGTGGACAGTGTAAGAACTCTACAAATTGAACTTGGATGTAACTGACATTAGTACTAAAATGGGAGAGTAGGGTTTTAAAAGAAGACCAAGTATTCTTTATGAAAAGGAAGACCCCCACCCCAAGCCTTTTAGGAAATTACAATGGAAAGTAAGTTTCCTTTGAAATTATGTCCCATGAGTAAGCTTTGTATAATGGATCTTTGAAGTAAATCATTATTTTGATAGAGAAGGGAAGCCTATTAAAAAAAAAAGTTGAAGAGTTAACTTAAAGGTAGCATAATTCTAATCTTTCTATACAGAAACCTTTTGATATTAAGTTTAGATCTTGTGTCCATGATAGTCAAATAGGCTTTGGCTAAATTTAAGGGTCCATAATCAAGATATTTAATAAAGGACTTTCTCAGAATCTTCATAGTTTTTATAAAGTGTTTTTTTAAAGTATTCTACCTTAAAATCAAGTATTTTTATATTCTTTACCAAAAACTTTCAAATTTATATATATATATATATGTATATATATGTGTATATATATAATATATATGTGTGTATATATATATATATGTGTATAATATATATATTTATATATATATATATATATATATATATATATATATATATATATGTAAAAGCTTTAGAAAATGACCTAAAAATTCATGTGCCTGTAGAACTATAACAACTTTTTGTGATATCTATAAAACTATTCCTGGTGTTAATGTTTCTAATTCATTATTTGCAAATCCAAAATGAGTTATTCCAGCATGTAAATATGCCCCTTTGTTGGTCTAATAGATTTTTTAACATACAACATCTGGAGGTTCAAATTTTCTGTTACACCTTTTTTTTTTTTTTTTTTAAATTAGTTTTGGTCTTTTTTTAATTTTTTTTTATTTTATTGTACTTAAGGTGAAGGCTTACAGAGCAAATAGTTTCTCATGAAACAGTAGTACACATGTTGTTTTATGACATTGGTTAACAACCCCACAACATATTAAGCCTCTAAATTCTCAACCTTTTTTTTTGAAGAAAATACAGATAGCCAAAGATACACTGTTTCAAAAATTTCTACATACACAGTTCAGTGACATTGACTACGCTCTTCCAACTGTGCTGTTATTCTCACTTAAGATGAAGGCTTACAGAACAAAATAGTTTCTCATTTAACAGTTACTACACATGTTGCCCTATGACAATGGTTAACAATCTCACAACACATCAAGAATATCCTTACTCCACCTTGTGTTCCCTATCACCAGGGGACTTCCTTGTCCCCTTCTGTCTTCTGGCCCTTGTCACTGGGCTACTGTACCTCATTAGTCTCATTTGTTTTTTTTTTTTTTTTTTTTTTTTTAACACCATTTCAAAACTTTTTACTTACACGTTTAAGTGATATTGACTATGCTCTTCCAATTGTGCTGCCATTCTCGCCCAAGATGAAGGCTTATAGGACAGAACAGCCTCACATTTAATAGTTACTACAAATGTTGCCCTATAACAGTGGTCAACAGTCTCACAACACATCGACAGTGTCCTTACTCAACTTGTGTTCCTTATCATCAGTTTCCTACTCCCCCTCTGCCTTCTGGCCTTTGTCACCAGACTCCTGTACCTTGTTAGTCCCATTTAGTTTCACTGGGCTGTCCACTGCCAGGCTTAACATCGAACCTCGAAGGTAACTTCACCTCTGAGCTGAAAGGGTGTCTGGGGGCCACACTCTTGAGGTTTCTCCAGTATTCTTTAGGCCAGTAAATCTGGTCTTTTTTTTGGGAGTCTGTTATACCTTTTAAGATAAATTTAGATGTGCTTTAAGCCATATTTTATCCCATCTTTATATTTTGACTGTAAATCCATTATTCTTTTTAACCTAAAGACCTTTTATTGTAAAAGGAAAGTTTATAGTGTAATATGGATACTTTTAAATGATAATATTTTATTGACATTATTTTTATTGTATTTGTCTTCTGTAGAATTTGATTATAGGTTCTGGCCACATTTTTTTTTTTTTGATTGTTTCAACAATATCTAGATAATATTTACTTGATTTTTGATGGCAGTTTTAGAATGCCTCTAATTTTATGTCTGCCTACAATTACAAATTAAATGGGAAAGAAGAACATACTAAGCTGTAATTTGAAGGAATAGTAACATTTTAATTAAAATGTGTATGTACAAAGATAACCAGGATATTTTGGGGATTAGTCACATAAGTATTGTTTAGGGAAATAACTGCTCTGGAAATGTTTATTACTGTTTTTCATGTCAGTGTTTAAATGGAGTAATTCTAATAATGCTAGGTATAAACCTTGACATTTTTATTTTAAAAGACCCCTCTCTCCAGCCTTTTAATGAACAGAAATGTATACTTCTAAGTCTTTAGCTAGAAAATTGCTTACTTAATTGTATAGGAAGCCGAGGTTTTCCAATTGTATGTGTAAACATAGAGATGCCTTTTTTCCTCCCATGGCTGTTCATGATTTTTAAAAGCACTCAACAAATTGATAACTAAACAATATTTTCTTTTTTTTCTTAATTTTATTGTGCTTTTAGGTGAAAGTTTACAGCAAAAATTAGTTTCTCATTCAAAAATTGTTCTGTGACATTGGTTGCAATCCCTGCAATGTGTCAGCACTCTCCCCTTTTGCACCTTGGGTTCTCCATGTCTATTTGTCCAGTTTTCCTGTCCCTACCTTCTCATCTTTGCTTTTGGGCAGGTGTTGCCGATTTGGTCTTGTATACTTGAATGACTAAGAAGCACATTCCTCACATGTGTTACTGTTTATTTTATAGGCCTATCTAATCTTCGGCTTCAGTTCTGAGTTAGCAGGGTATCTGAGGGCCATAGTCTTGGGGGTTCCTGTAGTCTCTGTCAGACCAGTAAGTTTGGTCTTTTTTTGTGAATTTGCATTTTGTTCTGTATTGTTCTCCCACACTGTCCAGGACCCTCTATTGTGATCCTTTCAGAGCAGTTGGTGGTGGTAGCTGGGCACCTTCTAGTTCTTCTTGGCTCGCACTGGTGGAGGCTGTGGTTCATGTGGTCCATTAGTCCTTCGGACTAATATTTTCCTTGTGTCTTTTTTTTTTTTTTTTCATTCTCCTTTGCTGCTGATGTAAACAATATTTTCGTAACTTCATACATGCGTATGCTGCAAAATGTGAACACTTTTATGAAAGACATTCTATTTTTATGTACATGGTATGAAAAATAATCTTAAAGAATAGGATTGGTTTCAAGAAATCAGTTAGCATGCTTCCAAACATACAAGCACTGCAATCTTAAAAGTTTTAAGTGACACTCTTTTCTTTTTCTTTTATGCAGAATAGGGTCTTTTTTTTTATTGTTGTGTTAAATTTTACCATGTCAGTCGTTATAAAATGTACAATTCAGTGACAGTGGTGTCACTAGGGTTGGTGTCACCCCCCCTTCATGGACCTCCTCCCATACCAGACCACACCGAATCCTTAATAATGCTTATTATCAATTTGAATTGTAGAATAATGTGTGAAATATTTGTAAATTGCTTAAATGTAATATTTCCTAGATTATATGAATACCGATAACAAAACTGTTTTGTAAAATCTTTCTACATTGAATTACAACATTATTAGTTGCAACATTATTAGTAAATGGGCAGAAGCCTTTTTTGATTTTTCTCCTTTTCCTTTAATCACTACTTCATTCTCAAAAAACTTACTGATGTAGGTTCACAAATACTAATTACCATAGGATTGTAGCTAAAACACCAGAAAATTTGACAAACCAGTGACTATAAAAACACTGGCAGCAACAAAAACAATAGCTTGTGCTTGTAGCACATGCAGACTAAACCACGTGATTCGAAGTATCATGGTAATTGGGTAACAATGACAGCTGTGACCGGAGCACATTAGAAGGTTCAAAAGTAAATTAACATAGAGTTTTAGCCTTGTAGGTATATTGATACATGTAAGCTGGGCTTAGGAAAAATGTTTTTGTTGTCATTACTAACTACAAGGATATTTTTATTGAAAATAATACATTTTTGCTGAAATACTGCACGTAAATCTTATAGACAATCATTTTAATGTCACCTTCTCTGACAGTGTCACCTGGTGCAGTCCACAACCCCCTAATGATGCCACTGTTCAGTGACATAAGGTGCATTCCCATTGTTATGCAATCATCACAACTATCTAGTCCCAGAACTTTTTCATCCCCTAAAAGGAAACCTTGTTTCCATTACGCATTCACTCCCAATGCCTCCTTCCCCCTGTCCCTGGCAAGAACTAGTCTTTTTATCTCTATGCCTGTTCTGGATATTTCATTAAAATGGAATGAAACAATGTGTGGCCTTTTGTGTCTGTCTTATTTCTTTTTCACTTCAATTTTCTATCTTCATCAATGCAGTAGCATGGTACTTTATTCCTTTTTTATGGATGGGAAACATTCCATTGTATGGATATAGTACATTTTGTTTATTTATCCACTAGTTGATAAATAATGGGTTGTTTCTACCTTTTGGCTATTGGGAATTAGTGCTGTTATGAACATTTGTGTACAGGTATGTGTTTGAGTCCTGCTTTCAAGTCTTTTTTGCATATACCTTTTATTGTTTGTTTTTTATGGTAATTCTATGTTTAACTTTCCAAGGGACACTGTCAAGCTGTTTTTCACAGCAGCTGTCACCATTTTACAGTCTTGCCAGCAATGAATGAGGGTTCCAATTTCTCCACTTTCTTGCCAGTGCTTCTTTAGTTTTCCTTCCTTTTTTAAATTTTTATTACAGCCATTATCTTAGTTATCTAGGACTGCTGTAACAAATACCGCAAGTGGGTGGCTTCAAAGAACAGAAATTTTATTCTCTCGCAGTTTGAGAGGCTAAGAGTCCAAATTAGGACCTCGACCATGTGGATTCCTTCTTTGTTGGTAGTCTTAGGCAGTCGTTGGTTCTTGGCAGTCCTCATACGGCATCAGTCTTCTCCAGTATGTGCTCCCTTCTGTGTCTAATATACTGTTTTTGTAACTCAGAAGTGATAGGTTTTGGACACACTCTACATTGGTATGACCTCATTAACATAGCGATGAAAACCCTTTTTCCCAGCTATTACATCCACAGGAATAAGGGTTAGGATCCCAATACATATTTTGGGGAGACACAAATCAATACATAACAGCTATTCTAGTGGGTATGAAGTGGTATCTCATTGTGGTTTTGATGTGGATTTCCCTAGTGACTAGTGACATTGAGCATATTTTCATGTGTTTGTTGGCCATTTGTATATCTTCTTTGGAGAAATGTCTGTTCAGTGCTGTTGCCCATTTTTTAATTGGGTTGTTTTTGTCTTTTTGTTGTTGAGTTGTAGGAGTTCTTTATATATTCTGGATGCTATATCTTTATCAGATATATGATTTGCAAATATTTTTTTCCCATTCCTGTTCCTATGCGTCTCGATTAGTGTCCTTTGATACACACAATTTTGTAGCTTTATTGATAGAGTTGTCTTTTTTTACAAAGATTTATATCACCCTGACTTTTTAATCTTTAATTAGGAAACTTGGTTGACTGTTATTATCTATAAGCTATAAAGCACTCAGCATGCTAAGTAGCAAATTTGTTTTTTAACTATGGCAAAGTAGATTGTTCTTTTTTTAAACCTTGTAATGGAAAGCAAAAAAGGCAGTGGGGCAAGGAACATTTCAACTGCTAATCTGTTCATATTTGTAAGCACAAATATATATTTAAACATTTCCAGAGTTTAGTTTCAATTTTGTATAAAAATGAATAGCAAAATATCTGACTAAGCTCTTGACTAAGTCCCGTGGAGCATGCCTCACCCTTATAGGCACTGTCACATTAAGCTGATGACATGTGGTCTATGTACTCTAGTTGTTTTTCTGGAGCCGTAAGACTGAAAGACTGGGGTATTTAAGCTCTTTTTTGCATTGATCTCCTGCCTTCTCTAGGTTGATCCCCCAAGTCCCAGGGCTGATGCTTTATTTGGATCTTCTGGCAGAGATTGTGAAAGAGATGGATGGCACAGGATGCACAGTGGTAAGCTAGAAGTTATCATTGCTTTAGTTACCTGGGCTACATACAGCCTGTAACTTGGCAATGATAAACAAAAACAGAATCTTTGCTATGTCATTAGATAAAATGGTATAGTGTAGCATTTTACAATATGTGGCATACCCATATAGATACTCTCTAAAATAATACAATTTCTGTGCTGCTATAAACTTATCTTTGTCTTTGAGATTCAAAATTCATATTAGCATATTAAAGACTGTGATACCTTCTAGTAAAATAAGCTTGATTTATCCACTTTGTTTTACTCAACATTTTCTAAACTTATTTGACCACGGAACGTGATAACCTGTTTATTAAAGAATGAAGATAACATGGTAACTTAAGCAAAATGCCCAGAAACATAAGACACTTAATATCAATTGTCATCATAATTATAATTAGTATTTATATTTCTGGAAAGATAGTGTTCTTTAGTTTCAGTTTATAGGAATTTTTTTTATCTTTAGCCCTGATCCTTATGGTTACATAAATTGTTTCCTGAGTTCAATATGAAAATGATTTTTGTGAAGGTTACATATTGTTCTTGTTGTTAAGTGTCGTCGAGTCAGTTCTGACTCTTAGAGACCCGTGTGCAACAGAATGAAATACTGCCTGGTCCTGCGCCGTCCTCATGGTTGTTGCTGTGTTTGTTTGAGCCTATTGTTGCAGCCACTGTGTCAGTCCATCTCGTTGAGGGTCTTCTTTTTCTGACCCTCTGCTTTACCAAGCATGATGTCCTTCTCCAGGGACTGGTCCCTCCTGATAACATGTCCAAAGTCCATGAGACAAAGTCTTACCATCCTCTCTTCTAAGGAGCATTCTGGCTGTACTTCTTCCAAGACAGATTTGTTTGTTCTGACAGTCTGTCTTAGTTATCTAGTGCTGCTGTAACAGAAATACCACAAGTGGATGGCTTTAACAAAGAGAAATTTATTGTCTCACAGTATAGTAGGCTAGAAGTCCAAATTCAGGATGCCAGCTTCAGGGGAAGGTCAGCTCTGGGGGAAGGTCCTTGTCATCAATCTTTCCCTGGTCTAGGAGCTTCTCCACACAGGAACCCCAGGTCCAAAGGATGCACTCTGCTGCAGGTGCTGCTTTCTTGGTGGTATGAGGTCCCCCTGTCTCTCTACTTGCTTCGCTCTTTTATATCTCAAAAGAGATTGACTTAAAACACAACCTAAACTTGTAGATTGAGTCCTGCATCATTAAGTAACTGCCTCTAATCCTGCCTCATTAACATCATAGAGGCAGGATTTACAACACATAGAAAAACCACATCAGATGACAAAATCCATCAAAGGTGGAAATCACACAGTACTGGAAATCATGGCCTAGCCAAGTTGACACACATATTTTTGGGGGACACAATTCAATCCATAACACAGTCCATGGTATATTCAATATTCTTTGCCAACGCCATAATTCAAAGGTGTCAATTTTTCTTCAGTCTTCCATATTCATTGTCCAGTTTTCACATGCATATATGGCAATTGAAAACACCACAGCAAGAGTCAGGCACACCTTAGTTCTTAAAGTGAAGTCTTTGCTTTTTAACACTTTACAAAGGTCTTTTGCAGCAGATTTGCCCAGTGCAATATGTCATTTGATTTCTTGACTGCTGCTTCCGTGGGCATTGATTGTGGACCCAAGTAAAATGAAATCCTTGACAACTTCAGTATTTTCTCAGAAAGGTTAAATAGTATTGTATACTTAAGGGTATTTGCAAGTAAATATCCATAGACATTGGCTAGTCAGTGCCACAAGTATTCACTAGCAGCCTCTAAGGTATTATACTAGACTCTGAAAAAGGCACAGAAGGAGAAAAATCAGAGAGAGTGAAAAAAAAAAAAAAGAATATGCTAGTTTTTTTTTTTAAATGGAACATGTAGTGATTTCCAACTATTTCTGAAGTATAGCATGTAATCTCTCTCTTTTTTTTTTTTAAATGGGGAAATGAAAGCACAGTTTGTGCTTGTTTATTCTGCCTTTTTTTTTTTTTTTTAAAAGAGCCAACAGGAATATAGAATTAACTGGGTAATCAATAAATCTTTTATATGTAGAATAGCAGATATGTAAAATTATAACAGATGTTATATTCTGTCTCCCCTCTTGGAAGAAATTTAGGGGCATGAGAAATGAGTTTTATGAATGAGCAAATGGAAAATAACTTCAATATAGATATTTCTTTGGAATGTTTTTTAGAATGCACTTAAATGTCAGATTTCTCTTTATAATTATTATATATTTGACAGCAGAACCTCTTTAATTTTCAGTTACTTAATTGAAGCTGTCAGCTGCCTCTGTAGAGGTATCATCAGAGAAGTCAATAATGAGTTGCTTTTTTTCTTTTAATTTTTTATTTTGATATAGTTTCAGACTTACAGAAACACTGAAATAGTGCAAAGAATCACTCATGATTCTTTCACTCATAATCCACAAATAACATTTGCTTTTCCTTTTCTGTCTTTCCATTCCTCCCTCCCTCTCCATGTGTGTGTCAGTGTATAGTATTTGTTTTTGAACTTTTTAAAACTCAGTTGCCATCATGATGTGCCTTTGCTCCTAAATACTTTGGTGTATATTTCCTTAAAAGAAAGACATTATGTTATGCAATGCAGTTATCAATAGCAGAAAATTAACAGTGATATAATATTAACTTATCTATAAACCTAAATCAGATTTTTCCAAGTATCCTAATTCTTTCATACCAAATGAAAATCTCATGCATAGCATTCAGTTGTGATATCTCTTTAGTCTTCTTTAATCTGGACAAGTTCTCAGTCTTTCTTTGTGTTTCATGACATTAATAATTTTGAAGAGTAAAAGCCAGTTATTTTGTATTTGGGTTTGTTTGGTTTTTCTTTGTGGTTAGATTTAGGTGTTAGGCATTTTCCCCCAAAATACAGCAGAAATGTTTTATACTCAGTGCATCTTGTTAGGAGGCATGTGATGTTGCTTTGTTACCAGTGACGTTAGTTTTGCTCCCTTGGTTAAGGTGCTGTCTGCGAGGTTTCTTTGTCATAAAGGTGCTATTTCTTTGTAATTATGGGGAGATGCTCATTCCCTGTTATTCTTCAACTTTGACCCTTTTAGCATACATTGATGATTCTTGCCTGAAACAATTACTATGATGTCTGCTAAACGGTCATTTTAAAAAAATCCCATTATTCCGTGTACATTTCTAGTTGGCTTTCCGTTGTAAACAAGAGTTTGTCCCATCTCTCTAATTTTAATACTACTATTCGTTTCACTGGAGCCCTGGTGGTGCAGTGGTTAAGAGCTTGGCTGCTAACCAGAAGGTCATCAGTTTGAATCCACTAGCTCTTCCTCAGAAACCCTATGGGGCAGTTCTACTCTTGTGCTTTAAGGTCGCTATGAGTCAGAATCTACTCGATGGCAGTCAGTTTGGTTTTTTTGATTTGGTATTCTTTTGAGTACATTTTTTTTTTTTTCCTGGCTAGCAGTTGAGCTGTTCTGTTTGGGGTTCTCACCGGCTGTATAAATACATATGGAAATTTCTTATAGTAGGATCTCTTTAACTTTCTTTTGGCAAATTATCTTGCATAATAATACTTAAGATTTTATAGGATACCATTTAGTCCTCATAATAATCATGTGAAGATGGTAGTAATTATATTTGATCAGAAAAATGACAATGGCTAGAGAGGTTAAGTGACTTGTTGCAGAGCTACAAAATACCATGCTTTAGTCTGTAATCTAGGTCTTCTGGCTCCAAGTCCCTTCCTTTTCCAACACTCTCTTACTACTTTCTCCAGTTTCATTAAGGTGTATTTTATATATGTATGTGTGTGTGTTTTTCAAGCACATCATCTCTTTTTGAAATTGCCATGCTATGTAATTCTAACTGTAATTTGTGCAGTCGTTTTGAAGAAACTTAGTATCTCCTGTACTGCAAGACTGTTGAGAATCTTTGTTTGGTCATTTGTGTGTTTTGAAGAGGAAATCAAGGACATCATCTTGGCCCCCTTTTTTAATTTGTTTAGGAATTTAAGAATACCTGTTAGATTCTGCCTCCTCTCTTGGAGGAAACATCTCCTATTTTCTTCATTTGAAGATTCTTTTATGAGTGTTATTTCTATATAAGATTGTAATATTTTATGAACTTCCACTAATCCCTTTGTTTGATGGTTACTGTTGTAAATTAAAATAAATTGGAAATAACATTCCAAATCCTAGTATGTCATATCTTGAGTAGATAGCAGTAAATGAGGCAATATTTTAAAGTTTTTGAATAAAATATCATGCAGTCATCATCTACATACTGATTAGCAAAATATCTCTTTTGTTTCACCTTTCATTTAAATATTTTCCGCCTGTTTGGATTTCTTGCCTTATAGAGCAATAGCAGCTGAACGGTGTCATTTCTTGGAAACTCTTCTTTAATTTCTTTATTTCTCCTTATTTTTTATTAGTCATTTTTAATTGCCTTTTACAGGCATGATTTATATACCACAAAATTCACTTTTTTAAAGTATACAATTAAATAATTTTAAAATAATTTACACAGTTGTGAAATCAACACCGCAATCCAATTTTAGAATATTTCTAGCACCAAAGAGGTTCCTTATACCTATTCACAGTCAATCCATATTCCTTTCCTCAGCCTTAGACAATCATTAATTTACGTTCCTACTTTGTTCCTATGGATTGCCTATTCTGGGTGTTTCCCCCAAATGGAATCTTACAGATTGTGGTATTTTGTGTCTGACTCCCTTCACTTAGCATTTTTTTGAGGCTCATCCTTGTAGCATGTATCAGCAGTTCTTTTTTATTGTTGAATAGTATCTCATTGTGTGGTAGATACACATTTTGTTTATCTATTCACTACTTGATAGACATTTGGATTTTTTCCACTTTTTTTTTTCTAAATTATCTTGCATGATGTTACTATGAACCTTCATATTGAAGTCTTTGTGTAGATATATATTTCCATTTCTCTTGGATACCAAAACCCATTGTCGTGGAGTCAATTCTGACTCCTAGTGATCCTATAGGACAGAGTAGAACTACCCTATAGGGTTTCCAATACTGTAAATATTTTTAGAAGTGACTGCCACAACTTTCTCCTGCAGAGAGGCTGGTTGGTTTCAACCACCAGCCTTTCGGTTAGCAGCTGAGTGCTTAACCACTGTGCCACCAGGGCTTCTTTTCTCTTGGATAGATACATAGTAAAGGAATTGCTGGGTTGTATGGTAAATTTGTGTTTAACTTTTTTAAGAAATTGACAGACTGTTTTTCCAAAGTAGGTGCCATTTTCACATTCCCACAAATAATGAGCTTTCCAGTTTCTCCACATCCTTCATAACAATTGTTATTGTTTTTTTTTTTTTTTGTTTTTTTTTTTTAAATTATAACCGTTCTAACGGGCATATGACACAGTAGTTAAGAGCTTGGCTGTTAACCAACAGGTCAGCAGTTCGAATCCACCAGCCACTCCTTGGAAACTCTATGAGATAGTTCTACTTTGTCCTGTAGGGTCACTATGAGTCAGAATCGACTTGATGGCAGCAGGTTTGTTTGTTTGTTTTTGGTTTGGTGAGTATGTAGTTCTGTCCCAATGTAATTTTAATTTACTAACGGGGAGCCCTGGTGGCACAGTGGTTGAGAGCTACAGTGAGCTACGGCTGCTGACCAAAAGGTCGGCAGTTGAAATCCACTAGCTGCTCCTTGGAAACCCTATGGGGCAGCTCTACTCTGTCCTGTAGGGTCACTATGAGTCAGAATCGACTTGACAGCAACAGGTTTTTTTTTTTAAATGACTAATAGGAAGAGCCCTGGTGGCGCAGTGGTTAAGAGATCGACTGCTAACCAGAAAGTCCTTGGTTGGAAACCACCAGCAGCTCCACAGGAGAAAGATGTGGCAGTCTGCTTCCATAGAGATTTACAGCCTTGGAAACTCTATGGGGTCACCATGAGTCGGAATCAACTCGATGGTAGTGGGTTTAATGACTGATGGCAGTCCCTGGGTGGTACAAATGGTTAACATACTAAGCTGCTAACCAAAAGGTTGGAGTTTTGAGTCTACTCAGAGGCACTTGGAAAGAAGGGCCTGGCAATCTACTTCTGAAAAATCAGCCATTGAAAACCCTATGGAGCTGACACACATGGGGTAGCCATGAGTCAGAATCTACTCAACAGCAACATTTTTTTTTTTTTTTTAATGGCTAATGATATTGAACTCCTTTCATGTTATACTAGCCATTTGAATATTTTCTTTGGTAACATCACTCTTCTAGTCATTGGCAAATAGGTAACTTGCTGTTAGCTAAACTTCAGGCAAGAAAATAAAAGGGAGAGAGAAAGTCTGGGGTTTGGGTACTGATACTCTGATAGCCCCAGAAATGAAAAAGATAAAAATATTAGAGTTTGGAGTAAACAGTTTCAGGTGAACATGGCCCAAGTCAGCAAGAGATGAGAAATACTTGGTTATATGCCAGTTTTTAGAAGGTTGGGTCACCTGAGATATATTAACCTTTGTTTTATTTTATACTGGTGGGTAGCCTAACTTTGCTTCTGGTTACAGGGTCGAACAATGGTAAAAGGAGCAGCCATATGTGCCATGAAGATTCAAAGGAGAGCATAGGCCAGCCTTGGCATGTTATGTGGCCATTGGGGTAGCGGTGAGGGTAGGCTCAGTGTTGATAAAGCATCAGGGAAGTCTTGCAGTAAGTAGTAGCACTAACTGCCACTAACTGAACCAGAATTGGCTTCAGTTCACAGAAGTTATGAAAAAGGAGAGTAGAATTCCCAAGTAGAAGGGAATAGTGTGGTACTATGATGGTTGCCAGGCTAGGTTTTGACACAGAGGGATTACATAGTGGCCATGTTTTCCAGAACAAGGCACAAGAATTACTTGGATAGAAAGAATGAGTTGATACAGAGATGCTGAATTTTAAACTCGTCTTTCTTAAAGTCAGAATTGGTCCACTGGGCCCGAGTCACATCTGAGCCTATGGGTGAGTGTCAACTTTGAAGAGAGGAAGGGTGCAAAGGCTCCCAGTTGTCAGACTAGTCCCAGTGTGACTGGTTACAAAATGTATCTTAGTTTCTATATTAGATGGTTGCTAAGGAGGTGTTTTGATGACTGATTTTGTTTTTGTCTAGTACTGCTAGTCACGACTTGACATTTGATTAATTTTAGTGTCTTTCACATCCATTTGGCTAACAAATCCATAATGTGATGCCGTTTTTGAAATTTAAGAACACTTTATTCTAAGAGATTTTATTCTGAGACTAAAGAATACTTACTGTCCTGTGCTTTTGTTTTATAGCAAGGACATTTTCTAATATCCTGACATTAGTGAAGTAGTACTGAACCAGGGAAAGACAGTTGTGTCATTTGTTAGCTAGCCTCCTGAAATGTAAAGTAGAAACAATAATCTTATTTCATGAGGTTATTGGGAGAATAAAGTAATAATAATTAACATTTATCAAATGTATGTTTTCTGCTAGCCATTATTCAAAGTGCTTTACTTACTGGTTAATTATTCAGAGTAGCCTCATGAAGTTTAGATATATGACTTATCCTCATTTTACAAATGAAAAAACCAAGGTTTAAAGAATCACAATTAGTTGTTCAAGATCACACACACAAGATCTGAAACAGCTCTTCTTTTTTCTTTATAAACTTTTCTTAAGTATGACCTATTCTTTAGGGCCCAGCTCAAGTTCCCACTCCCTTAGGAGGTTTTTTTTTCATTGCTTTTAACCTTAAGAGATTACTATCTGATATGACATAGCATTAATTGCCTGTGCCATTTCTGACTTTTAGCCTATTCTTTTATGCTGTTACCATTCAACTTATAACCATATAACTTAACTGAAATAGATTGTAAGCACTTCATGACCATGGGCCATGGCTTTTATCTTTGTTATTTCCTGCATTTAGAAGATAGTTCTAGTATTTGTTGGTGAGGATGATTAAATGTGAACATTGGCAAACCTCAGATCAAAGTCAAAACTTTATTTGTAAAAATGAAAGAAAATTGTAAACCTGTCTGATTTGGGGTAAGTTTCAAAATGGTTTGTGGGAGGAAAAAGACATACCAGAGTTTTAAAATACTGAAACTTTTAATCTTCCAAAAAAAAAGACACCACCTCCAGAAATTATTACCTTAATTTTCAATGTTAGCATGTTTGGAGAATTATTCTCAGTATGTCATTGTCATTCTTCTATTTCTTCTGCTACCTGTTGCCATGCTGACTTATACTTAAGAGGAGTTGGGCTGGGATTTATTTTTAATTTTGTAAAACACTTGAAGTAAATTGTCTTACATGAAATGGAGAACTTATCCTTATGTGAGAGATGTTAATATTTCCGCCGACTTCTAGAGGGGTATGGGGAACGTGGAAAACAAACAACATCTTATGCCATAAAAGAAAGCTAAAGAATTTACTGAATATAATCTATTCTAGGTCTCTATCTTTATGGCATTTTCTTTCTGGAAAAGGTGCTTTGGGAAGGTAAAATGTAGAATGTTAGAATACTTTTGACCAGAATGTATGAGTGAATAAGAATTGCAAATTATGGTTCTGATTTGCTTGACTGTCAGTATTTCAGAGATTCTATGAGGTAAGGTAAAGCATTATCTTCGTATCTGAAGATGAGGAACAAAATGCAGGTTAATTATATAACTTGACCAAGGCAGTATATTTGAGAAATGGTAGAATTGGAAATTGAACCTAGCCTTGTTTGATTTAGACTTCGATAGTAATGGTGTTGATGATGGTGTTAGTAATAATAACATTTCAGTGGCTTACATGTATTATATAATCTTCAAAACAATATCATGAAAGAGGTACTATTATTATCCCCATCATGTAGATAAAGAATCTGAGAGTTAGAAAGGTTAAGTAATTTTCCCTAGGTCATACAAGAAGTGGTGGGGTCTGGACTGTAAATGCTACCACCTTCTAAAGGTGGCCCTCTTTCCATTACAGCACTTGATTCTAGGATGGGTTCCTAGAATAGATACACATGTAGCCTAACAATACCTACCACATTTATATGTAGAAATTATATTTCATCACAAACTGGTTTATCAACTAAAATTTATCCATTTCATGTAGAAAGGTTGGTTTATCAACTAAAAATTATTCCAGTCTATATTCAGTTATCTTTTACTCTGATGAAAGTAGTATTTGTGAAATCATTTAATTACTGAACAACTAATATAAATTTAATTGGTTGACTTATCAACTTTGGTTATGTAACTTTACTGAAGGATTTTAAGGTATTTCTGAAAACTGCTTTATGAATTACAACTATAGAAACAGAGGTAGTAGCAAAAACCAAAGATAGAACCAAATTTTCTTTTTTATGATATGGAATATTTATACTTTAATTCTTTTGTACATCCTTTTTCAGATCATTCTCATCATGGCTGCTACAGACCCAAGGATTATAAGGTTTGTAGAATAGTTTATAAATTATAGAGTTATAATTGTCCTGGTTTTCAGACTAGAGCATAAATATATTCTTTATATGTACATTCAGACTGGGATTGTGATATCTGTTTAGTCAAGGAAACATACACATAATAATTGTCATATCATAGAATGTAATTATTTTGGCTACTTCATCAAGTGGTAGAATAGCTATTCATCAAATGTCTTCCTGTAAGTATTTTGTGGTTTATGATTGTTTAAATTTGATTGGATTAATTATTTTTGTGTGTGTGTGAGAGAGAGAGAGAGTAGGTTGATTGTTACTTTTAATAATACCTTATGCATTGGTGTTGCTAAACTTCATTCACAGAGCACCCTCATAGTTTTTACCATGTCTATATACCATTTATATGATTTTCTTTAAATTCACTTTCTTTTGATTTATCTAATTATTGTAAATGAAAAAATCAGTATCAGATGCTTTAAGTGGATATTAGCCTTTCAAAATACAGTGAAAACAATATTACTAAATCCTGGCTAGATAACTGTTTGCTGAAGGCTCTGAGGGTTGCTCTCCATTTGTTAAAAAGTTGAGCTAAGTGAAGATAGGTGCAAAAGGCATACCAGCAGCTAACTGAGGATTGCTCCTTGAAGTAAGCAGGAAGGATTGAAAGAGAAATGAAAAGATAATTATTCTTTTCGTGTGTGATTCAGTGTTGTTCAGTGTATGTCCATGTGCCCTGTAAAATATCTTGTGTATCACATAAAATAGTTTTGAGTACTATGTGAAATCATCTGCCATACCACTAGCAGTTCATGTCCTGCATTTTGAGAAGTACTGCCTCGCCATTTTTCTTTCCCTAAGTGAAAGCTTCTTGATAATGTGTCATTATACCTGGGAAAACAAAAACATAAACATAACTTTCGTCATAATACCTTTGTTTATTTATTTGAAAACAATTTATTTGGGACTTGCTGATACTGAACAACATAGTACTTTGCCATGCTTTGGAGCCCTGGTGGCGCAGTGGTTAAGAGCTCATCTGCTAACCAAAAGGTGGGCAGTTTGAATACACCAGCCGCTCCTTGGAAGCCCTGTGGGGCAGGTCTGTTCTGTCCTATAGGGTTGCTGTGAGTTGGAGTCGACTTGACAGCAGTGGGCAACGGGCTTGCCATGCTTTGAGTGTGCTACAAGAAACATGGAGCAGTTAAGTTATGAGTCTCAAGGCACCGTGTGTCTAGGGGCCCAAATCTACCAGAATGTCAGAACTTTATATATAAAAATTCATCCCAGGTCTACTAAATTGAAATTGCTGAGAATGGTGACTGGAAATTTCTATCATTAACAGTTTCCAGGAGATTCTTATGGAGCTCAGTTGCCATCTACCCAAGGATTGGCATTTGAGAACTACTAGTATAGACTGTAGAAACCCTGGTGGCGTGGTGGTTAAGTGCTGCAGCTGCTAACCAAAAGGTCGGCAGTTTAAATCCACCAGACGCTCCTTGGAAACTCTATGGGGCAGTTCTACTCTGTCCTATAGGGTTGCTATCAGTCGAAATCCACTCGACAGCAATGGGTTTTTTGGTTTTACTATAGGCTATGAGTATAGTGTTTATATAGATAGGGCTGTTCTTGTACAGTGTTTGTATAGGTTATGCCTTATTTAAGTCTGTCCCTAGAAGTGGGTGGGTTTGGCGTAATTCGTCTAGTTCAGTGCCACCCTAGTGTGAAGAATTTACTGAAACACACACATGCACACTGATGTATGTGATATATATATGCTTGCGTGCGCACATACACACATGCACAGAAAGTCAAAAGGGGTCCAGTGCAGCTGGGTCAAAAAGTCATGGGGTCCAGTGCAGCTGCCTTAGTTGTCCTTCCTAAAGGACAAACCTGTCTTTGTACATTTCCTTCAAAGCACACTCTACAATTTACAATTATGTATTTATTTTCATCTCTATTTGCATTGTTGTTTTAAGTCTTCCCCTCTTGCTAATCTGTAAGCTCCAGGATGACAGAGATCTTATCAGTCTTGCTTATTGATAATCACTAGTACCTAGCACATTGTCTGACACATAATGTGGATTCTTAATATATGTGTATTGAATGAGTGGATGATAAGGAAAAAACAAGTACACCAAATATATAAAAACACAGAATGGAGAGAAAGGGATGAAGTTTGTAGGACACTAATCTATGTCCTAAGGTAACTACAATCCATCTGGATTGTAAATGGATGACTGGTCCATTTAAAGATATGTGTATATATTTAGAGTCCTCTTTTCCAAATGAATTCTGTGAAAGAACTGTATTTTTGCCCATCTTTATTTCCCTCCCATTTCTACCTGTGGATTCTTCAGTTTTAGGTTTAGAGTAGAAATCAGTCTTCCATAACTTCCTTTGGAGGGAAATAGCTGGTAAGTGAGCCCACAGGATTATTTTAGTATCAGGAGGTAGATTTTCGTAGAAATATGTGAAAACTGTTGAGTACTGCTGTTGGAAAGAATAAAGAATTATTTTCTGAAAGACACATACTGCTTGGTTAAAAAGTATTCAGGTAATAGAGCAGTACAGGATCTCAGGAAGGAGAAGGGCCATGAACCTGGGAGTGCTTGCAGAAAATTTTCTAGACTTTGCCTGGGTTCTATGAAGAAATGTATTTTTTATAGACAAGAGAAGAGAGAGAAGAGCGTCCTCAAAAGGAAAACAACATGAAAACGTCTTGGAGCTTGAAATAAGTACTATGTCCTGGTTGAAAAGAGAAACTACTGATCTGGCTTGAGTTGTTGTTAGGTACTGTCGAGTTGGTTCCGACTCATAGAGACCCTCTACAAGAGAATGAAACACTGCCCAGTCCTTCACCATCCTCACAATTGTTGTTATACTTGAGTCCACTGTTGCAGCCACTGTGTCAACCCATCTTGTTGAGGGTCTTCCTCTCTTTTACTGACCCTGTACTTTTTTAAGCATGATGTCATTCTCCAGGGGCTGGTCCCTCCTGATAACATGTTCAAAGTATGTGATATGAAGTCTCACCATCCTTGCTTCCAAGGAGTATTCCCGCTGTAGTTCTTCAAGTCAGATTTGTTCATTCTTTTGGCAGTCCATGGTATATTCACTATTCTTCACAATTCAAAAGCATCAATTCTTCTTCAGTCTTCCTTATTCATTGTCCAGCATTTGCATGCATGCATGTGAGGCAATTGAAAATACTATGACCTGGGTCAGGCGCACCTTAGTCCTCAAAGTGACATCTTTGCTTTTTAACACTTTAAAGAGGTCTTTTGCAGCAGATTTGCCCAATGCAATATGTCGTTTGATTTCTTGACAGCTGCTTCCATAGGCATTGATTGTGGATCCAAGTAAAATGAAGTCCTTGACAACTTCAATCTTTTCTCCATTTTTCATGATGTTGTTTATTGGTCTAATTATGAGGATTTTTGTCATCTTTGTGTTGAGGTGCAATCCATACTGAAGGCTATAGTCTTTGATCTTCATTAGGAAGTGCTTCAAGTTCTCTTCACTTTCAGCAAGCAAGCTTGTGTCATTTGCATATCGCAGGTTGTTAATGAGTCTTCCTCCAATCCTGATGCCCCATTCTTCTTCATATAGTCCAGCTTCTGGGATTATTTGCTCAGCATACAGATTGAATAAGTATGGTGAAAAGATACACACCTTTCCTTATTTTAAACCCCTCAGTATCTCCTTGTTCTGTTCGAATGGACTGCCTCTTGGTCTATGTCAGATTCCTCATGAGCACAATTAAGTGTTCTGGGATTCCCATTCTTCACAATGTTATCCATAATTTGGTATGATCCACACAATTGAATGCCTTTGCATAGTCAGTGAAACACAGGTAAACATCTTTCCAATATTTGTTTTCAGCCATGATACATTTGACATCAGCAGTGATATCCCTCGTTCCATGTCCTCTTCTGGCTTTAATTTCTGGCAGTTCCCTGTTGATATACTGCTGCAACCACTTTTGAATGATTTTCACCAAAATTTCACTCGTGTGTGGTATTAATGATATTGTTCGATAATTTCCATTTTCTGTGGGATCACCTTTCTTTGGAATGGACACAAATATGGATCTCTTCCAATCGGTTGGCTGCGCAACTGTCCTCCAAATTTCTTGTCGTAGACAAGTGAGCATCTCCAGTGCTGCATCCGTTCACTGAATCATCTCAGTTAGTATTCCATCAATTCCTGGAGCCTTGTTTTTCACCAAGACCTTCAGTGCGGCTTGAACTCCTTCCTTCAGTACCATTGGTGCTTGATCATATGCTGCCTCTGAAATGGTTGAACGTCAACCAATTCTTTTTTGTATAGTGATTCTGTATATTCCTTCCATCTTCTTTGATGCTTTCTGTGTCATTCAATATTTTCCTTGTAGAATCCTTGGATATTGCAACTCAGGGCTTGAATTTTTCCTTCAGTTCTTTAGAAATGCTGAGCATGTTCCACCCTTTTGGTTTTCTAACTCCAGGTGCAGACTTGAGTGGAGGGGCTATACTGAGGGATAATGGCTAATTAACATTCTTGCTTTATATCTTTTCTTCTTCTCTGTACCTATTATATCAGCACTCTACCTTTTTAGAATTTCTAGTTGCTCAATTTCTGTCCATTCTTTGGGTCAAATTCAACTCTCTTCACCCTGGATGCTTAGTAATCAGCTCTTCTTGTAAATACCCATATTCTTTTAGTTTTATTTCTTTTCTGTTTTACTCTTAATCAGCCCTGGATTATTGGCTTTTTCTCTCCCAGGTGTAGTTCCGTCTGCTTTTTGTATAATAGACATTCATTTAATGCATTGCTCTTAGTGGAGATTGTGCCATCCATTCTCTAGGTGGCATTTAGACATTTATGGGTACATTTTGTTATCAAAATCATTTATGGGAAGTGCTATTGATATCACTGGGTAGGGATGCTAGTTGTCCTCCAAAGAGTAGGACAACTCCAAATAGTTATCTTATACCCCACATGACTTTCACCTGTCCCACTGAACATTATGTAAGTGGAAAAATGTTTATGATTTTTAAAACCTAGAGCCTAAATCCATCAGCACATTAAAATATGGGATATTTTTCATTGTTTTAGTATATACCATATACTTAGAAATGCAACTATATAACTAGATTATGTTTTGTTTTGTTAAAAAAAATTTACCATGATGAAGTATATGCCACTCTTATTTTCCTGGTTTTCTTATATGGAATGGCTTCTGATCTTCTTAAATGCTTTAACTCCAAACTTACTTACGTAAGCAAGTGCAGACATCCAGTACGTTTTCTAGAGTAGTCATACTTGAGCATTTATATATTGAAGTACTTTTATAAGTTACTTTTCTTTAATTTCTTCTTATACTACTGTGAGGACAATACATTGCTTTTTTTTTAAAGTGTGTATGTAGGTAAGTTACATTTTCTGTATATTTCACTTCAAGATACAGAAGAAGGCAATACAAAATATTTATTAAAAAGAAGAGTTGGGAGCTGAGGGTTGAAAAATCACTGATACTATATGTAATCAATATGTGAATTAGTGATTATAAAGCTAATAACAATAGAGTGATTCTGGAAGGAATTAGGAACTCTTTTTTACCTGGGCTTTTACAGATATATCCTTTTTATTTTAATTTGGTCATCAGTGCTACTTGACAATAATTGTGTTCTATTATTGATTCTGTAGGCCAGTCAAAACTTTATCAATTCTACTTCTTCTTACTTTCTATATATGACTTCATATTCTATTTTGTCAAAGAAAATATTAGCCAGCCATTGGGTGGAATTGCCCCCATTTGTCTTCATCTCTACTTCAACCTTTCTGTTAATCTTCACCAACTTTCTTTTTTGCCTCCTATTTTACCTTCTTAATAAAGTTAACACTTTCTTTTGGTACTTCTAATTTCTTTACTGGCTCTAACTCTTGTGGTCACAAACAGAATAATAAAATCAACTTATATTTGTATAATGGGTTCTGATCTTAGAGTTTTGAAAATATGATTATATCTCTGGATTATATGCAGCCTACTAAGTCAAACAGGAATTAATATTCCCATCTCTAGATGACAGAAAAGAGATTCTGCAAAGTTCTCTTTAAAAACAAAAACTTCTCAGCCTGCCTCCCTGTATCTCTGTCACCCCCTTTTTTCTTTCTTGCACTGCTGGATATTCAAATGAGCATTGTTTCCACTTCTTTCTCCATCACTCCTAAAATTTTTGGGGAAAAGGAATTTTATAAGAACTTACAAAACTGTAGATGCCTATTTAAAAGAAATGGGAAACTGTCTTCGTGGAATTTAGAAGCAGATTGGTTTTAGGCCAAGTTGTGAAATACATGGTTGATTTCAGATAGATTTTCATCACTTTTAGCATTCTCATTTATCTAGCACTGTCTTATTGCAAGGGTCCCTTTTTGACTTTTCAGAATAAAATTATTGATGAGTTTAGATGAACTAGTGTGTTAAAGACATAATTTCTTTTCCTACACATTTCATTCTAGATTGTAGATTCCATGAGGGGAGGAGGATAGCTAGCAAATGGAAAACCTGCTTAGGCAGCTGTTACCCAGTAATTCTATGCTATAGAAGAGGGAACACAAATTTTAGTGGACAGCTAGCCATATCTGACATAGTCTGGCCCCTCTGACCACCAAATATTTCTGTATTTTTTTTCTCTGACACAGTACTTAGGTTAAATTCAAGTGACTGGAAGGAGCTTTGAACAGCCTTCCTTAGGAGGGTGTGAGTACGTACCTGTTATGTTACTAAATCTCTCCTATGTCTGGAATAAAAAATTAGCAAAACAATAAATGATCTCTGCCCTCTTGGAGACTTCATGGTAGTGAAGGGAACAGATACTAACAAAATCACAAGAATCAATAAATACTTGGAACTGTGATAAATATCATAGACATAAACATATTGCTTTGAGATTGTATACTGAGGGGATATAATCTGGTCAAGGAGAATGGAAAAGGCATCTTGAGAATCATGATCTTGAACTCTGAAGATGAATAGGAAATTACTAGGTGAAAAGGGGAGGGGAGGGGAGGGTACGTGCAAAGTCTAAAAGGGAAATAGCATTTATAAAGGTTCAGTGGCAGGGTAACTAAAAGAAGAGCACTGTTATTAGAAATGAAAGGCATGAGTAAGTGCACAGTATAAACAGACTGGAGAAGCAGGTAGGTTTTTAGGCTATGTTAAGCTATGGGGAGCAAATGAAATTGTTTTAAACAGTAAGGTGACATGATTGGATTTGTACTTTGAAAAAATCACACTGAATTGTAGTCTGGTAAATGGATTGGACTGAGAAAAGAGTGGATACTGGTAGACCAGTTAGTTGTTGTTCTTGTTAGGTGCCATTCAGTTGCTTCCAACTCATAGCGACCCTGTGTACAACAGAATGAAACACTGCCTGGTTGTGCTGCATCCTCACAATCATTGCTATGTTTGAGTCCATTGTTGCAGATACTGTATCAATCCATCTTGTTGAGGATCTTCCTCTTTTTCACTGACCCTCTACTTTGCCAAGCATGATATCCTTCTCCAGGGACTGGTCCCTCTGGATAACATGTCCAAACTATGTGAGAAGAAGTCTCGCCAGCCTCACTTCTAAGGAGCATTCTGGCTGTACCACAAATTGACAGATGAGTGGTGGGGACAAGTTAGTAGGCTATTGCAGTAGTCAAAGTGAGAAATGATAGCTTCAATAGGAGTGGTAGTAATGGAGATGGATAGCAGTAGAGGTATTGGACAGATATTTAGGATTAATGTTGATAGAAAAGTAGACTTGATAAATGGAAAAGATATACTGTGCTCTCACAGAGAAAGACTCGATATCATGAAGATGTTTTTCTACCTAGAGTAACTTAAAATTTAACAGGATCCCAATAAAAAATATCTCCAGGCATTTTTTTATTTCAGGTACTAGGCAAAAATAGGAAAACTTTGAAAGCAGAGAACATTGAAGGACTAGCTGTGCAATGTTAACAGTGACTCTTAGATTACTGTACTGATTTGTACAACTCAATGCTTGATGATTCCATTTATTGAGGTAGGGAAATGTATAAGAACTAGTCTGGAAGGGAAAATCACGAGTGTAGATTTAGACACGATGAGTTGAAATGTCTTTGCGGTATGTAAAAGGACATGTCATTGAAGTAGTTACATATGTGGATTTTAGAGCTCAAAGGAGAGGTCTAGGCTGGAAGTATAAATTTGTTATTTATGTGTACATAACGTGTTAATTCAAGCTTTGGGTATGGGTTAGATTGTCAAGGCAGAGAAGCATAGAATAATTAGAAGATCCATGTATTAGACAACTTTTCTTAATGTTATATTGAGGTTATAAATAATCCTAAAATTTTAATGGCGTACTACAACAAAGGTTTATTTCTCATTAATGTTACATAGTATGTGTTGGCCATGGGTCAAATAGGGCTCTGTCTCATGTCTTTTTAACTCTGGAATTAGGCTAAAGGAGCAACGCTGTAATAATGGTGTAGGGGTGGCATCTCACCTCCTCTAACTTCCCAAGGGGGAAAGAGGATCAAGATCAACAGCTCAAGGCTGATTCCTATGAGGCAGAGGTCAGACATGCCTTCTTTCTCTGCCATCTTTACCAATTCTGACACCAACTGTCCCTGCCACGGCACTGTCTACTCTGTTGAGTTCGATAATTCATTGCAATGGCCACATAGAACTCACAGACCATACTGACAGTTATGGTGCTTATTAGGGAAATAACAGGTTACAATTCAGGTTCAGGAACATTCAGGATAGAGTTCTTCCATCAGGACAGCCTTTTCTCAGCCATGTCCACAGGCGTATCTCTCTTTGGCCTGCGCCCTCTTCCCTGCTTGGGCAAGTGTTACGGAGCTCTTATAGCGCTGCCGATAAGTGCCCAGAGGCACCCCACTCTGCCAGTAAGCCTCAGCTCAAAGGCGTTCAGCTTTAGCTCTGTGAGTCAGCAGACCTAGCTCCACTAAGTGCCTGGAGGCACCCGACTCCTCCAGCAAGTCTCCTGCCCAGAGGCACTCAGATTTTTCACTCTATGGGCTTGGACGTCTACCAGGTTGTCTCCCACCACTCTCTCCTGCTCCCGTTTCTAAGCCACTGCTTCTCACTATCTTCAGTGTTCCAGCTCTCTCTCTGTCTCCTGGAGCTTCTCAGCACAGGGATCCCAGGTCTAAAGGATGTGCTCCACTCCTGGCTCTTCTTTCTTGGTGGTGGTGAAATCCTCTCCTCCCCACCTCTTGGTTGGCTCATTTTAAGCCTAGCAGAATGGCAAAACTGCCTAATCCCCTTGGTGGGCCACAATTACCTTATTTGCGTAGTCCCACTCAATCACTTGGGTGGGAATTACAAGACCATAGCGAGAAAGGCTGTATAAAAATGACCCATCGCACTGCAAACACTTATGTAAAGCATGTCATTTTTACAGCAGAGGATGTAGAACAATAACCAGACAACGTGATGGCTCCTAATGCTTTTGTTGGGCAGGCATATATCACCTCTGCTCACATTCCATTTGTCAGAATAAGTCACATAGCTAAGCTTATTGTCATTTGTGGGTTAAGGGGATTTACTCTTACTGTGTACCACTGGAAGTCACATGGTTTCAGGTAGGTTTGTATAATCCTCTGACAGGGAGGGTGTCTTAGGCTGGGTTCTCTAGAGAATGAAAACCAATGAAATGTATATATATAGAGAGAGAGAGAGACAGAGAGATTTATATCAAGGAAATGGCTTATGCGGTTGTAGAGGCTGGAAAGTCTTAAGTCCATGGGTCAAGCATCAGGCTGGAGGTTTCTCCAGCTGCAGGGGCTGATGAACCCAAGATCAGCAGGTCAGATGGCAGGCTGCTGGCCCACAGGCTGCTGAGGCTGACAAATCCAAGATCATCAAGTAAGATGGCAGGCTGCTGGCTCAAGACCCAAGAACTGGAGTTCAGATGATGACAAGCCAAATGCAGGATCCAGAGTAGAGCAAAAGCCAGTGAGCTTTGCCAGAAAGTCCATATACATTGAATGCAGGCCATACCTCCAAGGAAATTCCCTTGTAACTGATTGGCTACTCATAACAGATCACATCATGGAGGAGATTATATCAGATCTCATCATGGAGGTGATCACATCATTACATAACTGCTAAGCTACATCCTAACTGCCAAACCACTGAGAATCATGACCCAGACAAGTTGACACACAACCTTAACCATCACAGAGGGCAACAAATAATTGGTAATAATAAAATTTACCATTGCATGGGCTGAGCCTTGAGGAATTCTAGCATTTAAAGACCATAGAAAAAAGAAGGAGCCTTAAAAAGAGATAGAGGAGAGGCAAGAGGAAAACTAGGTAATTACTATGTCCCAGAAACCAAGGAAAAGAATGTTTCTAGGAGTGGGATGGTCAGCAGGGTTGACTGATGCTGAGTTAGGAAGTAAAAAGAGGACTTCTTAGCTGTTTTTCAAGAATAAATGTTTCTTGAGTTCTTGTTTGCTTTTAAATGATCTCCAGTGTCCTTAAATTTTGTTGTTGACAGTTTCGTCCAGGTTTTTACTTGAATTTTGCAGAGAGAAATCTCCAACCTCTTCACAGCACCATTGCCAGAAGTTGTATGTCCCCTAATTGTTCTATCTATAAAGCCATTAGTTTATTCTCAGTCTTATTCTGCCTTTCTTTTAAAGCTACTTCAAAATGATCACTGACAAGTTGGTCTGGCAGTGGGGATGTTTATCATTCCAGTTTCTGATTGCTTATAAAAATTCCCTATTTCTGGCATGCAGTTGTTCACAGAAAGTGAGGAGAGAGCTAGGGTCACATTTACGTGACAATCTCTTCATGATTGCTGTCTGTTGTTGTTGTTAGGTGCCATCGAGTCACTTCCAACTCATAGTGACCCTATGTACAACAGAACGAAACACTGCCCGGTCCTGTGCCATTCTCACAATTCTTACTATGTTTGAGACGATTGTTGCAGCTACTGTGTCAATCCATGTCATTGAGGGTCTTGTTCTTTTTTTGCTCACCCTCTACTTTACCAAGCATGATCTCCTTCGCCAGAGACTGGTCCCTCCTGGTAGAATGTCTGAAGTACGTGAGATGAAGTCTTACCATCCTAACTTCTAATGAGTATTCTGGCTGTACTTCTTCAAAGACAGATTTGTTTGTTCTTCTGTCTAAAGGTAATAAAAGTCTGTTTCTGAAGCTTTTGATGGACTCTGTTAGAGTCCAGTCTTTTCACAGAAAAAAAATAATGGGAATATTCTACAAAATATCTTACCCAACATGTACAGCTTTTATAAACCACTCTGTTTCCTGTTCAATTTGGGATCTGTTAAGTCACTCCCAGTGTCTTTTCATTCTGTCTTTTCCATCCAGTGTTTTGTATCTGATGTTTTTACTAACAAATGAATTCATTGAAACAGATTTTGGAGACCTGGGATTATATGTTCATAGAATTATTCTAAAATTTTCTGCAAATTTTAATCTTACTTAGGCTTTAGAGAGTCTCTGACAGTGGCTTTCAGTCAGAAAAAGACCAAAGCATAAAAATCAACCATATGATACTGGTCGTCATGTTCTGAAGGGTATTTAATGTTAAGGAGTTACTGACCTTTGAGAGTTTCTGGCTGGCAAAAAGGGAAGGAAAGCAGGCAGGAAGTAGGGTAGGGTATGAGGGTAATGGAGGAGCATAGGACAGGGTATAAGGAATTGTGGCATAAAAGGCTGTTTCTTTCAAGTTGTAATGAGAGGAAACCTAAATGAAGACAGTTTTTGTTTTGTTTTTTTTTCTGATCTTGACCAAGCAAGCAAATTTCGGAATCTGAATTTCTTTTGGAATTTTTACTATACGAACCAAGAACTGCAGAACATTCAATGTTTTAGATTTTACTCCTTTTCATTCTAAGGCACCTTTCAAATGAACAGCTTTGTTCCTATCCAAAATTCTCCATAGTATCCACTCTAATTCTAAAATATCCTTGGTGAATGGTTTCAGGGGACATCTAGGTCAATTGCCATAACAAAGTTTATTAAGAAAATGTTCTGCATCCCACTTTGATGAATGGCGTCTGGGGTCTTAAAAGCTTGCGAGCAGCCATCTAAGATGCATCAGTTGGTCCCAACCACCCAGAGCAAAGGAGAATGAATAACACCAAAAACACAAGGAAAATATTAGCTCAAGACATAACAGGGCCACATAAACCATAGACTCAACCTGAGACCAGAAGAACTAGATGGTGCCTGGCTACAACCAATGACTGCCCCGACAGGGAATACAACAGAGAGTCCCTGATGGAACGAGAAAAAAGTGTGGAGCAGAACTCAAATTCTAGTAAAAAGACCAGACTTAATGATCTGACTGAGACTGGAGAAACCCCTGAAGCCATGGCCCCAGGAAACTCTTAACCCAGAACTGAAATAATTCCCAAAGCCCACTCTTCAAAGATTAGACTGGACTATAAAACATAAAATAATACTTGTGAAGAGTGTGCTTCTTAGTTCAAGCAGATACATGAGACCAAATAGGCAGCTCCTGTCTGGAGGCAGGATGAGAAGGCAGGAAGGGACAGGAACTGGTTGAATGGACACAAGAAACCCAAGGTGGAAAGGGGGACTGTGCTGTCACATTATAGGGATTGCAGCATAACAATGTATGTATAAATTTTTGTATGAGAAATTGAGCTCTAGACTTTCACCTAAAGCACACACACAAAAAATCCTTTGTGAAATTATGCCATTTAGATAGATAAGTATACAATTTAAAATTAGTATGAAGACATATAAGAGACTTTAATCTGACTTCGAGGGAGGCATGGACTTAGACTAAACAAACCTGTGAGAATCTGGTAACATTGGTCAAATATATTGCTTAAGCACCTTGTGTGTTGGGCCCCCAGCATAATGGTTGATTGCCTCAAATTGCAGACCTACCAAATCTGTGATTCTAGGAGGGTTCATGGTTTGGAGGTGATCTATCCCAGAACCAGATTTCATAGGAAAACAAGACAAAACTGAGGAGAGTTTTCATTATATTTTGACAAGTGACCCAGTGCAAAATTTTTACTACAACACTGGTGCAAGGAGAACATCAGAGGGTATTAGTCCTTGGGCCTGACTTGAGGATAGACTTATTGGCTTATATCTGTTCACTTGCCTATGAACTTCCTTTCACAGATTCACAACAAAATGTGACAAAGACACACAAATGTTGTACTGTTAATAATAAGACAGATTTCCTCCTATGAGTTTTCAAATCTGATCAAAGGAAAGGCTTCTGCATTTCTGGGAGACAAAATAACTGCATTTTGGAGCTTAACAAAATGAAAACAGAGCTCATACTCAACACCAAAACTCACTTACATCACCATCAGTCAGAGAGACCCTCGTGGAGTGAAGGCATAAGGGGTCTTAAGCTATTTCTGAGTTGAGGATCTTGAGTTACGGCAGCAAGAGGAGTCTTACTGGACTTCCAGGATTGTCAACTGCCACCTTACCAAAAGACCACCAAAATACCTGACTTATCTGTTGATATCAAGCAAAGCTGAGTTTATGACCCACTGCAGTAAGGGAGAAATGCCGTACTGACAGTCTTTGTAGTTTCTGAAGGGGGGGGGGGGGCACTTAAAGGCACCTAATTGTAGGGTTTTGGAGTCTGAGCTCGAGTATTTTAAGGTAGCTCTTTCAATGTGGGAATCCAGTTGGTAAATTTTGTGATGTAGAAGTTTAGGATTAATGGACACAAAGTGAAAGGTCTTAATTTAAAGCCAGTTTTGATAAGTTAACAGTTATTTGATAAGGAAGGGGTTTTCCAGGTGAGCGAGCTATTTTTCTGAGAAGGGGACTGTTTGCCCTGATTAAGGATTTATTGTCTTGAGATGGGACCTGACTGATGATTAAACAGTCTGTAGTTCCAGGTAAATTAATGATGTATGGCAAGGTGCTGAAGCAAATAGTGAAGTTACTTACTAGTTTACATGCAACCTTATTTTCCGGGGTGTCTTAGTCATCTAGGGCTGCTATAACAGAATTACCACAAGTGGATGGCTTTAACAAAGAGAAATTTATTTTCTCACAGTCTGGTAGGCTACAAATCCAAATTCAGGTTGTCAGCTCCAGGGGAAGGCTTTCTGTCTGTCATCTCTGGAGGAAGATCCTTCTCATCAGTCTTGCCCTAGATTAGGAGCTTCTCCACACAGGAACCCCGGGTCCAAAGGATGCGCTCTGCTCCAGGCACTGCTTTCTTGGTGGTATGAGGTCCTCCTGTCTCCCTACTAGCTTCTCTCTTTTATATCCCAAAAAAAATTGGCTCAAGACACAATCCAATCTTGTAGATTGAGTCCTGCCTCGTTAATATAACTGCTGCCTACACCCCCTCATTAACATCATAGAGGCAGGATTTACAACACATAGGAAAATCACATCAAATGACAAAGTGGTGGACAATCACACAATACTGGGAATCCTAGACTAGCCAAATAGATAACACACATTTTGTGGGGACACAATTCAATCCATGACACTGGGCAAGAGTTTCCCAGAACATACAGTAAAGTCATATTGAGGTAAGTGGGCCTAGTTCTTACTTCTGATAGTTAAGCCATGTGACTGCAGGTGGTTTCAGTTCTCACTTGTGTTACTATATATGTTTTTCATTAATGTGGTACACGTAGTTTGTTACATTTCTGCCTTATACCTTATTGTTTTGGTTGCTATTTGTAAATTGTCTCTTTTATAAAAAGTGCATTTTTTTGTATATTTTGCAGTTGTATAGGTTTGCATTGATTTTTATATGATACTCTTGTCATAGATATTAGTGAATTTTCTACAGGGATAATCATCTACAGATAATGAATTTTATTTGTCCTTCAGTTTATTTCTTTGTCTTGACTTACTAGAATCTTCAATAGAATGTTGAATAAAAGTGGTGATAGTGGATGTGGCAGAGACTTTTATTGCTCACTGACTATTCAAGCACTCTCCTGTATTTCTGAGCCCCCTTGCAGGTAGATGGGACCTAGTTCTAGCCACTGGACTGTGAATGGAAATTATGTAGATCTCTTCCAGGGTGAATTGGTATTTATACTCTCTTTTATCTTGTTACGGTGACAGTGAGACCTCGTGTTCTAGATGGTATAGCTGTGAGTTCTTCAGAGTGTCCCATCAGCTCAGGCCTTGGGCAATTTTGTGAAGTATAAATTCTCTTGCCAACCTGCATTACCATAAAGCAGAGGGAAAAATAACCTTTGTTATGTTAATCCACTAATTTTCAAACTTAATTTGCTACTATAGCATAGCCTAATATGCTGCAGCATAGACTAATGTAATGTATATTCTTGCCTTTAATAAGAACATGTCTTTAATAGGATCATGTCTCAGGTTTCACAGGTATAAATATTATTTACAGTAGGTTTTTGTTAGATTTAGCATGTTAAGGAAGTTCTATTTGAAATTCCTTGTTTGCAAATATACATTTTTTTTTTTGGTCACGAGTATATGTTTAATATTATCAAATGCTTTTTTTCTACATCTGTTGATGGTAATATTTTTCTTGGTGAATTAATAGATTTTCTAATGATAATCCATTCTTGTATTCTTTGAATAAATACAACTTGATCATGTTGTATTCTCTGTCTTTTAACAATGCTGGATTTAGTTTTTTAATATTTTATTTAAGATTTTTTTATACAGGTTTCCCCCACTATCTGAAAGTAGAGCATTCCTATGAAATCTTTCCTAAGCCAAAATGGTGTACAGCGAAGAAGCAATTACATTAATTATGTGGGTAAAATTTATGAGTATTCCCAGGCCCAAAAACTAACCTACCAAATCATATCAAATAACACATAAAACCTAAAGTAACTCTAGCGTAAACTATAAGCAGGAATGCACAAAATAAATCTAGATAAAGCACAGACGCTCACAGAGTTCAAAGCTATGGTAGCTTGATGCTGAGATGCTGAGTGTAGTTCCTGAGGAAGGAGCTTGGTGACACCACTCTTACTGTTCGGGGTGCATGCTGCGTCTTTAACAGCTTACTGCAGAACAAATGCTGAATGCTATTTCTGCTTTTCATCTTTCTTCATATTTCTTTCAGTTAGTGAAAACAGGTACTAATGTAGGTCTTTCGCAAAAGCAAAGAGGTCTTTCGCAAAAGCAAAGTGGCGCAAAGTGAGGGATACCTGTAGATGATCAGAAGTGAGGTGTCCTATAATTATCCTTTCTTCTATTTTTCTTGAGTGTTTGTGGTACCATTGTTCTGATCATATCATAAAATTAGTTGGGGGATGCAGTTTTTCTTTTTCCAGAACAGTTTGTCAATCTGTTCCTTAGCCTGTGTATTGGATTGTTGATAAATTGGATCTCTTGGACTTTCCTTATAGGAATCTTGTGAGGCTTGAACTATTGGAGTTTTCTATTTGTCTCTGCCGTAGATTGTTCATATGCCACTGGCCTTGGACCTTGTTGCTTAATAGCTGTTTGACTTTGCCTAGTTTCCTTGCCTTTGAAATGGTTAAGCACTCAACTACTAGCTATAAGGTTGGTGGTTCAAACCCATCTAGAGGCACCTTGGAGGACAGACCTGATGATCTTCTTCCGAAGGGTCACAGTGTTGAAAACCTATGGAGCAGTTCTGCTCTGCACAAACGGGGTCACCATGAATTGGAGTTGTTGACTTAACGGCAACTAACAACAACAACATAAGATTTTTGTGAGAGTTAAGTTAATTATCTGTATTAACTGCATAGAACGGTGGTTTGAGAGGGGAAAGATTTTTCCCCCCAAGAATTGTTGTGTTTTGGAATTACTTTTGTATTTTTTCATTACATTATTTTAAGATTTCTTCTAAATTCTTCTTCAATGTGAAGAAAGGATATCTTTCTTAAATCAAACCAAATAGTTGAGCATATGGATTTTTAATTTAGATAGGATAGGAATTGGTCATTTATTTGACATAGGATGAAATGGTTAAGCGCTTGACTACTAGCCCCAAGGTTGGCAGTTCATACCCACCCAGAGGCACCTTGGGAGACAGGCCTGGCAGTCTGCTTCCAAGAGATCACAGCCTTGAAAATCCTATGGAACAGTTTTTCTCTGTACACATGGAGTCGCCATGAGTTGGAATCGACTCGATGGCAACTAATAAGGGCTCTAGGCAAAACTGAGGAATTGATCTCAGTTACCAATATCTGCTTCTCTCATTATTGAAACAAACAAACAACAACAACAACAAACCAAACCTATTACTATGGAGTCAACTCCAACTCATGGTGACCCCGTGTGTTACAGGGTAGAACCGTTTCATAGGGTTTTCTTGGCTGTAATCTTTATGGAAGCAGATCGCTAGACCTTTCTTCTTTTAGGTTAGTAGCTGAGTGCAAACCATTGGTGCTACCACTCAGGGAACATTTGAAGCAGAACCATACTTTATTCTTATCCTCCTCTAAGTAGTCTCTATTCTGCATTTCTTTTCTATAATCCTTTTTCTCAACTAATCCCATTTGAATTATTTGTATTTATTTCTGAAATCTCATGCCCCATGACAAAGAAGTTTTAGAGCATGGTATGTAATTCCTGGCACTAAGTAGGCTTTAAAAAATATTTTTCAGTAAGTGAATTTTTGGTTCTCATTATATTTAGTGATTAATTCTCTCTTCTACTGATTTGACTTTGAAGTTCCTATAAATACAAAAATTTTATGGCCATTAATATTATTTAACTTACTAATTTATTGTGTAAGCAACTTGAATATTATTTCATTAAGTATTGTATAACCAAACCACTATCAAAGATTTGAAAAATGTCATTAATTACAATGAATTCAGTGTATGAGACTTCCTTTATTATACCTATAAGAGTTCAGATTGGTTAAGAGTGTTTTTTTTTAATCTTGATATATTTCAGCATTTGCGATATAGAAATTGTTAAACATTCCTGAGATCTTAGAAAGGGCCTCTAAAAGGAACCATTTCCATAAATGTAAAAAATGCAGAAATAATAAAGATTTCTATAAATAGAGGAAATAAATATTATTGCCTTTCATTATTTAATAAATATTATTGCCTAGCTCTCTGTTAGGTGTTTTTACTGATTTTATTTATTTAATTTTTGTGTTAAACCTATTGCTGTTGAGTTGATTCTGATTTGTAGCGACCCTATTAGACAAAGTAGAACTGCCCACATAGAGTTTCCAAGGTGGAAACAGAAACAGACTGTCACATCTTTCTCCCATGGAGTGACTGGTGGGTTCGAACTGCTGACCTTTCAGTTAGTAGCCAAGACATGTAAAATTATTTCCCTGGTTTATATATGAGGAAACTAAAGCTTGTTGTTGTTGTTGCTAGGTGCCGTTGAATTGGTTCTGACTCATAGTGACCCTATGTACAACAGAACGAAACACTGCCCCACCCTGCGCCATCCTCACAATTATTGTTATGCTTGAGCCTTTTGTTGCTTAGAAAGGGTAAATAAATGACTTGCTCAGGGTCCCAAAACTGCAGGAATTTGAACACAGATCTTTGTACCCTAAGATTGGAAATGGAACTCTTCTGTCATGAGCCAAAGAATTTGATTTTTGGAAGGGAATAAGTAACCTAGGGAAAACTCGGAAGGGCTATGGAAAAGTCTTAAGCCAAGGCTTAAGTTTCAAAGTTTCAGTTGGTTTCTGACCAAGGACCTACCCCCGTATTATATTTGCCTAGTCCCCATTTAGATCTAAAGTTAGGTGCTTTCCAAACCAAATACTTGGATTCCATAGAAAGAATATATCCCAACTGTGTTCCCATTGTATAATTACTTGTTTATGTATTTAGTTGTAATTTTCTTCCTCATTGTTATATGGTTACTTGTCTTTATGTCTATCTCTCATTCTGGATTGTAACTTGTTTGAAGTCTCCTGTTATACTTATCTGTGATTGCTGTCCACTGCCTTCTTCAGTACTTTAGATAATGTGGAATGAACAATTTAGATGTATTTAATATTTAATTTTAAAGTGATAAAAATGACTGCTACATTCTGAAATTTACCTTCAAATATAGCTGTGGCATTATACTTGAGTTTTTGTTTTTTACTTTTATAGAAGAGCGTGTGTGTGTGTGTGTGTGTGTACATATATATACATATTACTATATATATATTGTTATATGCATATATAATATTTTAAACAGCTTGTCAGAGCACCCCATGGGAGAGACTTCGATGACTCTTTGGAAAGGTGTGATGAGTATTTGAACACAAGGCCATGTAGCAAGCCCCAGCATTCAGCGAGGACATTACTCGTCCATTCAGCACCCTCAACGACGCCTAAGCATTCTCCAAGCCCTGTGTTAAACCGAGCTTCTCTCAGGGAAAGGTAATGTGTGGTCTCTGTTTCTGTATTTACCTTTTGAATAATCAGCGTTAGAAAAGGGAAGGCCACAATTCTGCATGTGATGTGAAGGCTACTCTTCGTAAAAGTTTAATTTGATTCTAAGAGATTTACTTAAATTGGTTTCATTTAGAACATATTACACAGTATTAAATGCCCCTTCCTAGCCCAGTTCTCTAAAAGTCAATTAACTAGATATAGGTCACTTTAATTAACTACTGTAGCTCTTAAAAGTGAAAAGTGGTAGTATGTAATAGTTTTACTTTTTAGTGGATACGTAGCTTATAATATATTCATAGTGGCATAGTATTTTAAGCATGCCTTAAGTATACCAATAGCATAGATTGTATTTTCCTTTTAGTTACAATGGTGATGCTTTCTGTTGTTGGTATATGGTATCTAGTTTCCTCAATTAATCTCCTCCCATGTGAATCTTAATCATGTAAAGATTCCAGCTCTCCCTCTAAAAATGCAACCAAAGTCTGATACTTGTTAAATTCAGATATGAAAGAAACAATTCCTCTGTCATATCTCTCACTCTCTTTTTTTTTGTTGTTGTTTTTGTTAATCAAAATGGGAAATTCCTTACTCTCTCCCAGATAGCTGGTAACATAGAAAACAAGAGTTGTCATAAATTTTAAAAAAACCCTGGGTGTTAAAAAAAATTACAGAAATTTGAAAGCCTAAGAGATACACAGTCAACAACCTAGAAATCAGGCAGTTTTTACATATAGGATCAAAAACTAATAGAGCACAGTAAACTCCTGCAGTGTATTAGGGCCATCAGACATAGTTAACAAAGTTTAAATTAACTGTAGAGAGTACCAGCAATTCAGCTCAAGAGTGTGTTGGTTTGGAGACTGTATTAGAATATCACTGTTCTGAACCAGTAAATTTATTTCCTCATCAACCCTCTAAGCACTGAAAATGCATACACGGAGGTATGCTGGAGACCCTAATCCTGAGATACGGACTTTTGATTTCTGTTGCTTCTAGTCCATTTGAATCATGCCTAAGGAGATCATTGAGTTCTTAGGCTTGTATATATAAGCTTTAAAGTTTAGTAGTTAGAAAGAAACTCTTGAAGAGAGGCTTTTCTGCTGAAATCTGGTAACTTGCATCTCAGTCTCAGGGGACTTTCCTAGGTTTACGTGTCTGCTCCAATGTTCAGGCATTTAGCTGGTGCCTACCTTCCTTATATCTACTTTTTGAATTAAGCACTTGTAGTTTTGTGGATTAGGTCCTTTGCCATGTCTATAAGTTTTCAGTAGTTTTTTTTAGCTCCTTTTATAAATATCTGTATCTTGTTTTATAAATATTGTTTTATTTTTCTACCTTTTCACATATTTTGCAGAACTCTCCTTATAAATTTACCACTATAGTACAATGTCAGTTTTAGTCCTGTGTTACTTTATTCTCGTGTACCATTTTGGCCCAGCTGGGAGCCTGTTCTATTCAAGTTGATAAATTCTTCGGTGAGGCTGTATTGAAAAATGCTTCATTGAGGATAGCTAAAGTCAGCTATCCCTTTATTCATATTTCGGTGCAGGAAATGGCTTAGAGTAAACAGTGGCATTTTGCACATTATTTTCATGCTGAATAGTAGATATGGATAAATGCTCCTTTGCTAGAAGGAAATCAGTAATTCTAATATTAGACATTACCTATTTTGCTTATAGCTCGAGGGCAATTGAGGTGCTTTTAAAATAAAAGAATATAACGACATCTTATTTCTGAATTTATCTAAATAAATTTTTTTAAAAATTTGGTTCACTCTCTGGGGCAGGCACAGTAAATAAAGATTTTATTTTCACTAAGGCAGAACACCTCTAACTTGAGTGCATTTTCAAAAAAAATCTAAATTTAGTGTTTAAATTAAAATAAAACATTTTAAAGATGTATTACTAGGAACAAAAATTTTTTTTCAGTACACTAAGGGCCACATCTTTAAATATAAGACATTCTTTCATCTGGCTTTTCCTAGGTCACTCAGCAGTATACTTACAGGATGTTTATATAATCCATTGAAATTGATAAACAGTTTAAACTGATGGAACTGTGAATTGTGTGTCCCAGGAAAAATTGGAAGTATGACAGAACATATACTATAGGAGTTTATCTGGGCACATATTCATTAAAATTAAATAAGTGTTCTTTAAGATTGTAGTAAAATGCCAATACCTTAATCATGTATATGAAAAAACAGATTTTTTAAAAACTCTATCAGTTACTTTCAGAAAATTAATTCCTATATTTATAGTGAAGGTGCTTTTTGCTTTAAGCCCACTTTAAAAAAAAAAACCTCCAATAGAAGTTAGCACATCATAAAATGATTTCAATTTAGATTACAAGTGTTAGTTTCAGAAGCAGTTTTCTTCCCAAGGTGGTATAAATATTATGACTTAAAATTTGTGTTAGGCTTTATAGTTCTTATTAAAATTAGACTTAAGAGATTGTAACAAATCTAATTAAAAAAGAGCTGATACTCTTTTTAATCATGCTTAAGGTTTTGATTTTTATAATTTACAGATGGTAGGCAAACATTCCTTATACCACAGCACAGACTAGTGGATCATCTAATAGTATCATTGAAGAGATCCACTTGGAGTTACATATTTGGGTCTCAGATTTCCAAGATGTGCCATATATATAGCAGATAACAAAATCTGCCAGTATATTTTCATTGGTGCATATTCCAAATGCGGAAGATTAAGTTTTAGATACAGTTGATTATCCATTATTGATTGTGTTCTTTAAAACGTATGTAAACAATTTATCCTGCTTAATAGGGCTTGCCACAAGTCAGAATCGACTCCATAGCAACTAACAACAATAGTTTATACTTTGTGTAACCTATAAAATTGTAACTTTATAAGAACATATTGGAAGAAAAAAAGGCAAAAGTTTAAGCAGTATGTTAGCACTTCAGTCATTCCTTTATAAAGGAATTATCAATAATGCTTCATATAGATGCATCATAATCAGATGGCTATGCACATTTTATTTATTTGTATAGGACGAAGTGGCTTAAATATATTAATACCGGTTTTGAGTCTGAGAAGAGCATAAGGAAGAGGAGATGGATGATTTATTTCTTCTTGGAAATCCTTAATTCCAACCTTCAGACTCTAATACAAGTCTCTAGAATACTCATATTATTTTTATTTCCTATTTTTCAATAAATATATATATATATATTTTAAAATAGACTTAGAGAATAGAGTGGTGATATCATCTGTGTTGGAGAGAGTGGACTATTCAATTTCTATAGTTCCCTCTATTCTGAAAGTGTAAGAACATGGTTGGATTCTAAGTAATATTTTTACATATTATACACAGTTCATTTGATTTCATAAAATTAGTTTTGTTTTTATGTACACAGGAATTTCTTCCACATACTCTTGAGAGACTATGATTAAATTACCAGAGAATAGGAACTAAGTTTAAAAGTGCTGTGCATAGAATTACCATTCTAATATGAAAATCTATACCTTTACTTAGAGATAAAGCTCTAAAGAATTATTTATGGAAATCGTAAAAATGGTAAGATGTGTAGATAGATATGTTCTCTAAAATGCATGTCAAGCTTTGTTGTTAAGACTGTTTATTGAACATATTGCAAAGACTTAATACTACAGCTGAGAATCAAGAGCTAATACCTGGTTTTATGCCCACCTCCTCTAAGACACGGAAAGAAAATATGCTATTGTATATATGTTGTCAAATAGGGATTAGAAAAAATTGACCTTCTGTATCTGGCATTTGGGAATCTGGAAAGATTTGTTTTTCTCTCCCTCTGGCTACAAGTCACCTTTGCTTTTTATGCCTACAGATTCCATTCTGATTGGTGTTCACCTTCAAACTGTGATGAGATCCATGACCGGGTAAAAAATGTCTTGAAATCACACCAGGCTCATCAAAGACATTTATATGTTAGTTTCTAAAATTTTCTCTTGAAGACTTTTTATAAAAGGGTTGGGGGGAACCACCCAGATGCTTAAAGCTTGCAATGTTTAGTTACTGGGAAGAAAAAAGAAAAAAAGAAACTTCATTTGATACAAGTCAATGCCTTGGTGAAAGGCAGCATATCTAACTTCCTCCTTGACCTGAATCATTATGCAAAATGTATGACACAGATTATCTCGACTATAAACAATGTTAGTGATAATTATCTTATAAAGAGTAAGTAGTGATTTTATGATAATTATTTTCACAGCCTTCGGATATGGGAACTCTTGTTTTGTGGCCCAGTATAAAGCAATTCCATTTGCTGCAAATAGATTTGATTCTAAATGGTAGCACCAGGGAAGGGGGGGTGGTGGTGAGAAATCTGTACTTTGAAGAAGCTTCCCAGCTGATTTTTATGTTAATTAAATATTTAAAAGAGGAGAAGAGCTGGTCAGGTTTATCAGGTTTAAAGTTAGAGAACATCAATGTGAGAATATTTTCTGAGTTAAAACGAAGAAACATATATGTGAATGACTGCTGGGAAATAATGAAAATATCTTCTTTCTGTGTTTGATTCTTTCTTCATTAATTAAAACAAAACGAAACACACGGTCATTTATCTTCACTGTCATGTTGGGCACTGAACTTGGCCTGTGGGTATAACTGGATTATGTGACCTTGGAATCAATGTGTAGATTTTTATATTTCTACATGAATACTATTTTTATTGCTTGTTTTCAAATCATAATGTACATATAGAAAATGCACAAATCATAAGTAACAGCTTGATAAATTGTAATCATATGAAGAGACTTAGTTAAACTCTCTATCAGGTTAAGAAATAAAGCATTACCAGCTCTAGAGAAAGCCCTTCCTGTCTCCTCCCAGCCACTATGACTCCAAGAATAAGTTCTCCCAACAGCAAGATTAGTATTGCATGTTTTGATCTTTATATAAATGGCATCCTTTTTATGTCTGTCCTTTTTATTTTGTCTGCCTTGTTTCCCTCAACACTGTTTTTATAATTTGGAAATTTTGTTGTATGTAGCAACAGTTCTTCAGTCTTGCCTGCTGTATGATATTTCATCGTGTAAAAATACTATTTATCCAGTCTTCTGCTAGTGGACATTTAGGTGGTTTCGGATTTGAGCTATTATGGATGGAGCTGCTATGAGCAGCTTAGACATATCTTTGGGTAACATTGTATACATTTTATTTGGGTAGATACCTATCAATGGAATTGCGTAGTCATAGGGTATGTGTATATTCAGTGTCAGTAGATACTGCGAAAGAATGTTCCAAGTGGTTTTAGCAGTTTGTACTCTCACTGTGAAGTATGCACATTCTATTTGCTCCATGTCCTCTGATACTTGATTGGTTTTTTGTGTGTGTGCGCATGCATGTGCGTTTCATTTTGGCATTCTGATAGGTAAAAAGTAGTTTTTCATGTAATAGTTCTAATTTACAGTTTCCTCATAACTAATGAACGTCAGCGTTACTTTATATGTTGGCTGTTTGGCTACTTGTGTTATGTGAGTGCCTGTTCAAGTCATTTGCCCATTTTTCTACTGGGTGGTCTACTTTTCTCTTATTGGTTTGTTAAGATTTCTGTATAGATTCTTGATAAAAGTTCTTAGTCAGCTGTATTTCAGTTTTCCTTTCCCACTCTGTTCCTTGCCTTTCATTCTCTTAATGGAAATATATCAAATTCATCTTTTTTTTTTTTTTTTTGCGTGGGATGGAGGTCTTTTGGATGATCGGTTTTAGAATTTTTGCCTGCTTGAAGACTTCCCTACTATGTTTTCTTCTAAAGGCTTTTTGTTTTCTTTCGCACTTAAATATATGATTTATTTTTTCTTCAGTATAAGGGTCGGTAAATGGCAAGTTTCAAGAGAGGTACCTCAAATCTCCATGGATTTGTCTAGTTTTCTTTTTAGTTCTGTTAATTTTATTTTATATATTTTGAAGCTATGTCATTAGTTGGCTACATATTTCAGACTGTGATATATGCCTAGATTTGACCTTTTGTTTTAAAATGCCCTTTATCTCTATACTCCTTGCCTCACAATGTATTTTATCTTTGATTTTGTGTTCAGTAGTTTTACTGTGATAAACCTGTATGTAATTTTCTTGGATTACTTTTGACTTAATATTGCAGTATTCTTATATTTGTAGGTTGATATCTTTCATCAGTTTTGGAAAACACTTAGCCATTTTTCTTTAAACATTACTTCTGCCCCAGTATCTACTCTCTTTCTGGGACTCCCAGTTACTCTTATGTAAAGTATGTAGACTGTGTCTCACTTATGTAGACACGGTCTCACATGTATTTTATCTTATTTTGATAATAAGAAACATGTTTTCATTCTTTTTTCTCTCTCTTCTTCAGTTTGAATATTTGTTTTTGAACTGTCTAGTTTGCTAATCCTGTCTTCTGCTGTGTTTATATTAAGGTTAAAACTATCTATTTGAAATGGACCAACTCCTTGGAAGACACAAGCTACCAAAAATAGATACATCAGTAGTTGTGTATCTATTAAAGGAATCGAATTTGTATTTAAAAATATTCCACTCATAACCTGGATGAAACTGGAGGGACATTATGCTGAGTGAAATAAGTCAATCACAAAAGGACAAATATTGTATGAGACCTCTATTGTAAAAACCCATGAAAAAGTTCACACACAAAATGTAACAATCTTTGTTGGTTGCCAGGGATGGGAGGGGAGGGGTGGGGGGGGGGATACTAAATAGGCAATCGATAAGTGGTATCTTGGGTGAAGGGTGAGACAGTACACAATACAGGGGAAACCAGCACAACTTATACAAGGGAAGGTCATGGAAGCTCCACAGACACATCCAGACTCCCTGAGGGACTGAATTGCTGGGTGGAGGGCTGTGGGGACCGTGGTCTCGGGGAACATCTAGCTCAATTGGTATAACACAGTTTATAAGGACAATGTTCTACATTCTGCCTTGGTGAGTAGCGTCTGGGGTCTTAAAAGCCTGTGAGGAGCCATCTAAGATACTCCACTGGTCTCATCCCTCCGGGAACAAGGGAGAATGAAGAGAACAGGATACAAGGAAAAGATTAGTCCGAAGGACTAATGGACCACAGCTACCAAGGCCTCCACCAGACTGAGTCCAGTACAGCTAGATGGTGCCCGGCTACCACCACTGACTGCTCTGACCAGGATCACAACAGAGGGTTCTGGACAGAGCTGGAGAAGGATGTAGAACAAGATTCTAACCAAAAAAAAAACAGATTTACTGGCCTAAAGGAGACTGGAGAAACCCTGAGAGTATGGCCCCCAGACACCCTTTTATCTCAGTGGTGAAGTCATTTCCGAGTTTCACCGTTCACCCGGGGAGTGGACAGCCTCATAAAACCAAATGGGACTAATGAGGCACAGCAGTCCAGGGACAAGGGCCAGAAGGCAGAAGGGGACAGGAAAGCTGGTGATAGGGAACCCAAGGTTGAGTAAGGATAGTGTTGATGTGTTGTGAAGTTGTTAACCATTGTCATAGGGCAACATGTGTACTGTTCAATGAGAAACTGTTTTGTTCTGTAAGCCTTCATCTAAAGTGAGAATAGCAGCACAATTGGAAAAGTGTAGTCGATGTCACTGAACTGTGCATGTAGAAATTTTTGAAATGGTGTATCTTTGGCTATGTATATTTTCACCAAAAAAAGAAAAAGGTCGAGAAGGGAGAAGGTTGACATGTTGTGGGGTTGTTAACCAATGTCATAAAACGATATGTGTACTACTGTTTCATGAGAAACTATTTGTTCTGTAAGCCTTCACCTAAAGTACAATAAAGAAAAAAAAAAATATTCCAAAGAAGAAAACACCAAGTCCAGATGGTTTCTCTGATGAACCCTACCTGACCTTTAAGGAAAACTGTACCATTGTTACACAGTCTTTTCCTGAAACTAGAAGAAGGAAGCAAGCTTCCCAACCTATTTTATGAGGTCAACATTTACCCTAATACCAAAACCAGAAAACAAAATTACAAGAAAACTACAGACCATGTTTCTCACGAACATGTAAACAAAAATCCTCAACAAGATATTAGCAAATCAAATCCAGCAATATATAAAAGTGAGAGTAAATCATAATCAAGTGGGCTCATTTCAGAAATGCAAGACTGATTCAACATTCAAAAATCTATGTAAACCCATCCTAATACAGATTAAATAAGGAAAAGCATATGATCATTTCAATAGACACAGAAAAAGCCATCAACAAAATTTAACACCAATTCATGACACTCACAGCAAACGAGGAATAGAAAGAAGTTTCCTTAACCTTATAAAGGACGTCTGTGAAAATCATACAGCTAATATTATATGTAACGGTGAAAGACTGAATGTTTTCTCCCTCAATTCAGGAACAAGACAAGAATGCCCTCATTTACCACTCTTTTTAACATCATCCTGGGAATGTTTTATGGTGCAGTAAGGCAAGAAAAAGAAATAAAGGGCATACAGGTTGTTGTTGTTATGTGCTGTCAAGTCAGTTCCGACTCATAGTGACCTTATAGGACAGAGTAGAACTGTCCATTAGGGTTTCCTAGGCTGAAATCTTTATGGGAGCAGATTGCCAGGTCTTTTCTCCCAGAGAGCCACTGGTGATTTTGAACCACCAGCCTTTTGGTTAGCAGCTAAACACTTTAACCATTGCACCACCGGGACTCCTTATACAGGTTAGAAAGGAAGAAATAAAACAGTATTTGCAGATGATATGATTGTAGAAAATCCCAAGGATCTATAAAAAAAAAATCCTAGAACTAATAAGTGAGTTTAGCAAGGTCGCAGAATACATGGTCAATACACAAAAGTCTATTACGTTTCTGTATACCAGCGATGAACAATTGGAATTTGAAATTAGAACGTCCATACCGTTTACAGTACCAGAAACCAACCAAACCTGTAGCCATTGAACCAATTCCAACAACTAGCAAGTAGCAGCAGAAATTGAAGTACTTAGGTATAATTCTAACAAAATGTGTGTAAAATATGCATTCTGAGAACCATGAAACACTGATGAAAGAAATCAAAGAATATAGAAATAAATAAAGAGAGATACCATGTTCACAGACTAGGTGACTCAATGTTGTTGAGATGTCAGTGTTCCTTAGCTGAATCTCTAAATTCAATGCAATCCCCGTCAAACCCCCAGCAGTTTTTTGTTTTGTTTCTTTTGTAGATATTCACAGGCTGATTCTCAAATACCCATAGAAAGACAACTAAAAAGCCAAAACAATTCTGGAAAAAAAACAAAGTTGGAGAACTAACTACTCAATTTGAAGACTTACTGTAAAGCACAGTAATCAAGACAGTATGATATTGGCTAAATGATAGGCACACAGGTTAATGGAACAGAATAGAGGTCCTAGAAGTAGACCTACACGAATATTGTCAACTGATTTTTCAGAAAAGTACGAAGTCAACTAATTGGAGAATTTGCGTTTGCTGTCTTTTAACAAATGGTGCTACAACCAAAAAAAAAAAAAAAGTACCTTGGCACATATGTCTGTCCTTATACAAAAATAATTTAAAATAGATCACAGACCTTAAATGTAAAACTATAAAATTTCTAGAAGAAAACACAATAGTCAATCTGTATAATTTTAGGTTTGGCAATGATATTTTACGTAAACACCAAACACACATTTTATAAAAGAAAAAAATTGATAATTTTAAAAGTAAAAATTTTTGCTCTGTGAAAGACACTGTTAAGGGGATGGAAAGACAAACCACAGCCTGGGAAAAATATTTGCAAATTTTTACATAGGTCGTTAAAGACTTATGTCCATAATTTATAATTAAAGAAAAAAATGATACAACCTAACTCACCTAATTGAAAAACGGGCAAATATCTGAAAAAAAAGACACTTTAAATAAACATTAAAAGATGCTCAATATAATTTGTCGTTATGGAAATGCAAATTAAAACCACAATGAGATACCACTACACATCTATTAGAATTGTTGAAAGCATACCCTCCCAAAAAAACTTACAATAGCGAATGCTTGTGAGGACATGCAGCAAAAGAAAATTTCATTCAGTGCTGGTAGGAATGCCCAATGATACAGACACTTTTTTTTTTTTTTTATTGTACTTCAGGTGAAGGCTTACAGAACAAATAGTTTCTCATGACACGGTAGTACACATATTGTTTATGACATTGGTTGACAACCCCACAACATGATACAGACACTTTGGAAGACAGTTTGGCGGTTTTGTATAAACATACACTTATCATATGACCCAGTAACCCCACTCCTAGGTAGTTACCCAAATAAATTGAAAACTTATGTTCATATAATAACCTGTATATGAATGTTTATAGAAAATTTATTCATAATCACCAAAATCTGGAAGCAACCAAGATGTCTTTCAATAGTCAGTAGTAAATATGGTATATCTGTTAAATGGAATATTACTCAGCAATAAGAAAAGAGTGATCGATTCACACAATAGCATGATGAATCTTAAATTCCATTTGCTAAATGAAAGAATCCAGTACCCAGGACTACGTATTATATGATTTTATTTATATGACATTACTGAAATGACAAAACTATAGGGATGGCAAACAAGTCAGCGTTTTCCAAGGTTAAGGTAGCCAGAAGGGATTGACTACAAAGAGGCAAGCTGCACAGGGGAATTTTTAGATTGAACTGTTCTGATTAGTACTGGAGTGGTTAATACACAACTTTATGCCTTTGCCAAAACTCATAGAACTGTATATCACTAAGAGTGAACTTTATGAAAATTCAAAGAAAACAATCAAACATGATGTTGGGGCTTCTGAAGATGTAATGTAGACTCTAATAAATTAACCCTATTAAAAATGTGTGACATATCCTTAAATGAACTGACCTAAATAACTTTTGAGTACAGTGTTTTGACTGGCTATATAGAGCTAAAGACAAAAAACAGACAAACAAAAAACTGCATAATCGTAGTAGTCTGTTTCAGGGGTTGGCAGAGTTTTTCTGTAAAGGACCAGATAGTAAAAATTCTTGGCATTTAAGGCCATAACTATCCCTGCCACAACTAATCACCTCTTCTGTTGTAACTTGAAAGTATTCATAGACAATATGTAAATAAATAAGTGTGGCTGTGTTCCAATAAAACTTTATCCATAAACACTAAAATTTGAATTTCATGTAATTTTCATGTGAATCTTAATGAACTATTTTTCTCCCCCCGCCCAATTATTTAAAAATGTAGGAACCATTTTTAAATATCAGTGAAACTATGAATAACTAAGGGGGAGAATGGGCACATTTTCCTTACAGAAGAATTCCAAGTAATAATTGTGGATATTGACCCCTCCAGAAGGTGGAACTTAATTCTCTTTCTCTTGAGTTTGGTCCCTGGTGGCACAGTGGTTAAGAACTATGGCTGCTAACCAAAAAGTTGGCAGTTTGAATCCACCAGCCACTCCTTGGAAACCCTATAGGGCAGTTCTGTTGTGCCCTATAGGGTCACTATGAGTTGGAATTGACTCAATGGCAACGGATTTGGTTTAGTTTTTGGTTTTGAGTTTGGGCTGGACTTAGTGACTTGCTTCTAATGAAGTATGGAAAGAGAAGAAACAGTGATGATAGTGGAGAAATCTGGCAGATACCATCTTGATGAAGTGATCAAGGTTAACATCACCAGTGATATCTCATGTTGATATCACATATCTCTTGATATCATGTGATATGAAGGGAAATTCTCTGTGATATTATTCTCCAAAACCTTGGTCTAAACATGAGAAAACATCAGACAAAACCAGATTGAAGCACTCGCTATAAAACACCAGAGCAGTACTCTTTGAAACGGCCATGGTCATGTAAAATAAGGAAGGACTGGAACCTGTCACAAATTGGAGGAGACCAAAGAGAAATGATGACTAAATGCAGCATGGTATTCTGGATTGGATCCTGGAACAGAAAACTTGCGTTATTGGAAAAACTGGTGAAATCAACATAAAGTCTGCAGTTTAGATACTGAGTATTGTACCAATGTTAATTTCTTAGTTTTGCCAAATGTAACATGGTTATATAAGATGTTAACATTAAGAAAAAATGGCAAAGAATACTTAGGAACCCTTTATACTATCTTTGCAACTTTTCTATAAACTTACATATTCCAAAATGAAAAAGTTAAAACTATTGAGTTTTTAATTTCATCCCTTTGTGCCTTAAACTGATTCTCTCTCAGGTCCCGTGTGCAATTCTTATCTTCTAAGGCAAGGCCGTGGAAAACTCCCTTCTGCTTTGCAGAGGCTTTCTAGTTGGCTTTTTGTCCCCTCTCCCTGCACAGCTTCAGACATTCTGCAAGTGTCTTGAAGGAACAATCAGCTCATGTTTGTGCCCATCATGTCTTACTGGATTTTGGCCCCTTAAATCCTAAATTTTGTTCATCCAGCACAGTGATACTGCCAAAACCCTGCTGGTTTCTTTTTCCTCTAGCAGTGGACCTTGGCTGAACAGACATAGATTCTCAACATTTTGTTCTGTGCCCAGAATCCACAAATGCCCTCAAGAAAAAAATAGCAACAGCTACAGAATGTTAGCTCACCTCTCAGAACTTCTCCCATCTCTGGAATCTTGGCACCACTGGTACTGTCATTGAAGCAGCTTTCTTTCTAATGCTTTTAAACAACAATTATATATATATAAATTATATATATATATATATATGAAGCCCTGGTGGTGCAGTGGTTCAGAGTTCAGCTGCTAACCAAAAGGTCCGCAGTTGGAATCCACCAGCTGCTCCTTGGAAACCCTATGGGGCAGTTCTACTCTACCCTATAAGGTCACTATGAGTCGAAATTGACTCGACAGAAACAGGTTTTATATGTGTGTGTGTGTGTATACACACGTCATGTGATATGAAGATAAATTCTCTGTAATATTATCTAAACGTGGGAAAACGTCAGACAAAACCATGTATCTATATATAGACATATATATAGGTGGATAATTTTTTTGTTTTTTAATAGCATTAGAAAGAAAGCTGCTTAAACAATAGTGCCAGTGGTGCCAAGATTCTGGAGAGGAGAGAACCTCTGACAGGTGAACTAAAATTCTGTATTCTGGTTTTTTTGTTGGAGGCATATATGGATTCTAAGGAGCCCTGGTGGCACAGTGGTTAAGAACTTGGCTGCTAACCAAAACATCAGCAGTCTGAATCCACCAGCTGCTCCTTGGAAACCCTATGGGGCGGTTCTACTCTGTCCTGTAGGGTCGCTATGAGTTGGAATCGACTCGATTGCAATGGGTTTGGTTTTTGGTTTTTATGTATATGCATATATGTATGTATATGTGTGTGTGTGTGTATATATATATTCGTTTAAGGATATGTCACTTTGAGGATTAAGGTGTGCCTGACCCAAGCCATGGTATTTTCAATCGCCTCATATGCACGTGAAAGCTGGACAATGAATAAGGAAGACCAAAGAAGAATTGATGCCTTTGAATTATGGTGTTAATAAAGAATATTGAATATACCATGGACTGCCAAAAGAACTAAATCTGTCTTGGGAGAAGTATAGCCAGAGTGCTCCTTGTAAGTGAGGATGGCAAGACTTCATCTCATGTACTTTGGACATTTTATCAGGAGGGACCGCTCCCTGGAAAAGGACATCATGCTTGGTAAAGTAGAAGGTCAGTGAAAAAGAAGAGGACTCTCATCAAGATGGATTGACACAGTGGCTGCAACAATGGGCTCAAGCTTAACAACGATTGTGAGGATGGCACAGGACCAGGCAGTGTTTCATTCTGTTGTACATAGGGTTGCTACGAGTCAGAACTGACTCAACAGCACCTGAAAGACAATAACATATATGCACACATGCACACACACAAAACACACACTACTCCTTCGTACTTAGAAGTGGAAGATCTTCATAGCACTTCTTTTAACTACCTTAAAGTTATATTTGTTCCTGGCCTGATTTTAACAGAAGGTAATAAGGTTGCTCTTTGTGGCTTACATTGGATGCTAATCTCAACATCTTAAATTATTCTCCATTATGGGCAGCCTGAACACAAAGTTAAAATTGGCCCTATTTTTCTGCCTATGTTGTATAGTATTTATCGAATGCTGTTTAGAAGCAAGGATGGAGAGACTATGTCTCACATACTTTGGATGTGTTATCGGGAGGGATCAGTCCCTGGAGAAGGACATCATGCTTGGTAAAGTAGAGGGTCAGTGAAATAGAAGAAGACCCTCAATGAGATGGATTGACACAGTGGTTGCAGCGATGGGCTCAAGCATAACAAGGATTGTGAGGATGATGCATGACTGGGTAGTGGTTCGTTCTTTTGTGCATAGGGTCGCTATGAGTTGGAACTGACTCAACAGCACCTAACAACAACAACATTTATTGAGTATTTCTCACCAAACATGTATGCTTTGTGCGTGGCACTGTGGAAAGCACTGGGAATATCTTTATGAAATCAAAGTATCTGTCCTTAAGGAATTTATATAGTCCAATGATTATTTAGTAAGTGAATGTGAGCCAGAAAAATAGCAGTTGGGGCAGTATATGGTTAAGTATAAGAATAAGAAGCATAAGCATTAATTGCCATAGTTCTTCCAGAGAAAAACTGACATTAATTAATAGAAATGATATTAAACATTCACTATAGTCCAGGCACTGTGCATATATTATTCCATTTTATTCTGACAAAAATCTTATGAAGTAAGTACTGAGAAGTTAAGTGACTTGTATAAGGTCATGTAGCTATTTAAGAGGATTGAAACAGGATTTGAATCCAGGTTAACACCCTTTTCTCTTAACCACTAAGTTCTACAGAGGTAAACACACCAAGTGCAACCTTATTTACATAAACCCAGTACTATGCCCAAACATAAACACATAAAAACATACAATCATGAATCTATGGACACATACGTATTCAGAAACAGACACAGAAGTAAACAGTGTTAACATACCAGAGACAGATACTGTGATCTATACAGTGAAACACTCTTTCCTTAGACACAGGTCTGACCAAAGTCCCTATTTTTCTTACTTGAACAGTAGTCATAGGCAAAGGTACACCATCTTAAATATAAAAATCAGGTGTGATTTTTACTTCACAAAGAATTTATTTAAATATCAGCCTCATCGAGGACAGTGAGAAAGTCCTTTATGAGTCATTGAATATTTGAGTAGTACAGAGGAGAGGAAAACATAAAATGTCAGAAGTTTGACAATCATTTAAAAATGAAGAGAACTCATCTCTAATGAGCTAATGGAAGTCAGTAGGAAGAGAAAATTCTGTTTAAAATGAAACCCAAAGACAAAAAAGGAGCAACCACCCAACATTTTGGTTTTCATATTGTCCGAGAAGATGTAAGTTAGGTAAAACCAGATCACTTCAGCAAAGTTCCCAGCCTTTTACTATTTCCTCTTTTCTCCTCACATCTAAACCCCAGGTTCTGGTACCTTTGGGCAGAAATAACAGCATGTGACTTAATCCTATCAACCTGCCCTGTCTAGAAAGTGTGTATTGTTTTAAGTAAAATTTACTGTCAAAATTGTGAGGAACAATCCAGCTAAAGCAGAAGGTTCTTGTTGGGCCAGATCATGGAAAAGCAGGGTAAATGTACATTTCTTCCTGGAATCCAGGTCATGAAGTCAGATGTATTCAAGGGTCGAGTAAGTTTTGAGTACTGTGGCCAATAGAGAAAATATATAACCTCTGTGAAAGAGATACCACTGCTCAGCTCTAGTTAAATGTTGCTGTATAGGAATTTAGGCACAGTGTTGTCAGATCTCCTAGTTATTTTTAGAAATACTGATTTTTATATAAGTTTGTTGTCAATTAATTCAAATGAAAAACGAAACACTTTGTGGTCCAAATAAAACATATATACCGGCTGCTAGTTGGCCACCTCTCCTTTAGAGAGTAGAGAGCCACTGAGATGTTTAAGTGTATTATTAGTGTTTTTCTTTAAGGAAATGAATTTGATAACATTTAAGTGGTTACTTGGCTTGAGGGAAGTATAAGAATTTTGGATGAAATTTGCCAAAATAATATGATGAAGGAATAAATCAGGAGAAGGGTATGTGATTTGCCAAGAAATACTACGGTTTAGCTTTTAATATCTTGAAGTTGAGTAATAAATTTAGCTAATATTTATTGAATTGCTACTATATGCCATGCAGTGAACTAAATGCTGTTTTGTGAAGGTTCTGGAACCAGTCTCTTGGGCAAGTTACTTCTCTGTGTTTCAATTTCTTAGGTTTCTTATGAATATTAATAGAGATAGTATATGTAAGGTGCTAGAACAATACCGGCATAAAGAAAACACTTAAATGTTAGCTATGCCTTTTTTAAGTCACTTATCTGTTGATGAAATGGAGATTATCGTAAGCAATTGAGAAGTCAGTCTTACCAAGGATTTATCAGACTTAATACCCTTTCCCTATAAAAAAGACTGGTTTTATTGCCTCTGTTGGTTTTGTTGCCTCTTTTACTTTATTAATCTTTGCTCTGTCATTTCATTCCTTCTCCTTTCTTTGGAATTAATGTTCTGTTCTTCCTCTTACAAACTTTAGATGACCTTTTATATCATTAATTTTCAGACTTTTTCCTGATGTATACACGTATTTAACCTGTAGTTTTCCCTCTAAGCAATGCATCAGCTCTATCCATAAGTTTTAATGTCATATTTTCGCCACCATTTGGTTAAAAATATTTTGTAGTTTCCATTATAATTTTTTTTGTTTTACCCTTAGATTATTTCTAAACAGTATTTTTGCGAGGGGTGTAGGGAGATCGCTCAAGGATTTTATTTTACATGGATCCACAATTAATGCCTATGGAAGCAGCAGTCAAGAAATCAAATGATGCATTGCATTGGGAAAATCTGCTGCAAAAGACCTCTTTAAAGTGTTAAAAAGCAAAGATGTCACCCTGAGGACTAAGGTGTGACTGACCCAAGCCATGATATTTTCAGTCACCTCATATGCATGCAAAAAGCTGGACAATGAATAAGGAAGATCGAAGAAGAATTGATGCATTTGAGTTGTGGTGTTGGTGAAGAATATTGACTATACCATGGACCCTCAACAAGATGGATTGACACAGTGGCTGCAACAATGGGCTCAAGCATAACAGTGATCATGAGGATGGTGCATGAGGACTGGGTGGTGGTTCGTTCTGTTTTACATGGATTGCTGTGAGTTGGAACTGACTCAACATCACCTAACAGCAACAGGGAGATCTGTGTTGTTAATTTTTTTTTCTTTCTTTATTTTTAGCCTCATTGTACTGTGTTTTGAGGGTATACTGTGATTTTTCAGTGCTCTGTAATTTGATGATACTTTCTTTACGGCCTAATGTGTGTTCACTTCGTTTCCATGTGTACTTCAAAAAATGTAACATCTGTTGTTGGTTGTAGGGTACTTTACAAGTAGTTCCATTTGTTAATTGTGGTTTAGTTCATCTTTATCTTTACTCACTTTTTATCTTGTATGCTTGTCCTGTCAGAGACAGAGAGAGAGAGAGAGCAATTTAAATAAATCTCCCACTATAATTTGAGTATTTTATTTCTCCTTTTAGATTTATAATTCTGACTTTTTATATTTTGGGGCTATATGATTAACGAAAAAAAAAACAAACCCGTTGCCGTCAAGTCGATTCCAACTCATGATAACCCTATAGGACAGAGTAGAACTGTCCCACAGAGCTCCAGGGAACGGCTGGTGGATTTGAACTGCCGACCTTTTGGTTAACTCTTAACCACTGCGCCCCGGGGCTTCACTGTATAATTAGGTGCATATAAGTAAAGGTGAATTGTATCATTTCTAGATGTCCCTCTTCATTTCTAGCATTATTGGGTGCATATAGGTTTAGGATTGTGTTTCTCTTCTGTTTGATTCCCCCATTTATCGTTGTGAAATGTCTATTTCTAGGAAACTTCTTGCCTTCAGGTATAGTTTGTCTGACACACTGACTCTTTTGCTTAACATTTGCTTAGTATTATTTCTTCATCCTTGACTTTTACCCTTTTTGTGTCCTTATTCTTAAGATGCGTCTCATGTGGTTGGGTTTTGTAACATTTAGTCTTTCCCTTGGTTTATTTTGTGTATTTATTTAATTATTTATACTGTTGGGTTTGTTACCATTTTCTTTCTATTGTTTCCTGGCCAATATGTTTATGTTCTTTTTTTTATCTCTTTTATGCCTTCTTTGACAATCAAATATTTTTGTTCTCTTTTTTTCCTATTTTAACTTGTTAGGCTATATATTCTATATATTTGCTTATTTTTCTTTTAATAGTTACTTTGTAAAACACAATGTGTGCCCTTTATTACAGTATAATACAATTTTTTTGTTTTACTAGTTTTCTGATAATGCTAGAATCTTAGAACACCTGTACTCCACTTACCCCCCTCTGCCCTTTAGAGTTATTCTTGTAGTGCATTTTAACTCAGCATGTATTTTAGACTCCACGAGACATTGATACTTTTGTTTTGTATAGTAATATTTATATTTGCCTACATATTCACCCTTTTTGGTACTCTTTGTTCTTGGGCCCTCTTTCCATTTTGGATTATTTCCCTTTTGCCTGAAGAATTTCCTTTAGTGTTTCTTTTAGTGCAGGCCTGCTGATAACAATGTTCTCATTTTTATTTGTCTTATATATCACATTTGTAAAGAATTTTCCCCTACTGGATATAGATGTCTATGTTGGAAGTTGTTTTCTTTCTGCACTTTGAAGATGTCACTACATTGTCTCATGGCTTCCATTATTTCACTTAGAAGTCCATTGTCAGTCTCATTCTTGATCCTATGAAGGTAATGTACCTGTTATCGCTGGCTTCTTTTAAGATTTTTCTCTTTAGCTTGGCTTTCAAAGATGTGGTTTTATGGTCTTATGTATTAACCCTCAGAGGTTCTTGAATCTGTAAATTCATGACATTAATTTTGAAATTCTGGCCCATTATACCTTCAAATATGTCTCCTTCATTCCTTTCTTTTTGAGTGTCCAGTTACATCTGTCCCCACACGTCTGTCAGTTTGTCGCACTGTGGGGGCTTATGTGTTGCTATGATACTGGAATCTATGCCACCGGTATTCATATACCAGCAGGGTCACCCATGGCAGACAGGTTTCAACTGAGCTTCCAGACTAAGACAGACTAGGAAGTAGGACCCAGTGGTCTACTTCTGAAAAGAATTAGCCAGTGAAAACCTCATGAATAGCAGTGGAACATTGTCTGATATAGTGCCGGAAGATGAACCCCCCAAGTCAGAAGGCACTCAAAATATGACTGGGGAAGAGTTGCCTCCTCAAAGTAGAGTTGACCTTAATGATGTGGATGGAGTCAAGCATTTGGGACCTTCATTTGCTGAAGTGGCATGACTCAGAATAAGAAAAAACGGCTGAAAACATCCATCAATAATCAGAATGTGGAATGTACGAAGTATGAATCTAGGAAAATTGGAATTGTCAGAAATGAAATGGAACGGACAAACATCGATATTCTAGGCATTAGTGAGCTTAAATGGACTGGTATTGGCCATTTTGAATCAGATAGTCATATGGTCTGCTGTGCCAAGAATGACAACATGAAGAGGAATGACGTTTCGTTTATTGTCAAAAAAATTTCAAAATCTATCCTGAAGTACAAAGGTGTCAGTGATAGGATAATATCCATACACCTACAAATAAGAGCAATTAACACGACTTTTATTCAAGTTTACACACCAACTACTAAAGCTAAAGATGAAGAAATTGAAGATTTTTACCAACTTTGCAGTCTGAAATTGATTGAACATGCAATCAGGATGCATTGATAATTACTGGTGATTGGACTGCCAAAGTTGGAAACAAAGAAGAAAGATCAGTAGTTAGAAAATATGGCCTTGGTGATAGAAATGATGCCGGAGATTGCATGATAGAGTTTGAAAGACCCATGACTTCTTCATTGCAAATATCTTTTTTCACCAACACAAATGGTGACTATACATGTGGACCTCCCCAGATGGAATACACAGGAATTGTATTGACTACATCTGTGGAAAGCAATGATGGAAAACTCTGGGGCCGACTGCAGAACAGACCATCACTTGCTCATATGCAAGTTCAAGTTGAAACTGAAGAAAATTAGAAGAAGTCCACTGGAGCCAAAGTAAGACCTTGAGTATCTCCCACCCGAATTTAGAGACCATCTCAAGAATAGATTTGGTGCATTGAACACTAATGACCAAAGACCAGACGAGTTGTGGAATGACATCAAGGACATCATACATGAAGAAAGCAAGAGGTCATTAAAAAGACAGGGAAGAAAGAAAAGACCCAAATGGATGTCAGAAGAGACTCTGAAACTTGCTCTTGAACATTGAGTAGCTAAAGCAAAAGGAAGAAATGTTGAAGTAAAAGAGCTGAACAGAATTTTTCAAAGGGTGGCTTGAGAAGACAAAGTAAAGTGTTACAATGACATGTGCAAAGAGCTGGAGATAGAAAACCAAAAAGGAAGAACATGCTCAGCATTTCTCAAGCTGAAAGAACTGAAGAAAAAATTCAAGCCTCAAGTTGCAACAGTGAAGGATTCTATGGGGATAATACTAAACGACATAAGAAGCATCAAAAGAAGATGGAAGGAATACACAGAGTTGCTATGCCAAAAAGAAATGATCGACATTCAACCATTTCAGGAGGTAGCATATAATCAGGAACTCATGGTTCTGAAGGAAGAAGTCCAAGCTGCACTGAAGGCACTGGCAAAAAACAAGTCTCCAGGAATTGATGGAATACCAGTTGAGATGTTTCAACAAACAGATGCAGCACTGGAAGTGCTCTCTCATCTATGCGAAGAAATTTGGAAGACAGCTAGCTACCTGGCCATCCGACAGGAAGAGGTCCATATTTATGCCTGTTCCCAAGAAAGGTGATCCAGCCGAATGTGGAAATATTGAACAATGTCATTAATATCACACACAATCCAAATTTTTCTGAAGATCATTCAAAAGTTGCAGCAGTTTATTGACAGGGAACTGCCAGAAATTCAAGCTGGATTCAGAAGAAGATGTGGAACCAGGGATATCATTGCTAACGTCAGATGAATCCTGGCTGAAAGCAGAGAATACCAGAAAGATGTTTACCTATGTTTTGTTGACTATTCAAAGGCATTCGACTGTGTGAATCATAACAAATTATGGATAACATTGTGAGGAATGGGAGTTCCAGAACCCTGAATTGTGCTCATGAGGAACCTGTACGTAGACAAAGAGGCAGTTGTTCAAACAGAACAAGGGGATAGTGCGTGGTTTAAAGTCAAGAAAGGTGTGTGTCAGGGTTGTATCCTTTCACCATACCTATTCAATCTGTATGCTGAGCAAATAATCCAAGAAGCTGAACTATATGAAGAAGAACGAGGCATCAAGATTGGAGGTAGACTTATTAACAACCTGCGTTATGCAGATGACAACAACCTTGCTTGCTGAAAGTGAAGAGGATTTGAAGCACTTACTGATGAAGATCAAAGACCACAGCCTTCAGTATGGATTACATCTCAACATAAAGAAAACAAAAATCCTCACAACTGGACCAGTAAGCAACATCGTGATAAATGGAGAAAAGGTTGAAATTGTCAAGGATTTCATTTTACCTGGATCCACAATCAATGCCCATGGAAGCAGCGGTCAAGAAATCAAAAGACACATTGCATTGGGCAAATATGCTGTTAGAGACCTCTTTAAAGTGTTGAAAAATAAAGATGTCCCCTTTAAGACTAAGGCGTGCCTGACCCAAGTCATGTTTTCACTCACCTCATATGCATGTGAGAGCTTGACCTATAGGGAAGACCAAAGAAGAACTGATGCCTTTGAATTGTGGTGTTGACGAAGAATATTGAATATACCATGGACTGTCAAAAGAACGAACAAATCTGTCTTGGAAGAAGTACAACCAGAATGCTCCTTAGAAGTGAGGATGGTGAGACTTTGTCTCACGTACTTTGGACATGTTATCAGGAGGGATCTGTCCCTGGAGAAGGACATCATGCTTGGTAAAGTAGAAGGTCAGAAAAAAAGAGGAAGACCCTCAACGAGATGGATTGACATAATGACTGCAACAATGAGCTCAAGCATAAGGATTGTGAGGATGACGCAGGACTGAGCAGTGTTTCCTTCTGTTGTACATAGGTTCACTATGAGTCAGAACTGACTAGATGGCATCCAGCAACAGCAGCAACAGTTAAATCTGTTAGACCTTTTGATTGAGTCCCACAAGCTTATTAAACTCTTTTCTGTATTTTCCATTTTTTTCTTTTATTTTTTTACATTTTTAAAAATTTATTTGTTGTTGAGAATATACACAGCAGAACATATGCCAGTTCAACAATTTCTGCATGTACAATTCAGTGACAATTGATTAGATGTGTGTGTGTTCATGTGTGTTCGTGTGCGTATGCACGTGCACATTAGGTGAAAGCTTACAGGGCAAATTAATTTCCCACTTGATAGTTTATACATAAAGTGTTTCATGACCTTGGTTTCATTCCCCACAGTGTGTCAGCACTCTCCCCATTTCCACCCTAGTTTCTTTCTTTGTTTTTTGAGGAACCCCACACTGTTTTCCACAGCTGTGCCATTTTACATTCCTACCAGCAATGGATAAGGATTCCAAGTTTCCCGCATCCTTGCTAACATTTGTTATTTTCTCTTTTTTTAATCTTAGTCATGCTAGTGAGAGTGAAATGCTATCTCATTGTGGTTTTGATTTGCATCTCTCTTTTTTCTGCATGTGGAAATCGAGTTTTCCCAGCACCATTTACTGAAGATACTTTTCTTGCCCCATTGAAGAATAGACTTAAAACCCTTGTCAAAAAATCAGATGATTATAGGTGTGTGAGTTTATTTGTGGACTCTCAATTCTATTCCATTGGCCTGTGTGTCTATTATTATACCAGTGCCAGGCTGCTTTTATTACTGTAGCTGTATAATATGTTTTGAAATTAGAAAGTGTGTGTTTTCCTCCTTTTTTTTTTTCAAAATCACTTTAGCTATTTGGGGCCTCGTGCCATTCCATGTAAAGCTGAGGATTCGTTTTTCCGTTTCTGTAAAAAAGGCTGTTGGAATTTTGATCAGGATTGCATTAAATCTATAGATTGCCTTGGGTAGTATTGACACCTTAATAATATTAAGTCTTCCAATCCATGAACACAGAACATCTTTCCATTTATTTAGGTTTTCTTTCAAGTCTTTCACATCCCTGATTAAATTTATTCCTAAGTGTTTTATCCTCTTAGATGCTATTGTAAATGGAATTGTTTTTCTAATTTCCATTTCACGTTTTTCATTGCTGGTGTTAACATAGCAAAAGAATCCCCCTATTTCCAAGCAGAGTCGTATATACATGTACAGGGGGTTAGGATTTCAACATACATTTTTGATGGACACAGTTCAATCCATAACACTCTATGTTACCCTTATGAGGAAGTGCCAAACTGTTACCTAAAGTGCTGACCCATTTTACATTTGCACCAGCAATGTATGAGGATTCCAGTTCTCAACATCCTTGCCAAAACTTGTTATTGACCATCTTTTTTAATATAGCCATCACAGTGATGTAGAGTAATAGCTCATTATGGTTTTGATTTGCATTTTCTAAATGACTAATAATGTTGAGCATCATTTCATGTACTTATCATAATTTTTATATCTTCTTTGGAGAAATTTCTATTCAGAATCTTTACCTATTTTTAATTTTATTATTTGTATCATTATGGTTTTATTATAAGAGTTCTTTATAAATTTCAGATACCAATCTCTTATTAGATATATGATTTGTAAATATGTTCTCCCATTCAGTGCGTTATATTTTCTCTTTCTTCTCAGTGTACTTTGAAACTTTTTTTTTTTTTTTTAAATTTGGATGAAGTCCGTTTTGTCTATTTTTTCTGTGGTTGCATGGGTGTACGAAACAATTGCAAGAAATAATTGACTAATTGAATGTCATGAAGATTTTCCCCTGTATTTTCTTCTAAGAATCGTATGGTTTTAGCTCTAAAATTTAGATCTTTGATCTATATTCAGTTATGTTTAACTTCTATGTTTATCTGGCTCTCAGTTTGATATTAAGCCTTTCGAGAAATACTTTTGATGTTTCTCTTTTTAAAAATTCTACCCCAAACACATGGGCTCTGTTTATCGTATATGTCCCACACGTGTCTGGGCTAAAATTAGTCATAACTATGCCAAAGTAGTGTCCTAAGAATTTTAAAATTTTAGCTCTTACATTTAGATATTTGATCCACTTTCAGTTAGTTTTTTATGGTATGAGGTAGAAGTCTCACGTCATTCTTTTGCATGTGGATATTTAATTTGCCCAGTACCATTTGTTAGAAATACTATGATTTCCACATTACATTTTCTTTGTACCTTTGAAATAAATTGGTTGACCATAATTGTATGAGTTTATTTCTGGATTCTCAATTCTATTGTGCTGATCCACATGTCTGTCCTTACACCAATACCACACTGTTTTGGTTACTGTAGCTTTCTAGTAAGTTTTTGATATTGTTATGTGTCAGTCCTCCAGCTTTGTTCTTCTTCAGCAAAGTTCTTTTCAAGATTGTTTAGCTATTCTGGGTCACTGCATTTCCATCTTAATTTAGGATAAGTTTGTGAAAAAAAAATGGCAGCTGGAATTTTCATAGGGATTGGTTCTATAGATCAGTTTGGGGAATATTGTTTTCTTAACAGTATTGTCTATATTCTAATCCGTGAACATAGGATATCTTTCCTTATATTTGTTGTTGTTTTTAGCTGCTGTTGAGTTGGTCCCTAACTCATGGCAACCCCAAGCACAGGAATAAAATGCTTCCCAGTCCTGCATCATCCTCATGGTTGGTTGCAGATCAGACCTTTTTGACCCATAGGGTTTTCATTGGCTGATTTTTGGAAGTAGATTGCCAGACCTTTGTTCCTAGTTTGTCTTGGTCTGAAAGCCCGCTGAAATCTGTTCAGCATTGTAGCAACACACAAGCTACCACTGACAGATGAGTGGTGGCTGTGCGTGAGGCGCATTGGCTGGGATTCGAACCTGGATCTGCTGCATAGAAGGCAAGAATTCTACCACTGAACCAACAATGTCCCCTTCCATTTCTTTAGGTCTTCTTTAATTTCTTTAAACATGTTTTGTAGTTTTCAGTGTAGATGTCTTGCTCATCTTTTTAAAAATTTATTCCTAAGTGTTATGGATTGAATGTGTCCCTCCAAAATATGTGTTGGAATCCTGGCCCCTATACCTGTGGATATAATCCTATTTGGAAGCAGGAATTTCTTTATCATGCTAATGAGGGCGTATCAGTCAGAATAGGTTGTGTCCTAAACCTAAGCACTTCTGAGTTATAAAAAGAGCAGATTAGACACAGAAAGAAGCAAAAATGAGGGGAAGATAGATGTCACATGAAAATCATCAAGAATCTGAAGAATACTGGGGCTACAGAAACTGAAGGAGGCAAGAATCTTCCCCCAGAGTCAGCAGAGAGCCTTCCTCTAGAGTCAGTGCCCTGAATTTGGACTTCCAGCCTCCTGTACTGTGAGAAAATACATTTTTGTTCTTTAAAGCCACCCACTTGTGGTATTATAACAGAACTAGGAAACTGAAGCACTAAGTATATTATTATTTGTGGTGCTATTGCAAATGAAATTGTTTTCTTAATATTGTATATTGTTTATTGCTAGTGTATAGAAATACAATTGATTTTTATACATTAAACTTGTATCATGCAGCCTTGCTGAACTTGTTTACAAATTCTGATAATTTTTGTATGTGCATATGTGTGGATTTTTTTAGGAATTTTTATGCATAAGATCATGTAGTCTGAAACAGAGACAATTTTACTACATCCTTTCCAATTTGGATGTGTTTTATTTCCTTTTCTTGCCTAATAGCCATGGCTAGAACATCCAGGACAATGTTGAATAGAAATGAGAAGCATGAACTTTTTTGACATAGCCCTTAGGGGACAACTTTTAATCTTTTGCAATTAATTATAATGTGTATTTTGTGTAGATGGCTTTTATCAGGTTGAGGAAGTTTCATTTTATTCTTAGTTTGTTGAGTGTTTTTATCATGAAAGTGTCGGATTTTGTGAAATGCTTTTTCAGTATCTATTGAGATGTTTATATGGTTTTTGTCTTAGTATGTTAACTCAATATTGTATGTTAAAACAACCTTGCACTTCTGGGATGCCCACTTGATCACGATGTATATAATTGTTTTTATATTTTACTGGTTTTGGGTTGTGGGTATTTTGTTGAGGATTTTTGCACCTATATTCATAAAATGCATTGGTTTTTCTTTTTTCTTTTTTTCTTGTGAAGTCATTACATTTAGTATTAGGGCAACGCTGGCATTATAGAAGGAGTTGGACAGTGTTCCCTCCTCTTCAAATTTTTGGAAGAGATTATGAAGAATTGGTATTAATTCTTCTTTAAACCTTTGGTAGAATTCATTAGTGAAACCATCTGTTCTTAGGCTTTTCTTTGTTTTTTTTTATTACTAATTTAATCTCTTTCCTTGTTATAGATATTACCAGATTTTTCCTTTCTTTTGAGTTTGTTTCTTTAGTTCATATCTTTCTAGGAATTTATCCATTTCATCTAACTTGTCTAATTTGTTGGCCTACAGTTGTTAATAGTGTTCCCATATAATCCTTTTTATTTCTGTGAAGTCTGTAGTAATGTCCCCTCTTTAATTACTGAATTTAGTAAAGTCTTATTTCTTGGTTACTTAAGGATTGTCCAATTTTTTTAACTTTTCACAGAAGCAAATTTAATTCTCATTGATTTTCACTGTTTTTCTATTCTCTGTCTCATTTATTTCCACTCCAATCTTTAATATTTCCCACCTTCTGCTTGTTTTGGGCTTCATTAGTTCTTTTTCTAGTTTGCTAAGGTGTAAGATTAGGCTATTGATTTGAGATGTTTCTTCTGCTTTAATATAGGAAATTACAAGTATAAATTGTAGGCCATACATGTGTATTGGGAAAGAGGAGCTGAAGTAAATAAGCTTCTAGTCTGAGAATTTGTTAATTTAGCTACAAGTTGGATTTGTTTAATCATTGTTGTATCTATCGAAGGAACCCTGATGGGGCAGTTCTGCTCTGTCCTATAGAGTCACTATGAGTTGGAATTGACTCAATGGCAATGGGTTTGGTTTTTTGGTTTTTATTGGAGCCAGAGGCTTCAGATTACTCTAGTATTCTTGCTTTTGTTTCCATTTTTGACTTTGGTCTTCCTTACGTACTCCTTCTTAGAATTTGTGTCTTCCAACTGTTTTAGCTATAATCCACTATTTTTATTCTACAGCCCTCTTGATGTGTTGGTAAGGTGTGGGGCAAGTGAAGCATTCTATAATATTCCAAATAAATTTCATGGTTTTAGTGGACCTGTGTCTCTGTCCTGTGGCCTTCACGAGTGTTTCTTGTATTGTTCCCCATTCCCTTTAGATGAGACAGGAAGATAGAGGGGGCTGGAATGAGAGGAGTACCCTTCTGTCAGTGCTCTGGGATAAGGCTCTGATACAATATTTCCTTCTAGAGAGTAGGCCTTTGTTATGCAGAAGGCTCTGGGCGTATTTCATAAGGATTACTCTTGCCTTCCTCCTGCCAGAACCTGAAGGCCATTCTTCTTATGTCTTCATCTTGAGAACCTGATAGGATTCCAGGAGCTAAAGCCCAGGAAAGTGTGGGGACTCCCTAAGACTGCGGTTGCCAGGAGCTTCTTATTTTTACTCTAGTTCACATTCTGCCATTTGTCAAAAGTTACCATTCAAATGTCCTTTAAATGTTCTTTCCTTTAGATTTTATTATTTATAGTACAATCTAAGTTATAGAATTAGAAAAGACTGGGTTCACGCTGCTGGCGTGAATATAAAATGGTACAACCACTTTGGAAATCAATTTGGCACTTCCTTAAAAAGCTAGAAGTAGAAGTACTATACGATCCAGCAATCCCACTCCTTGGAATATATCCTAGAGAAATAAGAGCCATCACATGAATAGATATTTGCACACCCATGTTCATTGCAGCACTGTTCACAATAGCAAAAAGATGGAAACAACCTAGGTGCCCATCAACTGACAAATGGATAAACTATGGTATATTCACACAACGAAATACTACGCAACGATAAAGAACAGCGATGAATCTGTGAAACATCTCATAACATGGATGAATCTGGAAGACATACTGAGTGAAATTAGTCAGTCGCAAAAGGATAAATATTGTATGAGACCACTATTATAAGAACTCAAGAAAAGGTTTAAACACAGAAGAAAACATTCTTTGATGATTATGAGGGTGGGGGGAGGAAGGAAGAGGGGAATTCACTAACTAGATAGTAGATAAGAATTATCTTAGGTGAAGTGAAGGACAATGGCCAGTACAGGGGAGGTCAGCACAACTGGACTAAACCAAAAGCTAAAAAGTTTCCTGAACACAACCAAACACTTTGAGGGACAGTGTAGCAGGGGCAGGAGTAGGACCATGTTTCAGGGGACATCTAGGTCAACTGGCATATCAAGTTTATTAAGAAAATGTTCTGCACCCCACTTTGGTGAGTGGCATCTGGGGTCTTAAAAGCTAGCGAGTGGCCATCTAAGATGCATCAGTTGGTCCCAACCCACCTGGAGCAAAGGAGAATGAAGAACACCAAAGACACAAGGAAAGTATTAGCCTAAGACACAAAAAGGGCCACATAAACCACAGACTCTATCAGCCTGAGACCAGAAGAACTAGACGGTGCCTGGCTACCACCAAAGACCGCCCTGACAGGGAACACAACAGAGAGTCCCTGACGGAGCAGGAGAAAAATGGGGTGCAGATCAGATTCTAGTAAAAAGACCAGACTTAATGGTTTGACTGAGACTGGAGGAACCCCAGAAGACATGGCCCCCAGACTCTGTTAACCCAGAACTAAAACCATTCCCAAAGCCAACTTTCAGACAAATATTAGACTGGACTATAAGACATAAAATGATACTTGTGAAGGGTGTGCTTCTTAGCTCAAGTAGATACACAAGACTAAATGGGCAGCTCCTGTCCAGAGGCGAGATGGGAAGGCAGAAAGGGGTAGGAGCTGGTTGAATGGACATGGGAAATCCAGTGCAGAAAGGAGGAGTGTGATCTCACAGTATAGGCTAGCCATTAGGGCCACATAACAATGTATAAATTTTTGTATGAGAAACTAACTTGAGCTGTAAACTTTTACCTACAGCACACACACACAAAAAATAGTAAGCCAGGGGGAAAAAAAAAAAAAAAGGCTGGATTCAAGGCCAAATCTGCAAATTCTTACCCATGTGACTTTGGGAAGCTCTTTTTAAACTTTATTTTATGAATTAGGAAATCTAAGCCGTAGGTGTCTAAGTGATTTGTTCAGGGTGATAATAGAAATTAGAACTAGTGATCAAATTCTATTTGAATGCTTATCCGTGTATAAATTTTTTTTTACGTAATGTTTTGAATATTCATAGCAATAAAAATATTTTATAGGAATTTTAACCTGTGGCAATTTCATTCGTGTGAGAATAACAGGTGTATGTTTTATTTAAATACTATTAGTGAGATCTCTACCTTTTAATTCTGGCTTTTTCTTAGATTATTTAACCACTTTTGACCTCCGTTTTTAGTCTGCAAACATGAGTAGATAGCTTTCCTTTGTTTTTCCCAGGATATTCTGTGTATAATTTCAGTTACATAAATAACATGGTGTTTCTCAAATAGAATTATTGATAAAAAGAACCTTAAGAGAACAATTTACTGCCAATTTCATGCAACGAGAGCTTCTTTTAGTAATGTTCCATTTTATTAGTGCCTTTTGATGGAAGAAAAATATTTCTTCATGGGTAGTCTGAAAACGCTACTTCTAGGCCGTATTGTTTTGTTCAGACCACTATAATGCCATAATAAAAAATGAAATAGATACTATCTGAAAGAGATGGAGCGTAATTTTCCTACAGTGAAATGTATAACTCATGTCTTTGTGTGGAGGTTTTAATTTTACAGACCAGCTTGTTTGTATTCCAGGAGGCAGTATGATGTACTGAAATTAGTTCATTCTTGACCCATAGTTAATAGTTTACAATAAGCTGTGATGTTCCTTGACTCTTTGATTTGATATAACTTGACCTTTAAAACAAAATCTGTATGAAAAGATATGTATGTGTGTAGAAAAAAATATAAATTATCACAAAACAAAGTCTGAAAGTTTGAAGTGAATAATCATGAAGGTCATATAGCCCTTTTTGTTTTTCAGGGTATAATTCCCCTCCATGATACCCCTGATCTAGATGGACATCAGTGCTCTTTATGAATAGTGTTCATAATTGTGATCTTACTCTCAAGGCAGCTATTTAAGACAGCCATTCAAGTTTTAGAATGCTCCATTAATTAGAAAGTTGTTCCTAATTTTGTTCTTTACTGTGTTTCCTACTAATTCTACCCTTTGGTTCATTTGACCCTTAGAGCTTCATATAATGAACTAAGCTTTGTTCTATATATGTGCAGGGACCATATCTTAATCATCTTTCCCATCCTTAGAGGCTAGGATAGTAAATGCCCAGCAGATAGTAACTGTATAAAATACAGTTTTTCTCGTGTATAATTGAGGTTCAGATTTTTTATCAAGATACTTATATATATTGTATTCATAATATAAAGTTTTAACTTAATACTTTTATTACTTCTGGTCAAAAATTTAATGTTTAAAGCCATATTGACAAAATTAAACAGAGAAAACATAAATATGTTTACACTTGATTATCACTTATTATATAAATCTAGAATTTTATGATTTTTTTTCCAAGGATAGAATTTAAAAATTCAGTATTACTTATATTTATTCCACTCAGTTCTTCTTGTATCATAATCTGTTTCCAAAGTTTGAGGATATATTATATATTTTTTATTTCTTGTACTTCTTTTTGCCATACCTTTCTCACTCATACAGGCAATTATATTTCTATAATGTTAGTAAAATAAATGCTCCAATTAATTGACTTATTAGACTGGACAAGAGTAAGCAACATCTAACTATATGCAACATCTAACAGTATAGATTACACCTCAACATAAAGAAAACAAAAATCCTCACAAATGGACCAATAAACAATATCATGATAAACGATGTATTGCATTGAGCAAATATGCTGCAAAAGACCTCTTTAAAGTGTTGAAAAGCAAAGATGTCACTTTAAGGGCTAAGATGCGCCTGACCCAAGCCAGGGTATTTTCAATGGTCTCATATGCATGCGAAAGCTGGACAATGAATAAGGAAGACTGAAGAAGAATTAATGTCTTTGAATTATAGTGTTGGCGAAGAATATTGAATATACAATGGACTGCCAGAAGAATGAACAAGTCTGTCTTGAAAGAAGTACAGCCAGAATGTTCCTTAGAAGCGAGGATGGCCAGACTTTGTCTCATGTATTTTGGACATGTTATCAGGAGGGAACAGTACCTGGAGAAGGACATCATGCTTGGTAAAGTAGAGGGTCAGCGAAAAAGAGGAAGACCCTCAATGAGATGAATTGACGCAGTGGCTGCAACAGTGGGCTCAAGCATAGCAACGATTGTGAGGATGGCGCAGGATGGCAATGATCCGTTCTGTTGTACATATGGTTGACTTGATGGCACCTAACCACAACAACAACATATGCTATTCAAGAAAAAGATCTAAAACGTAATAATACCGAAAGGTTGAAAATAAAGGACAAAACATACTATCCAAGCACTAACCAAAAGAAAGCTGTTATAGCTATATTAATAGTAGACAGAAGATAAGGTATAAAAGCATTAATAGAAGTAAACAGTTAGTTCATAATAATAAAAAGGTTCATTTCACCCAGAAGCTATAACAGTTCTAAATATTTCTACATATTTTTTGGTGAATTTTAAACTTGCTCTATTATTGCTCACGTTTCTAAACCAAATGCTCTCCTTCTAGTTTCATGCTGTTAGCAAAATTTTCAAATTATTTTTCTTCATAATCTATGTTCAGCTGATTTCTTATATACTGTGAATAAACCCATTATTAATAATGATCCTTGTAGCAATTCATTTGTATTTACTAGTTCCTTTGTAATCAGTTCTTTTTATTTCTATTCTTGTTTGGCCAAGGAACAGGGGTATTGGCTAGCAGTTGAGAATGATATTTGCTATTAAATTATATAAATTTACTGTACATATGAACATAATTACTATGGCTGATACAGTTTACAAAGCTGTCTCTGTTCAAAATCCTATTTCTTACATCCTTGAGTAAGCCAGAAGTTAAGAATTAACTGTCCATAGAAGCAGAAATATCCGCACATCTTAATTCCAACTACCTTGCCTTTCCTTTTGCCTCTTATGACTTATCACATTTTGGTTTATGACTAATAATCCTAAGCTATTTCTTTGGTAAGTCATAGCTGTGTTACAATGCTTGAGGCTACATAGTTTTCCCAAATACATAGGTCTCAGAATACAAGTATAATCTTTTTGGAGTTTATTTAACAGTGTGTGAGATATTACCAATTTATCTTGAAACAGGATATATTCCATTCATTGAGTGATTCAAGAAACATCTACTTGGTGCCTAGTCTTTGATAAGCACCATTAGCAAAAATATTATAAAAATTATTATAAAATTATATTGATACTTATTGACAGGATAATAAATTCATAATCCACCCTTTTTGTTTCTTTCCTCAGAAATCCAAACATTTAGTTAAATTTCTTTTAAATGGGGGGAGGAGGAAAGCATTTCCCAAAGAAAAATTAGCAACATTCTGTAGGCAATGAGAAAATGAATCAATGAAAATCTTTAAATTTTTCAGGATGAGAGAGACCCAGACAAAGAAGAGGAACTGGAACTGAAAAGAGGTCTTTTTTACAGGGACTCTGCCTATGATAGTGACCCTGAGTATAGGTAAGAGCTTGGTTAATGCTGTGTTTAAAGATCTTTCTCATAGTTGAAATTAAAAAAAAAAAAACCTGTTTATTAATCTGCTAGATTTGTGAAATTTAGACTTAGTAATTCATTTCTGTATCTTAAGCTATGTAAAATCCTATTAAAATATTTTAATGTTTGCATACTGAAACTTTTCAAGGAAAACAAATATAGTCAATTAATTGTTATGCCTTTGATTCTACTAAAGATTTATAGTGTATTTGGCTGCTCTGCAAATCTATATATCCAGGAATTTTTTCAGGATATATTTATTGTAGCCTAAACAACAAGTTTCTGTAATTTTAGACCACGACTAACCTTTTTTTAATAATACAAAAGTAAATTCTCTTCTTCTGTCCTGAAATTTCAGGAATGTGTGTAATAAAAATTTTCAAGGTTATACTAGCAAATCCCATAAAGACTTTTGAAAGCTCTGTGTTAATTGCCATAAAATGTAATACAATAAAAGACTTGAAAAATATAAATATATTAAAAACCAAGTGTAAATTATGAGCTTATGTAGCCAAAGGTTCTCTAACTCCTTGGATGCCATGCCACTGCTTACTGTATGGCTTCCACCTTTTTGAGATTCCTGAGAAAAAATACAAGAAGAAAATTCCAGATGGTGGGATATATTTTATTATTAACTGGGGTTTTGGACTCAAATCTCTAATTTTTACCTTGGTAAGATAGGCTAGGAGCCTTGGTGGTGCAGTGGATAAAGCGCTTGGCTGCTAACCAAAAAGCCAACAATTCAAACCCACCAGCTACTCTGCAGGAGAAAGATCTGGAAATCTGCTTCTGTAAAGATTTCAGCCTTAGAAACCCTATGGGGCAGTTCTACTCTGTCCCATAGGGTCACTGGAGTTGGAATGACTCAGTGGCAGTGGGTTTTGGTAAGATAGGCTAGACCATCTATGAACATGTGAGGACTCCTCCTTTTGCCCCTTTACACAGATTATAAATGTGGCTTTCATTCTCTAAATTACCTAGAGAGTAGATTGTTCTTGTATTGATAAGCATCCCAGTTGTGGGTGCTTAAGCTATATAATTCTAATTTGACTGAGAAGTGAGTAGGATTGATAGAGCAAAGAGTCTTAGTAATGATTTTCAAATTGTTGTGTACATAAAAATCAACTGGGTTGCTTGTGAAAAATACAGAATTTCACTTCCTATCTCCATAGATTCTAGTTTCTTACATATCGGGGTCAGAACTGGAAATATGCATTTTATAAAATATCATGGATGATTCTAATACATGTAGTGTAAGGACTACCTTCCAAAAAAAAAAAAAAAAAAAAAAAAACCATTGCCATCAAGTCGGTTCCAACTCATAGCGACCCCATACACTTTTGAAAAATACTGCCCTTGATTTAAAGTTTGCTGTAAACCTCACTATTGGTTCTTTTTTCCGGTTTACCAAGCAGTTTTAATGACTAAGCTTTTTACTACTTCAAGAGTGTTTTGGTACCTTTCAAAATGAAAGAAAAATTCTGCTTGCACATTTGTGAGATCGCTTTGTAATCCTTGACATTTCTCTCATATCCCTACTTGGGGCCAGTAGGGTAGAATGGTTTAGTCTTCCAGGCCTTTTATAAGAGCATCTTGACATTAGCTGCAGAAGCTATTGAAATGATCAGGATATTGTTTTAGTTTTATCCCCAAGTCACACTATATACTAATCCAAGAAGTCATTCCTATTCTATTTTCCATTTCGAAGATGAGAGAATCAAAGTAATTGCCCCTTGCTAGCCTTGAGATTTCTATGAGCAGAAGTCAAGAGGGAGTTTGGGGTCTTGGCTTAGTATTACCCCTCTGCAGACAGCCAGTGACACAGGGTTGAGAGAAAGTGTGTAGACTTCTAGAATGGCTGAGTGAAGAGCTCAGGAAATCCTCTCCCCCAAAAGCAATAACAAAACTATACAAAATTGTTAAAAAAAAAAAAAAAATTTAAGGACTCTGGAAATTGACCAAAGGCAGAATTGAAGAAGTTTTTATTGAAGAAGTGTTTATCATGAAATTCTACTGAACCTCAGTAAGAACAATGGGAGTCTTAAAATGCCCACCTTCATCTTCCAGTTCCATGGCACAGAAGTTCTACCAGGACAGGCAGGCTGGTACATCAGCAGCTGTGCTTCCAGAGGGGACTGGCTTTATATGGAACAGACATGGAAATCCCATTTACAAGGGACTTCTTTTAATGTTTTATAGTTCCTGTTAATAATAAAGGAGTCCTGGTGGTGAAGGTTAAAAGTTCAGCTGCTAACCAAAAGGTTGGCAGTTCAAATTTACCAGCCACTCCTTGGAAACCCTATGGGGTAGTCCTACTCTTACTATAGGGTCCCTATGAGTTGGAATCTACTCCATGGCAATGGGTTGGGGTTTTTTTGATAATAACAAAAGGATATAAACATCAGTGTGTAATTTTTCTCTAAGCTTTTTTTCTGGTACTTGTTAGAATTCCAAATTATTAGACCCCATTTCTGACATACTGAATTAGAAATTCTTGGTGTGAAACTCAAAATCTGAGTTTTAATGAGCCCTCCAGGTAATTCTGATGCTTATTGACATTTGGGAACCACTGCTATGATTTATCAATAAATTTTAATTTTCTCTAATTTCATTTTGCCTTTGGCAAAGCACAGAATGCTTTTCAGATGTTATTAGACCATAATATAACCTCTCCTGATCATCTATTTTGAATTCGGAGGCTGAGAATACTTTCCTTCCTACCATTCATCCATCCCTCCCTCCTTTGCTCCCTCCCTCCCATGTGTGTAGAGCATATACCCTCAATACTGTTCTAAGTCCTTTGTCAATCAAAATTTTTGCTCACTAGGGACCATTATTGAGTATTATGGGAAGCAACTAACCTCTTACAGTATAATACATCTTTGATCATATTGACTTTTAGATCGTAAGTTTAAAATATAGATTATGTGTCATAATCCTTAGAGTTACTTTCAGCTTTGACTACAGAAGGCACACGGTCAATGTTTTATTGTTCTCATGACCTTCCAATTCTGTCATAGAATTAATATTCTTTGGGTAGCATTGCTTCTTGCTTTCCAACATTTTCTTCCTTATATATCACCATACTATTATTTTACCTGAAGACTACTCATGGAAATCTGTGTTATAGACTTTGTATAAAGTGATAAATGGTCTTCATTTGATACTGATACATCATGAGAAATTATCATTTCTGTGAAGTGACACAAATATTTATAGCACTTAATAGCCAGAGTGTACCATTTTACCTGGCACAAACTTTATAATCTCTAACAGGCCTGAGAGGTCTAATCTATAACAAACGTTTCATTTATTGAAGTAGGTCAGTTATGTATTAAAGAATAAGTAAATAAACTCAGTCTTTGAAGAAGTCAACACTTTAAATATGTGAGCCCAGAATGTAATGCCTATAATAGTAAAATTGTAACTTTGGTATCTTCATAAAAGTACTGTCAAGACTTCAGAAAAAGTTGCCTTTTCTTCACTATTCCAATACAACTTGCCTAGTCCTAGTCTATTTCATTAACTTCCTATATGCTCTCTTTTTTCTTTTTCAAGACTCAAAACTACGGTGGATCCCTACTATCACTTCAAAGCCAGACTTTTCTTATTTTCTGTCTTCTACTAATGATTCATAATCAGACTACTTTTCTGTTCCTCCTTGAGACAATAGCTGCATGTCCCATTAGAAAGGGCTTTAGAGCTACAGACATGGTCTGCCTTCCCATTCTACCACTTAGCAGTTGAGTAGTCTTAGACAAGTTAACTTAAATTCACTGAGCCTCTACCAACCTCAAAGGGGATAATCCTTGTGAAACTTCTTGATAAATGTATATGAAGTACCTAGTTCAGGGCCTCCTATTTTTTAACTCCTATGTTCAAGGTAAGCCCTATACCAGGTACTTAGCATATATTCTGTTTTTTGAAGCAAAACTGCAAAATACAGTTAAGGAAGCTGGGGTTTGAGTGATTAAGTAAATTGTCCAAGATCCCACAGCTAATAAAGGATTGGGCTGAAATTCAGTTCCAGGTCTGCCTGACTATAGAGGCCTTGCACTCATACTGGCCATACCAGACCATTTGTATTCTGTTTTTATCATGTCACATCTGTCTACTCTGAATTCCTTCTTAACTCTTGGTCTTTTGTGCAAAATTTTCATCTCAGTTTTTTGAAAGTGTTTCATGCAAATGGATCTGCTTCCCCTTCTAGAGTGTTGCTTTTCGAAGGCACAGCCTTTTTTGTACTTTATTTTGCATAGCCCCAGCAGAGTATCACAAACCCATAAAGTGTTCAATAAGTATTTGACTTATATAGTACTATCTCTAGTTTCACCATGGTTTTTCATCTTTTCTATTCTTTTTTGATAGCTCATTTCAGCGGTCACGTGGCACTGCCCATTTGGATGATGGTGAATACTGGTCTAACAGGGCAGCTTCTTATAAAGGAAAACCCCACCGACCCATCTTTGAGAACAGCATGGACAAGATATACAGGAACTTATACAAAAAGGCCTGTAGTTCTGTTTCTCATACACCAGAAAACTTCTGAGGCCATCCATGATAAACTATGAGTGTCTGTGTCAACTTCTCAATGAAAACGTTTGACATGATCAATATCTGTATTTTTTTTTTTTTTGAACAGGCGGTTCTAATTGAGTAATGAGACCTGAATAAGTTCATTACTTCAAATGGTAAATTATCATAGGCAAGTCTTTTTGATTACAGAAGAATATTCTACCTTCCAAAAGTCAGAGCTCTGGAGCATAATGAGAACTTCCAATTTGATTGTGACAAGGTTTTTCTGTCCCGTTTGTATATCTCTTTATTTCACCACCTACAAATCCAAGAATAGGTTTCTCTAGAAATACTCTTCTGCCTTAACCACTATATAATTTTCCTTTCTTGTGCTTCACTGATTAGTTTGTCCAGGTATGGTTTAATTAATATTAACTCCCTCTTCTTGGTAATTAGTAAAAATATATATTGTACAGAAATGAATTCCCAAGAGTTTAAACTGTTTTAACTGGTATTTTCTACTTTTTTCTCCCCTAGAAAGGGCTATTTATATTTCTTGGCTGGTAAAAAATAGTTTTTTTTTTTTTTTTTTAAAGTTTATATGATTATTCATTCCCTTTTCTCTGAAAGAACTACCTTTGGGACCTAAAACGCATAATAGTTAGCTAGAAATAGCAGTATCTATATATAATCCAAAACTTGAATAACTGATTTTTAAAGGTAGGAAATTTTTACATGATTTTTGTTTTGTGCTTCATTTTTTGGTGCAATCAGAATCAGAAAATAATCTTTGTTAATAAGCTGGTAGAGACTGAAAATGAATAATTTTAGTTCTTTGGAGTTTTCATTGGTACCACATGGCCCAAGAAAGTAGTATCCTTGTTTAGAGAAAAGTACACTTAGAACCAGAAAGAGGAATGACACACACAGACACACCTGTGAGGCCAGTGACCCTTTGAGATATGAAGAAATCAGCTGCTTCATATTTACCAAGGAGTGAGGGGAAACTAAAAGGAGAGTAGGAAATGAGTGAACCATAGTTGTAGTACACACTAGCGTGTACTAAGAAGTCCTGGTGTAAACCTGTTTGCCCCTGGTATTTAGTACAGACTCTGGAATATAGTTGGTGCTCACTAAATATTTGTTGAATTAACCAGAATTTCTTAGCACTCACTTCCAAATGCCATCCTCAGGAACACATGGACAGCAATTGGGAAATGCCAGACCACACGATTGCTTAAGTACCCGCTGCTTCTAGCCTATGTGATGATGTTTTACACACGGGCTTTTGAAGATCAACATTGAATAATGCTGTTCATATTATATCCTTAGTGAACCTTAATGTGTTTTTCTGTGAAGACCAAATGAAAAATACCTGTTGAAAAGTTGCTACTTAGTGAAAACAACAAATGTAAACTTCAAGGAAAATGTTTTACTGTCACAGAAAACCTCCCGAGGGAGTAAGTACCACAGAAATTACATACTGCTCCAATATTGCTCCAATATCTGCCATTGGCTATGACAAAGAACACAAAAATTGGGGCTCAAAGGGAAACTGGTATTTTGATAGACATTTTCCTGTGAATTAAGTTTAGTATCTCTCTGAAGTATTGGGGGCAACTTCCCAGATATGTAGCATCTTTGCTAAGCATCTGATTGTTTTTTGTTCCTTGAGGGAAGAAGTGGTCTTCATTGCTCTCCGTAACTATTACTATGAGTTCTTATGTTGTATTATCTTTAGAGTAAAACTGTTAAGTGCTAATAGTTGTCTTTTCTTATTGATAGAAGCAGAAAAGTACAATTGTTTATTCTCTTAGCTTTTTTCTACACTTCTCCCAAATCCAGTAATAGTCATTTTGCTTACTGTGAAAGATAAATAAGATTCATATCTTCCTTTTAATGTATGTTTTCCTGTAAATAATAGTGAAAAAAAAAATCTGGGAATTTTAGAAAGGAAAATGTCAAATTCAACAGAGAAAGCAGAGATGAACCTTTGGATGAGAGTGAGTCATCCCTGGTTCTACTACTGTTTATATAACCTCTTTTAAGTCATTTATCCCTGTTGGAGCTTAGTTTTCTCATCTGTAAGGTTAAGGGATTAGTTTAGAATCATCTTTTAATGTTTGATCATTTCTATAACTGTATAATTGATTAACAAGGAGGATCGGGAAATCCTAGATAACAGAGTTGTGACTTCAAAGATTACGCCCCTGGTTAAAATTCTAGAGTAGAGAATTGTAATCAGTGTGTTCATTTTTATTATAACAGCTTTGTTGAAATATAATTCACATACCATAAAATTCATTCTTTAAAAATATACATTTGAGTAGTTTTTAATATATTTATGGAGTTGTACAACCATTACTACTGTCTTAATTTGAGAACATTTTCTTCATTCCAAAAAGAAATCCAGTACCCATTAGCAGTTACTCGCCACACCTTCCTACCCCCTTAACCTCGAGCAATTACTGATCTACCTTCTGTCTCTATGGGTTTGCTTTTTCTGGACATTTCAGATAAAAGATATCACAATATGTATCTGGATGCTTTAATATGGCATAATGTTTTCTAAGTTCATCCATGTTGTAACACGTATTAGTTCTTCATTCCTTTTTATTTATGAATATTAATGTGAATTACTGCATTTGGTTTATCAGTCCATCAGCTGATGGTCATTTGGGTTGTTTCTCCACTTCTTGGGTGTTATGAATAATGCTACTGTGATCCTGTGTGTACAAGTTTTTGTGTGACCATATGTTTTAATTTCACTTAGGTTTACCCTAGGAGTAGAATTGCTGAGTCGTATGGAAACTGTGTTAAACAATTTGAAAAACTGCCAAACTGTTTTCCAAAGTGGTTGTACCATTTTACAGTTATTATGTTTATTTTTATTTTACCTTAGGATCTCAGGCTAATTACACATTCAGGCATTCATCCATCCATCCATCACACATTTACTGAGCACTCTACTAGATGTAGAGGATGTAACATTTTAAAAGGTATCTTCCTCAAAATATGTAATGTGTTCAGAGAGAAAAACAATAGTGTGCTTAAATACTTAGATTTGTTTGATAACTTTTATGATAAAAGATTGTAAGAATGGGGAGAAGGGCCTCATAGCTTGATGAAACAGAGCATGCAAAGGCATGAAAATGAGAGCGTGCATGATTGTTCAGAAAATTCCAAGTCCTTTAGCTGGAGGTGGTGTGCAAGGTTGCAAATACTCTGATGGACTATGACAAGTGCAATAAGAGAAATGCAAAGAGAATGATGAGCCTGGAGCCACATTAGAAAAAGATAGAAAGTTAATGGTAGAAAAGACTAAACACGTGAGCTTTCAGCTGAGTAGGCCTTGAAAGATGGGAAGGAATTTGGAGAGCAGGAAACCAAGATGGAGTAAAGTAAATTTTGTGCATGTTTTACAAAGGTGAAGGTAGGGTTGAGGAAAATGTCCTATAACTTGGGAGAAGTCAAGACTACAGAAGGGGATTTTGAAGTCAGATAAGAATAAATGAAAGTCCATGCTGCTTTTGTCCTAATTTTTATGTGACGATAATAGACACCGTAAGAATAGTGGAGTTTAAACAATTGCCGTTTTGGGGGATTAATGAGGCATTGGTAGTAGAGAGTTAGTTTGAGGGGTCACTGTTTTAAAAATTAAGAAAGATAGCCTGATTCCCACCCCAGATTTTCTAACTATCTAAAAATCCATGTATAAAATGAAGAGGTAAGAGAATTTCCAACTTTTTTGAGTCATTGAGTGAGTTATCATGAGTTTATATCTCTGAATGATGCACTTTGAGTTTAATTACATAAAGTTCCCTCAGACAACCAGATCTTGTGACTATTTATCCATTCAGCAAACATTGTTGTAGACAGTCTGCAAGGCACTGACTGGTAACCCAAAGATAAACAAAAACACAGTTCCTGACATGAATCTGTGACAGACACTTATGCAAATACATATTACATAGTGAGAAAAGTACTATAATAGATGACAGAAATACTGTAAGAGCAAAAAAAGAAGGCCTGATTAAGGAGTCGTATGCTTCAGAGAGGGATAATAATTGCAATTAGTTGATATTCTGTCTAGCTGGCCTGGATAGCATTAAGCCTTAGAAAATCACTTAGTAGGTTTGTAAAGTACGAGGGAAATAACCCAACACAGAACAAATGTGAGCTTTCTTCTCTGCTGCCACAACCTACATTGTTCTCTGAAAGTTAATTAAGAAGTCCTTGCTCTCTTCTTTATAAGAAATAACTGCTTTTAAGGGAAAAAAGTATGTCTTTAAGACACAGGAAAGTGCATTTTGCTATATTTCTTTAGATCTCCTCCAGGAAAAGTACTGAACATGAGAGTTAGTGAGATGAATCGGGGTTCCTGTACTCAAGGAACTTGCCCTGATTATTGATGGAGGGACAGACAAGTAAATTCTTATGTATGGATTTAGTATCTATGAATTTACTCATTTTTACTCTGTCATACTCTTTGTAGTCTGTTTTAGCAAGGCTCATTTCTTCATCTTTTCATTATCTTTGTATCCCCAGTACCACAACCTGTCACCTCATAGCATCTGGGCATATCTTTATTATAGCACTTAACAAATCAATTTATCCGTGATTTTCTTATCTCTCTCCTTCCATTGGTCAGTGATCTCAGGCCTTGTTCACCTCTGCATCCCCTGACACACAGTAGGTGTTCAATCAATGTTTGTTGAATAACTGAATGAAAGAAAAAATATATGAAGGGCCGTTGAAAGCAATGCAAAGCCTAAGTCTATCTGGATATAACAGGTAAGAGTAGTGAGAAAAAAACCTGACAAAACTCCTGCCAACAGCCAGTCTCTCTATACATTTAGCCAAAAGAGAGAAAGATGAAAAAGATGAGAGAAAAATATTTGTTGTACCATGGTCCTTAAGAAGGAAGAAATGACCGCTCAGTGAAATCTATTTTAAGATGAATACTCATAAATTAAAGTTACGATATGATTGCCTGTCTTTTTGTTTGTTTCTTGGCTAACCAACTAAGATGCACAGAGCTCAGGTGATATGGACCAGCTCCTAAACTGCTACTGCAAGGGGTGATAAGTATAGTGTTAGGCAATGAACCAAGGAAGTGATTGCCTGTAATTGTTTAGAGCACCTTATACTCCAGTGCAGTTTAAATCCCTTCTATGAAATGCAAATTTCCTGGTTCCCAAGATGAACCTTGAATATTATTTTCTTTCCCAATTTCTTATCTTTTGTCATTCACAAAGCAGAGCATTTCTGACTGAAGGATTGAATAATTCTCTTTTAGCCTTCAGATGTAACCAACTCACTCATTCTACAAACTGTGGTTAACCCTCTAGATTAATTAAGAATTTGTATTTGTGGTAAGTAAGGTAGTTATGTGAATATTTAAGCAAATATTCAAGGAGATGCAGCCCTGTTTTTTTTCTTTACTGATGTCTTTAATTTTAGCATGTTGAGTGTAAGCTGGGTTAATTCACATAAATGAGCCTGATAGAAGAGAATGTATTCTACTCTAGTTGATATAGCATATAAATGTTTGCTGGGTTATTTTGGGGTGAGTTTGTTTGTTTTTATACTCTGTCTCCATCTTAATGACTCCTTTAAAGTTCTTAAAACAAAGGACTCAAACTAACATTTATTAAGGCCCTCCATCTTATTTGGTGATTGACATACATTATCTCATTTCATCTTCACAGCAACTCTATGAGCTAGGGGTTGGTATATGCAATTTCAGTTTTACAGACTAGGAAATTGAGGGTTAAACTTGTGACTGGTCAGTGATTAAACACAGCTAGTAAATGGTGAAGTTTGGATTTGAGCCTAAATCCAACACTGCCTCTCAAATGGATACCAAACCCAACCCAACCCATTGCCATCGAGTCGATTCTGACTCATAGTGATTCTATAGAACAGAGTAGAAACTGCCTCACAGGTTTCCAAGGAGCAGCTGGTAGATTTGAACTGCTGATCTTTTTAGTTAGCAGCTGAGCTCTTAACCACTGCATCACTGGGGCTCCTTCAACTAGATGAGTTCTTAAAAAACTCGGCTTATTTTTATTTGTTCATTCTTTCCTTTTCTTTCTCTTCCCCCTTCTGGTTTTCTCCATCCCATAGTCTCTCATCTGTCCATTCCAACAGCAAGCTCCCCTAGCATTCTTTCATGTTTGTATGTTTTTTTGCTCCTACTCCTCTCTCCTCTCTCCCATATCCAGCTTAGCTTCACACATAACCATCTCCCCGCTGTATCCTGCCTACCTGCACTGTGCACTTGACATCACACCACCAAGCTGTGCAGGCACCCCCTATTGGAACCTGCCCAGCACTAACTACCGACCGTCCTGGTGGCTGCGGTGAGTGCCACAAACAACCCGTCCCAGTGGCTCCTCTTCAGCTAGACCTACCCAGCTGTACCACAAGGACGAAACAAAAAAATCTACAATCAATAAATGGGAGAAGTATCTACTGAATACCCCGAAAACAGCAAACAATATCAAAACATTTACAAAAACAAGACAAGATGGCTCCAATAGGCGTCCAGATTAAAACACCAGATAACTCTCCTCTGGAAGAAAATGCACTAGAAGTACCTGATAGGGAACTCAAATCACTAATACTCGGAAATTTCCAAGAACTGAGGCAAAAAGCTGACAAACATGAGAAAAAAATTGACAAATTTATGGAAAATACAGACAAAAAACTGCAAGAATTCAGGAACATGATGCAGGAACAAACTTCCAAAATAAATTCACAACTAGAAATTATACAAAAACAACAATTAGAAATCCAAAAGATAAACAACAAGATTTCAGAAATGGATGATGTCATAGAAGGGCTGAGAAGTAGATTTGAAACCGTGGAAGACAGGATCAGTGGAACTGAAGACAAACACTTGGATACAACTCTGTTTCAGGAAAACTCAGAAAAAAGAACAAAGAAAAATGAAGAGACCCGGAGAGTTATGTGGGACACAATTAAAAGCAAAAATTTACGAGTGATTGGCATCCCAGAATGGGGAGAAAACAGAAAACACAGAGAGGATCATTGAGGAACTGCTGACAGAAAACTTCCCCAATATCATGAAAGATGAAAAGCTGGCCATCCAAGAAGCTCAACGAACCCCATATAGAAGAGACCCCAAAAGAAAATCACCAAGACACATCATATTCACACTCGCCAAAACTAAAGACAAACAGAGAATCCTGAGAGCATCTCGTGAAAAACAAGAAGTCATATACAGAGGAGAAACAATAAGACTAAGCTCAGATTATTCTGCAGAAACCATGCAGGCAAGAAGGCAGTGGGATGACATATATAAAATCTTGAAAGAAAAAAATTGTCAGCCCAAAATAATATATCCTGCAAAACTCTCATTCAAATGTGATGGTGAAGTTAGGTCATTTCCAGATAAACAGAAACTAAGGGAATATGCAAAAGTCAAACCAAACTTACAAGAATTATTAAAGGGAGTTCTTCGATCTGAGGACAAACAGCTTCAGCCCTTAGGCAGGACCTAGGACGCAGGATCATACGAACCAGATACCATTCTAGGAAAAGAACTCTCGAGGTCTATCCAAAACCAAAAGAAATACAACAGGGAATCAGAGCAATCAATCAAAGGATGACAACAACATCAAAACAATGAAAGAGGGAATAAATGGCATAGGTATAGAACCTTCTAACGGAGAGGTAGGCAAGGCAATACCAAGTAAGGGTAGAATGCTTCAAACTTATAAAGATAAGGGTAAAATTCATGGTAACCACAAAGAAAGTTAACAAACCAACTCATAAAAATAAAGACGAAAAACATAAAGTCTCATCAAAAACAAAACCTACAAAAGCAAAAGAAATGAACACAAAATCCACAAACAAAAGTAACTCAGCACAAGAGAGTAAGAAGAACAAAGAAAACTTCAGCACCACAAAAAAAAAGCACTACAAAATGACAGCAACAAACTTCCATCTATCAATAATTACACTGAATGTAAATGGACTCCATGCACCCATAAAGAGACAGAGAGTGATAGAATGGATAAGAAAACAGGATCCATCAATATGCTGTCTACAGGAGACACACCTTAGAAACAAAGAGGTGAATTTATTAAAAATCAAAGGTTGGAAAAAAATATATCAAGCTAACAACTACCAAAAAAGAGCAGGAGTGGCAATTCTAATCTCAGATAAAATAGACTTTAAAACAAAATCTACAATAAAAGACAAAGAAGGACACTATATAATGATTAAGGGGACGATCCATCATGAAGACATAACCATAATAAACATCTACGCACCCAATGACAGGGCTCCAAAATACATAAAAAAAACTCTAACAGCACTGAAAAGAGAAATTGACAGTTCCACAATAATAGTAGGAGACTTCAACACACCACTCTCAGTAAAGGACAGAACAACTAAGAAGAAACTCAGCAAAGATACAGAAGACCTAAAGGACACAATCAGCCAACTGGACCTCATAGACATATATAGAACAATCCATCCAACCGCTGCAAAGTACACATTCTTTTCCAATGCACATGGAACGTTCTCCAGAATAGACCACATCTTAGGCCACAGAGCAATCCTCAACAAGATCCAAAATGTTGAGATAATTCACAGTATCTTCTCTGACCACAATGCCATCAAGGTAGAAATTAACACTAGAAAGAGCAAGGAAAAAAAATCAACTACATGGAAACTGAATAATACTCTGCTTACACATCAATGGGTAACAGAAGAAATCAGAGATGGAATCAAAAAATTCCTAGAATCAAATGAAAATGAAAACACATCATACCAAAACCTTTGGGACACAGCAAAGGCAGTCCTCACAGGACAATTTATAGCAATAGATGCACGTATCAAAAAAGAAGAAAGGGACAAAATCAAAACATTAACTACAGAACTCAAACAAATAGAAAGAGAACAGCAAAAATAGCCCACAACCACCGGAAGAAAGGAAATAATAAAGATCAGAGAAGAAATCAATGAAATAGAGAACAGAAAAACAATAGAAAGAATCAACAAAACCAAAAGTCGGTTCTTTGAAATAATCAACAAAATTGACAAACCACTGGCCAGACTGAGAAAAGAAAAACAGCAGAGGACACAAATAACCCAAATAAGAAATGAAACGGGGGACATTACAACAGACCCAACTGAAATAAAAAGGATTATAACAGAATATTATGAAAAACTGTACTCCAACAAATTTGAAAACCTAGAGGAAATGGATAAATTTCTAGAAACACACGGCCTACCCAAACTACAACAAAGTGATATTGAAAATCTGAACAGACCCATAACAAGAGAAGAGATTGAAAAGGTAATAAAAAAAAACTCCCAACCAAAAAAAGCCCTGGCCCAGATGGCTTCACTAGAGAATTCTACAAAACATTTACAGAAGAGCTTGTACCAGTTCTACTCAAGCTATTTCAGAGCATAGAAGAGGAAGCAACACTTCCAAATTCATTCTATGAAGCCAGCATAACGCTGATGCCAAAACCAGGCAAAGACATCACAAAAAAAGAAAATTACAGACCAATATCTCATGAATATAGATGCAAAAATTCTGAACAAAATTCTAGCCAATAGAATTCAGTATCATATCAAAAAAATAATACACCACGACCAGGTAGGATTCATACCAGGTATGCAATGATGGTTTAACATTAGAAAATCCATCAACGTAATTCACCAGATAAATAAAAGGAAAGAAAAGAATCACATGATCATCTCAATTGACGCAGAAAAGGCATTTGACAAAGTCCAACACCCATTCCTGATAAAAGCTCTCAATAAAATAGGTATAGAAGGGAAATTTCTCAACATAATAAAGGGCATCTATGCAAAACCAACGGCCAACATCATTCTTAATGGAGAGAGGCTGAAAACGTTCCCCTTGAAAACAGGAACAAGACAAGGATGCCCTTTATCACCACTCCTATTTAACATTCTGCTGGAAGTTCTAGCTGGAGCAATAAGGCAAGAGAAAGAAATAGAGGGCATCCAAATTGGTAGTGAAGAAGTTAAACTTTCCCTGTTTGCAGATGATATGATACTATACATAGAAAACCCTAAAGACTCCACGAGAAATCTACTGGAACTAATAGAAAGATTCAGCAGAGTAGCAGGATACAAGATAAACATTCAAAAATCAGTTGGATTCCTATACAGCAGTAAAGAGAACGATGAAAAGGAAATCAGGAAATCAATACCATTTTCAATAGCCCCTAAAAAGATAAAATACCTAGGAATAAATCTGACCAGGAATGTAAAAGACCTATATAAAGAAAACTACAAAACACTGCTGCATGAAACCCAAAGGGATATACATAAATGGAAAAACATACCATGCTCATGGATAGGCAGACTCAACATTGTGAAAATGGCAATGCTACCCAAAGCAATTTACAAATGCAATGCAGTCCCAATCCAATACCAGCAACATTCTTCAAAGAGATGGAAAAACTAATTATTAACTTTATATGGAAAGGGAAGAAACCCTGAATAAGTAAAGCACTACTGAAGAAGAAGAATAAAGTTAGAGGACTCACACTACTTGACTTGAGAACCTACTATACAGCAACAGTAGTCAAAACAGCCTGGTACTGGTACAACAACAGATACATTGACCAATGGAACAAAATTGAGAACCCAGATGTAAATCCATCCACCTATGGTAACCTGATTTTCGACAAGGGCCCAAAGTCCATCAAATGGGGAAAAGACAGTCTTTTTAACAAATGGTGCTGGCAAAACTGGATATCCATTTGCAGAAAAATGAAACAAGACCCATACCTCACACCATATACAAAAACTACTTCAAAATGGATCAAAGACCTGAATATAAAGCCTAAAACTATAAAGTTCATCGAAGAAAAAATAGGACCAACAGTTCAGGCCTTAATACATGGCATTAACAGGATACAAACCATAACCATCAACACACAAAACCCAACAGATAAACTAGATAACTGGGATCTTCTAAAAATCAAACACCTATGCTCTTCAAAAGACTTTACCAAAAGAATCAAAAGAGAACCTACAGACTGGGAAAAAATTTTTGGACAGTACAAGTCAGACAAAGGTCTAATCTCCATAATCTACAAGAAAATCCAACACCTTTACAACAAAAAGACAAACAATCCTATCAAAAAATGGGCAAAGGAAATGAACAGACACTTCACCAAAGAAGACATTCAAATGGCCAACAGACACATGAGGAAATGCTTGCGTTCACTAGCCATTAGAGAAATGCAAATTAAAACCACAATGAGATACCATCTCACCCTGGCATTACTGGCACGAATCAAAAATACTGGAAATAACAAATGTTGGAGGGGCTGCGGGGAGATGGGAACTCTTATACACTGCTGGTGGGAATGCAAAATGATACAACCATTTTGGAAAATGATATGGCGTTTCCTCAGAAAGCTAGAAATAGACATACCATTCGATCCAGCAATCCCACTCCTAGGAATATATCCTAGAGAAATAAGAGTCGTCACTCGAATAGACACATGCACACCTATGTTCATGGCAGCATTGTTCACAATCGCAAAACGATGGAAACAATGTAGTTGCCCATCAACAGATGAATACAAACTATGGTACATACACGCAATGGAGTACCATGCAACGAGAAAGAACAACAATCAATCTGTGAAGCATCTCATAACATGGATGAAACTGGAGGACATTATGCTGAGTGAAATAAGTCAATCACAAAAGGACAAATATTGTATGAGGCCTCTATTCTAAAAACCCATGAAAAAGTTCACACACAAAATGTAACAATCCTTGTTGGTTACCAGGGATAGGAGGGGAGGGGGGGGAATATTAAATAGGCAATAGATAAGTGTTATCTTGGGTGAAAGGTGAGACAGTACACAATACAAGGGAAACTAACACAACCTGCACAAGGAAAGGTCATGGAAGCCCCATAGACACATCCAAACTCCCCGAGGGACTGAGTTGCTGGATAGAGGGCTCTGGGGACCATGGTCTCGGGGAACATCTAGCTCAATTGTCATGATACTAATAAAGATAATGCTCTACATTCTACCTTGGTGAGTAGTGTCTGGGGTCTTAAAAACCTGTGAGCGGCCATCTAAGATACTCCACTGGTCTCATCCCTTCAGGAGCAAGGGAGAATGAAGAGAACAGGATACAACGAAAAGATTAGTCCAAAGGACTAATTGTCCACAGCTACCAAGACCTCCACCAGACTGAGTCCAGTACAGCTAGATGGTGCCCGGCTACCACCGCTGACTGCTGTGACCAGGATCACAACAGAGGGTTCTGGACAGAGCTGGAGAAGGATGTAGAGCATAATTCTAACTCACACAAAAAAAGACCAGATTTACTGGCCTAAAGGAGACTGGAGAAACCTCAGGAGTATGGCCCCCAGACACCCTTTTAGCTCAGTGGTGAAGTTACCTTCGAGGTTCACTGTTCAGCCTGAGAGTGGACAGCCCAGTAAAACCAAATGAGACTAACGAGGTACAGGAGTCCAGTGACAAGGGCCAGAAGGCAGAAGGGGAGTAAGAAGCTGATGATAGGGAACACAAGGTTGAGTAAGGATACTGTTGATGTGTTGTGAGATTGTTAACCATTGTTATAGGGCAATATTTGTAGTAACTGTTAAATGGGAGGCTATTTTGTCCTGTAAGCTTTCATCTTAAGCGAGAATAACAGCACAATTAGAAGAGAGTAGTCAATGTCACTTAAATGTGTACGTAAAAACTTTTGAAATGGTGTATCTTTGGCTATGTGTATTTTCACCAAAAAAAAAAAAAAGGCTGAGAATTTAGAGGGTTAAAATGTTGTGGGGATGTTAACCAAAGTCATAAAACAGCATGTGTACTACTGTTACATGAGAAACCGTTTGTTCTGTAAGCCTTCACCTGAAGTAGAATAAAATATTAAAAAAAAAAAAAAAAAAAAAACTCGGCTTGTTACAGCTCACGAGTTTTTAAATGGTGGAGTATCTCTTCAGAAAGAACCTCAATGGACTAAAATGCAAACTGAACTCACTAATAAATCCTAGGACAAATTTCCAACATGTGAACACTAAAAAAGGGGTCTCATGAAATTAGTGATGCGCGCGCGCACACACACACACACACACACAAACAAGGGGGTAGAGAAAGGTTTATGTATATTTAGGTTTTTAGAAAGTTCCATTACCAAGAGGTTGACAGCAACATTGCATAGTAGAAAAACATTTCCTTCATAACTTTTCAGATCCTTATTTTTTTCCTACTTTTGAGATAGGATATTAATAAACATTACCCTCTGTTCCCCAGAGAAATATTAGGATTAAATGAGGAAATATATGTGGATGTTCTCTGATGTATGTTAGGCGCTATAATATCTTGCTTTTATAAGTGATCTGGGAAAGGGAATTTGTAGTTTGAAAAATATTCTGGCATAATAGCAATACTGTTGGTTCTGGAGTTGGACAGACCTTGGATTTCTTTCCCTGAATTGTCACCTGTGTTCCTTAACCTTTCTGAACTTGTTTTTTATTTATAAAATGAGAGATATTTTCATAGAGTTGTTGTGATCATTTGAAGAGTTAGTGCCCATGGAACACCTAGTACAATGCATGGTGCTCAGTGAAGGACAGCTGTAATTACTAAAATCCCAAGTCAATAAAGATAGTACTCTGAAAGATCTTGAGGGAAAAAAAATGGAATATGAGCAATGTGAAGTTAGGAAAATACTCAAAATTATTTAAGTGATGAGACCAAATTATTCAGGTGTTCTTCGTATGGCTATTAAATTTACTAGTTATTTGTGTAGGATGTGCAGTGTAATGGAAAGAGTCATACAAACCTGAGTTTGAATTCTGCACTGTTGTATATCTCATTATCTTAAACCTCCATTTTAATATCCATAAAATGGGAATAATATCTACGTAGGAGGATTACTGTGAATAATACCAGTATATGAATCAAAAGATACAAAATGACTAGCATTATATCTGACAAATAGCAGATGTTTAAGACAATTTAGTACCATTTTTCTGTCATTAGTTTTATCATTTTATGCATAAATCCAGCTAGGCATAGATAGCTGCCTCAGCATCATAATTTCTTTCTTTTTAATGCTGTTAACCTTGTATACCTTACGCACTTTGGTAGAGAAGTTCTATGTAACTTTTACAAATGAAATTGAATACATTATTTCAGTTTCTGAGAATATTGTCCATTTAAATTTTATATGTGCCCTCTCTCATTAGTTGAGATTCTGTTTTTAAAATAAAAATAAGTATAGTTTTGAGAGTTACATCCTCTAAAACCACAGCTTCAATCCTATGAAGTTCATTTCATTTTTCTAAGTTTGTTATAAATTAACTATGTTCTTCTGATTTGGAGGATGTTTAGAGGTAGAAATTGGAGTAAATCACCATAGTTCAACAGTAGTAGCCTTAGATCATTTCAGCCAAATGAACATTTTTATAGCTGTTAAGAATTTTTAATCAATGTGATTAAGCAGTCACCTTTTTCAGAAAATTATGATGTTTGACAGTAGTCACAGAAGGTATATCTGTATCTGTCTCACACTCATCTTAGGTTACCCGGTAGACCTTTAGAATTTTTAAATTAAAAAAATTTAAATTGCAGAATTTTCTCGTTAGATATATCAGTCTAAGAAATTTCGTATATGTTTGTGAAAATTGCTGGCTAACCTGTAGGCAGTGTGCTTTAGCTACTGCATCTTAGTACTTAAGAATTATTCACTGCCCAGAAAAATAGCCTAGTTGTTAAATACATGTCCTCTGGAGTCACACTGCTAGATTCATATCCTAATTTGACCACTTCATAACTGTGTGACCTTAGACAAATTACCTAATCTCGTTGTGTCTCAATTTGCTCATCTATAAATGAATATATATTACCAATCTAATAGGGTCATTTTGAGGAGTAAGTTAATAAATACAAAGTACTTAGAGCAATGCCAATTACGTGGTAAGGGCTCTATAAATGTTAGTAGTAGTTGTTGTTACTATTATTATTATATAGCTGGCTGTCTATTGGACTCATATGAAACATTTTTTGAAACAATTACATTATATAAAACCAAAAAACCAAACCTGTTGCCATTGAGTCAATTCTGACTCCTAGTGACCCTATAGGACAGAGTAGAACTGCCCGTAGAGTTTCCAGGGAGCACCTGGTGGATTCAAACTGCTGACCTTTTGTTAGCAGCCTTAGCTCTTAACCACTATGCCCCCAGGGTTTCCATTATATAGTTCCCTTTTTTTTCTGTTTTAAGTGAACATATATACATACATATATGATCTACTGTTGTTAAGTAGGAAGTTACTGTAAAAAGGAATCTACCATTCTACTTAGCAAGGACATGTTGAAAATATTTTGCGTTTTCCTAAAGGATAGAAAAAATGTGCTATCCTGATCTCCTTTGTGGCCTAGCAGTTGTTCACATATGATGTATTCTACAACTGCTGCATAAAAAACATGTTTTGGCATGGAAACGACATGATTTGGAGGGCTTTTTTGTTGATAATCTTAAACAAAAACAGTCAAACTCATTTCTGTTCCACTGGAAACCGAGGAGAGGAATTTTTTTTTTTTTTTTGCCAAATGAGGGAAAAGATGCCAACTTTTGAATTAGGAAGTATTTTCAAGTGTTTATGTTGGGAAAATAGAAAACAAAGAACATTTCACTTAAGTGAATTTTTATCTGCTAAACATTGTTTAAAGCCTTGGAAAAATGCTACTAAACTTTGATAATAAATAATAGCTTGTATTTTATATTGCCTGTTACCATTGTCAAGCATTTGTTTCGTTGTTCCTCGACAACAATTTTGTGAATTCGATTGGGCTGAGATTATAATCTACAGTTTTGCAAATGAGAAAACTCTTAAAATAAAATTGTGTCTTGCAGGTCATGCAATGGGAGTATAAGTGGCTGAATGAGGACTTAAACCCAGATATGAGTATTTTTTCATAAATAGCCTATAGAACTTAACCCTACTATTGTTTTCTTTTCCTTAAGTATTGGATTTAAGAGGTGGTACCTGATTCTCAGTGATTGCTTCCACTTTTGTATTAGAGGAGGCTTGTTTTCTATTATTCAGAATTTTATTATATGTTTGTGAATAGCTTCAAACTTTTGCTTTTCCTGCTCTCTATTCTGTCCCTGCCTGTTGGCCAATTCACCTACTTATTAAAAGACCTCCACTCATTGAACAGGGAGGTAAAGTTAAACCAGGCAACTTGTAGTTTATTGGCAGCTCTGCTACAGAGGTTTTGTAGTGGAGAGTTCCATGCGATTTAAACAATCCAGTGATCTAGTTACAGCAAATAATTGGAAGTGGTTATAATTTTGAAAGAACTTTTCCTTAGGTATAGGATTCAGAACTAGAATACCCAAGACATACCTAGTGGGGTAGAATATGTGCGACTATATAGCATCCAAGTTTAAAGCTAGTGAGGCTTTAGTTATGTCCACTTTCTGTGGTTCCAAATCCTGACTGATCAGAATCACTCAGGAAGCATGTTAAAAAATAGATTTCTCATCTCAACCTCTGGAGATCCTGATGTAGTAAATTTATTTATTTATTTAGTTTTATTGTACTTTAGATGAAGGTTTACAGAACAAACCAGTTTCTCATTAAACAGTACACACATTGTTTTTATGACATTAGTTAACAACCCCATGACATGTCAACACTCTCCCTTCTTGACCTTGGGTTCCGTATTACGAGCTTTCCTGCCCCTCCTGCCTTCTAGTCCATGTCCCTGGTCTGGTGTGCCCCTTTAGTCTTGTTTTGTTTTATGGGCCCTGATGCAGTAAATTTAAAAGATGTATTTTAAAGATTGTGTTGCTTGCCCAGGTTTGAGAGCCATGGGTCTCGCACCTATCTGTGGTTTCCTCTGTAGTAAAGAGCATGTAGGACTTCTTGTGTAATTTCCATTTCATTTCTTTTAAAATTCCACATTTTATTAGCCTCTTCACCATCTGGATTTTTTTTTTTTTTCATTTTTATTTTATAGAAATAGTCACAAAATGCCTTGAGCTCCAAGAAGGATAATGGCTGACCCTTGATTTCCATGTGAATTACATACTTTGGGGTTGTTCATGGCCAGCCTTTTAATCCCAGGCCTTTTTCTCCCTTCATCAAGAAGTTAACAAGGTCATTTATTTATGCATTTATTAAACAAACTTCGAGTACCTTCTTTGAACTAGATATGTGGGATGCATAAGAAGATACATCCTGACTTTCACAAACCCCTTACAATGTAGTGTAAAAGCTGGTAACTGTATTGTACACATATACAATATAAATAAATACAGGAGATGTTTGGGTGGGTGCTGTAGGAGCAGGAAAGAAGAAGCAACCATTTTCATAATGAGTTAAAGAAGATATCACAAAAGGAACCAGCATTTCATTTTGATCTTAAAGGATAATTTTACCAGAAAGGAGAGGCAGGACATGGAGGCATGAAAGAAACACAGCAAGTTCAGAGAACTGTAAGAAGTTTGGTGTGGTTACAGCATAAGGATATATGGTAAAATTGGGGCCCAAGATGAGGTTGAATGTGTGTTGAAATCATAAATAGGGCCTTCTTTGCATGCCTTACTATAGAATTTAAATTTTGTCCTCTACCAAAAAAGCCTTTGGGTGCTTAAACAATGCCATTTCATGTTCATAGTATCATTAAGCAGGTATGTCTGACACCCCAAATTTCATATTTAGGCCACATGGAATAATTTTGTAATCTGTTTCTCCAGCCATTTTTCATCTTTCAGCATATTTTAGCACTTGCTACGTGTGAAGTCTTAAACACTCTGGAGGACATAAAAAATACTGACTTCTAAATGTTCTTACAGAATTTTCAGTCTAGCTTAGCAGATGACATAAATACTTAAGAGACCAACGTAAGAGATGCCATAAAGGAATCTATATTGCTTAACAATCAATGAGTAAAATGAATTCAAAGGATGGAGAGAGCTGAAGTCGTCTCTGAAAAGGCATCATGAATACGGAGGAGGAACATGAGCTCAGTGAAAGATGGGTTGGATTAAAATAGGTAGAAAAGGAGGAAAGTACTTTAGGAGGGAAAAAAATTGAGCAGTGGCATACAGCTGCAGAAATAGGGATAACAAGGAGTATGTGAAAGCAGCACATTGGTCAGTTTCTTCAAGCAAGGGCTTCACATAGGGGAGCTCACTGGTGAGTATTGGCGGTAAATAACTATGGCTTCTAAATGAAACGAAGCCTTCAGAATGCCTAGTAAGAAAGGCTGTTCCTGAGTTTACTTTTGATACATTTTAAAGACTTAACATAAACTCAAACCTCAGCTGAGCTTTTAGAGATGCTTGCCCAGGTTCGAGAACTAGGTTTTGCAATATAACAGTATTTCCTAGCTTTAAGATACTTTCAAACACTAAACTCATTACAAGAGATTTTCTAGCTTAAACTCATGCTGTTTAAATGCATTGGAAAGAGCTTTAGATAACTTTTTTATGTTTGGTTTGGGTTTTTTTTTTTTTAATGGAAAAACAACAGAAAAGCATAGCCATTGGCCCTGTGTACACAAAGAGCATAATTGTCACACTTTCATCTGTTAGATGCCTGTGTTTTTAGTAGAGGGAACTGTATCATTGTTGGCCTATATCCAGTGAATTTTAGGGATAATTTCTTCTTGGACCAAATCTTAGCTAAAACACTGACACATTATCTTATATAAGAATGAAGCTATACAAATGAAGGCCTACCGTTACTCAAACATCAAAGATTAACAAGACAAAAATCTTTTCTGATAAACTTACCCATTGCCATCGAGTCGATTCCAACTCATAGTGACCCTATAGGACACAGTAGAACTGGCCCATAGGGTTTCCACAGAGCAGCTGGTGGATTTGAACTGCTGACCTTTTGGTTAACAGCCAAGTTCTTAACCATTGCGCCACCATGGATATTTTATATCCTTTTTCTTGGTAAAGATTTCATCTTTAATTAGACTTTTTCAAATGTTTATTATTTTCTGATTTTAAAATAATACTGTATAAAAATTGGAAGATTCAGATAAGTACTCATATGAGAGTAAGAATCTTGAGATAACTTGATATTTTCGTATTTTATTGCAATATCCTGTGCATTTTTACAAAGCTGTTTTTAAAAATTTCATATTCTGCTATTTTAATGTTAATACATATTCATGGTTCTAAAATGATACATCTATTTCTTAATGGCTATCTAATATTGTATTGATATACTATTAAGCACTTTAACCATTCCTCTATTGTTGGGCATTTAGATTTTTTACTAATTGTGTGTGAGTATTATATATTCAAACTTGGAGAAGGATGTTAAAACCAAAGGTAGGTTATACGATCTACTCATGCAATGTGCAAATAGAAAATGGATGACAGAGGGTTGTTCTTACCTCCTTGTTTGTTTGTACCAGAACCCTTTATTGTTTACATATATTCTAGCCTCTGTGCCATTTTCAGAAGCTTTATTTGTCTCACTTTTTTGGTTTGGATAATGCTTAAATATAAAATCCATCTGTGAAGCATATTGTATATTCACGTTGAAGGCTAAAATCCCATTTTTAATTAAAACTTTATTCAGCACTCATGGTTCACTTTGTCCTGTTTTTATACGAAACACTTCAGTCTTCTTGCTAAAACACATATGTCTTGTGCATTTCAAGATGTTCCTTGTTGCTCATGCAGAACTAGGTTCTTGATGCTGTCAGCTCAGTGCCATATGTTCCGGCTGTTCATTTTGCTTCCCTTTCTGGCATTTGTGTAGGCAACATCTTGTATGTAGTGCAAGTTAATTTTATTCCCTTCTCGTTTATAAAACTTGTCAGAAGGTAAAATAGCAAACTGGAAACCTTGAGTAATACTCTGGCATGTTATAAATGATTATGAAGCATATAGCCTTAAATTCTTAATGTTTATAAGACATGAAGAGAAAACGTGTGAGACCTGAAGTCTTACCAGACGTAAAGAATGATATTGATACTATTTGTGCTATTTGGCAATAGCACACATTATATAAATTGTAATTCATTAGTATTGATTATTAAACCAAATGTGAAGTTTGTCGGGGGGGGAGAGAGAGGGAAGGAAACATAATAATCGGATCACCCCTTTTATTTCGGGCTGGTTCAATAACACATCATGATGATTTCATTTGAAACTCTTTGCAGGATCATCCACATCACTTAAGTGGTTTTTGAGATAAGTTGTGTTACATTTCAAGTTAGGTTATTGTCAGAGATTAAATAATTTAAAAAGAAGTGATGTTTAAATTGACTCTGAATTGGAAAAGGTAGTGGTATCTGATGACATTAGTCAGTTTGCTTTGTCTTTAAAGCAAATTATTAGTCATAATATGCTTCACATTCTCCATAATATAAAGTCCCAAAACAGTAAAACCTTCACTATTTGAACCCTAATGATTGACTTCTGAGTGTCTGAATTTTTCAAGTAGTTGAGTTGTACTTTAATATTTGTTCTTTTAACTGTTTTGACTGGAGCACCTTCTAAGTTTATCAGCTATTTCCCAACCTCAAGCAGAAGATACTGAATATATTTTAATGATTTCTTATTGATTCTGGCTTACCAATATGTGCACCACTTGTTGTACTGGCCAGTATTAATGTAGGGCCTTTGAGGCAGAGCAGAGCTGTGTGTTCCTGCAGTGTCTGCCTCCACACTTACGTGTTTCTGTTTTGTTCTGTTTTTTAGCACTTGTCTTTGATGTTTGTCCTTCCATTGCCAACAATTTGCACGTCTCATTATTTCAGAATTTTTCTTCTTCATATTTGCTACTTATAGAGTAAGCTTGAAGATCAGGTTACTTTGTTGTAATTGTATATCACAAGAATGAAAAAAGTCTTGATGTTATGTCATCAGCTTTAGATACTGTGAATAGTTATTGTTTGCTTCTTGTTTCATCTAGATGAATGAACTCGTTAGATAGCTGTGTCAAAAGAAATAGGTAAATCTAGTTTAACATTTTATTGTAAAATTATTTTGACCTAATGTTCTAATTCCATGTTTAATATTTTCTTATGCAGTTTTATTCCTTGCCTGTAATAAGAGAGTAGTATAAATGTAGTGTTTAGAATGCATTTATATTCCTTTGTATGATGATTTACTATGTCATACACCCACCCTCAGATTGATTAGAATGTATATTTGTAACTACAGTATCGCACAATCTATGATGCGAGATTGCCCCAATACAGACATTATGGTACATTTTATTTAAGCTCATAGTGTTTTCTTTCTGATAGTGATACCTTTTCTTCAATCACAACATAAATGAAAGAGCTAGAAGGTAGCACTTTGTATGTTCTGTGCACTATTTTGAAATGGACTAATAAGCTTTTTTATTCCTTCAGTAACACTTGGGCTTAGCTCAGTTTTTCCATAAATACCATCTACATTATTTTATATACTTATATAGTTGCTAAGAGCTTTTTTCTCCCTGAACTAAGACAAGTAGAAATACACACCCAGTAGATAACTTTAACAAGTCACAAATCCTTCCATATTTCTTGTATGAGGGTGTTTGTTCATTCAAAGAACATTTGTTAAGCACTATGTGCGGGAACAGTGCTCGGTGCCAAGGAAAGGGGATACAGAGATGAACGAGACTGCATCCCTGCTCTTGAGGAAATGGAGCCGTAAGGAGAAAGACACAAATAGGGGTTTCGCTTCAACGTGGAGAGTACTGTAACACAGATAAACAAATCCAGTTGTGAACTTTAGAGGCTGAGGGAGGAGTAAGACAAAAGGAGAGGCATGGAAGGTGTGGGGTCAGGGAGACAGGGAGAAAGTACTCCTTTCTGGTGTGAAGGAATAAGAGAAACATCTCAACCCAATGTTAGGAATATTATAGTGGCATTCATTAAACACTTCTGAATGCTGTTATTATCCTATCTTGGAAAAATAAAAAATATCCAGGTACAAAGTACTGTGTGGACAAAAGGAATATATGGTTAATTCTACTGGGTGAAGGAAAGGTCCAGGAAAAATTTTGTTGTTGTTTTTTTGTTGTTAGTTGCCATCAAGTCAGTTCTGACTCATGGCAGCCTCATGTATAATGGAACAAAACATTGTCTGGCCCAGTGCCATCTTCATGATCGTTAGTATGTTTTAGTCCGTTGGCCCAAACGGCTGTTATGTCAGCCCATCTCATTGAGGCTTCCTCTTATTTTCACTGACCCTCTAGCAAACATGATGTCATTTTGTAGCAATTGGTCTTTCTTAATGACATGTCCTAAGTACACCAGCTGAAGTCGCTCCATCCTTGCTTCTAAGGAGCATTCTGGTTGTGTTTTTCTAAGACTGACTGTTCTTTTGGCAGTCCACAGTATATTCAACATTCTTTGCCAATCCCACAATTCAAGTAAATCAATTCTTCTGTCTTTTTCATTGCTCAGCTTTCACATGCGTATGAGGCAGTTGAAAAGACCATGACTTGGGTCAGGTGCACCTTAGTTACAGGACCTTAAAGGATGCATAGATTTTAGTCGGCAGAGATGTGCAGAAGCACAGTGTAGTCAAAGGGAAGAGCTTAAACAGAGGAAATTGTTAAAGATGACACCATTTATCCTGCCACGATTAATTTTTTTATCTCGTGGCACAATTGGAGGTAGAGTGTAGTGTAGTCAGAGCCATGGACTCTGATTAATCAGTCTGGTTTGAGTCCTGTTAGTATCATGTACCAACTGTGCGACTTTGAGAAAGTTGCTGCATCATTCTGTGCCTCCATTTCCTCCTCTGAAAAACAGTGATGCCTCTCCCCAGGGCTGCTATGTTGCACAACTGCGAGGGCACCATTCACGTTGTACACAGAGGCCCTGCCTATCTTAGGTGGGTTGGGAGAGTTAAACAAGACGTTACTTATAAAACAGTACAGTGGCTGGCACATAGTTAAGTGCTCACTACATGTTGTTAGCTGCTGTTGCATTGGGCCCTGGCTCATAGGGACCCCATGTAGAGTAGAATGAAACACTGCCCATTCCTGCACCATCACCATGATCAGTTGTGAATCGGACCACTGGGATCCATAGGATTTTCACTGGCTGATATTTGGAAGTGTATTGCGAGGCCTTTCTTCCTAGTTTTTAGTCTGGACGCTCCACTGAAACCTGTTCAGCACCATAGCAACATGTAAGCTTCCATTGACAGACAGGTGGTGGTTGCACATAGATGCATTGGCAAGAATCAAACCCAGGTCTCCCGCATGGAGGGCAAGAGTTCTATCACTGAACCACCAGTGTTCTCAAATACACATTTATTAATAAAAAGCTTCATTTTAAAGAATAAATCCAACGGAAATCTCTATATAGGAAACCCTGGTGGCATAGTGGTTAAGAGCTACAGCTGCTAACCAAAAGGTCAGAAGTTTGAATCCACCAGGTACTCCTTGGAAACTCTATGGAGCAGTTCTATTCTGTCCTATAAGGTCACTATGAGTCGCAATTGACTTGACGGCAATGGGTTTGGTTTGGTTTTTTTATCTTTGTAAGAGGAGCCTTGGTGGCACAATGGTAAAGCATTCTGTTACCAAAAGGTCGGCAGTTTGAACCCACCAGTGGCTCTGTGGGAGAAACGACTTGGTGGTCTGCTCCTATAAAGATTAAAAACCCATTGCTGTCAAGTCAGTTCTGACTCAGCGACCCTATAGGGCAGAGTAGAACTGCCCTGGAGGGTTTCCAAGGCTGTAAATCTTTACGGAGCAGACTGCCTCATCTTTCTCCCATGGAGCAGCTGATGGATTCTACCTTTTGGTTAGCAGCCGAGTGTTTAATCATTGTACCACTGGAAAGCCTATGGGGTGGTTTTCCTCTATCCAACAGGGCCACTGTGAGTAGGCATTGACTCTACCACACACAACAACAATCCTTGTAAGCTAACTATTCCTGAGATTCATTTGAGCAGAACACAAGATGTACTTTACTTAATTTATTAGGCTTCAGAAATGTGTTGTAAAAGAAATATATAAAGACAAAACAAAATCAAACCAAAGCAAAACAAATTTAAATCCCCTAAAAGGTTTTGAATGAACAATTGTTTGTCTCCAATCTTGGCTCATTTGATTGATGTCATTACACAGGGACTCAGATTTACCTAAAATTAAAAAACTTGTTTTCTGTGCTCATCCAGTGCTTCCACTGAGAACTTTTTCTGGCACAATGTTATGATCCTGAAAGCTAAGATGGTTTATTTTTTCTTCCCCCATTATAACCAGAAGCAGGCTATTTAGCATGGATTAGTTGATTACAGCATCAACCTCAAAAATGGGACAGCCATGAATTTGGCTGAAGATTCAGAAACATGGCTAGGGAACAATGATTATTACCAGACTTCAGATATCAGCAAACACTTCAGGGTTGCAAGAGAGAGAAAATAAAACACACAAGGCATAATGGCTTTTGCTCTGGGGGTCTTTGAGGCAGCTAGAATGGAGTTATTTGTTGAAAACGTGATGGCCTTTTTGTATTTGTCCAGTTGGATTAATTGAAGCCTGTTACCACTCTTATCTTGTAACACAGAAAATAGCCATCAGATACTCACCAGTACACGTGGAGAATGCAGAAGTTGGTGGTTCCGTTAGGGTTTGTCTTCAGAGATCTAGTTGGCATAGTTTATGAGTACTATGAATAGGTTAAGTTGAAGGCAGTTAGCCATTTAGACCCCTATCACAGGTTGGATTCAGACTCTGAAACTGAAGTTTAGTGTGCAGGGTGTTTATGAGTGCCATTAGGTCTGTATGGATGGAGAGGAGGAGAAGAAAGCAAGATGGGGCAGAGGGTGAAGTGGAGCTGCAATGCTGGCCTTATGAAAGCTTTGGCCAAACCCACGGGGAGCTCTGAAGCTAAAACAGCCAGCCAGAGTTGTTCCATGTTGGCTGAAATGGTCAGGCCTTTATGCTCATCAGTCATTGGATATGGGCTGCTCTGGAAAGGATAAGTCTTCAGGCAACACAGCATTCTGCAGCTGAGGCAGTCCTAATGGGGCTGAGAGATGAAAGCTGCCTGCCCACAGAACTTTCAGCAGCTGGGGCAACAAATCCTTTCTTGAATGGGGATCCAACTGGCACATCACTCTTTTCATGCCTCCCCCACCCCCCAAGTTGTATTATAACATATGTGATCCAAACAGTTTCCCAGAAGATGCTTGGACAAAGAATGTCTCCACTCTCTCCCTCTCCCACTTTCCCCCACACAATAAAATCTTAAGTAACTCACTGTCATGGATTGAATTGTGTTCCCCAAAAAGTGTGTGTAGCAACTTGGCTGGGTCATGATTCCCAGTACTGTATGATTGTGTTATCTGATGTGATGTAAACTCTATCACTATGATGAGATTATATATGATCTCCTTATGTGTTGTAAATTCTATCACTGTGATGAGGTTATACTGATGAGGTTGACAAGATTAATGTCTTAATGCAATCTCTTTTGAGATATAAAAGAGAGAAGCAAGCAGAGACACATAGGAACCTTGTACCACCAAGAAAGCAGTGCCGGGAGCAGAGAGTGTCCTTGGGACCTGAGGTTCCTGCTCAGAGAAGCTCCCAGACCAAGGGAAGACTGATGACATGGGCCTTCCTCCAGAGCCGATGGTGAAAGTGTTCCCCTGGAGCTGAAGCCCTGAATTTGGACTTGTAGCCTACTGGACTGTGAGAGAATAAACTTCTCTTTGCTAAATCCATCCACTTGTGCTATTCTCTGTTAGAGCAGCACTAGATGACTGAGACACTCACCATACCCAAAAAGTACTTATACCACTGGGCAACACCACCATTCCCAACACGAAAACATAGCCCTAATCCGAAGTATATGGTGTAGGCAGTATTTTCCCAAACAGGAATAATAAAGAAGTTTTAAAACCCATCCAAGTCAATGTGTTCAAATATGAATTCATTTTTTCTTTCCTCTCAAGACAAAATCTATTTTCTGCGTGTCAGGGAATTAAACTTTCTACTCTCCAGGCCAAAGCCTGGGAATTACCTCAATTCTCTCTTCCCCCAGGATCAATTAAGTCCTGTAGATTTTACATCAGAAATACCTTTTAAATCAGTCCTTCTCCCCTCTTCTTCTCTGCTAGTGTCCCAACTCAGACCCTCCTTCCAAGAAGGTATCTTTTTTGTAGTTGTACTACTCCTTTCTAGAAAATATATATTCTCTTGGTAACAAGCAATGCGGAATAGCTTATGATGAAAATCAAGTTCTCCCTCCTTGCCCCACTTGTAGGTACCCACAGACAACCTTCTTTGAATGGTCTACTTAGATGTTCTGGCAGATACTTCCATGTCTGGTTATTATGCATATACCTTTTATCAACTCAAAGAAGAGCAACCTCTACTTTGAAAGAAGAAAATTTAACATTTTCTATCTTTCCTCTCTTCCCTTCCTCCCAATGTTTGATATTTATATTATTCTTAGTTATTTTATTGATTACTTTTATAATTGTCAGTGATAGTCTTAAACCTCTATTTCTTGCTCAGTCTACTGTCAACAATCTCCTGACTACCTACTTTGTAAGTAAACAGACACTAGCACTCCTGTCCTTCCCGCCATGCCTTCCGATCCCATCTTTCTCCAGCCATATGCTTGCGTTGTCAGTTAACATTTACATTCTGTTCTGTGGCCAAATCAAAGTTGTCTGTGCTTTCTCTGGTTCCTTTCTAGTGAGACTCTCACATCCTCATACATTAGCATCCCTAAACAGCCTCTGCGGTCCCTGGGTGGCACTAATAGTTTGTGCTTGACTACTACCTGAAAGATTGGCAGATCAAACCCACCCGGAGGCACTGCTGAAGAAAGAACGGCCTGGCGATCTGCTTTCATAAAGACTACAGCCAAGAAAACCCTACAGAGCTCAGCTCTATAACACAGCAGTTGCCGTGAATCACAATCAACTTGATGGCAATGGGTTTGGTTTTTTCTGACCCTCTAATTTATTCTCTTTATGCTACCAGAATGATCTTTCTAAAGCAATAAGGTACTCCTTGGGTATATTATTTCCCCTCACCCCACCTTATCCTCTGCTTTGAAATGCCGTGGCGCCCAGTTTATAGCAGTGTTCAGTGTCATTAAAGATCACCTTTACCTACTTCTCCAGACTGATCTGCTTTACACTTACATACACCGTATGCTTCAGCCATGCTAAGTGTCTCGTTCTACCACAAACATGCCACATCCTTTGACCTACTTATCTTCCTCTGTGCTGTTTCTTCTACCTGGAATATATTTCATTCCATTTCTCCACCCAGAAATCTGTATACACCCTTTAAAATCCAAGTTAAATGTCTCATTTTCATGGAAGACCTCCCCAACTCCACCAGGTATAAGTTTTTGCTCACTCCTTTCTGTGGTTTCCCAGAGTATTTTATTCCTATTTCTAATTTCAGTCCTTAGTGAAGCAATGTACTGCAATGATTTGCTTCTGCTTGGACTATAGATTATCATCACATTTATTCCATGTGCCTGGAAAGTAGTGAGCATTCATAAAGGAAGGTGCAGAAGTAAGTAGTGCGATGGAGGAAGGCCTGAATGTGGAGTCAGAATCCTGGTTCAAGGACCACTGAGTGGCAAGCCTGGGCGCATCACTTCACCTCTTTGGGTTGGTTTCTTCATCTGTAAATGATGCAGCATCCTAGGACGGCATTGAGAATCAAATGAAATGACTGATGTGAGAGCGCTCTTTAAACTATAAAAAAAAAATTTGTGAGGATTTTTTAACTATCACTTTGTTAGTCTTCATGGGCTTCTCATCCCAGATAAATTTGCACTTTCAGGGGGAATCCCCAAGTTTGTGAATTATTCCCTTGAGAATAAATCACAAATAGTGGGGATATAATTTTGGAGTAAGTGATTCATTTAAGTTATTTTTACATCTTTTTGTGGTTGGAAATTGCAGGGAGGCAGAGCTTAGCCAATAAAAGGAACTTTCTAATAGCCAGTGATGATGATCTGTCAGTTCTCCGTCCGTGGAGGTATGCAAGCAGAGGCTCGGTAAGCTGCTTGTTAGTGTGGCTGTTCAGAGAAATTCTGACCTGGAGTAAGCTAGACTGGCTGACTTCTGATATTACTTCCCATTCTGAACATACATAATTCTAAAATTAACATACACACCATACTGAGAGATAGACCAAGGGTTGTGTATTCCATTCAGCTGATAAAGCATAAAGGTTCTTTTTTTCCTCTTGAAGTGAAAGTTGTATATTTTATAGAAGATCTCAGTAAAAAGCCTGACATTACTACTTTGTGAATAGAGGCTAACGCTGAGATTTGATTTTGAAATTTGAAAGTAAACTGTAACTACTTCCATTTAAGTCTCTAGGATTTATATTTATATATAACCTTTGAAGTTCTCCCAACTTTTCACCCTGGAGAAAAGAAAAAATGAAGTAATCTTACTTACGGCTGAAAGTTTAGAGAGACGCTAGTTTTAGGTTAATGGGAAACTGACACTGCCTTTGCCTGGGCTTCTAGCAGTTTCCCCATTCTAACTGATGTGAACTCTCACTCCCAGAGACACATTTACGAGTCTCACATATTAAATTGAGTGCTTTTGTGGTCCAAGCTCAATTGCAAATCACTGAAAAAACACTTCTTCATGGTATTTTTAGGAGCACTATTTATTTTTAAACATTGTCCTTTCACAGTCCAAAGCTACTTCTTAATGTTGTTATTGCCCATGGCAAACCTATTTCAATTCCTTGAAAACTGCTTTTCGGTGTTTTTCTGTTTGTGCTATTTCCACTCAAGTGTGCAGGCATGTGACCCTTTCTTTCCCTGTATACCCTCCACTACCACCTACCCACCCACCCCAACCCAAGGAGACAAATGTGGAATCGAATCAGCAGCACACAATGTCAGTAGTAGAAGGGTCTTTATATTTTGCAAGTCATAGCAAAATTAAGCTAGGATGCAAGTCTTTTGACCCCTGGTTGTTTATTTTTACCCCTGCCCCATAAGAGTTGGGTGGGTTGAGGTGGGGGCCCTGACAGGTTGCAAGGAGATGGTTACAGCTCTGTCAGCTGACCCCATGGACAGGCAGTTTCCTTTCAAGTGGCTTGGTGGAGTGTCTGACACTATCCTACAATTGAGTCACCTTCAGAGGGCTAAGACCTAGCTGAAATACATATATAGTGGACAGATAACATCCCATCCATTCACACATTAGCAAATAGAGGTGGAGAAATTAACCTGAGGGAGGAGGAGAGAGCAAGGTAGAGGTGAAAGAGCTGGAAAAGGGCCACAGCAGTGTTGTGAGACTGATGCTCAACGTTGGAGACTGGGGCAACCTGGGCACCAGTGGTGGACGCTGTCTTCTGACTTTCCTCCAGCACCTTGTGTGACCATGTCCTGTGCTTGAAGGGGCAGTGGATACAGAGAGGAATCATGTGAATTCTGCCTTCGAGGACATGAGGTTTAACAGGAGGGGGAAAACAGACATAAATACTAGAGCAAAAAGCAGAGTAAGATGTCCTTCCAGCGTTTGGGAGTGTACTGAATGGAGAGTTCGATCTTAACCGTGAGACTCAGAAGACCTAGCACTTCCCTTTTGACTTGTGACCTCCCATTTCCTTCTTCACCAACTCAAGAGTCACCTCCTCCAGGAAGCCCTGCCCTCCCCCCAGATATTTTACCTGCTCTTTTCTCTGCTGCTTCTATTCCTTATGCATGTTTCTGTTTTATTTATTTCCCACTGCTGTTGCAACTGCTTTTTTTAATATGTATTTCTTATCCTCCAGACTTAAGCTCGCTGAGGGCAGAGGCTTTGTCTTGTTCATCTTTGTCTTATGTCTTTCCCTGAGTAGGTGTTCAGCAGACATTGATTTGTTCAACTGGAATCAATACTAAGAAGGAGATGTCTACAAGAGAATTCAGAGGCACAAAAGGCTGCTTCACTTTTTATTTATCTAAGGTTGTCCTCAGTGTGTTTGGGTGGCACAAACAGTTAAGGATTGGACTACTAACAGAATGGTTAGTGGTTCGAACTCACCCAGAGATGCCTCGGAAGAAAGTCCTGGCAATCTGCTTCCAGAAGGTCACAGCCTTGAAAACCCCCTGTCTGGAAAGAGGGTTTTTGTTTTGTTATGTTATTGAAATCCTACCAGATTAGGCTAGGTTCTAAACTAACTCCTTCTGAGAGATATCTTATGGAAAGAGCAGCATAGACCCAGAGATGCACACTGGAGAGAGACAGAGGCCACGTGAAGATCGCCTACAAGCAAAGGAGCACCAAGGGTCACTGGCAATTACCAGGAACTAGGAAAGAACCCACAGAAAGAATCTGTACTGCCGAGACCCTGATTTGAACTTTTAGCCTCCAGAATTGTGAGAAAATAAATTTCTGTTCTTTAAAGCCACCTGTTTGTGGTATTTCTGCTATGGCATCCCTAGGAAGCTAAGACAGTGTCCATCTCAGCTGCTACTAATAGCATTAATAATTCCCATTGCCATCAAGTCAATTCTGACTCATAGCAACTCCATGTGTTACAGAGTAGAACTTCCCCATAGGGTTTTCTTGGCTATAATCTTTATGGAAGCAGACCACCAGGCCTTTCTTCTGCTGTGCCACTGGGTGGGTTCAAACCACCAACCTTTGGCTTAGTAGTCAGGGGCAAACTGTTTGTGTCACACAGGCACCACAGTAGTAATAATAGCTAATATTTATTAAGTGCTTACTATGTGCTAGGCACTGTTTTGAATACTTTGTGAATTAACTCATTTACTCCTCTCAAAAACCTTATGAAGTGGCTGAAATGTTAAGCAACAAATGGATGTGCAGGTTGTGCTCTGTACAAATCCATCTGGCCAAGGGCCACGTGGACACTAAAATCCAGCCCAAGATCTGGCTGCCACCTATGAGACCTGATGAGGAGCCATGCTAACTAAGAAGAAAGGGCGTCTTTTACTCGCTTGCGCAAAGAAGCCATATGGACTAGTAGTGGGCCTGCCCATATATACCCTTCACTATAGATATTTTCAACAGTTTTTTGTTCCCTGCTTATATCATGATTCTTCCCACTGCTGCATTTCAAATATTTGGCTTCCTCTGCTTTCCTTTCACTCATTCGTTAATTTATTTTTTCACTTATTCATACTTTTTTAATTTTAGCATCTAGCATGTGTCAGATATTTTTCTAAGTGATGGTGATTCAGTGGGGGCTTACAGTTTAGGGGAGGAGATGAATATTAGTGAAATAATTGTACAAATGTATCAGTATACACTCTGACAAACTGTCTGAAGGCCGTGTCTGGCAGGATACCATGAGACTGTGTGGTGGGGTTAGGAAGCCTGATCTGCTCCGGAAGGCTGATGGGGGTGGTGAGGTGGCGACTGGGCCCATGTGGCTTCCCTTAGGATGTGACCTTTGAGCTGAGATGTGAAGAACAGGTAGGAATTAACCAGGCAAAAGGTGTAGGGAAGGAGAGTGGACCCCTTTCTTGCAATCCTACGAGATTTAACAGCGCAGTCATGAATCTTTGGGTCTGAGGAGGTAGGTCTGGGGCCAAGCAGAGGCTCAGCACAATAAAGGGAGAGAAACTGAGGAAAAGGCCAAAATGGAGGAATGGGGAGATGAGGGAGCTCTGAACCATCTAAGGAGGCAGGAGGTTGCAGACCGAGGAGGAGATCTGTGAGAAATTCTCATAGCAGGCTGGGAAGAGCCCTAAAACATAGGATATTTAATACTCAATTTTAAATTGTGTTTCTGTGGTTTCAAATCCCTCCCTTCAACAAATCTTAAGCATAATCTGTTGCACACGTATTCTTTGTGTGAGTGGTTTCGGAAAAAACCTGGGGGAAAAAAGCTGAGTTTCCTGTAAGGATCAATGGGGAACAATGGGAAGAAAGCCAAATGAAGTGAGACACCGTGAGGTCAAAAGGCCCATGGAAACAGGCACTTCGAGGCAGCAGCAACTAGGAGGTATTCATAAAATCAGAAGTATTTAGATCTCAAAGAACTACGATTTTATATGTACCTAATTAAAATTAGTGATTAGTATAAAATGATGAAAGGCAGCATTAAGGAGGATCTGATGACAGCGAGGGCAGCCGAGACAGGGAGACGGGAGGAAGAGATATTCTCACTTTGTGTCTTTGGCAATGGGATGGGGTTATGATCCCATTCTAGATGTCTGACACTCAGCTTTTAAGCTCTGGCTTAATGAGGCTTTTTCTCCCCACCACCAGCCAACTCCCCAAGTCACTACCCAGCCAGACACAGTACAGCGTCTAGTAGAACCTTGAAGAATTTATTAATTCAATCAACATTTATCAGACACTTGTTATTTTCTGGGTACAAAGTTATTTGGGATGTGATCTTTGGTCCCTGCCCCTGTGGAGCACTCAGTCTAGAAGGAGAAACAAACACTGTGGTGCAATGGGACCAGTGCTGTGATAGAAACAGGCACAGGGGGTGTGGGAACAGGAGTGGGACCTTGAATAATCTTGGGAAGCAGGACACTGTTCTTGGAGGAGGGGCACCTAGGTATGGTGTTTCCGATTAGGTGTATGCTTGGCAGACAAAGGGAGAGGGGCAGAGGCCAGATGCAGTGGTTCCTAAGTTGTCTGTGTGCCCCTCTGCAGGGTACCCCCTCACCAGCACTTACCCCTAACTACAGAGTAGCATGTTTTGATCTCTCTTTTCAACAAGTCGTGTCTTGGCAACTGGTCTCTAAGTTCCTCGAGGGTGTGCAGACTGTGTGCATGTTTGTGTGTGAGAGTTGGAAGAGGCTGGATTTGAGCAGTGCCAAAGAGAGTCCCTTATCCAAGAGCTCCCTGCCAAAAATACCATCTGTCACCATGCTTAAATTCCACCCCGGGCCCCTCACTCCTTTGGGCCTGACAGGCACCATTGTGGAGCTGCAATGGAAGTACACGGCTCTTCTGGATAGAGTCGTGCTATAAATAGATGACTAGGGATTGATTAATGCCTGAGAACTAGAATGATAAGGGAGCTAAAAGAGGAGAATGGGGAAGAGGATATGGGTGAGCAAAAATATATTTGGGTTTTTGCAATTTCTTGTGACTCTATTTTTTTGTATCCTCCACTTTTATAACCTCAAGACTGCACATACAATAAAAGCTACTGAATAAACTCAACAAGAGGGTGGAAACAGCGTTTTTGAGGTAGGATGTAAGGCAATGTAATGAAAAGAGCTGGAGTCAGGAGACCCAGTGTGAGTCCCTGCTGTGTGACCCTGAGCAAACCCACGCTCTCTCTGGGCCTCTATTTCTCCACTTGTCAAGGGTGGAGGTTGGATTAGATGCTCTTCAGGGGCTCTTGCAGTCTCAGCATCTGTGGTCTCCAGTTTGAAAAGCAAGGTGGGAGGAGAGTCTCTCTCGTCTCGCTTGCTGTCTGGGCTTGGGCTGTGTTTAATGTGTCTTTGCTGAAGCCAGGCCAAGCCAGGTTCTGGTGTCATGCAAAATAGCCCCAGAGGAAGACATTGATGGTCAGCAAGAGGATGGCATTGACGTTGCAGACACTTCTCCAGAGCGGCTCCTCCTCGATGCTGGTCAGCTTCTGCTCCAACGCAGCCTTCTCCGCCCGGCTCAGAGCCTGCTCCGGGGCCCCGGAGAGCCCACAGAACCAGCCCCAGAGCAGCTTCCCCCAGGACCTGTGTGGGGCTGGAGGGACAAAAGCCAGAGGGGAAGGGGACAGGAGGGGAGAGGCAGGAAGATTTGGGGAAAGGGATGTGGTGAGAGAGTAGTGGAGGGAGAGAGAAGGTGAGAAACCAAAGCCAAGAGATGGGATGTGGCTGTTCAGGGAGAGGGAGAGGAGAACAACTGACTTGGCCCTTTCTGCAAAGCACAGTCTGTATACTGAGTTGGCCTCTAGACTGAGCTCTGACCGCAGGCATGGTCTGAGCTCCGCCCCTGGCCACAGCATCCAGCCATCTAGCAGAAGCTTATCATTGTTGCAGGTGAGGATGGGGGTGGTGTGTTAACTAGTGAAGATGATACCAGTAAACCTGGGAGTTGATTCCAACTCATGGTGACCCCATGTGTGTCAGAGTAGAGCTCTGCTCCATAGGGTTTTCAACGGCTGTTTTTTTAAAGTAAATTGCCAGGACTTTCTTCCGAGGAGCCTCTGGGTGGACTTGAACCACAACTTTTCAGTTAGCAGCCAAGCACATTAATGGTTTGTATTACCCAGGGATTCCAGGCCCCAAGTGGGGACAGAGGGAGACTGCATCATCTCTACCCAGGAAGGAGGAAGCATTTGAAACAAACAGACTGCTGTACCCGCTGATGCAAAAGACATTGGGCTGGAAGCCAGCATACTCGCGTTCCAGGCCCAGCTCTGCCGTCAGCTGACGGTTGAGACTGTATGTAAACCCCTCAACTTCTCTGAGCTGCAAGTGCCTCTCTCTCAAAAGGATCAGTGTCATAGCCCCTGTTCTTCTCTGGCTTGTTTTGAGCAGAAATGAGAAAGGAGATTTGACAGCGCTTTGAAAAGTTATGGTGCTGGAGCCGTGGGAAGAGGTTCTGGCAGATGAAATGTTTTCAGTGTGTGCAAACGAGGCTGTGCCAGTGCAGCACAGGATACTCCCTGGTGCAGAGAACGGCCTTGGTCTCAGGTTAAAAGGCAGTGCATCGATTTAAAAAAAAAAAAAAGTTTAAAAGAAGTAATAAAGAAATATTTTTTAAGTGTCATTCTTGAAACAGCAGACAGCACATTAAAAATCAAGTTAATCTAAGGAAATTTCATTGAGGTTGAAGATAGCACACTGGGAATGCTTTATCTTAATGCTTTGGAACTTGGTACTTGGTAAGTTCAGTGAAACCTCAAGGTGTCAGAGAGGCAAGGACCCTAGATATCACTGAGTCGGCCTCCTTTGTTATAAAGAGGGGAAAAAGGACTCAGACAAGGAAAGGGACTTGCTTGAGGCCACATAGGTGATTAGCCTCAGTGCTGCACTAAGAACAATGGTAAGAATTCAGCATCGTGTTTGTACTAGATTTTATTTTACAAGTTAGTCCAGGCATCCTTCTCTTTTGCTTCTCCAGACAACCCTCTGAGGCAGACGAGGCTCAGGATTTCATGTGTGAAGCCAGAGAGCTTAAGTCACTCAAGTAGTTATTAATGAGAATATCTCAATAAATCCATGTGTTGTGATTTGACTAAAACCTGGGATGTATGTACTTCTTATGGATATACTCTGTTGTCATTTAACTTTTTAAAACTTTTGTTTTTGGGACACAGAAATAAACCACCTGTTTTGTTTTTTGACCCTTGCTTTTTTGTCCTAATACGAACCTTGTTTGTTTTAGGACAAAACAAATGGGTCTATTTCTGCCTACGGGCCCTTTGAAAGAATGTTTATGGATTGGTTTGTGTCCCCAAAAAAGATAGATTGAAGTCCTAACTTGTGGTCTGTCTACTTCAAATGCTTCCTACCTGTGAATGTGACCTTATTTAGAAATCGGGTCTTTGCAGATGTAATCAGTTAACACGAGGTCACATTGGAGTAGAAAGGGCCCTCATCCAGTGTGAGTGGTATCCTTATTAAATGAGGAGAAGGGACATAGAGACAGAGAGGAAGGCACCCTTGTGAAGACGGACACAGAGATTGTAGTTATGTCTCCATAAGCCAAGGAGTACCTGGGGCTACCAGAACGAGACAGGGGAGATTTTCTTCTAGAGCTTTGGAAAGAGCCCAGCCACACTGACACCCTGAATTCAGACTTCTGGTCTCTAGAACTGTGAGAAGATCCATTTCTATTGTTTTAAACCATCCAGTTTGTGGTACGTTGTTACGGCAGCCTTAGGAAAGTAATACAGAGGAGGATGTTCTTCCCTGTTACTGAATTTCCCTTCAGCAGAAAGTAGCTTTGTACACACAACAGCACTGGTGTCTCTCTGACCTTTAACTCCTTCCGGGAGGGGTTGATGGGGGGGAATGGTGGTGTCTTAGTTACCTAGTGTTGCCTTAACAACAACAAAAAAATACCACCAATGGGTCACTTTAAAGAACAGACATTTATTTTCTCACAGTTCAGGAGGCTAGAAGTCTGAATTCAGGGTGGTGTCTCTAGAGGAAGGTCAGTTTTTGTCTCTTTCAGCTTCTGTTAGCCGCCACATTCCTAGACGTTCCTGGGCTTGTAGGTGCACCTGTATCCCCCTGTGTGTCTCTGGGTCTATTTTGCTCTTTTTATAAGATACCTCTCAGAAGAGACTAGGTTTAGGACCCATCCCACTCATTAACATAACAAAAGACAGCCCCTATTTCCAAGCAGGGTCATATTTACAGGCACAGGGGTTAGGATTTCAACACATATGTTAGTCCGTAACTGAGGGGTGTCTTCTCTCACTGGACTTCCTGGTTTTCAGCTGGCTCCTTTGTCCCTTTTGGGAGCAAGCTGTATACAGAGAGGGAGCAGGAATTCCTCTCTGCTTCTCCAGGGGCAGGCCTTGCCCCTTGTGATGGAGAGCAAGTGAAGGAGGGTAAGTTTGTCTAATCCTGGGGTTCAGTTGTGGGAAGTAGAGTTGGCTCCTTCTTCTTTCCCTTTGGGAGTTACCTTCTTAGCCTCTTCCCCTTCCTCTTCCCTTCTTGTCTTAGTAGCTGCCTCACCTACGAACAGCTTGTGTTCTGGAATTGCTTTCTTCCATGCCGTATGTTTTATAGGGATCAGGGCCCTGTCTTTGCGATGATGAGGGGAGAAGGAGTTTTGAGACCCCAGCGTTTGGTGTATAGACCACAAACCTTGAGAAAGAGGCAAGGAACAACATCTTGCAAAGCAAAATACACCTGAACTAGTTGGGGTAACTGATGAGACCAGGGAGGATGACTTTAAGCTTTGGTGGCACTTTCTGAAGTAAGCCTATGTGGATTTTGACCTGGAAAGTTTGTGAAGTATCACATTCCACATTATAGGTAGCTTTTTATAGTGGACCATTGGCTTTTAACAGCTGCAGCTTGAGCAAGAACATTTGAGCCTTAGACCATGTGATATTTGGGCCTTGATGGGACTCTGGAGCTTAGGATGTCATTAACTCTAAACAAATGGCTGTTTCTCTAGACTCAGGGTCTTAAGCAAAGGTGAAGGGTCTCAAGAAAGGCAGGGGCTTCTCAGACCTCAGGGAAGGCATAGGGCCCCTAGAACTTCGGCAGAAGTGTGGGAACTGAGTGGTTTGGCTCTGCTAGCATACGGGTCTAGCAAGCAAATTGATCTCAGGCAACCTCAGGGTGCAGATGGCAACTTGACATTGAACTATGCCTAGTGAACGGTCAGCAGATGCCACAGAAGCTGAGTAATTACCTGTAGCTGAGGAAAAATGTCATTTAACCAAGAGAGGCATTCTTTTCACAGCCCTTGTAAGAATATATGTAGCTTTTAAAATGCAAACCAGGTAAGATCCACGTGTGTATCAGAGCACTCCTACAACAGCTCTGGCTTTCAATGGCTAGTGCCAGCCTGGATATGCAAATTAGAGCAGCCACCCCAAATTCCAGTCCAAGCCAAGGAAGGTACAGTGGGGAAGGTAGACTTAAATTCCTCTAGCCAGTCCACAAGCTCAGGAGTACGTCCCACTGTTATCCTTGGACTCAAGTTGGCTGTAAATTGGTTAATTTCACACAAAGGACACACCTGCTTTAGGAAGTGAGTTTCTTAGACCTAATTCCAGGGCAAGAGGCAATGGAAGCAGTGGGCCACAGAAGTGGAAATGCCTGATCACAGAGTAAGTAGACACTATGGTGCTACATAGGGCTCACAGTTCACTGACAGGTGTCAGATGCATGGGGGTCAAAACCCAAACCCTTTGCCATCAAGTTGATTTAGACTCATAGACACCCTAGAGGACGGAGTAGAACTGCCCCATAGGGATTCCAAAGCTGTAATCTTTACAGAAGCAGACTGCCACATCTTTCTCCCATGGAGCGGCTGGTGGGTTTGAACCACCGACCTCTCGGTTAGCAGCCAAAAGCTTTAATCATTGGGCTACCAGGGATCAAGGGAAGTATAAATTAAAATGTCATCAATGTGGAAAAGAACGACACTTTAGATGAGGCCGGTGGCTGGGGATTTCTCAACTGTAAGTCTCTAAACTTCCATAAAGCAGCAGTGTTTCAATTGTCACTCTCCAAGGAAGTGACAGCATGTAGACGTAGATTCCTGTTTTCCCTAGATATAGTGAATGCGTCATGCCAAAATTAACCCCTTGCTTACAGATGTGTCCCATTGAGTTTAAATCCCCAGGTCACGGATTCTGGGACTGGATGTAAACTAACTGGCATCCCAGTAAGCTGAAACCAAGACAACTTTCTCCAAATTCTCCTTCCCTCAGCTATCACTGGATCTCTGTAGTACAAGACGAGTGCTTTGATAACATTTTAACTTGCTGGGATTATTAAATGCTCAGAACCCTGGTAGTGTAGTGGTGACGAGCTATGGCTGCTAACCAAAACGTGGGCATTTCGAATCCGCCAGCTGCACCTTGGAAACCCTATGAAGCAGTTCTACTCTGGCCTGTAGGGTCGCTATGAGTCAGAATCTACTTGACAGCAAGGGGTTTGGTTTTGGTTTTGGCAAACCAGAGGCTGGGTATAGAGCAAAGACAGTTTCTGAGACCCTGAGGGGACTATGCCTGATCCAAAGGGAGAGAACAGCTGCCAAAGAACCCCAGTTCCATCCAGGCACTGACACCCTCTCTCATTGAGGCAGGAAATAAATTTAGGGTTTAAATGTCATTGAATTTTTAACTCACTAGTGTGAAAGAAATTGATTTTAGACTTTAACCTGCAAACTGATTTAATTTTTTTAGACTTTAATTTTTCTTCAGGAATTTCATAACTTGAGAGATTTCTATAATGTTATTATTATATACCATTAGAATATCTTACGGTTGTTATTTAATCTCCCTGCAGAAAGATTATAGCTACATTATGTCTAAAATAGTTATATTATGTCTAATAATAACTTTTAACCTTAGTATGTGTGGCCTTGGAGTAAATTCAATTAATGTACAATTCTGACCCATTTAAGAGCTTCCAAGAGGCAAAATCTGTATGGGCCATCAGCAGCTGAAGGAGGGTAACCTCAGGAGTGGTGGCTGTTTTGCAGGAAACTCACGAAGACAGACAGAACTGTATGTTCCCTGAGGGACATACCTTTGTATTACTATAGGCAGAATTGTTAAGTCTGACAGTAAATAAACAAAAAATAAATAACGTAAAGAAAATTGGGGGAATGGGCAGTGAGGGGGGGCTGTTTTTTTCAGGCCTGATGTTCCTTCTGTCCATCGGTGTAACATCGTTTGCTCTTTCTGCCCTTATACTCATTCAGCCTGGGGGAGGTAAAGGGACTTCCCTGTTGGCAGACTTGAGAAAGTTAAATGGGGCATACTAGGCTTTCAGGTCCTCCCTCCTTCCTGGCATTGCAAAGCTCACAGGGGGGCAGACACTCTGCCCTTGTTTAGTTCTGCTGGTGACTGCATGGTACTTCTGTCTCATGCTGGGGTTTGGTATTAAGAAGTACACTTCCCCATGGATAGAAAACAAATCTTTTCACCTACACTTTATAATTAATGAAGGCAATACGTTGACTCTCATCTGCCTTACTCATTTGTCTTATTTCGCAACTAGTTCAGTAGCCTTGTGGGAAGGGGGCCCCAGGACATGGTCTGTCCCCATTTCTCCCTGTGATGCTCACTGCCCCTCGACACTCCCTCACCCTACCTCCAGGCTGCTCCTGGTCCTGGCTAGAGTTCTCCAATGCTCCACCTCCTTCGGGATCCTCCCTGGATGACCTCCGTGACATCTCTGGGGTGCTCTCACGGGCCTCCTTCTCCAGCTCAGAGTGGGGGCAGTTTCGTGTCCACCACGTCAGGCGAGCCAGCTGGAGTAAAAGAAAACACTGTCTTGAGTCAGTTGCCTTTGGAGAGAAGTCCTGTGGAAAAAGAGGGCCTCATTCATAGGAGGCCATCAGAGAAACAAGGAACAGAGGGCTTGCAGTCAGGAGGCCTGGGTACTAGCCCTGATTGCTCCTTTTTTCTAAAATTAGCCTCCCTGAGCACCCACTCTACACCGGGCTTGTGCTGGGTGCTGGCATACAGATGCAAGTCAGACACAACCTGACATCATGGAGATCACAGACTGACAAAGGAGAAGCAAGGCTGGACAGAGAGGCAGAAGCCAGATAATAAAGGGCTTCGAAGGTCAGGCTGAGGAGCTGATACTTTTATTGTTTTTTTAAAACTTACAGACCATTGAGAATCACTGCAGACTTTAGACAAAAAAAGGACTATTTCAACTCAATGGCAACGAGTTTGTTTTTATAAGCTCTAGGATTTAGAAAGATCTCTCAGAGTGAATTAAATGGATGCTGCAAAATGAGACAGGAAATAATGAGGGCCTGAGGAAGTGGATAGGAGGGAGCAGTCCTGAGGAATGTTAAACCCAAACCAAACGCATTGCTGTTGAGTCAATTCTGAATCATAGTGACCCTATGGGACGGAGTGGAACTGCCTCATAGCGTTTCCAAGGCTGTAATCTCTACAGAAGAAGACTGCCATATCTTTCTCCCTCAGAGCACCTGGGGGATTTGAACTGCCGACCTTTTGGTTAGCAGCTGAGTGCTTAACCCCTGCACAACTATGGCTTCTGTTAAGAAATGTTAAGCAGGTAAAATTTACAGGACATGGTGACTGAATGAGCCAGGTGAGGGAGATGGAAGAAGCTCTACCACCACTCTCAAGTGTCTGCCTTGGACAATAGGATGATGCAACAGTGCTATTCATAGGGACAGAGGAAGGACTAGGTTTTGGTGCTGATGGGAGTCAGATAGAGAGAAAGAGTGGGAGTGTGCATTTGAGCATGCGTGTATGTGCATATGTGCCTGCACACACACACAGAAAAATATGCTGATGAGCTTGAAGAGTTTGTAGAACTTCTAAGTGGAGACATCCAAGTGAGGAGAAACAAATCTTGTGTCTCCTGGATGGCCTGGTGGCTTTCTCTCTTCTCCCTTTTTGGTGGCTAGCAGAGAAGAAATCTGCAAGTTCTCTGGCTGCTATCAGTGGTTTTGGATTCAACCACTGTCTCCTCTTCCAACAGGGTTATTTTCCTGGACAAGCAGCTCCTCTTGTTACATATTTGAACCAGGTGTCTCCTCTGCCCTGCTCCCAACTTCCTACAAATATTACCGCAGCCCCTCTCCTGGGAACTTTCCACTGGACCCATCTGTGCCTGACCCAGGCATGACTCTCTATGGGAACACGAAAGCTCAAGCTGCGTCTTTGCTTATAAGTATTTCTCAATAAACCTTACTTTATATTTACACGGTGTGTCACTATGTCTCTTTATGTCACCAGGAGGCATTTAGATTTGATGTTTGCATATTGGGAGAGGGATCTCAGCTGGAGATAGAGAACTCAGTATCATCCTTTTATACAGGGTTGTCGAATTCATGGGAGTGGATAAGATAGCCCAGAGACAGTGTCAGGTGAGAAGAGTTACAGGCCATAGATGGATTCCTAAGGACCAATGATATTTAAGAGGCAAGAAGAAAAGCCCCTGAAGAAGGCAGAAGAGTGATCAGAAGGATAGGAAAAACAGTTGTGAAATAGATCATGGAAGTGAAGAGATGAGAGGTCTTCAGGAAGCAGGAAGTTATCAGTAATGTCTCCCTTGGAAAAACTCATTGCTCATGAGTAGATTCCTACTCATAGTGACCCTACAGGACAAAGTAGACCTGCCCCATAGGACTTCCAAGGAGCGGCTAGTGGATTTGAACTGTTAACCTTTTGATTAGCAGCCAAACGCTTAACCACTGCACCACTTGAGATAAAGATAGAGAGGTAACCACTGATTTTAGCAACAGGAACTTGTTGGTGACCTTGATGAAAACAGTTTCAGTGGAATGGTGGGGACAAGAGCCAGGCGTCAGTGAGCTGAGAAGTCAACAAGAGGTGGGAAGCGGAGGTGGTGACTGCAGACCATTCTTTCCAAGTTTGCTACTGAAGGGAGAAGAGGGGGTAGCAGTAGCTAGAGATGAGCTCAGGATCCAGGAAGGGATTTTAAATTAGGAAAAACTTCAACACGGGGAGTGAAGAAGCAGACAATGGAGGAGAAGTGGGAAATTCCACAATCAGAAGAGATCATTTATGGAGTAAGCCTCTGGAGAAGTCAGCCTCTTTTGACACATCCGTGAATTGGGGATAACATTTGCCCTGCTTGTTTGTAGCAGTGAAGGAAACCAAGTGTATGAAGTCATTGTACAAACTCTAAGGCACCATCCTGGTAAGGTATAATTAATGATTTCCACCCAGTGTTCCAGGGACCAACTTTTGTCGTGGGCTCTAGTTAAAAAAGGTTTCAAAGGTCTGGGCATCAGTATGCAAGGACTGGTGAATTAGTCAGGAGGGAGAGGCGAGGATTTTGGGTTGAGCTCTTAATCTGGGGGACTTCCTGTCTCTTCCCTCATATACTTGCTTTTTGACCATTCAACAAATCCCTACTCATTCTTCAAGGTCCAACACAAGATGACCATTTTGGTAAAATGTCCCTTCTCCACCCCCAGGTGAGGACATCCTCTGTGTCTAAGCTTGTCTCTCTCTGTGAGTGTGGTTCTGCACTTTCCTCTTTGTGTAGAAATCATCTGTGTCCGTTTCCCCCTGTGGACAGTCAATGGCAGGGACCATTCATCTTTGCAGCTTCAGCATAGTACATAGTAGGTGCTCACTGAGTAATTTTGAATGGAATGAATCACCTTTCACTTGGGAATTAATAACACAGTGAGGTCCCCCCCCCATCCCAGGACATTTGTATGGCAACAGGGGAGACCATATCACAATGGCATAAAACTCAATGGTGAAATTGCAGGCACTAGAGTTGGGGGGCATTTCTTTGGGGCCTCATTGTGGGCAATCCACTTGCCTTTTCCTCAGGGATAGGGGTTGTACAGAAGCTGACAGTGATGATGACGATGGCAGTGAGCCCACAGAGGAGGAGGGCAAAGTAGAGGTAGTGGAAGTCCTTGAGCACGGCCGGCCTCCGGTCCACCTCCCCACAGGCTGGGGCTGGGTAGGAGAACTCCAGGATCATGCGCAGAAGCCCCACTCCCAGGCCAAACATGAGGCCCCAGAAGGCTCCCTATGAAGAGAGGCAGGGTGAGAACCAGCGGGAGACCCTAGGAAGCAAAAGCCACTCTATCCCCAAATATCCCTCCCACTGGCTGAGTACAGTGTTTGGTGAGTCTGTCCTAGTGAGTTCTCCGTAAGGACTGAGGCTTTGTGCTGACTCAAAGGCAGGCAGTGTGGTATATTGAAAAGGCAGGGGCTCCAGAGTCAGGCAGAGTAGGATTTGAACCCTGCCTCCATCTGGTGATAACACTGAATCAGTTGCTCAGCCTCACTGACTTGGAGTTACCCATGAGCTAGATGGCAATTGTAAGACAAATTAATAAGCACTTAGTAATAGATGCTTAATATTCAACTAGAATTGAATAAAGTTTTATAATAAACAAAGAACACCAGAATCCCCGTTCCTAACTTTCAGTTTTGATAAATCAGAAATTAGAACAGAGATCTCCCTTTTGTTTCTTCTGGGTGTTTTTTCCCACCATTTGCCTGCCTGCTTTCATCTACCTACCTACCTACCTACCTACCTGCCCTCATCTATCTTCTCTATAGCTTCTTTTGGTTCTACCCTATACCTGTTCCCAGTGTGTAAGACTCAGGGGACTTATATTTTCAAAAATGAGATGTTGATCCAGATTCCAAAAACTCTGGAATGAGCAGCGACATCCAGAATTCAACTGGGTCCTACTGTGCACCATGGTTATCGGCAACATTGTTATTGTTGTTAGGTACGTCGAGGTGATTTTCTGCTAAGAGTGATCCCCATGTGACAGAGTAGAACTGCCCCATATGGTTTCCTAGGCTGTAATCTTTTTTTTTTTTTTGTGCTTTAAGTGAAAGTTTACAATTCAAGTTAGTTTCTCATACAAAAATTTATACACACATTGTTATGTGATCCTAGTTGCTCTCACTATACTGTGACAGCACACTCCTCTTCTCCACCCTGGATTTCCTGTGTCCATTCAACCAGCTTCTGACCCTTTTTGCCCTCTCATCTCATCTCTGACAGGAGCTGCCCACTTAGTCTCGTGTATCTACTTGAGTTAAGAGGCATTCTCTTCACGAGTATCCTTTTATGTCCCATAGTAGAGTCTAATCTTTGTCTGAAGAGTTGGCTTCGTAAATGGTTTCATTTCTGGGCTAACAAAGTCTGAGGGCCATGTCTTCCAGGGTCCCTCCAGTCTCAGTCAGACCATTAAGTCTAGTCTTTTTACTAGAATTTGATTTCTGCACCCTCCTTTTCTCCTGCTCCGTCAGGAACTCTCTGTTGTATTCCCGGTCGGTGCAGTCATTGGTGGTGGCTGGGCACCATCTATTTCTTCTGGTCTCAGGCTGATGAAGTCTCTGGTTTACGTGGCCCTTTCTGTCTCTTGGGCTAATGTTTTCCTTGTGTCTTTGGTGTTCTTCATTCTCCTTTGTTCCAGGTGGGTTGGGACCAATTGATGCATCTTAGATGGTCGCTTGCTAGCTTTTGAGACCCCAGACACCACTCACCAAAGTGGGGTGCAGAACATTTTCTTAATAAACTTTGTTATACCAGTTAACCTAGATGTCCCCTGAAACCATGGTCCCCAGACCTCCGCCCCTGCTATTCTGTCCCTCGAAGTGTTTGGTTGTATTCAGGAAACTTCTTAGCTTTTGGTTTAGTCCAGTTGTGCTGACTTCCCTGGTAGTGTGTGTTGTCCTTCCCTTCATCTAAGATAATTCTTGTCTACTATCTAGTTAGTGAATACCCATCTCCCTCCCTCCCCACCCTCGTAACCACCAAAGAATGTTTTCTTCTGTGTTTAAACCTTTTCTTGAGTTCTTATAGTAGTGGTCTCATACAATATTTGTCCTTTTGTGACTGACTAAATTCACTCAATCCTAGGCTGTAATCTTTACAGAAGCAGATAGCCAGGTCTTTCTCCTGTGGAACCACTGGGTGGGTTTGAACTGCCAACCTTTTGATTAAAAGCTGAGCACTTAACCATTGTGATTGTGCCACCACGGCTCCTATCAGCAAGATTAAAAAAAAAAAAAAAACCCATTGCCATCGAGTCCATTCCAACTCATAGTGACTCTGTAAGACAGAGTAGAACTGCCCCATAGGGTTTCCAAGGAGCTGCTGGTGGATTTGAACTGCCAACCTTATGGTTAGCACCTGAACATTTTAACCACCATGCCACCAGGGATCCTCAACAACATGAGACCTCTGCAAATAGTAGACACCAATAGACACCATGCTTAGGTATGCTGTGAGAGAGGAGTTTCTGTGATCTCCTTTGTGATGACCTTGAGCGCTCACATTACTCTTGTGGAGTCTTGTCCACAGAGTCCATTAACTCCCCAATATGTTGACGTTAGGTGCCATTGAGTCTGTTCCAACTCATAGTGACCCTACATACAACGGAACGAAACATTGCCCAGTCCTGCGCCATCCTCACAAATCATCACTGTGCTTGAGCTCATTTTTGCAGCCACTGTGTCCATCTCATTGAGGGTCTTCCTCTTTTTCGCTGACCCTCTACTTTACCAAGTATGATGTCCTTCTCCAGGGAGTGGTCCCTCCTGGTAACATGTCCAAAGTACATGAGATGAAGTCTCATCATCCCCGCTTCTACAGAGCATTCTGGTTGTACTTCTTCCAAGACAGATTTGTTCATTCTTCTGGCAGTCCATAGTGTACTAAATATTCTTCACCAACACCATAATTCAAAGACATCAATTCTTCTCTGGTCTTCCTTATTCACTGTCCAGCTTTCACATGCATATGAGGAGACTGAAAATACCATGGCTTGGGTCAGGCGCACTTTAGTCCTTAAGGTGACATCTTTGCTTTTTAACACTTTAAAGAGGTCTTTTGCAGCAGATGGGCCCAGTGCAGACGTCTTTTGATTTCTTGACTGCTGCTTCCATGGGTGTTGACTGTGGATCCAAGTAAGATGAAATCCTTGACAACTTCAACTTGTTGTACTGTGGTGGCTTGTGTGTTGCTGTGATGCTGGACGCTATACCACTGGTATTTCAAATACCAACAGGATCACCCATCGTGGACAGGGTTCAGTGGAACTTCCAGACTAAGCCAGTCTAGGAAGAAGACCCTGGAGATTTACTTCCAAAAAAAAAATTGGCCAGTGGAAACCTTATGGATAGGAGCAGAACAACAGCTTTAGCCCTATCTTTTCTAGTCTACTTGAGTAGTAGCCAAGGTTATAGTTCTGGTGCCTCTAGCTTCCTTCCAGGCTTCTTGTTGGACTGCAGTAAAGTTGCCTGATGTGTGTGCAGGCTCCCTGTGTTGCATACTCTGTCTTCATTGTTGCTGTCTTTGCTTTTGTTTTACTTAGATGTAGACCCTTATAGTGTTAGAGATGGAACAGAACCTAGAGGTCTTCCACTTCGTTTTGGGTCTTCAAACACACTATTCCTCATGTCTGGAATATCTCCCCCCCCCACCCCATTAATCCTTCAAGTCTCAGCTCAGATGTCACGGCATTCAGGAAGGCTTCCCTGACCCCCCCAGGCATCCCATAGGTTAGGTGCTCCTGCTATTTTTTTCTTATAGCAGCCATTATACATTATTATTATTGCTTATTTAATATCTTTCTTCCCTATCAGCCACTGATGCCAGCTCTATGTTGACCTTGTAAACCATTGTATCCCCAGAGCCTCCAAAATAGGATTGACCTATGCTTGTTGAGTGAATAAATCATCTATTCCTGATGCTAAGTTTGGCGAGATGGAAGCTTAGAGGAGGAAGTTAGTTTGCCTGAGGTCACACAGACCACGTTATTGACAAATCAGGTCCCCTAGCCCTCTGCTGTACTGGGAGAGATGGATGTGATGCTGTACTTACAGGTTCTGTGACCCTCTTGCAGAAGATGGCCAGTAGGAAGAGGGCGGTGATGGGCGGGGCCAGGTAGCTGGTGACAGACTGGATGTAGTCAAAGAGCTGCCCACTGTTAGAGCTTTGGATGATGGGGATCCAGAGGATGCTGACAACAACCAGGAACACCACAAATACTCTGCCAGGAAGGGCACAAGGCTCTGTGAAGAGCACTTAGGTTGGCATGGCATGGGGTGGGTGAAGGTGACACACAGAGCACCAGGAAGGGATGGGGAGGGAAAATGCACAGTCACTGAATCAGAGACTCTTAGGAGGTGGGAATCCCAAGTGCTATGACTCCAGAAGTTTAGACAGTCAAAATCCCAGAATATCAGAGTCCAAGAAACCCAGAACTCCAAGACCTCAGCATTTTTGAACTAGAATCTCTCGAGATCATGCAATCCCCCTGTTCTTCAGGGGATGTTATGGATTGAATTGTGTCCCCCCGAGATGTGTCAACTTGGCTAGGCCATGATTCCTGGTATTGAGTGGTTGTCCACCATTTTGTGATCTGATGTGATTTTACTATGTGTTGTAAATTCTATCTCTATGATGTTAATGTCAGGATTAGAAACAGTTATGCTAATGAGGCAGGACTTGATCTACAAGATTAGGTTGTATCTTGAGTCAATCTCTTTTGAGATATAAAAGAGGTAATTCAGCAGAGAGGAGAGGGACCTCCTACCACTAAGAAAGTAGAGCAGGGAGCAGAGTGTGTCCTTTGAACACAGAGTCCCTAAGCTAAGAATCTCCTAGACCAGGGGAAAATTGACGACAAGGACCTTTCCCCAGAACTGACAGAGAGAAAGTCTTCCCCTGGATCTGGCACCCTTGTAGCCTCCTAAACTGTGAGAGAATAAATTTCTCTTTGTTAAAGCCATCCACTTGTCCTATTTTTGATATGGCAGCACTAGACAACTAAGACAGTGGAGGAGTCCATACCTTCTACCTCCCCCTCAGTAAACAGCCTTCTGATCATTTCTTGGAAATGTCTTTCCTCCTCATTAGTGTTCAAACCCTGACCAGGACAACCCCCTTCTCTAGGATGGCTCCAGCCTCCAGGGTCTTCTCCCTCCTCTGGGCTCCTCTAGCTCTGAACCTTTATCCCTTGCTTTGGCATTGGGATCAGGGCAGGAAATCCACCTTCCCCAACTCCTGACTCCTATTCAACTGATCCTGGATCATGCCTAAGTTCCCAAAGCTCTCTCTCTCTGTGTCTTTGCAGGTGTGTGAACATGTGAACAAGATGAACAAAAACTCTTCTTGGCTGTGTTGGGCACAAAAATGCATGTGGACAGTAGATGGCGCCCAAACCCCAGTGGTGGGTGAAAGAAATGGCCACAAAACAGAGATAAAAGGACACTTCTTTACACCTGTTGTCTCTTCTCCTCCTCCTCCCTCTGCTGGGCTCCACTGAGAGCAGCAGCTACCCAAGTGGCCTCCCTGCTGTTCATCGCCCCCTCTTTGTACAACCATTGCCGTATTTATGCCCTGCTACAGTCAGCCCCTGTGGATGTGGCTGGGGACGCACAGACGAGCAGCCAGAAGGAATTCATCGGGCAGACGCGGGCGGGTAGAAGGCATCCCGGTGGAAGGAACAGTAAGTGCAAAGACAGGGAGATGTAAAAGAACAAGATAGCTGAACTCAATTACGCACCTAGCAAGGGGGAGGAGGGAGAATAGCACTTTAGTCCAGAAATCTGGGTTATAAAGCCTTAAATCATGGGGTAAAGATTTCAGAAAGGGCCTCTTAACCCTATGTTAGTTACAAAGCCCCCAGCCCATGGGGAAAAAGAAGAATTAACCACCAAGTTATATTTTCAAAAGCGTAACACTGATAACCACAAGATAAAGCTAAAATTCTTTAGCTTGGTGTTCAAGGCTTTGCATCATTTGGAGACAACCTCCTATGACTATCTCCATCAATGCGGGTACCTCACTGTATTACTTGTGAACACCCTGAGGGCAGGGCCACACGACTTATCCTTGTCCCTGGAATAAGAATATGATGCAGGGAGGATGCTCAGGGTGAGTCTGATGGGTTACGTTAATAGCACTTCTGTTATCCTGGCTGACTGCTTGAGTTGTCCGAAAGACCTAGGAAATGAGCTGCTGGCTAACCTCCTTCCCACTTGTACAGTACACCTTTCATTTCTTACATGCTTTCTCATTCTCATTCATTCACCCTCCTGACCAGTCCCAAGAGGAAGTCAAACAGGCAGGGAACGGCCTTTTCTCCCTGTTTTTCTGGAGGAATAAGTGTGGTCAAGAGTTGGGGAAAGACTTACCTGAGGTCACATGGAAAAGTGGCTCCCTGACTGCCAGCCCAGGAATCAGACAAGCCACATCCGTTCCAGGGAAACCCAGGGCAGGCAGGAGATGGGAAAAAGGAAAGGAGAGAGGGGAGCTCTGCCTACAGGGAGAGGGGTCATTCTACAAGGATGGGCCAGCGCACCTGCCCACCACCATCAGCTCCTGCTCTGTGGCCTTCCTGCGGAAGCGCTGCCAGATGTCAATGGCAAACAGGGTGCTGCTACTGTTGAAGATGGAGGTGAGTGAGCTCATGAGGGCAGCCATGATCACGGCGATCATCAGGCCCCGCAGACCTGGGGAGAGACAAGTTATGTGTGGACTGCTGGCCCATTAAGGCCATTCTTCCACAGCCCATGGAGGCTGCAGCATCAAGCAGAGTTAGGAGTTTGGTGGTGGAGGTAGGATGGGGAAGGTGGGATGGGGATGAGGTTCCCATCCGGGACAGATAAGGAATCCAGGAGATCCACAGAATTACAGGCAAGAGGCCTGGGTCTGGCCAAGCTCTGCCTCTGTCTTTAGGGCCTTGGGTGAGTCATCTACTTTCCCTGAGCCTTGGTTTCATCTATACCATTAAGGTGTGTGAGACTGGATGGTCTTTAAGGTTCTCTGCAGCTCTGACATCTGAGTCTGGTCTCAAGTTGTAGCCGCTCTGGGTTTGGGTCCTTGGGCAAGGGGCGATTGGTAATAATAAGAGTGTTTTGAACCTTCTCCATTGACACCGTGGTATAGGACAAAGCCCTGGCCTGGGAGGTAGGAGCCTTGGGTTTGTTTCCTGGCTCTGCAATAACTGTCTGAATGATCTTGGGCTGGTTTCTTTCTGGGCTTATTTTTTCACCTGTCGTAAGAGAGGGTACAGCCTACTGATCTCTGTAGGCCCCATGTCCCTAATGACAAGGCTTCTAGAAATTTGACCATTCACTCACTCCTGGGGAGATAAGTTCCAGTCCTGTCCCAGCTCAGTCCTCTTCCCCTCCAGATTTGTGTATTTAACCACTTCCTGGATGTCTCCCCGACTCACAGCAGCCTTGGACTCAAGATGTCCCAAACTGAGGCCGTGATTTTCCTCTGGGGCCTTCAGCTTCCCTCTTTGGTCAATAATATCTTTCTAGTCTCCCATACCAGACACCTCAAAGTTATCTTAGACCCCTTCCTCTTCTCTCCTCTCTCCACCACCATCAATCATTCCCTCTGTGACTCTCCACTGCCCTCAGAGTAAAGGCTGCACTGCTGAAGGAGGCTTGGCCACGACATCCTCTGAAAGGAAGGTTGTCTTTAGTCCCTCTTCTTCAGAAATCAAAATGGAGGTACTTCAGGTGCCTCCTTAGGGCTGCCTTAGCCCCCAGTGTGTCACCACATTGGTTATATGGTATTGTACCTTCGTGAGTCTGTGGGCCCTGGAGACAGCTCAAGTCCTGAGAGCAGGGCCTGCCTTTTATCTCTGCATCTCCAGGACTAGGACACAGAGAAGGGACCTTATAGATGCTCATGAACAGTGGTGGTGGTGGTGTACATGTGTCTGTGTGTGTTGCCACAATGTGGAGGTGAATATTTTTCTTCCCTCTTCCTGTCCATTCTTAGTGCCCTGGGCAGTGGGGATTAGAGGAGGTTGGGAGTTGGGAGTGCGGGCTGGGGTGGGGGAGATGGGGACTCACCAATGGGCATGAGAGCCATGACCAGCTTGGGGTAGGCGATGTTGGAGCATCCCACTCGGGCCCCACAGATCCTCTGGCAGATGTCAGGGTCCACGCAGCCTACCTCATCTGCAGAAAAAGTGATGGTGGTTAGAACTGTGTGAGCTGGGGCCTGGCTTGCACCTTCCCTGGTTGGTCCAATATTTGCTTTCTGACACTATAGGAAGGTGTTCATTGGTGACTCTGGTGGGACAAGTATCTAGGAGATTGGGGGCAGATGGGTGTGTGGGTATTATGACTTAGCTGTGTCTGATAAGTTTCTTGCCTGTGCTACTATCCTGACAAGGCTGACACGCTCCTTTGGGCTTTAGTCTTATGCCTTTATAAAAGGCAAATATCCTTGTAAGTTGACAAGAATGCCTTAATTGGTCTTTCGTTTATAAAAAAGGAAGCTGGATTTTAAAATAGCATTCAGCTACAAATTTCTTCTACTAAAATACTTGAACATTTGGCTTGCAAAGCCTAACATATTTATAATCTGTCCTTAACTGAAAAAGTTTGCTGACTTCCACTCTAGTCCAGCATTGCCCAGGAGCCTCTTCTCTGGAAGCCCCTTGAAAGCCACATCCCAGTACCCAAAGTGGGAGACCAGCCCTTACCTGGGTACAGGGCCCGGCTGATCATGCCCGGCATGACGATGAAGAACATGGGGAGGATCTTCAGGTAGCCCCCCAGCACAGAGCCTCCCTTGGCATGGGACAGACTCTTGGCAGAGAGAGACCTTTGCACGATGACCTGAAACAGCAGCAGCAGAAGAGGCCAGTCACTTGGGCCAGGGAAGGCTCAACTCAGCCACAGGTGAGCCCTGACACAGGTCACAGACTGTGCCCCTCCACCAGTCCTAGAGTTAGTCCCCATCTTTTATTCTTCTGGGTGCCTTGTTTTCCTGCAGGTAACCGTCCGTTTTGTGGTAGGCTAAGCCAAGCCTGGGGGCATTACCTGATCTGTGCACCAGCACCAGGTGGCCAGCACTGTGAGCCCGAAAATGAGGCCTGGCCATGGGATGTCCCCACTCACAGGGTCCCGGAGCATGTGGAAGGCGTCGGGCTGTGGGAAGTGACAGGTGGTGTTGGGAACTGTGACATTAGGGATAGCCTGCCTGTATAGCTGCTCCAGGCCTGGGTACCAGCCCACCTCCTGAAAGCCTGTGAGGAGAGACCACAGTGAGTGAAACAGCCTCGAGAGCCAGCTGAGACTGTCACTCAACCCACCCAGCCCCCAGTCCCGTGCAAGGACCCCGGGGCTTGGAACTGGTGTAGGGCATGGGGAAGGGAAGGGAGACAGGGCTCAGACCTGAGATCTCTGGTTTGGTGTAGAGGGAGTCCTGCTCTTAGGGAACACTAGCCTGGAGGGGGACATGACTCTATGCCCTGGGAAGTTCCAGTCAAGCCATGGTGGTGACAGCCAAAGAGAAGTTAGAGAGGTGGGGGTGTATTAGGCATCTTCCTTACCCAGAAACATGAGGACCAGGGCTCCTGCCACCATGATCACCGTCTGCAGAGCATCTGTGTAGATCACTGCTGTGAGGCCACCTGGGGACCCAGAGACAAGGTTTGTCAGTCAACACCAATAGGGGGCTTCTCTCTGGGCACCTGCCCTGTCTTTGGCCACACTGGGGAGACCAGAGAAGACACACAGCCCTCTTAGGAGGTAGACTCTGGACATCTGCAGTCCCAGCACCCATTGCCTGACCCCTCTTGCCCCACCCTGGCAGGATGGAGGGCTGGTCACAGTTAAAGGTACTCAGGTCTTATACTTTCTATCCCTGCAGGTCTGTGGCTGTCGTGCCATAGCTCTTTGTATATATTATCCCAAGTCCATTTTATTGCCTGTGCCATTAGAGCTACTAGGAGTGATCTCTCCTTTCTCCTCCCAACACCCATCTAAATATCCCCATCTTTCAGGGCTGACTTTAACCATCAGTATGCCTGCCCCAAGCCTGTCTCCTAGTGCACCCAGCCCTGTGTGAGGAGTGCTGGAGGAGACAGGAGAAGGCGAGCTATGGCTTTCCCTGGAGCACCTCACAGTTACTCTAGTCCAGTGACTAGTCCCTTCATCTCCATCGTACTCCATGTTGCAGTTGGTCCTTTTCAGAGTCTCTTAGTGCCTCTCCTTCCCTGACTCTCTGCCTCTGTTTCTTCTTATTTCTGACCTTTCATTCTTCCTTTGTCTCTGTGACACTATGCCTTTCAGTCTTTTTCTCTTATTCTACACTTCTATCTCTATTTCTCTTTCTCTGTTTTTTCTGTTTTTCATCTTCTCTCTCAGGATCAATTTTCTCTGTCTCTCTGCTCCTCTCTCTGTACTTCTTTCTCCTTCAGTCTGTCTCTCTGTGTCTCTGAAAGTTAGTAAGCTTCCCTCTCTAACTCTCCCTGGCTCTCCATCTGTATTTCTTAGTGTCTGCACCTTAATATGACCCTCCCTTGGCCCTACCTGCAATGGTGTAGACAGCCGTCACCACCAGCAGGATCACTGTGGAAAGATAAAGGTTCCAGCCCAAGGCCATCTGGATGAAGAGTGCTCCAGAGAAGATGTCAGTCTGCAGAGAAACAGGAGCCAGGAGTCATGGTCACTCAAGGACCTTGATGTGGCCACCATGGGTATGCCATCTACTTGCTCAGCTCTCCCAGTGCCCTCAGCCCTTACCACACAATGAAAGTGAGCTTCAAAAGCCATGCTAAGGAGTATGAGCTTGATCTTGCAGACACAGAAGAACCATAGAGACTTTAAAGCTGATGCATACCACATAAAGATCCAAAATTGAGAATAATTTTATATGGTAGCACTGATAGGATAGACTATGGGCTATGAAAGGTGGTGAAGGAATGTAATGAAAGACTGAGCAAATGAAAGGGAAAACTGAGATTAGGGAAGAGGCCATTTGGGAGGAGACAGTAGGAACCCAGAGGGTCCCTAACTGCTCCCCAGCAGAGTTGTGGACCCCCACTCAGCTGCCAGATGGGCCCACAACTGACCTAATGAGGCAGGAGTCCTGGTATAGATAACCACAGGTTCTAGCTAATCCATATGTTTGGATTTATTAGAGGACTTCGGGGCACATCCTCAGTCTAAACTGACTTAGGGTTGTTGTCAAGCATTGGTGGAACAAGAGGCTTTAAAGTGTTTTACAACCCTAGAGCTGGTAAGTGAATAACTCAATTACATTGAGTGTTAGATGATACCATTCCATGATTGTTTATGAACCCATTACAGGGTCTGCAACATGATAGAGTGGAAGGAGACCTAGATGGCTTAGGAGACCTGAACTTTAGTTCCAGTCCCGGAGCTAGCACTCTGTGTGAACTTGGGGCAATCATTTGACCTCTGTAAGTTTTTATTCCCCCCCAGTTTTGGTCAAAAAAGAAGAATAAAGACCCTTCTAACCTTAACATTCTAGGCAATTAATACGTGGTTACTGAATGAAGAATCAATTAAAAGATAAATTAATGAAGAATGAACTATAGATTGTGAATTCTTAGGAGGTAGGGTTTATCATTCACTCAGCAAATGTTTAGCATCCATATCTGATTCCTCTGCTTCTGAGGTGAAGTATATCCTGGATACATGTGGATGCATACCTGTATGAAGGAGTAAAATCATCCATCCATCCATCCATCTTTCCATCCATCCTTCCATTCATCCTTTCTTCCATCCAATCTGCGACTATCAGTTCCCTCTCAGTGACCAGTCCATGGTAGTGCCCTCAGCATTTTCCTAATTAGCATTTTCAGAGAAATGTCACGGCCACATTGCAGTAGGTACCCACCGATATCTTGGTGAAGATGTAGAGGATGAGAGACAGGACAGACATGTACACCTGGATCCTCTGTCCCCCAAATCGCTTCTTCAGGTACTGCGGCATTGTGACCACACCAGCTGCGATGTATACAGGGACGAAGATCCAGCCAAGGGCCAGGAGCAGCCAGGTTGCCTGGGAGAGTGGGGAAAAGAAGGTATCCAAGTCCTAAATGCAGATGGAGGGGCAGTTCCCTCTCAGAGACAGCACTGTGCTGTGGGAGAGCCCTGAGCAGGGAGATAAGGTACATGAGACCTGATTTCAATCCTCCTGTTAGTAATTGTGTGACCGCTGACAAGTCCCTCTCCCTTCTCCAGACCTTGGCTTCCTCATCTGCAAAATGGATTCTTAATTCGCCATTCAGCCTCTCAAGCGTCTCTGAGTTTCCTCCCAGTGTTAAGGCCAGGGATGAGGGTGGGTGGGGTAGGCTCAGATCCCCTTATCCCCAGTCAGCCTCCAGGCCAGCTTCTTACGTTCCACTCGAAGCCACCCACAGCAAGGCCTCCAGCAGCCCCCGTCCCAGCCAGGCCAATAAACAAGCCGCTGCCCACATTGCTGGACATCAGAGAAGCTCCAATCTGCAAGGCACAAGTGCAGTGAAGGGTCAGTGGTCAGGAGTAATATAAATCAAGCTGGAATAAGGACCAAGGGCTTCAGGAGCTGGGAAGGAGGCAGAGAGGGCAGGATCTGGACTTAGGAAATCTGAGGTCAGAGTGGGGAGAGGAAAGAGGAGCAATGAGGAGGAGTGAAGGAACTGGTATTTATTGGGCACCTGTTATGTGTCAGGCACTGTGCTGGGCACTTTATATGCAGTCATGCATTGAAGCAGCGAGGCACCTCCTCTCCTACCCAACCCAGAGTTCCCAGCTCATGACTCGAGGAAACATGAGATATTTGGAAAGGGGAGTGGAAAGGGATGGGTGGCCAATTAGGGAAGGGTGCAAAGATATCGGACTGTCATGCAGACAGACACACAGACATACAAGTTCTGATTCTGGCCCCAGACTGAACCCTGATCTCAGGTGCAGGAGACACAGCTCACAGCCCCTGTATATCTGAGAATTGGCACCAGCATCCTCTCTTTCACATAGGTGCACATCTCCACACCTTCACGCTGTCTTTTGGGCACAGCCTGGAACCCTGGGAGAGTCAGCCAGAGCACTCGCCTTATGCTCAGGTTTTCCCTCTACCCTCTGTGAGATACAGAGTTCTGCTCTCTACATTCATCCAGGGCCCCTTGCCATTCCCCTAATGGTCCAGAGTTGATGTGCTCTGTCCTGCTTCTTTTCCCTCCCAATGACTCAGTTCTAGGGTTGTAATTTTGGGTGGGTGCCTGCTGAGCAGAATGTCTTCCAAGGGTTTGTGTTTTTTTCTTTTGACAAGGGTGTGTCTGGCAGTACCAGCCCTATGAACTGCTTGCATCCCTGGGGATTCCATCATGCTGAACAGCATGAGAGTTCCTTGCTCCCACTCTTCCTGTCCCAGATGTCTGAACCTTCCAGAAAGCTCTGCAGGCCTCCTGGGTTTCCTCTACTCTTTCATGACTATAACCAGTAGTGGGCAGAAAAGGCAGTGAGAACCAAGAAAGGGATGGAAAGAAATGGGAGGTGGTTGTTGCTCTGTGTGTGTATACATGTGTCATATATATGAGTTTGTATGACTGGGCATGCATACAGCTTCTGCTCATTGAGGACTGATGGTTCCCCTACTCGTTTCAGGAAGGATAGGTTAGTTTTGAAGACCAAGAGAAACAAGTGAGGTGGCAGATGGTAGAAAGTGGGATTCACAAAGATCTTGTGGATCAATTCCTTAAGGTTGTTGGGGATTTTACCTCTATAATTCCCTTCACTTAACTGTTCTTCAAATTTAAGCTTATGTGTCACCCTCCAAGAAAATCTTTCCTAGCCCATCTTCCCCCAGGCCCCACTGTCTGGGAGTCGGGGGCTTCCTCCAAGCTCTCACAAGGCCCTGTGCTTCCCTCTAGCTCAACACTGATGATGTTGCTTATGAGTCAGCTGTGAGCTTTCCTAGAACAGGGACATTCTAGATTCATCTCTGTAGGCCCAGTGCCAAATATAAGGCCTACACTTAGGAGGTGCCCAACCAATGCTTGTTCAAGGTGTGCATTGACAAAACCACTCAGGCTGCAGGGTGGATTTGGGCTGGAAAGAAGAAATCCAGAGTCAGGAATCCAGTAGAGAGGCTGTTGTCTTGGTCTAGGCAAGAGATGAGGACTGTAGATGGTGGGGATGGAGGAGAACAGAGATGGGAGTCTCCACACTGAAAGGAGGGAGGAAGGTCAACTCACTGGCCACCAGCTCATGGACCTCCCTGCCAGGAAATAGCCTCCAATGGTCCCTCGGCTTGCACGAATGGACGACTGGAAAGGAAAGGATGAGAGATGAGGATTTCTCGTGCTTTTCCCCAACATTTGTCCTCAACCCAGATCCCCCACCCCTCAGTGGAGGCAACATGGGTCCACAGTGAGTGAAATGTGGAGCCAAACATAGCTGGCCAAGAGTGTAGGTTTCACCATTTTAAAGCTGTGCGCCTTTGAGAGAGTCACCGCCCATTTCTGAGATTTAGCTCTCATCTTCCAGGGCTGGTGTGAAGAACAAAGGAGCTAAAGGGTACAGAAAGACTTCATACACGACAAAGTGTTGTGCAAGGGTATGAGATTATTATGCTTGTACACTCTTGTCCTCTTATCTTTCCTTTCTTCCAAAACCTGCTTTCGGGAGATGATTTGGCATCTCATTCTCAAGCATATAGTGGCTTACAGGGAGACTGCCCTCTCCTCTGCTCTCCCCTCTCTCCTCCTCTGAGAGGACTCCTACACCTGGAGGCAGGGAGACAGAGTGGGCTATAGTCCTGACTGTGGATCTTTGGGTACCAGGAGGAGTGGGAGGCTCTATTTTGGGGATTCTGTTGCCCTGGCCTGAGGGCAGACCACATCACTTATCCCCACTCAGGACCCGGAGTGCACCCCTGTCCTACATCAGCAGGTAGTCAGTTATGGGCCTATTTGAGGAACTGAACTGAACAGAACTGAACGAAAGGAGAGTGGGGATTGAAAGGAGCTTCTCTGGGGCACAGGGGCAATGGGGAAGGAAGGACAAACATAAAGCAGTTATTATGATGCTGAAGCCTACAGGTCTCTGATTGGGTCTGGAGACAGGAGTATTACTTGAAGCAGAGGAAGGAAAAGGGGAAATTTATCAAGAAGCTTCTTTTCCCTAAGGGAAGATGGTTAATTAGTCACTGTTGTTGTGAGGTGCTGTTGAGTCAATTCTGACTCATAGTGACCTCAAGTACAACAGAATGAAACGCTGCCTAGGAGGGTGGCCAAGACTTCAGTTATGAGTGGGTGAGAAGTCTGGGTAGGACCTGGTGCTCGCTCAGCTTTTACTCAAACTTCTAGTGTTGCCTCTGATTCTCTGGGAGGCCAGAAGAGCAGAAAGGATCCTATTTATACATGAGGAAGTCGAGGCCCAAAGAGGGAACACAGCTTGTCCAAAGTCACAGATGGGCTGGTATTTTTCACAGCCTGCTGCCCCCAAGGAGCCAGTCACCATCTGTGTCCATTTCTTCTCACACCACCCCTAGGAGGCAGGGATTACTCACCCCACTCTATAGATGAGGAAATTGAGGCCCAGAGAGGATTCCTGAGTTTGCCACAGCCTCATAAATGACCAGCTGGGATTTAAGTCACAGTCTGCCTCACAGCAGAGTCTAAAGGTGCTGGAATTTCTCCTGAATGCTATGGTTATGATAGCAGCCATTTATTGCCTACCAACTGTGTGCCAGGCACCATGCCAGGTGCATAGATGCATTATGTCAGCAAATGGTCACAATGGCTCCACAACATAGTCCCTATCATTTTCATTGTTCAGATGAGAGAACACTGAGGCTCAGAGGGGTTTAGTATATTCCCAAGGTCATGCAGCTGCAAACTGCCTGCCCCCTTCCCACTGCACCAAGGCTGGTGTGGACAATGGAGACAGAAGGACCTTGGGGTTTGCCTGGCTCCTTTCCTTATGAACACAGTAGCCCCAATTATTTCAGACAGCACAGCTCCTAGGCAAGAAACTAATAAGTGGAGGATTGGGCTAGGGCAAGGAGTCAAGTGTTGGCAGGGTTGGGAATCTTGGGATGGGGAAGAGGGCTCAGGGCCAGCCAGGGATGTCTGGGGGTCAAAGAGTGAAGTTGCATAGATCCATGGAGTCAGTAGACTGGAACGCCAAGCCTGGCCCTGCCTCTGGCTTGCTGTGTGACATTGGGAAAGTTACTCCCCCTCTCTGGGCCTCAGTCTTTCCTTCTATAAAAGGAGGAAGTTGGAGGGGATGATTCCTGAAGGCCCTTCCATCTCAGATACCCTGTGGTTCTGTGATCTGCCTTCCTGTTCAGCTGACCCCTGCTCCCAGCTCCACTATCGAGCCAGGGATGAAAATTTGCCTCTGCCCCCCCAACCCCCCACCAGGCCCCAACCTCCAGGCTTACCTACCCAGATGCCCACAATGATGACGAAGACAAAGTAGATAACCACGACTGTGATGTCATAGATGTGCAGGCCGACCCCAGAGTCTGGTGCTGAGCGTGGCGCTCTCTCAGCCCTGTCCCTGTGCCCCAAAGCTCCAGGCCCCATTGCTGCCAGCCCCATGCTCATCTGTTAATATCAGTCACCACCAGGCTGGACTTTGAGGTGCTCCTGGATTCATTCCTTTCCTTTAATGATTAAACAGTGCCAAGCACTATTAGTCTCTGGGAAACCTCTGAGTTCCACTGGCACGTAAAGTCTTGGCCACCCACCTTCCCCTAAGTGCCACCCCCACCCTCCACAAGACTACACCCCCGGCTGTCACATGACCACGCGTGCACAGATATACACACACATGCATGTATATGCACACACACACATATATGCACGCACCCTCCCTCCTCCCTCCAAGGAGCAGGAGGATCAGTAGCAAAGGAGCAGAGTCTCAGACTCCCAGAGCTAGGAAGGACCTCAGAAAAAGGTGGTCAAGCTCCTGCTTGTGTGGAGGGGAAACTGAGGCCCAGGGAAGAAAAGGTCACACAGAAAGGTAAAGGTGAAGCTGGAACCGGAAGTTAGGCTTCTTAATAGTTCATGACTTTTCCCTACAGCCTTGTGGTAGGGAAGCAGGGAGGTGGGGGAAGGGGAGCCTACTACCACCCTTTCCAAGTTGTACCATGTCTTGTAACCCTACCTCCAACCCACTGAGGTGTCATTTTCCTTTTATTTACAGTGTTGAAACCTGAGGCCCAGGAAGGAAAAATGATTTATTCTGAGGAGCAGAGCAGAGACATCTGTGACAAAGCAGGTCCAGAATTCACATCTTCTTATGCATGGCCCAGGAGTCCCTGGGAAGCACAAATGGTTAAGCGCTCGGTTACTAAAAAAAGGTTGGTGGTTCAAGTCCACCCAGAGGCACCTTGGAAGAAAGGCCTGGAGACCTACTTTTGAAAAATCAGCCATTGAAAACCCTATGGAACACAGTTCTACTCTAACACATGTGAGGTCACTCTGAGTCAGAACTGACTTTAAGGCAACTTTTTTTTTTGGTGGCCATATACATACTAAACATATATCTGTTCATAATTTCTACATTTCTTCACTGAACTATAGTTCAATGACATTTGTTACATACTTCACATTGTATCACCTTTCTCTCTATCTCTACCCATATTGTTACCAAAACTAGAACCAAACTCGCCATCAAGTTGATCCCGACTCATAACAACCCTATACGACAGAGTAGAACTGCTCCATCGGGTTTCCAAGGAGTGGCTGGCGGATTCGAATTGCTGACCTTTTGGTTAGCAGCCGAGCTCTTAACCATTATGCCACCAGGGCTCCAATATTCCTACATCACTGTTAATTTAGACTGTCTTCCCCTTAAAGTTCTTATCTGTGCTTTAGATTAACTGTTGTCAGATTAAACTCATATAGATAATTATACACACAATTCTCAAGGCAAACATTCTTTATCAATTGATCTAAATTGTTGTTTAGTTTAATGATGGCTTCATAGGATAGTTTTGGTTCAAGTTTTAAAGATCATTCCTGGGCAATAGATTCAGGGGATCTAGTAAATCCGATTTCCATATGAATTTAAAGTTCTGTTTTCTTTTATTTTTGTTTGTTGTTGTTTGTTTATTTTGCTTTGATCCCTGATCTAGACTTCCTTTGCTTTCGCTGTGATGAATGGAGGGTTGGGGTAAGGAGACCTCCCCCGAAAAGTGCACAGAATACTGGCCCCGGGAAAAATGTTGTCCAGGGACTCAGGCAGCCTGGTTTCTAGTCCCACCTGCACCGCTAAGTAAATTGCAGAGTGACCTTAGGCAGGTTGTTAAATGTCTCTGGGCCAGGGTGTCCTTGTCAGTGTGACCCGTGCCCTGCCTGCCTCATAATGCCAGTGAGGATGGGATGTGCTCCTCAAGACCCTTTGCAAACTGTGAGTTACTGTGTGCTCTTGAGGTTAACACAGAGAAACCCACACTGGCATGATCTGGCTTGAGGGCCCAGATGCCAGGTGCACAGCCGTGCCCGCTCCTATGGTCCTTCTGAAATGGCTGCACTTGAGACATCTCATTCATATGAGTATCTGCTCTGCCTTCACCTGCTGCACACACAGGCCAAGGCCGAGGCTGAAGAAGCCCTGGGTAAAAGGCTGGCCCTGCCATCGCCTAGCATTCTGTGGGTGGGATCCAGGTTCTCTTCCTTCCCCTCTTTGGGGAGAGAAAGTGAAAGGCAGGACCTGGTCCCCTTGGCCCGCCCCGGGCCCAGAACACCAAGCGCCAGCCATGCTGAGCCCTGAGGAGAGCCTGTGCTGGGAGGAAGTTTAGGGTAACCCGCAGCGAGGCCAGGGCTCAGCCAGGAACAAGGGCCCGGCCCATTAGGGTTAGACACCTGTGGGGCAGGGTTGTGGATCAAAGACTGTATAGCGGAAGTTTCATTCACGTCCATATTTAAAGGTGAATGAGATATACAAGAGGGATGTGGGATAAACAAGAGGGCAAGGGAAGCAGGACCAGCATTAGCAACATAAGGGAACTGTGAAAGACCAGATGCAGAAGAAGCTCACCCTGACGGCCCCTCAGAGCTATGTGGGACATGAGGCTGGCAGATCCTTGGGTGTTAATCAGGGAGGGGCGAAGAGAAGGTCTGAGCTCGGGACACCTAGAGCACCACTGGCAGGGCTTCTGAGTCCCAGGATCACTCTGCCAGAGTGGGGAAGATCCTGCATCCTGCACTTCTTTCTACCCTCCCCACTGGGAAGGGCCCACACCGTGGCCCTTGGGGTTCTACTGCCTACAAGGTCTGTCTCCCGACCATCCTCTCAAAGATGCCTGAGGCCGAGCCCCAATCCCTGCTCGTTTTACCTAATCATAAGCCAGCAGATTTGGGCTCATAGCAACCACTCCTTAAATGTGGCTACCACACACCTGTTACCTATCCAGGTAACTTAGCAACCCAGAACCCAGCAGAATGTCAGGAAGGGAGCAAAAGAGGTTTTGAAACAGCCAGGATAGATATTCTAAAGCCTATGCACAATGCCTGAATCTCTGATTTATCAGTAACCTCCTGTGACCCCCACCAGGATCTGTTTATTTTTGCTTTACACAGAAGTATAATAATCTTTGTTATTTCTCTTTCCCAGCTCACAACAAATTAGGAACAACTAATTAGGAGAGGAGAGAGAGGCTGCCCAGGGACAGCAGTAAGAATAGCAGCTGATGGGTTGACAGGACGCGAGTTGTCCTTAACACTAGGTAAAGCAGAAAAGACAATGCAACAACAACAACAACAGAAACAAAAACCTAGAACCTGATTCTGACTCGTAGTGACCCTACAGGACAGAGTAGAGCTGCCTCATAGGGTTTCCAAGGAGTGGCTGGTGGATTCATGCTGCCGACCTTTTGATTAGCAGCTGAGCTCTTAACCACTGCACCACCAGGGCTCCAAGATACTGCAAAGGGCATGCCAAATGGGAGTGTTTTGAAGTGGGGGCAAACAGGTCAACTCTCCACCAAGGGCCTTGTTGAATAGCAGCAGAGAATTCATATGCATATCAATAACCCCAGGTCACTGAGAGAAGATTACCTTATGACCAGTGACTTCTGTTTAAGAAGGCATGGAATATGAAATCCAGGCAGGAAGAGTTCCATTCAAAATGGTTTAATATTCTAGACAGGTGTTGGTGTTCAATGATGAGGCCTCTGTTATCCAGAGAACTCCCCAGGGTGGAAGTTTGACTCTTGCTGTCATTCTTACAATAAATGAACACTTACTGTGCGCCAGGCACTGTGCGAGACACTGGGGGTACAAGGACGTATGCAATCGATCATGGCCTTGTGGGGAAGGCAGACTGCTATATAGGATGGTGTCTACAGCAGAAAGAGGGTGACCATCTGCCCATGTGCTGAAGAGCTCAGAGGAAGGAGCAGCAAAGTTCAGGTGAGAGATTGGGCAGAGTTTATGGGTAATGGAGGGTGGTTTGAACCAGGCCTTATACAATATAGAAGTGTAACAAGATGTGAAATGAAAGTTTCCACTGAGCCACTGTCATGGGTTGAATTGTGTTCCCCAAAAATGTCTATCAGCTTGGCTGGGTCATGATTCCCAGTATTGTATGATTGCATAATCTGATGTGATTTCCTTATATGTTGTAAACTCTATCACTATGATGAGGTTATACTGATGAAGTTTGCAAGATTGGATAGTGTCTTAAGCCAATCTCTTTTGAGATATAAAAGAGAGAAGTGAGCAGAGACACAAGGGAACCTCATACCACCAAGAAAGCAGTGCCGGGAGTGGAGCATGTCCTTTGGACCTGGGGTTCCTGTGCGGAAGAGCTCCCAGACCAAGGGAAGATTGATGACACAGACCTTCCTCCAGAGCCAACAGAGAAAGCATTCCCCTGGAGCTGACACCCTGAATTTGGACTTGTAGCCTACTGGACTGTGGAAGAGTGACCTTCTCTTTGTTAAAGCCTGTGGTATTTCTGTTAGAGCAGCACTAGATGACTAAGACAACCACCAAGATACAATACACATAAAAGTAATAAAATTAAGGGGCAGATTTGCAAAGATAATACAAAGAACTGACTTTACAGCTCTAAAGACTCTATGAGGAAGATAAAACAGGCTTTTGAGGATATTTCTTAAGATAAATCTTTGTTGTGTTTTCCTAACAAGATGGAGGAGGGGTTGGTGGCTGCTTGCTCGTATGCCAAGTGTAGTAGCTGTTAGAAGAGCTTTGGGCAGGGTATATTGGAGAGCTTGTTAAGTATCTCCTTCAGTTGGGATAACTGTGGACTGGGGTCTGACTCAAGCCTGAAATATGTAGATGGTAAGAGGTTGTGGCTGACTTGCTGCTGCTTCAGCTGTGGGAGAGGATGGGATATTGGTTTAGGGTTAGCCTGCACCCCTGGGGTTGGGCAAAGAATGCGTAATTTTTTTCTTTTTGGTATGTGTGGACTAGATGTGGGCCACATACATGAAAAAGACAGTTAGGGATCTTCTTAGATCCTTTCCAGTAGGCTACCTGGAGGGTGGTGGGGCCGCAGGTGACAGAATTTGGAAGTGGCCCACTAAATCCGTAGAGGCTGAGAAAGAACTAGATTGGCAGTAGATTAGGGATGCAGTACCTGAGTCAGGGCTGGGTAGGAGAGGTTCCCCATTTTGAAAGGACCCCAAATAACCCACGAGAACACCCACAGGGAGGAGTAAGCCTTAAACTTGGTCCAGGTCCAGAGAACCAGAGCCATCTTAAGAGGTCTAGTCAGGTCTGAACTTTCCTGCTCCCTGACTTCTCCTTCCCCTGAGGCACCCCAACTCCAAGGGGTCAGAAGCAGAGGTTCTCGAGTGGGGAGGAGGTGAGTGGAAACATAACAAGCTGACAATATCCCCTTTCCCAAGGCAGGCAGGCCCCTAAACCGGAACCTGCAGGAAGAAGCCTTACCTTTAAATGAAGATTGAAGTGTTGATTAGAATAATCAGCTATGACCAAAAGGGTAACATTTGCCCAAAAGCAAAGATGAGAAGGCAGGAAGAAGCAGACAAACTGGTTTAATGGAAACGAGGAACCCAGGGTGGAAATGGGGAGAGTGTTGACACATTGTGGGGATTGTAACCAATGTCATGGAACAATTTGTGTAAGAACTACTGAATGGGAGACTAATTTACTACGTAAACTTTCACCTAAAGCACAATAAAATGTTAAAAAAAAAAGCTTGAAATGTTGAATAATGAATGACTCTGAACATTACAATTTATGAATAATTTCTTAAATGAGACTCTGTTTTCACACCTAAAGTGACAACAAGGATTTCTATTATTTAATTATAATTAGAAATCTCATAAAACTGCCTGAGTTTTAATCTAGGAATAAGGAAAGAACTACCCCATTGAGAAGTTTAAGGGTCAGTTGCTTAACAAATTTGCTTTCAGGGTTTTACTCCCTGACTATTGTTTATTCTATATGCCAGTTCCCAGGACTTCCAGTAAGCAGAAGATCTCCACTTCTGGCATCTACAGCTCTGTCCCTCCTAAAGCTTTAGCCTGTGCCCTCACAGAAGCACATGGAAACCACAGTTATGCTTGGAATCCTGGGGCCAGCTAATCCCACCAGCCTCACAGCCTTGTCCTTGAGTTCACCACCCAGAATATCAGTCCCTCTGGATAGCTAACCTCTCCCATCTCCCCATCCTCATGATGTTCTGTTTTTCCTGTCCCTACCTAACCTCCCTGGAGTCTTTGAGTGGTGCAAATGGTTAATGGGCTTGGCTGCTAACCAAAAGGTTGGAGGCTAGAGTCCACTCAGCTGCACCTTGGAAGAAAGACCTGGTGATCTATTTTTAAAAATCAGCCATTGAAAACCCTATGGAGCACAGTTCTACCCTGACACACACAGGGTTGCCATGAGTCGAAATTGACTCTACGGCAACTGGTTTTACTCTCACTGCTCCTCTCCTTCTCAGCCATTCTACAGGGCCTGTGGTGAACAAATCCTCTTTGTTCTCAAGCTCTTCACCAGTAGACTCTCTACCAACTTCCACGGCAACGACTCTGTCCCACGAGCACCTGTTTCCTCTGCAGCCTCCTCACGTGGATGCTCTGCCTTTTCCCACACCCCTCAGAGTCTGGGTCAGTCCTCCTTCTGCTTCCTTGCTGCTGAATTGTACTACATATAGTTCCAGGAAATGTCAGGCTCTCCCTCACTGCCAGATGTTTGTGTAGACTGTTTCCTTACCACAGTTCTTCCTTGGAAGCCTTCTCTGACCCCCTCGCCTAGGGAACTTCCTCAACCCCAGTGTGCCTCCCCATTTATCTCACTGAATGTAATTGTCAGTTTCTATGTGTCTTCTTTACTAGATTTTAGCCCCTCAAAAGCAGGGACCTTGGTTTCTTATTTGCATTCTGCCCTCAGTGACTGACAAACTCAGTGCTTAAAGGATGGAGGCTGAAAGTTTTTAATAAGCATGTTGGAGTGTTGGGGTGGACAGTGGGCAGCAGCAGGGGATATGGGTCTAGAAAGATACTCCAAGCTGAGAGAACAATATGAACAAGGCAACACGATGTAAACGCGCATAATATGCTCAGAGAACAGCTTGTTCTTGTGTGGCTGGCGTCTGAAGTCTGCACTGAGAGTCTGCAGGGGGCCACAAGAAGAAGTGGGTGCTAAAAATGGCATTTTAGAAAATCTCTCTTGGTGACAGCAAGGGGGGTGAATAAGAATGTGGAAGCTGGTGCAGTGGTTTAGGCGGAGATAGGGACCACCCTGATGGGGTGGAGAGGAGGTGGCCCTGGTTGTGATTCTTGAACTGGAAGCATGCAGACCTACAATGCTTCCTCTCCCCCTGCTGTGCTCTTGCCCTGAGCATGGTGCCAGGGTCCAAGATCCTCCATCCTGGGTGCCCCCCACCCCTTAGTGATGCTTCTCCTCAGCTCCCAGTGCCTACATGTGCTCATTCCCTTCCAGGAGCCATAAATGAGAACCAGCCCTGGATTTGTTCCAGTTCCAAAGGGACTGGCTTGTAACTAGGATAACTAGGATGGGAACCATTGGCTAAAGCACTGATGATGGAATGTTTAGCCTGAGGCATCGAATGTTGATGACAAAGAGTGGGTCCTCATCCCTTGGAGCCCTTAAATCCATGTCATGGAATCAGAGATTTCCATGTGGAAGGAGATCCCCTTTCATGCTCTTGCCTAGGTATTGCTCTGCCACTATCTCTGTCCTCTGTCTCTTCCAATGCTCCTGACCCCAAGCAGAATCCTGGGCTGGCCTCCACCCTGGCTACCTATACATTCTTCCAGAAAAACCACTCTTAGTACAGTCTTCCTGCTGAGAACTCCCTCTTCCAGAACAATGAGGAACAGTAATATTTACCAGAATGTGCTAGATACATTGAATAGATCGTATCACAAATATGATCTCAATTGTTACATTAACCATATGAATTAGTTTTATTATTCCAATTTGTACATGAGGAAACAAAGGCTCATTGGTGAAGTGCCATAATTATGGCTTCTTTGGGTTTTGAATTTGGGCTTGACTGACTCTAAGCTGTGCTATACCACCTGTCCCTTCTCTCCTGGCCCCACTTCTAGGGAGAGAAAGCATGGAAGGTGAATCCCTTCTGGTGGTGGTAGGCAGTAAGGGAGTAGAAATTGGTTCTTTTTTGCCCCGTCCAATGGATGCTCTAAAGCAGGGTACAAAGGTGGCTGGATTGGGGGCAGGAGCCCTGGGATCTATGCCCCACTTCCAGAGATCTTTTCAGCATCCTCTCCTACCACCCTAGTCCCCATTCACCCCTCCCCTCCCAGCCTACCTCTGCCCCATTCCTTCTACAACTGTAGCTCCTAGCCCACATGGCCTGGTGACGCCGTGTTCCTTTTCACATGCCCCTGCTCTTCTCAATTCAAGTTCAGATTCAATTGCATTTAATTCACCCCAGTAATTCACTGAGCATACTCTGTGTCGGGCCCTGTTCCAGGTCTGCGCAATGTTCAATTCCAGGGGACAGCACTCCCCAAGAATATAATGTCAGTGATGCCCCTGGTGCTGTGGAAGGCAGTGGCTGTGCTATCTGCTGGGGATACAGAGGTAAGTGAGGCTTGGCCCTGGAAGACAAGCTCTGCTGGAGGAGAAAAACGCACTGAGTGTGCAGAACCAGGAGAGGCCCTGGCCACCCCAGCCACCTAAGGGCCAAGGCATCGGACGTGGGGAAGGATGGAGGCCCCATGTGGACAAGTTGGGTGTTTAATTGAAGGAGGAAAAGGTTGTTATATAGGAGGGCAGAGACTTAGAAAGAGAGTGACAGAGACCCAAGGATGGAAAAGAGAGAGGAGAGAAAACGAAGGAGAGTTATACGCTCTAGTTCCTAAAAAATGAATCCTTGCCTGGCCTGGCTGGACCCCTACCTGTGCAGCCTGGCCTGGACAAAGCCTCCAGGGCCCAGTCTCTCAGCCTCTGGCCCCTGGGCAGCAGCTTCCCAGTCGTGGTGCAGCCTGGCCTGACCTGGCCTCTGACACCTGCTCTGATAGCTCAAGTCAAGGTTGGTGTGGATGAGCCCCAGCTCCACCCCAGTGAGGTGGCAGGTGCAGGCTCTGAAATCTAACTCCATCCCTTGGGCCTTAAATTTTAAGGAACAACCCCTGTCCTTGCTACCAGGTGTCTTGGAGAAAAGAGAACTTGTTCTGTGCTCAGAGTTCTCGAGGACCCCAGGGTCAGATGTGGAAGGCCACAGCCTCAGAGTGAGCTGCTGTTGTTGCTGCTGCTGGCAACACTTGCCCACACATACCTGGGCAAACAAGTTTCTCTAGGCAGGAGGAGGGGCGGGCTGATACTAGAAACATGGGCATTGTCTGGAGTTTAGGAACAAGGTCTTGGCTTAGGTTTTAGTTTGTTCATAGGTGTGACTCACACACACACACACACACACACACACACTTGCACACATGATTGGTAGTTGGTCTAGGCAAACACTGCGGATTAGCAATATGCATGCAGAATCCTAAGTCAGACAAACCCAGGTCCACTGAGGCCCCTTCACTCACTAGCTGGGTGGGGATGGCAAAGTATTGTACTTCACATTTTCGAGCCCCACTTTTCTCCCCTATGAAATGGAGATAATAACACTCACGGTTATTGGGAAATGAAATAAAGTAGCAGATACGAAAATATTTAAAAAACTGCGAAGTGCTATTAACCCAGGAGGCATAGCTTTTACCTGTGCTCAGTAGGATTTCAGAATCAATCTTGATTGCCCAGTGGCTTGACCTGGAATGGCAGTGTCAACAAAACAGGTGAGTCATAATGTGGAGTCAGAATTTAAGTCCTGCCCACTAGCTACATTGTGATGGAAGAATTTTTTAACCCACTAAACCTAAGATTTTTCATCTGTAAACTGATAAAATAATATATAGATAGACAGATAGATAAGTAGGTAGGTTGGTAGATAGATGCCATTGAGTCAACTTTGACTCATGGCCACCTTACGTACAACAGAACGAAACATTTCCCAGTCCTATGTAATCTTCACAACAGCTAGCATGTTTGAGTCCATCTTGGTGGCTACTGTGCCAATCCATCTCACTGAGGGTTTCCCACGCCCTTGTTGGCCCTCTACTTCACCAAACATAATGCCCCCTTCAGCAATTGATTCCTCCTGATGACGTGTCCAAAGTAAGCAAGTTGGACAGTATTCTGTTGAGATCCATAAGGTTTTCATTGAGTAATTTTTAGAAGTAGATGGCCAGGCTGTTCTTTCTAGTCAGTCTTAGTCTGGAAGCTCCATTGAAACCTGTCTACCATGGGTGATCTTGCAAGTATTTGAAATACAGGTGGCATAGCTTCCAGCATCACAGCAACATGCAAGCCACCACAGTAAGACAAACTGACAGATGGGTGGTGGGAGATAATAATACATACCTCTTAAAGAGTCAGGAAAATTAAATGACGTGATGTATATGTAACAAGATGTTAAAATGAGACTCTTTCTGTATCAGTTTTGGCTGAAGGCCAAAGATTGAGAACAATATAACATGCTCCTGGTATCCCCACATTTTGGAAGGAGCCCATGCTGTGGTCACCATGGAAAGGCCCCAAGCTCAGATTGCCCACAGCAGACTGCCCCAGCTGCCAGCCCTCTGTATTCAACCTTGCGGCAAGTTGAGGCCACACTTTCCCTAGGCCAATGATTTAGCATGGCAGGGATACTAGTGCACTCAGCATCCCACGGGAAGTGTGACTCATCTAATGGAAACCTTAGAAGACTCTTCATTGCTCCAGCTGAAACTTTCTTGGGACCGTGCTAGAGTCTGGACTCTTCCTACCCATCCCGTCTTCCTCATTGTCAGACCTACATTGTGGTCTGAGGGCTCACCCTTCCCATTCCTGCTTCCTACCCTTTGTCCTGCAGCCGTTTCCCCCCAGTAAATCTCTTGCACGTTTGATCCTGTCTTTGAGACAGTTTCTTAGAGGAAATCATTTCTGCCACCATCTCTGTAAAAGTGTGGCCATTCAAGAATTGGGAGTGGTACTTGCTTTGAAAAGAGCTGTTGAAGTGACGAGGCATCCCCGTCTCCCTCCCCGCTCAGTCAGGGGAGCCCATGGGCTCTTTCACTCTCACATCAAGCTAGTGAAAAGTGTTTCTAAGAGTCTGTTGGCAGAGCTTTATGTGTGTCCCATGGGCCTGCTGACTTACAGGAATCAGATGGTCTAGGCTGTGATCATTTTGAAAGGGGAAGTGACCCCAGCAGATGGATAGATCACTAGAAGGCCAGAGTCTGAAGTGAAAAAGGTTGGACAGTACCATTTGGGGAGACTGCCGAGAGGAGGCCTACTTTGGATGGACAGCTCTCCTTCTCTTTAATGCTGGCTGCTTAGATGCTGTCTTCCTGGTACCCATTCTGGGTGAACTCCTGCCACCATGCTTTCACAGGCCGTGTGAGGGGTTCCGCCTTCCAGTACTGATCATGCTGGCCGATCCATGTCCACGTTTCCCACTGAACTGTGAGCTCCTCTAGGGCAGCAGCAGGCTCTGATGGGTCCCTGTGGCCTAAGACCCAGCACAGTTGGGGACTCCCTGGGGATTTGGTAAAAGGACAGATGGGAGGATGCTGACATCAGATGTCTTTTCTGCAGACATCATTTGTATGGGGATCCAGGGCTCAATCCAAGAGAGTGTAGTTGAGCCCATGGAGCAAAGCAACAGAGGTGTAGAGAAAAAGGTTTGGAGCCAGAAGGCCAAGTTGAGTTTTGCTTTTGCCACTAGCACATTTGTGATCTTGGACAAGTCTCCAGGACATGTGGCCTCCTATTTCCTCATCTGTGAAAGGCGATGTCTGGAGTTATTTTTAAAGGCCTTGAAGCTCTGAAGGGCTGTAGACTAAATTAGCCCTAGGGTCCCCTCTAACCTTTCGGTTCTAAGAGTTGTGGAGGAGATGGGAGCCACTGGATCAGAAAAACAAAAACTTAAGTCCACAGGCTTCAAAGTCAGGCACCCTGGGACCCAGGCCTGCCTGTGGCACTCACTAGTTATGTGACACTGGGCAGCTTATCTCTCCTCTCTCAGCCTCAGCTTCCTCACATGTGCAATGGGGTGGCAAGGTTTATCTTGCAGTCATCTTCAGGCATAAAGTGAGTGTTTGTAAAGCACAGACCACATGGCCAGGCACAGTAATGCTCAATCAATAGGTGCTATTACTGCTATTATTATTATTATATAATTATACATATTATATAATAATTATTATATATGTGGGTGAGATGGCTCTGCACTGGTGTTCACCCTGGAACAGCCAAGCCATTTGGAGACTTCCGGGGTCCTGATAAATTCCAGAGCCTCAAGAGGGCTCCCCAAATGGGGATGACAGTGGTGGCTTCTTGCCTGAGTCAATACAACTCCACCCTGTCCCATCCTCCTCAGAAAGCAGAGCCTGCATCTGCCCAAACAAGGCTCTAGAGAGCTCTCCAAGGAACATCTGGGCCTTGCTGGGAAGAAAATAAATAAGCCATGAATTCTCTGCTGCCTCTTGTAAGGAATAAGGCCAATGAGATTCAGAGGAGCCTGGATTAGCAGAGTTTGGGGATCTGGAGCTCACAGTGCCTGTCCACCATTCCTGCCTCCTACTCTCCCCCACCCCCCGCATGTCTTTCCTGGATTCAGGGTCTTATGGCACCCCACAGTTTCCTGTGTTTCCTTTTATAACATCTATCAATTGTGTTGCAACTGTCTGTTTCCCTTGCTAGTGTTGCAGTCCTGGAAGGCAGGGCTTCATCTGATCCATTTCTATTGCAAGCACATGGCACCAGGCCTGGCACACAGTAGAAGGTCATTACATTTTCATCAAATAAATGAACAAATGCCTATTACATTAGTTTCCTTCATTCTCTTGAAAGATCTTTTTAAACTATAAAGCTCCAAACAGTGTAAATTGTCATTAATAGAACTACACATATCACCTGGGATTAAGTTTGGCTGTGAGTAATATGAACCAAAGTTAACAGTTTAAATAAGAATTTTTTTTCATGTAAAAGTCTGGAAAATAGAACTGGTAGGGTAGTTCACAATTTTTTAGGCACTTTAGCTGCTTTCGTCTTGCTGTTCCACCGTCTTCCTATTCATTGTCTAAAATGACTGCTCAGGCTCCAGCCATTGCATTTATATTCCAGTGCTTATTTACTACAAATTGCACATAACACTTCCATTAATAACCTCTTGCCCAGAACTTAGTCTTCAAAGAAGAAATGTCATTACTTTGGAGGGCCTTGTACCCAGTCAAGAATCTGAATTATTTTCACTCACGAAAAAGGAAGAATGGATGCTGGGTGATAACGAGCAGTCCCTGCCACACCACACTTTACAGTCTAAAAAGCAAATCACACCATTCTCGCATTGTCTTCACCCGCTGGCCCTTGTGTGGTACTTAAGAATAAGAGGTATTATCTCTACTTTACAGTTGAAGGAATTGAGACTCGGAGAAGTCAGTAAATTTCCCAGGGTCACAGAAGTGAGTTTGCGGCTGGACAGAGATGACCATCCAGTGCTCTTTCCTCTTCATCACTCTGTACCAAGGCTTCTTGAAAATGGTGGAGTTTGGGCTCCTTCCTCACAATTTACTCAAAAAGCATTCAACAGACACCTGCTGTGTATGCAGTAGGCACTGGGGACCCAGAGAGGAGCCACACCTAATCCCTGTCAAAGACCTCTCAGTCTAATTGAGGAGGTGTCTCTTAAAGAAACTTTTAGAATATAGTGTAATAAGTGATGTGAGAGTTATAAGCATAGGCCTAGAGGTTGGTCAGTGACACTTCAAGGTGTGCAAGAGAGACTTTTGGGTTCCTTCCAAACCCTGGTATTCTACCTGGGGCAGGAGGTAGGGTTGGAGAATTTGGGTTGAGTTCAAGAAGGAAGTTAGAGTTTTATTACTGACGTGTGTATATGTGTGTGTGTGTGTATACACATATAACCTGTTGCTGTTGAGTCGATTCCAACTCATAGTGACCCTATAGGGCAGAGTAAAACTGCCCCATAGGGTTTCCAGGGAGCGGCTGGTGGATTTAACCTTTTGGTTAGCAGCCCAGCTCTTAACCACTGAGCCACCAGGGATGCATATACACATATACAATACATAATGCTGTTGTTGTTAGGTGCCGTTAGGTCAGCTCCAACTCATAGTGACCCTATGTACAACAGAACAAAACACTGCCTGGTCCTGTGCCATCCACACAATCGTTGTTATGCTTGAACCCATTGTTGCAGCCACTGTGGGTCTTCCTATTTTTCGGCGAACGTCTACTTTACCAAGCTTGATGTCCTTCTCCAGGAATTGGTTCCTCCTGATGATATGTTCAAAGTACGTGAGACAAAGTCTCACCATCCTTGTTTCTAATGAGCATTCTGGCTGTACTTCTTCCAAGACAGATTTGTTCCTTCTTTTGGCAGTCCACAGTATATTCACTATTCTTCACCAGCAGCATAATTCAAAGGTGTCAATTCTTCTTCATTTTTCATTATTCTTTGTGTAGCTTTCACATGCTGCTATAACAGAAATACCACAAGTGGATGGTTTTAAGGAAGAGAAGTTTATCTCCTCACAGTCAAAGTAGGCTAAAGTCCAAATTCAGGGCGTCAGATCCAGGGGAAGTCTTTCTCTCTCTGTTTGCCTTCTCTTCGGTGTTCCCCTGGACTAGGAGCTTCTTTGTGCAGAGACCCCGGTCCAAAGGACGCGCTTTGCTCCCAGCACTGCTTTCTTGATGGTATGAGGTCCCCCTGTCTCACTGCTCACTTCTGTCTTTTATATCTCAAGAGATTGCCTCAGGACACAATCCAGTCTTGTAGCTCAGGTCCTGCCTTACTAACACAACTGCCACCCATCCTCCCTCATTAACATCATAGAGGCAGGTTCACAACATACAGGAAAATCACAGTACCAGGAATCATGGCCTAGCCAAACTGATATACACATTTTTTGGGAGACATAATTCAAGCCATGACACTCTGCTTTCAGCCATGATCCATCTGACATCTACAATGATATCCCTCATAAGACATCCTCTTCTGAATCCAGCTTGAATTTCTGGCAGTTCCCTGTCGATGTACTGCCACAACCACTTTTGAATGATCTTCAGTAAAGTTTTCTTTCATGTGATATTAATGACATTGTCTGATAATTTCTGCATTCTGTTGAATTTCCTTTCTTTGGAATGGGTACAGATATGGATCTCTTCCAGTTGGTTGGCCAGGTAGCTGTCCTCCAAATCTCTTGGCATAGAAGAGTGAGCACTTCCAGAACTGCCTCTGTTTGTTAAAAGATCTCAGTTGGTATTCTGTCAATTCCTGAAGCCTTGTTTTTCACCAATGCCTTCAGTGCAGCTTGGACCTCTTCCTTCAGTATCATCGGTTCTTGATCATATGCTACCTCCTGAAATGGTTGAATGTCGACTAATTAATTGTTTCTGGTACAATGACTCTATGTATTCCTTCCATCTTCTTTTGTAGGTTCCTGTGTCATTCTGTATTTTCCCCATAGAATCCTTCAATATTGCAATTCAAGGCTTGAATTTCTTTTTCACTTCTTTCAGCTTGAGAAACTCAAAGCGTGTTCTTCCCTTTTAATTTTCTAACTCCAGGTCTTTGTTCATTTCATTATAATCCTTTGTCTTCTCGAGCCACCCTTGAAATCTTCTGTTCAGTTCTTTTACTTCATCATTTCTTGCTTTTGCTTTAGCTACTCAACTTTTAAGAGCAAGTTTCAGAGTCTCTTCTGACATCCTTTTTGGTCTTTTCTCTCTTTCCTGTCTTTTTGATGACTTCTTGCTTTCTTCATGTATGATGTCCTTGATGTCTGATTATTAGTGTTCTATGCATCAAATCTATTTTTGAGATGGTCTCTAAATTCAGATGGAATATACTCAAAGTCATATTTTGGCTCTTGTGGACTTGTTCTAATTTTCTTCATCTTCAACTTGAACTTGCATATGAGCAATTGATGCTCTCTTCTGAGGTCTGCCCTTGGCCTTGCTCTGACTGATAATATTGAGATTTTCCATTGTCTCTTTCCACAGATGTAGTCAATTTGATTCTTGTGTATTCCATCTGGTGAGGTCTATTTGTATAGCTGTCGTTTATGTTGGTGAATAAAGGTGTTTGCAATGAAGAAGTCTGGTGTTACAAAATTTTATCGTGCAATCTCCAGCACTGTTTCTATCACCAAGGCCATATTTTCCAACTACTAGTCTTTCTTCTTTGTTTCCAACTTTTGAATTCCAATCACCAGTAATTATCAATGTGTCTTGATTGCATGTTTGGTCAATTTCAGACTGCAGAAGCTGATAAAAATCTTCAATTTCTTCATCTTTCACCTTAGTGGTTGGGTGAATACATTTGAATAATAGTCATATTAACTGGTCTTCCTTGTAGGCATATGGATATTATCCTATCACTGACAGCGTTGTACTTCAGAAAGGATCTTGAAATGTTCTTTTTGACGATGAATGCAACGTCATTTCTCTTCAGTTTGTCATTCTCGGCATAGTAGACCATAAGATTGTCTGATTCAAATATAAAATGCATATACAATATACCCATATACACACATATACAATATGCAGTGCAATAAAATATACAGTTTATTTATGTACAATAAATATATTGATATATACATAGTAGCACAGCTAAGATTGTTGTTGCTGTTAGGTGCCATTGAGTTGACTCATACTCATAGCGACCCTATCTACAACAGAACAAAATGCTTGCTCATCCCTTACCATCCTCACAATCATTGCTATGTTTGAGCCCATTGTTTCAGCCATTGTATTAATCCATCTTGTTGCGGGTCTTCCTCTTTTCACTGACCCTCTACTTTACCAAGCATGATGTTCTTTTCCAGGGTCTGGTCCCTCCTGATAGCATGTCCAAAGTACATGTCTTTTGCTAGGCAATAAAACACAGGTAAGCATCTTTCTGGTATTCTCCGCTTTCAGCCAAGATCCATCTGACATCAGCAATAATATCTCTCATTCCACGTCCTCTTACGAATTCAGCTTGAATTTCTGGCAGTTCCTTGTGATGTACTCTGGCAGGCATTTTTGAATTATCTTCAGACATCTAAGATTGCAGGTTTTGAAATCAGAAAGTTTTGGATTAAATTGTGATTCTCTTCTCACGGAAGATGACAGTTATGATGCTGTCTTTTCATGTGAGAAACTGAGGCTCAAGGAGTTCCATTCACTTGTGCAAAGTCAGACAGCAACTGAATGGCAGAGAAAGACCGGAGCACAGGTCTCCTTCAGCACACTTTGTCTGAGTGGCTCACCAGCCACTCCCACTGCTTCAACCCCTGACTTGTGCCCACTTCCTGACAAGGCAGAGCAGACCCATCACCTGGATTTTATTCTGCAGCAAGAAGCTTGATTGCCTGTGAGGCACTGTTATAGTCATAGTCCATCCACTGGGAAGAGGAAATGTTACCAAGGAAGAAAATTGCCCCTTACAATGCTTGCTGTGGTAGGTTCCATGTTATGAAACCAAGAATCTGAAGCTCTGGTTAGACTGTCCTTTCCCTTCTTTGAAAGGAATTGTCTCTGAAAGTTTACTCACTTTTGTAGGGCACCTGGCTTCCCTGTATCCCATGGCGGCAAATTTGATGGGTAAAAAAAAATGCCGTTGTAGCATACAGCAAATGGTTGCAGACTATTTCCTAGTGGCCTCAACGAACCTATTAGGTTTAAGGAAGACTGTTTGGCCTGTCCTGGGATGGCTTTCCTGCCAGTCACTGACTCCGACCAGGCATTAAAATTGGTTTATAAATGATCAATCAGACAATAATCAATTAGTTCACTTTTTAATCATCAGTGTTCACCAAGTTTCTAATGTGTATCCAACCCTGGACATGGCCTGGTGTTGGGGAAAATAAGGTGGAGACTGGATCCCTTCCTTCAAGAAAGTCTAGCTGGAAAGATTAGAGTTAGTAACTGAGAAGAAAACAGGGATTTAAAGTAAGACTGGCATAAGTTTGATTACAACTCTTTAGCTTACTAACTGTGTGATCTTAGGCAAACGACTTCATTTTCAGGCTTAATTTCTCAGGATAGCTGGCTCGAATATTGTGATCATTAAAGGAAAAAAATATAAAACACATTGCCCAGTACTGGGTCCATGGAAAGTGCTTTGTTGGTGATAGTTGTCAAGTGAAGGAGGAATGCACACAACTATAATTATTTAAAATGAGATAAGAATTCAGAGAAGGAAGACACCCGTGTGAATTATCTTGTAAGGCCTTGGCTTGGAGAGCAGGTAATTAGATTGCTGTCTCAGGCCCTGGAAGAGTTGCCTTCTTTTTCAGAATGTGCAATACAAGAGATGGCCACACGGGGGAGGAATAGGACCAATTTTAGCATCTTCCATCCTGCAGTCCCTCCGGGCAGGGGCAGGGCACTAGGTAAACTATCTTTTCTTCAGTCCCTCTCACCGCGTTTCCTGTTGTGTTTGAAGCTAAATCTGTAGATACCTGCGGGGCCGATGGACTTTTCATTTTGTTGCAAGATGTCAAACGTTCTCTGAGACATTCCTGGCATATAGGAGCCAGTGGGTCAGAACATCTCTGACTCCAAAACATTCAACCTTGTCCTGAATCTTTTCAATTTCTCTCTGTAACTCAGTATATTTTTCTGAAAATCTGAAAATATTTACAGCTCTCTGAAATCTCGTTGAACCTTTCGGAAACTATCTCTGGAACACTGTAACTATCTCTTTGAATATTCTGAAACTTCTCCAAACGCTATGACTTTCTGTAAATCTCTGAAATTATAAATCTGTCTGTGGATGTCTTTTCCACATCTTGCTGAATTTCCCAGTGAAACAGAATGATTCTATGTAACTGTTCATTTCTCTCTGAACTCACTCTAAAACTCCCTCAATCTCCCCGAAATATTACAAATCCGTTTACACAACTCTCTAATTTCTCCAAAATTCTCTGGATATCTCCCTATGTGCTCCATTCTTTCTCTAAATTTCTCTTTCTTTCTCTCTGAATTTCTCCACCCTCTGAAAACCACACAATCTCTCTTTAAAACTTCCTGATTTTCAGGAAATCTGTCAGCCTGTCTATTACTACAGCTTATTACCATTTCACAAACAAATGTTGGGTAAAGAAAGATGCTATTCGCGACAAACACTCCCTCCCCACTCACTAGTTTGTCACTTGTCAGGAATTTACTCATCTTCTAGCTCTGAGCTACACCCTTCTTGGTTCAGAAGACGGGGTATATCAGATCCCTTCCTTCAAGGGCAGGTCTAATTGAAACCAGAGAAAAAAACCAGACATTTGTTAGAGTCAAAGATTTGGAGTCATTCAAACCTAGGTTTGATTCCCTCTCCTCTTCTTACTATTTGCTTGATCTTGGGCAAATGCTTCTCTCCCTTCAAGTCTCTTTCCTAATCTAGTGGAAACAAGAGTGCAGACTGCAGGAATTGGGTGAGGTTTGCAGGAGGTAGTTCACATGCCTCAGCTATGTGATTATGATCAATAGGAGCCCGCCAAGTGTAAAACGCCTGGGTAACGTCCACGACTATCATGATTTTTAGTGGGATTCATAGGATATAGAGAGATTCGTGAGGGTCTTTCATAAGCCACTGGAGTGGAAAGGAGGCAATTTAGAAAACTCATTGCATGTAATAAATTGCATAATATTCCTTCCTATGCAGATTCTGTGCAACGGTGGATCTGGAAGAAGTATACTTACTTTGAACGTGCAATATCAAGAGTAGGACACAAGGTGGAGCAATGGAGCACATTTTAAACGTCTTCCACCACTGTTCAAAATTAGTGATAAGGCGTAAAACATTCAGTGACACTGCCAGAAATTTTCTCATGTGTGACCTCCTCCGCTTGCAGTGGTTAGCATCAGATAAGGATTAGTTAGGCAGCTGGAAGTCTGAGTTGTTGTTGGACAGTATGTTTCTGTATTTAGCATCTAGACCAGCATGGTCCAATAGAATTTTCTGCTATGATGAAAATATTCTATGCCTGTGCTATCCAATATGTTAGCCATTAACCACATGGTGGCTATTGAGCACTTGAAATCTGGCTTGTGCTATTGAGGAATAAAATTTTAATTTACTTCTAATTAATTTAAATATAAATAGCTACATACGGCTAGTGGCTTCTGGATTGGACAGCACAGAAATCTAGAGACCTTCAGTTTATTTAGTAAGAAGTAAGGGTTGGGCTTCTAAAGATGAATCAGTCAGGCTGTCTCTTGAGAAACTCACAGTCAAAAAGAGATGGGGGAAGAAGCAAAGATAAATTCATAAACATTATAATATGTGCAAAACTAATTATAATAAGAGGTATAAATAATATTCATGAATACTTTTATTTTTGAGTACTTAACCAGGTGCAAAGACCTTTATAATGTTATTTATTTATTTATCAGGTTTCAACTATAAGGGTAAGAAGAGAGGAGAGAAAGGGCCTCTCTCAGAAGTAGTACTGGGTAAGGGCAAAATACAGAAGGAAGACAAGGCAGTGAGCTGCTTGAAGGTAAGATCAAGTCCTTCTTCCCTCTGCTTTGCCCTGTCACAGGGTGTCACATGGAGCATGAAAGTTTACTAATTGATTTCAGTGCTTGCAGCTTTACTCTTTACTGGCCTGGCTTTTCCTCCACACTGAAGCCAGAGAGATCTTTTCAAATGTAAATCTGAACATGTCACTCTGAAATCCTACACTGCTTAAACTCTTCAATGGTTTCCCAGTGCTATTAGAACAAAGCTAAAACTCCTAAACATGGTTTACTGATCCCCCCACCCCGCCTCCCCGCCCCCCCGCCCCTTGTGATCTGCCCCTGCCGCCTCATTTTGACTTAAACCTCCCTCTTTGCTGTCTATGCTGCATCACTTAGGTCTTCTTTCATTTCCTGGCAATGCACTGTGCTCCTTTCCACTGCAGTACCTTTGCACATGTTTCTGCCTGTCCAGTGAGCCCTCCTGTATTCACCTCCTTGTTTTATGCTCTCATAGACTGATGTTCTTCCCATAGCTCCAGAGAGCAGAGATAGCCCTGATTTTGCTCATTATATTATCCCCAGTACAGTGCTAGATGCATAATAAATATTCTGTGCAACTGAATATTGTTGAATCAATGACTGAATTTTCTTTCTAGAGTTTGTCTAAGAGTAAGAATTCTCACTCTGTTAAAGTTAAAGCAAAGAGATTTATTGAGGGTAATGCAATTCACAAATTTGGAAAACATACGACAGACAGGAATCTAACAAGTACTCCCACCTTTCCAAGGGAGATGTGAGCCTTTTACATGGTAGGAGTAGCAAGGGACCACTAACATCATAATCTCTCTTATCATCAGCAAACCCTTCTCAGAACAACATTCTAACCCACACCCTTATTTGCTAAGAGCAATTAAAATTTACAGGAGTGGAGAAGCAGAAGATTTAAACAAAATGGAGTCTGAACAGAATGGAGTCCAATTCAAACCTGTGTCAGCCATCTTAGTTATGCCATGTGTCTCTGATTTTTAGGATGCTCTCACACATTCCTTCCTTCTGATCGTGAATCTCCATAGAAATTCCTTGATCAGTATTATAAGAGTGTTTTCTTCTGCACGGGCTCATTGTTTGGAGTGGTTTTTTTGTTAAAATCATCCTCCATTTTTTTCACCATGCCATATTTCAGACACTCTGCTTCTGTGATCTGCCAGGCGAGGTTAGTGTAGAGCTGGGCCACATAAGGAGGAATAACTTGACTAAATTGAAAGGCTAACTCAAGGTGTGATGTTGGTCTCCTTTAAGGACTTAGTTTCTTCAAGATACATAATTCTTTGCATAGCAAGACAGAGTGTGGTTTGATTACATGCATTAGACAAGCATTTCATACAAAATTTGATTATTCCTATAACAATGATTTCTATAATTAAAATGATTAGGCCAGTTTGTAATATAGAATGCAGCCAAGAACCAATACCAATCAGTAACCAACTAAAGATATCTAGGAAAGGAGAATCAAGCATAGGAAGTATCGAATATAGTCAAGTAGCCTGTTGACAAATTTTTCTGGTATTTCATTCTACTTCTCCTGTGTTGTTAATCCAGGCACAACAGGAGGTACTGGAAATAGCATGAACTCCATCTTGCTGAGCTAAAATGAAGTCTAAAACCAAAAATCAAACTCGTTGCCATCTAGTTGATTCTGACTCATAACGACCCTATAAGACAGAGTAGAACTGTCCTATAGAGTTTCCAACGAGCACCTGGTGGATTTGAACTGCCAACCCTTTGGTTAGCAGCCATAGCACTTAACCACTATGCCATCAGGGTTTCCAAAGGAAGTCTAGAGCTACTTGATTATCCAATATTACCTTAGCAGGAATAGATTTTTTAAGCTAAAGAATGCAGTAGTTGGGAAAAAGTACTCAGAAGAATACCCATCCCATTTCAGGTGGGAGCCAATGCCAAAGATTAGAGCAGCATAACCAAGATATGCTGTTTGGGCTAGTCAAATAGCAAGAATCAGGACATGAGAAGAACTTCCAAAATTTCTTCACCAATTTCTTATTAGCATTGCCATGGAAAAAAAGGATGGGAATAGAACTGATAAAACAAATCTGTGGTCAGGAAGGATTTTCATACAGCATTGTTTTGAGGAGCAATTAAATAATTACTGATTTACCTGAAACATAACTCCCAGGCTGACCCTTGGAGTCTGTTTCCCAAACCCACTGAATTCTTCAAAGAGCACATTACTCAAAACAAAGTGGTTCTACTAATTTATCTAAGCCTTCGTATGACTGAAAAGTGGCTTTTAGGAACAAGTTTTTCCAAGGCAAAATGTTCAAAAGGACACCTAAGGGCAATGACCTATGTGGTTTACCCCAACTTCCATAAAAGCCAGAAATCTGGATTCCAGGAAAATTAAAACTCTTTCATCATTCCCTCCTTTTGACCATGATTCTGCTATGGACTCTTTGATCAAAAATGTTCACTAATGGTAACTGGGAACCATTCGGTTTTTCTGGCCTCATGGCAAAGAAGACAGCTGTTAATGGAGATAATCACACATAAAGTTCCTCCACTGATTCCTGGCTCTCTTTTATTTCTGCTGCTCCAGACTAATAGAGACCAATTTTTGCACCTCAGATGGCTGCTCCCAAGCTTTTAAGACCCTAGGCACTACACAATCAACTAGGTGGTAGAACAGAAAAACTAACAACAATATTAGGTCAATTGTCTGAAATAACCCAAGAAACCATGACCCTAAGCCTTTTGAACCAAGGAAACAAACCCCATGAAGTATATGTTTATACATAAGCAGTATCAGTAATTGCTTTTCATGTACCTCAGCAACAACTGCATTCTGTAAAACCTCAGATTGCATTTAATAAACACAGCAACTGTTCAACAATTAAGGCACAAACCTCTCCTTAGGAACTAACAGGAAATCTAACGCTATTATATTTCGTAAAGTCATAGCTTGAAATTCAGATACTTCTCCAGTTATGGTCTCTACAGTTTTGCTAAGTTTATCTACTTCTAATTCAAGAGTTATAATATCTAAATGATTTAAAGTCTGATTATTTCTTTTAATGCAAAACCAAACTATTTCAGTAACTAATAGCACTATGCTGATTTTAAAGTATTCTATGGTAAGAATTTCCTCATATCCTTGTTCTCCTTTTTAATGTTTTTAAACTTTCTTTTCTGGCAACAAGTTTACATTTCTCTTATATTTCTTATTTTTAACTGGTCCAAATCTGCAGGTAAAAACAAACTCATTAGTTAGATAATTTAGGAGAAAAGAGGAAAATGGTTTCTTATACCCAGAAAATAGAACATTAAAACATCGGCAATATTCCCACATAAACTCATAGTAATCCTTTAGTCCACTCAGTCCTATGTAGTTAATTTCTGTTCCATGCAATTATGGATCAGCCACAGTCTGCGAACCTGTGAACTTGTACACAAGAGCTCTGGAAATCTTGATTCAGTCTAGTAGTATGCACGTTCAGATATCACACTCTGTTTTCATAAGTTTGATATAGTCCATCTTTTGTTGACATATTTTGGTCAAGCATTTTCAGCAAGTCAGCAAAGTAAAAACTTATCTGCAGATGATAAAACTTAATATGGCCATGATTAACTTATAATAATAATACTTCTTAAAAGTGAAAGACTTGATGGGAATTAATTACAAAAGTAATGCAAAGCCAACTAAAGTCAAATAATAAAAAAAACTTTAGACAAAATATCTCTAAACATGATGATTAACCTTATCTTCAAAGAACTTCAGATGTGACACATAATAATCTTGAGACATAATTGTCGCAGCCCCTCACACGGAGCACCATCTGTCGCAGTGGTGGCAAATGTTGGGGATGCAGAGACAATAACCAATTCCACAACTCTTACAGAGAAGTGGGGCCAGGAGGGTCACTCTGAGGAGTCGAACCCCGGCTCCAGTCCCAGGAGTTTATTTATAGTCAATAGAGCAAGCAGTGAAGCAAATAACAGAACAATGGGCTTTGGGTGAGTAACAATAAGTTTCGGACAAGGGAAAAGGAATTCAGGTAAACAAGCCAATCAGTAACAGGACAATAGGTTTGTGAAAACAAGCCGTGCCTAATCTCTTTCTTATCACTGACAAGTCTCCAACATGCCGTATACAGCATAGAGGCCTGTGGGGGCTGCAGTTGTCAATAGTGCAGCCATGTTTAAATGGCATATATCCCCACATTTCCTCCCTTTTGTTTAGTTAATGGAATAAGAATCAAGAGGGTTTCCACTGGTCTAACAAGTGTCCGGTAGGACAAAGTAAAATTTTCTCTACGAGATAAAGTCTAAGATTATCTCAGCTACTGTCTCTACACCTCAGGGCCTGGCGACTTAGTGAGTCCTTGTGAGCCCAGCTACAACTGGGGCACACTCCATATGTTTAAGAAGGAGAAGTAGCATAGCTATGAGTAACACCTGGACTTAGTCACCTAGATGGTGGCTATGGCAAGCTCTTTAAACTCACGGTGCTGGTTTTCCACCGGATACCATCTGGTTCTTCACCAGGTTGTTACTTAATGCCTGGACTTAGTCTCCTAGATGGTGGCCGTAGCAGGCTTTTTAAACTCACGGTGCTGGTTTTCCACCGGATACCATCTGGTTCTTCACCAGGTTACTAAGTAAGAGCAATGCTCTTATCAATTGCATAGCCTGAGTGAGCGGACTCAATGTCTCTTTCAGGTGTGTAAGACAATAGAGGATGATGTTATGAGGATAATATAATCCTCTGCACTAGTAATATCCTGATTGTTGGACCCATGGGTTTCCTCTGACTCTCATTTTGTCAGGTAAACACTAACTTTTAACATCCACTGAAATTATTATTCTTAAAGGCTTGAAGATTTATAAAGGCTCAAAGATTCATTAACTATCAAACAAGCAATGATTTACACAGATTCACTATTACTTGGAAGGGAATCACTAGGAAGGGCAATTTATACATCATAACAGATTTTACAATCAAACAAACACTGATTTACACAAATTTACTATCAATTGGAAAGAAATCATCTAACTTAGAAATCTTTTTATACAGAAGCATCTAACTAGGAGAAGCAGAAAATATAGAGGAGTTTACACATAACAAATTTTCATTGGGAATTTACAGATTAACAAATTACTGATTAACAAGATAATATAGGATGACTATTGAGAATAGATTGTCACGAAGGAAACCATAGCTAGAAACAGGCTTCCAGGTGCAAGTGGGGCACCTGCAGTTGAGAGGATATGTTCAGCTTTGGAGGAGAGGGCTTTCAGACCTCCCCATGTTACCGGTAGTGCAGATCTCTGTTGTTCAGTGTCCATCCCCAGCGGAAGGGGTGATTTCGGGTCAGATGGCAGCACCTCAGTGTTCACCCCCGGGGGAAGGGGTGCCGGTGTCAGTTGTGGCTCTGGAGTTGAATCGGATGGGGGCTCCGGCAGCCACAGCAGGGAAGGGACGGAGGTGCAGGGCAGAGTGTGCTGGTGCCCAGGGGAGCCACAGCGTGGGGCGTGTCTGGGACCCCAGTCGTGGCCGGAGTGCAGAGCCCGCTTTCACCTGCCCAGAGCCTCCAGGCAGGGCAGTCCCGGGGGGCGACACCCCAGGTGACGGGGCTGGTGAGCCCGGGCAGCAGCAACCCAGGACTGGGCTCGGAGCACCACGGGAGGGGTGGAGCGTGGGCTGCACCGCAGCCAGAGCAGGAATCTAAAGTGGACCTGTAGGAGACAAAACAGCTGCATACCCTCGCCCCCAGGTTAGTAATTCTACAGGTCCTTGCCAGACAGAGAGATTTTGAGGATCTTTATAGAGGACCTGTGGGTGAGGTCGTGTGTCAGAGGGGATAAAATGTCGTTCTGCAGCAGTACGACCATCTTTAGAAATGGATAAAAAGTTAAAAATAAAGAGAGCTTTGGCAAGTCTTTTATTTTGGTCACATACTCTAGACCTGTCATCTCCCCGCTTCTGTTTATTTAAGAGCTGTTTGAGAGTATGATAGGCACATTCAATTATGGCTTGCCCTTGAGGGTTATAAGGAATGCCAGTGGAATGAAGGATATGCCAAGTGGCACAAAATTGTTGAAATTTAGCCAAACTATATGCAGGACCATTATCAGTTTTAAGGGCTTGGGGGCATCCCATAGTTGCAATGGCTTGGGTAAAGTGATGACAGGCATGAGTAAAACGTTCTCCAGAACGGGCTGTAGCGTAGAGAAACCCAGAATATATAAGCCCAATGAAAGCCTTTACTACAGTGGGGACACTTCTGGGTTGGAGGTTTAGTGTTGTCATTTTCATTTTTTAAACTATGACAGTCTTTCTTAAAATGTCCAGGTTTACCACACCAAAACAGGTGGCAGTGGATGGACGGAGAGCTGCCACTAGTACTTGTGCCTTATGAGTTTCTGTGCCAACATTTTGACATGCTCTAATCATTTCAGCTAAATTAAGATTCTGTGCCTTTAAGGGGGCTAAAACAGCTCGACAGTCAGCATTAGCATTTTCGTAAGCAAGCTGGAGACAAAGAACTTCAGCCGCTTGTTGATTATCTACCTGTTGGGAAATGGCCGTTTGGAGGCGGTTGATAAAATCAATGTAAGGCTTGTTTGCTGCTTGGTTAATAGTGGCAAATGAGCCAGTGGGTGTTCTGGAATCAGGGATTTTACTCCAGGCTTTGGTGGCAGCATCGGAGGCTTGACTGAATGCTTGCCTATTCATCTGACTCTGGGCCTGGGGAGTGGAATGATTCCCAACACCCAGGAGCATGTCAAGACTAACAGCGATATTATGGTTAAGATTGTCCATGGCATAAAGGTTACAATGTTCCCTGTATTCTTGACTCCATACGCTAAATTGAGCAGGGGTTAAGACTGTTTGCATTAAAACGCTCCAATCCCAGGGGGTTATCTCATAGTTTTGTCCTATAGCTTCTACAATTCCTTTTGTAAAGGAACATTGTAAACCTTTCTCTATCATGCTTTTACAGATTTCTTTAAAAACTTGAAAGTCAAGGCCATCGTGACGGGGCAGTCCTGCTCCGAGTGACAGGATAAGCAGAAAACCCTTCTTTTTCATGGCCCTTTCGCAAACATCTCTCCATAAGAGACTCATGTTGTGAGGAATCAGCCTCGGGAGGCGCAGAAGGAGGAGGGCCATAAACATTTTCTTTACTAGGGGAAGGAGCTGAAGGAGCTGCCTGTAAGGACTGCAGGGCAAGGCGACAGTGGTGCCAAGCAATAAGAACTGAAGCTAGGATGTTCATGTCATGAATGATGTTACCAATACGTTCCCATGCTTCTACATCAAGGTTCCCCTGCAAGGGGTACCAAGAACAGGCAGATTCAATTAAAAGCAGAAGTTGGGTAAGGGCCTTTTTTGACATCTTAAGCTTAGAGACCTTTAACAATCCCAACAACTGGGTTTTGTGTTGACGCTGCTCAGGAGAAAGAGAATTCCCCATAGCGAAGAGGAATAGGAAAACGAAGAAAAGAATGATAGGAAAGCTCCTGGCCTGAAGCCTGAAATCCCTTGGGAGCGGTCAGAAAAGACCTGCCGCTCTGGGGCAAAAGCAGCCTGATCTGAAAGCGTTCAGGAAAATTCCGCCTGCGGAAAAACCCCGCCACTCTCAGGCTGTGCCTTTAAACTGCTTGAAATGGACGTCCGATACTTACCACCTAAAGGGATTGAGTGAGAGGGCGCCTATGCAGCTATATGGCAGTCTGTCCTCACACGGGGCACCATCTGTTGCAGCGGAGGTGAATGTCAGGGTGGCGGAGACAATAACCAATTCCACAACTCTTACAGAGAAGTGGGGCCAGGGGGGTCACTCTGAGGAGTCAAACCCCGGCTCCAGTCCCAGGAGTTTATTTATAGTCAATACAGCAAGCAGTGAAGCAAATAACAGAACAATGGGCTTTGGGTGAGTAACAATAAGTTTCAGGCAAGGGAGAAGGAATTCAGGTAAACAAGCCAATCAGTAACAGGACAATAGGTTTGGGAAAACAAGTCGTGCCTAATCTCTTTCTCATCGCTAACAAGTCTCCAACATGTCATATACAGCATAGAGGCCTGTGGGGGCTGCAGTTGTCAATAGTGCAGCCATGTTTAAATGGCATATATCCCCACACATAATACCATGCAGTTAGGACATATCAAGAACATACCAAGATTATGAAGTCTCTACCTATATACCCATTGCTATCAGTGGATTTTGACTCAGCAACCCTATAGGATGGAGTAGAACTGCTCCCTGGGGTTTCCAAGGAGTGACTGGTGGATTCAAGCTGCTGACCTTTTGGTTAGCAGATTAGCTCTGAACCACTACGCCACCAGGGCTCCATCAGGTGTCCAGACACCTGAATAGTAATTTGAAAAAAAAAAAAAAAAAAACACCATGGGTAAATGATGTGAATTCCTCAGTTAAACCATTGGCTATGATGATGCTAGATCCAAAAGAAATAAAGTTGAGACAGAGTTAGCAATTAAAAAAATAATAAAATTATGACTAATATTATGTGCTTGTTGTTTAATATCAGGCAAGCATTGTTGACATATAAATTTTAACTTCAGAGAAATTTTGGTACTTCTCTTGATTTAACAAGTTTCATGTATTCATAACGTACTAAATGGACCTTTTTAGTACTTTTCTTTTTATAAAACAGAAACAAATCTTTTGTGGCTTTCCACGAAGTTTCAGAGTAGTAAGAGTTTATCATAGGTCACCAAGAAACAGTATTTAAATTATTTAACAAAAATATTAAAGAAAAAATATCTTAGATTTTTTTTTCCCCATAGCTGTATAGCTTGGTTTTTAAGCCTGGAATTTATTCTAATGAGACCCCTAATCCTTGCCTTTGAGGCAGACTACACAAAGAATCAATTAACTCTTCAAGCTAGTAATTAAAGTTTTTTAAAAAAATTTTAACAGCATAAATCCTGATTCTGTGCTCTATATGCTATTTGATAATCATGCTCTTAAAAAATATAATAAATTAACCCATCATACTTTAGCTGCAACAGTTAAAAACTTTGAACATATCAAATAATTCCCTTTTAATAAACCTTTTAAACTTTGTTGCATAGCTTTTATAATACAAGCCTTTAAGTGGCAACAATGAACATACTCCTTAGCAGACTCAAATATATGTGCATATAGATACCCTTTCTCTTTAGTATAAACAGCAGAAGTATACAAACTCAAATTATAAAAAATACCTATTAACACAATTTAATATCATTAGATTACCTAAAGATCTTGGAAATTATTTTAAGCCTATATACCATAAAACATAATTACTGTTGAAATAAAGTTTGTTTTCATTCAAACTTTTAATCCCTAATCTTCTTTAGCCCTTTAAGATTGTATCAACTTGTTTTGGAAATCACAAAGTCTTTATTTAATCCAGCCAATTCACAGATACGGATATAACTTGAAGTCTCCGGCTAGGGCTGGAAACATTTCCCCAGGCTGTTTCAAATGTGTCTTCTTGTGATTTCTATCTTTTGGCTTGTTAGAATTTCTCAATAGACAGAACTTGTTTACAGTTCTTTTACAATGGGGATCCCACCTAATTTCTGATAACTATAGTAGAACAGCATTTTTCTTATTTCCCTTTGTCTTAAAAGGTCTTCACCTAGCTGGAGGGGTCCTTTAAAAGCTTCCCTGGAGCTACATGGCATCAGAGGCTGAGGGCCTCAGAGGCCTTACCCTGCCCCGCCTTCTCTGTCTTTTGGCTCATGGTCTAAGGCAAGAACAGGTCATCTTAATTCATTTATATATGTTTAAGTTGGCCTAGGTATTTTGAAAGACAAAAGATAACCAAATTCTTTCCTTTTTACTATTCTCTTGGTGAACAGTTTTGCTTTCTCTTTATCACAACCTTTTATCAATACAGTAAATAACAAAGCTTTTTAGCAATTTGTAAATGAATGTATTAATTCTTGGCTAGCAATTTTTTTCCCTCAAAGTTTATCCTATACCTCCCATTCTGGAACTACTAGTTTTACCTTAAGACAAAATTACCCCTTTTTCCTTAAATAAAACACATTCATGTAATATCTAGCTTAAGTTACTTAGAAAGGTTTTGCTTTTAAGACTGACATAGTACAGAAAATAAAAATCTTTGTTAGAACAAATTTGCTTTCATTAATTCCTGGAAATAGTTGGACTATTTAATTGATATACATGCTTATTTATCATTAAACAATCAGAGTAAGTTCTTCTGAAAGAATATTATAATCTAGCTTAATAATACCATGCCGAGGTTGTTGTTGTTAGGTGCTGTCCAGTTGGTTCCGACTCATAGCGACCCTATATACAACAGAAGGAAACACTGCCTGGTTCTGTGCCATCCTCACAATTGTTGCCATGTTTGAGCCCATTGTTGCAGCCACTGTGTCAATCCATCTCTTTGAACATTTTCCTTTTTCAAGGACCCTCTACTTTACCAAGCATGATGTCCTTCTGCAGGTACTGTTGCCTCCTGATAACATGCCCAAAGTAGGTAGACGAAGTCTTGCTATCCTTGCTTCTTAGAAGCATTCTGGCTGTACTTCTAAGACAGATTTGTTCATTTTTCTGACAGTCCATGGTATATTCAATATTCTTCACCAACACCATAATTTAAATACGTCAAGTCCTCTTTGGTCTTCCTTATTCATTGTCCAGCTTTTGCATGCATATGAAGCAATTGAAAACACCATAGCTTGGGGCAGTCGCACCTTAGTCCTTAAAGTGCCATCTTTGCTTTTTAACACTTCAAAGAGGTCTTTTGCAGCAGATTTGCCCAATGCAATGCATCATTGATTTCTTGACTGCTGCTTCCATGGGCATTGATTGTGGATCCAAGTAAAATCCAAGTAATTAAGTCTTCAAGGTGCCATTGCAGTGTTCTATCAGGCCAGCTGCTTAAGAGTAAGGAGGAATATGATAACACCAGTGAATTCCATGAGCATAAACCAATTGTAACACTTTTTTTCCCCATAAGATGATTTCCCTCATCAGAATCAGTTTTGTGGAATAGTGTAATGATGAATTATGCATCCTGTAAGTTATTTCTCAGAAGCAGAATACTTAACAGCAAAAGATGGGCTAGCTTTGCATTGTGATCATTCCTTATTCAGCACCCTGTTTTTTCAATTTTTTTTTTACTGTTATAAATATATATATGACACAACATTTGCCAGTTTAATATTTTTCACAGGTACAGTTTAGTGACATCAGTTACACTAATCATGTGCAACAATGTCTTTTGCCAAATTTTCCATCACCATAAACAGAAACTCGATGCCTTCTGAACAATGACTCTCCCTTTCTGCCCCCCTACTATCCCTGGTAACTACTGATAAACTTTGGTTTATAAACATTTTCATGTTCTAGATATTTCATATGAGTTAGATCATATAATATATGTCCTTTTTGACTGACTTACTTCACTCAGAATAATGCTTTCAAGGGTCATCCATGTCGTAGTATGTATCAGAACTTCATTTCTCTTTATGGCTGAGTAATATTCCACTATATGTATATACCACATTTTGTTTATCCATTCATCTGTTGATGGACTTTAGGTTGTTTCCACCTTTTGGCAAATTCAACACCCTAACTTTTGTGTGAGACCTTGTGAGGCTGAGGTATAATTCTGCCATCTATAGGATTAGACTTGGGTACTGGTTCTTAGAAATCTCAATCCTGCTGCTTCAGGAAATGCAGGTTTCTTTTAGGGCAGTCAGTCATAGAAATCTTCTGGTCCTTTACTTGGACCTTGATCAGGAAAATTAAAGCCTTGAGCTCATTATCTTCTTTCTCCAAGTTCTTTAATGCATTTAAAAGCAACCAAGCAAATCCTTTATAGTCATTTTCATTAAATGGAGTGATAGGATTTTTATTAAATTATCAGTTGTCTATTGGCATCTGATTACAGGTCACTATAGATTATAATTTAAGTAACTATTTTCCCTCTGTATGCCATGGACTACTAGTGTTCCCTTTACCATTGGTAACAGGGTCACTAATGCCATTTAATTGAGTCAGATAAGAGAACCAATCTTAGATTTCCATTCTTAAAGATCTGTACTCCAGAAATTTTTTTTTTTAGTATCAACAACAGTATCAGCCAGAATTTATTCAGGGAATAGAACTACTATAAGTACTATGAAATAGTGATTTAATAAAACTTTACTCAATTATTGGATAAGGTGGATAAGTAAGAGTCTTAAAGGGGTAGTTGGAGAATCAGAGCAAATTCACTAACCAGTCCTTCCAAAGCAGGTGGATAAATTGGAGCTTGCTAGGGCTTCTGGGCATCTACCACTCATCTGTCCATTTGTCATACTGTAGTGTTTATCAATTTGTTGTACTGTGGTGGCTTGCATGTTGCTATGATTCTGGTAAAGTAGAGGGTCAGCAAAAAAGAGGAAGACCCTCAACGAGACAGATTGACACAGTGGCTGCAAGAATGGGCTCAAGCATAACAACAATTGTGAGGATGGCTCAGAACCAGGCAGTGTTTCGTTCTGTTGTAGATAAGGTCACTATGAGTTGGAAATGACTCGACGACACCTAAGAACAACAACAACAACATGATGCTCGAAGCTATGGTACTGGTATTTCTTATACCAGCAGGGTCACCCATGGTGGACAGGTTTTAGCAGAGCTTCCAGACTAAGACAGACTAGGAAGAAAGGCTTGGTGAGCTACTTCTGAAAATTAGCCAGTGAAAACCCTATGAGTCAGAATAGAATATTGTCCAACTAGACTAAATCATACCAATGATCATAAAGATGATGTAGGACTGGGCAATGTTTCATTCTGTTATACATAAAGTCTCCATGAGTTAGAGCTGACTTGATGGCAACTAACAATAACTAGGACATCTGGGAAGCAAGATATACCTAGCTTTCACAATTGAGGCCACAAAGAAAAGCTAGTAGAGAAACTTAGAAAGCTGTTGTCTCTGTTTCCAGCGGTGGTTTGGGGTCATTGTTATTTAGCTCAGCTCATGGTTGGTAAGAAGACCTGAACATACTCTAGCTCTGTCTCTTACCATGGAGAGATTGAGGATAAGCTGAAATTGAACAACACATCTGAATCCATCTCTTTCCAACTCTGTGACAACCTACAGAACTTAATAACGATTGGTTCACTTCTACCTCCCAAATACTGCACACATTTCTCTTTTGAAAATGAATCCAGAATCATACAGGGAAGGGGATTTTGGTAAATGTAGTTCCAGTTCAGCCAAGTTGACAGTTATGAAACTTCCACACCTTTGTCCCATTGCAAATGTCAGTGTTCAGTCAGGAAAACAGAAACTACTCTAGAAATATGAATGGGAGGGAGATTTAATCCAGAGACTTAAAGTCTTACACAGTTGTTGGAAGGGCTAGGGAGAAAAGATCAAGAAAGCCTCCTTTGCTTATCAGGAAAACCAGAAGTAGAGGATTCCATGGAGAAGTTTGTGGCAATGATCTCATCTACCTGTGGAACTGAAGTGGTTGTTCACGTGATAGATGTCCACTGTAAGCAGGAAAGACAAACAATATCTATTGTCTTCCAATGCCCACACTTCTGTCAACAAATGCTGCCTCAGAACAACGGCTTCTCCTTCTTATCACCTTTTATATCTCACAAGATTGTCTCTTACTGTTGGATTCTGCCCAGAATTCTCTTGATAAGGGAGAACAAGAAATGCAGTTTCAGATTTTTAGCTCCTATGATCAATACAAAATATTTGGCAGATGATCCTTAACAATATGGGTTCACAAGTTTTCTCAAAATATGAGTCCCTCATAAGTAAGACAGATCTGGTATTATAACCAGTATATCTGATTTTACAGTCCTACCTTAATTGTAACAAAAGGACAAAGTATCACTGTATCAGTTAGGGTTTCAGTTAAGGTATCAGGGAATCACAGCTACTATGAGTGATAGGAATAAATGATTTATTATAGGGATTTGAGGAGCCCTGGTGGCACAGTGGTTCAGCGCTTGACTGCTAACTGAAAGTTCAGCTATTTGAACCCACCAGCCACTCTGCAGGAGAAAAATGTGGCAGTCTGCTTCTGTAAAGATACAGCCTTGGAAACCCTAGGGGGCAGTTATACTCTGTCCTATAGGGTTGCTATGAGTTGGAATGACTTGAAGGCAATGGGTTTATAGAGATTTGAACTTTACATGATTGTGGGAGCTGGTGAAAAAGTCTATGGAAGGCTGTTGCCTGTGCATCTGCTCGTGGACTTCTCCTCTCTATAAGACTTCAGGGCTAACAGGGAGAAAATCTGGATGTGAAGCAGAAGAGAGAGAGGAAAAACTACAACTTTAAAGAACAAACTGGAAACCACAAGGCCAAACTATGACCTACAGAGTTAAATGACCCTCACTACTTCGGCAACACAGGTAACCTGCAAAAGAAATTGGCATCCTTGGTCCCATTGTAAGTGGAGTTATACTAAAATGGGACCAAAGATAGAGACAGACAGAAACTCTTTAATATAGTGATCTTGGAGAAAAGAAAAAAACTCTTCAAGGCAAAATGTTATCTCTTCTAAGCATTTTCACATCATCAATCTTTCCTTGACTTTTATAACCTTGAAGTTTTTAAAAATTTATAGGCCAGTTATTTATAGCATGCTTCTTGATTTGGGTTTGTCATAATGATGTTTTTTCATGATTAGATTCAGGTTATGCATCTTGGAAGGAATATCATAGTTCTCATTGCATCCTATGAGGTGGCACAATATTTTGATTTGTCTCATTACTAATAATGTCCACTTTGACCACTCAACTTTTTCACTGTAAAGTTACTCTTTTCTCCTTTGTAATTAATAAGTAGTTTGTGAGTTGGCACACTGAAACCATGGAAACTAGTGGAGTGTTCTATAGAAGACAAGGTTTTGGTGCTAGATGTGCCCATTGCTGCTGTTCCCAGACCTTCTCAATGGGAGAACTAAGGTATATGTATGTTGTTGCTGTTTGTTGCCATTGAATCTATTCTAATTCATGGGGGTCCCATGTATGCAGAGTAGAACTGCTCCATTCCAAGACTGTGACCTGTTGGAAGCAGATTTCCAAGCCTTCCGAGACACCTCTAGATGGGTTTGAACCACCAACCTTTCTGCTAATAGTCATGTACTTAACCATACGCGTATATACCTTAAATATAATTTATATATATATATTTGTTTTTTTAAGTGTACTTAAAAGAAGGCTTACGGAACAAATAGTTTCTTATTAAACAGTTAGTACACATATTGTTTTGTGACATTGGTTAACAACCTCCCTTCTTGACCTTGGGTTCCCTATTATCAGCTTTCCTGTCTTCTCCTGCCTTCTAGTCCTTGCTCCCGGGATGTTGTGCCCGTTTAGTCTCGTTTTGTTTTACGGGCCTATCTAATCTTTGGCTGAAGGATGAACTTCAGGAGTGACTTTATTACTGAGCTAAAAGGGTAGCCGTTGGCCATACTCTTGGGGTTTCTCCAGTCTCTGTCAGGCCAGTAAGTCTGGTCTTTTCTTGTGAGTTAGAATTTTGTTATATATTTTTCTCCAGCTCTGTCCAAGACCCTCTATTTTGATCCCTGTCCCTCAGGGAGTCTATGGAGCTTCCATGACCTTGCCTTGTACAAGTTGTGCTGGCTTCCCCAGTATTGTGTACTGTCTTACCCTTCACCAAAATATCTCAATATATATTGAAAGTTGTAAGTTAACACCAATATGCTTAATTCTCATCTAAAACCACAAGATTAATTCCAGTTTTTTCCCCTCCTTTTCTTATCTGTAGTTCATCTTCAACAGTGAGAACTCTGGGTACAATTATCCTTAACATATATTCTTATTTGAACCATCCACCCCCGTATGCAACAAATCTCCTATTTCCACCGCCATCCCTTTCCTGATGTAGACCCCTTCTCATTCTGGTCATAACCTGAAACTCCAAGAACCCTTGTTAAACCACACTCCCCCAACCTCACGAGTGCTGTCTTCACCTTACTTGATTCCCCATGCTAGCCTGCCCATCTACAAAGATGCCCTCTTCACCCTGCCTGGGCTCTGGTTCCCTATGCCAGTCTACCCTCCGTCTCTAATGCGGATGCCTTCCTTATCCCACTTGGGCTTCAATACCCCTCGTGAAGACACCCTCCCACCCTGCTTGGGCTCTGACTCCCTACACCATGCCATGTCACTCCCCGGCAGTAATGCTCTCTGACTTACCATGCCAGGCCACCTCAAATCTCCTCTTCACTTCCCTCTCCTGCTGGCATGGATGCTCTTTTTATCCTGCTTGGGCTCCAATATCCCTGCTGGATTGACACACCTTGTAGATGTCTTCTTCACCCTGTTCAGGCTCTGACAGGCCTCTCTGGTCCCCTGAGGCTCCCTCTTACCCCCAACTGCTGGCCTGAGACCTATCTTGCTTTTTTCCACCTAATGACGTTTACATTAAGTTGTCAAAGAAGGAAAGAAAAAGAGAAGAGGAAGAGGATGAACAATATTTTTAAGTTTATCAAAGCTGAATTGATTTATCTTTCATTATATTTTCTCAGTCTGACTCAATTTTGGTAAAAGATATTTTCTATGATTGATTTGGATGTATGGGATAGTAAACTTTAAGTAACCATGAGTTAAACAAGATAGCAATTTATTTTTTTCTTTTGTTAATGCAGGAAGTCCACTCCACAATCATCAGTAACCTAAGCTTCTTCTATCTTGTTGTTTTCCCATTCATGTGGGCCCCATCTTATGGTTTATGAAAGCATTTTATCCCAAACAGAAGGTACAAAAAGAAGAAGAGAACACACCTTCCCTTGTGGATACTTCCTTGAAGTAGGGCCACCATTTCCACTTATATTTAATTGTCCAAGACTTAGTCTGACCAGGCTACACAAATACAAGGGATAATGAGCAAGATAGTTTGTATTCCATTTGGCTATGTGCCCCCCTAAAAATCAAAGGTTCTTTTAAAATAGAAGAAAGAGATAGCAGATATTGCAGGAAAGTTTGCAGTTAATTTCTTTTCTATGAATTTTTTCATTTTATCTCAGTTTTCAAATATATTGGTATGCCGTCATTCATGTAATCTTAGAATCTTTGTGTTTTTGCAGCATTTGTAATTGTAATTTTCATTCTTAATATTGCTTATTCTTCTTTCTTTTTTTCCCCCTGATTAACATAGCCAAAGATTTATCAATTATGCCTTTTTGAATTTTGGCTTTATTTATTCTCTAAAATGGAGTTTAAAAAACTAAGTGATATTGCTAGTTTCTGGGAAATTTTTATCATCATTTACAGTTATAAAAATACAATAAATGATGTCAATTCTCAGCTTCCCAAATGACTAACAGAGAGAGAAACTTACTAATATAGTAAATGAGGTAAGGTTAAAGGGTTTTAGGGCCTAGGCTGTGCGATTTTAAGTTGAGTCTTTCAAGGTGAGGAACTGGCTGGGACTGAGTAGCACTGTGGCTTGGTGGGCAAAGTATGGCAAAGGTCTTGAGGCAAGCCTGGATGAGAAACTTGTTAGTGTTCATAAGTTAGCTATTTTAGTTGGTTCACAGTCTCTTATTTTCGGGAGCAAGTATTTCCTGAAACACATAGCTATTTTTAGTTGATATCAGTATAGCTTGACATAAGGACAGAAAAATCTTCCCAATTTCTGTATTGTTTGACTCAGGGAAAGAAAATATATTGATTTTAATTTTAGATAGGTCAAAATTTCTGTTAAATGCTGTCTTATTCTAGCTATATGTAATATTAGTACATGGATAAATTCATTTTTATAAACAGTCCTGGCAATCTTATTAAGAGGTTTCTAATAAAATTTTGTCTTCTAGATTGTGCAGACAGTTAATACTCTCAGCTGCTAACCGAAAGGTTTGCAGTTCAAGTCTACCCAGAGGCACCTCGCAAGAAAGGCCTGCAATGTACTTCTGAAAAATCAGCTATTGAAAATCCTATGGAGCAAAGTTCTACTTTGTCACATTTGGGGTCGTCATGAGTGGGAGTCAACTCAAAGTCAACTGGTTTTAGATAATAAAATTTTACTTTCAGTGTTTAATATTATTTTTCAAAATTTGTAATATATAATATTTTATCAACTGTTTTCTGATATAAATTATAATGCTAAATAAATCCAGGAGAATCCTCAAAATCTTATGGTCAGAATAATAAAACTAATTCATAATTTTATTGCAGAAAATTATAATGGGGTTGTCAATAAAATATTTTCAAACCCAAAATATCTATATTGATACAAAATCTTTTGGGGAACTTTATTTTAAAGTATCAATATTTATAAAAATCTGGAAATCATATCATTTGCAATTATTTTAACTTGTGTAAATATTTTAGATATTAACATAAACGTGTAAAGGAATATAGAGCTGCTCCAGTCTTTTCAGGAGATACATCAGTAAAATATTGATGATCATTAGGATTAAGTCCAAAGTATCTCCCTAAGGGAGCTAGCATAGTATAAGAAACAACACTCTGCCAATAGCTTGGGAGAAAGAGCACTCTTTTTTTTTTTTTAAGTGTTTTTTTGTTTTTATTTGGGGAAGAGAGGAGGGGGAGAATTATAGGATAAGAGAAAAGGGCTGGAGAACTGGTGACCTGAGAAAGAGCACTCTTGTATCTTCACTATTAACTCTTTAAGTGGGTCATGCGGGTGGTTCTTTGTGTAGTCATCTTCCTGCATTTTCATGTGGGTTATACTTTCTATATTGCCACGCTTACCTACTAACAGGAATTGTTGTATATTCATCCATCGTCTTGGGGAGCCTAGTTTCCTGAGAATATATCTGAATTTCCTTCAGTTCCATTTTGGGAGATTCCAACTGCATAAGTTTGGAAAAGGACATGGGAATCTGTAATTTCATGCACACATAAGTATGGCTGTAAAGTAGGTGTCAGCATCCCCACTATAGAGGTAAGAAAACAGACTCAAAGATCAAATGATTTGTCCTTGACCACATGATGATATTTCAAAAACAGATTCTCAGATTTCAAGCCCTGTACTTTTCCTTTTTTTCTGTATAGACCTTGGATTTATACTGCTCACTGTAAATGACTCCATGGTACTGTGCCAATAAGTTTTGCAAGTATAGATTTAAAGCCTGTTTAGTAGGATGTATGTTCTCAGGTGCTGGATTGGCTCATTGAAATGTAGGGTAAATTGCTCTTCCCCTCAATAAATAGTCTAAGGCCTTGATCCCAAAGAGCATTCCTATACAAAAGTTACACATACTAAGTGGGAAAATGTGTGCTAAGTGGTGTGTGGACTATACACATGGTTACTTACTGATTGTTGAGTGACAGAAGATCAAAAGATATGTGTGCCAAGGCAGAGCCAACATGGCACTATAGACAGAAGCACCGCACCATCCCTCCACAGCAAAGACGTGAAAAACTAAGTAAAACAGAGACAAACATCAATCCTGGAACCCTAAGTGTCAAATGAAGAGATAAAGAACTCACCGAAGCACAAAATGGAATAAGAAACTGACAGAGAACAGAGAGTGAGGAGACATATGAGCGAAGGTCCCCTATTAGCTAATGCAGCATGGATTTGCCATCTTGGACTCCTATTGGAGATCGGTGGGCAGGGAGTATGGAAAAGCAGATTCATGGAGCTCCCAGCAGGAGACAGAGCACCTGGTAACCAATGATACAAGCTTTCCCACCCCCTACCCAGCTTCTCCCTCCTTCCTGGCAGGCTGATCCGTGGCTTCTCAGCAGGCCACAAACGTGGCACAGGAGGTGCTGGTTCAGTGCAGAGCAGATTTGCCCAGCCCACACTGGTCTGCTCCTTCAGTGCCATTTCTTTGTTGCTAGTGTAGTTTTTTCAGCCTCTTTTGGTTTCTTCCCTGCTTCTCACCTCCTCCTCCACCTTTCTCTTGAGTGCCTGACTCCGTGTGCCATCTTTGCTTCTTTGTGACGGGCTATGAAGCACTGTTTGGCTGGTGAACTGCTTCCCTGGTCTGCGCCACGCTGGTGAAATTCCCTGGGTGCTTTTCTTTTTCCTTCTCTTTTTTGTTTGTTTGTTTTCTCTTTCTTTTTTCCTTTTTATTTTTCTTCATTTCTCAGTTTCTTGTCTCTGTCTACTTACCTTATTTCCTGTCTTCTGAATGCCTGGTGCTGTGTATCATCTCCACCCTTTCTAGCTGGGCTGTACTGCGCAGGTGGGGAACTGCTGCCCAGGTCTGTGCAGCTGCATTGGTGGGATCCCTGGGGGCTTTTAAAAAAAAATTTATTTATTTATTTTTTAATTCTTTTTTGTTTTTCTTCATTTCTTATTGCTCCACTCCAATGGCAAGCTCCCTCAGCACTTTTTTTTGTGTGTGTGGCTCCTATTTCTCTCTCCTCTCTCTCTCTTTCCCATATCCAACTTATCTCTACACATCACATCTTCCCCCTCCCCCTCCCTCCTGCCTATCTGTACCATGTGCTGAACATCGCACTCCTGAGCAGCATAGGCAAGGCCTACTGGGACCTGCCCTGTACTGACCCCAGCTCACCTTGTCGGCCCTAGTATGTGACACAAACAACCCATCCAAGCCCCTCCCCTTCAGCTGTACCTGTCCTGCTGCACCATAACTGAGCGACTGGCCCTGCCCATTGGACAAGGACGTGAAAAAATCTTGTCCACAGATGAACAAACAACAAAGAATGCACAACCCCCCTATTCAGACACAGCCAAATAAAACAAAAAAGCAGAAGGAAACAAACTAACCTACAATCAGTTAACAAAGAAAATCACTACTGAATGTCCTAAAGACAGCAGACAATATCAAAACATATTAAAAAAACAGGACAAGATGGTTCCAGTAAGCATCCAAAATAAAACACTAGATGACTTTTTAGTAGAAGAAAAGGTGCTAGAACTAACTGATAGGGAATTCAAATCTCTAATATTCAGAGCTATGCAAGAGTTGAAGCAAAAAGCTGACAAAAGTGAGGAAAAAATAAATTCATGGAAAAGGCTGACAAAAAAAGGAAAAATTCAGGAAAATAATACAGGAACAAAATGCCAAAATAAATTCACAAGTAGAAATCATACAAAAACAACAGTTAGAAATCTAAAAGATAAACGACAAGATTTCAGAAATGGACAGTGTCATACAAGGGCCGAGGAGCAGATTTTAAACAATAGAAGATGAGATCAGTGAAATTGAAGACAAATACTTAGATATAACTTTGAGGAAAAATCAGAAAAAGAACAAAGAAAAATGAAGAAACCCTGAGAATTATGTAGGATACAATCAAAAGCAAAAAATTTCCAGTGATTGTAGTTCCAGAACAGGAGGAGAAAAAGGAAAACATACAGATCATTGAAGAATTGCTGACAGATGGCTTCCCTAATATCATGAAAGATGAAAAGCTTACCATCAAAGAAGCTCAATGAACCCCATATAGGATAGACCCCAAAAGAAAATCACCAAGGCATATCATAATCACACTTGCTAAAACCAAAGACAAACAAAGAATCCTGAGAGCAGCTAGAGAAAAACTAAAAGTCACATACAGAGGGGAAACAATAAGACTAAGCTCTGATTACTTGGCAGAAATCATGCAGGCAAGAAGGCAATGGGATGACATATATAAAATCTTGAAAGAGAAAAATTGCCAACAAGGAATAATATATCCTACAAAACTCTCATTCAAATATGACTGTGAAATTAAGACATTTCCAGATATACTGAAATTAAAGGAGTATGTAAAAACCAAACCAAACTTACAAGAATTATTAAAAGGAGTCCTTTGGCTTGAGAACAAACAACATCAAAAGACACCCTGAATCTAGAACACAAGATCACACCAGCCAGATACCAACCCAGGAAATGAACTCTCAAGGACTATTCAAAATGAACAGATTCACAACAGGGTTCCAGAGAGATTAATCTGCAAATTACAACAACATCAGAGCAATGAAAGAGGGAATAAATGGTGTAAGTATAGAGCTTTCTAATGGAGAAGAAGGTAAGGTGATACAAAGTAATAATAGTCTGGTTCAAACCTAGGAAAATAAGGGGAAATTTCAAGGTAAATACAAAGAAATTTAACAAACCTACTCATCAAAATAAAGAAGAAAAACATAAAGTCTCAGTAAAAACAAAATCTACAAAAACAAAAGAAATGAAAAAAAAAACCCCACAAACAAAAGGAATTCAGCACAGGAGAGAAAGAGAAATAAAGAAATAGTCTGAGCCACAGGAAAAAAAAAAAATCCCTACAAAACGACAGCAATAAGCTCACACCTATCAATAATTACTCTGAACATAAATGGCCTAAATTCACCAATAAAGAGAGAGTGACAGAGTGGATAAAAAAACAAAACAAAACAAGATTCATCAATATACTGTCTATAACAGACACATGTTAGAAATATACAAATTTATTAAAAGTCAAAGGATGGACAATATATCAAGCAAACAGCCACCAAAAAAAGAGCAGGAGTGGCAATACTAATCTCAGATAAAATAGAATTTAAAACAAAGTCCACTAGGAGAGACAAAGAAGGGCACTATATCATGATTAAAGGGACGATATATCATGGAGACATAACCATAATAAATATCTATGCACCCAATGACAGGGCTCCAAAATACGTAAAACAAACTTTAACAGCACTGAAAAGAGAAATTGATGGTAGGAGATTTCAACACACCAGTCTTGGTAAAGGACAGAACATCTAGAAAGAAACTCGACAAAGATACAGAAGATCTAACTGGCCAATCAGCTAACTTGAACTCATAGAAATACATAGAACATGCCACCCAACAGCTGCAAAGTACACATTCTTTTCCAATGCACATGGAACGTTCTCCAGAATAGACCACATCTTAGGCCACAGAGCAATCCTCAACAAGATCCAAAATGCTGAGATAATACAAAGTATCTTCTCTGACCACAATGCCAGCAAGGTAGAAATTAATGACAGAAAGAGCAAGGAAAAAAAATAAATTACATGGAAACTGAATAACACCCTGCTTACAAAACCACTGGGTACCAGAAGAAATCAGAGATGGAATCAAAAAAATTCCTAGAATCAAACAAGAATGAAAACACATCATACCAAAACCTTTGGGACACAGCAAAGGCAGTCCTCACAGGACAATTTATAGCAATAGATGCACATATCAAAAAAGAAGAAAGGGACAAAATCAAAACATTAACTACAGAACTCAAACAAATAGAAAGAGAACAACAAAAAAAGCCCACAACCACTGGAAGAAAGGAAATAGTAAAGATCAGAGCAGAAATAAATGAAATAGAGAACAGAAAAACAATAGAAAGAATCAACAAAACCAAAAGTTGGTTCTTTGAAAGAATCAACAAAATCGACAAACCACTGGCCAGGCTGACAAAAGAAAAATAGAGGACGCAAATAACCCAAATAAGAAATGAAATGGGGGACATTACAACAGACCCAACTGAAATAAAAAGGATTATAACAGAATATTATGAAAAACTATATTCCAACAAATTTGAAAATCTAAAGGAAATGAACAAATTTCTAGAAACACACTACCTACCCAACTATCACAAAATGATGTTGAAAATCTGAAGAGACCCATAACACAAGAAGAGATTGAAAAAGTAACAAAAAAAAAACTCCCAACAACAACAACAACAAAATCCTAGCCCAGACGGCTTCACTGGAGAATTCTACCAAACTTTCAGAGAAGAGCTTACACCAGTACTACTTAAACTATTTTAGAATGTATAAAAGGAAGGGATACTTCCAAACTCATTCTATGAAGCCAGCATAACCCTGACACCAAAACCAGGCAAAGACACCACAAAAAAAGAAAATTACAGACCAATATCTCTCATGAATATAGATGCAAAAATTCTCAATAAAATTCTAGCCAGTAAAATTAAGCATCATATCAAAAGTATAATACACCACGACCAGGTAGTATTCATACCAGGTATGCAAGGATGGTTCAACACTAGAAAATCAATCAATGTAATCCACCACATAAATAAAATAAAAGAATCACATGTTCATCTTAACTGTTGCAGAAAAGGCATTTGAAAAAGTCCAACACCCATTCCTGATAAAAACTCTCAATCAAATAGGTAGAGAAGGGAAATTTCTCAACATAATAAATGGCATCTCAACAAAACCAACAGCCAACATCATTTTTTTTATATATATATTTTATTGTACTTCAGGTGAAAGCTTACAGAGCAAATAGTTTCTCATGAAATAGTAGTACACATGTTGTTCTATGACATTGGTTAACAACCCCACAACGTATTAAGCCTCTAAATTCTCAACCTTTTTTTTTTTTTGATGAAAATTACAGATGGCCAAAGATACACCGTTTCAAAAATTTCTACATTCACAGTTCAGTGACATTGACTACGCTCTTCCAACTGTGCTGTTATTCTCACTTAAGATGAAGGCTTACAGAACAAAATAGTTTCTCATTTAACAGTTACTACACATGTTGCCCTATGACAATGGTTAACAATCTCACAGCACATCAAGAATATCCTTACTCCACCTTGTGTTCCCTATCACCAGGGGGCTTCCTTGTCCCCTTCTGTCTTCTGGACCTTGTCAGTGGACTATTGTACCTCTTTAGTCTCATTTGTTTATTTTTTTTATTTTATTTTATTTAAACACCATTTCAAAACTTTATACTTACACATTTAAGTGATATTGACTATGCTCTTCCAATTGTGCTGCCATTCTCGCCCAAGATGAAGGCTTACAGGACAAAACAGCCTCCCATTTAATAGTTACTACAAATGTTGCCCTATAGCAGTGGTCAACAATCTCACAATACATCGACAGTGTCCTTATTCAATTTGTGTTCCTTATCATCAGTTTCCTACTCTCCCTCTGCCTTCTGGCCCTTGTCACCGGACTCTTGTACCTCGTTAGTCCCATTTAGTTTTACTGGGCTGTCCATTCCCAGGCTTAACATCGAACCTCGAAGGTAACTTCACCTCTGAGCTGAAAGGGTGTCTGGGGGCCACACTCTTGAGGTTTCTCTAGTATTCTTTAGGCCAGTAAATCTTGTCTTCTTTTTTTTTTTTTTTTTTTGGGAGTTAAAATTATGCTCTACATCCTTCTCCAGCTCTGCCCAGAACCCTCTGTTGTGATCCTGGTCAGAGGAGTCATTGGTGGTAGCCGGGCACCATCCAGCTGTACTGGACTCAGTCCCGTGGAGGCCTTGGTAGCTGTGGACCATTAGTCCTTCGGACTAATCTTTTCCTTGTATCCTGTTCTCTTCGTTCTCCCTTGTTCCTGAAGGGATGAGATCAGTGGAGTATCTTAGATGGCCGCTCATAGGCTTTTAAGACCCCAGACACTACTCACCAAGGTAGAATGTAGAGCATTATCTTTATAAGTAGTGTCATGCCAATTGAGCTAGATGTTCCCCGAGATCATGGTCCCCAGAGCCCTCCGTCCAACAACTCAGTCCCTCGGGGGGTTTGGATGTGTCTATAGGGCCTCCATGACCTTTCCTTGTGCAGGTTGTGTTAGTTTCCCCTATACTATGTACTATCTCACCTCTCACCCAAGTTACCACTTACCTATTACCTATTTAGTATTCCCCCCCCCCCATCCCTGGTAACCAACAAGGATTGTTACATTTTGCATGTCAATTTTTTCATGGGTTTTTACAATAGAGGTTTCATACAGTATTTGTCCTTTTGTGATTGACTTATTTCACTCAGCATGATGTCCTCCAGTTTCATCCATGTTATGAGATGGTTCACAGATTCATTGTTGTTCTTTCTCGTTGCATAGTACTCCATTGTGTGTATGTACCATAGTTTGTGTATCCATTCATCTGTTGATGGGCATCTAGGTTGTTTCCATCGTTTTGCTATTGTGAATAATGCGGCCATGAACATAGGTGTGCATATGTCTATTCGAGTGACGACTCTTATTTCTCTAGGATATATTCCTAAGAGTGGGATTGCTGGATCAAATGGTATGTCTATTTCTAGCTTTCTGAGGAAACGCCATATGATTTTCCAAAATGGTTGTATCATTTTGCATTCCCACCAGCAGTGTATAAGAGTTCCCGTCTCCCCGCAGCCCCTCCAACATTTGTTATTTCCAGTATTTTTGATTCGTGCCAGTAATGCCCGGGTGAGATGGTATCTCATTGTGGTTTTAATTTGCATTTCTCTAATGGCTAGTGATCGCGAGCATTTCCTCATGTGTCTGTTGGCCATTTGAATGTCTTCCTTGGCGAAGTGTCTGTTCATTTCCTTTGCCCATTTTTTGATAGGATTAGTTGTCTTTTTGTTGTACAGGTGTTGGATTTTCTTGTAGATTATGGAGATTAGACCTTTGTCTGACTTGTACTGTCCAAAAATTTTTTCCCAGTCTCTAGGTTCTCTTTTAACTCTTTTGGTGAAATCTTTTGAAGAGCATAGATGTTTGATTTTTAGAAGATCCCAATTATCTAGTTTATCTGTTGGGTTTTTTGTGTTGATGTTTATGGTTTGTATCCTGTTAATGCCATGTATTAAGGCCTGAAGTGTTGGTCCTATTTTTTCTTCTATGAATTTTATAGTTTGAGGCTTTATATTCAGGTCTTTGATCCATTTTGAAGTAGTTTTTGTATATGGTGTGAGGTATGGGTCCTGTTTCATTTTTCTACAAATGGATATCCAGTTTTGCCAGCACCATTTGTTAAAAAGACTGTCTTTTCCCCATTTGATGTATTTTGGGCCCTTGTCAAAAATCAGGTGACCGTAGGTGGACGGATTTACATCTGAGTTCTCAATTCTGTTCCATTGGTCAATGTCTCTGTTGTTGTACCAGTACCAGGCTGTTTTGAGTACTGTAGCTGTATAGTAGGTTCTCAAGTCAGGTAGTGTGAGTCCTCCAACTTTATTCTTCTTCTTCAGTAGTGCTTTACTTATTCGGGGTTTCTTCCCTTTCCATATAAAGTTAATAATTAGTTTTTCCATCTCTTTGAAGAATGTTGTTGGTATGTGTATCGGGATTGCATTGTATTTGTAGATTGCTTTAGGTAGAATTGCCATTTTCACAATGTTGAGTCTGCCTATCCTTGAGCATGGTATGTTTTTCCATTTATGTAGATCCCTTTGGATTTCATGCAGCAGTGTTTTGTAGTTTTCTTTGTATAGGTCTTTTATATTCCTGGTCAGATTTATTCCTAAGTATTTTATCTTTTTAGGGGCTATTGAAAATGGTATTGATTTCCTGATCTCCTTTGCATCGTTCTCTTTACTGGTGTATAGGAATCCAACTGATTTTTGAATGTTTATCTTGTATCCTGCTACTCTGCTGAATCTTTCTATTAGTTCCAGTAAATTTCTCGTGGAGTCTTTAGAGTTTTCTATGCATAGTATCATATCATCTGCAAACAGGGAGAGTTTAACTTCTTCATTACCAATTTGGATGCCCTTTATTTCTTTCTCTTGCCTTACTGCTCTAGCTAGAACTTCCAGCACAATGTTAAATAGGAGTGGTGATAAAGGGCATCCTTGTCTTGTTCCTGTTTTCAAGGGGAATGTTTTCAGCCTCTCTCCATTAAGAATGATGTTGGCTGTTGGTTTTGCATAGATGCCCTTTATTATGTTGAGAAATTTCCCTTCTATACATGTTTTATTGAGAGCTTTTATCAGGAATGGGTGTTGGACTTTGTCAAATGCCTTTTCTGCATCAATTGAGATGATCATGTGATTTTTTTCTTTCCTTTTATTTATGTGGTGGATTACGTTGATGGATTTTCTAATGTTAAACCATCCTTGCATACCTGGTATGAATCCTACTTGGTCGTGGTGTATTATTTTTTTGATATGATACTGAATTCTATTGGCTAGAATTTTGTTCTGAATTTTTGCATCTATATTCATGAGAGATATTGGTCTGTAATTTTCTTTTTTTGTGATGTCTTTGCCTGGTTTTGGTATCAGCATTATGCTGGCTTCATAGAATGAATTTGGAAGTGTTGCTTCCTCTTCTATGCTCTGAAATAACTTGAGTAGAACTGGTACGAGCTCTTCTGTAAATGTTTTGTAGAATTCTCCAGTGAAGCCATCTGTGCCAGGGCTTTTTTTGGTTGGGAGTATTTTTATTACCTTTTCAATCTCTTCTCTTGTTATGGGTCTGTTCAGATTTTCAATATCACTTTGTTGTAGTTTGGGTATGCCATGTGTTTCTAGAAATTTATCCATTTCCTCTAGGTTTTCAAATTTGTTGGAATATAGTTTTTCATAATATTCTGTTATAATCCTTTTTATTTCAGTTGGGTCTGTTGTAATGTCCCCCATTTCATTTCTTATTTGGGTTATTTGTGCCCTCTGCTGTTTTTCTTTTGTCAGTCTGGCCAGTGGTTTGTTGATTTTGTTGATTCTTTCAAAGAACCAACCTTTGGTTTTGTTGATTCTTTCTATTGTTTTTCTGTTCTCTATTTATTTATATCTGCTCTGATCTTTACTATTTCCTTTCTTCCGGTGGTTGTAGGCTTTTTTTGTTGTTCTCTTTCTATTTGTTTGAGTTCTGTAGTTAATGTTTTGATTTTGTCCCTTTCTTCTTTTTTGATATGTGCATCTATTGCTATAAATTGTCCTCTGAGGACTGCCTTTGCTGTGTCCCAAAGGTTTTGGTATGATGTGTTTTCATTTTCATTTGATTCTAGGCATTTTTTAATTCCATCTCTGATTTCTTCTATTACCCATTGATGTGTAAGCAGATTATTATTCAGTTTCCATGTGTTTGATTTTTTTTCCTTGCTCTTTCTAGTGTTAATTTCTACCTTGATGGCATTGTGGTCAGAGAAGATACTGTGCATTATCTCAGCATTTTGGATCTTGTTGAGGATTGCTCTGTGGCCTAAGATGTGGTCTATTCTGGAGAACGTTCCATGTGCATTGGAAAAGAATGCGTACTTTGCAGCGGTTGGATGGATTGTTCTATATATGTCTATGAGGTCCAGTTGGCTGATTGTGTCCTTTAGGTCTTCTCTATCTTTGCTGAGTTTCTTTTTAGCTGTTCTGTCCTTTACTGAGAGTGGTGTGTTGAAGTCTCCTACTATTATTGTGGAACTGTCAATTTCTCTTTTCAGTGCTGTTAGAGTTTTTTTTATGTATTTTGGAGCCCTGTCATTGGGTGCATAGATATTTATTATGGTTATGTCTTCATGATGGATCATCCCCTTAATCATTATATAGTGTCCTTCTTTGTCTTTTATGGTAGATTTGGTTTTAAAGTCTATTTTATCTGAGATTAGAATTGCCACTCCTGCTCTTTTTTGATAGTTGTTAGCTTGATATATTTTTTTCCAACCTTTGATTTTTAATAAATTCACATCTTTGTTTCTAAGGTGTGTCTCTTGTAGACAGCAAATTGATGGATCCTGTTTTCTTATCCATTCTGCCACTCTCCGTCTCTTTATGGGTGCATTGAGTCCATTTACGTTCAGTGTAATTATTGATAGATGTGAGTTTGTTGCTGTCATTTTGTAGTGCTTTTTTTTTGTGATGCTGAAGTTTTCTTTGTTCTTCTTACTCTCTTGTGCTGAGTTACTTTTGTTTGTGGATTTTGTGTTCTTTTGTTTTTGTAGGTTTTGTTTTTGTTGAGACTTTATGTTTTTCGTCTTTATTTTTATGAGTTGGTTTGTTAACTTTTTTTGTGGTTACCATGAATTTTACCCTTATCTTTATAATTTTGAAGCAGTCTACCGTTACTTGGTATTGCCTTGCCTTCCTCTCCTTTAGAAGGTTCTATATCTATGCCGTTTGTTCCCTCTTTCATTGTTTTGATGTTGTTGTCATCCTTTGATTGATTTCTCTGATTCCCTGTTGTATATCTTTTGTTTTTGGAAAGTCCTCTGTAGTTCAGTTCCTAGAATGGTATCTGGTTCATGTGAACCTGCGTCCTAGGTCCTAGGTCCTGCCTGAGGGCTGAAGCTGTTTGTCCTCAGATCGAAGAACTCCCTTTAATAATTCTTGTAAGTTTGGTTTGACTTTTGCATATTCCTTTAGTTTCTGTTTATCTGGAAATGACCTAATTTCACCATCAAATCTGAATGAGAGTTTTGCAGGATATATTATTCTTGGCTGAGAATTGTTTTCTTTCAAGATTTTATATATGTCATCCCACTGCCTTCTTGCCTGCATGGTTTCTGCTGAATAATCTGAGCTTAGTCTTATTGTTTCTCCTCTGTATGTGACTTCTTGTTTTTCACGAGCTGCTCTCAGGATTCTTTGTTTGTCTTTAGTTTTAGCGAGTGTGAATATATGTCTTGGTGATTTTCTTTTGGGGTCTCTTCTATATGGGGTTCGTTGAGCTTCTTGGGTGGCCAGCTTTTCATTTTTCATGATATTGGAAAAGTTTTCTGTCAGCAGTTCGTCAATGATCCTCTCTGTGTTTTCTGTTTTCTCTCCCTGTTCTGGTATGCCAATCACTCGTAAGTTTTTGCTTTTAATTGTGTCCCACATAACTCTCCGGGTCTCTTCAGTTTTCTTTGTTCTTTTTTCTGAGTTTTCCTGAAACAGAGTTATATCCAAGTGTTTGTCTTCAGTTCCACTGATCCTGTCTTCCATGGTTTCAAATCTACTTCTCAGCCCTTCTACGACACCGTCCATTTCTGAAATCTTGTTGTTTATCTTTTGGATTTCTAATTGTTGTTTTTGTATAATTTCGAGTTCTGAATTTATTTTGGCATTTTGTTCCTGCATCATCTTCCTGAATTCTTCCAATTTTTTGTCCGTATTTCCCATAAATTTGTCTATTTTTTCCTCATGTTTGTCAGCTTTTTGCCTCAGTTCTTGGAAAATTCCGAGTATTAGTGATTTGAGTTCCCTATCAGGTACTTCTAGTGCATTTTCTTCCACAGGAGAGTTATCTGGTGTTTTAATTTGGACGCCTATTGGAGCCATCTTGTCTTGTTTTTGTAAATGTTTTGATATTGTTTGCTGTTTTTGGGGCATTCAGTAGATATTTCTCTCGTTTATTGATTGTAGATTTTTTTTTTTGTTTGTTTCGTCCTTGTGGTACAGCTGGGCAGATCTAGCTGAGGAGGAGCCACTGGGACGGGTTGCTTGTGGCACTCACCGCAGCCACCAGGACGGTCGGTAGTCAGTTCTGGGCAGGTTCCAATAGGGCGTGCCTGCACCTTTTGGTGGTGTGATGTCTAGTGCACGGTGCAGGTAGTTAGGGTGCAGTGGGAAGATGGTTATGTGTGAAGCTAAGCTGGATATGGGAGAGAGGAGAGAGGAGCAGGAGCAAAAAGCGTACAAACATAAAAGAATGCTAGGGGAGCTTGTCGTGGAATGTACAGATGAGAGACTATGGGATGGAGGAAACCAGAAGGGGGAAGAGAAAGAAAAGGAAAGAATGACCAAATAAAAATCAGAAAAGTTAAAGAACTGTAAAGTTCCCAGGGATCCCACCGATGCAGCTATGAGGTCTGGGGGAGTCGGTCTCAGGTTTCACAGCACAGCCTGGCCAGAAGGTACAGAGGCATACATCGCCTGGTATTCAGGGATCAGAAAGAGAAGGAAGAGATAGAGAGACGAGAAATTAAGCAATGAAGAAAGACAAAAGGGAAAAAGAGGTAAAAGATGACAAAACTAATCAAAAAAGGAAGAAAAATAAAATTGAAAAAAAAAAAAAAAAGGGCAACACCAGCAGTCAGTGCCTACAAATGGGATCCAGAGATCCCCCACTCAGGGGCACGAATTCCAAGAAGCCGGTAGTCTCGGGGTTAAGAGACGTTGGCCATGGGAAGCAGAGGGGTGAACGAACAAAGGCCCCGGGATCCCACCCGCACAGGAGCCCAGACCTGGAAACAGCCACACGCCCGAACTCAGCCCTACAGCCCCGCAGGAGAGAGCAGAGACGGCACTCGGAACCAGGCACCCAGGCAAAAGGAGGGGGAGGCGGCAGAAAAAGGCTCGCTAGCTGCCAGCAAATGGCTCCCAGAAAGCCGCCAGCCCAGGCGCACGGAATCCAAGCACCGGCGCCCCCCAGCCCAGGGACCCTGGCCACGGAAAGCAGGGGATCCCCAGCTGAGGCGGAGAGGGGTGGGTGGTGGGAGAGCGCGCACCGCAGTTTACCAGTCGTTCTGTCTCCGACCAGATGCTCTGCAAGGCTGCTCTCCCGTTCGCTGGTCTCCAATAGGAATCCAAGATGGTGGATCCACGCTGCGTTAGCTGGTAAGGAATCTCTGCCTGAGTCTCTCCTCGCTCTCCGTTCTCTTTTAGTATTCTCACTCCGTTTGGTGTTTGGCTGAGTTCTTTATCTCTTCATTTGGTGTTCTAGGGTTTCAGGATTGTTGATTCTCTGTTAGGCTTAGTTTTTCGGATCTTTGCTGTGGAGGGACGGCGTGGTGTTTCTGCCTAGAGTGCCATCTTGCCCCTTGCCAACATCATTTTTAAAAAAAAATTTCCACTACAAAAATTTATACATATTGTTATGTGACTCTAATTGCTCTCCCCATACTATGACAGCACACTCTTCCTTTCCACCCCTGATTCCCCATGCCCATTCAAGCAGCTCCCAACCCTCTCTGCCTTCCCATCTCACCTACGGACAGAAGCTGCTCATTTAGTCTCTTCTATCTACTTGAGCTAAGAGGCACACTTCTCAGGAGTATCACTTTATGTCCCAAAGTCCAGTCCAATCCCTGTCTGAAGAGTTGGCCTCGGAAATTGTTTTAGTTCTGGGCTCATAGACAATCCAGGGGCCGTGCTTTCCAGGGTTCCTCCAGTCTTAGGCAGACCCTTAAGTCTGGTCTTCTTACTAGAATTTGAGTTCTGCACCACGCTTTTCTCCTGCTCCATCTGGGACTCTCTCTTTTGTTCCCTGTCAGGCCGGTCATTGGTGGTAGCTGGGCTCCATGTAGTTCTTCTGGTCTCAGGCTAACGAAGTCTCTGGTTTATGTGGCCCTTTCTGTCCCTTGGGCTAATACTTTCCGTGTGTCTTTGGTGTTCTTCATTCTCCTTTAGTCCAGATGGTTGGGACCTATTGATGCATCTTAGATGGCTGCTTGTAAGCTTTTAAGACCCCAGACACCACTCACCAAAGTAGGATGCAGAACGTTTTCTTAATAAGCTTTGTTATGCCAATTGACCTAGATGTCCCCTGAAAGCATGGTTCCCAGACCCCTATCCCTGCTACTCTGTCCCTCAACGTGTTTTATTGTATTCAGGCAACTTCTTAGCTTTGGCTGAGTCCAGCTGTGATTTCCTCTGTAGTGTGTGCTGTCCTTCCCTTCACCTAAGATAATTCTTATCTACTGTCTAGTTAGTAAATAACCCTCACCCTACATCCCCACCCTCGTAACCATCAAAGAATGTTTTCTTCTGTGTTTAAACCTTTTCTTGAATTCTTATAATAGTGGTCTTATACAATATTTGTCCTTCTGTGACTGACTAAATTCACTCAGCATAATGACCTCCAGCTTCTTCCACTTTATAAGATGTTTCACAGCTTCATCATTGTTCTTTATCTTTGTGTAGCATTACATTGTGTGGATATAGCGTAATTTGTTTATCCATTCATCCGTTGATGGGCACCTAGGTTGTTTCCATCTTTTTGCTATTGTGAACAGTGCTGCAATAAACTTGGGTGTGCGTATATCTATTCATGTGATGGCTCTTATTTCTCTCGGATATATTCCAAGGAGTGGGATAGCTGGATTGTATGGAAATTCTATTTCTTGCTTTTTAAGGAAGCGCCAAATCAATTTCCAAAGTGGTTGTACAATTTTACATTCCCACCAACAGTGTATAAGTGTTCCAGTCTCTCCACAACCTCTCCAGAATTTATTTTGTGTGTTTTGGATTAATGCTAGCCTTGTTGTGTTGAGATGATAGCTCATTGTAGTTTTGATTTGCATTTCTCTAATGGCTAATGATCATGAGCATTTCTTCATGTGTCTGTTGGACGCCTGAGTATCTCTTTTGGTGAAGTGCCTGTTCATATCTTTTGCCCATTTTTTAATTGGGTTACTTGTCTTTTACTTATTGAGGTTTTGCAGTATCTTGTAGATTTTAGAGACTAGACGCTGATCGGATTTGTGGTAGCCAGAAATTTTTTCCCAGCCTGTAGATTGACTTTTGACTCTTTTGGTGAACTCTTTTGATGAGCATATGTGTTGATTTTTAGGAGCTCCCATTTATCTAGTCTCTCTTCTAGTGCTTGTGCATTGTTACTTATGGTTTGCATTGTGATTATGCCATGTATTAGGGCTCCTAGCATTGTCCCTATTTTTTCCTCCATGATCTTTACTGTTCTCGATTTTATATTTAAGTCTTTGATCCATTTTGAGTTAGTTTCTGTGCATTGTGTGAGGTATGGGTCTTGTTTCAGTTTTTTGCAGGTGGGTATCCAGTTATGCCAGACCATTTGTTAGACTGTCTGTTCCCCAGTTAATGGACTTTGGGCCTTTGTCAAATATCAGCTGCTTCTAGGTGGATGAATTTATGTCTGGATTCTCAATTCTGTTCCATTGGTCTATGTATCTGTTGTTGTACCAATACCAGGCTGTTTTGACTACCATGGTGGTATAATAGGTTCTAAGATCAGGTAGTGTGAGGCCTCCCACTTTGTTCTTCTTCTTAAGTAATGCTTTACTTATCTAGGGCCTCTTCCCTTTCCATATGAAGTTGGTGATTTGTTTCTCCATCTCATTAAAAAATACCTGTGGAATTTGGATCAGGATTTCATTGTATCTGTAGATTGCTTTGGGTAGAATTGACATTTTTACAATGTTGAGTCTACTTATCCATGAGCAAGATATGTTTTTCCACTTATGCAGAACTCTTTTGGTTTCTTGCAGTAGTGTCTTGTAGTTTTAATTGTATAGATCTTTTACGTCTCTGGTTAGATTTATTCCAGAGTATTTTATCTTCCTGGGGGATATTATCAATGGTATTGATTTGGTGATTTTCTCTTCGAGGTTCTCTTTATTCATGTAAAGGAATCCAAGTGATTTTTGTATGTTTATCTTGTATCTTGAAACTTTGCTGAAATCTTCTATTAATTCTAGTAGTTTTCTTGTGGATTCTTTGGGGTTTTCTGTGTTGAAGATCATATCATCTGCAAATAGAGATACTTTGACTTCTTCTCTACCAAAAAGGGCATCCTTGTCTGAGTCCCACTCTCAAGGGGAATGCTTTCAAAGTCTCTCCTTTTAGGATGATGTTGGCTTTGTATAAATGTCCTTAATTGTATTTAGGAATTTCCCTTCTATTCCTGTTTTGTTGAGAGTTTTTATCATGTATCAGTGTTGGACTTTGTCAAGTGCCTTTTTTGCATTGATTGATAAGATCGTGTGGTTCTTGTCTTTTGTTTTATTTATGTGATGGATTACATTGATTGTTTTTCTAATGTTGAACCATTCCTGCACACCTGGTATAAATCCCACTTGATCATGGTGAATTATTTTTTTGATATGTTGCTGAATTCTATTGGCCAGAATTTTGTGGAGGATTTTTGCGTCAATGTTCATGAGGGATATTGGTCTGTAATTTTCTTTTTTTCTGGTGTCAATTACCTGGTTTTGGTATCAGGGTTATGCTGGCTTCATAGAATGAGTTTGGGGGTATTTCATCCTTTTCTTTGCTCTGAAATACCTTTAGTAGTAGTGGTGTTAACTCTTTTCTGAAAATTTGGTGGAATTCTCCAGTGAAGCCATCTGGGCCAGGGCTTTTTTTTTGTTGGGAGTTTTTAAATTAGCTTTTCAATCTCTTCTTTTCTTATGGGTTTATTTACTTGTTCTACCTCTGTTTGTGTTAGTTTAAGTAGGTAGTGAGTTTCTAGAAATTTGTCCATTTCCTCCAGGTTTTCAAATTCGTTAGAGTACAGTTTTTCATAGTATTCTGTTATGATTCTTTTAATTTAAGTTGGATCTGTTGTGATATCCCCCCTCTCATTTCTTATATGGGTTATCTGTTTCCTCTCCTGTTTTTCTTTTGCCAGTTTGGCCAATGGTTTATCAACTTTGTTGATCTTTTCAAAGAACCTGCTTTTGGTCTTGTTAACTCTCTCAATTGTTTTTCTTTTCTTTTTTTTATTGATGTAATTAAATGAAGTTTACATTTCAAGTTAGTCTCCCATACAGAATTTTTTTAACATATGTTGTTATGAGACCCCAACTGCTCACCCCATTCTGTGACAGCACACTCCTCCCCTCCACCCCCGATTCCCCATGAACACCCAACCAGCTCCCCACTCTCTTCGCCCTCCCCTCTAACCTCCGGACAGGAGCCATCCCCCTCCCTGGTCTCCTATATCCACTTGTCTAAGAGGTACAGTCCTCCCGAGCATCACCCCACGTCCCACAGTCCAGTCCAATCCCTGTCTGAAGAGCCGGCCCTGGAAACTGACCCAGTTCTGGGGTGATGGAGAGACCAGTGGCCATGCCCTTCTGGGGCGCCCAAAGTCCCAGTCAGACCATTAAGCCTGGTCTTCCCACTAGTATCTGAGTCCTGCATCCCATCGTTCTACTGCTCCATCAGGGACCCTCCGTTGTGTTCCCTGTCAGGACGTTCACCGGTGGTAGCTGGGCACCATACAGCTCCTCTGGTCTCAGGCTGATGAAGTCTCTAGTTCATGTGGCCCACTCTGTCTCCTGGGCCAATTCTCTCCCTATGGCTTTGGTGCTCCTCGCTCTCCTCTACTCCAAGTGGCTGGGACCAATTGATGCATCCTCGATGGCCGCTTGCAAGCCGTTAAGACCCCAGATGCCACTCACCAAAGTAGGATGCAGAACATTTTCCCAATAAGGTTTGTTATGCCAATTGACATAGATGTCCCCTGAAAGCATGGTCCCCAGATCCCGTATCCTTGCTACTCTGTCTCTCAAAGTATTTGATATTATTGAGGAAACTTCTTAGCTCTGGTCCAGTCCAGTTGTGCTGGCTTCCCCTGTAGTGTGTGCTGTCCTTCCCTTTACCCAAGACCATTCCTATCCACTATCTAGTCAGCGAACAACCCCCACCCTCCCTCCCTACCCCCGCAACCACCAAAGAATGCCCTCCTCCATGTTCAAACCCTTCCCTGAGTACCTACAATAGTGGTCCCACACAGTACCTGTCCCTCTGTGCCTGACTAAATTCACTCAGCATAGTAAGTTCTAGCTTCCACCAAGTTATACGATGTTTCACAGCTTCATCATTGTTCTTTATTGTTGCATAATATTCCATTGTGTGGATATACCATAATTTGTGTATCCATTCGTCCATCGATGGGAACTTAGGTTGCTTCCATACTTTGGCTATTGTGAACAGTGCTGTGATGAACTTGGGTGTGCATATATCTATTCGTGTGATGGCTCTTGTTTCTCTAGGATATATTCCAAGGAGCGGGATAGCTGGATTGTATAGTACTTCTATTTCTAGCTTTTTAAGGAAGAGCCAAATTGATTTCCAAAGTGGTTGTACCATTTTACATTCCCACTAACAGTGTATAAGTGTTCCAGTCTCTCCACAACCTCTCCAGCATTTGTTATTTTGTGTTTTCTGGATTAATGCTAGCCTTTTTGGGGTGAGATGATATCTCATTGTAGTTTTGATCTGCATTTCTCGATGGCTAATGATCATGAGCATTTCTTCATGTGTCTGTTAACTACCTGAGTATCTCCTTTGGTCAAGTGCCTGTTCATATCCTTTGCCCATTTTTTAATTGGGTTATTTGTCTTTTTGCTGTTGAGGTTTTGGAGTATCTTGTAGATTTTAGAGATTAAACATTGATCGGATTTGTCGTAGCCAAAAATTATTTCCCAATCTGTCAATTGTTTTTCTATTCTCTATATCATTTTATTCTTCTCTAATTCTTATTATTTCCTGTCTTGCGGTGCCTGAGGATTTCTTTTGCTGTTCTCTTGCTACTTGTTCCAGTTGTAGGGTTAATGTTTTGATTATGGCCCTTTCTTCTTTTTGGATGTGTGCATTTATTGCTATAAATTGACCTCTGAGCACTGCTTTGGCTGTGTCCCAAAGGTTCTGGTAGGATGTGTTTTCATTCTCTTTTGATTCTATGAATTTCTTTATTCCATCCCTAATTTCTTCTATAACCCAGTAGTTTTTGAGCAAGGTGTTGTTCAGTTTCCATATGTTTGATTTTTTTCCCTTGCTTTTTCTGTTGTTGATTTCTACTTTCATGGCTTTATGGTCAGAGAAGATGCCTTGTAATATTTTGATGCTTTGGATTTTTGTTGAGGCTTGCTTTTTGGCATAATATGTGGTCTGTTCTGGAGAATGTTCCACGTGCATTGGAAAAGAAAATATACTTGGCTGCTGTTGGGTGGAGTGTTCAATATATGTCTATGAAATCAAGTTGGTTGATTGTAGCATTTAGCTCTTCCGTGTTTCTGTTGAGCTTCTTTCTGGGTGTTCTGTCCTTCACTGAAAGTGGTACGTTGAAGTCTAGTGTCCTTCCTTATTCTTTCTGGTGGATGTTACTTTAAAGTCTATTTAGTCATGGATTAATACTGCCACTCCTGCTCTTTTCTGAGTGTTGTTTGCTTGATATATTTTTTTCCATCCTTTGAGTTTTAGTTTGTTTGTGTCTTGAAGTCTAAGGTGTGTCTCTTGTAGACAGCATATAGATGGATCATGTTCTTTTTATCCAATCTGCCACTCTCTGTCTCTTTATTGGTGCATTTAGTCCATTTACATTCAGCGTAATTATTGCTAGGTATGAGTTTAGTGCTTTCATTTTGATGTCTTTTTTTGTTTGTTGTTCACAGTTTCTTTGTTCCCCTTAATTTTCTGTGCTGAGTCGTTTTTCTTCATGTATTTTCCTTTCATCTTTTTCATTGTTGTTGATTTCATGTTTGCTGAGTGTTTAAATTTTTCTAGTTTTTTATTTTGACTTGTAGGATTGTTAGTTTCCTTTGTGGTTACCTTAATATTTACCCCTATTTTTCTAAGTTTATACCAGTCTTTTATTTCTTTACATCTCCTTGACTTCCTCTCCATATTCACAATCTATATCTACATTTTTTAAGCCCCTCTTTTTTGTTTTAATGTTGTCATCTTTTACATATTGACATCTGTTTCCCTATTTTCAGTGTTTTAGCTTTGATTTACTTTTGTGACCTCCCTATCTGGGTTGATATCTGGTTGCTCTGTCCTGTGTTCTAGTCTTGGGTTGTTATCTAATGTTATTGATTTTCTAACCAGAGGACTACCTTTAGTATTTCTTGTAATTTTGATTTGGTTTTTGCAAATTCCCTAAACTTCTGTTTATCAGTAAATGCCCTAATTTCACCATCATATTTGAGAGACAGTTTTGCTGGATGTATAATTCTTGGCTGGCAGTTTTTTTTTTTTTCCTTCAAAGCTTTGTATATGTCATCTCATTGCCTTCTTGCCTGCATGGTTTCTGCTGAGTAGTCTGAGCTTATTCTTATTGACTCTCGTTTGTAGGTGACTTTTCGTTTATCCCTAGCCACTCTTAAAATTCTCGCTTTATCTTTGGTTTTGGCTAGTTTGATTATAATATGTCTTGATGACTTTCCTTTGGGATCTACTTTATCTGGGGTTCGATAAGCATCTTGGATAGATATCTTGTCATTTTTCATGCCAACAAATCTTCAACAATTCTGCCAACAAATCTTCAACAATTCTCTGTATTTTCTGTTATCCCCCCCACCCCCTGCCCCGTTCTGGTACTCCAATCACTGGTAGGTTATTCCTCTTGACAGAGGTCCACATAATTCTTAGTGTTTCTTCATTTTTTTAATCCTTTTATCTGATTTTTCCTCAAATAAGTTGGTGTCAATTGCTTTATCTTCAGTCTCACAAATTCTGACTTCCATTGCCTCAGCTGTGCTCGTATGACTTTCTATTGAGTTGTCTAATTCTGAAATTTTATTGTTAATCTTCTGGATTTCTGATGGCTGTCTCTCTATGGATTCTTGCAGCCTGTTAAATTTGTCGTTATGCTCTTCTCTAATCTTTTTAATTTCCTCTATTGCGTGTTCTGTGTTTTGTTTCATTTCCTTCTGAATTTCTTGAAGAGTTCTGTATATTAATCTTTTGTATTCTGCCTGTGGTAATTCCAAGAAATTTTCCTCCTCTGGAAAATTTCTAGATTTTTTATTTTGGGAGCTTGCCGAAGCCATCATGGTTTGCGTCTTTATGTGATTTGATATTGACTGTTGTCTCCGAGCCATCAATAAGTTATTATATTTATTTATTTTATGTTTGCTGACTGTGTCCTAGCTTCTTGTTTTGTTTTGATATGCCCGAATAGGCTGCTTATATGAGCTAGTTTGATTATTGGCACCTTTGTACCTCTAATGTCCTGTCACCAGGTGGTTAGATCTGTTACTAGGTATGTAAGCTCAGGAGTCCACCCACTCCTCCTGCATGATTCAGTGCAGATTCCCATGTAGATAGCCACCAAGTGTTTGGTGTAGGCTCTCACTTACAGTCCTAGGCAGGCATGGGTGATTGGAGTAGGCACAGGCATCTGGCTGCAATCTGAGCAAGACAGGGGGCTGACATCCACCCCCGAGTGTCCTGGAGTAAGGCATGTCCCTCCTTCCCAGAGTGCATAGGTGGTTGGGTTTTGTAGCTGGACTATGAGCAGCTAATGCTGTTGTAAGTAAGGACTTGGGGGTACATATCTCAGGTGGATAAGTGGCATGGATGCAGCCACCAGTCCTCAGGCCCCTGATGTGGGTAGGTGAAGACCCTGCTTAATGGGCAGAGCAGTGTCAAATGTCAAGAACCTGCCACTTCACAGCTGAAACAGTTGAAGTTAGAATTCCAGTATATACTCTGTTTTACTGTGGTGATGAGGGCCTATGCTGTTGAGATGGGCCCACACAAGTCTCTGCGGGGAAAGGCACTCAATGTCTGTGTATCCCTTATGCCTGTGCCTAGGAAAAGGAGCTGTGTCTACCCTGGGGTTCCTGGCTTAGGGGAGCTGGCAGTTTATTTTTTCCCCTGTATGTTAATTTTTTCACTCTCCAAGGCAGGGAGAATGGCTCTGGGCATGTAAAGGATCCTACTTATGGCCCAGGGGACTTGGCAATTGCTGAAGTCAGTCCAGGACCCAGTGCAGAGCAGGGAGCAGGGAAATGAATGGGAGAGAGGTTTTTCCCTAAGGGGTGTGTTTTTGATCTGTTTGGTAAGCCGTACGCAAGTACTTATCTTTTGCCGATGAAGGCTGCTTCTCTCTGGTTCTGGGTGGCCCTGTAGACTCTCTGGCTCTAGGTCACTCTTGGTGTGGAAAACGTGCCTCCCAAGCACTGCTGCTTGCCTACCTGACCGCTCACCCATGAGCTGTTGAGGCCTGAAGGGCTCAGGCTCTCACCAAGTCAAGTCTGGCAACTCATCACTCCTTCAGAACCGTCTCTCCCTCCCCCTGCTCTGAGTCTGGTTCCTCAACTCTGCTTTTGATGTTCAGGGCTCCCAGATTGTTTTTTTGGGTCTTTGTTGTAAGAGTGTCCACCGGAGGCTTCTAATCTCTCTGCCATCTTGGCCCCACCTCCAACAGCCAACATCATTCTTAATGGAGAGAGGCTGAAAACATTCCCCTTGAGAACTGGAATAAGACAAGGATGTCCTTTATCACCACTCTTTTTTAACATTGTGCTGGAAGTCCCAGCTAGAGCAATAAGGCAAGAAAAAGAAATAAAGGGCATCCAAACTGGTAATGAAGAAGTAAAACTGTCCCTATTTGCAGATGATATGATACTATATATAGAAAATCCAGGTCTTTGGACTTGGGCAGACACGGCTGTGGCAGCGTACTTGTCTGTTTTCCCATTCTTGCCTATTCTGTAATATTCTTTGGATTTGGGCAAACATGGCTCTAGCAGCATGCTTGTCCATTTTCCCACTTTCGTCTGGTCTGTGATATTTCCTTGGACTCGGGCAGATATGGCTGTGGCAGCATGGTTGTCCACTTCCCACTTTTGCCTTTTTGAATATATGCTAAATAAAACCTTTTTTTTGCTTTAAAAAAAAGAAAACCCAAAAAACTCCTTGAGAAAACTACTGGAAGTAATAGAAATATTCAGCAGAGTAGCAGGATACAAGACAAACATACAAAAAAAAACAGCTGGATTCCTATACACCAATAAAGAAAATGATGAATAGAAAATCAGGAAAACAATACCATTTATAATAGCCCCTAAAAAGATAAAATACTTAGGAATAAATCTAAACAGGGATGTAAAAGACCTATCTATCAAAGAAAATTACAAAACACTACTGCAAGAAACAAAAAGAGATCTACATAAATGGAAAAACATACCATGCTCATTGATAGGTAGACTCAACATTGTGAAAATGACAATTCTACCCAAAGCAATCTACAAACACAATGCAATCCCTATCCAAATACCAGCAACAGTCTAAAGAGATGGAAAAACTAATCATTAACTTTATATGGAAAAGGAAGAGGCCCCAGACAAGTAAAGCACTAGTGAAGAAGCAGACTAAAGTAGGAGGACTCGCACTACATGACCTCAGAATCTACTATACAGTTACTGTAGTCAAAACAGCCCTATAGTGGTACAATGACAGATACATTGACCAATGAAACAGAATCGAGAACCCAGAAGTAAATCCACCCACCTACAGTCACCTGATCTCCGACAAGGGCTCAAAGTCCATCAAATGTGGAAAAGATGGTCTTTCTAATAAATGATGGTGGCAAAACTGGATGTCCATCAGCAAAACAGTGAAACAGGACCCATACCTCACACCATACACAAAAACTAATTCAAAATGGATTAGACCTAAATATAGAACCAAAAACTATAAAGATCGTAGAAGACAAAAATAGAATCAATTCTAGGGGTCCTAATACGTGGCATTAACAGGATACAAACCATAACTAACAGCATACAAACTCCAGAAGATAAGCCAGTTAACTGGGATCTTCTAAAAATTAAACACTTATGCTCATCAAAAGACCTCACCAGAAGAGTAAAAAGATAACCTACAGACTGGGAAAAAATTTTTGGCTATTACAAATCCAACAAATTCTAATCTCTAAAATCTACAGGGAAATCCAACACCTCCACAGCAAAAAGACAAATAATCCAATTAAAGAATGGGCAAAGGAAATGAACAGACACTTCACCAAAGAAGACATTCGAGCAGCTAACAGACACATGAGGAAATGCTCGCGATCACTAGCCATTAGAGAAATGCAAATCCAAACCACAATGAGATACCATCTCACCCAGGCATTACTGTCACGAATCATAAAAATAGAGACTAGTAAATGTTGGAGAGGCTGAGGCGAGATTGGAACCTTATGTACTGCTGGTGCGAATGCAAAATGGTACAATTATTTTGGAAAATGATGTGGTGCTTTCTTAGAAAGCTAGAAATAGAAATACCATATAATCCAGCAATCCCTCTCCTAGGGATATATCCTAGAGAAGTAACAGCCGTCACACAAATGAACATATGCACACCCATATTCATTGCAGCATTGTTCACAACAGCAAAAAGATGGCAACAACCTAGATGCCCATCAACAGATGAATAGATAAACAAACTATGGTGCATATACACAATGAAGTCCTACTGAACGTTAGAGAACAATGATGAATCTGTGAAGCATCTAACAGCATGCTTTCATGTGGTACATTTGTTACAATTGATGAACCAGAAGTCCATAGTTTAGGTTAGGGTTCACTTTTGGTGTTGTACAGTCCTATAGTTTTTAACAAATGCATAATGTCATGTGTACATCATTACAGTATCATATAGAATAGTTTTATTGCCTTAAAGATGCCCTATGCTCCATCTACTCATCAATCCCGACCCCTCCCCCAGGCAATGTTTTTCTGTTACTATAGATTTGACTTTTCAAAAATGTCATATAGCTGTAATCATATAGTATGTAAGTTTTTCAGGCTGACTTCTTTCACTTAGAAATATGAATTTAAGGTTCTTCTATGTCTTTTCATATTCTGATAGCTCATTTCTTTTTATAGCTGAATAATACCCTATTGTGTGGATATACCAGAGTTTGTTTATCTAGTCACCTACTGAAGGACATCTTGTTGTTGTTAGGTGTCATCGAGTCGGTTCTGACTCACAGCAACCCTATGCATAACAGGATGAAACACTTCCTGGTCCGGTGCCATCCTCACAATTGTTGTTATGCTTGAGCCCATTGTTACAGCCACTGTGTCAATCCATCTCATTGAGGGTCTTCCTCTTTTTCGCTGAACCTCTACTTTACCAAGCATGATGTCTTTCTCCAGGGACTGATCCCTCCTGATAACACTTCTAAAGTATGTGAGACGTAGTCTTGCCATCCTTTCTTCTAAGGAGCATTCTGGTACAGATTTGTTCTTTCTTTTGGCAGTCCATGGTATATTCAATATTCTTCTCCAGCACCACAATTCAAAGGCGTCAATTCTTCTTTGGTCTTCCTTATTTATTTCCAGCTTTTGCATGCATATAAGATGACTGAAAACACCATGGCTTGGGTCAGGTGCACCTTAGTCCTCAAGGTGACATCTTTGCTTTTTAACACTTTAAAGAGTTCTCTTGCAGCCGATTTGCCCAATGCAATGCGTCTTTTGATTTCTTGACTGCTGCTTCCATGGGTGTTAATTGTGGATCCAGGTAAAATGAAATCCTTTACAACCTCAGTTTTTTCTCCGTTTACCATGATGTTGCTTATTTGTCCATTTGTGAGGATTTTTGTCTTCTTTATGTTGAGAAATAACCCATACTGAAGGCTGTGGTCTTTGCTCTTCATTAGTAAGTGCTTCAAGTCCTCTTCACTTTAACCAAGCAAGATTGTGTCATCTGCATATCTCAGGTTGTTAATGAGTTTTACTGCAATCCTGTTGCCCCATTCTTTTTCATATAGTCCAGTTTCTCAGATTATTTTTTCAGCATACAGATTGAATAGGCATGGTGAAAAGATACAACCCTGACTCACACCTTTCCTGACTTTAAACCATGCAGTATCCCATTGTTCTCTTCTAATGACTGCCTCTTGATGCATGTACAGATTCCTTATGAGCACAATTAAGTGTTCTGACATTCCCATATTTTGTAATGTTATCCATAATTTGTTATGATCCACACAGTAGAATGCCTTACACAGTCAGTAAAACACAGGTAAACATCTTTCTGGTATTCCCTACTTTCAGCCAGGATCCATCTGACATCAGCAACGATATCCCTGGTTCCATGTCCTCTTCTAAATCTGGCCTGAATTTCTGGCAGAGCCCTGTTGACATACTGCTGCCAGCTGCTTTGAATGATCTTCAGCCAAATTTTGCTTGCATGTGATATTAACAATATCGTTCAATAATTTCTGCATTCAGTTGGCTCTCTTCCAGTCAGTTGGCCAGGTAGCTGTCTTCCAAATTTCTTGGCATAGACAAGGAGCACTTCTAGAGCTGCATCCCTTTGTTGAAACATCTCAGTTGGTATTCCATCAATTCCTGGAGCCTTGTTTTTTGCCAATGCCTTCAGTGCAGCTTGGACTTCCTCCTTCAGTACCATCGGTTCCTGATCATACACTACCTCCTGAAATGGTTGAACATTGATTAATTCTTTTTTGGTATAGTGACTCTGTGTTTTCTTTCCATCTTCTTTTGATGCTTCCTGCATCATTTAATATTTTCCCCATAGAATCCCTCAGTACTGCAACTCAAGGCTTGAATTTTTTCTTCAGTTCTTTCAGCTTGAGAAATGCTGAACGTATTCTTCCCTTTTGGTTTTTTATCTCCAGGTCTTTGCACAAGTCATCATAATATGAAAGACATCTTAGGTGCTTTCAATTTTTGGCAATTATAAGTAAAACTGCTATTAAACATCTATGTACAGATTTTTATGTGAACATACATCCTCAGTTCACTTGGGTAAATACCTAGGAATGCAGTTGCTGCCCAGAAGAATGAAGAAATCAGTCTTAAAAGAAATACAACTTAATTCTCCTTAGATGTAAAGAATGGTGAGACTCCAGCTTGCTTACTTTGGACTCATCATCAGGAAAAACCACATCATCAGGACATCATGATTGGTAAAGTAAAAGTTCAGTGAAAACTAGGGAAACCCTCAATGAGATGGATTGATTCAATTGCCACAATGGACTCAAACGTACCAAAGATCATAAAGATGGCACAGGATCAGGCAACGTTTCATTCTGTTATACGTAAGGTCACCATGAGTCAGAGCTGACTTGATGGTAGTTAACAAAAACAACGGTTGGATCCGATGGCAAGCCTTCCAAAGTGGCTATGCCATTTTGTATTCCCAACAGCAATAAATGAGAGTTTTTCACCAGCACCAGCATTTGGTGTTGTCAGTCTTCTGGATTTTAGCCCTTGGGTGCAGTGGTTAAGAGCTCGGCTATAATCAAAAGGTCAGCAGTTCGAATCCATCAGTTTCTCCTTGGAAACCCTATGGGGTAGTTCTACTCTGTCCTATAGGGTCGCTGTGAATTGCAATCAACATGACTGCAGTGGGTTTGGTTTTTTGGTTTGTATACAGCCACAGTAATCAAAGCAGCCTGGTACCGGGTTTTGGAATAGGTATATTTCACTATGCAAAGGCGTTTGAATGTGTGGATCATAACAAATTATGGATAAAATTGCAAATAATGGGAATTCCCGAAAACTTAACTGTGCTCGGGAGGAACCTGTACATCGATCAAGAGGTAGTCGTTCAAACAGAACAAGAGGATACTGCATGGTTTAAAGTAGGAAAGGTGTGTGTCAGGGTTGTCATTTCACCATACTTATTCAATCTGTATGCTGAGCAAATCATACGAGAAGCTGGACTATATGAAGAAACACGGGCATCAGCATTGGAAGAAGACTCATTAACAACCTGTGTTATGCAGATGACACAACCTTGCTTGCTGAAAGTGAAGAGGACTTGAAGCAGTTACTGATAAAGATCAAAGACTACAGCCTTCAATATGAATTACACCACAACATAAAGAAAACAAAAATCCTCACAACTGGATTGATAAACATCATAATAAACAGAGAAAATATTGACATTGTAAAGGATTTCGTTTTATTTGGATCTACAATCAACGCCCATGGAAGCAGCAGTCAAGAAACCAAACGATGTATTGCAGAGGGCAATTCTGCTGCAAAAGACCTCTTTAAAGTGTTAAAAAGCAAAGATGTCACTTTGAGGACAAAGGTGTGCCTGACCCAAGCCATGGTATTTTCAATTGCCCCGTATGCATGCAAAAGCTTGACAATGAATAAGGAAGAATGAAGAAGAATTCATACCTTTGAATTATGGTGTTGGTGAAGAATATTTAATATACCATAGACTGCTAGAGAAATGAACACTTCTGTTTTGGAAGAAGTACAGCCAGAATGCTCCTTAGAAGCAAGGATGGCGAGACGTCCTCTCATGTACTTTGGACATGTTATTAGGAGAGACCAGTACCTGGAGAAGGACATCATGTTTGGTGAAGTAGAGGGTCAAAAAAAAAAAGAGGAAGAACCTCATCGAAATGGATTGACACAGTGGCTAGAACAATGGGCTCAAACACAGCAACCATTGTGAAGATGGCGCAGGACTGGGCAGCAATTCATTCTATTGTACATAGGGTCACTATAAGAACTGACTGATTGGCACCTAACAACAACAAGAGTTGTATAGGAACCCTGGTGGAGTAGTGGTTCAAGTGTTCGGCTACTAACTGAAAGATCCCCTGTTCGAATCCATCAGCCTCTCTGCAGGAGAAAGACATGGCAATCTGCTTCCATTAAGGTTACAGCCTTGGAAACCCTTTGGGACAGTTCTACTCTGTCCTATAGGGTTGCTATGAGTCAAAATTGACTCGATGGCAAAAGGTTTGGTTAATAGGTATATAGTGGTACCTCATTGTTTTAATTTGCAATTGCTTACTGACATATAATGTTGAGCATCTTTTCATATGCTTATTTGTTATCTGTATTGATGAGGAATGATGTTCATTCCTCTTGCCCATTTTGCAGTTGGGTTGTTTGTTTTCTTACTGTTGAGTTTTAAGAGTTCTCTTTATATTTTGGATACTAGTCCTTTATAAGATATGTGTTTTGCAAATATTTTCTCTCACTTTGTGACTTGCCTTTTCATTCTCTAAACCAAGTAAGTTTTAAACACTTTGAACTATGTCCTCAGGCTAAAGACAAAAACCTCTAAACAAATATTGAACTCTAGTTAGTAGGATTCTTTTGTGCAAAGACACTTCCTGTATCTTCTAGGATTAAGTGAATAAATAAATAAATTGTGGATAATGGGAGCCAGATTTTGCACTATTGGAAAAAGAAGTTACAAACAAGAAGAGGGAGAAAGTAGAATAAACCCTGTGGTATAAGATTAGAATTGGAGGTACCAGGTATTAAAACTCATGACTTTTAATATCATAAATAGATGATATTTAATATCATAGATAGATCAACATAAAAATATGTAGCTATAAGTGTAGACAGATAAGTAGAGAGAGAGAGAAGGACTGAGAGAAAACACCAAGTACCCAGTTTAGGCTTCTAAGATACCATTTTTCCACTAAAAGGAATTGGAGCTCCTTGAAGAAGTGACTGAACTCACACCCGGGACACTGAAAACTTAACATGATCCTGTAATATCTTACTATGCCAGGATGTGAAGATGTGATGAAAGTATCATAAAGACACAACAAAAGAATGCAGAAGCCAGCTTGAGAGTACAACCACTGGGATACTGTGTGCATTACAATAATGGTAACAAAGGATTATAATTCAATCAATAAGATAAGAATCCATGAATCTATATAATGTAAATAAATAAATACGATGGGAAGGCTCTATCTGATAGTAGGAAACCAACTAGGAAATGTAGAAATAATGATGAAAATGGAAAACCATCATTTGGCAACCATAATTATAATAATTTTTGGCAACCATAATTATAATAATTGATTTAAGCAAGAACCATCAATGAATGTTAAAACTAGTGGAACAGAATTTGAGAAATAATCTCAAATTATTTCTCTAAGGGAACATTTTGAATTGCAAAGGGAAAAAATACGAATAAATTTACAGTGGAGAAACATGGCAGACATCACCTTAACCAAGTGATCAGAGTTCCTAATACCAGCAATAGTAAAAGTCAACATTGTGTGCCTCCTTATTGGACACACCAAGAACGAAGCATCACCCACAAGATTATTATTGTTAATTGTGTAAATGAAGTGTCCAAGAGTTTGAACGGTGACAGTAGATGGTAGACTAACATAGTCTTTTCAAGTACAGACACATCAAATACTGGACCCTAAAATAAGGCTCAACAAAATTCAGAGGACTGCTATCATGCGTAGTATTTTCTGTCTACAATGGAATTAAGGTGGAAATTGATAAATAAAAAAAATCTAGAAAAAGTTTATTTGTTTGGAAATTAACATATTTTAATATGCTTAATAATTCATGTGTTAAATAAATTTATTATAATATAAATTAGAAAACATGTTTTGAACTAAGCAATGATGGAAAGATGATACATCAAATTGATAACAGCAATGTGAAAGGTTAGATGAGAGTTTTAGTGGGCTGAGTTTAAGTTAATGGTGGTTGAATAATTTGGAAAAGGATATTGAGAATCGTCACACAACTTGAAGAATGTAATCAATATCACTGAATTGTACATGTAGAAACTGGTGTATGAAAGAAAATTCTATGATCTTGGAAAGTAGAACTTTTGGAATGGCAGAGTGAGGACCTTGGCAAATATTCTCCACCCAAAAAATGCCATTTCAGAACTTTGTAAATTAATGTGATTGCAGATATAGTTAGGGTTAAATTTAACGTTTTACCATTTGATTTCTATTTGACCCATTTTTTTTATCTGTTCCTGTTTTTATTATTTTCTGCTTTCTCATGGATTGAGCATTTTTTTTTTTATGATACCATTTATATGAGACCCAGAATAGGCAACTATAGACAGTAACTAGATGAATCTGCAAAACATCTCACAACATAGATGAATCTGGAGGGCATTATGCTGAGTGAAATAAGTCAATCACAAAAAGAAAAATATTGTATGAGACCACTATTATAAAAACCCAAGAAAAGGTTTACACACAGAAAAAAACAATCTTTGATGATTACAAGGGAGAGGCGTGGTGAGGAGGGGAAATCACTAACTAGATAGTAGACAAGCGTTAACTTTGGTGAAGGGGAAGACGATACACAATATAGGGGAAGTCAGCACAACTTGACCAAGGCAAAGTCATAGAAGCTTCCTAGACACATCCAAACACCTTCAGGGACCGAGTTACTGGACCTGAGGGCTGGGCACCACGGTCTCAGGGACATCTAGATCAATTGGCGTAACATAATTCATAAAGAAAGTGTTCTACATGTTACTTTGGTAAGTAATGCCAGGGGCCATAAAAGCTTGCGAGTGGCCATCTAGCATATATCTATTGGTCCCATCCCATCTGGAGCAAAAGACAATGAAGAAAACCAAAGACACAAGGAAAATATTAGTCCAAAGGACTAATAGGCCACTTGACCAAAACCTCTACCAGCCTGAGCCCAGAACTAGTTGGGGCCTGGCTACCACCACCAACCATTCTGATAGGGATCACAATAGAGGGTCCTGGACAGAGTGGGAGAAAAATGTAAAACAAAATTCAAATTCACAAAAAAAGACCAGACTTGCTGGTCTGACAGAGACTGGAGGAACCCCTGAGACTGGCTCCCAGACACCCTGTTAACTCAGAACTGAAGCCACCCCCAAAGCTCACCTTTCAAGCAGAGATTAGACAGGCCTATAAAAGAAACAATAATAACACATGTAAGAACGTTTTTCTTAGTTTAAACAAGCATCCGAGAGAAAGTGGGCAACATCTGTCCAAAAACAAAGAAGGCAGGAAGGGACAGGAAAATTGGACAAATGAACATGAGGAACCAATGGGTGAAAAGGGAAATGGAGAGACTGCTGACACATTATGGGGACTGCAATCAATGTCACAAGACAATTGGTGTATAAATTTTTGAACGGGAAGATAATTTGCACTGTCAACTTTAACTTAAAGCATAATAAAAGTAAAAAAAAGATTACAGCCTTAAAAACCCTGTGGGGCAGTTCTGCTCTGTCCTGTAGGGCCTATGAATAGGAATAGACTAGATGAGTAGACTAGCTGGCAATGGGTTTGTTTGTTTTTTGATGGGGAATGAGCAAGGAAAAAGATATTCCCACCAAGTGGCAGTGTTGTGAAACAAGCTATTGGGGCCGATAGTGATTTTGCATGAAGGGAAAATCCTTGCAGCAATAAGATCTTCCAAAAGCAAGCAGCTAAGAAGGGACTTCAGAAGGGAAAGAGCAAGGGAATTCCTGGGGGATAAGAGAAGCAGAAAAAGGTGCTGTTGCAAGATGAGGAGTCTCTGGGTTAGAGAGGGCAGCAGAGGCTTGAGGTCATTATAATTACAGGGCTTTATCTTATCTATGTCTAGCAGATGTTGGTGCAGTTTCTCACGGTATGCAAAGCAGGCAGGCTTGAAATGGCTAAAAATCTGCTTATTTGGAATTTTTGAAAACAATTGGATAGGTAAAAATTTGAGTTTGGCACCAATGGGCTTCTTGGGCTAATGGGCCTCAGCCTGTTATGAAGAAATAAACAACCTGGGGCCGATACAGAGAGACCGTCTTCAGCTCATTTGTATAACAGGCTTCCACTGACTCCCTGAGTAATCACCAAGGCTTCTCCATTCTGGCTTGTTAAAGCCTGAATCTCTCTCTGCCCTGTATGAGCTCTCGGAATTAACTTAGAATGTCCTGGTCTTTCTTTGCCCAGTCTTGCAGAGTTTTCAGTCTATATATGCATTTCCTGGTAGTCAGAAAACTCTCAAGGGGCTTTCTATGAAGATTTCGGAAGTTCTTTTTCTTCATAACCCTCTTCTTTCTGGGACTCAGACCTGTATCTTCCTGCTACCTTAACCAAAACCAAAACAAACCCACTGCCATCAAGTCAATTCTGACTCATAGTGACCCTATAAGACAGAGAAGAACTGCCCCATAGGTTTTCCAAGGCTGTAACCTTAGCAGAAGCAGACTACCTCATCTCTCTCCTGTGGAGAGGCCGATGGGTTCAAACTGCCGACCTTTCAGTTAGCAGCCAAACACTTTAACCGCTGCTCCTCCAGGGCTTCTATATACCTATTGCTGTTGTTGTTAAGTGCCATCCATTCGGTTCTGACTCGCAGTGACCCTATGTGAAACAGAACGAAACGCTGTGCAGTCCTGCGGCATCCTCACAATCTTTTCTATGTTTGAACCCATCATTATAGCCACTGTGTCAATCCATCTTGTTGAGGGTCTTCCTCTTTATCACTGACCCTCTACTTTAACAAGCATGATGCCCTTCTTCAGGGACTAATCCCTCCTGATAACATGTCCAAAATACTTGAGACAAAGTCTCACCTCTTTGCTTCTAAGGAATGAGCAGATTTGTTCATTCTTCTGGCAGCCCATGGTGTATTCTGCTACCTTAGCCTCCCTTAAATCTACTGTGTCTCCTTAGCTCACCAGGCCTCTTTGAGATTTGTGTTCTCTCTTCCTCAGCCCACAATAGAAAATCTGCCTCTAGGAGAATGCTGAGGAGATCACTGGGCTCACCTCATTGGTTTTCTTCTGTTGCCAAAATCTAAAAATGGTTGTTTTTAATATTACTCCAATTTTATCATTGTTTATTGATGGTAGGTCCAATCATTGTTACTTCATCATAGCTGGAAGCAGAAGTTCTACCCAATCATAAGGTTTCCCGGGCCAAGAGGATAGCAGGTAAGGAAAGTTGTCACTATTGTGGCAGGGGTAATTTACCCTTATCATCAGGAAAGGGTAGAGCTGATGTTGTACAATGGAGACAGGGAAGAATATGTTTACACACAGCATGGCTTAATCTCAGCTTGTTTGGATTGACTGCATGCTTATCTCCAGAGCTATTGACCCTTGGTCAACACTATGGAATTTATTAACTAAAGATACATGATTTACTGAAACTATGGGTCTGTGAGCTGTCTCAGAGAAAGATGTATCAACCTGTCTGCATTGTTTAATAATGTCGTTAGCTGCCATCAAGTTGACCCCCACTCATGGAGACCCATGCACAATGGGCTCAGACCATTGTGATCCATAAGGTTTTCACTGGCTGATTTTTGGGAGTAGATCATCAGGCCTTTCTTCATAGGCCTTAGTCTGGAGGCTCCATTGAAAACTGTTAAGCATCATAGCAACAGCAAGTCTCCACTCACAGATAGGTGTTGACGATTCATGACGTGCATTGGTCAGGGATCGATCCCAGGTCTTCCACATGGAAGGTGGGAATTCTACCACTGAACCACCAAAGCCTCCATTTAATAATAATAATAATATTAATGATTTGTATCTGATTTCAGTGGAGCCTGGGGGTGGGGAGGGCAGGATTCAAAGATTAAGGCTGGTCACTCAGGATGGGCCTATGAACCAGTTCAGTATGAGACTTCTACCATGAGCAGATTTGGAGCTTCCTGTTACTGAGGTGCTTCACACATACCCTGGTGGTGGTTTAAGAACTTGCGACAATGTACATTCTGTGTGATGCAACCCAGTGGTGGGTAGAACAAGCTCCTAAGTTCTCCAAAACATTTTCAATGCATATTCTTCTTTTGCTGTTACTGTACTGTATCCTTTCTAATAAAGCTGTTTCATGAGTTTGTTGTTGTCGTTAGGTGCCATTGAGTCGGTTCTGACTTACAGTGACCCTGTGTACAACAGAATGAAACACTGCCCAGTCCTACACCATCCTCACAATCGTTGCTGTGTTTGAGCCCATTGTTGCAGCCACTGTGTCAATCCTTCTCACTGAGAGTCTTCCTTTCTTTTGCTGACCCTCTCTACTAAGCATGATGTCCTTCTCCAGGAACTGGTCCCTCCTGATAACATGTCCAAAGTATGTGAGACAAAGTCTTGCCATCCTCTCCTCTAAGGAGCATTCATGGGTTTAAACTATGTAAATCTTGAGAGTCCTTTTAACAATTGAACACTTAAGATTATTAGTGTATAATTTACACAATTTGACACCAAGATGATCCATTGGAGTGTCCCTTTGTACTCCATTTCTCAATTTAAAAAAAAGCCTTATTGAATTATAATTTATATACTACAAAATGCACTCATTTAAAGTATGGTTTGATGCATTTTGAGAAATGCAGACTATGTAACTGTACCACATTCAAGATATAGAACCTTTCCATCATCCTGAAAATTTCCCTCTTGCCCCTTTTCCGTCACTCTTGCTGGATTTTAACAGTAAATGGACACTGAGAAGGACATGGTTATAAGGGTTTTAGCATCTTAGGGATGAAGAGCTTGGTCATCACACCAGTTGAGCCACATAGAATTATAGAAGTGCTGTAAGAAGAATAGCTGAAGGTGAGAGGAATCTAGAATGGAATGGAGAAAAGGTAGATGGTAAGTATAAGTTCTGGCCTTGAGAGCAGCTGCAAGCAGGGGCTGTTATTTGTTTAACAACTTTCCTCTTGTAGTTTTCACCAGGAAAAAATAATGTAGACTCCTAGAGGATTGACATAGTTGCTGCAACAATGGGCTCAAGTATAACAACGATTGTGAAGATGGCGCGGGACGGGGCAGCATTTCATTCTGTTGTGCATAGTTAGGGTTGCTATGAGTTGAAACCTACTCAAGGGCACCTAATGACAACAACAGAAGAGCTACTCCCAGAACTCACAATACAATGCATACGGACAAGTAGTACATGGAGTGGGATATAGCCACCCAGACCACCTTTCATACTGAGGCACCCATCCCTAAATTTCTGAGTGCATTGGTGGCTACAATCTCTAAGCTGAGAGCCTTTCAGGGACTTTCCCTCAACCAAAGCAAGTTTCCTCACTGAAGATCATACATCCTCCCCATGGGCAGCCTGTAATAATGACTGGTCCTTGTGGTGGTATAAAGGCCTGGCCTCTTGCCTCGAGGCTGGACAATCCTAAAAGGCCATCTTAGCTTCCAAGTTTCCTGTAGGATCAGATGAGGCCTTTGTTGAAACGCCATTACAGTTCAATAACTCTTTCTGTTAAATCCTGCTTTGTTCACTTGACCATCGTTATTGATCCTAAGTGTACACCCCAAAAATCTTCCTTCACAGGTTTTCCAGAAGCCTCGTCTAAGACAGGATTTCATTAGGTGATTTCCAGAAAGAGAAACACCATAATGTCTAACACAAAGTTATCATCCTTGTTAGTCATCAGACAAATTAAAGATGACCTAAATAAATTGAAAAATACCTGTAATCATGGGCTAAAAGTCTTAATATGTCGATTAACTTCAGTCAAAATCCCAGTAGGTTTTTTTTAAACTGGAAATTGGTAAATTATTATAAAGCTTATATGGATAAAAGGATAGCAACTTTTGGGGCCCTGTGAAACTCATTATCTGGTTCACAAACAGATAGTCCTGCTCATTTCCACGAAGAGTTGGTGACAGACCTCTATTGGTCATCCCTAAATGGTCCCACTCTTGAAAGTGGGTGGGACCTTGAGGTATGAGATGAATAACTCTTATTTCTTATTACAGATATAGAGACCTGCCCCTCAAATAGCCTTCTACTATTCCCCCAGGCAATGACTTAAAGTGTGAGCTTCTTTTTAGTTTTTTGTTTCTCTCTTCACATTTGATTCAGTTGCTTCAGGCTTTATTGACATCCAACACCCAGACAGTACCATGAAGATCTCTTTATCCTGGTGTCTTTTCAAGCTAATGAAAAATAAATATTTAATGTATTTAATGATTCTCCAATCCTCTAGGGGTGGACTGAAAAGAAAACAATCTCTATGGCCCTGGAGGCTCCTTTCTGACCCTCTCCTTTCAGTAAATCAGCAGAGAGATGGCTCAGTAGGTCTGAGTTATCTCAACAGAAGAACAGGCCACTTCCTTGACCCTGTAGCCACTTTTTTTTTTAGAGTCAGATGACTGTTTCTGATCTCTATTGCCTTAAATAAGTAGAGCATTACAGTGCCAGGAGCTCTTCTCTTAAGAACACTGGCCATGAAGCCTGCAGTCCAGCCACGCTCCACCTAGGCACAGCTTTCTACGGGATAATGAGAAGTCAGGGCTTTGTCTATGATTCTCTACTTCTCAGCTTGTAAGTGATGTCCCTCATAAACCTCGTTTTTTACCTGTACTGTGTGCCAGTAGTGGCCTATTCCCGTTTCCCCTTTTAGGACACAATTATTAAGAGCCAAATTTCTAGCAGAGGCTGCCTAAGCCTCATCCGGGTACCCCTTAATTTAAAAATTCCATTGTTTGGATAATAATAATAATATTTTTAAAAACTATGAATATAATTTTCCAAGCGCTTGTCCTGTTCCCTTCTCTGTGAACATAGAATGGCTTTTAGGAACAAAACAGAACTGGTGTTGGAAAATTGAAAAGACAGTAATCAGTAAGGCTGGAAGGATAACAGAAAATTCTAAATTATGTTTACAACGATAACTTGAGGGGCATATAAAAACTTTCTATTTTAATAAGAGCAGAAATTCATCTTAAGTAGTTTCTAGCATTCTCATGATATCAAGGGAAGATCCAAGGGGAAAACACACACACACACACACACACACACACACACACACACACACACACACAAAGAAAGATATCTTAGCTGAGATATCATTTCAGGAAAAGGCATATCATGTTGGAACCTGTCTCCTGCAAATATAGCATGAAGTCTTGGGTGACCCAAGATGCAGCTACTGATGGATTTGAACAGAGAACTTTTATAATGGGTAGAACAACCACCTTGCTGTTTCTTCTGTGAAGGGATACTGATTTCAGACTTGCAGAAAAAAATTCAGCTGATAGGTAATAGGTGGAAGCTCTGGTTAAAGGTGTACTGTTTTGACAGAAGTGTATCCGTCATTGCTTCTTGGTGTAGGAGCACTACTGAACCACCTTCAGGCTTTGAGGTGACTTTCTGAAGAACCTGCAAAAAGTTTTCTCGAGAGCCCGGCAAGATGGCACTCTAGGCAGAAGCACCACGCCGTCCCTCCACAGCAAAGATCCAAAAAACTAAGCCAAACAGAGAATCAACAATCCTGAAACCCTAGAACATTAAATGAAGAGATAAAGAACTCAGCCAAACACCAAACGGAGTGAGAATACTGAAAGAGAATGGAGAGCGAGGAGAGACTCATGCAGAGATCCCCTACCAGCTAACACAGCGCGGATCCACCATCTTGGACTCCTATCGGAGACCAGCAAACGGGAGAACAGGAGAGCAGCCTCGCGGAGCATCCAGTGGGAGATGGAACGACCGGTAATTTGTGGTGTGCTCTTTCCCAACCCCCCACCCGTCTCCGCCTCAGCTGGGGCTCCCCTGATTCCCGTGGCCAGGGTCCCTGGGCCCGGGGGTGCCGGTGCTTGGATTCCGTGTGCCGGGGCCGGCGGCTCTCTGGGAGCCGTTTGTTGGCTGCTGGTGTTGCTTTTTCTGCCGCCTCCCCCTCCTTTTGCTTGGGTGCCTGGTTCTGAGCGCAGTCTTTGCCCTTTCCTGCGGGACTGTGGGTCTGCTTTCGGGTGTGTGGCTGCTTCCAGGTCTGGCCTGCCACGTTGGTGAGATCCCAGGGCTTTTGTTCGTTTGCTCCTCTGCTTCCCATGGCCGCAGTCTCTTCACCGGGGTCTGCCGGCTGCTTGGATTCCGTGCGCCCGGGCGGGTGGCTCTCCGGATGCCGTTTGTTGGCTGCTGGTGCTGCCTTTTTTTTTTTTTTTTCTTTTTTTTCCCCTCCTGCTTCTTTTGGTTCCTCGCTTGCCTCTTGCCACCTCCCCCTTCTTTCACTCGGGTGCCTGGCTCCTTGCACCCTCTTAGCTCCTTTCTGAGGGTCCCCAGAGCGCAGGCAACTTGTGATATATGCTTTCCACTCTCCACAATTCTTCACTCACACTCGGCCTCCTCTGTTTCCCACGGACACAGTCTGTTTTCCAGAAACACCAGCCCACACTGGCTGGCTCTCTGAGTGCCATTCATTGACTGCTGGTGTTGCTTTATTTTTTTAATTTTATTTTTTTTCTTTTTTGATTAGTTTTGTTTTGTTTTCCCTCTTTTTCCCTTTTGTCTTTCTTCATTGCTCAATTTCTTGTCTCTCTATCTCTTCCTTCTCTTTCTGATCCCTGAATACCAGGCGATGTATGCCTCTGTGCCTTCTGGCCAGGCTGTGCTCTGAAACCTGAGACCGACTCCCCCAGACCTCATAGCTGCATTGGTGGGATCCCTGGGAAATTTGCAGTTCTTTAACTTTTCTGATTTTTATTTGTTCATTCTTTCCTTTTCTTTCTCTTCCCCCTTCTGGTTTTCTCAATCCCATAGTCTCTCATCTGTCCTTTCCAATGGCAAGCTCCCCTAGCATTCTTTTATGTTTGTATGTTTTTCACTCCTGCTCCTCTCTCCTCTCTCCCATATCCAGCTTAGCTTCACACATAACCATCTTCCCGCTGCACCCTACCTACCTGCACCGTGCACTAGACATCACACCACCAAGCGGTGCAGGCACGCCCTATTGGAACCTGCCCAGCACTGACTACCGACCGTCCTGGTGGCTGTGGTGAGTGCCACAAGCAACCCGTCCCAGTGGCTCCTCCTCAACTAGATCTGCCCAGCTGTACCACAAGAACGAAACAAACAAAAAAAAATCTACAATCAATAAACGAGAGAAATATCTACTGAATGCCCTGAAAACAGCAAACAATATCAAAACATTTACAAAAACAAGACAAGATGGCTCCAATAGGCGTCCAAATTAAAACACCAGATAACTCTCCTGTGGAAGAAAATGCACTAGAAGTACCTGATAGGGAACTCAAATCACTAATACTCGGAATTTTCCAAGAACTGAGGCAAAAAGCTGACAAACATGAGGAAAAAATAGACAAATTTATGGGAAATACAGACAAAAAATTGGAAGAATTCAGGAAGATGATGCAGGAACAAAATGCCAAAATAAATTCACAACTCGAAATTATACAAAAACAACAATTAGAAATCCAAAAGATAAACAACAAGATTTCAGAAATGGACAGTGTCATAGAAGGGCTGAGAAGTAGATTTGAAACCGTGGAAGACAGGATCAGTAGAACTGAAGACAAACACTTGGATAGAACTCTGTTTCAGGAAAACTCAGAAAAAAGAACAAAGAAAAATGAAGAGACCCTGAGAGTTATGTGGGACACAATTAAAAGCAAAAACTTATGAGTGATTGGCATCCCAGAACAGGGGGAGAAAACAGAAAACACAGAGAGGATCATTGACGAACTGCTGACAGAAAACTTTCCCAATATCATGAAAGATGAAAAGCTGGCCGTCCAAGAAGCTCAACGAACCCCATATAGAAGAGACCCCTAAAGAAAATCACCAAGACATATCATATTCACACTCGCCAAAACTAAAGACAAACAAAGAATCCTGAGAGCAGCTCGTGAAAAACAAGAAGTCACATACAGAGGAGAAACAATAAGACTAAGCTCAGATTATTCAGCAGAAACCATGCAGGCAAGAAGGCAGTGGGATGACATATATAAAATCTTGAAAGAAAAAATTGTCAGCCAAGAATAATATATCCTGTAAAACTCTCGCTCAAATTTGATGGTGAAATTAGGTCATTTCCAGATAAACAGAAACTAAGGGAATATGCAAAAGTCAAACCAAATTTACAAGAATTATTAAAGGGAGTTCTTCGATCTGAGGACAAACAGCTTCAGCCCTCAGGCAGGACCTAGGACGCAGGTTCATACAAACCAGATACCATTATAGGAAATGAACTATCGAACACTATCCAAAACCAAAAGAAATACAAAAGGGAATCAGAGCAATCAATCAAAGGATGACAACAACATCAAAACAATGAAAGAGGGAACAAACGGCACAGGCATAGAACCTTCTAATAGAGAGGAAGGCAAGGCAATACCAAGTAAGGATAGACTGCTTCAAACTTATAAAGATAAGGGTAAAATTCATGGTAACCACAAAGAAAGTTAACAAACCAACTCATAAAAATAAAGACGAAAAACATAAAGTCTCAGCAAAAACAAAACCTACAAAAACAAAAGAAATGAACACAAAATCCACAAACAAAAGTAACTCAGCACAAGAGAGTAAGAAGAACAAAGAAAACTTCAGCACCAGAAAAAAAAGCACTACAAAATGACAGCAACAAACTTCCATCTATCAATAATTACACTGAATGTAAATGGACTCAATGCACCCATAAAGAGACGGAGAGTGAGAGAATGGATAAGAAAACAGGATCCATCAATATACTGTCTACAAGAGACACACCTTAGAAACAAAGATGTGACTTTATTAAAAGTCAAAGGTTGGAAAAAATATATCAAGATAACTACCAAAAAAGAGCAGGAGTGGCAATACTAATCTCAGATAAAATAGACTTTAAAACAAAATCCACCATAAAAGACAAAGAAGGACACTATATAATGATTAAGGGGACGATCTATCATGAAGACATAACCATAATAAACAACTACGCACCCAATGACAGGGCTCCAAAATACATAAAACAAACTCTAACAACAATGAAAAGAGAAATTGACAGTTCCACAATAATAGTAGGAGACTTCAACACACCATTCTCAGTAAAGGACAGAACAACTAAAAAGAAACTCAGCAAAGATACAGAAGACCTAAAGGGCACAATCAGCCAACTTGACTTCTAGACATACATAGAACACTCCATCCAACTGCTGCAAAGTACACATTCTTTTCCAATGCACATGGAACGTTCTCCAGAATAGACCACATCTTAGACCACAGAACAATCCTCAACAAGATCCAAAACATTGAGATAATTCAAAGCATCTTCTCTGACCACTATGCCATCAAGGTAGAAATTAACAACAGAAAGAGCAAGGGAAAAATATCAATTACATGGAAACTGAATAATACCCCGCTTACACATCACTGGGTAATAGAAGAAATCAGAGATGGAATCAAAAAATTCCTAGAATCAAATGCGAATGAAAACACATCATACCAAAACCTTTGGCACACAGCAAAGGCAGTCCTCAGAGGACAACTTATAGCAATAGATGCACACATCAAAAAAGAAGAAAGGGACAAAATCAAAACATTAAGCTCAGAACTCAAACAAATAGAGAGAGAACAGCAAAAAAAGCCCACAGCCACCAGAAGAAAGGAAATAATAAACATCAGAGCAGAAATAGAGAAGAGAAAAACAATAGAAAGAATCAACAAAACCAGAAGTTGGTTCTCTGAAAGAATCAACAAAATCGACAAACCACTGGCCTGACTGACAAAAGAAAAACAGGACAGGGCACAAATAACCCAAATAAGAAATGAAATTGGGGACATTACAACAGACCCAACCGAAATAAAAAGGATAATAACAGAATATTATGAAAAACTATATTCCAACAAATTTGAAAACCTAGAGGAAATGGATAAATTTCTAGAAACACACGGCCTACCCAAACTACAACAAAGTGATATTGAAAATCTGAACAGACCCATAACAGGAGAAGAGATTGAAAAGGTAATAAAAAAAACTCCCAACCAAAAAAAGCCCTGGCCCAGATGGCTTCACTGGAGAATTCTACAAAACATTTACAGAAGAGCTTGTACCAGTTCTACTCAAGCTATTTCAGAGCATAGAAGAGGAAGCAACACTTCCAAATTCATTCTATGAAGCCAGCATAACGCTGATACCAAAACCAGGCAAAGACATCACAAAGAAAGAAAATTACAGACCAATATCTCTCATGAATATAGATGCAAAAATTCTGAACAAAATTCTAGCCAATAGAATTCAGTATCATATCAAAAAAATAATACACCACAACCAAGTAGGCTTCATACCAGGTATGCAATGATGGTTTAACATTAGAAAATCCATCAACGTAATTCACCACATAAATAAAAGGAAAGGAAAAAATCACACGATCATCTCAATTGACGCAGAAAAGGCATTTGACAAAGTCCAACACCCATTCCTGATAAAAGCTCTCAATAAAATAGGTATAGAAGGGAAATTTCTCAACATCATAAAGGGCATCTATGCAAAACCAACAGCCAACATCATTCTTAATGGAGAGAGGCTGAAAACATTCCCCTTGAAAACAGGAACAAGACAAGGATGCCCTTTATCACCACTCCTATTTAACATTGTGCTGGAAGTTCTAGCTAGAGCAATAAGGCAAGAGAAAGAAATAAAGGGCATCCATATTGGTAATGAAGAAGTTAAACTCTCCCTGTTTGCAGATGATATGATACTATACATAGAAAACCCTAAAGACTTTACAAGAAATCTACTGCAACTAACAGAAAGATTCAGCAGAGTAGCAGGATACAAGATAAACATTCAAAAATCAGTTGGATTCCTATACACCAGTAAAGAGAAAGATGAAAAGGAGATCAGGAAATCAATACCATTTTCAATAGCCCCTAAAAAGATAAAATACTTAGGAATAAATCTGACCAGGAATGTAAAAGACCTATACAAAGAAAACTACAAAACACTGCTGCAAGAAACCCAAAGGGATCTACATAAATGGAAAAACATACCATGCTCATGGATAGACAGACTCAACATTGTGAAAATGGCAATTCTACCTAAAGCAATTTAGAAATACAATGCAATCCCGATCCAAATACCAACAACATTCTTCAAAGAGATGGAAAAACTAATTATTAACTTTTATGGAAAGGGAAGAAGCCCCGAATAAGTAAAGAACTACAGAAGAAGAAGAATAAAGTTGGAGGACTCACACTACCTGACTTCAGAACCTACTATACAGCTACAGTAGTCAAAACAGCCTGGTACTGGTACAACAACAGAGACATTGACCAATGGAACAGAATTGAGAACCCAGATGTAAATCCATCCACCTACAGTCACCTGATCTTCGAAAAGGGCCCAAAGTCCATCAAATGGGGAAAAGACAGTCTTTTTAACAAATGGTGCTGGCAAAACTGGATATCCATTTGCATAAAAATGAAACAGGACCTATACCTCACACCGTATACAAAAACTACTTCAAAATGGATCAAAGACCTGAATATAAAGCCTAAAACTATAAAGTTCATAGAAGAAAAAACAGGACCAACACTTCAGGCCTTAATACATGGCATTAACAGGATACAAACCATAAACATCAACACAAAAAACCCAACAGATAAACTAGATAACTGGGATCTTCTAAAAATGAAGCACCTATGCTCTTCAAAAGACTTCACCAAAAGAGTCAAAAGAGTATCTACAGACTGGGAAAAAATTTTTGGACAGTACAAGTCAGACAAAGGTCTAATCTCCATAATCTACAAGAAAATCCAGCACCTCTACAACAAAAAGACAAACAATCCTATCAAAAAATGGGCAAAGGAAATGAACAGAAACTTCACCAAAGAAGACATTCAAATGGCCAACAGACACATCAGGAAATGCTCGCGATCACTAGCCATTAGAGAAATGCAAATTAAAACTACAATGAGATACCATCTCACCCCGGCATTACTGGCACGAATCAAAATCACTGGAAATAACAAATGTTGGAGGGGCTGCGGGGAGATGGGAACTCTTATGCACTGCTGGTGGGAATGCAAAATGACACATCCATTTTGGAAAATGATATGGCGTTTCCTCAGAAAGATAGAAATAGATTTACCATTCGATCCAGGAATCCCACTCCTAGGAATATATCCTAGAGAAATAAGAGTTGTCACTCGAATATACATATGCACACCTATGTTCATGGAAGCATTGTTCACAATAGCAAAACGATGGAAACAACGTAGGTGCCCATCAACAGATGAATGGATAAACAAACTATGGTACATACACACAATGGAGTACTATGCAACGAGAAAGAACAACGATGAATCTGTGAAGCATCTCATAACATGGATGAAACTGGAGGACATTATGCTGAGTGAAATAAGTCAATCACAAAAGGACAAATATTGTATGAGACCTCTATGGTAAAAACCCATGAAAAAATTCACATGCAAAATGTAGCAATCCTTGTTGGTTACCAGGGATGGGAGGGGAGGGGGGAGGAATACTAAATAGGCAATAGATAATTGGTATCTTGGGTGAGAGGTGAGACAGCACACAGTACAAGGGAAACTAACACAACCTGCACAAGGAAAGGTCATGGAGTCCCCATGGACACATCCAAACTCCCCGAGGGACTGAGTTGTTGGACAGAGGGCTCTGGGGACCATAGTCTCCATGAACATCTAGCTCAATTGGCATGACACTACTTATAAAGATAATGCTCTACATTCTACCTTGGTGAGTAGTGTCTGGGGTCTTAAAAGCCTGTGAGCGGCCATCTAAGATACTCCACTGGTCTGCTCCCTTTGGGAGCAAAGGAGAATGAAGAGAACAGGATACAACGAAAAGATAGTCCAAAGGACTAATTGTCCACAGCTACCAAGACCTCCACCGGACTGAATCCAGTACAGCTAGATGGTGCCCGGCTACCACTGCTGACTGCTCTGACCAGGATCACAACAGAGGGTTCTGGACAGAGCTGGAGAAGGATGTAGAGCATAATTCTAACTCACAAAAAAAAAAAAAAGAAAAAAAAAGACCAGATTTACTGGCCTATAGGAGACTGCAGAAACCTCAAGAGTATGGCCCCCAGACACCCTTTCAGCTCAGAGGTGAAGTTACCTTCGAGGTTCACTGTTCAGCCTGGGAGTGGACAGCCCAGTAAAACTAAATGAGACTAACGAGGTACAGGAGTCCAGTGACAAGGGCCAGAAGGCAGAGGTGGGGTAGGAAGCTGATGATAAGGAACACAAGTTGAGTAAGGATACTGTCGATGTGTTGTGAGATTGTTAACCATTGTTATAGGGAAACATTTGTAGTAACTGTTAAATGGGAGGCTATTTTTCCCTGTAAGCCTTCATCTTGGGTGAGAATGGCAGCACAATTGGAAGAGCATAGTCAATGTCACTTAAATGTGTACGTAAAAAGTTTTGAAATGGTGTATGTTTGGCTATGTGTATTTTCACCAAAAAAAAAAAAAGCTGAGAATTCAGAGGGTTAAAATGTTGTGGGGTTGTTAACCAAAGTCATAAAACAGCATGTGTACTACTGTTACATGAGAAACTGTTTGTTCTGTAAGCTTTCACCTGAAGTACAATAAAATATTAAAAAAAAAAAAAGTTTTCTCTGTGTTCTGGAGCTCAAGTAAGTGATCAGACTGGGGATGGTGATTAGGGACACAGCCATCTCCCTCTTATTTAAGCCTGGCCCTTTATCTCTAATTTTGTAATGTCTTGCTAATCTTTTTGCCACAGACAAATGATATCTGGGCATTTAGAAACCTACACAGCAGTGATGTACTTCAAAAGGGAGGCTTCTACTTCCAAATTTCATTACTGGATTGCTGGCCCTGGGTTTCAGAAAATGTCATTCTTCCAGTCTGTTTTTTAAAGAATTCATATAGAGACAAGTTTTCCACTTTTTAGACTTGACAGATGCCATGGTGGGTGTCCTCAGTTATCAAGATTTCTCTCCTGAAATACAGATGGTACATTTACTAAATGTATATATCCCAAAAAACTATATTGCTAATATTTCAAAAAAATTATTTCACTTATGTAAAATATCCAGCATAGGCATGTGTATAGACACCAAAGTTTATTAGTGGTAACAATGATTTGTTACCTGCATATTTAAAACAATAAAAAAGCTCATACAGACCACAGGGAAAAACAAAAATTTAAAGTAGCCTGTTTTTTTAAAAAAGCTTTTATTAAAGTATAATTGACATACAATAAACTGTATGTATTTTAAGTGAACAATTTGCTGACATACAACTCTGTCAGTGATAGGATAATTTCCATACACCCACAAGGAAGACCAGTTACTACAACTACTGTTCAAATTTATGCACCAATTGCTAATACCAAAGATGAAGAAATTAAAGATTTTTATGAAATCCTGCAGTCTGAAATTGATCAAACATGAAATCAAGATGCATTGATAAATACTGGTAATTGGAATGTGAAAGTTGGAAACAAAAAAGAGGAATCAGTAGTTAGAAAATATGGACTTGGTGATAGAAACGGTACCAGAGATCTCATGAAGGAACTTTGCAAGACCAACGAGCTATTCATTGCAAAGACTTTATTTCAAAAACATAAACAATGACTATACATGTGAACCTAGTGGATGGAATACACAGAAATCAAATCAACTACATATATGGAAAGAGAAGATGGAGAAGTTCAATATCATTAATCAGGACAAGGTCAGAGGCCAACTGCAGAACAGACCATAAGTTGATCATATGCAAGTTTAAGTTGAAGCTGAAGAAAATGAAAACAAGCCCACAAGAGCCAAAGTAAGACCTTGAATATATCCCACCTGAACTTAGGACCATCTCAAAAACAGATTTCATGCGTTGAACACTAATGACTGAAGACCAGATAAGTTGTGCCATGACATCAAGGACATCATACATGAAGAAAGAAAAAGGTTATTAAAAAGACAGGAAAGAAAGAAAAGATCAAAACGGATGTTAGAAAAGACTCTGGAACTTGCTCTTGAATGTAGAGTAGCTAAAGTGAAAGAAGAAATTAAGAAGTAAAAGAGCTGAACAGAAGATTTCAAAGGGCAGCTTGAGAAGACAAAGTAAAGTATCATAATGAAATGTGCAAAAACCTGGAGATAGAAAAACAAAAGGGAAGAACACATTCAGTATTTCTCAAGCTGAAACAACTGAAGATAAAAATTCAAACCTCATGTTGTAATATTGAAAGATTTTATGGGCAAAATGGAGCCCTGGTGGCGCAGTGGTTAAGAGCTCGGCTGCTAACCAAAAGGTTGGCAGTTCCAGTCCTTCATCTGCTCCTTGGAAACACTATGGGGCAGTTCTACTCTGTCCTGTAGGGTTGCTATGAGTTGAAAGTCCCAGGAAGTATCAAAAGAAGATGGAAGGAATTCACAGAGTCACTGTACCAAAAAGAATCTGTCAATGTTCAACCTTTTCAGGAGGTAGCATATGACCAAAAACCTATGGTACTGAAGGAAGAAGCTGCACTGAAGGCACTGGCAAAAAACAAGGCTCCAACAATTACCAGAATATCAAATAAGATGGTTCAACAAACAAATGCCATACCGGAATCCCTCACTCATCCATGCCAAGAAATTTGGAAAACAGCTACCTGGCCAACTGACTGAAAGAGATCCGTATTTGTGCCCATTCTGAAGAAACATTATCCGACAGAATGTGGGAATTATCAAACAGTATCATTAATATCACATGCCCGTAAAATTTTGCTGAAGATAATTCAAAAAGATTGCAGCAGTACGTCGACAGGGAACTGCCAGAAATTCAAGCTGGATTCAGAAGAGGATGTGGAACGAGGGATATCATTGCTGATAACAGATGGATCTTGGCTGAAAACAGAGAATACCAGAAAGATGTTTACCTGTGTTTTACTGACTATGCAAAGGCATTCCACTGTGTAGCTCATAACAAATTATGTATATCATTGCCATGAATGGGAATTTCAGAGCACTTAATTGTGCTCTTGTTGTACCTGTACATAGATCAAGAGGTAGTTGTTGGAACAGAACAAGGGGATACTGTTTGGTTTAAAATCAGAAAAGGCGTGGGTCAGATCCTTTCACCATACTTATTCGGTTTGTATCCTGAGCAGATAATCCGACAAGCTAGACTATATGAAGAGGAACGTGGCATCAGGATTGCAGGAAGACTCATTAACAACTTGTGATATACAGATGACACAACCTTGCTTGCTGAAAGCAAAGAAGACTTAAAGCACTTAGTGATGAAGATCAAAGACTACAGCCTTCGGTATGGATTACACCTCAACATAAAGAAAACAAAAATCCTCACAAGTAGACCAAAAAGCAACATCATGGTAAAGAGAGAAAATACTGAAGTTGTCAAGGATTTCATTTTAATTGGATCCACAATCAACACCCATGGAAGCAGCAGTCAAGAAGTCAAACAGTGTATGGTATTGGGCAAATTTGCTGCAAAAGTCCTTTTTAAAGTGTTGGAAAGGAAAGATGTCACTTTGAAGACTAAGGTGTGCCTATCCCAAGCATGGTCTTTTTAATTGCCTCATATGCATGCGAAAGCTGGACAATGAATAAGGAAAACAGAAGAAGAATCAGTGCCTTTGAATTATGGTGTTGACAAAGAATATTGACTATAACACAGACTACCAGAGGAACGAAAAAATCTGCCTTTGAAGAATTATAGCCAGAATGCTCCTTAGAAGTGAGGATGGCAAGACTTTGTCTCACATACTTTGGACTTGTTAGCAGGAGGGACCAGTCCCTGAAGGACATCATACTTGGTAAAGTAGAGGGTCAGCAAAAAAGAGGAAGACCCTCAACCAGATGGATTGACATAGTGGCTGTAACAACGGGCTCAAAAGTAGCAGTGATTGTGAGGATGGTGCAGGACTGGGCAGTGTTTCGTTCTGTTGCACCTAGGGTCACTATGAGTTGGAACCAACTCGATGGCACCTAACAACAACAATTTGTTAAGTTTTGGCTTATGTGTACACGTGTGAAACTATCACCAAAATCAAGAAACATATCCATCCTCCGAAAGTGTCCTCAAGCACGTTTGTTATCCCTCCCAGCTGCAAATCGTATAACTGATAAGGCACTTGTATCTAGAATATAGCTAAAACAGCAACAAATAATAAACAAACAAACAAAAAGAAAGTGTTTCAAACAGTATATATCTTAAAATCAAATCTGCTTTCATATAGTGGTTTACATTTGCTAGAATTTTATATACATGAAATCATATAGCATGAACTTTTTTTTGTCTGACATGCACAGTTTGTTTGATATACACAATGTATGTATCAATGGTTCATTCTTGTTTTATTGCCAAGTGTACTACATCATATGGCTATACTACCATGTGTTTATCCATTCACTTGATGAAATTATGAGTTATTTCCAGTTGTCAGCTATTACAATTAAAGCTGTGTATATTTATGTACAAATCTTCATATGGATATGTATTTTCATTTATCTTGTAGCTTGCTTTTAAACATTAGTATTTATCTTTTATAGATTCAAGATTTAGGTTAATGATTCTGAATAGGAGTGGGTAGTAATGAGTGAGATAGTATAATGCCTATGAGATATGCCAACCCATCTCTTACCTTCATCCAATGGAATATGAATCACCAATGACTCATTGTCATTGATAAGTAACATTTACGTATCTGTGAGATACATAAAATAATAAAGTATAAAGAACTATTACTTTGAAGATTTTCACATTGTCTTTATGAAAGTCAAATGGGCCTCTCTAATTTTGTCCGTAGCAGAGAGATTTTGTTAATTCACAGGACCATAGAAATTTCTTCCTTTGTATCTTGACTAATTTATCTGGCACATGACTATGATTTAAATAAAGTCTAGCATTTATTTTTAAGATATATAGTGCTTGAAATACTTTTTGTTGTTGTTAGCTGTATTCTAGATACAAGTGCCTTATCAGTTATATGATTTGAAAAAATTTTCTCCTATCACGTGGGTCGTATTTTCACTTTCTGGATAATGTCCTTTGAAGGAAAAAATTTTTTTTTCATTTTAATAAGTCTGGTTTATCTATTTTTTCTTTTGTTGCTTATGTTTTTTATGTCGTATCTAAGAAACCATAGCCTAATCCAAAGTCATGAGGATTTATGCCTTTGTTTTCCTCTAAGAGTTTTACAGTTTTAGCCCCTATTTTAGATCTTTGATCCATGTTAATTTTTGTATAGGTATGAGATAGGGGTCCAACTTCATTCTATTGCATGTAAATATCCAGGTGTTCCAGGAACATTTGTTGAAAACACCATACTTTCCCCTCTTGACTTCTCGGCCCCTTTGTTGACAATCACTTGACCAAACATATATCGATTTACTTCTGAACTCTCAGTTGTATTCCATTTATTTATATGCCTATCCTTATTCCAGAACCACACTATTTAGATTACGGTAGCTTTATAATACCTTGTGAAATTGGGACATGTGAATCCTCTAACTTTGTTCCTCTTTTTCAAGGTTGTTTTGTCTATTCTAGGTCTCTAGAATTTTTATATGAATTTTAGGACTAACTTGTCAATTTCTGCAAAAAAAGTCACTTAGGGACTTCCAGCAAAATGGCGCTCTAGGCAGAAGCACCACGCTGTTCCTCCACAGCAAAGATCCGAAAAACTAAGCCGAACAGAGAAAACAACAATCCTGAAACCCTAAAACATCAAAAGAAGAGATAAAGAATTCAGCCAAGCACCAAATGGCATGAGAAAACTGACAGAGAACGGAGAGTGAGGAGAGATTCATGCAGAGGTCCCCTATCAGCTAACGCAGCACAGATCCACCGTCTTGGACTCCTATGAGAGACCAGCAAACAAGGGGTACGAGAAAGCATCTTCATGTAGCTTCCAGTGGGAGATAAAACAACCAGTAATTTGTGATATATGCTTTCCCACCCCCTACCCTTCTTCACCCACACTCGGCCTCTTCTGCTTCCTGCGGACACAGTCTCTTGTCCGGGAAGCACCAGCTGCTTGGATTCCACCAGCCTGCATTAGCCAGCTCTCTGAATGCCATCTGTTGGCTGCTGGTGTTGCTTTTTTTCCACTTCTTTTAATTTCTTCCTTACTTCTCACCACCTCCCCCTCTTTTCGCTCAAATACCTGGCTCCATGCGCCATCTTTGCTTCTTCCTGAGGGGCTGCGGAGCTCCAGTAATTTGTGATAAACACTTTCCCACCCCCTATCCTTCTTCACCCACAGTTGGCCTCCTCTGCTTCCCACAGACACAATCTCTTGTCTGGGAAGCACCAGTTGCTTGGATTCCACCAGCCCGCACTAGCTGGCTCTCTGAGTGCCATTTGTTGGCTGCTGGTGTTGCTTTTTCCTGCTTCTTTTGACTTCTTCCTTACCTCTCACCACTTCCCCCTCCTTTTGCTCAACTACCTGGATCTGTGCACAATCTTTGCTTCTTCTTGAGGGGCTATGGAGCTCCATTTGAGAGTGGAACTGCTTCCCGGTCTGGGTTGCCATGCTGGTGGAATCCCGGGGCTTTTGTTCATTTGTTTGTTTTAAATTCTTTGTTGTTTTCTTTTCCTTTTCTTGAGTTGGGGGCCCGTTCTGGCCAGGCGGTGCTGCATGGCTTGGAACCTACGCACTCAGCTTGCACAGACATGCAGAGGGATCCCTGGGGACATTTTTTTCATTGTTTTTTTTTTTCTTTTTTTGGGGGGGCTTTTCTTGTTCTTTTTTTAAAATTTGTTATGTTTTCTTTTCCCTTTTTTCTCTTTTTGTCTTTCTTCATTACTCAGTTTCTAATCTCTCTATAGTGTCCTTCTCTTTCTGTTCCCTGAATACCTGGTGTTGTACACCCCTACGCCTTCTAGCCAGGCTGTACTACAACACCTGAGAACAACTTCCCCAGACCTCATAGCCGCACTGGTGGGATCCCTGGGAAATTTGCTATTCTTTTCCCTTTCTGATTTTTATTTATTCATTCTTTTCTTATCTTCCTCTTCCTCTTTTTGTTTTTCTCCATTTTATAGTCTTTCGTCTCTCCACTCCAATGGCAAGCTCCCCTAGCATTCTTTTTTGTTTGTTTGTATGTTTTTAGCCCCTGTACCTCTCTCCTCGCTCCCATATCCATCTTAGCTCCACACATAACAGTCTCCCCGCTACATCCAGCCGACCTGCAGCATGCACTTAACATCACACCACCAAGCAGCACAGGCGTGGCCTACTGGAACCTGCCCTGCACTGATTACTGACCCACCCTGGTGGCTGTAGTAAGTGCCAAAAACAACCCATCCCAGTAAATCCTCTTCAGCTAGACCTGCCCTGCCATACCATATCTGAGTGACTGACCCCGCCAATTGGAGAAGGAGGCAAAAAATATCGTACCCACAGACGAGCAAACAACAAAGAACACACAGCCCGCCTGCTCAGACATAGCCAAATTAAAAAAAAGGGACAAAACAAACAAATATACCATCAATAAATGAGAAAAATAACTACTAAATGCCCCAAAGACAGCAGAAAATATCAAAACATTTACAAAAACAGGACAGGATGGATCCATTAGGCATCCAAAATAAAACACCAGATGACTTTCCTGTGGAAGAAAAGGCACTAGAACTACCTGATAGGGAATTCAAATCTCTAATACTCAGAATTATCCAAGAGCTGAAGCAAAAAGCAGACAAAAATGAGGAAAAAAAATAGACAAATTCATGGAAAATACCAACAAAAAATTGCAAGAATTCAGGAAAATGATGCAGGAACAAAATGCCAAAATAAATTCACAACTGGAAATTATACAAAAACAACAATTAGAAATCCAAAAGATAAACAACAAGATTTCAGAAATGGACGGTGTCATAGAAGGGCTGAGAAGCAGATTTGAAATGGTGGAAGACAGGATAGGTGGAATGGGAGACAAATACTTGGATACAACTCTGTTTGAGAAAAACTCCAAAAAAAAGAACAAAGAAAAATGAAGAGACCCTGAGAGTCATGTGGGATACAATCAAAAGCAAAAATCTGCGAGTGATTGGAGTTCCAGCACAGGGGGAGAAAACATAAAACACAGAGAGGATCATTGAAGAACTGCCAACAGAAAACTTCCCCAATATCATGAAAGATGAACAGCTGACCATCCAAGAAGCTCAACGAACCCCATATAGGATAGACCCCAAAAGAAAATCACCAAGGCATATCATAATCACACTCCCCAAAACCAAAGCCAAAGAATCCTGAGAGCAGCTCGTGAAAAACAAGAATTCACATACAGAGAAGAAACAATAAGACTAAGCTCAGATTATTCAGCAGAAACCATGCAGGCAAGCATGCAATGGGACGACATATATAAAATTTTGAAAGAAATAAATTGCCAGCCAAGAATAATATATCCTGCAAAACTCTCATTCAAATTTGACGGTGAAATTAGGTCATTTCCAGATAAACAGAAATTAAGGGAATATGTAAAAGTCAAACCGAACTTACAAGAATTATTAAAGGGAGTTCTTCAATCTGAGGACAAACAGCTTCAGCTCACAGGCAGAATCTAGGACACAGGATCATACCAGCCAGATACCAATCTAGGAAATGAACACTCGAGGACTATCCAAAACCAAAAGAAATACAACAGGAAATCAGAGCAGTTAATCAGTAAATGACAACAACATCAAAACAATAAAAGAGGGAATAAACGGCATAGGTATGGAACCTTCTAATGGAGAGGAAGGCAAGGCAATACCAAGTAATGGTAGACTGCTTCAAACTTAGAAAGATAAGGGTAAAATTCATGGTAACCACAAAGAAAGTTAACAAACATACTCATTTTTTAAAAAAAGAGGAAAAACATAAAGTCTCAGCAAAAACAAAACCTACAAAAACAAAAGAAATGAACACAAAATCCACAAACAAAAGTAACTCAGCATAAGAGAGTAAGAAGAACAAAGAAATCTTCAGCACCACAAAAGAAAGCACTACAAAATGACAGCAACAAACTCACATCTATCAATAATTACACTGAAAGTAAATGGAATAAATGCACCCATAAAGAGTCGGAGAGTGACAGAATGGATAAGAAAACAGGATCCATCAATATGCTGTCTACAAGAGACACACCTTAGAAACAAAGATGTGAATTTATTAAAAGTCAAAGGTTGGAAAAAAATATATCAAGCTAACTACCAAAAAAGAGCAGAAGTGGCAATTCTAATCTCAGATAAAATAGACTTTAAAACAAAATCTACCATTAAAGACAAAAAAGGACACTATATAATGATTAAGGGGATGATCTCTCATGAAGACTTAACCATAATAAACATCGACACACCCAATGACAGGGCTCCAAAATACATAAAACAAACTCTAACAACACTAAAAAAAGAAATTGACAGTTCCACAATAATAGTACTAGACTTCAACACACCACCCTCAGTAAAGGACAGAACAACTAAGAAGAAACTCAGCAAAGATACAGAAGACCTAAAGGGCACAGTCAGCCAACTTGACCTCATAGACATATATAGAACACTCCATCCAACCACTGCAAAGTACACATTCTTTTCCAATGCACAAGGAACTTTCTCCAGAATAGACCACATCTTAGGCCACAGAGCAATCCTCAACAAGATCCAAAACATTGAGATAATTCAAAGTATCTTCTCTGACCATAATGCCATCAAGGTAGAAATTAACAACAGAAAGAGCAAGGGAAAAAAATCAATTACATGGAAACTGAATAATACCCCGCTTACACATCACTGGGTAATAGAAGAAATCAGAGATGGAATCAAAAAATTCCTAGAATCAAATGAGAATGACAACACATCATACCAAAACCTTTGGGACACAGCAAAGGCAGTCCTCAGAAGACAACTTATAGCAATAGATGCACATATCAAAAAAGAAGAAAGGAACAAAATCAAAACATTAACTTCAGAACTCAAACAAATAGAAAGAGAACAGCAAAAAAATCCCACAACCACCGGAAGAAAGGAAATAATAAAGACCAGAGCAGAAATTAATGAAATAGAGAACAGAAAAACAATAGAAAGAATCAACAAAACCAGAAGTTGGTTCTTTGAAAGAATCAACAAAATTGACAAACCACTGGCCACACTGACAAAAGACAAACAGGAGAGGACACAAATAACCCAAATAAGAAATGAAATGGGGGACATTACAACAGACCCAACTGAAATAAAAAGGATTATAACAGAATATGATGAAAAACTAGACTCCAACAAATTTGAAAACCTAGAGGAAATGGATAAATTTCTAGAAACACATGGCCTACCCAAACTACAACAAAGTGATGTTGAAAATCTGAACAGACCCATAACAAGAGAAGAGATTGAAAAGGTAATAAAAAAAACTCCCAACCAAAAAAGCCCTGGCCCAGATGGCTTCATTGGAGAATTCTACAAAACATTTACAGAAGAGCTTGTACTAGTACTACCAAGCTATTTCAGAGCATAGAAGAGGAAGCAACACTTCCAAATTCATTCTATGAAGCCAGCATAAAGCTGATATCAAAACCAGGCAAAGACGTCACAAAAAAGAAAATTACAGACCAATATCTCTCATGAATATAGATGCAAAAGTTCTGAACAAAATTCTAGCAAATAGAATTCAGCATCTGATCAAAAAATAATACACCATGACCAAGTAGGATTCATACCAGCTGTGCAAGGATGGTTCAGCATTAGAAAATCAATCAATGTAATCCACCACATAAATAAAAGGAAAGAAAAGAATCACATGATCATCTCAATTGACACAGAAAAGGCATTTGACAAAGTCCAACACCCATTCCTTATAAAAACTCTCAATCAAATAGGTATAGAAGGGAAATTTCTCAACATAATAAAGGGCATCTATGCAAAACCAATGGCCAACATCATCCTTAATGGAGAGAGGCTGAAAACATTCCCCTAGAAAACAGGAACAAGACAAGGATACCCTTTATCACCGCTCCTATTTAACATTGTGCTGGAGGTTCTAGCTAGAGCAGTAAGGCAAGAAAAAGAAATAAAGGGCATCCAAATTGGTAATGAAGAAGTTAAACTGTCCCTGTTTACAGATGATATGATACTACACCTAGAAAACCCTAAAGACTCCACAAGAAATCTACTGGAACTAATAGAAAGATTCAGCAGAGTAGCAGGATACAAGATAAACATTCAAAGTCAGTTGGATTCCTATACACCAGTAAGGAGAATGATGAAAAGGAGATCAGGAAAACAATACCATTTTCAATAGCCCCTAAAAAGATAAAATACTTAGGAATAAATCTGAGCAGGGATGTAAAAGAACTATACAAAGAAAACTACAATATACTACTGCATGAAACCCAAAGGGATCTACATAAATGGAAAAACATACCATGCTCATGGATAGGCAGACACAACATTGTGAAAATGTCAATTCTACCCAAAGCAATTTACAAATACAACACAATCCCGATCCAAATACCAACAACATTCTTCAAAGAGATGGAAAAACTAATCATTAACTTTATATGGAAAGGGAAGAAGCCCCGAATAAGTAAAGCACTACTGAAGAAGGAGAATAAAGTTGGAGGACTCACACTACCTGACTTCAGAACCTACTATACAGCAACAGTAGTCAAAACAGCCTGCTACAGGTACAACGACAGATACATTAACAAATGGAACAGAGTTGAGAACCCAGATGTAAATCCATCCACCTACTGTCATCTGATCTTCCATCAGGGCCCAAAGTCCTTCAAATGGGGAAAAGACAGTCTTTTTAACAAATGGTGCTGGCAAAACTGGATATCCATCTTCAAAAAAATGAAAGAGGACCCATACCTCACGCCGTATACAAAAACTGCTTCAAAATGGATCAAAGACCTGAATATAAAGCCTAAAACTATAAAGTTCACAGAAGAAAAAATAGGACCAACACTACAGGCCTTAATATATGGCATTAACAGGATACAAACCATAACCATCAATGCACAAACCCCAAAAGATAAGCTAGATGACTGGGATCTTCTAAAAATCAAACATCTATGCTCTTCAAAAGATTTCACCAAAAGAGTAAAAAGAGAACCTACAGACTGGGAAAAAATTTTTGGACAGTACAAGTCAGACAAAAGTTTAAACTCAATAATCTACAAGCAAATCCAACACCTCTACAAAAAAAGACAAATAAACTTATTAAAAAATGGGCAAAGGAAATGAACAGACACTTCACCAAAGAAGACATTCAAATGGCCAACAGACACATGAGGAAATGCTCAAGATCTCTAGACATTAGACAAATCCAAATTAAAACCACAGTGAGATACCATCTCACCCTGGCATTACTGGGATGAATCAAAAACAAAGGAAATAACAAATGTTGGAGGGGCTGCTGGAGATGGGAACTCTTATGCACTGCTGGTGGGAATGCAAAATGATACAACCATTTTGGAAAATGATATGGTGCTTCCTCAGAAAGCTGGAAATAGACATACCATTCAATCCAGCAATCCCACTCCCAGGAATATATCCTAGAGAAATAAGAGTCGTCACTCGAATAGACATATGCACACCTATGTTCATCATATGTGCATTGTTCACAATAGCAGAACGATGGAAACAACCTAGATGCCCATCAACAGATGAATGGATACACAAACTATGGTACATACACACAATGGAGTACTATGCAACGAGAAAGAACAACGATGAATCTGTGAAGCATCTCATAACATGGATGAAACTGGAGGACATTGTGCTGAGTGAAATAAGTCAATCACAAAAGGACAAATATTGTATGAGACCTCTATTGTAAAAACCCATGAAAAAGTTCACACACAAAAAGTAACAATCTTTGTTGGTTACCAGGGATGGGAGGGGTGGGGGGGGAGGATAGTAAATAGGCAATAGATAAGTGGTATCTTGCGTGAAGGGTGAGACAGTACACAATACAGGGGAAACTAGCACAATTTGTACAAGGAAAGGTCATGGAAGCTCCATAACCCTTGAGGGACTGAATTGCTGGGCTGAGGGCTGTGGGGACCATGGCCTCGGGGAACATCTAGCTCAACTGGCATAACACAGTTTATAAAGACAATGTTCTACATTCTACCTTGGTGAGTAGCGTCTGTGGTTTTAAAAGCCTGTGAGCAGCCATCTAAGATACTCCACTGGTCTCATCCCTTCTGGAGCAGGGGAGAATGAAGAGAACAGGATACAAGGATGGGATTAGTCCGAAGGAGTAATGGACCACAGCTACCAAGGCCTCCACCAGACTGAGTCCAGTACAGCTAGATGGTGCCCAGCTACCACCACTGACTGCTCTGACCAGGATCACAACAGAGGGTTCTGGACAGAGTTGGAGAAGCATGTAGAACAAGATTCTAACCAAAAAAAAAAAAAAAAAAAAAAGACCAGATTTACCGGCCTAAAGGAGACTGGAGAAACCCTGAGAGTATGGCCCCCAGACACCCTTTTATCTCAGTGGTGAAGTCATTTCCGAGGTTCACCGTTCAGCCGGGAATGGACAGCCTCATAAAACTAAATGGGACTAATGAGGCACAGCAGTCCAGGGTCAGGGGCCAGAAGGCAGAAGGGGTCAGGAAAGCTGGTGATAGGGAACCCAAGGTTGAGTAAGGATAGTGTTGAAGTGTTGTGAGGTTGTTAACCATTGCCATAGGGCAACATGTATACTAACTGTTAAAAGGGAAACTATTTTGTTCTGTAAGCCTTCATCTAAAGTGAGAATAGCAGCACAACTGGAAGAGCGTAGTCGATGTCACTGAAGTGTGCATGTAGAAATTTTTGAAATGGTGTATCTTTGGCTATGTATATTCCCTCCCACCGAAAAAAAAAAGGTTGAGAAGGGAGAGAGTTGACATGTTGTGGGGTTGTTAACCAATGTCATAAAACAATATGTGTACTACTGTTTCATGAGAATCTATTTGTTCTGTAAGCCTTCACCTGAAGTACAATTAAAAAAAAGTCACTTAGGATTTTGTTAGAGATTGTATTGAATCTGTGGATCTATATGGGATATGTTGCTATATTAACAATGTTAATTCTTCCAATCCATGAATACGATATAGCTTTTATTTATTTCAACATTGTTTTGTAGTTTTCAGAGTTTAAGTTTTATACTTCTTTTGTTAAATTTATTCCTAAGTGTTTTTTTTTTTTTTTAGTGCTATTGCAAATGGAATTTTTTTCTTAATTTCCTTTTTGGTTTTCTCATTGCTACTGTATAGAAACTTAACTGATTCTGTATATTGATCTTGTGTCCCGCAACCTTGCTGAACTTGTTCAGTAACTTTAACATTTTTTTTTTAGCAGATTCCTTGAGATTTCCTATATATAATACCATGCCATCTGCAAATAAAGATTATTTTGCTGCTTCTTCCTTTCCAACCTGGATGTCTTTTATTCCTTTTTCTTGCTTAACTGTTTTGGCCAGAACATACTGTACAATGTTGAATAGAAATGGCAAGAGTGAACATCCTTGCCTTGTTCCTGATTTCCGTTGTTGTTAGTTGTCTATCAATAATTTTGGAAAATTCTTTGGTATTAGACCTTTAAATATCTCTTTGGTCTTTTTTCCATCTTCTGGGATTCCCCCTCTATTAAACCATTTGATATTGTCCCATACATTTTGGATACTCTGATCTTTTTTTTTTTTTTTTTTTAGTCTCTTTTTCTCTTTGTGATTTTTAGTCTCTTTTTCTCTTTGTGATTCAGTTTGTGTTCTTTCTATTGAACTATCTTTTAAGGTCGTTGATTCTTTCCTGAGTTTTTAGAGCCTGGTGATGAACTGTTGAAAACATTTTAAAACCCTATGCTTTTTATTTCTACCATTTCCCTTTAATTATTTACCATAGTTTCCATTTCTCAGATGAAATTAGCTATCTGATACTGCATCTGTGTCATATCTAAGACTGGCTATAATGAAGGCTTTGACTTTTCAAACTGTTTTTTCTTGACAATGTATATACCTTTAAATATTCTAAAAACCATAATTGTTATGTAGGAAGTAGATACTGAGGTAACTATTTTTTATGCTTTGCCATGAGTACACCTGTCCTTCAGTTAGGCCCCTACTGTGGAGATTTGGTTAATCTAATCAGGAGTTAAGCTAGGTTTGTTGTTGCTGTAGTTACCCTCAGTGTACCATGGGTTTCAAATTCCTCCAGTGATAGCTTATTTTACAGAATGGGTTAATTTGCCAGAGCATTTATCTCAGTGTGTGTTCTTTGCTTGCCATCAGGTCTCCCTGCTTGATTTTAGTTCTTCTTTTCACTCTAAATTCCAGGGAGTGTCTGTGTCTTGTAGATCTGTCTGCTGTATCTGTAAAAAATGTATTATTTTTACTTAACACTGCTTAGTGTGGTGGGGTGGGAGTGGGCAGGAGAGTACCAGACGTTCCCTGATTACCTGATTAAGCCTCAGTCTTAGGCCTGCATGAAGTTGCAGGGGCGTGACCTCTACCACCCCCTCCTTATATGCAGTCCTGGGCCTAGCATGTATTCTTGTGGCTCTCATGGGTAGAGTTTTTATTCAGTTCCTCTCCCTAGTGCACTGGGTTTCCACAAGCACCCTAAGACTACAGTTTTTATTGCTCTTCCTCTGCTTTCAAAGGCTTCAGTTTCGTACGGAACATAGCGGAGATGAGTCTGAGTGGATTTTCAACAGTGGCTTCTGTTCCTCTCTCCCAGTGACCACCAGGAGAAAAGCTTTCTCGAGATTCTCTCTGATCTTCTCTGTCAGCACTGGCAGGGTTCTTGGAGGAAAAGCCTGCAAGAAAATGTGAACCTTCCGACATGCTCTGTTTTCAAGGTATTTACATTCATACCTTAGCACACCTCCATCCTTCAGTAATTTGTTTAAAAATTCTATGTGAATCTTCTTACAGGCTTATAAGACATCATTAGCTATCTATAAGAAGTTAGCAAATACTCAGATCATGTTTCTCCTTGAAGTCACTTGTCTTGTCGAATTCCAAGTTAACTGTCCTGTGATCTAGTTTTCTGATGGGTTCTAAAAAAGTCATTAGTTTTCAGTGTCTACAGCTTTATTCTGATATAAGGGTAGGAAATGACACTCTCTGAAGCTCCCTATATAAGCAGAAACCAGAATACCACTCTTATATTTTTAAACTATAAACCTGAACACACATGGGGTTGTCTTGAGTCAGAATCGACTCTATGTCAATGGGTTTACTTTTTAAATCTGATCATGTAAATTTACTAGTTGTCTTAGTTATCTAGTGCCACTCTAACAGAAGTACAAGTGAATGCCTTCAGCAAACAGAAGTTTATTCTCTCACAGTCGTGTAGGCTAGAAGTCCGAATTCAGGGTGCCAGCTCCAAGGGAAGGCTTTCTCTCTCTGTAGGCTCTGGAGGAAGGTCCTTGTCATCAGTCTTCCCCTGGAATAGGAGCTTCTCAGTGCAGGGACTCTGGGCCCAAAGGATGCACTCTTTCCTGGCACTACTTTCTTGATGGCATGAGGTCCCCATGTCTCTGCTCGCTACTCTGTTTTATATCTCGAAAGAACTGATTTAAGACACAATCTAATGTTGTAGATTGAGTTCTGATTCATTAACATAAATGCTGCTAATCTCGCCTCATCAATATCATAGAGATAGGATTTGCAACACATAGAAAAATCACATCAGATGACAAAATGGTGCACAATCACACAATACTGGGAATTATGGACTAGCCAAGTTGACATACATTTATGAGGGACACAATTCAATCCATAACACTAATTAAAATATTTCAGCAACTTTTCATTTGCTATAAATAACGTGCAAAATCATTAACAATATATTTGATTTCCACCACAATTTTATCTCAATTGCTCAAACCCATGAACCCAAAAATAAATTGATTACCATACCACATCCATTTAGGCATTTATCCCTTTTATTTGCCATTTTTTCATTCCTCTCCCCCATTCAGTCACTTAGACTGTTATTTCTACTCTATTAATTGCATCTGCCCCAGGTTACTCAGTTAGATCACCAAGTGAAAGAGAGAGAAACAGCAGTGTGAAGTAATGGGAGAGAGGCACTGAGAAGACCTCTACTAATCAGAACCCAATGAGAGGCCATAGTTACTCTATTGAGCACTGAGAGGAGTGACTGTATGGAAGGAAAGAATCTCAAGATTATCCTTTGTGGAATCAGATTTATATTAAGAAAGATATTTTACTTTTATTTCACGAGGACTTGAAAAAAATTTTTTTTATCGTACTTTAGATGAAGGTTTACAGAACAAATAGTTTCTCATTAAACAGTACACATGCGATTTTATGACATTGGTTACAAACTTCATGACGTGTCAACACTTTCCCTTCTTGACGCTGAGGATGTTTTTTTTGGTGAAAAAAAAATAACCAAAGTTACATCGTTTTAAAAGTTTCTACATGTACAATTCAGTGACATCGATTACTTTCTTCCAGCTGAGCTGCTATTCTCATTATCCTTTTCCAAATTATTCCATCACCATTATCTTCGACTCACTGTCCCCTAGGCTTCCCATCAAAACTTTTGAGTTGCTGTTGTCAATTTGATCTCACATAGATAATTCTTTTTTTTTTCTTTTTTTTGCTCCTTAGATGAAGGTTTGCAGAACAAATAGTTTCTCATTAAACAGTTAGTACACATATTGCCCTATGACAATGGTTAACAACCCCATGACATGTCAACACTGTCCCTTCTCAACCTTGAGTTCCCTATCACCAGCTTTCCTTTCTCCTCCTGCCTTCTAGTCCTTGTCCCTGGACTGCTGTGCCTCATTAGTCCTGTTTTGTTTTATGAGGCTGTCCAATCCCAGGCTGAATGGTGAACTTTGGGAGGGGCTTCATCACTGAGCTAAAAGGGTGTCCGGGGGCCGTACTCTCAGGGTTTCTCCAGTCTCTGTCAGGCCAGTAAATCTGGTCTTATTTTGGTGAGTTAGAATTCTGTTCTACATCCTTTTCCAGCTATGTCCAGGACCCTCTATTGTGATCCTGGTCAGAGCAGTCAGTGGTGGTAGCCGGACACCATCTAGCTGTACTGGACTCAGTCTGGTGGAGGCTGTGGTAGCTGTGGTGCATTAGTCCTTTGGACTAATCTTTTCCTTGTATCCTGTTATCTTCATTCTCCCTTGCTCCCAAAGGGATGAGACCAGTGGAGTATCTTAGATGGCTGCTCACAGGCTTTTAAGACGCCAGACGCTACTCATCAAGACAGAATGTAAAACATTTTCTTTATAAACTGTGTTAAGCCAATTGAGCTAGATGTTCCCCAAGACCATGGTCCCCACAGCCCTCAGTCCAGCAATTCAGTCCCTCGGGGAGTTTGGATGTGTCTGTGGAGCTTCCATGACCTTTCCTTGTACAAGTTGTGCTGGCTTCCCCAGTACTGTGTACTGTCTTACCCTTCACCAAAGTTACCACTTATCTATTTAGTTCTCCCCCCATCCCTCCCATCCCTTGTAACCAACAAAGATTGTTTCTTTTTGTGTATAAACTTTTACATGAGTTATACAGTAGAGGTCTTATACAATATTTGTCCTTTTGTGATTGACTTATTTCACTCAGCATAATGCCCTCCAGTTTCATCCATGTTATGAGATGCTTCACAGATTCATCATTGTTCTTTATCTTTGTATAATACTCCATTGTGTGTATGTACCATAGTTTGTTTATCCATTCATCTGTTGATGGGCATCAAGGTTGTTTACATGTTTTTGCTATTGTGAACAGTGCTTCAATGAATATGGGTGTGCATATGTCTATTAGTGTGATGGCTGTTATTTCTCTAGGATATATTCCTAGGAGTGGGATTGTATTTTGTAGTGCTTTTTCTTTTTTTTTTTTTTGTGGTGCTACATTTTATTTGTTCCTCTTACTCTCCTGTGCTGAGTTCTGTTTGTCTGTGGATTTTTTTTTCATTTCTTTTGTTTTTGTAGGTTTTGTTTTTACTGAGACTTTATGTTTTTCTTCTTTATTTTGATGAGTAGGTTTGTTAACTTTCTTTGTGGTTACCTTGAAATTTACCCTTATCTTCCTAGATTTATTATTTGGTATTGCTTGACTTCCTCTCCATTAGAAGGTTCTATACCTACACCGTTTATTCCCTCTTTTATTGTTCTGATGCTGTCGTCATTTACAGAGTAACCTTTCTGGTTCCCTGTTGTAATTCTTTTGGTTTTGCATAGTCCTTAAGAGTTCATTTCCTAGGTTGGTATCTGGCTAGTACAATCCTGTGTCCTATATTTGGTCTGATGTTGTTTGTTCTCAGATCGAAGGAGTCCCTTTAATCAGTCTTGTAAGTTTGGTTTGGTTTTTAAATAGTCCCTTAATTTCTGTTTATCTGGAAATGACCTAATTTCACCATCATATTTGAATGATGGTTTTGCAGAATATATTATTCTTGGTTGGCAATTTTTTTCTTTCAAGGTTTTATATATGTCATACCATTGCCTTCGTGCCTGCATGGTTTCTGCCGAATAATCTGAGCTTAGTCTTATTGTTTCTCCTCTGTATGTGACTTTTTGTTTTTCTCGTGCTGCTCTCAGGATTCTTGTTTGTCTTTGGTTTTAGCGAGTGCAATTATGATATGCCTTGGTGACTTTCTTTTGGGGTCTATCCTATTTGGGGTTCATTGAGCTTCTTCGATGGTCAGCTTTTCATCGTTCATGATATTGGGGAAATTTCCTCTCAGCAATTCTTCAGTGATCCTCTCTGTGTTTTCTGTTTTCTCCCCCTGTTCTGGAACTCCGATCATTCACAGATTTTTGCTTTTGATTGTATCCCACATAGTTCTCAGGGTATCTTCGTTTTTCTTTGTTCTTTTTTCTGATTTTTCCACAAACAGAGTTGTATCCAAGTGTTTGTCTTCAATTTTACTGATCCTATCTACCATCGTTTCAAACCTGCTCCTCAGTCCTTCTATGATGCTGTCCATTTCTGAAATCTTGTTGTTTCTCTTTTGGATTTCTAATTGTTGTTTTTGTATGATTTCTAGTTGTGAATTTATTTTAGCATTTTGTTCCTGTATTGTTTTCTTGAATTATTCCATTTTTTTGTCTGTATTTTCCATGAATTTGTCTGCCTTTTCCATGAATTTGTCTATTTTTTCCTCATTTTTGTCTGCTTTTTGCTTCAACTCTTGGATAATTCTGAATATTAGAGATTTGAATTCCCTATCAGTTAGATCTAGTGCCTTTTCTTCTACTGGAAGGTCATTTGGTGTTTTATTTTGGACGTCTACTGGAACCATCCTGTCCTATTTTTGTAAATGTTTTGATATTGCCTGCTGTCTTTGGGGTATTCAGTGGTTATTTTCCTCGTTTATTGACTGTAGATTTGTTAGTTTCATCCTGCTTTTTTGTTTTATTTGGTTATGTCTGAGCAGGTGGGCTGTGCATTCTTTGTTGTTTGCTTGTCTGTGGGCACGATGCTTTTCACCTCTTTCTCCAATGGTCAGGGTCAGTCACTCAGGTATGGTACAGCAGGGCAGATCCAGCTGAAGGGAGTTGCTGGGATAGGTTTTTGTGGCATGTACCAGGGCTGACAGTGCGGACTGGGAATCAGTGCAGGGCAGGTTCCAGTAGGCTGTGCCTGTGCTACTTGGGAGTGTGATATTCAGTGCACGGTGCAGGTAGGCAGGAAGGAGGGGATAGATTGCGATGTGTGGAGCTAAGATGGGTATGGGAAAGATGAGAGAGAGGAGAGAGGAACAGGAGCCAAAAACATACACATAAACAAAAAAAGAGTGATAAGCAAGCTTGCTATTGGAGTGGAGAGATGAGAGACTGAGGAATGGGGAAAAACAAAAATGGAAGAAAAAAGAAAAAGGGTAAAAGAAAAAAAATGAATAAATCAAGAAACTAGAAATGAAGAAAGACAAATAGGGAATAAGAGAGAGAAGAAAACTAAACAAAGAAATGAAAAAGAAAAAAGAAAAAACAAAAAACAAACAAAACCAAAAAAAGTAAAAAAAAACCCAAGACAAAAGAAATGCCCCCAGGGATGTCCCCACATGTCTGCGCAGAGTAAGGGACTAGCTCCCAAGCCGCATGGTACTGCCTGGCTAGAAGGGGCTCTCAAGTCAAGAAAAGGAAAAAGAAAACAAACAAACAAATCAAAACAGAACAAATCAGAGCAAACAAACAAAAAAGCCTCAGGTGTTCCACCAGCTTGGCGGCAAGGGCCAGGAAGCAGTTTCACAGTCAAGCAGTGTTTCACAACCTTTCAGGAAGAAGCAAAGATGGCACACGGAGCCAGGTATTTGAGAGAAAGGAGGGGAGGTGGTGAGAGGTAAGGAAGAAATCTAAAGAAGCGGAAAAAAGCAACACCAGCAGCCAACAAATGGCACTCAGAGAGCTGGACAGTTTGGGCGGGTGGAATCCAAGAGGCACTGTGGGGAGTCTCATGCTTCCCAGCCAATAGACTGGCTGCAGGAAGCAGAGGAGGCTAAATGGAGGTGAAGAAGGGTGGGGGGTGGAAAAGCCTATTTTGTGGGTTACAGATTGTTCTGTCTCCTGCTGGAAGCTCCGTGAAGCTGCTTTCTCGTACCTCCTGTTTGCTGATCTCCTATAGGAGTCCAAGATGGCGGATCCGTGCTGCAGTAGCTGATAGAGGACCTCTGCATGTATCTTTCCTCACGCTCTGTTCTTGGTCAGTTTCTTATTCCATACTGTGCTTGGCTGAGTTCTTTATCTCTTCATCTGATGGTTAGGGTTTCAGGATTGACGTGTGACTCTGTTTGACTTAATTTTTCTGATCTTTGCTGCAGAGGGACAGTGTGGTGCTTCTGACTATAGCGCCATGTTGCCCAGAAGTCCAATAGGCCTTTCCTTATCCATGAACTTAAAAATTCCTGACCCAAAATTAATCTGACAGAGGGTTTTTTTCTCTCTCATACAAAGTGACAAATCAATTTTTCTTTCCTGTTCCAAAGAGTAGACTGTAACAAAACCATTAACCTGTGATTAAATGAGAAAAACTCACACTTCTTTTTTTTTCTGATAAAAATTTTATTTTTATTATATTGTGCTTTAGGTGAAAGTTTACAGAGCAAATTAGCTTCTCATTAAACAATTAATGCACAAATGGTTTTGTGATATTTGTTACCAACACCTTTCATTTGTTGTCAACACTCTCCTCTTCTTGACCTCAGGTTCCCCATTTCCATTCATCCAGTTTTCCTGTCCCTTCCTACCTTCTTGTCTTTGCTTTTTGGCTGCTGTGCCTCCGTTTAGTCTTGTATACATGGATGAACTACCTGTGTGATTGTTTTATAGGCCCGTTTAACCTTTCTACGAAGGGTGAACTTCAGGAGTGACTTCAGTACTGAGTTAAAAGGGTGTTTGTGGGCCATACTCTCACGGTTTCTCCAGTCTCTATCAGACCAGTAAGTCTGGTCTTTTTTTGTAAGCTTGAATTTTGTTCTACATTTTTCTCTAGCTCTGTTCGGGACCTTCTATTGTGATCCTTGTCAGAGCAGTTGGTGGTGGTAGCTAGGCACCATCTAGTTGTGCTGGACTTGGTCTGGTGGAGGCTGTAGTACTTGTGGTCTATTAGTCCTTTGGACTAGTCTTTCCCTTGTTTCTTTGGTTTGCTTCATTCTGTTTTGCTCCAGACAAGATGGGATTGGTAGATGGATCTTGTGTGGCCACTTACAAGCTTTTAAGACTTCCAAAACTACTCACCAAAGTAGGATGTAGAACATTGTCTTTATAGACTATATTATGCCAATTGAGCTAGAGGTCCCCCGAGACCATGGTCCCCAGCCCTCAGCCCAGTAACTTGGTCCCTCAGGCAGTTTGGATATGTCTATGAAGCCTCTATGACTTCGACCTCATCAAGTTGTGCTGACTTCCCCAGTATTGTGTGCTGTCTTACCCTTCACCAAAGTTACCACTTATCTACTATCTAGTTAGTGTTTTTCCCTCCCTAGCCCTCCCCTCCCTCATAACCATCAAAGATTATTTCTTTTCGTGTGGAAACATTTTTTTAAATAAACTTTAACTGCTTTAAAAGTTATTTCTTCTTCTGAAAACTAATAGCAAATTAAGTTGCAACAGTCCTAGCTAGAAGCTTAAAATTTCAAGAGCCATTATAAAGATTTTGAGAACCCAACTCCACAAACTTTGCTGTTGTTGTTGGGTGCTGTTGAGTCGGTTCCCACTCATAGGGATCCTATGTACAACAGAACAAAACACGGCCCAGTCCTGTGCCATCCTAATAATTATTGTTATGCTTGAGCTCATTGTTGCCGCCACTGTGTCAATCCACCTTGTTGAGGGTCTTCCTCTTTTTCGCAGACTCTCTACTTTACTAAACATGTGCCCTTCTCTAAGGACTGGTCCCTCCTGATCAAAAAACAAACAAACAAACCCGTTGCTGTCAAGTCAATTACTACTCACAGCGACCCTGTAGGACAAAGTAGACTGCCCCATAGGATTTCCAAGGAGCAGCTGATGGATTCAAACTGCCAACATTTTGGCTGGCAGTCGTAGTTCTCTCTTAACTATTGCACCACTGGGGCAACCAGACAGATTTGTTCATTCTTCTGGCAGTCCACAATATATTTGATATGCTTCAGCAACAACGTAATTCAAAAGTATAAATTCTTCTTCAGTCTTCCTTATTCATTGTCCAACTTTCACATTCATATGAGGCAACTGAAAATATCCTGGCTTGGGTCAGGCACACCTTAGTCCTCAAAGTGACATCTTTGTATTTTAACACTTTAAAGAGGTCTTTTGCAGCAGATTTGCCAAATGTAATACGTCTTTTGATTTCCTGCTTCCATGGGCATTGATTGTGGATCCAAATAAAATGAAATCCTTGACAAGTTCAATCTTTTCTCCATTTATCATGCTGTTGCTCATTGGTCCAGTTGTGATGGTTTTTGTTTTCTTTATGTTGAGGTGTAATCCATACTGAAGGCTGTATAGTCTTTGATCTTCATCAGTAGTGCTTCAAGTCCTCTTCACTTTCAGCAAGCAAGATTGTGTCATCTGTATATTATAGGTTGTTACTGAGGCTTCCTCCAGTCCTGATGCCATGTTCTTCCTCATATAGTCCAGCTCTCGGATTATTTGCTCAGCATACAGAGTAAACAAGTATGGCAAAAGATATAATCCTAACACACACATTTCCTGATTTTAAACTCTGCAATATTCCCTGGTTCTGTTCGAACAACTGCCTCTTAGTCTTTGTACAGGTTCCACATGTGCACAATTAAATGTTCTGGATTTCCCATTCTTCCCTGTGTTATCTATAATTTGTTATGATCCACACAGTCAAACACCTTTGCATAGTCAATAAAAAACAGGTAAACATCTTTGGGGTATTCTCTGCTTTCAGCCAAGATCCATCTGACTTCAGCAATAATATCCCTCGTTCTACATTCTCTTCTAAATCTGGCTTGAATTTCTGGTAGTTCCCTGTTAATGTACTGCTGCAGTTGCATTTGAATAATCATCAGCAAAATTTTACTTGCATGTGATATTAATGATATGGCACAATAATTTCCCCATTCAGTTGGATCACTTTTTCTTTGGAATGGGCACAAATATAGATCTCTTCCAGTCGGTTGGCCAGGTGGCTGTCTTCCAGATTTCTTGGCAGAGATGAGTGAGCACTTCTAGTGCTGCATCCCTTTGTTGAAACATCTCAATTGGCATTCCGTCAATTCCTGGAGTCTTGTCTTTTGCCAGTGCTTTCAGTGAAGCTTGGGCTTCTTCCTTCCGTACCATTGGTTCTTGATCATATGCTACTTTCTAAAACGGCTGAACATCGACCAATTCTTTTTGGTACAGTGATTCTGTGTATTCCTTCCATTCTCTTTTGATGTTTCCAGCGTCATTGAGTATTTTGCCCATAGAATTCTTCAATACTGTAACTCAAGGTTTGAATTTTTTTCTTCAGTTCTTTCAGCTTGAGAAATGCCAACTGTGTTTTTCTCTTTTCATTTTCTAACTCCAAGTCTTTGCACATTTCATTATAATATTTACTTTGTCTTCTGGAGCTGCCCTTGGAAATATTCTTTCAGCTCTTTGATGTTATCATTTCTTCTACTCACTTTAGCTACTCTACGTTCAAGAGCAAGTTTCAAAGTCTCTTCTGACATCCATTTTGGTCTTTTCTTTCTATCCTGTCTTTTTAATCACCTTTCACTTTCTTCATGTATGTTGTCCTTGATGTCATCCAACAACTCATCTTGGTTTTCTCTCATTGGTGTTCAATGTGTCAAATCTATTCTTGTGATGGTCTCTAAATTCAGGTGGGAAATACTCAGGGTTATACTTTGGCTCTCCTGGACCTGTTTTAATTTTCTTCAGCTTCAACTTGAGCTTGCATATGAGCAATTGATGGCTTGTTCTGCAGTTGACCCCTGGCCTTGTTCTGACTGATGATATCGAGCTTCTCCATCATCTCTTTGCACAGATTAGTTGATTTGATTTCTATGTATTACGTCTGGTGAGGTCCACATGTATAGTCGATGTTTATGTTGTTGAAAAAGGTATTTCCAATGAATAGGTCATTGATCTTGCAAAATTCTATAATGTGATCTCTGGCATTATTTCTTTCACCAAGGCCATATTTTCAAGGCCATATTTCAAATTTACACACCAACCACTAATGTCAAAGATGAAGAAACTGAAGATTTTTACCAACTTCTGCAGTCTAACGTTGGTCAAACATGCAATCAAGATTGATAATTACTGGTGACTAGAATGCAAAAAGTTGGAAATAATAAGAAGGATCAGTAGTTTCAAAAATATGACCTTGGTGATACAAACGAAGCTGGATATTGCACAAACTTTAGTAAAGCCTATTACATGCTAGGGGCCTTTAAAAAAAAGCAACCTGTTGTCATTGGGGCAACTTTGACTAATGGTTACCCCATGTGTGTAAGAGTAGAACTACACTACATAAGGTTTTTAATGGCTGATTTTTAGGAAGTAGATCACCAGGTCTTTCTTCCTGTGGAAACATTTTTATGTGTTTTTATAATAATGGTCTTATACAGTATTTGTCCTTTTGTGATTGACTTACTTCACTCAGCATAATGCCTTTGAGATTCATCCATGTTGTGAGACGTTTCACAGGTTCGTCATTGTTCTTTATTGTTGTGTAGTATTCCATTGTGTGTATGTTCCATAGTTTGTTTATCCATTCATCTGTTGATGGGCATTAGGTTGTTTCCATCTTTTTGCTGTTGTGAATAATGCTGCCATGAACATGGATGTGCATATGTCTATTTGTGTGACGGCTCTTATTTCTCTAGGATGTATTCCTAGGAGTGGGATGACTGTGTCATATGGTATTTCTATTTCGAGCTTTTTAAAGAAGTGCCATATTACTTTTCAAAATGGTTGTATCATTTTGCATTCCTACCAGCAGTGCATAAGAGTTGCAATCTCCCAGGAACAACCTCTCCAATATTTGTTATTTTCTGTTTTTTGATTAGTGCCAATATGTCGGGGTGAGATGGAATTTCATTGTGGTTTTGATTACTAACAGCTAGTGACTGAGAGCATTTCCTCATGTGTCTGTTAGCTGCATGAATGTCTTCTTTGGTAAAGTGTCTGTTCATATCCTTTGCCCATTTTTTAATTGGTTTATTTGTCTTTTTGTTGTAGAAGTGTTGGATTTTCCTGTAGATTTTAGAGATTAGACCTTTGACAGATATGTCGTAGCAAAAATTTTTTTCCCAGTCTGTAGGTCCTCTTTTTACTCTTTTGGTGAAGTCTTTTGATGAGCATAAGTATTTAATTTTTAGAAGATCCCAGTTATCTAGCTTGTCTTCTGGTGTTTGTGTGTTGTTAGTTATGGTTTGTATTCTATTTTTGCTATATATTAAGGCCCCTAGCGTTGATCCTATTTTTTTTCTTCCATGATCTTTATAGATTTGGGTTTTATATTTAGGTTTTGATCCATTCTGAATTAGTTTTTGTGCATGGTTGTGAAGTATGGGTCCTGTTTCCTTTTTTTACAGATGAACATCCAGTTCTGGTAGTACCGTTTGTTAAAAAGACTGTTTTCTCCCCATTTAATGGACTTCGGGCCTTTGTCAAAGATCAGGTGACCATAGGTGGATGGATTTACATCTGAGTTCTCAATTCTGTTCCATTGGTCAATGTGGCTGTTGTTGTACCAGTATCAGGCTGTTTTGACTATGGTACCTGTATAGTAGGTTCTGAGGTTAGGTAATGTGAGGCCTCCTACTTTGTTCTTCTTCTTCAGTAATTCTTTACTTATCTGGGGCCTCTTTCCTTTCCATATAAATTTAATGATTAATTTTTCCATCTCCTTAAAGAATGCTGTTGGCATTTGGATCAGGATTGCATTGTATTTGTAGATTGCTTTTGGTAGAATTGACATTTTCACAAAGTTGAAGACTCAGACTTCTTTAATTTAAATTTTTAGAGGTCTCAGGACTCTAGAGGTCTCAGTAGCCATTAAGTACTTCATCACCATGAAAACCTGTATTCTTTAAGCAAATGTTATTTAAGTCTTAGTGAATACTCCATTCTCTGGAAGTAGTTTCCTCTTACCTGAGGGAACATTTCCCCAATTTGTAAATTGTTTATTAAATCATAGAGCAATCAAATATTATGTTATTCTTTTGAATTAATACATGATTATATTTTTAACACCTTGTTTCTAATCTTGTTTTATTTTTGTGTATCTTTACAATATCTATCCCATACTTCACAGTCTATGACCTTCCTCTTGTCTCCTTTCCCAGGCATGATGACGCCTGTATCCTGTTCTTGTTCTGGGTACTGTGTGGTCTTTCTTCTCCTGAAAATAATGACATCAACTTCAGGTAAGAACATCTACTTTTTTCTTACTGAGTCACAGCTATAAGGAAAGATTCTAGAGCCCCTGGAAACTTATCTCAATGCATAAGATCTCTTTACAGCTCTTCTAATGATCCTTCAACCTGTTCTCTTGGAGGTTTTATAATAGCAGGAAGAGACAAGAAGGGAAGAATGGAGGAAGAGATAGAGGAAGGGAGGATGAAAAACAGAAGACAGAAAATAGAGGAGAATGAAGAAGAGGTTGAAAGACAAGAGGAAATGGGCAATAATAAGTGCTATAAATTAAACCCAACAGGATGAAACATTTAAGAGTTAATGGATGGTTGCTTTAGATTGGGTGTCCTCAGAAACCTTTTCTAAGGAGGTGACATTTATCTGAGACTGTTGATATGACTCCTACTAACAACATCCAAGTCCATGATCACTTTAGCATTAGCTGTTTAATCAAATTTCTTGTAAGAAGCCAGTTTTGTCTACACTGCTAACACGAAGCCATTTACAGCTCTTCAGAGTCTATCCTGGGTACTTTTGAAAGTATTTATTTCCTTCACCAGCCTCCCCCAACCATCCACAATTCATTTTAGCTCCCCTTGTTTGGCTGTATTACACATATACACACACACACACATCTATATAGACACACATACATGTATATATGCATGTACATGTATGTATGTATATATGAAAATTTAAAAATAGTTTCAGAACTGAAGGAAAAATCACTTAAGCATTAAAAAAAAGATACCAAAAATTACCTCGAGAAATTCTAAGTCAGGATGTTTTTAGAGTTATATTCTTGAATAATTTTATAGACTATATGCTTGTCTTTCTGTATATACTCTTTCAGACTAATAGACAATTAGGAAAGAATATCCAATTCATGTTACAGTATCAGCACAATTTGAGGCCAAAACTAACAAAGAAAGCATAATTAAATAATTTTCTATATTAATATATTTTATGACTCAAAAAACGAAAAACAAAAAAGTGTTGCCATCAAGTCGATTCCAACTCATAGCAACCCTATAGGATGGAGTAGAACTGCCCCACAGGGCTTCCAATGAGAAGCTAGTGGATTGTAATTGTCAACCTTTTGGTTAGCAGCTGAACTCTTAACCACGGTGCCACGAGGGCTCCATTTTATGACTAGAGGCACAGAAAACTAAATAGAACTGTAAATATTAAAAGATGATCATATTAAGTAAGATGATAGTATTTATTAAGCAAGTAGGATTTATGCCAGGAATGTGGAGAAGTCTTGGAGCATTCAAAGATCAAATAATGCAGTTTTGGTTTAAGGATGGGAGAGAAAGTCTGTTGTGGGCTCCTGTGAAAGAATTTCTTCCTCGATGAACGATGCAATAAAGTAATAAACAGTAGTTATAAGCCGAGTTAATTTTTGGTGATAGCTTTAAAATATGTTCTATCTTATTTTATATAAAATATTTTGTATCATAATATTACATTTTTGTTTAATGGTTTGATCTCAAATTTCATTTTGTCTACTATTACTACTGTCAATCTTGCTGATCATTTACTATGGTTAATTTGCTATTGGTCCTCATTTTTTTCCATTGCTAATTTGGGCATTCTATTAAAGTTTTCTTTTGGGCTATTAATTTCTCTCTTATTCCCAATATAAAAGATAAAAGTCATGTATCACTCATAGTATATGCAAGCAAGCTAACAAATAATAGCTCCCTCCTCCTGTCTGATCCAAAGTTAGGTGTTTGACGTTACTTCCATCCCTCTACCAAGAGTATTCATATGAAAATTCAGAATGCTTTTTTTTAATCGTGCTTTAACTGAACGTTTACAATTCAGTTTAGTCTCTCTTAAAAAATTTATACATACATTGTTATGTGACCCTAATTGTTCTCCCTATACTGTAACAGCCCACTCCTCCTTTCCACCCTGGATTTCCCGTGTCCATTCTATCAGCTCCTGACCCTCTCTGCCTAAATGGAGCTGCCCATTTAGTCTCATGTATCTACTTGAGCTAAGAAGCACACTTCAGAATGCTCTCATATTCCCACTTACAGGTCCTTCCAAAAGAAGATTGCAATAATATTTCTACTCATCACAGCAAAGCTACCTTAAAACTCTTAGAATTTACTCAGAAGATTACTATTTTTTGGCTGCAAAGTATTATTAGATTTCTATTACAGCTGGCTGATGTGCTTTGTTCTCCCTACTCTGAGAAACATGCTATAAAATTAATAGAGAATAAATATAAGCAGAGTTCTGGGAATATATTTTAAAGAGAAGAAAGTAATCTGAATAATGGCATTGATATTTTCAAAAGCTAAGATTTTAGGTTAATCAGAAGGGGGTATGATCAGAGAAGGACATTTAGAACAGCTAGGGTCAGAGAGTCAGAATCTGGCTGTGTCCTTTCGAACAATGTTCAGCAACAGTGATGTTGTTGGCTCTAGATTTATTCCTGATTTTTTTGTCTTCTTCCACAGAGAAGTTGATGGTGACCAGTCCCACCAGACACTCAATGGCTACAGTGGGAGGACAGGCAGAACTCAGCTGCCAGCAGTCCCCACCACAGAGTGCAGAGCACGTGAAAGTGCTCTGGTTCTGGGGAGACCATTCCAAGACTGTTTATCTGTACAGTGGGGGCCATGAAATGAACAGAGAAGCTTCCCCAGAGTATATGGGTAGCACAGAGGTACTGAAAGAGGCCCTTGGGGAGGGCAAAGTGACCCTCAGAATTCATAATATCAGTGTTTATGATGAGGGGCAATACCAGTGTTCATTTAAAGACAGCGGCTTCTGTGATGTAGCCAACATGAACCTGAAAGTGACAGGTAAGGATGATGGTGGGATATTGTGCACCAGTGCCCCTGGGGCCCCATAGAGCTGAAATACGTGGGAAGGAAATCATCTCAACGTTTTTTTTTTTCTCCTTTTCATATTTTCATTAAGGTATCTGAAGTATTGCCAAAAGTAAGAAGACCATATACCCACTGCAATACACACTGCTGACACGAAACATTTTTAGTTTATAAAATATTAAATTAACAATTCCTCATTTACCCATGTATCTTTCTCAATCCTATTCACTTCCTCCTGTCCCAATTACAACCATTTTCTTAAATTTAGTAAGTATTTACTGTTTAAAGTTTTTTTTTTTTTTTTGGTGATAGTGTCTTATGCATATTTCTGTATACCATATTGGTATTGTTCTGTGCATTATGCTCATGAGGAACTTGTACATAGACTGAGAGGCAGTCGTTTGAACAGAAAAAGGGGATACTGCGTGGCTTAAAATCAAGAAAGACGCACATCAGGTTAATATCCTTTTACCATGTTTATTCAATCTGTATGCTGAGCAAATAATCCAAGAAGCTGGACTATATGAACAAGAATGTGGCGCCAGGGTTGGAGGAAGACTCCTTAACAACCTGAGATATGCAGATGATACAAACTTGCTTGCTGAAAGTGAAGAGGACTTGGAGCACTTACTGATGAAGACCGAAGACCACAGCCTTCAGCATGGATTACACCTCAACATAAAGAAAACAAAAATCCTCACAACTGGACCAATAAGTAACATCATGACAAACGGAGAAAAGAGTGAAGTTGTCAAGGATTTCATTTTACTTGAATACACAATCAACACTCATGGAAGCAGCAGTCAAGAAATCAAACAACATATTGCATTGGGTAAATCTGCTGCAAAAGACCTCTTACAGTGTTAAAAAAAACAAACAAAGATATCACCTTGAGGACTAAGATGCACCTGACCCAAGCCATGATATTTCCAATAGCATCATATGCCTGTGAAAGCTGGACAATGAATAAGGAAGAACTTATTTAAGAAGAATTGATGCCTTTGAATTGTGGTGTTGGTGAAGAATATCGCATATACTATGGACTGCCAGAAGAACAAACAAATGTATTTTGGAAGAAGTGTAGCCAGAATACTCCTTAGAAGCAAGGGTGGCAAGACTTGGTCTCATGTACTTTGGATATGTTATCAGGATGGACCAGTCCCTGGAAGACATCTTGCTTGGTAGAGGGTCAGTGAAAAAGAGGAAGACCCTCAAACAGATGGATTGACACAGTGGCTGCAACAATGGGCTCAAACATAGCAACAATGGTGAGGATGGTTCAGGACTGGGCAGTGTTTTGTTCCGTTATACATAAGGTCACTATGAGTCATAACTGACTCGACAGCACCTAACAACAGCAACAAACTTTACATAACTGGTATTATCCTGAACATTTTCATTCTCCAGCTAGCTTTATTTTCTCAGTACTTATTATGAGATCTGTCCTTGTGGATGCAGGTTAGATATACAGCATTCCTTTTAACTACTTGATTGTCTTTCTTCCTCTGGATAAACTACTACATATCATTCACTCATCTATTCATAAACGTTTAGAGTATTTCCATTTTTTTGCTCTTTCTAAACTGCTACCATGTCCATCATTGCACATGTCTTCATGTTCACACAAGTCACAGTTTCTAAGTATATGATGTACAATTAGAAGTGCTGAGCAATATGTGCATTTCAAGGTAACAGACATTGCCAAATCTGTTGTATAAAATTTTACTTGCACCAGCAAAGAATGAGACTGGGGTTCCCATTTCATCAGATCTTTATCACCATTTTATACAGTCTGATATTTACATTTGTTTAGCCATTGTCTTACTGTTGTCTTCGTTTGACTTTTTCTCTTAATAGAGAGGCTCTATATGTTTATGCCACCCAGATATCCTATTCAGTGACTTATTAGTTTACTTCCTTTGACCATTTTTCTCTTGGGTTGTCTTTTTTATCCATTAGTAGGAATAATTTACATGTTAAAGATACTAACATCTCTGAAATATAGGTTGCAGATATCATCTCCTGAACTATATGTAGTAAAATAATTTGTTTAGTTTCTTTTATGTTCTAAAGAGTATAGGGTTAATTTAACAAGCCTTATCAATCTCATCCTTTTTAAAAATCTATTTTATTTTTTATTGTTGTTGAGAATATACACAATTTTTACGGTACAATTCAGTGACATCGACTACATTCTTCGAGTTGTGCAACCATTCACTCCCTCCTGTTCTAAATTTTTCCTCCCCCATTAACATAAACTCACTGCCCCAAAGTTTTCTGTCTAATCTTTCTAGTTACTTTGTCAATTCGAGCCCTTATAGGTAGTTCTTAAAGGATCACAATGCTCAAGGCAGGCATTCTTTGCTAGTTAAGCTAAACGATTGCTTGGTTTTAAGAAGACTTAAAGGGATATTTTGGGTTTAACTTAAGGTTTAAGGTTTAAAGATTATCTCCGGGCAATAGTTTCAGGGATTCATGCAGCTCAATGGCTCCAAAAAGTCTAGATTCCTCTGGAATTTCAAATTATGTTCTACATTTTCCCCCTTTTGATCATGATTCTTTTATAGAGTCTTTGATCAAAACCTTCAATAATGGTAGCTGGGCACCTTCCAGTTCTCTTACCCTTTTTTGACGTGTCTTTTCTTCCTTGTTTATGAAATTTATGAAATTCTTAACCACTCAATGAATGTCAAAATATTCTTTGAAATTTATAATATTCTATAGTTCACTTTTATAACTGAATCAACCTGTAATTTATTTCTATGTAAAGATTTTTATTTTTCTCCATAAAGTTGAATATATTTGTTAGATTTATTTACAAGCTCATTGAAGATTTATGGTTATTATGAAATGGTCCTATTTTAAAAGTTATTTTCTAATTTGTAATGTACAAAATATCATTGATTTTTATGTTGCTCATGGTGCAATCTGCCTTATTTTCCTGATTATTAATTGTAATAGTTTGTAAATATTCTTGGATTTCTATGTGAACAATATAACTCATAGATATTTCTAATATTATTTCTTTCTGTTCTTACCTCAATCTTAAACTTTTTGCTGTCATGGTTAACGCTTTTAAAATGTGGAATAATAATGTGATAGTGAGCATCTTTATTTATTTTGCCTTAATTTAAGTTTAAAAAATATAATTTAACCAATAAGTGTGGAGTTTTCTGTAAGTGTATGACAGATACACTTTGTCAGTTTACTGAAATCCAGATACACTTTGTCAGTTTACTGAAATCCTCTTTTTGTTTTTGTTTTTGTTTTTTTGCTTTTCAAGATGATTCCTCCTTTTTAAGATTTTCCTCTTAATATTTTTATGGAAGCATAAATCTTCAGTGTATAATTAGGTTTATTTTTACTAACATAAATATCTTATAATTAACACTCAGATTAAGATACAGTATACTACCAGTACCCCACAAACCACCTTCTTATTCCCTCTGTCAATATGATTCAAATGTAGCCACTATTTTATCAGCATAGATTACTTTTTCTCTTTTATAATTTAATAGAAATAGAAATTAAAGAATTACTATTTTATGTCTGACTCAGGCTCAGCTTCTTTTCTGTGAAATCTATGTATATTTTTGTGTGTGATTTTAGTTTGTTTTCATTGCATACAGTGTTCTGTTTTGTCATTAACCAGAACTTATTTATCGATTCTATTGATGATGGGCATTTAGGTTCTTTCTAGTTGGGGAAATTACAAAGAATGCGGTTAAAAACCATCTAACATATGTCTTTTGGTGCACATAATTCCTGCTGTATATATATTTAGGATATACAATAGATATAATATAATATAGTGTAGTATAATATAATATAATAATTGATGGATAATAGGTTATGTATATATTTTGCTTTAGTAGATATTGTCAAAGAGTTTTCCAAAGTGGTTTTACCAATTTCCATTCCCACCAGCAGTGTATGAAAGTTCCAATTGTTCCACATTTTTACTAATAGATAGTATTATCATTTTGGGTTTGTTTTAATTATAGTCAACCTAAGATATGTAATAGTGTCTAATACTGACTGCATTTTTAAATTTACTGATGACTAATGATGTTGAGCAATTTTCATATGCTTATTGGACATTTGGTTAGGCACTTTTATGATATGCCTCTTCAAGTCTTTGCTTATTTTATTATTGGGTTTTCTGTCTTTTCTTTATTCCTTTTTAAGGGTTCTTAGTACATTTGGATATGAATCTTTTGCAGGATATATATGCTGCAAATGTCATCTTCCACTTCATAGTTTGCCTTTTCACTCTCTTAATGTTGAAATAATGTTGTTGTTTAATGGAGAGTTAGTGTTTTCTTTTTATGATCAGTGCTTTTTGTGTCCTATTTAGGAAACATTTCTTATGCAATATTATGAAGACATTCTATATTATCTTTTCAAAACTGTATTGTTTTACCGTTTACATTTATATGTGTGGACTACTTGAAATTGTATTTCTGTATGATTTGAGGTATATATCAAGGAGTCTTGGCAGCACAGTGGTTAAAGTGCTTGGCTGCTTACCAAAAGCTGGGTGGTTGGAACTCATCAGCCTCTGCACAGGAGAAGGATGTGGCAGTCGGCTTCTGTTAAGGTCCCATCGCCTTAGAAACCCTATGGGACAGTTTTACTCAGTTCTATAGGGTCTCTATGAGTCGAAATCGACTCGCTAGAGACGGGTTTTTCTTACTTTTTATTTTATTTTTATTCCTTCAAAGATATTCCATTGATCGAGAACAATTTACTAAAAATAGTTACCCTTTTCCCCACTCTACTACAACATTTACTTTGTCATAGAGAAAGTGACCATACATTTGAGAGCCGTTCTGGACTTTGTTGCGTTTGTCTGTTTACCCTTGCACCAAACCAGTGTAGCGTTAATTGTTGTAGCTGCAAAAGAAGGCAATAGCAAGTAATGTAAGTCCTCCAGCTTTATTGTTCTTCTTCAAGATTGACTTGAAGGGGCATAAAGGAGGAGTGTGCTGTCGCAGAATGGGGTGAGCAATCAGGGTCTCATAACAATGTATGTATAAATATTTTGTATGGGAGACTAACTTGAAATGTAAACTTCATTTAATTACACCAATTAAAAAAAAAGATGGACTTGACTATTTTCTTTGTATTTCTACATATATTTTAGAATCATATTGACAAGTTCCACAAAAATACCTGCTAAGACAGGAATTACATTTAATCTACAGATCAATTTGGGGAGAAACGACATCTTTACAATATTTATTTATCCCATCTGAAAATACATGTAGTCCTCAATATATTTAGGTCTTACTTAATTTATTTCAGTAATGTTTTATATTTTGTGGTGTAGTGATAATTTACATTTTTAATAGGATTAATTCCTAAGAACATAATATTTAAATATTGTTATAGTTTAAAAAATTCTATTTTCTATTTTTTGTTGCTAGAATGTAAAAATACAGTTGATTTTATATACTGATCTCCCTAAATTTAATGATTAATTCTAAAATTTCATTAAATTTAATTATTAAATTTAATTCATTAAATTTAATTATTAATTCTAAAATTTTATGTGGAGAGTCTTTTGGACTTTTTACGTATTTTTATGTCTACATGCCATTCTTTAGTCCCCAAAATTTCCTTTGTTCACCAGATTCTGTAAGACAAAATCCAGGTACCCTCACCCAATGGTCTAGATCCTCCATCAAAGGATCACAAATTTCTTATTCACCCTCATTTCCCATGATGTTTCTTCAGACTAGTTACTTCATTCACTCCAAGAAAGGTGAGATAATTATTGCCTGCAAAAACCAGAAGGTTTTCATCATGTAAAAATAACAGCAGCTACTAATAGGTTTACAGGAGCTTTTCATACTTATGGGATATCATAGGCTCAACTATTTCAAGCCACCCAGGAAGGTGAAATACAATAATTGTAATTCATCCATGGATTCATTTTTCTTATTCCCATTGTCAAGCACTATGACAACTTTCACAAATATATAGAGTTTTATTCTGAAAATGTTACAGGCCCTGTTGTAAATTATTTATAGTTTTTTTTTTAATACTAGCAAATTTTAAATTAAAAAAAATCTAAAAAATTTACATTTACCAGTGAGTTCTAGCAAATACTTTCAATTCATAAAATAAAAAAACAGAAAAAGGAATGTAAGACTTTTACTTGTCATTTCATATATATTTAAGACCATGTATAAAGTATGGAGTATGAGACAAAGGGGAATGAAAAAATCCCAATCATACCCTTTACCCTTGAAAAGTAAACTGGTATGTTTTAACTTACAATCTTTGTTTTCTTCTTCTTTTTTTTTTTTAAAGAAATCTTGTATTTATAAAATAAGACTTCTCTGGATTTCAGAAGTGATTAAAGTAAGCTTTTACTTCTAAGAAGTGATGAAGACGCTGTGAAACATAGAGTATGACTGTGCAGAGCTAACCAGAGTTATCTGTCTTGGATGTAGATTTAAGTATTACTCCATAGATTTCAGGACACAGAGATTAATGGGACCTGCTTCCTTTCTGCTTCCCAAACCAGCCTCAACGCAATAACCATCTTGCCTTTTCTTTCTCATTTCCACCAGCACTTGGCCTGGAAACGCAGATCCGAGTTCAGGCTTCTGGTGCTGATTGACTCAAGGTGGAGTGTAACTCAGGAGGATGGTACCCGCAGCCCCAGACGGAGTGAAGGGACAATAGGGGAGAGAGAGTTCCACATTCATCGATATCCTACTCACAGGATAAAGCCAGATTATTTCACATGAAGAAGACTCTTCTCCTAAGAAATAAGTCACAGGGCAATATGATTTGCTATATTTGCAACCCACTTCCCTATGAAGGGAAACGAACAAATATCATTCTAGCAGGTGAGTGTCAACATGGCAGTTTGGTTGTCAGCATGGCAAACTAGAGAAAAACTGATGAGATAATAAATGTTAAAGATCTCTGTGTATTATCAAACACTTTCATATGTGACTTTTTATCATTGTTATGGGTCTTGGGGGCAGAGAAGAGGAAGTGCTTTAAGAAGAAAGAATTTATAAGAAGATTAATGATAACAGGTAATTCAAGCACACATTACAGCTTTAAAAGTATTTTAAATTCATTATCTCATTAGACACATTATTTGTGTGTAAGATTAACAGGTTTCTAGCTCAGTGACTTAAAGGATGTCACTTATCTTCCTGAGTCACAGTTTTCTCATCTTAGAAATTAGTATAATCACACTTTATGGGTTGTTGTGAATCTCAGATGAATCAGTAGAAGCAAAAAATCTTTGTTCACTGTCAGGTAATATTCTATACTAATGTCATTTAAAACTTCTTGAGAGTTTGACAAAGGAGGAATATTATGGTCATTTATAATAACATTTCTAATATATATTATAAATGTGTGCCTTTATAATATAATGTAGAATTCACTAGAAAAGGACATCATGTTTGGTAGAGAGTCAGTTTTTAAAAAAAAAAGGAAGGAGAGAAATCATCATTGATATGGATTGACACAATAACCACAGCAATGGATTCAAACATATCAAAGATGGTGGAGGTGGCACAGGACCAGGCAATGTTTCTTTCTGTTATACATAAGGTTGCCAAGAGTTAGAGCTGACTTGATGGCAGTTAACTACAACAGCATGGGTAGACAGATGTTGAGAGAAGCCTATGAACTCAGCAGGAAGTAAAAAATGTGGGACTAAAACACAGGTTTCCTATTATTTGTCCGTTGCTCACTCCTCTGAGACATGATGGGTGTAGGTCAAAGGCCAACCAGGAAAAGGCTATGCCCTGTGTGTTCCAAACTACACTTACCTAACAGAAAAAAACAAGATTGATGACAAGGAGCAGAGGGGTGAACGGAGTAAGCATGCCCTCAGATATCATTTCAGGAAGTCTTCTTCTAGCTAGTTGATGGCATGGCTTTTTCTCTTGGAGGACTAGAAATTGGGCCCAAAAAGAAACATTGCCTTGAGTGGTTAGATGCTCTAATAATAATCTGGGCAAGAGGTATAGCAGAAAAGGTGGTAAAAATTGGTCAGCTTCTATAAATACTTTAAATATACAGCTGAAGGAATACTGATTAATAGAAAGTGTGATTATGAGAGAGAGAATAGAGGATAATTCCAAGGATTGGGGCCTGAATATTGAAGGATGGAATTTTTATATACAGAGATGGAGAGGTTTGTGGAATGAGCGTATCTTGGAGATAAGATCAGCCACTGAGACTTGCAAGTGAAAATGTTGGTTGAGAGTTAGATATGAGTCCAAAGTTCTACGGAGAAGACTATGAAATCTAAATGTCAGTATCTTCAGCTTAAGGAGAATATTTAATATATTGAAACCAGACACAGTCACAAGGAATGGGAGAATAAACAGAAGGGGGAGAAAAGTCCGTAGAACTGAATTCTGGAGACTTCCACCTTTTAGATATCACTGTGATTTTGAAAAACTCACAAACTGTCTAGGAAGGAGTAGCAAGAGATGTAGGAAGCAAACAAATAGACTAAGCAGGTGAAGAACGATATGTAGATGTATTTGTTTTAATGCCACTGTTTTAACAGAGGCAAAAGATCATTGCCCTGTGAACCTCTTTTTAAAATCTTTCTAAAGTTTATTGTTCCAAATGACAGTTGTTTCCTATGCAAATTGAAAGTATCATGCTGATTTTCAGACACAATTTAAATGGAATAGTTAACCATAGTGTAATATTTGAGAAAGAGAGCCATATTAGATGTAATTAAATAAATGACATTTAAAATAAGATTATGTGATTATTAATATGTTTTGATAGCATATTCACGGACTATATGAGCAATATTGTTGTAATTTTTTCCCTGATGGCACAGTGGTTAAGAGCTCAGCTGCTAACCAAAAGGTCTACAATTCAAATCCACCAGTCGCTCTTTGGAAACCCTATGGGGCAGTTCTACTCTGTCCTATAGGGTCACTATGAGTTGCAATTGACTTGATGGCAATGGATTTATGTAAGAAATAAAGCTGTCAGATTTTCAACCGATTCACAAAAGTTAAAAAGGTTGAAAATTTAACATAGCTTAATCCTAAAGTCAGCTAAAACACTGCATGGTAAACTTCATCTTTCTTGAAAAACTGACCAAAAAATGATGTTGATAACACTCAAAAATACCAAATGTATACCAGGCAAATACATAGTCCAAAAACAAATATTTAAGATTTTTTGAAAATAATTGACTAGGACAAGAACGTAACAATAATAGATAAAATCCCCAAGGAAAATCTGAGTGGAAAGATAGCATGTGCTTAAGATTAGCCACCAAATACATAGAGAAGATACAGAACCTGTCTGAAAAAAAGACATACTCTGTCCAAAAGGCCTCAGGAAGACATAAATATTTGTGATGTGAAGGTTGAAAACAAAATGTGAAAACTGAGGACAATATCTCTACCAAGCCTGGAGAAGATGGCTGAAGCCTGTTTTCACAGAGCAAAAGTTTAAGACAATAAGTCACCTAAACTCTTATAAATTATAACTAGCTTGTTTCTTTGGATTTATGTGCAACTAACACCAGACATCTTTAGCTCCTACATTCCAGACAAGCAGACACCTTGCTATTTGGGAACTTGTGTCAGCAGGCACTGATACCTTGAGACCTTCTTTTGTCATTTGTCTTCTTAATGAAAACACAATTCTGAGAAAGAAAGGGCTTCAAGGGACATCTTGATGAATATTTGGAAGACTGATCGAAACCACCTGGACTTCCCTGACTTTGTTACTCTGACTATAAAAACCCCTAGACTGTCCCATCTCATTTGCAACGTTCAGTCTCGTACTGAGTGTTGCCCCATTTGCAAATTGTATGATCCATTAATAAATCTTTAGCATTGTTTTGACTTTGCTTCACCTCTTAGAAATTGAACAGTGGAGTAACACTGCATTCTGAGTGGGAATATTTACCTCCACGAAGAAAAAAAAAATTCAAATCAGTATCATTAGTCATTTGAAGACATTCCAGGGCTTTTAAATTTTTTCACATTGGATCATGTAATTTTGAAGTTAGAATGGAAGAAAGAATATCTGTGAATGGGAAAAATAAAAGATAGTGTTGAAAAATAGAAATATTGAGGAAGAACTTCTTTTACCAGATAGAAAACTTACTACAACAAAGTGATTGTGAACAAGTGAAAAGTTAGATAATTTGTGTTAAGTCCTTACCACCTAATATTATTTACTGTCACAGAAATAGGCAATTATATCAATGAGAACTATCCGGAAGGACAAAAAGAGCTCTAATTCATAAGGAAATCATATAAAACTAACTTCAATGTATGAATTTTAATTCATTAAGAAAATGTAAAAAGGTCACTGTCATGGATTGAATTGTTTCCCCAAAAATACGTGTCAACTTGGCTAGGTCACGATCCCCAGTATTGTGTGACTGTCCACCATTTGGTCATCTGATGTGATTTTCCTGTGTGTTGTAAATCCTGTCTCTGTAACGTTGATGAGGTGAGATTAATGGCAGTTATGTTAATTTGGTAGGACTCAGTCTACAAGATTAGGTTGTGTTTTAAGCCAATCTCTTGAGATACAAAAGACAGAAGTGAGCAGAGAGACAGCGGAACTTAATACTACAGAGAAAGTAGTGCCAGGAGAACAGCACGTCCTTTGGACCCTGCGTCCCTGTGCTGAGAAGCTCTTTGTCCAGGGAAGACTGATGAAAAGGCCCTTCCTCCAGAGCCAACAAATAGAAAAGCCTTCCCCTGGAGCTGACTCCCTGAATTTGGATTTCTAGCCTCCTACGCTGTGAGAGAATAAATTTCTCTTTGTTAAACCATCCGCTTGTGGTATTTCTGTAATAGTAGCACTAGATACTAAAAGAGTCTCACATGACGTTATAATAATTAACTATCCATCTGGAAGAAAAAATAAGTACATACGTACAATTATATACAAAACTAAATTTCATATGGATTAGAAGTGAAACAAAAATATTTTTTAAAATCTTTAGAAAAATATTATATAACCCTAGTATTGGAAAAACATCATCAAGAAAATCAGGAAATGCAAACCAGGGAAGACAAGAAAGACTTATTTTGTCTACTATTTTATGCCCTAGGAGCTCACCAGAGGCAATTCTGAGATGTTTAAAGTTTCAACATTTCTAAGGTGAGAATCAAGTTTTAATATCTTGCTATGTCTTATAGCCTCTGGACTCCTCAGCTACCAAAATGAGTTAAGGTATCCAGGGTCCTGCTTGGTTGTTCCCTTCATAATCAAGACACGTTTGTATGGAATCACTAGTGAGAGATAAGGGAGATGCATCTTTTCAACCGACTGCAGCTCACTGTAAAACCCACATCATCCTTCAAACTAGCTCAATCCCTAGCTCTGTACTTACCAGTAAACCAGCTCCCAGCTCCACTGATCTCTAGCCCTGATGTAAGTATAAGAAGTAAAAAAAAAAAAAAAAAAAGCGGGACTTGACAGGAAATCCTGCTTTATCAACATAAAACTTCCTAACTCAATGGGACTTGTATAGTGGGTTTATTGATCTTCCATTTGCTTTGTCCTTTTTTTCAGATGCTCTGTTTAATCAGAATGATATTTGGATGGCAGTTTTTTTTAATTGTACTTCAGGTGAAAGCTTACAGAACAAATAGTTTCTCATGAAACAGTAGTACACATATTGTTTTACAACATTGTTTAACAACCCCACAACATGTCAACCCGCTAACTTCTCAACCTTTTTTTTTTGGTGAAAATACACATAGCCAAAGATACACCATTTCAAAAATTTATACATGCATAGTTCAGTGACATCGACTACACTCTTCCAATTGTGCTGCTATTCTCACTTTAGATGAATGCTTACAGAACAAAATAGTTTCTCATTTAACATTTACTACACATGTTGCCCTATGACAATGGTTAACAATCTCACAACACATCAACAATACCCTTACTCAATCTTGTGTTCCCTATCACCAGCTTCCTTGTCCCCTTCAGCCTTCTGGCCCTTGTCACTGGACTACTGTACCTCATTAGTCCCATTTGCTTTTACGGGGCTATTCACTCCCAAGCTGAACGGTGAACCTTGGAGACAAATTCACCACTGAGCTAAAAGGCTGTCTGGGGGTGATACTCTAGGGGTTTCTCAAGTCTCCTTTAGGCCAGTAAATCTGGTCTTTTTTTTTTTTTTTTTGTGAGTTAGAATTATGTTCTACATCCTTCTCCAGCTCTGTCCAGAACCCTCTGTTGTGATCCTGGTCAGAGCAGTCAGTGGTGGTAGCCGGGCACCATCTAGCTGTACTGGACTCAGTCTGGTGGAGGCCTTGGTAGCTGTGGTCCATTACTCCTTCGGACTAATCCCATCCTTGTATCCTGTTCTCTTCATTCTCCCTTGCTCCAGAAGGGATGAGACCAGTGGAGCATCTTAGATGGCTGCTCACAGGCTTTTAAAACCCCAGACACTACTCACCAAGGTAGAATGTAGAACATTGTCTTTATAAACTGTGTTATGCCAATTGAGCTAGATGTTCCCCGAGGCCATGGTCCCCACAGCCCTCAGCCCAGCAATTCAGTCCCTCAGGGAGTTTGGATGTATTTATGGAGCTTCCATGACCTTTCCTTGTACAAGTTGTGCTAGTTTCCCTGTATTGTGTACTGTCTCACCCTTCATCCAAGATACCACTTATCTATTGCCTATTTACTATTTCCCCCTCCAACCCTTCCATTCCTGGTAACCATCAAAGATTGTTACATTTTGTGTGTGAACTTTTTCATGGGTTTTTACAATAGAGATCTCATACAATATTTGTCCTTTTGTGATTGACTTATTTCACTCAGCATGATGTCCTCCAGTTTCATCCATGTTATGAGATGCTTCACAGATTCATCGTTGTTCTTTCTCGTTGCATAGTACTGCATTGTGTGTATGTACCATAGTTTGTTTATCCATTCATCTGTTGATGGGCATCTAGGTTGTTTCCATCGTTCTGCTATTGTGAACAATGCTGCCATGAACATACGTGTGCATATGTCTATATGAGTGACGACTCTTATTTCTCTAGGATAGATTCCTAGGAGTGGGATTGCCGGATCGAATGGTACATCTATTTCTAGCTTTCTGAGGAAGCGCCATATCATTTTCCAAAATGGTAGTATCATTTTGCATTCCCACCAGCAGTGCATAAGAGTTCTCATCTCCCCACAGCCCCTCCAACATTTGTTATTTCCAGTGTTCTTGATTCGTGCCAGTAATGCCAGGGTAAGATGGTATCTCATTGTGGTTTTAATTTGCATTTCTCTAATGGCTAGTGATAGCGAGCATTTCCTGATGTGTCTGTTGGCCGTTTGAATGTCTTCTTTGGTGAAGTGTCTGTTCATTTCCTTTGCCCATTTTTTAATAGGATTATTTGTCTTTTTGTTGTAGAGGTGTTGGATTTGCTTGTAGATTATGGAGATTAGACCTCTGTCTGACTTGTACTGTCCAAAAATTTTTTCCCACTCTGTAGGTTCTGTTTTTACTCTTTTAGGGAGGTCTTTTGAAGAGCATAGGTGTTTGACTTTTAGAGGATCCCAGTTATCTAGCTTATCTTTTGGGGTCTGTGCATTGATGGTTATGGTTTGTATCCTGTTAATGCCATGTATTAAGGCCTGTAGTGTTGGTCCTATTTTTTCTTTGATGAACTTTATAGTTTTAGGCTTTATATTCAGGTCTTTGATCCATTTTGAAGTACTTTTTGCATACGGTGTGAGGTATGGTCCTGTTTCATTTTTTTGCAGATGGATATCCAGTTTTGCCAGCACCATTTGTTAAAAAGACTGTCTTTTCCCCATTTGGTGGACTTTGGGCCCTTGTCGAAGGTCAGTTGACCGTAGGTGGATGAATTTACATCTGGGTTCTCGATTCTGTTCCATTGGTCAATGGATCTGTCGTTGTACCGGTACCAGGCTGTTTTGACTACTGTAGCTGTATAGTAGGTTCTGAAGTCAGGTAGTGTGAGTCCTCAAACTTTATTCTTCTTCTTCAGTAGTGCTTTACTTATTTGGGACTTCTTCCCTTTCCATATAAAGTTAATGATTAGTTTTTCCATCTCTTTGAAGAATGTTGTTGGTATTTGGATCGGGATTGCTTTGTATTTGTAAATTGTTTTGGGTAGAATTGCCATTTTCATAATGTTGAGTCTACCTATCCATGAGCATGGTATGTTTTTCCATTTATGTAGATCCCTTTGGGTTTCATGCAGTAGTGTTTTATAGTTTTCTTTGTATAGGTCTTTTACATCCCTGCTCAGATTTATTCCTAAGTATTTTATCTTTTTAGGGGCTATTGAAAATGGTATTGTTTTCCTGATTTCCTTTTCATTGTTCTCCTTACTGGTGTATAGGAATCCAACTGACTTTGAATGTTTATCTTGTATCCTGCTACTCTGCTGAATCTTTCTATTAGTTCCAGTAGATTTCTTGCAGAGTCTTTAGGGTTTTCTATGTATAGTATCATATCATCTGCAAACAGGGACAGTTTAACTTCTTCATTACCAATTTGGATGCCCTTTATTTCTTTTTCTTGCCTAATTGCTCTAGCTAGAACCTCCAGCACAATGTTAAATAGGAGTGATGATAAAGGGTATCCTTGTCTTGTTCCTGTTTTCAAGGGGAACGTTTTCAGCCTCTCTACATTAAGAATGATGCTGGCCATTGGTTTTGCATAGATGCCCTTTATTATGTGGAGAAATTTCCCTTCTATACCTATTGTATTGAGAGTTTTTATTAGGAATGGGTGCTGGACTTTGTCAAACGCCTTTTCTGAATCGATTGAGATGATCATGTGATTCTTTTCTTTCCTTTTATTTATCTGGTGGATTACATTGATTGATTTTCTAATGTTGAGCCATCCTTGCATACCCGGTATGAATCCTACTTGGTCGTGGGTATTATTTTTTTGACATGATGCTGAATTCTATTGGCTAGAATTTTGTTCAGAATTTTTGCATCTATATTCATGAGAGATATTGGTCTGTAATTTTCTTTTTTGTGACGTCTTTGCCTGGTTTTGATATCAGCTTTATGCTGGCTTCATAGAATGAATTTGGAAGTGTTGCTTCCTCTTCTATGCTCTGAAATAGCTTGAGTAGTACTGGTACAAGCTCTTCTATAAATGTTTTGTAGAATTCTCCAATGAAGCCGTCTGGGCCAGGGCTTTTTTGGGTTGGGAGTTTTTTTTTTATTACCTTTTCAATCTCTTCTCTTGTTATGGGTCTGTTCAGATTTTCAACATCACTTTGTTGTAGTTTGGGTAGGCCATGTGTTTCTAGAAATTTATCCATTTCCTCTAGGTTTTCAAATTTGTTGGAGTCTAGTTTTTCATAATATTCTGTTATAAGCCTTTTTATTTCAGTTGGGCCTGTTGTAATATCCCCCATTTCCTTTGTTATTTGGGTTATTTGTGTCCTCTCCTGTTTGTCTTTTGTCAGTGTGGCCAGTGGTTTGTTGATTTTGTTGATTCTTTCAAAGAGCCAACTTTTGGTTTTGTTGATTCTTCCTTTTGTTTTTCTGTTCTCGATTTCATTAATTTCTGCTCTGATCTTTATTATTTCCTTTCTTCCAGTGGTTGTGGGATTTTTTTGCTGTTCTCTTTCTATTTGTTTGAGTTCTGTAGTTAATGTTTTGATTTTGTCCCTTTCTTCTTTTTTGATATGTGCATCTATTGCTATAAATTGTCCTGTGAGGACTGACTTTGCTGTGTCCCAAAGGTTTTGGTATGACGTGTTTTCATTCTCATTTGATTCTAGGAATTTTTTGATTCCATCTCTGATTTCTTCTATTACCCAGTGATGTGTAAGCAGGGTATTATTCAGTTTCCATGTAATTGATTTTTTTTCCTTGATCTTTCTGTTGTTAATTTCTACCTTGATGGCATTGTGGTCAGAGAAGATACTTTGAATTATCTCAACATTTTGGATCTTGTTGAGGATTGCTCTGTGGCCTAAGATGTGGTCTATTCTAGAGAAAGTTCTTTGTGCATTGGAAAAGAATGTGTACTTTGCAGCGGTTGGATGGAGTGTTCTATGTATGTGTATGAGGTCAAGTTGGCTGATTGTGCCCTTTAGGTCTTCTGTATCTTTGCTGAGTTTATTCTTAGTTGTTCTGTCCTTTTCTGAGAGTGGTGTGTTGAAGTCTCCTACTATTATTGTGGAACTGTCAATTTCTCTTTTCAGTGTTGTTAGAGTTTGTTTTATGTATTTTGGCACCCTGTCATTGGTTGCGTAGTTGTTTATTATGGTTATGTCTTCATGATGGATCATCCCCTTAATCATTATGTAGTGTCCTACTTTGTCTTTTATGGTAGATTTTGTTTTAAAGTCTATTTTATCTGAGATTAGTATTGCCACTCCTGCTCTTTTTTTTTAGTAGTTGTTAGCTTGATATATTTTTTTCCAACATTTGACTTTTAATTAATTCACATCTTTGTTTCTAAGGTGTGTCTCTTGTAGACAGCATATTGATGGATCCTGTTTTCTTACCCATTCTGTCACTTTCTGTCTCCTTATGGGTGCACTGAGTCCATTTACATTCAGTGTAATTATTGATACTTGTGAGTTTGTTGCTGTCATTTTGTAGTGCTTTTTTTTGTGGTGCTGAAATTTTCTTTGTTCTTCTTACACTCTTGTGCTGAGTTACTTTTGTTTGTGGATTTATTTTTCATTTCTTTTGTTTTTGCTGAGACTTTATGTTTTTCCTCTTTTTTTTTAATAAGTATGTTTGTTAACTGTTGTTGTGGTTACCATGAATTTTACCCATATCTTTCTAAGTTTGAAGCAGTCTACCATTACTTGGTATTGCCTTGCCTTCCTTTCCATTAGAAGGTTCTATTCTTATGCCGTTTATTCCCTCTTTTATTGTTTTGATGTTGTTGTAATTTACTGATTAACTGCTCTGATTCCCTGTTGTATTTATTTTGGTTTTGGATAGTCCTCGAGAGTTTGTTTCTTAGATTGGTATCTGGCTGGTATGATCCTGCGTCCTAGGTCCTGCCTGTGAGCTGAAGCTGTTTGTCCTCAGATCGAAGAACTCCCTTTAGTAATTATTGTAAGTTTGGTTTGACTTTAACATATTCCCTTAATTTCTGTTTATCTGGAAATGATCTAATTTCACCATCAGATTTGAATGAGAGTTTCGCAGGATATATTATTCTTGGCTGGCAATTTTTTTCTTTCAAGATTTTTCATATGTCATCCTATTGCGTTCTTGCCCGCATGGTTTCTGCCGAATAATCTGAGCTTAGTCTTATTGTTTCTCCTCTGTATGTGACTTCTTGTTTTTCACGAGCTGCTCTCAGGATTCTTTGTCTTTGGTTTTGGCGAGTGTGAATATGACATGCCTTGGTGATTTTATTTTGGGGTCTCTTCTATATGGGGTTTGTTGAGCTTCTTGGATGGCCAACTTTTCATCTTTCATGATATTGGGGAAGTTTTCTGTCTGCAGTTCCTCAATGATCCTCTCTGTGTTTTCTGTTTTCTCCCCCTGTTCTGGAATGCCAATCACTCGTAAATTTTTGCTTTTAATTGTGTCCCACATAACTCTCAGGGTCTCTTCATTTTTCTTTGTTCTTTTTTCTGATTTTTCCTCAAACAGAGTTGTATCCAAGAGTTTGTCTTCAATTCTACTGATCCTGTCTTCCACCATTTCAAATCTGCTTCTCAGCCCTTCTATGACACCGTCCATTTCTGAAATCTTGTTGTTTATCTTTTGGATTTCTAATTGTTGTCTTTGTATAATTTCTAGTTGTGAATTTACTTTGGCGTTTTGTTCCTGCATTATTTTCCTGAATTCTTCCAACTTTTTGTCTGTATTTTCCATGAATTTGTCTGTTTTTTCCTCATTTTTGTCAGCTTTTTACCCTAGCTCTTGGAGAATTCTGACTATTAGAGATTTGAATTCCTTATCAGGTAGTTCTAGTGCATTTTCTTCCACTGGAAAGTCATCTGGTGTTTTATTTTGGACTCTTACTGGAAACATCCTGTCCTGTTTTTGTAAATGTTTTGATATTGTCTGCTGACTTCAGGGTATTCAGTAGTTATTTTTCTCATTCATTGATTGTAGATTTGTTTCATCCCTTTCTAAAAATATTTTTTTTACTATGTCTGAGCAGGTGGTTGTGTGTTCTTTGTTCTTTGCTTGTCTGTGAGCACAATACTTTTCACCTCCTTCTCCAATTGGTAGGGTCAGTCACTCAGATATGGTAAGGCAGGGCAGGTCTAGCTGGAGGAGTTACTGGGATGGGTTGTTTGTGGCACTTACTACAGCCACAAGGGCTGGTCGGTAATCAATGCAGGTTAGGTTCCAGTAGGCCGTGCCTGTGCTGCTTGGTGGTGTGATGTTAAGTGCATGGGGCAGGTAGGCAGGATGTAGCAGGGAGATTGTTATGTGTGGAGCTAAGATGGATATGAGGGAGAGGAGAGAGGAACAGGAGCCAAAAACATACAAACAAACAAGAAAGAATGCTAGGGGAGGTTGCCGTCGGAGTGGAGAGATGAGAGACTATGAAATGGAGAAAAACAGAAAGGGGAAGAGGAAGAAAAGAAAAGAATGAGCAAATAAAAATCATAAAGGTTAAAGAACCACAAAGCTCCCAGGGATCCCACCGGTGCAGCTATGAGGTCTGGGGAAGTTGCTCTCTGGTGTTGCAGTACAACCTGGCTAGAAGGCGTAGAGGTATACAAAGCCCGGTATTCAGGAAACAGAAAGAGAAGGAAGATATAGAGAGACAGAAACTGATTAATGAAGAAAGACAAAAAGGGAAAAAGAGGGAAAAGAAAACAAAACAGAGTAAAAAAAAAAAAAAAAACCAGAAAAGCCCCCCAAAATACAGGAAAAAAAAAAGAAAAAAAATACCAACAAAAAAAGAAATGTCCTCAGGGATCCCTCTGCATGTCTGTGCAAGCTGAGGGGGTAGTCTCCTTGCAGCGCAGCACCGCCTGGCCAGAACGGGCTCCCAACTCTAGAAAAGGAAAAGAAAACAAACAAACAATTCAAAACAAACAAACAAACAAAAGCCCCGGGATCCCACCAGTGCAGCATCCCAGACTGGGAAGCAGCTCCACACTCTAACGGAGCTCCACAGCCCCTCAGGAAGAAGCAAAGATGGTGCATAGAGCCAGGTATTTGAGCGAAACGAGGGGGAGGTGGTGAGAGGTAAGGAAGAAATCATAAGAAGTGGAAAAAAGCAACACCAGCAGCCAACAAATGGCACTCGGAGAGCTGGCCCATTCGGGTGTGTGGAATCCAAGCAGCCGGTGTTTCCTGGACAAGAGATTGTGGCCGTGGGAAGCAGAGGAGGCCGAGCTGGGGTGAAGAAGTGTGGTGGGTGGAAAAGCGTATACTGCAAATTACCAGTTGTTTTGTCTCCCACTGGTAGCTCCGTAAAGCCGCTTTCTCGTACCCCCTGTATGCTGGTCTCCGATAGGAGTCCAAGATGGCAGATCTGTGCTGCATTAGCGGATAGAAGACCTCTGCATGAATCTCTCCTTGCTTTCTGTTCCCTGTCAGTTTTCTCACTCCATTTGGTGCTTGGCTGAATTCTTTATCTCTTCATTTGATGTTTTAGGGTTTCAAGATTGTCGTTTTCTCTGTTCGGCTTAGTGTTTCGGATATTTGCTGTGGAAGAACAGTGTGGTGCTTCTGCCTAGAGCGCCATTTTGCCATAAGTCTGGATGAAGTTTTGATTATGATTTTGTGTGTGATGTTTGTTTTGGCTATAGGGTACATTATCTTTTGGACTTGTGGGAAAACATGTAACTCATGCAGTTAAGATGGAATCGTTGAGGCCATTTCTCCTAACTTTATGCATGGGGTGTTTAGCCAAAGCTGTATGACATTTGTCTCCCAATAGCTTATCTTACATAGCAAGATATTAAAACTTGATTCTCACCTTAGAAGTGTTGAAACTTTAAACATCTCAATTTTGAGCTTCCTAAAACACTGATGTTTTGAAGAACAAAGTCAAAATAGGTGTTTCCTTGAGTGTTCATACCCACATTATTTTCTACCTCCAAAAGTAGTGCATTTGCTTTTCCATAATAGTCCATAATGTCAAAATTAAGTGGATCCAACATCTGTTTCATTCAAAAATATTTACTGATGGTTAAGTCCTGTGAGTATGCTTGTTTGGTCACAGTCTTCTTCCCTACACACTTCGGTTAATTGTCAAAATTGAAATTTCTTCTATTCAAGGCCTTGAACAAACTTAGTATAAAAAAGAGAAAGGTATAGAAATCAACAAGAGGTCCTTTACAACTAGACTTCTCTTGGGTTTTATGGCTAAACTAACTGAATATATCACTCTTCTTAAACGATTCAGTGACCCACTAGGTACAACAGCATCAGATATTCTTAAGAAAGATACTCCTGTTAGAAACTATTAGATGGGGAAGGAAGTGAATCTAGAGATTGGACAGACGATTCAGTGGACAATACAATGACATAGTTTATTAGCAAAAATACATTCAAAGTGATAGAAAACCAAAAAACTGCTTGTTGCTGTCGAGTCGATTCCAACTCATAGCAACCCTATTGGACAGAGTAGAACTGCCCCATACGGTTTCCAAGGAGTGGCTGGTGGATTCGAACTGCTGACCCTTTTATTAGTAGCCAAATGCATAACCACTGTGCCACCAGGGCTCTCAAACTGATAGAGGCATTCCAATCATTAGTAATTGTCAGTGAATCTTGATTTCTAGTTTTATCAATTTCAGACTTCAGAAGTTGGTAAAAATCTTGAATTTCTTCATCTTTGACGTTAGTGGTTGGTGTGTAAATTTGAATAGTTTTTGTATATTCTGTCTTCCTTGTAGATGTATGGATATTATCCTATCGCTGACAGCATCGTACTTCAAGATAGATCTTAAAATGTTCTTTTTGTTGATGAATGCCAACCATTACACTTCAATTTGTCGTTCCTGGCATAGTAGACCATAAAATTATATGACTCAAAATGGCCAATGCAAGTCCTAAATTAATTGTGGTAGTATTAATTTAGATAAATTCTGTAAAATTATTACCACAATGCCTAGTGTAAGGTATACATTCAATACATGTGATGCAGATATTTATGGATTAGGTAGGCCAATGGGAAAGATGGATTCTAACTTCTCCTTTGACTCATAAAATCCTTAATTCATGGTAGATTTCATCATTCCTTATCACCTTCCTCCCCCAAAGTTATAGAGGAATGCTACAATTTACTGTGAATTAAACAAAACAACAATTATACATGTGGACCTCACTGGATAGAATGCACAGGAATCAAATTGACTACTTCTGAGGAAAGAAACAATGGACAAGCTCAATATCATCAGATAGAATAAGGCCAGGGGCCAGCTGCAGAACAGGTCATCAATTGCTCATATCCAAGTTCAAGCCAAAGTTGAAGAAAATTAAAACAAGTCTATGAGAGTGAAAGTATGACATTGATTATATCTCATCTGGATTTAGAGATCATCTCAACACTGATGTTCAAAGACCAGATGAGTTGTGGCATGACATCAAGGACATCATACATGAAGAAAGCAAAAGGTCACTAAAAAGTCAGGAAAGAAAGAAAAGGCCAAAACTGATGTCAGAAGAGACTCTGAAACTTGCTCTTGAACATAGAGTACCTAAAGCCAAAGGAAGAAGTGATGAAGTAAAAGGGCTGAACACAAGAATTCAAAAGGCAGAAGACTAAGTAAAGTATTACAAAGAAATGTGCAAAGACCTGGAGTCCGAAAACCAAAAGGGAAGGACACACTTGGCATTTCTCAAGCTGAAAGAACTGAAGAAAAAATTCAAGCCTCGACTTGCTATATGTAAAGATTCCATGGGCAAAATATTGAATAATGCAGGAAGTTTAAAGGAGATAGTAGGAATACACAGAATCACTGTATCAAAAAGAATTGGTCAATGTTCAACCATTTCAAGAGGTAGCATATGATCAAGAACAGATGATACTGAAGGAAGAAGTCCAAGCTGCACTGAAGGCACTGGTGAAAAACAGGCTCCAGAAATTGACAGAATACCAACTGAGATGCTTCAACAAACAGATGCAATGCAGGAAGCACTCACTCACCTATGCCAAGAAATTTGGAAGACAGCTACCTGGCTAACTGGCTAGAAGAGATCCATATTTGTGCCCATTCCAAAGAAAGGTGATCCAATAGAACGTGGAAATCATCTGACAATATTATTAATATCACACATAAGTAAAATTTTGCTGAAGATCATTCAAAAATGGTTGCAGCAGTACTTCAACAGGGAACAGCCAGAAATTCAAGCTGGATTCAGAAGAGGACGTGGAACAAGGGATATCATTGCTGATGTCAGATGGATGTTGGCTGAAAGCAGAGAATACTCCAAAGATGTTTACCTGTGTTTATTGACTATGCAAAAGCATTCCACTTTGTGGATCATACCAAATTATGGATAACATTGAGAAGAGTGGAAATTCCAGGACACTTAATTGTGCTTATGCAGAACCAGTACATAGACCAAGAGGCAGTCACCGTAACAGAACAGATACTGCGTGGCTTAAAGTCAAAAAAGCTGTGCGTCGGGGTAGTATCCTTTCACCATACTTATTCAATCTGAATGACGAGCATATAAGTCAAGAAGCTAGACTATATGAAGAAGAAAGTGGCATCAAGATTGAAGAAAAACTCACAACTTTCAATATGCAGATGACACACCTTGCTTGCTGAAAGTGAAGAGGACTTGAAGCACTTACTGATGGAGATCAAAAACCACAGCCTTCAGTACGGATTACACTTTAACATAAAGAAAACAGAATCCTCACAACTGGACCAGTAAGCAACATCATGATAAATGGAGAAAATATTGAGTTGCAATGATTTCATTTTACTTGGATCCACAACCAACATACATGGAAGCAGCAGTCAAGAAATCAAATGACATAGTGCATTGGGCAAATCTGCTGCAAAAGACCCCTTTAAAGTGTTAAAAAGCAAAGATGTCACTTTAAGGACTAAGGTGTTCCTGACCCAAGCCATGGTGTTTTCAATCCCCTCGTATGCATGTGACAGCTGTACAGTGAATAAGGAAGACCAAAGAAGAATTGGTGCCTTTGAATTACGGTGTTGGCAAAGAATATTGAATATATCACGGACTGCCAGAAGAATGAACAAATCTGTCTTGGAAGAAGTACAGCCAGAATGCTCATTAGAAGCAAGGATGGTGAGACTTAGTCTCATGTACTTTGAACATGTTATCAGAAGGGACCAGTCCCTGGAGAAGGGCATCATGCTTGGTAAAGTAGAGGGTCAGCGAAAAAGATGAAGACGTGAACAAGATGGATTGACACAGTGACTGCAATAATGGACTCAAGCATAACAATAATTGTGAGGATGGTGTAGGACTGGACATTGTACATAGGGTCACTATGAGTTGGAACTGACTTGACAGCACCTAACAACAACAATAATCCTAAGCAGTGCTGTCATCGTCACTATTTTATAGGTTATTATGTCTAGATTACATACCAGGTAAGTGGCAGAGCAAGGACTGGAATGCTGATTTGTTTGGCTCCAGATCCCATACTCTAATCTTTATATGATTATGTCCACTATTTGATTTCAAGTTTTTCTTTGTACACCTTAATGGGGGAAGAGGTCATTAATTTACGAGGCAGCCAGTTCCATTGTGATTGTGGGAAGTTTTTTCCTTTTGGTAATCAAATCTATTTCTACATTACACCTACCAATTATAATTTTGGAACCACAAAGATTAGCTCTTTTCTGTCATTCCCATGAAAATCTTTCAGCAGCTTGAGACCGTAAGTCCATTCCATTTGAGCTACTCTGAAATATGTCTCCAATTACTTCAACTGGACAAATTTTCTGGGCATTTTCCTCTGGATGGTGATATACATCGAAGGATAAATATTGCATGGATGCAGATTTAAGTAATATAAAAAGAAGGCATTTTAATAATCTCTACTTCGTTGTTGTTGTTGTTAGGTGTCATCAAGTTGGTTCCAACTCATAGGGACCTTACGTACAACAGAACGAAACACCACCCAGCCCTACACCATCCTCACAATAGTTGGTATGCTCGAGCCCATTGTTGCAACCACTGTGTCAATCCATCTTGTTGATGGTTTTTCTCTTTTTCGCTGACCCTCTACTTTACCAAGCATGATGTTCTTCTCCAGGGACTGATCCCTCCTGATAACATGTCCAAGTATGTAAGACAAAGTCTCGCTATCCTTGCTTCTAAGGAGCATTCTTGTTGTACTTATTCCAAGTCAGATTTGTTGGTTCTTTTGGCAGTCCATGGTATATTCAATACTCTTCACAAACACCACAGTTCAAAGGCATCAATTCTTCTTTGGTCTTCCTTATTCATTGTCCAGCTTTGCATGCATATGAGGTGATTGAAAACACCATGGCTTAGGTCTGGGGCGCCTTAGTCTTCAAGGTGAAATCTTTGCTTTTTAACACTTTAAAGAGATCTTTTAAAGCAGATTTGCCCAATGCAATGCATCCTTTGATTTTTTGACTGATGCTACCATGGGTGTTGATAATGGATCCAAGTAAAATGAAATCCTTGCAACTTCAATATTTTCTTCATTTATCATGATGTTGATTGTTGGTGAGGATTTTTGTTTTCCTTATGTTGAGGTGTAATCCATACCGAAGGCCATAGTCTTTGATCTTCATCAGTAAGTGCTTCAAGTCCTCTTCACTTTCAGCAAGCAAGATAGTGCCATGTGCACAGTGCAGGTTGTTAATGAGTCTTCCTCCAATCCTGATGCTCTGTTCTTCGTATAGTCCAGCTTCTCGGATTATTTGCTCAGCATACAGATTGAATAGTATGGTGAAAGGATACAACCCTGATGCACACTTTTCCTGACTTTAAACCATGCAATATCCCCTTGTTCTGTTCCAAAGGCTGTCTTTTCATCCATATACAGGTTCCTAATGAGCACAATGAAGTGTTCTGGAATTTCCATTCTTCTCAATATTATTCATAATTTGTTATTATCCACACAGTCAAATGCCTTTACTTAGTCAACAAAACACAGGTAAACATCTTTCTGGTATTCTCTAATTTTAGCCAGGATCAATCTGACATCGGCAACAATATCCCTGGTTCCATGTCCTCTTCTGAATCCAGCTTGAATTTCTGGAAGTTCCCTGTTGATGTACTGCTGCAGCTGCTTTCGAATAATCTTCAGCCAAATTTTACCTGCATTGGATATTAATGTTGTTCGATAATTTCCACATGCAGTTGGATCACCTTTCTTGGGAATAGCCATAAATATGGATCTCTTCCAGTCAGTTGGCCAGGTAGCTGTCTCCCAAATTTCTTAGCACAGATGAGTGAGCACTTCCATTGCTGCATCCATTTGTTAAAACATCTCAATTGGTATTCTGTCAGTTCCTGGAGCCTTGTTTTTCCCCAATGCCTTCAGTGCAGCTTGGACTTCTTCTTTCAGTACCATCAGTTCCTGATCATATGCTACCTCCTGAAATGGTTGAACGTTGACCAATTCCTTTTAGTATAGTGACTCTGTGTATTCCTTCCATCTTCTTTTGATGCTTCCTGCATCATTTAGTATTTTCCCTACAGAATCCTTCAATATTGCAACTGGAGGCTTGAATTTATTTTTCAGTTCTTTCAGCTTGAGAAATGTCTAGTGTGTTCTTTCCTTTTGGTTTTCTAACTCCAGGTCTTTGCACATGTCATTATAATACTTCACTTTGTCTTCTCAAGCCACCCTTCGAAATCTTCTGTTCAGCTCTTTTACTTCATCATTTCTTCCTTTTGCTTTAGCTACTCGATGTTCAAGAGCCAGTTTCAGAGTCTCTTCTGACATCCATTTTGGTCTTTTCTCTCTTTCCTGTCTTTTTAATGACCTCTTGCTTTCTTCTTGTATGATGTCTTTGATGTCATGCCACAACTCGTCTGGTCTTCAGTCATTAGTGTTCGACACATCAAATCTATTTCTGAGGTGGTCTCTAAATTCAGATGGGATATACTCAAGGTCGTACTTTGACTTTTGTGGGCTTGTTCTAATTTTCTGCAACTTCGGCTTGAACTTGGATAGGAGCAATTGATGGTCTGTTCCACAGTCTGCCTAAGGCCTTGTTCTGACTGATGATATTGAGCTTTTCCATTATCTCTTTCCACAGATACAGTCAATTTGATTCCTGTATGTTCCATCTGGTGAGGTCCACGTGTATAGTAGTCATTTATGTTGTTGAAAAAAGATATTTGCAATGAAGAAGTCTTCGGTCTTGCAAAATTCTATCATGCAATCACCATCACCATTTCTATCACCAAGGCCATATTTTCCAACTATTGATCCTTCTTCTTTGTTTCCAACTTTTGCATTGCAGTCATCAGTAATTATCAATGCACCCTGATTGCATGTTCAATCAATCTCAGACTGTAGAAATTGGTAAAAATCTACAATTTCTTCACCTTTGGCCTTAGTGGTTGGTGTATAAAGTAGAGCATCAACAAAAGAGAGGAAGACCTTCAATGACATGGATTGACATAGTAGCTGCAAAGATAGCCTTAAGCATTGCAACAATTGTGAGGATGGTGCATGACTGGACAGTGTTTCGTTCTGTTGTACATAGGATCACAGTGAGTTGGAACCAACTTGATAGTAGGTAACAACAACAACAACAATAAAGTTTTTCCCTACTCCTTGTACTTTTAAGAAATCTTATTGGTGATTGTATGAAATACTCTCGTCCCTTTGTCCTATACTACATGTATAACCAAATTTTCTTCTCTGTCATAAACATTTTCAATTGTAAGCAACTTCTCAGCTGACAAATCATAAACTTAACAGCACAATTCATCTTACTGGCAATCTGGTTTTCTCTTGGGTCTTTTCTTTCTTTGGCAATATTTTAAATTTTGGATTACTATTCTCTTAGACGTCATTTATTTCAGGGTTAGTGTGATATGTTTGGTATTTTTCTTATTCCTTCTTTAAAACTCTTGTCATACAGTTGTAAAACCCTATAGCTTCCTAGCTTCCTATTGCTGTTACCTATTAAAGTCTTTGGAAACTTCTTTAAGTTGAATAGTTTGCCCTCAGACTTCTGCTAATTCTTCACCTCAAGGCCAGCCCTCATCTAAGGTGAGATACATAATTAATTCGATACTCTAGTCTGTCAATTCTTTAGCAATTTCATTTTATTAATGTCGAATAGTTTCATATTTGACACCATTTTATCAAATATACCATCTCCAAACACCCAAAAAACAAACCCATTGCAACTGAGTTGATTCTATAGGATAGAGTAGAACTGTCCCATAGGGTTTCTAAGGCTGTAATCTTACAGAAGCAGATAGTAACATCTTTCTCCCATGGAGCAGCTGGTTAGCAACCAAGCACTCAACCACTGTGCCACCAGCCCTACTTATACCACGTCCAGGTCTCATTATTCTATTCATTTCTGATGAGTCCATCAACCGTTTTTATTTTTTTAATCATATCTTTGACTTCCTTGACTCCATTGTCCTATCAAAACTCTAATCCTTGACAAATAATACAATTTATTTCTCTACTCTTAAATCCAGATAGCTGAGAACTTCTGAAAAAAAATATTGAAAGACCCATACTAGAGATTTTTTTTTTCTGAAATATGACACATATCCTAAAATATCACCAGTTTCAGTACATGTAGAAATAATGGGGAAAAAAAGACAAGGTTAAGCATGCAAAAATTTAGTGAAAACTCTTGCTCGTAAATAATGTGAAAGTTAATGTCTGCATGGTTAGTTTGTGCTGCAGCTTCAACAACTGTGAAAGTTGACCTTCAAAAGTGTGCTTCTTCGCTCAAGTAAATACGTGAGACTAAGTGGGCAGCTCCTGTCCAGAGGTGAGATGAGAAGGCAGAGAGGGTCAGGAGCTGGTTGAATGGACACGGGAAATCCGGTATGGAAAGAAAGAGTGTGCTATCACAGTATAGGGTGAGCAACTAGGGTCACAAAACAATATGTGTATTAATTTTTGTACGAGAGACTAACTTGAATTGAGAACTTTCACTTAAAGCACAACAATTAAAAAAAGAAAAAAGTTGACCTTCAAAATAATCAAGGATGTTGACTTAAAGGTAACTCTGGGAAAGGAGAGAAGTTTTGGGTCCATATGAAAAAAATACTAAGAGCTAATATCCTCACAGTAAGAGAGAATGTTCAAAGTAATATACACACATTGAATGGTAACCTAGAAAAAGAAAAATAATGACACACTTCTACCAGTAAAGAGAGACAAAATGAGAAGCTTTTTTTTTTTTTTTTAGCAAGGACTCTGAAGAAGAAATTAATGCCTGGTTAAGTTTTAACTCAAGTGCCCCCTACTTGAGGTTAAATTAAATGACCTATGTTGTCCCCAAAACGCTAAAGCAGGATATTGATAGAAAAACATATGGAGTATTTTATGTTACCTCTATAGTGAAAGAAGAGAAACTAAACTTTCTGAAGAGAAAATTCTGAATACTGGATACACAGAGTTTTTACAACCAAAGCCATATTGGACCATTTTTTTATACCATGGAATCACTAATTAAAAGAAAGCTGGTGTTGGTATACAGGTAGTCCCCAACTCACGATGGGGTCCCATTCCAAGGATTCTGTTGTAAGTCAGATCTGATTTAGGTCAAATACCTCTTTTTTCTAGTTTTCATTATTATTGCCTTTTATAATCACTATCTCTCTAAACCTGATCTTTGAATATCTATAAGTGAATAATTGAGAATGATAAAATCAGCAAATTATGCACTGCAACATTGTATGTAGTGCATATTACTAACAATAAGGTGTACCAAAAATAGGGTGGTAAGTGCCGTTTGTCATAACTCAAATATGTCGTAAGTCAGGGACTACCTGTTCTCATACCTACAATTTAGATTTCAAGTCAAGAAGCTTTACTAAGGGTAAATATTACAAAGTTATTGTCAAGAATATTTACTGACAATAAAAATGTCAATACACAAAGAAAATGTACCATATGCAGCTAACAATATACTTTCAAAACTGATAAAACAAAATTTGACAGGATGCAAGTGAGAAACAAATATTCACAATAGAGTAGAAGATTTTAACTTACATTACTCTCTCAACAACTGATGGGAAAAGCAGGAAAAATAATTAGTAAAAGTTCAGAACATTAGAACAATAATAAACAAACTAGATCTAATAAGCATGTATATAACACTGAACACAATAATGACAGAGTGCAGTCTTTTCAAATGCGTATAGAATATTTACCAAATTCATTCATATGCCCCATCATATGCTGGACCATGGAACAAGTCTCAAAAGAAATTTCAAAGGATTGAAATCATATAGAGTATGTTTTCAGTTTGCAGTGGAATTCAGCTAGAAAACAATAAAAGAAGATAATTATGAAATCTTCATATATTTGAATAATTAGACACTACACTCAGAAGAGGGCATGGAATAAGGGATATCATTGCTGATGTTCAGAAGGATCTTGGCTGAAAGCAGAGAACACCAGAAAGATGGTTACCTGTGTTTTATTGACTGTGCAAAGGCATTCGACTGTGTGGATCATAACAAGTTACAGATAATATTGCAAAGAATGGGGATTCTAGAACACTTACTTGAACCTGTACAAAGACCAGGAGGCAGTAGTTTGAACAAAACAAGGGGATACTGCATGATTTAAAGTCAGGAAAGGTGTTTGTCAGGGTTGCATCCTTTCACCATATTTATTCAATCTGTATGCTGAGAAAATAATCCAAGAAGCTGGACTATATGAAGAAGAATCCAGCATCAGGTTGGAGGAAGACTCATTAACAGCCTGTAGATGACAGACGACCTTGCTTGGTGAAAGCAAAGAGAACTTGATGCACTTACTAATGAAGATCAAAGACTTCAGCCTTCAGTATGGATTACACCTCAATATAAAGAAAACAAAAATCCTCACAACTGGACCAATAAGCAACATCATGATAAATGGAGAAAAGACTGAAGTTGTCAAGGATTTCGTTTTACCTGGATACACAATCAGCACCCATGGAAGTAGCAGTCAAGAAATCAAACGACATAGTGCACTGGGCAAATCTGCTGCAAAAGACCTCTTTAAAGTGTTAAAAAGCAAAGATGTCACTCTGAGGACTAAGGTGAGCCTGATTCAAGCCGTGGTATTTTCAATTACCTCATATGCATGTGAAAGCTGGAAAATGAATAAGAAAGACCAAAGAATTGATACCTTTGAATTGTGGTGTTGGTGAAGAATACTGAATATACCATGGATGCCGGAAGAATGAACAAATCTGTCTTGGAAGAAGTACAATCAGAATGCTCCTTAGAAGGGAGAATGATGAGACTTCATCTCACATACTTTGGACAGGTTATCAGGAGGGACCAGTCCCTGGAGAGGGACATCATGTTTGGTAAAGTAGAGGCCAGTGAAAAAGAGGAAGACACTCAACAAGATAGATAGGCCCAGTGGCTGCAACAATGGGCTCAAACATATCAACGATTGTGACGATGGTGCAGGATTGGGCAGGGTTTTCTTCTGTTTTACGTAAGGTCACTACGAGTCAGATCCGACTTGATGGCACCTAAAAACAACAACACACTTGTCAATAATCCACAGGACAAGAAGAAATTATTACATAAATAAGAAAATATTAATAAATGAATTAATATACTTGCACTGAATATGTATTACAGAAATATTCAACATAGAGGACCACATTTGATTTTTAAAGTAATAAAATTAATTACATTTTATATAAAATTAGTCATTAGGGAGATGCAAATCAGTACTACAATGAGATACCACTTCATTCTCACTAGGATTGTTAAGATTTAAAAAAAACAAAATGACAAATGTTGGCAAGGATATGGATAAATTGGAACCCTCATCTATAGTTGGTAGGAATGCAAAATGGTACAGCCCCTGTGGAAAACAGTTTGATGGTTCCTCAAAAAGTTAAACATAGAATTGCCATATGACCCAGTAATTCACTCTTAGGTATGTAGCCAAGAGACTTCAAAAGAGCAACAAGAATAGACACGTACACACCAATGTTCATTGCAGCACTATTCACAGTGGCCAAAGGGTGGAAACGACTTAAATATCCATCAAGAGATGAATAGATAAACAAAATGTAGTACATACATACAATGGAATACTACTCTTTCGTGAAGAGAAATGAAGTACTGATACATGCCACAGCATAGATGAACCCTGAAAATATTATACTGACTGAAATTAGTCATTTACAAAAGAACAAATATTGTATGATTAAAGTTGAATACAATGCTGATGACTCTCCAAGGATATGTTGTGACATTGATTTCCACAGAGATCCATTTATCCTGCTTTATGTGTTATTCCATTTATAGAAAATTACTAAGTCTTGATCCTACTTGGACATTCTTTAACTGTTCACCTTGACTCAATACCTAGAATAGGCAAATTTACAGAGATTAGAGTTTAATAGTGGTTACCAGGGTTGAGAGAGATGCGGAATGCGGGGAATCTTTGTGTAGGTAGTATTGAATTTTTGTTTAAGGGAATGAAGAATCTGACAATGAAAACTGGTGATTATTTTACAACATGATTAATAAAATTGGTTTTATTGCATTGTACAAGTGAAAAATGTTGAATTGGCAAATGTGTTCTTGCTAGCAACGGGTTTATTACTTCACTTGTACTGAGAATTTGCCATGTAGAGGTCATTTTTCTACCATTTAAAATGAACTAATTCCTTTATTTATTTTATTTTTATTGTTGTTATAATATACAGAAGACAAGTGAAGTAATAGTAAATGTTATTTCCTGAACTTTCTCACCCTGTAGTGCACAGTCCTGCAATAATTTCATAATTTTTGCAGCCTTCTTCAGTCTCTATTTCAGCTCCTCTGATTCCCTTGTACAATAAGTGGATGTGGGCTAGATCAGAGATTATGGATGTTCTGATGGTGTTTTTCACCCTCCTAATTATTGGTTTGTATTGGACACTAAAAAGGAAGAGGGACAGGAAAAGTCATGACTGTGAAGTTTTCTTCCCTCCAGTACAGACTTACTGTTCATTCTTTGTGAGGCCCCACTTTTAGACTGGTTATTGTCTCAAGGTTTACCCCATTTCCAGAGAAAAGAAAAGAAGATCCCAACCTATGCGGGTTCAAGTAAATTAGTAATATTCTAAGGTTATGTTGTAGGTGGTCCCTCTCTGAGCCAGCTTATGTCTATTCTATCTCAGGTGTGCAATTAAAGAGTGGTCAGGGTTTCTCTTGCCCCATCTTTCAGCTAACAACACACACAATCATAGCTGCAATTCTCAAATTTATTACAGTCCTCCTGGAACATGTTAGTCAGTTTTCTGTTGACATCTCTGTTCCTAACACCCCAAAGTTGAATACAATGCTGATGACTCTCCAAGGATATTTTGTGACATTGATTTCCACAGAGATCCATTTATCCTGCTTTATGTGTTATTCCATTTATAGAAAATTACTAAGTCTTGATCCTACTTGGACATTCTTTAACTGTTCACCTTGACTCATTGAAGAAATGTCCTCATTTCTCAATTTTATTCAGCCAGAGAATACCAGTTAATAGGTTATTAAGCTAGAGGTGATTCTTACTTTGTTCCCAAAACCTTTGTTTCTGATATAAATGAGTAACAACATGTCCTCATATATATGATCCAAAAAAACTTCCTGGAATCAGATTGCAATTCACAAGGCCATGAATAATTCTCATTGGTTTTTTGACAATTTCCTTAAGCGGGCACAGTATTAAATTGACATTTAATATCTTATCTGTATTACTAAATGTTAGAAGATAGAATAACAATATATATGGGAATCCAAGGAAAAAAGGGTTTTGACACTGAAGTTTTATTCATTGCAAATAATTTCTCACAAGTAAGGCCAAGAAATAGTCAAGGATTTGTAACATGCACAGTTACTGTAAACTCTGAAAATTACTTGAGAAAAGTATGTCCCCCAAAGGGAAATTGAGTGAGAATATATAAAATTATTAGTGAATAACTGATATATATTACTTATATGTATAAATGTGTATGAGAAATAAAGCAACTCAGTCAATGGAATATTAATTTAAATATAAATAAGTGGTTAAATTATGATTGCAAATTTAATGACTTTTTAAAGAAAAGAATTTTGAAAATGAATCAATAACCTAGACAGTTAGCATCAACAGCTGCTAATATCACAGAAAGTGTGACAGCCAGAAATTATATTTTTCCTGATGGAAGAACAAAACCTGCCTGTTAGGAATTCTTGCCAAAAAAAAAAAATGGAACCTTATGAACCTCTAGTCCAAATTGCAATTTACAGGCTATATGAGACCAAGAAGGTGCAATTAGCAAAATTCAGACATAGAAAACACTGATTCAACAAATGGAGCATAGAATGATTCAACTTTTTTGATAAATACATTGCAAGATAATGAGAGAGATGGAAGAAGACCCTGTAGATTAACAGAGACGTAAAAGGCATATCAATCAATCACAATATGTGGATATCTCTGGATCACTATTTAAACAAACTATTAAATAACTTTGATATATTTGTTGTTGTTGTTAGGTGCTGTAGAGTTGGTTCTGACTCACAGCGACCCTACGTATAACAGAACAAAATATTGCCTGGTTCTGCACAATCCTCACACTTATTGCTATGTTTGAGCCCATTGCTGCAGCCACTGTGTCAATCCATCTTGTTGAGGGTCTTCCTCTTTCGCTGACTCTCTACCTTACCAAGCATGATGTCCTTCTCCAGGGACTTGTCCCTTCTGATAACATGTCCAAAGTACATGAGACATAGTCTCACCATCCTCGATTCCTAGGAGCACTCTGGCTGTACTTGATAATTTTAGACAATTGGAAATATGAGTACTGGCTGTCCTTCTTATGATATTAATGAATTATTGATTTTTACGTGTAGTAATGGTATTGTAGCCATGTTGGAAAAAAGAATTCTTGTCTTTTATAGATGTTACTGAAGTATATATGGATGAAATGATGTGATGTCCGGGATTTGCTTCAAAATAATATGAGAAGAGTGTGCAGTGGGTGAGGGTATGCTGAAACAAAACTGAAAAGAAGTTGATATTAATTAAAGCTGGGTGAAGGGAACGTAAACTATAATAGTATTTCTATTTTTGTATATGCTTAAAATAACTTTTCAAGGTTAAAATAGAAAGAACTAAGATGAGAATTCTTAGAAGAGGGAGTGAGTGGAAAGAAAAAGGACCTAACAGAGTGTCTAGAAGAAAGACATTGTCACAGAAATTAAATATAAAATCTTTTGATATATTAAACAGTATATCAGATAGAGCTGGAGAAAGAAATAACAAATTGTATGAAAACATGTGGAGAAATAAAATACCGGAAATGAATAAAGAGATACAACATATTTAAAAAAGGTTAAGATACCCAGCACTAAAACCATTCCCTAGGCCAACTCTTCAGTCAAAGATTAGACTGGACTATGGGACATAAAATGATACTCGTAAAGAGTGTTCTTCTTAGCTCAAGTAGATACATGAGACTAAATGGGCAGCCACTGTCCAGAGGTGAGATGAGGAGGCAGAGAGGGTCAAGAGCTGGTTGAATTGGAAATCAGGGGTGGAAAGGAGGAATGTGTCGTCACAGTATAGGCAGAGCAATTAGGGTCACGTAACAAGGTATGTATAAATTTTTGTATGAGAGACTAACTTGAATTGTAGACTTTCACTTAAAGTACAATAAAATAAAATTAAAAAAAATGTTAAGATATGTGCAAAGAGAAAATCTAACACATCTGTTTTTACAAAAAAAAAAGATAATAAAGAAATATAAAGGAATACTAGTTTAAGACATAATGGCAATTCTTTTTTCCAGAATTGATGAAAAAAATTAAACTATAGCTTTAAAAACAAAACAAACAGCAAATTCTGATTGAGCCTTGCAAAACAGTTTTTATTTTTTTTTCTTAAAATACTGTCTTAACACAGTTTTGAGGCCCTGGAGGCACATTTGTTCTCCTTAGCTGATTAAGTCCACTCTGCAGCAAATTCCCTTATTGGTTTCTCACACTGCTAGGTCTCTATGCACCCACCCTAATCATCCTGTTACCAAGTACCAAATAACTGGGGACAACCACTATTCCCCAAGGAGTCTGCAGAATAGTTCAAAATGCCCAATTCTCAGGGAATTCATGAAACCTAGCTAACCCTGCCCTGCTTGCCATACATAAACCTTCTCCTACTGTTCCAGCTCAACCCAGGTTCAACCACCATGCGGACCTGACTCATGGTATGCTGTGTTCTCCCAGGGAACTATGAGTATAATAAACTTCTTCTTTCCGTGACATTAATCTTGGTGTCTATTTGCCTTACCATACCTGATACGAATTGAATTCTGGGTACATTTAAAAACAACCCTCCTATATATTTGTGTATTTTGACCCTTCTATGTTTTTACCCAAAGGTATGGGTATGCTGAAAAGAAATGAGAACATATGGAGATTGGAGTATAGCCTCTGGACACCCTTTTAACTCAGTACTGAAGTTATTCCTGAGGTTCACCCTTCAACCAAAGATTATTCGGGTCTATAGGGCCAACAATAACACACATGAGGGATATGCTTCATAGTTCAATCATGTATATCAGACTAGTGGGCACAGCAGCCCAAAAGCAAAGACAGGAAGGCAGGAAGGGACAGGAAAACTGTACGAATGGAAGCACGGAACCAGGGGTGGAGAAGGGGAGAGTGTTGACACATTGCAGTGTTGGCAACCAATGTCACAAAACAATCTGTGTATTAACTGTTTAAGGAGAAACTAATTTGCTGTATATACTTTACCTAAGTTATAGAAGAAAGAAATGAGAACATATGTTGACTCAAAAACTAGTATGCAAAATTTTACAGTAAATTTAGTGTAATTGCCAAATATTGGAGACAATCTAGTTGCTCAGCCATAAAGAGAAGTGAAATTCTGATACATGTCACAACATGAATGAACCTTGAAAACATTCTGCTGAGTGAAATAAATCAATCGTAAAAAGACAAATATTGTACGATATCACTTATATAAATATCTAGAATAGACAATGTATACAGATGAAAGTTTAATACTAGTTATCCAGGGAGAGAGGGAAGGAGAAAGGGCCAGTCATTGTTTAGGAAGCATTGAGTTTTTGTTTATAGTAATGGAAAATTTGGCAATGGATATTGGAGATGGCTGTACAACATGATTGATGCAATTAGTGTCAATGAACTGTACAGGTGAAAAATGTTGAGCTGGCAAATGTTGTATTATGTATATTTTTACTACAATAAAAAGAAAGAAGAAATGTGCTCGATATCATTAGTCATTACCAAATCAAGTCAAGCCTGCTGCCATTGAGTTGATTCCAACTCATGGTAACTCCATGTGTTAAAGTGTGGACTTGTTCCATAGGATATTCTTGGCTGTAATCTTTATGGAGGCCTTTCTTCTGCAGTGCCGCTAGGTGGGTTGAACAGCCAACCTTTAGGTTAGTGAAGTGCAAACCGTTTGTGCCACACGGAGACCTAGACAGATGCAAATGAATACCACAAGGAAATTTTTGTAACCGTATTACAATAGCTACAATTTAAATGACTAACAATCACAAGTGTTGTTGAATATGTGGAACAACTTGAATTCTCATGCATTGCTAATAAAATTCGATGTGTAAATTAACACAACTTTGGAAAGCTATTTGGCAACACCAAAAGTGAACATAGTAGCTCTTTCATTCACCAAAACACATGCATAGGAATGTTCATAGGAGCTTATACACACACACATACATGTATATACGTACACACACACATACCTGTGTGTATGTGATTTTCTTTGTCATTCTTGACCTTGATGTATTGAAGAAAACCGGTCAGTTATGTTGCAGAATATCTCTCAATCTGGGTGTCTATGTCTCTACTATAATTTTCCATATGTTCATGTATATTGTACACCTTTTTTCATTAAAGTCTTTAATGTATTAATCGTTGTTATTTTTAATTTCCTGTCTGATAATTGCAACATCTGGGTCTTCTTTGAGTGTGTCACTGTTGATTATTTTGCCTCTTGACAGTGGGTTGTTTTTGTGTGTGTGTTACAGATTTTGATTAAAAGTTGGACATGGTGTGTAGGACAGTCACAACTGAGATAAACTGTATTTATGCCTACAGATGGGCAAGCCTCTTCTGCTGAGCCTTCAGTGTGCTCTTTTGAGTTAATCACTTCAGGAGTTGAGAACTGTTGGCTTTAATTCCTCTAGTATTACCTTGTGTTTAGGGTGGGGCTGATTTGTTAGAGTGCTTTGCTCAATGTTCCTGTTCTACCCTGAGCTGTGGGCTTTCCCTCTTAACCTGCACACCAGAGAGGGTCTCTGTCTGTGCTCTTGCCCCTTCCTTTGCAGGTGGTAACCTGTTATTACTTGTTATTCAATGCTTGCTAGCCTGAATAGGGGTGGGGAGAGCATTCTCTCTTGTTCTGGCTTAGTTAAAACTTAAAGTAGGTCCTGGTGTGCCTGAGTCTCAAGTGTGGGTCTTTTTTAGTCACCCTGGTTTCCATCATTAGGATCTGTCTCTAATAGTCTGGGACCCTCCCTCAGAGGTAGAGGGATTTTTCTGTTCCCTTCCAATATAGCAATAGATCTTTACCTGCTCCTGTGGTGATAGAGTTTGCTACTCTTTCGCCAGTGTCTTAAAACTTTTGTTCCATAGGAAGCCTTCTTCTTATGGGTGTAGCTTCTGCCTTTCCCACAGAGCAGGCTGCCACCCTCTCCTAGGCTTTCTCCAGTCCTCTGCCCTGTCCCTAATCCTTCTCATGAACACCCAGTGAATCCATGGTGAAGATCCTGCAAGTGGGTGAACTCCTTTTGAGTCTGCATCTTCTAGGGGTCTCACGCTAGCCCATACCTGTCCTTTAGCTATTTATTAAAATTTTAGCTGATGCTGGGCAACTGGATCTCTGCATGCAAAAGAATGAAATTGGACCCATACCATATATGAAAACTAACTGAAAATGGATTAATGATCTAAACATAACTGCTAAAATGTAAAACCCTTAGAAGAAAACAGAGGGGTAAATCTTCAAGACCTGGTTTTTGACAATGAATTCTTACCTATGACACCAAAAGCATAAACAATGAAAGACAAACAGATAAATTGGACTTCATTAAAGTGAAAAATTTTTGTGCATCAAAAGACTATCAAGAAAGTGAAGAGATGACCTACAGAATGGGAAAAAATTTGGGGGAATCATGGAGTGCTGGTGGTGCAGTGGTTCACCAAAAGGTGAGCAGTTCGAATCCACTAGCTGCTCCTTCGAAATCCTATGGGGCAGTTCTACTCTGTCCTATAGGGTTGCTATGAGTCAGAATTGACTCAAAGGCAATGGGTTTTGTTTTTGTTTTTAATCTGATAAAAGTTTAATATCCAGACTATACAAAGAAACCCTACAACTTAATAACAAAAAGACAACTCAATCAAAAAATGAGCAAAGGACTTGAATAGACATTACACCAAAAAAGATATACAAGCACATGAGAAGATGCAAAACTTCACTAGTCATTAGGGAAATGCAAATCAAAACAACAATGAGGTATCATTTAACACCTACTAAGATGGCTGTTATTGGAAAAAAGGAAAATAACAAGTGTTGGTGAGGATGGGAAGAAATCGGAACTCTCACCCATTGCTGGTAGAAATTCAAAATGGCGCAGCCACTATGGAAAACAGCCTGGTGGTTCTTGAAAAAGTTAAACATAGAATTACCATATGATCTAGCAATTACCCTCTTAGGTATATTCCCAAAAGACTTGAAAGCAGTGGCACAAACAGGCATATTTACACCAGTGTTCATTGCAGCATTATTCACATAGTCAAAAGGTGAAAAAGACCCAAATGTCCATCAACAGATGAATGAATAAACAAAATGTGGCATATCCATACAATGGGATTTTATTCAACCATAAAGAGAAATGAAGCTCTGATATATGCTTCGACATGGAGGAATCTTGAAAATATACTGAGTGAAATAAATCAGACACAAAAGGACAAATATTTTATGGTCTCACTTATATGAAATATCTAGAATAGGCAAATATAGAGTCAAAAAATTATTCGTGGTTACCAGGGGTTGAGGGGAGTTATACTGAGTTTCTGTTAGGGTGATGAAGAACTTTTGGAAATGCATAATGGTGATGGTATCACAACATGGTGAATGTAATTAATGTCACTGAGTTATGCACTTAAAAATGGTTAAAATGGCAAATTTTTGTTATGTGTATTTTACTACATTAAATTTTTTTCTTTTGTCAGCTTGGCCAATGTTTTATCAATTTTTTTGATCTTTTCAAAGAACCAGCTTTTGGTCTTGTTAACTCTTTCCATTATTTTTCTATTCAGTTTATTTCATTTAATTCTCCTCTAATTCTTATTATTTCCTTTCTTCTGGTGCCTGAGGGCTTCTTTTCCTTCTCTCTTTCTACTTGTTCCAGTTGTAGGGTTAATGTTTTGATTATGACCCTTTCTTCTTTTTGGATGTGTGCATTTATTGCTATATGCTGACCTCTGACCACTGTTTTTGCTGTGTCCCAAAGGTTCTGGTAAGATGTGTTTTAATTCTCGTTTGATTCTATGAATTTCTTTATTCCACCCTTAATTTCTTCTATAACCCAGTAGTTTTTTAGGAAGCTGTTGTTCAGTTTCCATGTGCTTGATTTTTTTTCCTTGCTTTTTCTGTTGTTGATTTCTACTTTTATGGCTTTATGGTCAGGAAAGACTCTTTGTAATATTTCAATGCTTTGGATTCTGTTAAGGCTTGCTTTATGGCCCAGTATGTGGTCTATTCTGGAGAATGTTCCACGTGCGTTGGAAAAGAAAGTTTACTTGGCTGCTGTTGGGTGGAGTGTTCGGTATATGCTTATGAGATCAAGTTGGTTGATTGTTGCATTTAGCTATTTCATGTCTTTGTTGAGCTTCTTTCTGGATGTTCTGTCCTTCACCGAAAGTGGTATGTTGAAGTCTCCTACTACTATTGTGGAGCTCTATCTCTCTTTTCAGTGCTTTTAGAGTTTGTTTTATGTATTTTGGAGCCCTGTTGTTGGGTGCATAAATATTTATTATAGTTATGTCCTCCTGGTGTATTGACTTTTTAATCATTATTTAGTGCCCTTCCTTATCCTTTTTGGTGAATTTTACTTTAAAGTCTATTTTGTCAAAGATTAATACTGCCACTCCTGCTATTTTTTGAGTGTTGTTTGCTTGATACATTTTTTCCATCCTTTGAGGTTTAGTTTGTGTCTTGAAGTCTAAGGTGTGTCTCTCGTAGGCAGCATATAGATGGATCATGTTTCTTTATCCAATCTGCCACTCTCTGTCTCTTTATTGGTGCATGTAGTCCATTTACATTCAGCGTAATTATTGATAGGTATGAGTTTAGTGCTGTAATTTTGATGTCTTTTTTTGTGTGTTGTTCACACTTTCTTTGTTCCACTTAATTTTCTGTGCTAAGTCGTTTTTCTTTATGTATTTTTATTTCATCTTTTTCATTGTTGTTGATTTTGTGTTTGCTGAGACTTTATATTTTTCTAGTTTTTTATTTTGACTTGTAAGATTGTTAGTATCCTTTGTGGTTACCTTAATATTTACCCCTGTTTTTCTAAGTTTATACCAGTCTTTTATTTCTTTATATGGCCTTGACTTCCTCTCCATATGCAAAATCTGTCTACATTTTTTAAGTCCCTTTTTTTTGTTTTAACATTGTCATCTTTTACATGTTGACATCTGTTTCCCTATTTTCAGTGTTTTAGCTTTGATTTATTTTTGTGACTTCCCTATTTGGGTTGATACCTGGTTGCTCTGTCCTGTGTTCTAGTCTTGGGTTGTTATCTGATGTTACTGATTTTCTAACCGGAGGACTCCCTTTAGTATTTTTTGTAATTTTGATTTGGTTTTTGAAAATCCCCTAAACTTCTGTTTATCTGGAAATGCCCTAATTTCACCATCATATATGAGAGATAGTTTTGCTGGATATATAATTCTTGGCTGGAAGTTTTTTTCCTTCAAGGCTTTATATATGTCATCCCACTGACTTCTTGCCTGCGTGGTTTCTGCTGAGTAGTCCGAGCTTATTCTTATTGAATCTCCTTTGTAGATGACTTTTTGTTTATCTCTAGCCACTCTTAAAATTCTCTCTTTATCTTTGGTTTTTGCACGTTTGATTATAATATAATATAAAATATAATAAAGTCTTGGTGACTTTCTTTTGGGATCTACCTTATGTGGGGTTCTGTGAGCATCTTGGATAGATATCTTGTCACCTTTCACGATATCAAGGAACTTTTCTGCCAACAAATCTTCAACAATTCTCTCTGTATTTTCTGTTATCCTCCCCCCACTTTCTGGTACTCCAGTCACTCGTAGGTTATTCCTCTTGATAGAGTCCCACATAATTGTTAGGGTGTCTTCATTTTTTTAAATCCTTTTATCTGATTTTTCCTCAAATAAGTTGGTGTCGAGTGCTTTATCTTCAATCTCACTAATTCTGACTTCCATTGCCTCAATTCTGCTTCTATGAATTTCTATTGAGTTGCCTAATTCTGAAATTTGATTGTTAATCTTCTGAATTTCCAATGGCTGTCTCTCTATGGATTCTTGCAGCCTGTTAAATTTGTCATTATGCTCTTCTCTAATCTTTCTAATTTCCTCTATTGCATGTTCTGAGATTTGCTTAATTTCCTTCCTAATTTCTTGAAGAATTCTGTGTATTAATCTTTTGTATTCTGCCTCTGGTAATTCCAAGAAATTTTCCTCCTCTGGAAAATTTCTAGATTGTTTATTTGGGGAGCTCGCTGAAGCCATCATGGATTGCCTCTTTATGTGATTTGATATTGACTGTTGTCTCAGAGCCATCAATAAGTCATTATATTTATTTATTTTATGTTTGCTGACTGTGTCCTAGCTTCTTATTTTATTTTGATATGCCCAAATAGGCTGCTCGTATGAGCTAGTTTGATTATTGGCACCTTTGAAGCTCTAATGTCTTGTCACCAGGTGGTTATATTTGTTACTAGGTATGTGAGCTCTGGAGTCTGCCCACTCCTCTTGTATGGATTCAGCTCAGGTGACCAGGTAGATAGTCACCAAGTGTGTGGTGTAGGCTGTCACTTACAGTCCTAGACATGCATGGGTGATTGGTGTAGGCACAGGCATCTGGCTGCAGCGGGGGGACACACTATGAACAAGGCAGGGGATGAAGGCTGCCCCTGAGAGTCTAAGAAGAAGGGATTTCCCTGTTCCCTAGAGCACATAGGTTGGTGGGTTTTGCAGCTGGACTATGAGGACCTAATACTGTTGGCTATAAGGACTGGGGGGCACCTCTTATTCTTGGGCCCCTATCACAGGTGGGTAGGTGGGGTGGATGGAGCCAGCAGTCCTAAGGCCCCTGGCACTTCACAGCTGAAACATCTGAAGTTAGACTTCAGGTATATACCCTGTTGTACTGCAGTAATGAGGGCCTATGCTGTTGAAATGGGCCCACACAAGTCTATGCAGGGGGAAAGGCACTCAAAGTCCATGGATACCTTATGACTGTGCCTAGGCAAAGGAGCTGTGGATACCCTGGGTTCCTGGCTTAGGGGAGCTGGCAGTTTATTTTTTCCTGTGTTTGTTAATTTGTTCACTCTCCAAGGCTGGAAGAATGGCTCAGGGCGTGTGACAGATCCTACTTCCAGCCCAGGGGACTTGGCAATTGCTGATGCCAGTCCAGGACCTGGTGTAGAGCAGGGAGCAGGGAGATAAATGGGAGAGAGGTTTTTCCCTAAGGGAGGTGTTTTTGATCCATGTGGTAGGCTGTACACAAGTACTTATCTTTTGTCAATCGAGGGCTGCTTCTCACTGGTTCTGGGTGGCTGAGTATACTCTCTGGTGCTGGGTGTCTCCTGGTGTGGAAAACGAGCCTCCTGAGCACCATTGCTTGCCTGCCTCACCACTCACTCACGAGCTCCTCAGACCTGAAGTGCTCAGGCTCTCGTTAGGTCAGGTCTGGCAACTCCTCGCTGCTTCCAAACAATCTTCCCTCCCCCTGCCACTCAAGATGTTCAGGGCTCCTAGATTGTCATATGTAACTGATTCACTTGTTTTTTCGGGTCTTTGTTGTAAGAGGGTCCACCAGAAGCTTCTGACTACTCCGCCATCTTGACCTTGCCTGACATTAAATTTTTTTCACAAAGTTTTAGCTGAAGTCTTCACACTATCCTGTATTACAATACCTCTTCTTTCTGTGCTCTGCTCGTGTCTCATCTGTTCCTGGAGGGTCCTTTTTCCTTAGATTTCAGGCCACTGGTTTGGCCAGAGTTCTCAGCAAGAATCAAGAAATGTTATGATTTTGCTGGTTATCCTTGTTGGGTTTGGAATGGCACTCTTTCTAGCTTTCTAAATTCCAAGCAGAAGTCAGAAATCCTTGACACTTTATTTGGATGGATGAAAGTTTTGAATTTTGATGCGGTTTTATTCATCACTTTTTTTCTTTTATGGTTATTGCTTTATGTGACCTATCTAAGAAATTTTTGAATGTTATATAAACCCTCCTATTTTGTTTAGAGCAGGGTTTTCCCATCAGTTACTATACAATCATGTCTCTGTAAACAGATACTGAAAGCAACCATTCCCATTACCTGATACAATATGTGGAGAGATAACAACATATGAAGTCACTTTTCATTTGCAAGATGAAGCATGTTCTCCCATAACAAAGCAGCCCCACACACAGAACAGAGAATATGAGTCACTGAACATTAGAGCTAAAAGGATTTGGAAATAATTTTCAACACTCAGTTAATAAAACTCCATGACTCTCTTCCTCAGAATTCTTCCCATCACAAGCCCTGAAAATTTCTAAGTCTGTCAGACAATGCCATTAGCTATAAAGGAATTGTTTTCAATCTTGGTTACACCATAAAATCATGTGAAGAATTTTTAAAACTACCAATGACATTCCTCACTTTAAAGTGGTTCTGTAAATAACCCCAGATGGTCCAGATGTGTAGGCTGGTGGAGAAGCCAAGGTAGGGGCATATTAAAAGTGCAAGGTGGACCTTTTGGTGAGGCAGGGAAAGAGTGATAGGACACAACATTTCAGAGGAAAGGTAACCCCATAACATGAAACAGTTATTAATCAGGGTTAACTTCACCCCAGGAATTCTTCTAGGTTAAGGCCATATGAACAACAGAGAACTTCTGGGTTCTGTCTCAAGCCATTTAATTGTATATATGTTTCATTTCCAGAATAGGAAGTATCAACAGTGGTTATGCTTCATGATCTGTCTCCAGATTCTTTCCACTTGTCTTAGTACCCATTCTGCTCAGCTCTGTGTATGTGGGACACTAGCTCAGACACAACTTCAGACTCCTAGGCCCACCTAGGAAATCCTAGTGGCATAGTGGTTAAGAGCTATGGCTGTTAACCAAAAGGTCAGCAGTTCAAATCCCCCAGGTGCTCCTTGGAAACCCTATGGGGAAGTTCTACTCTGTCCTGTAGGGTCGGTATGATTCAGAATCGATTCAACGGCAATGGGTTTGGTTTTTTGGGTTTTTTTTTTTTTTTTAGGCTCACCTAGGGCTTCACCTGAAGGACCTGAAGAAGAAGACACTAGACTCAGGAATTCAGAGAAGGGGCCAGATTTGAGGATTCTGGATCAACTGAAACCCCACTCTATAACCATGGTGACCAGGAGCATCAGATGTAGCAGCTTTGGAGGTCTCAGACAGGGGCTTTTCTTACATAAGGGAGTCTAAGTCCTTCCACAAGGTACTCACACTGACTTCTGAGAGGCCTCAACTGTGGCTTGAGTAGACAATCCAAAAAATTGTTTCTGCTTTGCATTTAAAGGTTGACCATACAATAAAGAATTAGTAAAAGGAAGTTTAATGACCTTATTCCCATCCTATGAGTCATTACAAGAAATGGCAGTGTTCATGGCCATGGACTTCAGAGCCCATTTTAGGAGTACATCAGAGCAAACAAGCTGGGGAATCAGTTCTCTAAGCACTGTGCCATATTTTAGAATTATTCATATCTCCATCTAAGTTACTTTATTCAGCTGCCTATTTCTCTAAAGGGGATGTTTAAGTAAACCACTTAAAAGAAGTCACTTGCCTTGTTTTGAGTGTATCAAGGAATAGGACAGCTGACGTGATTGTGTCATATACCTGAGGATAGTAACTTTAATGTCGAATGTGGAAGGGGTGCCCACAGAGCAGAGAAAGGCAATCTTAGACCCTGGGACCTGCAGGACAGGAGGAAGGCCTCAAGGAGCCATCCTGACAGCTGAATACTGAAAAAGGCCATGAGTTCTTGCCTCTGACTGACCCTCTGTAGAGCAGGTCAAAGGCAAACCAGGAGTTCTAGACCCATACAACCAAATGCCTCTTGAATATAACCCCTTCAGGATTCCAAAGATATATTAAGAAAATCTGTTCCAAACTGAGCTCATTTAATGCACAGCCACCACATTTTATCCTCATTTATTAAAGTTGCTCTTTGTCCCATAAGCCATATCTCAAATAATATTCCCTCTGTTCAGCCAGTCAGTCAAATGCTGAAATATAGGAGATATCCTGCAAGTCTTCATTTCCCTCGACTCCCTCATTCTATCAATTCTAGATCTCAGATCTTTCCAGTTATATATAATCTGCTCTGAGAAGTCTTCAGTTTAAATTCTAACTGTATCTCTTCCCTGGTAATATATATATGTACATACATATGTGCATGTGTTTGCAAGCTTAGTGTATCCGTACATGTTTATATATTTTATATACAAATAATTATACATGTACTGTATTTTTACACAAATAGCATGTCTTCTATGTTTTTTTGCCAAACATGCCCTCCCCCTTCAAGATATTTTCTTAAGCTCTGCTATGCCAATGTTTTTTACATGTTGCTGTAAAAAATAGCATAGCATGCTTATTAAAATAGTAGAGGTGGGGAGGGAGTGGTTGCCAAACAAACAAAGAAGACGTGCCTTATTTGTATAAAAATAAGGTATACATAAATATATAAATACATAATCACACATGTATCCAATGCATAGTTATTTGACGTACACGTATGTGCATATAAACACACAAGCATATGCATATATGTATGTAGGCTTACATGAATGAATGCATGTAAAATTATTTATGCAGACTTATATATTTGTGTGCATACGTATATGTTTACATATACTTACATATGTATCTATATATTCTATATACTTATCTATTTATATTATCTGTATTTTCTCAAAACCACTCATCTGTCAGTTTGTCATGCTGTGGTGACTTGCATGTTGCTGTGACGCTGGAAGCTATGCCATCGGTATTTCAAATACCAGCAGGGTCATTCATCGTGGACATGTTTCAGGGGAGCTTAAAGACAAAGACAGACTAGGAAGAAGGACCTGGTGATCTACTTCTAAAAAAAAAAAAATTCACCAGTGAAAACCTTATGAATAGCAGCAGATCGTTGTCTCTTATAGTACTGGAATATAAACCCCTCACGTTGGAAGGTACCGAAAATATATCTGGGGAAAGATACCTCCTCAAAGCAGAGTCCACCTTAATGATGTGGATGGAGAAAAGCTTTTGGGACCATCACTCATTGATGTGATATGACTCAAAATAAGAAGAAAGCTGTAAACATCCATTAATAATTCGAAAGTGGAATGTACTAAGTATGAATCCAGGAAAATTGGAAGTCATCAAAAATGAAATGGAACGCATAAAGATCGATATCCTAGACATTAGTGAGATAAAATGGACTGGAATTGGTCATTTTGAATTGGCAATCATATGGTCTGCTATGCCTGAAATGACAAATTGAAGAGGAATGGCATTGCATTCATCATCAGAAAGAACATTTCAAGATCTATCCTGAAGTTCTGCAGTCTGAAATTGATCAAACATGCAATCAAATGCATTGATAATTACTGGTGATTGGAATGTGAAATTCAGAAACAAAGAAGAAGGATCGTTAGTTGGAAAATATGGCCTTGGTGAGAGAAATGATGTCTGAGATTGCATGACAGAGTTTTGCAAGACCAACGACTTCTTTATTGCAAATATCTTTTTACAACAACATAAACTGAGACTATACATGTGGACCTAGCCAGATGGAATACATAGGAATCAGATTGACTATATCTTTGGAAAGAGATGATGGAAAAGCTCAATATCATCAGTAAGAGCAAGTACAGACCATCAATTGCTCCTTTGGAAGTTCGAGTTGAAGCTGAAGAAAATGAGAACAAGTCCACGAGACCCAAAGTATGACCTTGAGTATGTTGTTGTTGTTAGGGCCATCAAGTTGATTCTGACTCACAAGAACGTTAAGTACAACAGAACGAAACACCACCTGGTCCTGCACCAGCCTCACAATCATTGTTATGCTTCAGCCCATCACTGCAGCCACTGTGTCAATCCATCTCGTTGAGGATCTTCCTCTTTCTCGCTGACCCTCTACTTTACCAAGCATGATGCCCTTCTCCAGGGAGTGATCCTTCCCCACAACATGTCCAAAGTGTGTGAGATGTAGTCTTGCTATCCTTGCTTCCAAGAAGCATTCTGATTATACTTCTTCCAAGCCAGATTTGTACATTCTTTTTGTAGTTCGTGGTATATTCAATAGCCTTCGCCAACACCACAACTCAAAGGCGTCAATTCTTCTTCCGTCTTCCTTATTCAATGCTTAGCTTTCCCCTGAATATGAGGTGATTGAAAACACCATGGTTTGGGTCAGGCACACTTTAGTCTTTGTCATGGATTGAATTATGTCCCCCAAAAAATATCTGTCAACTTGGCTGAGTCATGATTCCCAGTATCATATGATTGTGTGCCATTTTGTAATCGATTGGATTTCCTTATGTGTCGTAAAGTCTATCACTGTGATGTAATAAGATGGATTAGCAGCAGTTATACTTATGAGGTCTGCAAGATTAGACAGTGTCTTAAGCCAATCTCTTTTGTGATATAAAAGAGAAAAGTGAGCAGAGAGACATGGGAACCTCATACCACCGAGAAAGTAGTGCCAGGAGCAGAGTGCATCCTTTGGACCTGAAGTTGCTGTGCAGAGAATATCCCAGACCAAGGGAAGATTAATGACACGGACCTTCCTCCAGAGTCAACAGAGAAAATGTTCCCCTGGAGCTGATGCTCTGAATTTGGACTTGTAGCCTACTGGACTGTGAGAGAATGAACTTCTCTTTGTTAAAGCCATCCACTTGTGGTATCTCTGTTACAGAAGCACTAGATGACTAAGACAGTCTTCAAGGTGACATCTTTGCTTGTTAACACTTTAAAGAGGTCTTTTGCAGCAGATTTGCCCTCTGCAATACATCGTTTGGTTTCTTTTTTTCTTTTTTTTTAATATTTTATTGTACTTCAGGTGAAGGTTTACAGAACAAACAGTTTCTCATGTAACAGTAGTACACATGCTGTTTTATGACTTTGGTTAACAACCCCACAACATTTTAACCCTCTGAATTCTCAGGTTTTTTTTTTTTTTTGTTTGTTTGTTTGTTTTTGTGAAAATACACATAGCCAAAGATACACCATTTCAAAACTTTTTACGTACACATTTAAGTGACGTTGACTATGCTCTTCCAATTGTGCTGCCATTCTCACCCAAGATGAAGGCTTACAGGACAAAATAGCCTCCCATTTAACAGTTACTACAAATGTTGCCCTATAACAATGGTTAACAATCTCACAACACATCGACAGTATCCTTACTCAACTTGTGTTCCTTATCATCAGCTTCCTACTCCCCCTCTGCCTTCTGGCCCTTGTCACTGGACTCCTGTACCTCGTTAGTCTCATTTAGTTTTACTGGGCTGTCCACTCCCAGGCTGAACAGTGGACCTCGAAGGTAACTTCACCTCTGAGCTGAAAGGGTGTCTGGGGGCCATACTCTTGAGGTTTCTCCAGTCTCCTTTAAGCCAGTAAATCTGGTCCTTTTTTTTTTTTTTTTTTTTTTTTTGTGAGTTAGAATTATGCTCTACATCCTTCTCCAGCTCTGTCCAGAACCCTCTGTTGTGATCCTGATCAGAGCAGTCAGCGGTGGTAGCCGGGCACCATGTATCTGTACTGGACTCAGTCCGGTGGAGGTCTTGGTAGTTGTAGACAATTAGTCCTTTGGACTAATCTTTTCATTGTATCCTGTTCTCTTCATTCTCCCTTGCTCCCGAAGGGATGAGACCAGTGGAGTATCTTAGATGGCCGCTCACAGGCTTTTAAGACCCCAGACCCTACTCACCAAGGTAGACTGTAGAGCATTATCTTTATAAGTAGTGTCATGCCAATTGAGCTAGATGTTCCCCGAGACCATGGTCCCCAGAGCCCTCCGTCCAACAACTCAGTCCCTCGGGGAGTTTGGATGTGTCCATGGGACCTCCATGACCTTTCCTTGTGCAGGTTGTGTTAGTTTCCCTTGTACTTTGTACTGTCTCACCTCTCACCCAAGATACCACTTATCTATTGCCTATTTACTATTTCCCCCCCCTCCCCTCCCATCCCTGGTAACCAACAAGGATTGTTACATTTTGCATGTGAATTTTTTCATGGGTTTTTACAATAGAGGTCTCATACAATATTTGTCCTTTTGTGATTGACTTATTTCACTCAGCATAATATCCTCCAGTTTCATCCATGTTATGAGATGCTTCACAGATTCATTGTTGTTCTTTCTCATTGCATAGTACTCCATTGTGTGTATGTACCATAGTTTGTTTATCCATTCATCTGTTGATGGGCACCTACGTTGTTTCCATCGTTTTGCTATTGTGAACAATGCTGCCATGAACATAGGTGTACTTACGTCTATTCGAGTGACGACTCTTATTTCTCTAGGATATATTCCTGGGAGTGGGATTGCTGGATCTAATGGTATGTCTATTTCTAGCTTTCTGAGAAAACACCATATCATTTTCCAAATCGTTTGGTTTCTTGACTGCTGCTTCCTTGGGTATTGATTGTAGATCTAAGTAAAATGAAATCCTTCACAGCTTCAATCTTTTCTCCGTTTATCATGATGTTGCTTATTGGTCCAGTTGTGAGGATTTTTTTTTCTCTATGTTGAGGTGTAATCCATACTGAAGGCTACAGTCTTTGATCTTCAACAGTAAGTGCTTCAAGTCCTCTTCACTTTCAGCAACCAAGATTGTGTCATCTGCATAAAGCAGATTGTTAATGAGTCTTCCCCTAATCCTGATGCCCCATTCTTCTTCATATAGTCCATTTTCTCGGATTATTTGCTCAGCATATAGATTGAATAAGTATGGGGAAAGGATACAACCCTGACACACACCTTTCCTGGCATTAAACCATACAGTATCCTCTTGTTCTGTTTGAAAAACTGCCTCTTGATCTATGTACAGGTTCCCCATGAGCACAATTAAGTGTTCTGGAATTCTCATTCTTTGCAATGTTATCCATAATTTGTTATAATCCACATAGTTGAACGCTTTGCACTGCCAATAAAACACAGGAAAACATCCTTCTGGTATTCTCCGCTTCCAGCCAGGATCCATCTGGCATCAGCAATAATATCCCTGGTTCCAAGTCCTTTTCTGGATCCGGCTTTAATTTCTGGCAGATCCCTGTCGATGTTGCAACCACTTTTGAATAATCGTCAACTAAATTTTACTTGCATGTGATATTAATGATATTGTTTGCTAATTCCCCATTCAATTAGGTCACCATTCTTTAGAATAAGCATACATATGAATTTCTCCCTGTCGGTTGGCCAGGTAGCTGTCTTCCAAATTTCTTGGCATAGATGAGTGGGCACTTCCATCACTGCATCCATTTGTTGAAACATCTCGATTGGTATTCCATCTGTCCTGGAGCCTTGTTTTTCCCCAATGCCTTCAGTGCAGCTTGGACCTCTTCCTTCAGTACGATCAGATCCTGATCGTATGCTACCTCCTGAAATGGTTGAATGTTGACCAATTCTTTTTGATATAATGACCCCGTGTATTCCTTCCATCTTCTTTTGATGCTTCCTGCATCATTCAATATTCCCCCCCTAGAATCCTTCAATATTGCAACTCAAGGCTTGAATTTTTTCTTCAGTTCTTTCAGCTTGAGAATTGCCAAGCATGTTCTTCCCTTTTGGTTTTCTAACTCCAGGCCTTTGCACATGTCTTTGTAATACTTTACTTTGTCCTCTTGTGTCATCCTTTGAAATCTTCTGTTCAGCTCTTTTACTTCATTGTTTCTTCCATTTGCTTTAGCTACTTGACCTTCAAAAGCAAGTGTCAGTATCTCTTCTGACATCCATTTTGGTCTTTTCTTTCTTTCCACAACTCATGAGATATATGTGTCATTCCACAACTCATGAGATACAACTTTAGTATAGCCCGCCTGAGTTTAGAGACCATTTCAAGAATAGATTTGATGCATTGAACACTAATGACGAAAGACCAGACGAGTTGTGGGGATGACATTAAAGACATCACACATGAAGAAGCAAAATGTCATTAAAAAGACAAGAAAGAAAGAAAAGACCAAAATCGATGTCATAAGGGGCTCTGAAAGTTGCTTTTGGAAGTATAATAGCTAAAGCAAAAGGAAGAAATGATGAAGTAAAAATGTTGAACAGAAGATTACAATAGGTGGCTCAAGAAGGTAAAGTATTATAATGAATTGTGCAAAGGCCTGGAGTTAGAAAAGGGAAAAACATACTCGACATTTTTTAAGCTGAAAGAACTGAAGAAAAAGTTCAAGCCTTCAGCTGCATTTTGAGGGATTCTATGGGCAAGATATTGAAAGACACTGGAAGCATCAAGGGAAGATGGAGGGAATACACAGACTCACTGTACCAAAAAGAATTGGTCGATGTACTTCCCTTTCAGGATGTAGCATATGATCAAGAACAGATGATACTGAAGGAAGAGGTCCAAGCTGCACTGAAGGCACTGGTGAAAAACAAGACTTCAGGAACTGACAGAATAACAATCGAGATATTTCAACAAAGAGATGCTAAGCTGGAAGTGCTCATTCTTCTATGCCAAGTAATTTGGAAGACCTGCCCAACTGACTGGAAGAAATCTATATTTGTGTCCATTCCAACAAAAGGTGATCTAATAGAATACAGAAATTATTGAACAATATCGTTAGTATCTCACAAAAGTAAAATTTTGCTGACGATAACTCAAAAGTGGTTGCAGCAATATATCAACAGGGAACTGCCAGAAATTCCATCTGGATTCAGAAGAGGATGTGGAAAGTGGGGTATCATTGCTGGTGTCAGATGAATCTTGGCTGAAAGCAGAGGATGCCAGAAAGATGTTTACTTGTGTTTTATTGAACAGCAAAGGCAGTCGACTGTGTGGATCATAGCAAATTAAGGATAGCATTGTGCATAATGACAATTACAGAACACTTAATTGTGTTCATGAGGAACTTGTACATAGACCAAGAGGCAGTCTTTTGAACAGAACCAGAGGACACTGTGTGGTTTAGAATCAGGAGAGGTGTGCATCAGGGTTGTATCCTTTCACCATACTTATTCAATCTGTATGCTGAAAAATAATCCGAGAAGCCGGACTATCCGAAGAAGAGCACTGCATCTGTATTGAAGGAGGATGCATTAACAACCTGTGATATGCAGATGACACAACCTTGCTTGCTGAAAGTGAAGAGAACTTAAAGCGCTTACTGTTGAAGATCAAAGACTGTAGCCTTCAGTATGGATTACACTTCAACATAAAGTAATAAACTCCCAACTGGACCAATAAGCAACATCATGATAAACGGAGAAAAGATTAAAGTTATCAAGGATTTCATTTTACATGGATTCACAATCAATGCCCATGGAAGCCACAGTCAAGAAATCAAACAACATATTACATTGGACAAATGTGCTGCAAAGACCTCTTTAAAGTGTTAAAAAGCAAAGATGTCACTTTGAGGACTAAGGTGTGCCTGACCCAGGCCATGGTGTTTTCAATCACATCATGTGCATGTGAAAGCTTGACAATACATAAGGAAGACCAGAGAATAATTGATGCCTTTGAATTATGGTGTTGGCGAAGAATACTGAAGATACCATGGACTGCCAGAAGAATGAACAAATCTGTCTTGTGCTCCTTAGAAGCGACAATGGCAAGACTTCATCTCGTGTACTTTGAACATGTTATCATGAGGGACCAGTTCCTGGAGAAGGATGTCATGCTTGGTAAAGTAGAGGGACAGTGAAAAAGAGGAAGACCCTCAACAAGATGGATTGATAGTGGTTGCAACTACGGGCTCAAACACAGTAATGATTGTGAGGATGGTGCAGGACTGGGAAATGTTTTGTTCTGTTGTACATAGGGTCACTCTGAGTTGTACTGACTCGACGGCATCTAACAACAAGAACATATTTTCTATATATAAAGGCATGCTTTTATGTCTTATTGTATACAGGACTTATGTGTGTATACTTAAGTCTATATCGTATATAGTTATATTTCTCAAAATTACATATATCATGATTTTGCCTTTGTTTCTCTCTACTCCCATCTCTCATCATTCTCCCTGATCTATCTCCCATTCCGATAATAATAAACTACTTGACGTTTTCTGAATTTACTATCTTCTTTCATGTGTCGTTCTACCTGTTGGTCCCTCATACTGGAAAAACCTAATCTGCTCCCTTTCTTAACAGGCTAACTGCCAATTTTGCTTCAAGACTCGTCTCAGTCATTTCTGCCTCTCTAAAGCCTTCATTGAATACCTAACCCTGAATTTAGTGTCTCTTATTTGTGCTTCCACAGCTCACCTTCTTTTCCTCTCTACCCATTGAAGAATTCAAAATAAATTTCTTCAATATTGCACCTTTATTCAGTACCAATCATATGAAATGTATAATTCAGATTATGTTTTGCTTCATTTCAGAGTGAAGCAAGTCATGTTGGTGCTAGTGTGGTGCCAGATGCAATCACTGAAGTTGAACAAAAAGCCCTACATGCAGGGAGATGCTGCCAGTCCTGTTGGAATTTCCCTTGGAAAGGAACATAAGGGTCAGGCTGGCAGAATCAGATGTCCAAAGACTGGCAGCAGCAGTGAGGAAGATCTTTGGTAAATTCGGTTGTTTGGTCCCCATTTGACTCTGGCACATCATGTCATGGCTACAGGCGAACTGCTGAAACACTGTCAGAACTTCAGGTTGACTCATCTGAGATTCATTCTACAGGAACAGAGGAGAGCCAACTCAGCATCACCAGACTCAAGTTAAATGAGGATATTTGGTAAGATTTAGGAAGTGTTCTCTCTTCATAGATGGTCTTCACTTCTTCCACTCCTCCTCTTACCTGTGTAAATTTTTTTTCTTTCTGGGAAGCCTTCACAGACTTATTCTGAAAACTAATGAGATTTGGGGGTTCAGAAAGATGGCATGAACTGAGAGGTCATATTTACTTTCAGGGATCAACTTTCTCATATTTTCTTTGAGATCATTTAAAACTAATTCTGTAAATGTCATATTCCAGCAAATGTTGAGCTCAGTTTCTGGAGTCTGGTTTGATCAGGCGTAAAGAAAATACTCTTATGCAAATTACTTCTCAGTCACATAGTAGTGCATCTGGTCCTTATTGCAGACTATCCTTTGCAACCAGAATCAAAATTCTTCTTTTCTAAAGTAGCTAACTGATATTCTTAAAGAGAGAAAGAGAAATATCTCATTGTGTCCATTTTTATGGTGAGTTTGAAAATACTATATCTGCAAAAAATTATTGGCCTTTAAAATATGACATGATTGACTTTCAAAAATTATTTTAATTTAATTATCCTTAACAGGCAGGGAGAGTATGTCAGAAATACTTTGATTTCATCCCTTAACAGAAAAAGGATGGATTGGATACTATTGTTTCTATATCAGGAAAATTGTTGACCATACTAGATTAAAGATGTGCATCTATTCTTTAGTGATCTGATTCACTTTCATGGTATGTTGGATGTGATTTGTATTAACTTTTGTATTCTCTTGTTAACATTTATGCTTTTTGTTTGGGCATGTTTTAAAACTCATATGTACAGTGTGAAATATGTACCTAATTAGGAATCTTATTTGAGTTAGAGTAAAATTTGGCAGTGCCTCAAATGATAACATTTCCTACAACAACTTCACTCTGTTATCCTATTGTTTCCAATATCCATATTGGCTTGTCATCTCAATTTTTCTACAAATTAACTTTGGAGAAATGTGGCAAGTGAATGTAGAAGGGCAAAAGGAAGATATCGGTACAGTCCACCACCTTTGCCTCTTAGCATCTAGTCTTGTCCTTCAGCTGGGTAAAAAGTTAGCATCCCCACAACTGGGGAGCCTTGACCACAAGAGCTACCATATCCTGATAGGGTTAATGTTAATCTGGTCACATTTTCTGCCTTAAACTTAGGACATTGCCACTACCAGAGTTATCCAGGCAAAGTACCTGGGGCAAAATGAGTAAAACATCATAGTTAATAAACAAAACATGGCTGTCAGAGACATAGTTTTTGCTGGGTCATAAAAATCTAAGTAAGGTAATTGTATTAGTTTTCTATGGCTGCTGCAAGAAATTACCACAAATTTAGTGATTTGTAACAACAGAAATGTATTTGCTTTTAGTTCCGGAAAACAGAAGTCTGAAATCAGCATCACTGGCTGGAAATCATGGTGCTGGCAAAGCTCTGTTCCCTCCAAAGGCTCTAGGGGAATATCTGTTCCTTGACTCTTCCAGCTTCTAGAGGCTACTGGAATTCCTTGAGCTGTGGCTGCATCACTACAATCTCTGCCTCTGTGTACACATTGCTTTCTCCTCTTCTGTGGTGTGTAATCTCCTTTTGCCTTTCTTTTGTCAGGACACTTGTGATTTCTTTTAGGGTCCCCAGGTAATCCACTATAAACTCATCTCAGGATTCTTAATTTAATCACAACTGCAAAGACATTGCTGTATAAGGTAACATTTACAGCTCCCAGGGATCAGGACCTGATAGTCAGCCTACTAGTTCCACCTTGAGGCCCCCAAATATTCACATTCGTATTCATCACACATGTAAAATATATTCACCCCAATCCCTAAAGTTTCAACCCATTAGAGCATCAACTCAAAGTCCCAAATCTCATCAGCTCAAAAGTTCCAAATCTCATCATCTAAATCAGGTATGCATGGGATTATAGGTATGATTCATCCTGGGGCAAAATTCCTCTCCATCTCTTGACCTATGAAACTAGAAAACAACTTATCTGTTCCCAAAATACAATGGTGGTCCAGACAAAGTGTAATAGTTTATAGACATTCCCTTACAAAAGGAGGAAATGGAAAGCGGAAAGGGATTACCAGTCTCAAACGATTTAGAAATCCAGCAGAGAAAATTTCATTAGATTTCAAAGCCTAATTTTTTAGGCAAATAACACCTCTGTTATACAATTTTTTTTACCAACTTCATCCTCCCCTCACCCCCAGCATGAGGTATTTTCCTCTTGGAAGAGGGGGGGAGAGCACCGCTGGCAAAAAAAGTATAACATTAGCATTATTTGCATAAAAATATGGTGATCATCTCTAATTCAAGTCTCTGGCCTTGGCACCCACAGTTTCAGCCTCTGCGCCTATGGCTCTGGCCTCTGGGCCCAAACTCTGCCTTCAGAGTAATTTCTTTTTCTTTCCTTGAAGGAGACAGCATGTCTGAAACTGAGTGGTTTTATCAGCCTGTTTCCTGCCTGTAGAATTTGAGGACTCTAACAGCCTTCTTTCATTTCATCCTTTCTCTGTCTCTTTAAGTCCAAGCTGGCAGTGTTTCTGCTGGTATACATTCTCAAAAACCTTGTGGACCTCCTGTGTGTGTTATAGGATTCACATCATTATAAAAGAGAGTCCTCCACAGATCTTTCCTGGATAATTTCACCTCTGTTCTTGGCTTCAGCTGGGATGGTTGAAGGAATCTATGAGTCACCTGCCTAATCTCTTCAGCAAAAGGCTGTCCAGTCACAGCAAGGCACATTTTCCTAATAGTGAATCGCTTAATTTAGTGTTTTGTTTTTCAGTCTGAGTAGGATGAGAATTTCCCAAATCATCAAGTCCTTGTTCCTTTTTACTTAGCAGTTATTCTCTCAACTCATCTCTTTCTTCTCACTTTTTACTATAAGCAGCAAGGCTGCACCATCAACACTTTGCTTGGGAATCTTCTCAGCTAACTATCCACAATCATCACTTACAAGTTCTTCTTTCCACACAAATGTTGGACACAATTCAACTTAGTTTTTTGCCACTATGTAACAAAGGTTGTTTCTCCTCTAATTTCCAATAACAACTATCTTTACTTCCGAGCCCTCACAATTGCCCTTAACGTCCATGTTTTCTCCTAACATTCTATTTAAGATTATCTAAGCTTTTCATGTTATGCATCTAAAAGTATCCAATACAAAGCCTCTTTATATTTTTATATATTTGTTACAGTAGCACCCCATGTCCCAGTACCAAAATTTGTGTTAGTTTACTATGACTGCTGTAACAGATTACCACAAACTGAGTGGTTTAAAACAACAAAAATTTATTCTCTACCAGTTCTAAAGCCCAGAAGTCTGAAATCAGTATCACTGGGCAGAAATCAAGGTGTCAGCAGGGCCACACTCCCTCCCAATAGTCTAGGGAAGAAGCTATTCCTTGCCTCTTTCAAGACTGGAAAAGGCATTCCTTGACTTGTGTCTATATCACTCCAATCTCTACCTCTATGGTCACATTGCCTTCTTCTTTCCTCTATGTCTCTAGTCTCTCTCTACCTCTCTCTTATAAAGACTTCTGTGATTACATCTGACTCATAGCGACCCTACAGGACAGAGTAGAACTGCCCCACAGGGTTTCCAAGGAGAGGCTGGTAGATTCAAACTGCTAGCCTTTTGGTTAACAGCCTGAGCTCTTAACCACTGCGCCACCAGGGCTTCCAGATAATCAAGGATAATATCCCCTTCCAAACATTCTTAATCAAATCTGCAAAGATTTTGCCTTGTAAGGTAACATATATAGGTCCCAAGGATTAGGACCTAATATCTTTGGAGGTGACTATCCAACCTACTACAGTAATTGTAACTGCTTTATTCCCCTGCTGTTTCTGCATTCTCCCTACCATCAGTCAGCATATCAGCTAGATGAGGCTCTTTTCCTGGTGGCATCATTTAAATCTTTATTTCTGTGTATCTGAGCCTTAGGTGTCCTATTTTTACCAGGCAGTTTCAGTTTTCTACTGACCAGGGCTATTGATCAAGGCATTCCATACATCTCCTGGTTTCCAGACATAGTCCTCTTTGGCTCCTGGATAAGTCTTTTCAGCCCTACATTAACCCACTTTTCTGACTCTTGGTTCAGTGCTATGAGGAGACCGAAAATAGCCAGGGGACAGTCTCAACTTCTAATTCATCAGGTTCATAACTGTGTCTCCTGGTGGACACATCCCCTCTGAGGTACTAGGACCTCCAAACACATTAAGATGATGATTCTAGGAGGGGAAGCAAAAATTCTTCAAATAAATTATAAGGCAAAATAGTGAGAGGGTCTACTCCCATATCTACCTCTTGTTTTCCAGACTTGCAAATTCTGCCACAGGGGAGATGGCACACTGTGTTACCCACTAGTTTAAGGCATGCACCACATCTTATAAGATAGTACTTCAGTTGCACAGAATGTTATCTTCCATCTGATGTCCTGCCTTAGACTTTTATAGGTTCTAGCCAAGTCAGCTTTGTTGGGGTCATGGACACATGGCAAGACTTGTGAATTCCATGGTCTTGATCCCATTGCTGTACTTCCTTTGTTGTAAAATGTATCCCCCAGTTGGAGGCAATGCTATGTGGGACACCATGGTGATCAATAGGCATTTGTATATGAGCGAGTGGTTGTGCAAGGAGAAGTGCTGCCATCAGAGAAACCAGGTCTATCCTTGTGAGAATAAATTAACATTCCCTCTATCAGGGATGTGATAAAAAGTAATCAACTCACCACAAGCTACCCCATTGGTCCACCAGAAAATAAAAAGCTAAACACTCTTTGGAGATGATAGCCAAATCAATTGACTGTTCATATTGTTGAAGTCATGTGTGGCCTCGTCTATGTGTGACCAAATGTCCTTGACCCATATTTCAGAGTCCCAGGCTGCCCTCCAGTGCCCTGAACCCAGCATAAGAGGACTTGTGGGGCCAAGCATTTTGTTGGTGCTGCAAGTGGGCAACCCTCAAAATCAGGCCCAGAACTCAATCCGCATCTGCATCTCTTATGACTAGGGAGAAGATGAAGGACTTCTTCAGAGCTATGATGGAGATCACCTGGTTTTCCACACATGTTCTCAATTGTATATTCAAGCTTTTGATTTTCCCTTTCCCTTATATCCATCTCTAGAGAAGTCAGAAGAATAAGGTAGAGGACTCGAAAATTTTATAATCACTATTTTTGCCAAAGAGGCTGTCTTAGTTATCTAGTGCCACTGTAACAGATATACCACAAGTGGATAGATTTAACAAAGAGAAATTTATTTTCTCACAGTCTAGGAGGCTAGCTCTGAATTCAGGGTGCCAGCTCCAGGAGAAGGCTTTCTCTCTCTGTTGGCTGTGGGGGAAAGTCCTTGCAATCAATCTTCCCTTGGGTCTAGGAGTTTCACAGCACAGAGACCAAGGGTCCAAAGGACATGCTTTGCTCCTGGCTCTTCTTGCTTTGTGGTATGAGATCCCTGTCCTCTCTGCTCTCTTCTCTCAAAAGATTGACTCAAGAGACAACCTAATCCTGTAGATTGTGTCCTGCCTCATTAACATAACTGCTTCCAATCCTGTCTCATTAACATTATGTTGTTGTTGTTAGGTGCTGTTGATTTGCTTCTGACTCATGGGGGACCTATGTACAATAGAATGAAACACTGCCCAATCCTGCGTCATTCTCACAATCCTTGTTATGCTTGAGCCCATCGTTGCAGCCACTGTGTGAATCCATCTCATTGAGGGGCTTCCTCTTTTTTTGCTGACCCTCTACTTTACCAAGTATGATGTTCTTCTGCAGGGACTAATCCTTCCTAATAACATGTCCGAAGTATGTGAGACATGGTCTCGCCATCGTTGCTTCTAAGGAGCATTCTGATTGTACTTCTTCCAAGACAGATTTGTTTGTTCTTTTGCCAGTCCACAATATACTCAATATTCTTCACCAACACCACAGTTCAAAGACGTCAACTCTTCCTCAGTCTTCCTTATTCATCGTCCAGCTCTCATATGCATATGAGGTAATTGACATAGCTTGGGTGAGGTGCACCTTAGTCTTCAAGGTAACATCTTTGCTTTTTAACACTTTAAAGAGGTCTTTTAAAACAGATTTGCACAATGCAATGCGTTGATTTCTCATGGGTGTTGACTGTGGATCCAAATCAAATGAAATCCTTGACAACTTCAATCTTTTCCCCGTTTATTATGATGTTGCTTATTGGTCCAGCTGTGAGGATTTTTGTTTTCCTTATGTTAAGGTGTAAGCCATACTGCAGGCTGTAGTCTTTGATCTTCATCAGTAAGTGCTTCAAGTCCTCTTCACTTTCAGCAAGCAAGGGTCGTGTCATCTGCATATCGCAGGTTGTTAATGAATCTTCCTCCAATTCTGATGCAGCATTCTTCTTCATATAGTCTAGCTTCTCAGACTATCTGCTCAGCATACAGATTGAATACACATGGTGAAAGGGTACAAACCTGACACACACCTTTCCTGACTTTAAACCACACAGTATCCCCTTGTTCTGTTAGAACGACTGCCTCTTGCTCTATGTACAGGTTCCTCATGAGCACAATTAAGTGTTCTGGCATTCCCATTTTTTGTAACGTTATCCATAATTTGCTATGATCCACACAGTCAAATGCCTTTGCATAGTCAATAAAACACAGGTAAACATCTTTCTGGTATTCCCTACTTTCAGCCAGGATCCATCTGACATCAGCAATGATATCATTGGTTCCACGTCCTCTTCTGAATCTGACTTGAATTTCTGGCAGTTCCCCGTTGATATACTGATGCAGCTGCTTTTGAATGCTCTTATGCAAAATTTTACTTGCATGTGATATTAATGATATTGTTCAATAATTGCCCGCATTCGATTGGATCACATTTCTTGGGAATAGGCATAAATAAGGATCTCTTCCGGTCGGTTTGCCAGGTACCTGTCTTCCAAATTTCTTGGCATAGATGAGTGAGCATTTCCATCACTGCATCCACATGTTGAATTATCTTAATTGGTATTCCATCAATTCCTGGAATCTTGATTTTTGCCAATGCCTTCAGTGCAGCTTGGACCCCTTCCTTCAGTACCATGGGTGCCTGATCATATGCTACCTCCTGTAATGACTGAACATCGACCAATTCTTTTTGGTATAGTGACTGCGCATTCCTTCTGTCTTCTTTTGATGCTTCCTGCATCATTTAATAATCCCACCCTAGAATCCTTCAATATTGCAACTCGAGGCTTGAATTTTTTCTTCAGTTCTTTCAGCTTGAGAAATGCTAAGTGTATTCTTCCTTTTTGATTTTCTATCTCTAGGTCTTTGCACATGTCATTATAATACTTTACCTTGTCTTCTTAAGCTGCCCTTTGAAATCTTCTGCTCAACTCTTTTACTTCATCATATCTTCCATTTACTTTAGTTACTCAATGTTCAAGAGAAAGTTTCAGAGTCTCTTCTAACATCCATTTTGGTCTTTTCTCTCTTTCCTGTCTTTTTAATGATCTCTTCTTGCTTTCTTCATTATGATGTCATTGATATCATTCTACAGCATGTTTGGTCTTTGGTCGTTAGTGTTCAATGCATCAAATCTATTCTTGAGATGGTCTCTAAATTTAGGTGGGATATACTCAAGGTCGTACTTTGACTCTTGTGAACTTGTTCTAATTTTCTTCAGTTTCAATTTGAACTTGCATATGAGCAATTGATGATCTGTTCCACAGTCGGCCCCTAGCCTTACTTTGACTGAAGATATTGAGCTTTTCCATCATCTCTTTCCACATATGTAGTCTATTTGATTCTTGTGTATTCCATCTGGTGAGGTCTACATTTATAGTTGCCATTTATGTTGTTGAAAAAAATTTTTTGCAATGAAGAAGTCGTTGGTTTTGCAAAATTCTAATGCCATGTCCAGCATCACTTCTGTCACCCAGGCCAAGTTTTCCAACTACAGATCTTTTTTCTTTGTTTCCAACTTTTGCATCCCATTTTTGGCATTGCTTCTGTCAGCAAGGCCATAGTTTCCAACTACATATCCTTTTTCTTTGTTTCCGACTTTTGTATTTCAATCATCAGTAATTATCAATGCATCTTGATTTCAGACTGCAGAAGTTGGTAAAAACTTTCAATTTCTTCACCTTTGGCAGTAGTGGTTGGTGCATAAGTTTGAATAATAGTCGTATTAACTGGTCTTCCTTGTAGGTGTATGGTTATTATCCTATCACTGACAGCGTTGTACTTCAGGATAGACCTTGAAATGTTCTTTTTGACGATGAATGCAATGCCATTTCTCTTCAAGTTGTCATTCTCTGCATAGTAGGTCATATGATTGTCCTATTAAAAATGGCCAATACCAGTCCATTTCAGCTCACTAATGCCTAGGGTATTGATGTTAATGTGTTCCATTTCATTTTTGACAATTTCCAATTTTCCTAGATTCATACTTCATACATTACATGTTCCTATTATTAACGGATGTTTGCAGCTATTTCTTCTCATTTTGAGTTGAGCCAGTCAGCAAATGAGGGTCTCAAAAGCTCAACTCCATCCACATCATTAATGTCAACTTTACTTTGAGGAGACAGCTTCTCCCTAGTAGTATTTTGAATGCCTTCCAACCTGAGGGGTTCATCTTCCAGCACTATATCAGACAATGTTCCCACTGTTATTCATAAGGTTTTCACTGGCTAATTCTTTTCAGAAGTAGACCACTGGGTCCTTCTTCCTATTCTGTCTTAATCTGGAAGCTCAGCTGAAACCTGTCAGCCATGGATGACCCTGCTAGTATTTGAATACTGGTGGCATAGCTTCCAGCATCACAGCAACATGCAAGCCCCAAAGTACAACAAACTGACAGATGCATGGAGGATTAACATCATAAAGGTTAGGATTTAAAACACAGAGGATAACTGTATCAGGTCACAAAATGGAAGACAACCAAACAATACTGGGAATCATGACCTAGCCAAGTTGACACACATTGTGGGGGGACACAATTCAGTCCATAGCAGTGACCAAGCCTAGTGGCTGTTTGATTTCCCAGTGCCTTGCTCGCCACCTGTACTTTGTACTCATACCTCCAAAGTTGGTAATTTGAGTAAGTTTGGTGTCATGTCATGCTAAGCATTACCATTGCCCATTTTCTTCTAGCAATGAGGTTAGACAAGCCCTCCTTAAGTACATGAGCAGCCTAATTTCAAAATCACATTTTGAAGGTTTCTTTCAAAAAGACCCTCAAGCATTTTAAGGATCTTTTTCCTGGAGCCACTTTCAATACATATTCCTGTATCAGTCAGGGTTGTGGAAGAAACAGACAACACACTCAAATTTGAGGCGCATTTAATAAAGAGATTATTTACAAATGTATGAACAAGATGTAGGGAAATCTCAAGGAATAGTGCAATAGGCTGAAGCTAAAACAGAGATGTGTGACCAACCATAGGCCCAAAGGAGCAGGAAGCAATAACTAAAGCCTGAGGACAGAAAGGGCTGCATGTTGAGGCTTCTTCTTCTTCTTTTTTAATAGAAATTATGACTTTAGGTCACTGTCATGGCACACAGTTCACCACAGCAACAAACAAGCTGGAGGAATAAATACTCCAGCATCTTTCTCTTTCATTTCTGCAATCTCTTGCTCGTTCTTCAAGCTTGCTAAACCCAGCCCGAAACAACAGAGAAGGAAGTCAATTGCTGTAGTTCTTACAGGCCAGCTTTCTGGGAAACAGAACAGGCAGAGAAGAGCAGAAATTGGATCTTAAAGAGCAAACAGGAGATCGCCAACACATCTATTACATGTTAGGCACGTTGCAGAATTCCACAATACATATTGGGATGAGCAAATATAATTCCTACACCTAAAGACTGATAAATCTAATGGTGAAGTCAAATACCTTAACCATAACACAGTATGATGTGCATAAAAAATTCAGTAGGATAAATAAAAACAACTGCACATAGACCTGAAATTTGATCTGTTCAAAGTTGAATTGCTTTTCTTCCCAAGTTTTCTGTCATTATCAATGATTGGTGCAACGACATGCTATGCATTACCCTTGCCCATTACATTCCAGCAATGAGATTACCCACCCAATCACATGTTCTGGAAACCCAGGAGTCATCCAGATCATTCCCTATATTCAGAGACTCATTGAGTCCTAGCAATTGTATAGCTGTTGCATCTCTTAGATCCTAATCATTCATTCCTTCCCCAGTGTCACTCGCTTGGGCTAAAATATTTGTTGCAGGCTTCCCTGTGGTCTTCCTGTCTACTGTTCTTCTCCAACCAGAATCAAGTTCAAATATGTCTGTCTGGATGTTTATGCCACAGGTTTACATCCTCCGTTAATAGCTAGGATAAAATTTCTTGAGTGTTTGTTATGGTCCACTTTTTGATCTAAACATTTAATATTTAACTAATTTAATCTTATGAAATATATACTCATATTATTCATGTTTTCCAGGATATAAATTGAGACACAGAGAGCTTACATAAATAACCTGAGGTCACACAACTGGTTAGTAGCAGAATCACTCTAAAATACTAAAAGTCACTCTAAAATACTAATCTTCAGTAGTAGTAAAAATGATAATAAAACAAATATTTTATAGTACTTATAAAAGCCAAAAACAAAAACAAAAAAAAAACCCAAACCTGTTGCCGTCAAGTTGATTCCAACTCATAGCGACCCTATAGGACAAAGTAGAACTGCTCCACAGGGTTTCCAAGGAGTGGTTGGTGGATTCAAACTGCTGACCTTTTGGTTAACAGCTGAGCTCATAACCACTGTGCCACCAGGGCTCCATAGTATTTACAAGTTAAGCTCTATTCTAAGCATGTTAAATAAATTAAATCTGTTAATTTCAATAATAAACATAATGAGGAAGAAATTACTATTATCACCTCAGTACAGATGCAAAACAGAGGCACAGAGAGTTTAGCAACTTGCCCAATCTCAAGCAACTAATAAATAATAAAGCTGGGATTTAAACTCCAGCAGTGTCACTCCAGAACCTTGCTTTTAACCACTATGTTATATTTCTTCTTAGCCTCCTGGCAGCTCCCTATCCTAAAGGATAAAGCCTAAATTCATCCACTTGGCATGTGCAGCCCTTGACAATTTTCTCTCTGCCTAACTCTTTAATCTTAGTAAACATATATTTTGTGCAATTCCCCTTGATCACTAATGTCTCCCCATATGGAACCTGCTGTATGTCCTCAATGTCTTCATACTTTAAGAGAAAGCCACTTTATTCTTAAAACCTAGACACCACCTCACTTGTAAAGCCTTCATGGACCTTCTCCCTGCCATACAACTGCAGAGGGAATTGCTCTCTCCAGAACTGTAGAAGCTACCTGTCATTACTTAGGATATGTTCATATTATTGTAGTGTTAGGCACTGTCTAACTGTGTTCACTGTTCACTTCTCCCTTTCTCTATGTCCCTAGCAACAGGCAAATCTTTTTTTTTTTTTTTTTTTTTTGATGGAGGAAAAGACGACTACCACATTTGTCTGCTGATTCAAATGCTAAATCGTTATAAAACTGATGCCTTTACATTGGACTGAGACAGATCATTTTATTCTTTGTTCTTTACTGGCCATCTGGGTCCACATGCCTGTCTCTAATTATGAGCTCTCTAGGAACAGAAAATTCAGAGGAATTGCTCCAACTAATGGAAAGAAAGTCATATTCTCTTCTAAAGTGGTTACTTGCTTCATCCACCAGAATAATAAGGTAAAACTAACAGGCATCTAGTGAACAATCCACCCAACAAGAGCAGAATATACATTCTTCTCAAGCACTCATAATGCAGCCTCTGAAAAAGTTCATATGCTAGACCATAAAAAGGGCTTCAATAAAATTAAAATAATTAAAATTATACAAAATATGTTGTGTAACCACAATGGATTTAAGTTAGAAATAAATAACAAAAGCAAATGTGGGAAATTCACAAATATGTAGGAAGTAAACAATACATTCCTAAATAAAAATGGTTAAATACTTTAGGATGAAGGAAAAGTAGTATCTATAGGGCTATTTATAGCTTTAAACACAAATAACAGAAAAGAAGAAAGATCTCAAGTTAACAATATTAGCATACAGTTTAAGAAATTGGAGTGAAAAAAAAAAGGAAAAGCAAGTGAAAGAAAGGAACTAAAAAAGATTAGAATGGAAAGAATCGAAATAGAAAATAGGAAAACAGTTGAGAAAGTAAACAAAACCAAAAGTTGTTTCTTTGACAAGATTAATAAAATTGACAAACCTTTACCTAGACTGACCAATCATTTACATCAGGAATGAAATAGGAGACATCACTACTGAACTTACAGAAATGAAAGCTATTATAAGGAAATACTATGAACAACTCTATGCCAACAAATTAGATAATAGATGAAATGAACAAATTCCTAAGAAAGACACAAACTATTGAAACTGAATACAAAATAGAAACTCTGAATAGACTTGTAACTAATAAAAAGATATAATTAGCAATTAAACAACGACATGTCTGGCAAAGGAGTTGTGTCTAGAATATATAAATATTTCTCAAAATTCAACAGTAAAAAGAATCTAATTATAAAGTGATCAAAAGATGTGAAGAAACATTTCATCAAAGAGAACATACAGATGTTACACAAGCACATAAAATGATATTCAACATCATAGGCATTGTGGAAATGCAAATGAAAACCACAACTAAATATCACTATACTCTAATCAGAACGGTTAAAATAAACATTAGTGATAATATTAAATTCTGACAAGGATGCATCTGTTGCAGTGCTGAGGGGGAAAATTATAGTACCGAATGCTTACACTAGAAAAAAGGGAAGGTCTCAAATCCATAATCTAAGTTCCTACCACAAGAAAGTAGAAAAAGAAGTGCAAAGTAAATCGAAAGCAACAGTACCAGTTTCTGCAGAGAAACTTGATTGCTCATACACTGCTGATAGAAATGAAAAATGGTACAGCCACTCTGGAAAAGTTTAAGGAGGAGCTTGGGGAACAAAAGAAGTGGCCTTAAAAGGATAAGTAGAGGCTACATCAGAACATGTTTTGTATCTTGACTGCCACTATCAATATCCTGGTTGTGATACTTATATTTATTATAGTTCTGAAAGATGTGACCATTAGGAGAAACTGGGTGAAGGGTAAATGGATCTCTTACAACTGCATGTGAACCTACAATTGTTTCAAATAAAAAATCAGTTGAAGATACTTGCATCTCTCAGAGTCTTTTCTGGTTATCTATTACTACGTAACAAACTACCCCAAAACTTGTTTAAACAATTTTTTATCTCTCACCATTCTGTGCCTTGGCTGGGCTCAGCTTGGTGGCTTTTTCTTGGGATCTCTTACGAGGTTTCATTCAGAAGAAGGCTGGAAACATATGAAAGCTTGACACTCCCAAGATGTTTTTCTCACTCACATATATGATGCTTCAACTAGGATAGCTGGAATAGCTGGGGACTAACCAGGAAAGTCTCCCTTTCTACATAGTGTCTTTACATAGTTAATTTCAAGTTGCTTACAGCATGGTGATCTCAAGGTAGTTAGAATTCTTACACAGTGACTGGCTTCTCTCAGAGAGAGCATTTCAACACACAAAGAGGGATATTGCAAAACTCATTCTGCCCTAGTCTTGCAAGTCATGCAGAATCTAATCTACCACATTCTATTGGTTACACAGGACTAGTTCAGATACAGTGAATAGGGACTATACCAAGGGTGTGAATATCAAGAGTTGGTGTTCACTGGGAAAAGAAGAGGGATCTTTGAAGACTATCAACAATGAGGTACTGAAGGAGATTCCTGATATTTGACTAAGGGAGAGGGATGGGAAAAGTAGTAATTACACTCCATTCGATACTGACAGAGATCACAATATTCAATTTAATTTCTTGTAAATTTTTTTTTTTAAGTTGAGAGTTGGGGAGAAAGCCTTCAAATCAATGAATTTAATTATTTTTATCCTATACCAGCACCTCTGAGGAACACAGCACAGTTCTTCCAATATCAGTGGTTCACTATGTCCGTGATTCTCAAGAAGACATACAGGAATCCTATTGAGGCGGATGTGCCAGAGGGAGGGTATGTATTTGGAAATCATTTTTAAAGTGTTTCAGGTATTTTCAAGAACAAATAACCTTGAATATACAGGAATGACAGTTCATTCTAAAATCCTGGCCTCTTACAGAAACACAACCATAAAAGCAATCAATCTTACCAAGCAGCCAAATTTTAGGAGAGAAAACTTAGCCACAGACTAGCTCCAAGGAGTCCAAGGAGTATAGTCCAAGGAATCGCTATACAAGAAGTCACTGTCCTCTGTCATCCTGTCCCTGTCCCCTTCAGTCTAAGCTGATGGGTTTTCTCCTGTGGTAGTTGGTTAGATCTATCAGTTACAAACTTAACCTCTTTAACAAAAGATTGTGCCACCAAGTCTTTGGTCAGTTTTAGGGCACATGTCCTTAGTTTAGGGATACCTAAACTAAGGTGGTTTAGGTTAGCCCTAAACTTAGTGGTGCAGTGGTTAAAGTGCTCTGCTGTTAACCGAAAGGTTGGGTAGTTTGAACCCACTAGCTGCTTCATGGGAGAAAGATGTGGCAGTCTGCTTCCTTAAAGATTTACAGCGTTGGAAACCCTATGGAGCAGCTCTTCTCTATCCTTAAAGTGTTAAAAAGCAAATATGTCACTCTGAGGACTAAGGTGCACCTGACCCAAGCCATGGTATTTTCAATCACCTTATATGCATATGAAAGCTGGACAATGAATAAGGAAGATCGAAGAAGAATTGATGCCTTTGAGTTATGGTGTTGATGAAGAATGTTGAATATGCCATGGACAAGACAGAAGAATGAACAAATCTGTCTCGGAAGAAGTACAGCCAGAATGCTCCTTAGAAGAGAGGACGGGAAGATTTCATCTCACATACTTTGGACATGTTATCAAGAGGGGCCAGTCCCTCAAGAAGGACATCATGCCTGGAAAATTAGAGGGTCAAAGAAAAGAAAAGGACCCTTAATGAGACGGATTGACACAGTGTCATAGCAATGATTTTGAGGGTGGCACAGGACCAGGCAGTGTTTCATTCTATTGTACATAGTGTGGCTATGAATCAGAACCGACTCGATTGCACCTAACTACATATATATACACTATACACACACATACATATGTATATATATAAATTTTATTTAAATCATCTATCAATAAAGGGTCCTCTGAGATTATCAGAAAATTTGAAGTAGAGGTTGCATCAGAACTTGTCAATCCCTCTGCATATTAAATTCTTTAATAATGGCTTCAAGTTTACAAAATATTTTATAGAGTGTACTATTTGTACAAATTCTATTTTCTGTGCTATGGGAGCTATAGAAAAGGAATACAAATTTTCTAGAGGAGGATGGAGAAGAGAGAAGAATTAAAGATGCTTAGAAGACTTGGGAAGGGTTTTTAAAAAATGAGAACAGGGTTGTGTCTTGATTGAAGATAGGTACCTCTAGAATTATGAAAAGCAGATAATCTTGTTCAGTATCTCTGCATCTAAATTTACAGCCTGAAAAACAGCATTCTAATTATTGAAAAGGGAGAGGCATAGAGATATTAAGAAAAATCAGAGGGTAAGAGCTAACATATTCTTTGAGGAATTTGATGTCCTACACTCAAAATTTGAGACTTTAGAAACAATCATAGAACATTAGCTTTAAAATATCTTGGAGATCACTCTCATTTTACATATTTGAAATGGGCTCCTTGTTAAGCCCATGATTATTTCACCTTCATCTGAGGATCACAGTTTCTCTCATAAACAAAATACTAACTCAGAAAGAAAAACATTATTGTTGTTGTTGTTAGGTGCTGTCGAGTCAATTCCAGCTCATAGCGACCCTATGTACAACAGAATGAAACACTGCCCAGTCCTGTGTCATACTCACAATTATTGCTAAGTTTGAGCCCATTGTTGCAGCCACTGTGTCAATCCATCTCATTGAGGGTCTTATCTTTTTCTCTTACCCTCTGCTTTACCAAGCATGACTTACTATTAAGATAATATTAATAAAGAATAAATATTAAATTATGTATTTTACTTACATATTTATTAATTAAATTGAATTTCTAATTAAAAACTAGCTCACAATAAAACTCCAGTTCCAGATGACTTCTGTTATGAATTGTATCAACATTTTAGAAGGAAATAATATAAATTCTAATACAATCTCTTTCAGAAAATAAAGGAAGGGGAAATCCCCAACTTATTTTATGAAGCCAGAATCACTCTGTTCCTAAAATTTGAAAAACACTTAAAAAAAAAGAAAAAAAGAGTACTTTGGACCAATATCCTTCATGATACAGATGCAAGAATCTTTGACAAAATATTAGCAAATAAAAATCTATCAGTAAATATAAAGAGAAGTACATCATGACTAAAAGAGGTTTATCCCTAGGAATGCAAAGTTAATTTGGTATTCAAAAATTAATCAATGTCCCAGAACAACTAGATGGTGCCTGGCTGCCACCACCAACTGCTCTGACAGGGATCACAATAGAGGGTCGCAGACAGAGTGGTAGAAAAATGTAGAACAAAATTCAAATTCACAAAAAAAGACCAGACTTACTGGTCTGATAGAGACTGGAGAAACCCCGAGAGTATGGCCCCTGGACACCCTTTTAACTCAAATCTGAAGTTACTCCTGAGATTCACTCTTCTGCCAAAGATCAGGCAAGTTTATAGGGCAAACAATAACACATCTGAGGAATGCATTTCATAGTTCTATCACTTATATGAGAGTAAATGGGCACATCAGCCCAAAAGCAAAGGCGAGAAGCCAGGAAGGGACAGGAAAACTGGATGAATGGAAACAGGGAACCCAGGGTGGAGAAGGGGAGGGTGTTGACAAATTCTGGGGTTGTCAATCAATGTCACAAAACAATATGTGTATTAATTGTTTAATGAGAAATTAATTTGCTTCTTAAACTTCCACCTAAAATACAATAGGAGCCTAGGTGGTTAAGAGCAATGACTACTAACCAAAAGGTCAGCAGTTCAAATCCACAAGCTACTCCTTGGAAACCCTATGGGGCAGTTCTACTCTGTCCTGGGGAGTCACTATGAGTTGGAATCAACTCAATACAACTGGTAAAGCAGAATTAAAAAAAAAAAAAAACTAATCAATATAATTCACCTTACCAACAGAAAAAAAGAAAAAAGCTTTACAATCATCTCATATTTATGCATGTTAAAAGCTTTAAGCAAATAAATATAAGAGAATTTTGACAAACCTATAAAGGTGTCCAAAAAAACAAACAAACAAGTAAACCTACAATTGACATCATACTTATTAGTAAAAAACTGCATGCTTTCCCCCTAAGTTCAAGGCAAGAACCCCACACTAACCATTTCTATTCAATAATGTACTGGAAATATACCAGTACATTAAAATAAAGAAAGATAAAGATAAAAGGTATTAAGTAAATAAAGATCAAGATGAAAGATCTTGAGATTGCAAAGAACTTTTATTTGCAAGACATGACTATGTATGTAGAAAAGTCTAAAGAATCTACAAATAAACTACTAATAATCCACCAATAAGACAATTCACTAGATAACAGATCTGATCATTAAGGTTGTGTGTCAACTTGGCTGGGCTATGATTCTCAGTGGTTTGGCAGTTATGATGTAGTCTGGCAGTCATATGATGATGTGATCACTTCCGTGATGAGATTCGGTATGATGTGATCACCTCCATGATGGGATCTGTGAGTAGCCAATCATTAGAAAGGGAGTTTCCCTTGGGGGTGTGGCCTGCACTGAATATAAGTGGGCTTTCTGGCTCACTGGAGATCCTATAGCTGGCTCCTGTTCATCTAACCTCTGGTTCTTGGGACTTGAGCTAGCAGCTTACCTGCCATCTTGCCTGCCAGTCTTGGGATTCGTCGGTCATTTGATTTGTCGGTCTTTGCAGACTGTGAGCAAGAACCCTGCTGTCTGACTTGCCGATCTTGTGTTCTCCAGCCCCTGTGGCTACGTGAATTAGGAGAAGCCTCTATCTTGACCCATGTACTTGGGACATTTCAGCCTCTGAAATGGCATGAGCCATTTCCTTGATATAAATCTTTCTCTATATATGTTTATACCCTTTACTGGTTTTGCTTCTCTAGAGAACCCAGCCTAAGCCATCTGGTACTGAGAGTAGTTCTAGAGAAACAAAACTGTAAGGATGAGTTTTCTAAATTGGTTCTCAAGTCTGGTTAGTCTTAAAGAAGCTGATGACTCTGCTTCCAGTAGTAAAGATGGCACTACTAATCCATGACATGAGGTGGCAATACAAATACGCAAAATATCACCACCAATAAATCTGGTATTGGTGAAAGGCAAGATTCTGGTTGATTGCATGTTTGATACCTTTCTACTATTTTGTCATAATGAGAGGTATAAGGAAGCTGGCTGGTTGGTCCTACTTTCACTAGAAAATCTGGTGAAAGAAAGAGATAAGCTCAGGGCTTCAGAGTCAAAGCTTAAGCACCACATAAACAATCTCAAAGCTTCCACTTGTGCCTTGAAAGAAATTCTTATTTCTTGTAGTAACAGAGCTGACATTGCCAAAAACCAATCCCAGAGACTTATCATAAAAGTGGCTGGATTACAACACCAACACAATTTCCAACCTCCAGTGCTGTCTGAAGTTAAAGCGAGGGCATTTATTGGGAAGAAATGGGATCTGGAAACTTGGGATGGGGACATATGGGCAGATAATCAGGAAGCTAGAGACAGAGAGACCCTCAATTCCATAGAATCACTCCTGCCAACAGAATTAGCCCTCTTACTCCTATCTGAAGAGATTAATCCATCTTTGTCTGCTAAGCCACCCTCCCAGTAAAACTATTATCCCCTCCACCCCCATCTAATGAGATTAACCCAGCTGTGTCTAAAGAGCCTTTGTCTGAACCATTGCCTGGGGCACCACTTGAGGCAAATGTCTTACAAGACAATGCTGAATGTTCACAAAACACATCCCTACCACCAATATTGGCTTCAGACTTAAGTCCCAGTGAGCCTCAAAATGTGAAGTACAAAGTACTACCCAGGAGGAGGTATGCTACACTCCAAGATAACTGCTTGGCTTTTCTAATATATACAAACAGAAACCTGGGGAATATGTGTGGGAATGGCTACCAAGGGTGTACGATAATGGTGCGAGGAACATAAAGATGGATCAGTCTGAGTTTATTGATATGCACCCACTAATCACAGATTCTTCATTCAATGTTTCAGCTCAAGAGGTTAGGAAAGGATCTAATAGTTTATTTGGTTGGGTCACTGAAGCAAGGATTACACGGTGGCCTACACTAAATCAATTTGAAGTACCAGACCTGCCTTGATATACTGTAGAAGAAGGTATCGAAAGGCTTAGGGAAACTGGCATGCTAGTGTGGGTTTATCAGGTTAGACCCACAGACTCACACATGGAGTGCCCAGAGGACACATCTTTTACCACAACAATGAGGAAAAAATCTGTGAAGCATCCTTGAAGACTGCTGTATTGCCATTTTATAGAAGTCAGGTTTGACAGTGGGAAATACCTTCACTGATTTAAGACACCTAACTAGAATGGGGCTAACTGGACCTCTAAGTGGTAGGGGCCAAGCGGCAGCACTCAATCGACAAAGACAAGGTGAGTGTGGTTACCATAATGGACGGTGGAGTCAAAGCAGTAATCAGAATAGTCTGACTCTTATGGGCTTATGGCAATAGTTACTTAGTCATAAGGTCCTTAGGAGTGAAATAGGTAGGGAATTTACTAAGTATTTACTTGATCTGTACAAGAGGAATTCTAGGTCAAGTGAACAGCAGCCAAACTCATATCGCCAGAATAGAGAGTCAAAGCCCCTCAATCAATTCCAGGGCTGGAATGATTTTACAGACCCTAGCCCCTTGAATGAAGGAGAGGCCAGGTTCCCTTAAGGAAGGACTCCAAAACACTGCCAAAAACTCATACTGTTAATCTTTCTCCCAACCTTCCTGTCTTAGTCATCTAGTGCTGCTGTAACAGGAATACCATGAGTGGATGGTTTTAACAAAGACAAGTTTATTCTCTTCACAGTCCAGTAGGCTAAAAGTCCAAATTCAGGGCATCAGCTCCAGGAAAAGGCTCTGCCTCTCTGTCAGCTCTGGAGGAAGGTCCCTGTGATGCATCAGTGTTTCCTTGGTTTGGGAGCATCTCAGCACAGGAACCTCAGGTCCAAAGGACATGCTCTGCTCCCCGCACTGCTTTCTTGGTGGTGTGAGGTTCCCATGTGTCTCTGCTCGCTTCTCTCTTTTATATCTCAGAAGAGATTGGATTAAGACTCTATCCAATCTTGTAAACCTCGTCAGTATAACATCATCACAGTGATAGAATTTACAACACATAAAGAAATCACATCAGATTACACAATCATACAATACTGGAATCATGACCTAGCCAAGTTGCTACACACATTTTTTGGGGGACACGATTCAATCCATGACACTTCCCCAAAGGGATCTATGGTCTTTCACTTGAGTGACTCTTCATTGGGGAAAAGAAAATAATCAGACTTTTCAGGAATTATTGGATACTGGCTCTGGACTGACACTACTTCTTGGAGACCCAAAATGTCACAGTGGTCCACCAGTCAGAGTGGGGCCATATGGAGGTCAGGTTATTAATGGAGTCTTGGCTTATGCCCTTGTCACAGTAGGTTCAGTGGGTCCCTGAACCCATTCTGTAGTGACTTCTCTAGTTCCAGAAGGCATAACTGGAATAGATATACTCAGCTACTGGAGGAAACCTCACGTTGGTTCTTTGACATGTGGAGTAAGGGATACTATGGTAAGAAAAGCCTAGTGGAAGCCAATAGAACTGCCCCTACCTATGAAAACAGTAAACCGAAAGCAATGCCATATTTCTGGAGGGATTGCAGAGATTACTGCCACCATCAAGGAATTTAAGGATGCAGGGGTAGTGATTCCACCACATCCTCATTCAACTTGCCTGTTTGGCTTGTGCAAAAAACAGATGGATCTTGGAAAATGAAAGTGGGTTATTGAAAACTTAACCAGGTGGTGACTCCAATTGCAGCTGCTGTTTCAGATATGGCTTTATTGCTTGAGCAAATTAATACATCTCCTGGTACCTGGTATGCAGCTATTGATCTGGCTAATGCCTTTTTCTCCATACCTGTTTCAAAGGACCACCAAAAGCGGTATTACCTTCAACTGGCAAGGCAGCAATATACTTTCAGCATTCTACCTCAGAGATATATCAATTCTCCAGCTGTGTGTCATAATTTAGTCCCCAGGGACTTCGATTGCCTTTCACTTCTGCAAGATGCCACATTGGTCCATTACACTGATGACATTATGCTGATTGTATCTAGTAAGGAAGACGTGTCAATGACTCTGGACTTATTGGTAAAACATTTGCATGCTAGAGGGTGGGAAATTAATCTGACAAAAAATCAGGTGCCTTCCACCTCAGTGAAATGTCTAAAGATCCAGTGGTGTGGGGCAAGTGGAGATATTTCTTCTAAAGTTAAGGATAAGTTATTGCATCTGGCCCCTTACACAACTAAAAAGGAGGCACAATGTCTAGTGAGTCTCTTGGGATTTTGGAGGCAATGTATTTCTCACGTTTTTAAGAGCTACAGCTGCTAAACTAAAGGTCGGCAGTTCAAATCCACAAGCCACTCCTTGGAAATTGTATGGGGCAGTTCTACTCTGTCCTATAGGGTCACTATGAGTCAGAATCAACTTTACAGCAACAGGTTTTACTCTGGCCTGTTTACCAAGTGACTCAAAAAGCTGCTAGTTTTGAGTGGGGCCCAGAAAAAAAGAAGGCTCTGCAACAGGTTCAGGTTGCTGTGTAAGCCATTCTGCCACTTGGGCCATATGATCCAGCTGATCCAATGGTGCTTGAAATGTCTATAGCAGATAGAGATGCTGTTTGGAGTCTTTGGTAGGCTCCTATTGGAGAATCACAGTGCAGAACCCTAGGATTTTGGAGCAAAGCCTTGCCACCCTCTGCAGATAACTACTCTCCTTTTGAGAAAAAGTTTTTGGCTTTTTACTGGGCCTTGGTAGAGACTGAATGCTTAACCATGGGCCACCAAGTCACCATGCAGCCTAAGCTGCCCATCATGAACTGGGTGTTGTCTGACCCACAGAGTCATGAAGTTAGATGTGCACAGCAGCACTCCATCATTAAATGTAAGTGGTATATATGATATCGGGCCTGAGCAGGAACTGAAGGCACAAGTAAGTTGCATGAGGAAGTGGCCCAGATGCCCACGCTCTCCACTTCTGTCACATTACCTTCCATCTCCGAATCTGCTCCTATGGCCTAATGGGGGGTTCTTTATGATCAGTTGACTGAAGAAGAGAAACCTCATGCCTGGTTTACAGATGGTTCTGCATGATATGCAGGCACCACTAGAAACTGGACAGCAACAGCACTACAGCCCCTTTCTGGGACCTCCCTGAAGGACAGTGGTGAAGGGAAAGCCTCCCAAGGGGCATAACTTGGAGCAGTGCACCTGGTTGTTCACTCTGCTTGGAAGGCTAAACGGCCAGAAGTGTGATTGTATATTGATTCATGGGCTGTGGCCGATGGTTTGGCTGGCTAATCAGTGACTTGGAAGAAACAAGGTTGGAAAACTGGAGACAAGGAGGTATGGGGAAGTGGTACATGGATAGATCTCTCTGAATGAGCCAAAGAAGTGAAGATATTTGTGTCTCATGTGAATCCTTACCAAAGGGAGACCTTGATAGAGGATGAGTTTAACAATCAAGTGTATAGGATGATGTGTTCTGTGGAAAACAGTCATACTCTTCCCCCAGCCACTTCTGTCATTGCCCAATGGGCTCAAGAACAAAGTGGTCATCGTGGCAGAGATGAAGGTTATGCATGGTCTCAGCAGCATGGACTTCCACTCACCAAGACCAACTTGGATACAGCCACTGCTGAGTGCCCAATCTGCAAGCTGCAGAGAACAACACTGAGTCCCCCATATGGCACCGTTTCTTGAGGTGAACAGTCAGCAACCTGGTGGCAGATTGATTACATTGGACCACTTCCATCATGGAAAGGGCAGTGTTTGATCTTCATGGAATAGACACTTTCCTTGCATGCAATGCTTCTTCCAAAACTACCATCAATGGACTTACAGAATGCCTTATCCACCGTCATGGTATCCCACACAGCATCGCTTCGGATCAAGGGACTCACTTCACAGCAAATGAAGAGTGGCAATGGGCCCATGCTCATGGAATTCACTGATCTTACCATGTTCCCCATCATCCTGAAGCAGTTGGCTTGATAGAATGTGGAATGGCCTTCTAAAGACACAATTACGGTGCCAGCTAGGTGGCAATACCTTGCAGGGTTGGAGCAATGTTCCCCAGAAGGCTGTATATGCTGTAAACCAGCATCCAATATATGGTGCTGTTTCTCCCATAGTCCAGATTCATGTGTCCAGGAATCAAGGCTTGGAAATGAAAGTGGCACCACTCACTATTATCCCTAGTGATGCACTCACAAAATTTTTGTTTGTCCCTGTGACCTTATGCTCTGCCGGTCTAGAGGTCTTAGTTCCAAAAAGAGGAAGGTTCTCACCTCCACTGAACTGGAAGTTAAGAGTGCCACCTGGCCACTTTGGGCTCCTTATGCCTCTGGATCAACAGGCAAAGAAGGGAGTTACCATATTAGCTGGTGTGATTGATCCTGATTTTCAAGAGGAATTCGGATTGAGATTACGTAATGGAGGTAAAGAAGAGTAAGTCTGGCAAGCAGGAGATCCTTTAGGGTGTCTCTTAGTACAGTTATACCCTGTGATTAAAGTCAATGGAAAACTATGGCAACCCAACTCCAACATTACTACTAATGGCCCAGATCCTTCAGGAATGAAGGGTTGTTTCACCCCACCAGGCAAAAAACCATGACCCCCTGAGAGTGCTTGCTAAGGGCAAAGGGAATATGGAATGGGTTGTGGAAGAAGGTAGTTCTAAAGAGTTACGACTATGTGACCAGTTGCAGAAATGAGGACCATAACTGTTATGAGTATTTCTGCCTTGTTCGTGTGCATCAAATATTGTTGTTTTCTTTACTTATAAACTATAAGATGTAAACAGGGAAAGTGCATATCAGGTTGTATGTGTGTTTGTTCCATCATGTTAGGCACAAGTATGGCTTTATAATTGTCTTTATTCAGACATCATGTATGATTTAAGGAGATGTGTACAGGTGCAAGTTGACAAGGTGTGGACTGTAATGGTTAAGGTTGTGTGTCAACTTGGCTGGGCCATGATTCTCAGTGGTTTGGCAATTATGATGTAGTATGGCAGTCATATGATGATGTGATCACTTCCATGGTGAGATTTGATATAATGTGATCCCCTCCATGATGGGATCCACTGTGAGTAGAAAATCAGTTGAAAGGGAGTTTCCTTGGGGGCGTGGCCTGTATCGAATATAAGTGGACTTTCTGGCAAGGCTCGAGGATTTTTGCTCACTCTGAAGCCTGCAGTTGGCTCCTGTTTGTCTGATCTCTGGTTCTTGAGACTTGAGCTAGCAAATTACCTGCCTTCTTGCCTGCTGATCTTGGGATTCATCAGTCTTCGCAGCCTGTGAGTAATAACCCTGTTGACTGACCTACCAGTCTTGGGTTTGCCAGCCCCTGTGGCTATGTGAATCAGAAGCTTCCAGCCTTACCCACTGACTGGGGATGTTCCAGACTCTACAACCACATGAGCCATTTCTTTGATGTAAATCTCTCTCTATATATATTTATACTCTTTACTAATTTTGCTTCTCTAGAGAACCCAGTCTAAGACAACAGAATACAAAGCCAATATATAAATATCAATTGTATTTTTATACAGTGTCAATGAACAACTGGAAATTAAAAATAAAGTTATGATTATTAATTCCAATAGCATTGAGAACATGAGAGACTTAAGGACAAAATTAGCAAACTATGTGCATGACCTTTACTAGGAAAACTACAAAACACTGCTGAGAAATATTAAAGACTAAAATAAAGGAGAGATATACAATGTTGATACATCAGAAGACTCAATATTGTTAAACAATAATTCTCCCAAATTGATCTATAGCTTCAGCACATATACAGTCAAAATCCATGTGAGGTTTGTAGAAACGGATAGGTTAAACCTAAAATGGAGAATATTCTATAATAACTAAAGAATTTTTTAAAGAGGAAAACAATGTTAAAGAACTTGAATTCTTTGATTTCAAGCCTTACTTACCTACAGTGATCAAGGCAGTATAGTTTTGGTATAAAGATAGACATATAGAATAATGAAACAGAATAGATTCTAGAAATAGACCCACACATACACGGTCAAATAATTTTTATGAAAGATGAGAAAGAATAGTCTTTTCAACAAGTTGTGCTAATATCCTATGGGAAAGAAATGAACCTCGACATTTACCTCACATCATATACAAACTTAATTTGAAATAGATCATAAGCATGCGAACTGAAACTATAAACTTCTTGAATAAAACATAAGACAAAATTTTTGTGATTTTAGTTTTAGGTAAACATTTTTTAGGACAAATGCACAAAAAGCATAAATCATAATAGTAAAAATCAAAAGAATGGGTGAAAGAACGCATTCATGGATGGATAGATGGAGAAATAGATGACAGATAGATAGGTAGATAGTATCTTAGTTATCTAGAGCTGCCATAACAGAAATACCACAAGTGGATGGCTTTAAAAAAGAAATTTATTCTCTCACAGTCTAGGAGGCTAGAAGTCCAAATTCAGGGTGCCAGCTCCAGGGAGGGATTTCTCTCTCTATTGGCTCTGGGGGAAAGTCCTTGTCATCAATCTTTCCTGGTAGAGGAGCTTCTCAGCACAGGGATCCCGAGTCCAAAGGACATGCTCTGCTCCTGGCACTGCTTTATTCGTGGTATGAGGTCTCATCTCTCTGCTTGCTTCTCTCCTTTACATTTCAAAAGAGATTGACTTAAAACACAACCTAATCTTTTAGATTGAGCCTTGCCTCATTAACATAACTGCCTAAAATCCTGCCTCATTAACATCATAGAGGTAGGACTTACAACATACTGGAAAAGTACATCAGATCACAAAGTGGTGGACAAGCACACAGTACTGGGAATTATGGTCTAGCCAAGTTGACAGATATTTTGGGGGGATACAATTTAATCCATGAAGATAGATAGGTGATAGACAGACAGACAGATAGACAGATAGATAAATAGATTGGTAGGTAGGTAGGTAAACAGACAGACAGACAGATAGATAGTTGTTGTTAAGTGCTGTCGAGTTGGTTCCGACTCATAGAGAACTCTTGTACAACAGAATGAAACGTTGCCTGCTCCTGCACCATCCTCACAATCGTTGCTATGTTTGAACCCACTGTTGCAGTCACTATGTTAATCCTTCTCATTGAGGGTCTTCCTCTTCCTTGCCAACCCTCCACTCTACCAGGCATGATGTCCTTCTCCAGGGACTGGTCCCTCCCGATAACATGTCCAAAATACGTGAGATGAAGTCTCGCCATCCTCACTTCGAAGGAACATTCTGGCTGTACTTCTTCCAAGACAGATTTGTTCATTCTTCTGGCAGTCCATGATATATTCAATATTCTTCACCAACACCATAATTCAAAAGCATCAACTCTTCTTTGATCTTCTTTATTCACTGTCCAGCTTTGCAAGCCTATGAGGTAATTGAAAATGCCATGACTTGGGTCAAGCACACCTTAGTCCAAAAAAAAAGTCGCCATCAATTCGATTCTAACAGGGTTTTCTTGGCTGTAATCTTTATGGAAGCAGGCCATCAGGCCTTTCTTCCATGGCACCGTTGGATGGTTTGAACCACTAATCTTTAGGTTAGTAGTCAAGACCAAACTGCTTGCACCACATAGATAGATGGATAGATGATAGGTAGATAGATAGATAATGAAACAATTTTCTTACAGAAAAATTCCAAATAATGAAAGTAGAATAAATGAAAGAAGTAAAAAAAATTAATAAGAACAATGCAGTAATAATTGCTGCAGGCAAGATCCATGATCAAGGCTAAATTAGGCAAAACTTTAAGGAGGAACAGGATGTTTGCATAGACTCAAAGTATCTTCCCTAAAGTCTTTATTAACCATTGCAGCGATTTTAACATATGTATACATCTGTGATACTTCTCAAGGAGGTGAAGCTTAATTCCCCTCCCCTTGAGTGTAGGCTGGACTTGCTTCTAACAAATAGGGTATGGAAAGGGAGAAAATGTAACTTTCAGTGGGGAAATCTGGCAGGCTCCACCTTAACCAAATAATCAAGGTTAACATCACTGGTAATGAATCATGTTAATATCACAGACCTCTGATATACTACATTAAGTTTACTTCAGCTCTGTGGTATTCACTTCAAAAATCTCTAACTTCAGTTTAATCATGAGAAAACAGTAGGCGAACTCAATACTGAAGGCTATGGTCTTTGATCTTCAACAGTAAGTGCTTCAAGTCCCCTTCACTTTCAGCAAATGAAGTTGTGTCATCTGAATAATGCAGCTTGTTAATGAGTCTTCCTCCAATCCTGATGCCCTGTTCTTCTTCATATAGTCCACCTTCTCAGTTTATTTGCTCTGCATACAGATTGAATAAGTATGGTGAAAGGATACAACCCTGATGCATGTCCTTCTTGACTTTAAACCATGCAGTATCCCCTTGTTTTGTTTGAATGACTGCCTCTTGGTCTAAGTACAGGTTTCTCAAGAGCGCAAGTAAGTATTCTGGAGTTCCCATTCTTCACAATGTTATCCATAATTTGTTATGATTCACAGAGATGAATGCCTTTGCATAGTCAATAAAACACACATAAACATCTTTCAGGTATTCTCTGCTTTCAGCTAAGATCTATCTGACATCAGCAATGATATCCCTGCTTCCACATCCTCTTCTGAATACAGATGGAATTTCTGGCAGTTCCCTGTTGATATACTGCTGCAACTGCTTTTGAATGATCTTCAGCCAAAGTTTACTTGTGTGATATTAATGGTATTGTTCTATAATTTCCACATTCTGTTTGATCACCTTTCTTTGGAATGGGTACAAATATCGATTTCTTCCAGTCAGTTGACCAGGTAGCTGTCTTCCAGACTTCTTGACATAGACGAGTGAGCACTTCAAGGGCTGCATCTGATTGTTGAAACTTCTCAATTGGTATTTCCTCAATTCCTGGAGCCTTGTTTTTTGCCAATGCCATCAGCGTAGCTTGGAACTCATCCTTCAGTACTACTGGTACTGATCATATGCTACCTCCTGAAATGGTTGAATGTTGACCAATTCTCTTTGATACAGTGACTCTGTGTATTCTTTCCATCTTCTTTTGATGCTTCCTGCATCGTGTAGTATTTTCCTGGTAGAATTCTTCAGTATTGCAGCTCGAGGCTTGAATTTTTTCTTCAGTTCTTTCAGCTTGAGAAATGCCAATACGAGTCCGTTTTAGCTCACTAATGCCTAGGATAGCAACGCTTATGCATTCCGATTCATTTCTGATGACTTCCAATTTTCCTAGATTCACAATTCACACATTCCATGTTCTGATTATTAATGGGTGTTTGCAGCTGTTTCTTCTCATTTTGAGTCATGTCACATCACTAAATGAAAGTCCGAAAAGCTTGAATCCATCCACATCATTAAGGTTGACTCTACTTTGAGGAGGCAGCTCTTCCGCAGTTGTCTTTTGAGTGCCTTCCAACCTAAGGGGCTCATCTACCGGCACTATATCAGACAGAGTTCCATTGCTATTCATAAGGTTTTTATTGGACAATTTTTTTCAGAAGTAGATGCCAGGTTCCTCTTCCTTTTCTGTCTTAGTCTGGAAACTGCTGAAACCTGTCCACCAAGGGTAACCCTGCCAGTATTTCAAATACTGGTGGCAAAACTTCCAGTATCATAGCAACATGCAAGCCACCCTAGTAGGACAAACTGACAGACACATGTTAGGTAGACTGCTTAGGAAAGTGTTAATATAGACTAGAAGAGAAGAAAAAATTGAATCATCACTAGGGTCAGTAAGGGAGAAATATAGGGGAGGGAATGAAGATCAGAAAGGGATTTGGACAAGATTCGAAAACACTAAAAAAAATTACTTTTTCTAGGAGAAACTTTATGCATACATTAAGTAATAGGACACTAGTAACAATAGTAAAGTGTAACTTTGTTGAGAATTAGGTAGTGAGTACAATTTGGAAAAGATAATACTTTGACTTGAGACTAAAGATGAAGAATAAAATGAAAATTTCCCTGATAAAAGGAACATTGTGAAACAAAACACCAGGGTTAAAAAATAGAAGGACAAATTGAATGCACTAAGGAAATCTGCTGCTGGAATCCCAAAGTACAATGAGGGGAAAGGGATAGATGAAGCAGTAAATCATTTTTAACGTCTAGATGTTAACAGTCATGAATGTCAGACTGAGGTCTCAGAAGTTTATCTTGAGTTTGCATTTCAAAGCCATTGTGTAGAATACTGTAGATCCATCTAGAGTATTGTATAGTCATCTGACTAACTACCCTGCAGCTGTTTCAAGAATCTAAAAAATGCCTACATATACACTTCATGCAAACTCTACAATTTTAGGGTATAATTCATGATTCCAGTTTTTACAGAAGTCATTCTAACACCAAGGAGCAGAATTCACATTGATCAAGGATCTGAGGAACCAAGGAGAAAAATTAGTGGGAGAGAGGTTGCATAATGAAGTCAGGGCACTCTGAGCCCTAAGGTAAAGACAAATTACTAAGCAATTTGAGGATCTTAAGGGTTTGGCTGCTAACCAAAAACTGGTACTTTGAATCCACCAGCCGCTCCTGGAAACCCTATGGGGCAGTTCTACTATGTCCTATAGGGTCGCTATGAATCGGAATCAACTTGACAGCAACAAGATTTTTTTTTTTTGTTTAAGTTAATCAAACAAACACTCTGACTGAAAATAATTAAAATCCCTAAGTAAAATCTGATGTTTTTAAAGGCTATTAAAATATGACAAAATAGTAAGAAAAGACTAACATCAAAAGGGAAATGGAAATTAAAAGAGGTAAGGTAATTAGCTTAAATTTGCCAATCACAGCAAACTTGAACTTATATTTTGGCTGCCTGTTATGGTTAGAGTTTCAGAAAAGTGAGGAATGTAATAAGAGACCTTTCCCAGATATTCTAATGCCTTAAAGGTAAGGCAATCATGACAAAAAGCCGTTCTCATATAACAACACACTAACTAGAGGTCCTGGAAATGTCAGGTGTTTAATTTAGATTAAGATGTTACCTGACAGAAACAAACATAAATCTTCTCTGAGGACCTTATCTTCAGTTGAAACCTCAAATTTTGGTAAAATAAGTTTTCAAGTACAATGACCAGCATATAACCAAAGAAAAACAAAAAAATCAGTAGAAATAACAGAAAATAGAAACAGATCATCAAAATAATTTTAGATATTTTGGTTATGAGAAACAGTCTATAAAACACCTGTATTATTGTATTAAAAAATTGAAAGAGATAAGCTAGGAAATATCTGTTTCTATAACTATAGAAACCATATAAACAAACAAACAAACCCATTGCAGTCAAGTTGATTCCGACTCATAGCGACATAGAAACTATAAAAAGGCACATGGCACATGGTGCATTTGAAAAAGTAGTATATAGAACTGATGGCACTGAAAGTATAATACCTGAAATTAATAATTCAAAGGGTGGATTCCACAACAGATTAGTGATAGTTCAGGAGATAGCTAGTAAACTGGATAATAAATAGGAAGACATTAACTAAAATGGAGCATGGAGAGAAATGGGAAATGAAGAGAATGTAAGAGGTACATAAGATGTAGTGAAAGGTTCTGATAGATGGTTATCTGGAGTTCTACAAAGAAAGGAGATAAAAAATGGAGAAATGGAAGCATTTGAAACAGTGGTAGCTGAACATTCTTGAGACCTGATACAAGACACTGACCTAGAAAATCAGGAAGCCCAACAAATCACTATTATGAAACAATAAAATCGAATTCCACACTGAGGCACAACAACAGCAAGAAAAAAACAAGACAAACTCTTGAGCAGCCAGAGAAAAGACAGTTCACATTCAAAAGTGGCAATTAGACTGACAGCACACTTCTCAACAGCAAAAATGGAAGTCAAGACAATCAAGTAATATATCTAATGCAATTGAATTGACTTGCACAAAATTTAAAACTCTGTAGTCATTGAAAATGAGCCCTAGTGGCACAACAAGTAAGTACTTGGCTGTTAACCGAAAGGTTGGTGGTTCGAACCCACCCAGTGGCTCCATGGAAGAAAAGACCTGGCAATCTGTTCCCATGGGAGAAAAGATCTGGCAATCTGTTCCCATAAAGATTACAGCCTAGCAAACCTTACGGGGCAGTTCTACTCTGTTGCTATGAGTTGGAATCAACTTGACAGCACCTAAGAACAACAACAATATAGCCACTGAAATAAAAGTGAGATAAAGGCCACCAGACAAAGTGATAGCACTTGTAAAGACTGACGTGCAAGAAAGAATAAAGATCCAAAAAGTTGTAAATATATAAATAAATATAATGTAATATAAAACAGTGGTTATAATAGCCACCATTATAACATATTGGTGGTTAATTAAAAATAATTAAAATTAAATTAATTAAATAATTAAAATTTCCAATAACCATAGTTTATAAGTCAATGAGGCTAAATGTTATTAAACTATTCCAAGGCCTTTTTGGAAAACCTGGTGGCATAGCGGTTAAGTGCTATGGCTGCTAACCAAAAGGTTGGCAGTTCAAATCCACCAGGCACTCTTTGGAAACTCTATGGGGCAGTTCTGCTCTGTCCTATAGGGTTGCTATGAGTATCCTGGGAGATTTTAAGGTATCAATTTACTTTAGACTTTATAAGCTAAGTATGTGTTTTGTGATTTCTAAAGGAACAACCAAAATCAAAATAAAAAAAATACTGATTAAAATTTATATCAATAGTAAAAACAAATGGAATGATGGATGAAAATGGAATGACCACAATAAATAAATAAATGCACAATAAATGAAAATGAAGGCAATACTGGAAATGCAAATATAGAGCTGGAAGTTCAAATGAGGACATAAGATTGTTATAGAATTAAAACATAATAGATCAGTCAGCAAAAGGGTTAAATATTGCATTTACATGGCAATTACTATCAGACCGGATAGATTAAAAAATGAAAATACAATGATACACTATTTGTCATAAGAGCCTAAAAGCATAAGTCTGCAGAAAAGGTTGAAAAGAAAAGGCTAGAAAAAGATATACGATGCAAATACATATGAAAAGATTATTGGTGTAGCCATACCACTGTTAGACAAAATAGATGTTAAGGCAAGAAAGCATTACAAGATACTGAATGGGTCACTTTATAATGATAGATATCTTCTTCTACTATCAAAGTTTATCAATTTTAAATTTGTATGCACTTAACATCATGGCTTTGAAACACGTAAAGGAAAAACTGACAAAACTACAATTTCATTTACATTTAATATAATTATTGATGTGTTAGGATTTAAGTCTACCATTTTGTTACTTGTTTCTGTATTTTCTCTCTGTTTCTCATTCTCACATCTATGTCTATATATTCAGAGTTATGATTTTGGCTTTCCACCATCAAACATATTTTAAATAACTCAAGAGGAAAAGAATATTTTAATACATTTACCCAGACGTTTACCATTTCTCTTGCCCTTTCTTCATTCCTAATGCACAAATTTCTTTCTGGTATTATTTTCCTTCTGTCTGAAGAACTTCTTTCAGCAATTCTTTCTAAGAAGGTATGCTAGTAAAGAATTATCTCAGTTTTCCTTCACTTCAGAATGTATTTATTTTACCTTCACTTCTGAAGACTGTTTTCACTGGATAGAGAATTCTGGGTTGACAGTTCTTTTCTTTCATGACATGAAAAATTTGTGCCACTTCCTCCTGGCCTCCATGAATTTGGGTGATAAATTCATAATTATTTGTATTGTTGTTCCCCTATATGTCTCAGTTTTCTCTGACTGCTTTCAAAATTTTTTTATTTATACTTAGTTCTGAAAGAGTTTAATTATTACTGTCTATGCATAAATTTCTTTAGATTTATCCTGCCTGTTTGAGGTTAACCGAGCTTGTTGAATCTGTAGGTTTATGTCTTCTGACAAATTTGTGAAAATTTCAGCCATTGTTTCTGCAAAAAATTTTTTCTGTATTACACTCTTCATTCTTTCAAAGATACATTTTTAATCCTTTTATGCTACAGGGCCCTGAGATTCTGCACCTTTTTTTTTTCCCCCAATATTTTTTCTTGTTAGTGTTCAGATTGCATAATTTTTATTGGTCTATCATTAAGTTCGCTGCATATTTTCTATGTCACATCAGTTCTGCTGTTGAGCCTAACCTGTGAGTTTTCTTATTTTCATTATTGCATTTTTTACTTCTAAAATTTCCATTTGGTTCTTTTTTATGTCTTCTATTTTTTTGCTGAGATTTTTTATCTTTCCATTTTTTTTTCAAGCATGTTTGCTCTGACTTCTTGGAGCATTTTTATAATAGAGTCTTTAAAGTCTTTGTCCAATAATTCCAACATCTGTGTAATCTTTGTATCAGCATCTGTTTATTGTCTTTGCCCATCATATTGAGATGTTCCTAGTTCTTTGTATGCCAAGTAATTTTGCATTGAATTCTGTATTTTTTAATATGATGTTATGACGCCATTGGTTGTGTTTAAATCTGGTGGAGCATATTGATATTTTTGTGTTAGTCAGCATTTGACCTAGTTGGCTTCAGGCTGAAAGTACTAACCAGTCTTCTGTGGGTTTTCAGTGCTGTTTTCAAAGTCTTTGCAGTTCTATTCAAACCTGTTCTGTGTGTGTGCTACACAGTGGCCAGTCTGGGACCTGGGCAATGGTATTTCCCATAGCTGAGTCCTCAATGTCTTTGATAAGCTGTTTTGGATGAGATTTATGCATGCAAAGCTCTGGGGTGAGCCCAGAAGTTGACAAACAACTTTATGGAGTCACTTTTCCAAGTTGTTCCCTCTCTACACTATCCCTGATACTTTCCAGTTCCCTGGGGCTCTACTTTCTGATTCTCCAGTCAGAAATCAGAGGTTTCATTTACTCCCACTCCACTGCACACTTCCTGCATCTGTGCCTTTGTCCAGAGCTAAGAGGTAAGAGGACAGAGAGAAAAAAAAAAAATCAACTGGGGTTTGTCCCACCCCCTTGGGGCCACAGCTCCTCCAATCTGAGTGAAAATTTCCCCTCCATTAGATGTATAAGCGTGATTGCTGCTGACATCACTGTCTCTACCAGGAGTTAATTTTTCTTTTTCCTGAAGCTTTAACTAGTGGTCTTTCCTGGAGTTCTCACTATATATATACCAATGCCCACTTCTGGGTTTCAGACTGCCTTAAGTCCAGGCTACAATATACCAGATGAAAAAATGATAATTGTTGGTTTGGTGGTACTTCAAATTCTGGACTTCCGTAATCTGCTTGCTACTATTTACTTTTCGGTGTCTTCAAATACCTGCTTCGTGCATTTTGTCAAGATTTTAGAGTTTCAGTCAGTGGAAGAGACAAGATAGGTGTGCTTACAGAAATTATAAAACTGGGAGTCCATTCCCTTTTATAATTGTCTGACCTGCTATTTAACTTATCCACTGAGTTTCAGAATTTCAATTATTATATATTTAATTTCCAAAAATTATACACGGTGCTTTTAAAAATATGTTTGGACTTTTTATAGTCTCATATCCCCTATTATTATTTTTAATCCATTATTTCCTTATTAATACGTAAAACATAGTTTTTTATGTCGTATGTCTGTTAAATGACAATTTTATCCAACAGATGTTAAAGCCAAAATACTTGAAATCATCTTTAACATGTTTGTTTTATTTCACCATAATATACAATAGGACAATCAGTTGATTTTATAATAGATATAGCTACATAGATATATATATGGATGGATGGATGGATAGGTGGACAGATAGATGGATAGACAGACAGACATAGATAATTTGTAGTGGGAGGGTGGTTTAAAGTATTCAGACCTTCTTACTGCTAAGAATAGAATTCCATCTTACACATTTTTGTTCCTTTTTAATTGACCCTGGTGAGCCTGAGTTTTGTTCATTTGTTTGTTTTAGCACATGTGCTTATTAAGTTTTGAGACTTGAACTTATAATTTGGGGTCTTGGTGAAATTCAGAAATACAGATTTGAAAAAGTTATCTGTACAGCATCTAGCCAAATTCTGCCATGAGGATGAAGGCAAAGCCCCAGAAAATAATAAAGGATTGTTTTGCTTACTTTGATGGTCATTGTCCCATATAAGTACTTCCCAGTGACTGAAAATGGATGCGAGGCATTGCTAAATTCTCAGATACTATCATAAGAAAGACTTCATGCTTTATAAAATAGAGGGTCAGTGAAAAAGAGGAAGACCCTTAATGAGATGGATTGACACAGTGACTGCAACAATGGGCTCAACAGCTACAATTGTGAGGATGGCGCAAGACCAGGCAGTGTTTCATTCTGTTGTACGTAGGATCGCTGAGTCAGACTCGACTCAACGGCACCTAACAACAGCATCATACTATAGTATATGATATAGTATAAATGCATTTCTCAATAGCATCTAAATACATAGTCAATAAGATCCAATGATAGCTTTTAATAGACCTGAAATTAAATAGGAAATAGAATAAATAAAAGTGTGTATTTGGATGTTTCTTCACTAATTTTTCAAAGGTGATTTCTACCTCAAAAATGTTTGTGAATTTATAAACTATGGTTTGACCTATGTGACATCAGATGTTTTTTGTATATGTGTTTCTAGGCTCAACAATTTTGGCTGAAATAGCTGAAGACCTAAAGGAATATATCTTTTCCTTTGGTGCACAAGTAATTATGACTTTCTGTGGAGGTAAAAATACAGGCAACTATCAGAACAGCCTGAAACTCTGCACACCACACAATTCAGGAGATGGAACCTGAAGCTTCTGAGATGTCATCTAAGCCCTGAATCCTCCTTTTGTTGATGCTACAAAGGTCACCTAGATGTCTCTAAATACCTCCCAGTAAAGAAGGTACTCGGCAAAGGAGAGATGATGTGAGAGATCCCATGTTTCTCGCCCCATTTACCTTTATTCTTGAATTTCAAGTAGATATGAAGGATAGCAATACACATCAGGAAAGGTACAAATTCAAGTATGTATTTAAAGAAAACAATCCATCTACTCTGTAAGCCTGAAAAGAATCAAGGAGAAAGAAAATTAGGAAGCCAGGACTTAGGGGATACATTGGAATAACAACAAATATGCTAGATACAGGAAACTTTTCCAAGATCTCATCACCCTGTGTCTATTCAACCTATGTTAGGGCTCAGGTATGAAAGGCAGAATTGTTGGTGAAGATAGAGTCAGGAATTAGAGCTGATACTGGGCTCAGGGTCTTTGGGCTAAGGATAGAGCAAGGCCAGTAAGGCCAATCTCCTCCTACTTCTTTCCACACTGTCTAGCATGTGATCAGCCTGGAAAGAAGAGCTTCAGACAGTAGTGCCCTGGTCGTTATAACCTTATCTAAATGGTAAAGGGTCTAGAGTTTATAGGACAAGCCAAGTGGAAGGTCTGGGGACCTCTGAGTTAACTAAGAGGACAAATGTGCCTTGGAACCTAAGAACTTCAAAGATGAAATGATCTTCAGAAATAATGCAAAGATCTGCTCTACAGCATCCTTGTTATTTAACCATTCAACCTTTACTTGAATACGCATATTCCTGGGAGCTTACTACAGTGTGAGAAAGATCATTCCAAGACTGGACAACTTTTCTCATTAAACCATATTTGACATATCATGTGGAAAACAAATAACTCTAAATAATTGGCATGAAGTAAAAAATATACAGGAAAGACACTTTTTTAAAAAAAAAAAAATCTCAAATACCTATTGTGAAGAAGTAAGAGCAAACTTAATAACTGTCATCCTAAAATTATCGGTGGGAAATTTCCAAAGGAAGAACTTTCTCACATTACACTACAACGAAGTTCCAGGAGGGCAAACTTTTGGTATCCCCATCTTGCCTTATTGCCAGTATCTAGAACAGTGTCTAGCATCTAAGAGATGCTCAATATATATCTTTTAGAATTAAAAAATAATTAAGTCAAGTTGTATAATGAGTCAGTGACCTTCCCATCACTGCAAGTATGCAAGCATGGTCTTATTACCATATAACATGAAGAAAAGGATGATGGTTAGAGCAAAGAATTAGGTATTAGAAACCTCCGGGCTCCAATCCTGGCTCTGCAATTATAGGCTACCTGAACTTGAGAAATTCATTTAAAAACTCTGATGCTTAATTTCTTCATATAAAAAAATTGTGATAATAATTGGGATTAGTTTGCTTTCTTTTCTTAAATTCTTGAGGTGAAGTTTTAGATCATTTCTTCAGCCTATTATATCTAATTATATGTATCTGAGGCTATACATTTGCTGTTGATTGAGCTGTCTCCCACTAATTTCAGTATGTTGTGATTTCACTATCATTCAGCTAAAAATATTTTCTAATATTCATTGTGGTTTCTTCTTTGGCCTAAGGGTCTTAGAAGTGTATTCTGTGATTTTTAATGTAATCTTTTTTATTTGTCTCTTTGACATTAATTTATAGCTTAATTCCACTATGGTCAGAGAATATACCCCAATATGATTTCAAACTTCTGTAATTTGTTGAGACTTTCTTCATCATTCACTAGTAAATCTTTCATGAGATTTACTGTGAAAAAGAGCTATGTATCCCAGACCTGGTCAAGTGTTTCTAAACATAAGAAATCTCATGTTTATCTAATAATATTTGTTCTTTTGTGAGTCTTTCTCTCTCTGTCTCTCTGAAAGATTTAGAAACTTTTTTTTAATCCCTGTTATCCTAAAACTGGAAACCCTGATGGTGTAGTGGTTAAGTAGTTTGGCTGCTAACCAAAAGGTTAGCAGTTCAAATCCACCAGGTGCTCCTTGGAAATCCTGTGGGCCAGCTCTACTTTGTCCTATAGGGTTGCTATGAGTTGAATGACTCAATGGCAATGGGTTTGGGTTTTTTGGTTTTCATCCTAAAACTTTATATGTCCAATTGTCCTGTTCTTATTTTTCATTTATTTCACTTGGTCATTTCATTTCCAAAATTTCTTTCTCCTTCTACTTTGATAAATTCTTTATTCATTTTTAATTTTGAATGATTTCCCCACTTGATTTTTCCTCTTATCTTTTTTGGAACACCTATTTGTCAGATGTCAAACCTCCTAGATTTATCCACAATTCTGATTTTCTTTGCTCCTCATATTTTTCACTGTATTTTTTTTCTTCTGTATTTTGGAAGATTTTCTTGACTTTATCTTCCCAATTTCCTATTAAATTTTTTATAACCAAAATTTTAATATCAAGGATTTGTTCTGATTCATTAATCTTTGTCAGCATGTTGCCTTTTTCAGTGTTACTGTTGGGGTGGGGGGTGGAGAAGTCATTTTATGTTTGTTTTTGTATCCCTGTTCTCTAATTTATCTCTTTTTAAAAAATGGTTTATGTCTTTTAATCTTGTTTTTTCTGCTTCATGTTGCAGACTTTTCTCTAGTGTTTTGTTATCATTTTCACCAACTTATATTAAAGAATGAAAAAAAAGAAAGACTTAGTCATAGCTCTGTTAGTTTAATGAGGTTTATGGACTGTCAGACTTTATCAGCTACCAGGGAACAAGCCATTTCTTTAAAGCACCTTCCCCAGAATAATTGTACCAGGATGTGGAGGGCTTTACTTAAGTAGGCAATAGCTACACTTGCTACCCTTAACTTCCCCATATGACTTGTTCAATATCTTTTCAAAGAAACCTCTGCATTGTTTTGTTTTGTTGGCTTATTTATTTGTAATCTGTTTGACTGGTTGGCTTTTGCCAGGGAATAAATACTGTCTAAAGGCCATTTTGGAGCCCTGGTGACTCAGTGGTTAAGAGTTTGCCTGCTAACCAAAAGGATGGCAGTTCAAATCTACCAGCTGCTCCTTGGAAACCCTATAGGGCTGTTCTACTATGGCCTATACAGTTGGAATGTGTTGGGATCAACTCGATGACAATGGGTTTTGGTTTTAAAGGCCATTTTGGGCATGGGGGTGGGGGAGTTTAAGTTGACTATTGCATGTACGGAGCTTCAACTAATCCCCCTGTTTCCTCCCCCATTTTTCACTCCTGTTTTTTATTGGGCAAGCCTTTCTAGGATTTTTCAAGGAAGCAAACTACCTCTAGTTGAGCTTCCTTGGAATCAAGAAAGCAGGTGAAGACTTGGTTCCTTCTAGTTGTTCAGATTTCAGTTCCAATGTCACCCCAGGAAAGCCTGCCATGACCACCCTATCTGAAGTACCTCTACCTCGAATTACTTGGTAGCATAGTTCCCTGTTTTGTCATCCTCTTAGCATTTATCATCAATTAAAATGCTCTTGTTCATTTGTTTATTGTTTATTTCTCCTACTAAAACGTAAGTTCAAGAGCAGGAATCTTATTCATAGCCATATCCTCAGTGCCTCTACCAATACCTGTAACATGAGAAGTGCCCAGATATTTGTTGAATAGTTGTAAGGCACAGGGCAGGGTGGGGAGAAAGAGAGATGTTCCAGCCCCAGCTCAATTCAACAAGCCCAGACTCAGCCACACTCCCAGAACATTTCCTCATCCAAAACTCAAATTCACTTGTCCCCACCCAAGTCTAGAGAATCTAGGATATAATATCTCTTCGACCAACCCTCCCCTCAACTCGATTTTCTATCCTCCTAGTTTGTTGTTGTCACATCTCTTTGGTATATTTCAGACTCACTGTTTTACAACACCTCCCAAAATACAATGTTTATGACTGTGATCATGATCTTGCCTTATCATCATCCTGTCTACCTATCCATGTTTCAGAAAAATAGATAAGAAAAACCATTAGTAAGAAATACAGAATTGAAGAAGACAGATTTGCTCTGTCTGTCACTCGAGACAATACTAGGACTTCGCCCCAGGGCAGGGCTTTGCAAGGACCAGGTCCCCTTCATCGATTCATAGTCCAAGGCCTGACTCTGCAACGATCCAGAGAAGATGGAAGTCACTCAGGTATTAGGAGTGTCTCAAGGACATCTGTGTTGTCAGCATCAAATATGTCGACTACAGGATACCAGGCTGGTAGTTCAACCTCAAATCCTTTATAGGCTGAGAGGAGATAAAAAGAATCAACTAATAAATACAATAAAAACTTGTTTATCCTCTGGTATTTTATTAACCATAGTGGACACCCTTACATGGAGAAACAGGACATAGAGAAGTTGGACACCGGATGGAGCCAGTGGCTGAATTCTTTGAAAGCGAAGCGATAGAAGTACCTATAGAAGTACATGACCGCCATCTAGAGGTAAATCTAGTACTGCAGATTTTTAAAGGTGCTCCTACAAAGGAGGTCAGAGAATTTGCTCCTGGAGACCAGTAGGTGATGGGAAACCTAATCATCACAGCCTGATGAATCTTGCCCTGTGGTCAACGGCTGGCAGTCAGCACTTTTTATACATCCAGGGCTAAAGTCTGCCTCTGCCTTCTCTGACTATTGCAGAGTACAGTGACTGCCCCTTCTCTGACAACCCCTAATATATATTTTTTATCATTTAGTCAGTCCCAACTCAACACTTCCTATCTTCAACGAACATTTTTTTAACTTATTCTTTGTGCCAAACTGCTCAGCTGTAGGACTCTGCTCACTCACAAGTTAGTCCCTGGCCTGGAAGGGACACTGACTGGCCCCTTTATATTATACAATGGAAAACAAGTGAGTTTAGGAGTCAGGAAAAAAAAAACATAAACAAAAACGAACCCGTTGCCATCGAATTGATTCCGAATCATAGCAACCCTAGAGGACAAATAGAACTGCCCCACAGAGTTTCCAAGGAGCTCCCGGTGGATTCAAACTGCCAACCTTTCGATTAGCAGCTATAGCTCTTAACCGCTCTGCCCCATGGGCTTCCTTAGAATGAAGTCAGAGAGATGTACTGATGAATCTTGGCTTTCACTTATGAGGGGTGCCAATGACTGACTTTGGTCAAATTATTCCACTTCTCTGTGATTTAATTTCCTAGTTTGTTAAATGGAATAATAATACCTACACTATGATCTTACGGTGTTGTTGTTCTTGTTAATTGTCATCAAGCTTAACCCGACTCATGGTCCCTACATGTTACAGAGCAGAACTGCTTCATGGGATTTTCTTGGCTGTAATCTCAGTGGAAGCAAATCTCTAGGCCTTTTCTTCCACAATACATCTGGGTATATGTAAATCACCTTTAGGTTAGAGTAAGTGCAAACCATTTGTGCCACAGGGACCTGGTCTTATGGTAAGGATTAGCAATGCCTAGAGCAAAGAAGATGCTAAGAAAATGTTAGTTTTTACTATATGATGATAATAATAAAAATCATAACTGTGAAATTAACTTTCCTACCTTGCAAAATTGTTGTAAGGATAAATTTATGTATGTGTATATATGGTAGGCTGCCAGGGGCCTCTATCTGACAAACATCGTAAGTTTTCTCACCTTGCAGTAACTCTTCCTCGATTTTTCTCTGAACACTTGAGTTGCAGCTTTTAATTATTGCAATAAAAGGCCAAGAAGGTACACGGTGAGATGTGAAATAAGTGTAACAGGGTTTGTTTGGTTTTTTTTTGTACTTTAGATGAAGTTAGTACACATATTGTTTTAAGACATTGGTTAACAATTCCACAACATGTCAACACTCTCCCTTCTTGACTTTGGGTTCCCTATTACCAGCTTTCCTGTCCCCTCCTCACTTTTAGTCCTTGTCCTGGGCTGTTGTGCCCCATTAGTCTCGTTTTGTTTTATGGGCCTGTCTAATCTTTGGCTGCAGGGTGAACCTCGGGAGTGACTTCATTACTGAGGTAAAAGGGTGTCTGGGGGCCATACTCTAGGGGTTTCTCCAGTCTCTGTCAGGCCAGTAAGTCTGGTCTCTTTTGTGAGTTAGAACTTTGTTCTATGTCTGTCTGGGACCCTCTGTTGTGATCCCGGTCAGAGCAGTCAGTGGTGGTAGCCGGGCACCATCTAGTCGTACTGGTCTCAGTCTGGTGGAGGCCATGGTAGTTATGGTCCATTAGTCCTTTGGACTAGTCTTTCAGATAGGTGTAACGGTTTTTTGAGGTGTACAAAGATAGTCCTTCACAAAACCTTTCAGGATCTGGCCACTTGGGAGAAGCAGCTAAATTTGTAAGAGGTCAAAGAATCTCTAAGAGGAGGCCCAAAGCCAATCTCTTCCCTTCTGACTGTCCACAAGGTTAGAATCTTTCTAACAGATTGAATATATTTGGAAGCATCACTGAACTCTCTGTAGCACACAATGTTCTCAGAAAACTCAAGGTAGGTAAATATTATGGGCAGGTGGGTCTCCAACAATTAAATAAGAAGTAAAAGCAAAGTGGCCTTTTTCTAATACCTTGAGCTGGTGAAGGAGGTCATTCAAGCTATACATATACAGCATTGCATCTGGTATATAGTAGCACTCAATCAATAGTGGTTCTTGTTACTGATATTATTGTTCCACGTGGTTTTTTGCTAATCCAAGCCAGAGCCCATGTCATCTGGAAGCAGCCTCATCTGGGCACAGTTAGCAGCCTCTTGGTGAATGCTTGCTCAGTGGTGAGCCAGCCTCCTGCCAGAACAAGTTGCGAGACAGGGTGGCCAGGCAAGGCTGCCAGGCACAGACACAGCTTGGCATTCTAACATGCTCTTAACATACTTCCTCCTTTCGGCGCATTGCTTTCCCCAGCAGGGAGATGTTAAAGAAATGCCCCAAAATAATGCTCGCCCTTCCAATATTTCTAATAAGAACAAGTAGCTCTAAGTGGCAAATCCGAAGAGCAGCTACAGATTGTTTTTCCTTCTCCCCACCAGCTTCCATCAGTGTTATATTTCTTCCACAGGTCACTGTAGAATGCAGGGAGAACAAACAGAGAAGGGAATGAAGCAATAGTTGCTGTGAGTGTGACGAAGTCCAGAGGCCTCAAATCCTCTCTTGAGTGTGTTGCCCTTTCTCTCCCAGTGGGCTTCCCATGTTTGCTACATGAATAACGCACTTTTAAGTACTGAAACAACACAATAGTAACCTTAACAAAATGGCAATTCTAAGGTAAACTGCCATTACTAATTTACATTTCAATACCACAGCTTTCTTTACAGTGCACCCTTAATTACATTAGAGGCATGGGGGATAAATCATATTCCCATTGCCTATTATTGGGGTCACCTTAGGGATACAAACACAGAGATCTATCTTTAAGTTTACTGGTGAGAAATCTCAACCCATTGTTTTAATGGTGAAATCACATTATCTACTACCACAGGATACAAATTAAATTTAGTAAAATTCCTGGAAAACAATCTCTGAATCACAGCCAATGGGAACTTTAAGGGCTCAGAAATATAACCCAAGCCTTTCCCAGCCATAGCAGTACACTGGAGCCACCTGGGAAACGCTTGAAAAACAGCAGTGCACAGGCCCCACCTCAGACAATTTAAATCAGGACCTCTGGGGCTGGGGCCCAGTTATCAGGATTTTTAAAACCTCCCCAGGTGGTTAATAAGTGCAGCTTAGAATGAGCACAACCGATATAAATCAACCCCATGATTTCACAGGCAGGGGCCTTGAGGCCCCTTCAGTGAAGGGTAACTTGCACAGAATTCCCAGGGGTGACTGGTAGAGCCGGGTCTAGAACCCTGGGTTCTGCCCCAGGCAGTGCTCTGCCTACCTGGCTGCAATGCTGTAGAACCTCTAAGCACTAGTTTCCTCTTCACCTGAAGGCCCACCCCTGCCTCCATGTCTCTACCTCACTCAATAATTCATCAAACTTGTATTGAACACCTACTGTGTGCCAGAAGACCTTATTCTGGAATATCCGCCAACCTCTTAGGTCTGCCAAGCCTTTTCCATTGCAGTGATTTTCTTAAGAATTCCTAAAAGTCATGGCCTCCTCCAAGCAGCATCTTCTGACAAATCTAACCACAAGAGGGCGCCAAGCGTCCCACTCTTTTTCGTACAAACCCACAGGTTGGACTGGCAGAGGGCAGCCGGCTGCAGCAAGCAAGCCCTCCAGGGCAGTGGTGAAGGCTTTAAGAAATCACCTCTGAGAAACCTTGCAGGCGTGAGATGCTAGGCTGCCCACCTGGATAGAACAGGCTTTGTAACCAGGCGTGCCCGGGGCCTTACTGACTGATAGTTCATCTCAGATCATAGTAAAACAGAGCTAACAGTAGTACTTACCCCAGAAAGTTGTGTGAAGATTAAATGGGGCCAAGTATGGAAGTGTGCCTGGAACTAAGTGCTCAATAAATGGTGGATTCCATTGTCTAACACCTCCTCTCCTTCCTCCCCTCCCCTCTTTCCTTCACCCTCATCCTATTCCCTTTCCTTTTCCTAATAAACCAAATAACGCAGGGAAAGCCTGAGTCGCAGAGTATCTGTGGGTAGGAATTCATTCTGTAGCCTCTCCTGTAAGGCTGTCCTATAAAGTTTGAACTGCAAACTCTACATTCCTCCACTGATGAGCCAAGCGCTACCTCGCACGGCGCTGTTCTTCATCAACGCTTCCACCAGATAGTTCTCCAATCGGAGAATCTGAGACAGCAGCCCAAGCCGAGCTCCAGGGTCATCACCTGCCCCTTCCCCAAGCCTTCCCTGACTGCCCAGCCCTGCTGACTAGCAGTCCTCAGGCCTCTGCAGAACACTCCCAGGTTTATGGCTCACTGCCTCACAAAGCAGCCCATTGTCAGAAAACCTTTCCCCCTTTTGAGCTAAAACTTGGCTCCCCACCATTGCTTCTGCCTTTGGCCTTCCGAGATTTGGAGTCAAAGCTACATCTCCCTGAGTCCTCTCTCCTTCAGTTTCAACCAACTACCAATCCTCTCCGTTTTAGCAAATTCTCCCTCAGTTTTTGGTTCCCACACCTGAAGATACGTGTTCAATGTGGTCTGACCAGGGCTGAGGGCAAGGGGGACCCTCACATGCCATAATCTGAATACTGTACCCTTGTCACTGCTGCCTGAGACTGTACAAACCTGGGAGCAAAATAGGTTAGCCTGTTATTTCCATTGACTTTGAGGCCACCTCTATTTCCGTATTGTTTTTGCATACATGGCACAAGAGATTGAGGTCCCTAAGACTAGATATTTATAGTTGGGGATCGGGGCAGAAAATGAGACCAATTCCACCAGAGGACCCCGCCCCTACTGTCCCGTTTCCCTCTCCCCTACCCCTGTTGGCAACACACAGATTGGTTTCTGTTATCCAATACACACAGGTAGAGCTTACCTCTCTCAACCTCAAAAATCAGTTATTAAAAGATACCACTACTGGATTTTTTCCTGGCAAATGCAAACCAGTTCCCAAATTAAAAGTCACTTTCCCACTCTCAGCCTCGCACCCCCAGAATTGTTTCTGACCAGTAGATGGAGTGACTGATCCCTCCCAGGGATATAAGTGAGAACAAGCCTTTCATGCTGATGTATACATCCCTTCCCTCCTTCCTTCCTCTTTTCGCTTATCTTCTTCCCAACTTACACACACACACACTCACACACACACACACACACACTCACATGCATGCATGCACACATACACACACACACACGCTCACACACACACACACTCACACGCATGCATGCACACATACACACACACACATGCTCACACACACTCACACATGCATGCACACATACACACACTCACACACACACACTCACACACACATGCATGCACACATACACACACACACATGCTCATGCAAGCACACACACACACACTCTTTCCCACTGCCTTACTGCCTAGCTCCAGAGAGATAAAAAATCTCTTTAAGTCCAGGGATTGTCCCTGTCTCATCCCTGTATCCCCAGTAAAGGGCCTGGCACCCAGTATGTTCTCAATAAATGTTTGCTGACCTGAATAGAGCCACCGGGGTGTGGATTCAGGCTACTGCTTAAAGCAGCAATGAAAAAAAATGAGCCCTGTATGGATTTCCTGCTGATTAAATCCTGCATAAAAAGTTTCTAACTAGAAGATTTTAAATTGTTAAAACATTTCTGTGAGACTCTCCACCCTTCCTTTCCCACAAAGTTCAGACTCCATCTTGGCCTCCAGTGACGTGGCCTCTTATCTCTTGGCTGCAGCCTCTTGGAGAGAGTACAAGGCAGTTTTTCCGAAAGTTTCAAGCTCTTCAAGCTCCTTCTCATAAGTCCCCAAGAAACCTGGGCTCCTGGGGGCCCCCTTATCAGACGGTATCTGCCTCACTGGCAGTCCTTTAGTCCAAGGTTTCCCTGAACAGGACTGTAACCCAGGCTTGCCCAACTCCAGAGCTTTGGCTCAAAACCTCTGTGCCGCACAGCCTCCAGCACTGTCAGAATTAGAGTCCCCCAGTATGATGAAAGCAAATGTCGCAGCCAGGCTGGCAGCCGTGTGCTAGAGTGGGAAGAGCCGTGGGAAGAGTTAAACCCGGTTTCAAGAGGAGGCAATTATAGTTGTCAGTCAGAAAAACCTCAGAGGCTGGATGACTATTTGTAAGCAAAGTTATTCACTCACTCATTCCTAGAAAAGAGGTGTTATGAGGAATGGTCAAAAGCAAAGTTTCTAGAATCAGATAGATCTGGGCTTAAATCTTGACTCTGCCACTGAAAAGCTGCGTAACATTGGGCAAGTCACCTGAACTTCCTTACTTTCACTCAACTGTAAAATCGAGAATAATTTATCCTTATTTCAAAGATTGTTGTGAAGACTAAATGAAATAACGAATATAAGGTAGTTATCTAATCCTTACAAAAGTCTTACAAGACAGATTGTTATCCTTATTTTATAGATAAGGAAACTGAGGTACTGAGAAGGGAAGGACGTTTTCCAAATTTGCCCAGCTTGTCACTGGCAGAGGTGGGATACAGAACACAATTTTGTCTGACTTGTCAGCTTATGCTGCTTCTCAGGATGTGTGGGGTTCCCTGCTTTGGGGTGTCCACCGGGCCAGGCACCCCCATGGCCCAGAAAACAGATCCTTAGTGCCCTCCGAGTCCGCACTTGCTCCCTTCAGCAGAGCCCTTTGCAGCACTACTAAGCGACTCTGCCATGTTCCCTGCTAGCACTGGAAGAACAAAAGCCCCACATCTCGCACCCATAAAGACGGTTTTGCTCCTCATCTGCAGTGGGTAGAGGTGCTGCCTCTCAGCCTGAAGCTCTCTCCTACTCAGTAAGAGACTGCTGGTGCTCTCCACTGCTCCTGAAGCTCATTCTTCCAGGACCGGCTCCCCAGAGGGAGTGGCCTAGTGCTCAAAGGTCCCTGAGTGACACAAATGGTTAAGCACTCAACTACTGACTGAAAGGTTGACAGTTCAAACCCACCAGAGGTGCCTCTGAAAAAAGGCCTGGCCATCTGCTTCTGAAAGGTCAGTCTTGAAAACGCTATGGAGCAGTTCTACTCTGCACATTTAGGGTCACCATGCGTGGGAACTGGTCAGGTTAGTGCTCAAAGCAGGCACTCATCCACCTCTCTGCCTCGGGCAGCAGGACCCCCTCATCCTGGTGTAAGCTCATTAGGCCACCCTCGAGGGGCCCTGGCCCATCTCACCTTCCCTCTCCATCCCTCTTATCTCAGGACGTGGGCTCCTTGGTGTCACAGTTCTCTTTTCCCTGTACTGAGAGGACAACCTCCCCTCGCCCTCACCTCAGGTGCTTGTCTCTGAGTAGCCCTCAACGTCACAAGCAAAAGGTAGATTTTTATGACTCTAACAGATGGTGAGAATATAAGAATCACCTTAGATAGTTGTTTAAAAGTATCCCCCTACAAGAGATTTTAATTCACAAGAGCATGAAATGAGGCTTAAGGAGGTGCAATTTTAACTTTGGGGACACCTGACATTGACCGTGGGGATGGCACTGCTCTAATGTCCCCTAACTTGGGGTCTTAGTGAAGGAGACGAGCCAGTGAAGCTCATCAGGACCTCCGAGATAAAACTGACAAAGCACAAGCTTCAGCCTCACACAAACCGGTTCACCTTCCAGCTGCTCTGTTTTTTAGCTATGCAGTTGGGTCTAATGACTGAACGCCTGTGTGCCTCAATTACCCTGTTGCCAGGCCCCCTCCCTTGTACCTATTTTTAAAGTTACCATGCAGATTAAGTGAGGTATCATACATCCACCTGATGGTCCAGCACATGTGGAATAAAACTCCCTCCCACCTCCGCTTGCATCTTGACCAAAGAATCTCATTCCCACATGTCCAACTTAGCATTTGTTGTAACATAGTGAGAATATCTGGATATGCCTCTCTCTCTCCCCAGAAGGCTGGGAGCTCCATAAAGACAAGGGTCGTGATTAATCCCTCTTTTTCTTCATAAGGTCTAATGCAGAGCCCAGCACACAGTAGAGTCTCCAGGAGTTGTGGGGACTATTAAAATAAAGAGAGAAGACCCTCAGTGTGTCTTCCCACCCTGGACCCTCAAGTCAATTCATGCAAGAATAACAAAATCCACCAATGCTTATTAAATAACTACTTGGTACCAGGCCTTGTGCTAGGGACTTGGTACACCTCACTACTAATCCTCACAACATTCCTGAAGATACTGACTATTAATTCTGGTTCTCTCCTCCCCCAACCCTCTTTATTTTACTTAGGAGGTGACTGTGGTTCAGAATGATAAGGTATCTTCCCCAAGGTCACACAGCTAGAGGATGTCAGAGTCAGCCCTGGAACTCAAATCCATCAAACTCCAAAGCCTGTTCTCTTCTCACTGCAGCGCTAGCTTCTCCCCCATAACCAGGAATAAATCCTTTTTCCTGTAGCTCCTTCCCCATCCCCAGGACTCATGGGGTCAGGGTGAAAGGCATAACAGAAGTCAAGCAAATCTTGAGGTCCCAGGATGCCTTAATCCCGTCTGATACGTACTCATCTAAAATTCTCAGCAGACTGAAACCATAAAATCATAGCCTTATTTAGTGTTTCTCCAAGTCTAGCTCTGGGGCAGCTCTATAACTCTTGGCCAGGAATATTATTTCAAATAACTCATGCAAACAGCTGTGTAACCAAGAGGAGAGATAGATGGGTCTCGGAATGCCCCTTTGCTGTAGATCATAACCCCCTACTCCTGCGCCCTCCCCCAAGCCACCCGGACAGAAAAGGGGTCAACGATTAATTATGCTAAGATAAACAGAGTTAATTTTCTTCCTGGATAAAACTAATTACAACTGTGTTTGTTTTGGTAGGACACGGAATTACTGTCCCCGGTGACAAATCTTCCTAATTGAAAAGAGTGTTTATTTCAAAGGGGTGGGGGCTGGGGTCACTAAACAACAGTTAGCTAGTGTTTTCCCCATTTTTCATTGGAAGAGGGACGGTGATTAGGTGTTGGCCTCAAAGGAACACGCAAAAACTCTTTCTCTTGGTCCTCCTCCCTCAAACCTATTTGAAATCCTTAGCAACAGCATTTGGAGAAGGGTTTGGCAGTTTGGACGAGGTTTCCTAGAAGAATTCATGCCCTGCAGTGGATTAGCTCTCAGTGGCTGGTGAAATCAGGGTAGCACTCCCTACGACAACCCAGAGAGGACCAAGAAAGGAGTGTGTTTTGAATCCCATCACCCACAACATCACAAACTGTGGGAGAACACATGACCAAACTCAACTAAATTACTTTAGGATTATGCTCGGTCAGGTTCAGGGCTAGACACAGGCGATACAGAAAACGGAGAAATACAGTCCCTGCTCTCAAGAAGGCCGTGACCAAAAGGGGGAAACAGGCATTATTTGTTCACGTGTCAGGGGCGGTAAGAGTAGAGGAAAGAGGTGGGCAGATGGAGAAGGGCAAGGGCCTCCGTGCAGAGGGACCAACAGGGGCAAAGGCAGAGAGGTGTGCAAGTGTATGGCGTGTTCAGAGAGCTGCAAATAACCCACTGTGGCTGGAAAACAGTAGGTTGAATCAAGGTACGTGACTGAAGACGAGGCTGGGAAGATAGTCGGTACTTGGATCATGAAGGGGCTTTGAGGCCACCCTCAGGAGCGTGGAGTTTACCCTGTGGGCAGATGGGAGATACTAAAGGGTTATAAGTGATGAAGTGGTTTTCTCAGTTTGTTTAAGAAGAGTTCCCTGGGTTCAATGTGGAGAACTGATTGGCATGAATAAGACTAAAGGTAGACCAGTTAGGTAAAAAGTTGTTATAATAATCCTGGTGAATATTGACAGTAGCAGAAAAAACTGGCGATGGAGATAAAGCAGTCTGTGATAGCGGTGTTTAGAGTTCTTAGAATTCCACGATTTCAAGCACATCATGGTTACTGGGATGCTGGAGGAGTCGGGGAGAAGGAGGAGTCAAGAAGTACTTGTAGGTTTCTGACTGAGCCACTAAGCTCAAAGAAGAAAGCAGAGTGGGGGGGAAACGAGTTAGGTTTGGGACAAGTGATATTTGAAGTATCTGATCAGAGAAGTTCAGGAATCATTTAGACATGAGGGTTTGGAATTCACACTAACACTCTCCTCTGGAGATACAGATTTAGAAGCCATCCAGAGATAGATGACCGCTGAAGCAGGGAAATGGATGATACCCTGAAAGACCATATGGAGTAAGAAAAGAAGAAAAGAAGGCCTAAGACAGAATTCTGTCACATAAGAGGTTAAAAGAGAAGGGAGTCAAGAGATTAGACTGGGAAAGCACCATCACAGCGGTGGGCAGAAAAACAGAAGCAGCAGCTGCAGTCTGATTTCTCAGCCTTCCCAACCCCAGACCAAACTAATCTCCTGCCATTACCACTGTAAGTCAGCAGTGCCAACATCCACTGCCCCTTCTCCTGGACGCTGATCATCCAGTGTGCGAGTATGTGTGTGTGTGAGTATAGATTCTCTCCTCACAAACTCTGTCAACTCTTTGAGGACATGGTGGACCATGTCTTTCTCTGCTTCTCTTGTGTCCCTCACAGCTTCCCTGAAAAGAGTTTAGCACAAAGAAAGTGCTTGTTGATAAACATGTGAATGAATGTGAATAAATAAACCACCATCAAACATTTATTGAGTACCTATTATGGGTTGAATTAAGAGCCCTGGTGGCATAGTGGTTAAAAGCTCAGCTGCTAACCAAAAAGTAGGCAGTTCAAATCCACCAGTCACTCCTTGGAAACCCTATGGGGCAGTTTGACTTTGTCCTATAGGGTCGCTATAAGTTGGATCCCATTCGAGGGCACCTGACAACAACTGCAACATGAGTTGAATTATGTCCCCAAAAAAGATACGTTGAAGTCCGAACCCCCAATACCTGTGAAGGCGACCTTATTTGGAAACAGGGTCATTGCTGATGTCATCACGTTAAGACAAGGTCCTTAGGGTGGGCCCTAATGCAATATGGCTGTGTTCGTATCAGAAGAGAAGAAGAGATACAGACTCTCAGGGAAGAAGGCCATGTGACGACAGAGGCACAAACTGGAGTGATGCATCTACAAGCCAGGAACACCAAGAATTGTGGAAACTAACAGAAGCTAGGAAAGAGGAATAGCACAGACTCTCCTCTGAGCCCTCCAAAAGGAACCAACCCTGCTAACACCTTGATTTCAGACTTCTAGCCTCCAGAACTGTGAGAGAATGAATTCCTGTTGTTTTAAGCCACCCGGTTGGTGGTTCTTTGTTACGGTAGCCACAGGAAGCTAATACAGCGCCTATTATTGGTAAGGTTCTCTAACAGAAACCTACAACAGGAACCAAAATAAAACAAATGCTCACTAAATGATGATGAAGGGAAGGAAAACGAAAGGGAGGAAGGGAGAAAGAAGACTAATTGTAGGTCTGGAATGCTTAATAGTAGTAAGAGGCTTGTGGGAGATGCTACAGGGCAGTGTGATTGTGATGGGGGAGAGAACAAGGGCCTGGGAGTCAGGACACCTAGGCCCTAACCCTCCCCTCACAGCACCTCACTGTGTAAATAACTTACCTTTCTGGACCCAGTTTGTTCATGGATAATGTTAGGGGTTTCGGCTATAGATTTTCTGAGTCCTTGGCCACTGTGAAACTAGTGTCTGACTTAAACATGTTGAAAGACAGAGAGGGTACAAAGAAAAGATAAACTCTACTTCTCTACAGTCCCATAGAAAAATTGCTGCACGTTTTCTAACAGAATCATTATCCTGTCATAGGGAGGAGGAGACTGAGGCTCAGGGAGGGTTTTGGTTTGCCCAAGGACTCAGTCAATACCTTGCAGGCACGTCCTGTGAGAAGACAGGAGCAAGGAGCTCATGGAGTCTGAGCTAGGACACAGAGGAGCATATCCTCGTCGATGGTGGAGGCAACACTGCAGCGGAATTAGCAACACCGCCTCTGGAGACAGGCCGCCTGGTATGAATGTGACTCAGGCTAAAACATGTTCCACACAGTTTTTAATTCTTTGGGGCTTGGAGTTGTTCCAACAGCAGCTAAAGGCACTGACCAAGGGAGGAGAATCCTTCTGTAGCTTTCAGAAAAGTGTTCTCAGCTCCCTGGGTTAGTGGGGAAACGTCTGCGTTATAACCACAGATCACTGCGGTTTGTGGATGGCTGCGGTCAGCAGGGCTGGGGAGGACAGGGGGAAGGCCGAAATGTAGTTCCAGCTCTGGCCCTGGGCAAGTACTCTCTGACCTCAGCCTCCTCCTCGTTAATGCTTCATCAGCGAGTCCTAAGGTCCCTTTCCACTCCGACACGCTGTAAAATCTCTCATGTTCTGAATTCCAGGAGCAAGTGTATGTGTGTGTGTGTGTGTTTACCATTCTCTGGAATGCTCTAAAGTGGTGGCTTCCAAATGCAGATTCCTGCAACAAGCTGAAGTTATTAAAAACGCATATGCCTGGGCCTCAGACCAAACCCACAGCATCAGACTCTCTGGGGCTGGGCCGAGGCATTTCTGTTATTAGAAATCTTCCGGTGATCCTGGAACTCAGAGTCGCTGGTAGAACCTCTTGTAAAACTGTCCCACCTACGTTTCAGAAGCACCTGCCTCCTGGTGCACACAGAAGGTACTGCAGGGACCCTTCAGGTCCACCAGCTCATCAATTTCCAATCTGAGAAATCAGCTATCAGACAGAACTCCTTGCCTTTGAAGTGATTCTGACTCACAGCGACCCTATAGGACAGAGTAAAACTGCCCCATGGAGTTTCCAAGGAGCGCCTGGTGGATTTGAACTGCCGACTTTTTGGTTAGCAGCCTAAACTCTTAACCATCGTGCCACCAGGCTGGGTTTAAATCCCCACCCTGACACCTCCCAAGGAGCCCTTGTGGCACAGTGGTTAAAGCGCTCAGCTGCTAACTGCTAACCCACCAACAGCTCTGTGAGAGAAAGACATGGCAATCTGCTCCTGTAAAGAAAACAGCCTTGGAAACCCTATGGGGCAGTTCTACTCTATCCTATAGGGTCAGTATGAGTCAGAATTAACTCTATAGCAATGGCTGGTGGTGGGTGGTGTGACATCTTCCAGAAATGTAATCAGAAGTGTACTTAGAAAAACTGGGCAGAAACCCAGGGTCAAATGTGGGTTCTCTCTAAAAATAGCAAACAAAAAATTGCCGTTTTTCACTAGTGAGTGGGAAAAGCGGCTTTTGCTAAGCAAAGATATGTGTGTTGGATTGGTGGTGGAGATTAAGCATTAGAGAGTTGATAGTGAAGATGTCCCGAAGAAAAGATATCCACGTGTTTGGGGTTCATCTGGCTGTTTTCTTTCAGTCGTGGAAAGGAAATTACCAGGTAATAGAATAGAAGGCAGAGAATACTAATGACTACTCCTTTGTCAAAGCAGAGCAGGTGCCACACCCTGATCAAGGCTTTGTGTATATTATCTCTGTTCCTCACATCAGCCCTATGAAATAGCTACTATTTTCTTTCCATTTTACATATAAGAAAACTAAGACACAAAGAAGTTACATGACTTATCCAAGACTACTCACCTAGTTGGCACCTATCACCTGAACACAGTTCAGTGAGCCTTAATCCAACATTTCATCTCTTAAGTCTCTGAGGTACAATAACATTTTAAAAATATTATCACATTGTTGCTGTTGTTGTTGTTAAGTACCACTGAGTCCGTTCTGACTCATAGCCACCCGGTGTACAACAGAATGAAACACCGCCTGGTCCTGCACCATCCTCATAAAATCATCGTCATATCTGAGCCCATTGTTGCAGCCACTGTGTCAGTCCATCTCATTGAGGGTCTCCCTCTTTTTCGCTAACCATCTACTTTACCGAGCATGATGTTCTTTTCCAGGGACTGATCCCTCCTGATAACATATTTAACATACGTGAGACAAAGTCTCATCATCCTTGCTTCCAAGGAGCACTCTGGCTGTACTTCTTCCAAGACGGACGTGTTCATTCTTCTGGCAGTCCATGGTATATTCAATATTCTTCACCAACACCATAATTCAAAGTCTTCAATTCTTCTTCTATCTTCCTTATTCATTGTCCAGCTTTTGCATGCATATGAGGCAATTGAAAATACCGTGGCTTGGGTCAGGCACACCTTAGTCCTTAAAGTGACATCTTTGCTTTTGAACACTTTAAAGAGGTCTTTTGCAGCAGATTTGCCCAATGCAATGCATCTTTTCATTTCTTGACGTTCCTTCCATAGGTGTTGATTGTGGATCCAAGTAAAATGAAATCCATGACAACTTCAGTCTTTCCCCGTTTATCATGATGTTGCTTATTGCTCCAGTTGTGAGGATTTTTGTTTTCTTTATGTTGAGATGTAATCCATACTGAAGGCTGTGGTCTTGGATCTTCATCAGTAAGTGCTTCAAGTCCTCTTTCTTTTCAGCGAGCAAGGTCATGTCATCTGCACATGCAAGTTGTTAATGATTCTTTCTCAAATCCTGTTGCCCCGTTATTCTTCATATAGTCCAGCTTCTCGAATTATTTGCTCGGCATACAGATTGAATAAGTATGGTGAAAGATATAACCCGACACACACCTTTCCTGACTTTAAACCAAGCAATATCCCCTTGTTATGTTTGAATGACTGCCTCTTGGTCTATTTACAGGTTCCTCATGAGCACAATTAAGTGCTCTGGAATTCCCATTCTTTGCAATGTTATCCATAGTTTGTTATGATCCACGCAGTTGAATGCTTTGCATAGTCAATAAAACACAGGTAAATATCGCTCTGGTATTCTCCCTTTCAGCCATGATCCACCTCACATAAGCAATGATATCCCTTTTTCTACGCCCTCTTCTGAATCCGGCTTGAATTTCTGGCAGTTCCCTGTCGATATCCTGCTGCAGTCACTTTTGAACGACCTTCAGCAAAATTGTACTTGTGTGTGATACTGATGATGTTGTTAGATAATTTCCTCATCCTGTTGGATCACCTTTCTTTGGAATAGGCATAAATATGGATCTCTTCCAGTTAGTTGGCCAGGTAGCTGTCATCCAAATTTCTTGGCACAGGTGACTGGGTACTTCCAGCACTGCATCCATTTGTTGAAACATCTCAATTGGTATTTCGTCAATTCCTGAAGCCTTGTTTTTTGCCAATGTCTGCAGTGCAGCTTGGGCTTCTTCTTTCAGTACCATCAGTTCTTTATCATCTGCTACATCCTGAAATGACTAGGCATCAACCAGTTCTTTTTGTTACAGTGACTCTGTGTATTCCTTCCATCTTTTGATGCTTCCTGCATCGTTCAGTATTTTGCCCGTAGAATCCTTCAATATTGCAACTCCAGGCTTGAATTTTTTATTCAGTTCTTTTAGCTTGAGAAATGTTGAATGTGTTTTCCCCTTTGGTTCTAACTCCAGGTCTTTGCACATTTCATTATAATACTTTACTTTGCCTTCTGGAGCCACCCTTTGAAATATTCTGTTCAACTCTTTTATTTCATCATTTCTTCTGTTCGCTTTAGCTACTCTACATTCAAGAGCAAGTTTCAGAGTCTCCTCTGACATCCATTTTGGTCTTTTTTTTCTTTGTTGTCTTTTTAACATCTTGCTTTCTTCATGTATGATATCCTTAATGTCATTCCATGACTGGTCTGGTCTTCGGTCATCAGTGTTCAATGCGTCAAATCTATTCTTCAGATGGTCTCTAAATTCAGGTTGTAAAGTATCTGTCAGTTTGTCATACTGTGGTGGCTTGCCTGTTGCTGTGATGCTGGAAGCTATGCCACCGGTATTCAAATACAAGCAGGGTCACCTGTTGTGGACAGGTTTCAGTTGAGCTTCTAGACTAAGATAGACTAGAAAAAAGGAACTGGTGGTCTACTTCTGAACAAAATTAGCTAGTGAAAATCTTACGAATAGCAGCAGAACATTGTCCTATATAATGCCAGAAGATGAGCCCCTCAGGTTGGAAGGCATTCTAAAGATGACTGGGGAAGAGCTGCCTCCTCAAAGCAGAGTCCACCTTCATGATGTGGATGTAGTCATGCTTTTGGGACCTTCATTTACTGAGGTGGCATGGTTCAAAATGAGAAGAAACAGCTGAAAACATCAGTTAATAATAGGAACAAGGAATGCACCAAGTATGAATCTAGGAAAACTGGAAATTGTCAAAAATGAAATGGAACACATAAACATTGATATCCTAGGCATTAGTGAGCTGAAATGGACTGGTATTGGCCATTTTGAATTGGAAAATCATATGGTCTACTATGCCAGGAAAGACAAACTGAAGAGGAATGGCATTGCATTCATCATAAAAAACTTTTAAATCTATCCTAAAGTACAGCACTGTCAATGACAGGATAATATCCAGAGGCCTACAAGGTCAATCAATTAATACAATTATTATTCAAATTTATGCACCAACCACTAAGGCCAAAGATGAAGAGTTTGAAGATTTTTACCAAATTATGCAGCCTGAAATTGATCAAAGATGCAATCAAAATGCATTGATAATTACTGGTGATCGGAATGCAAAAGTTGGAAACAAAGAAGGATTGGTAGATGGAAAATATGGCCTTGGTGATAGAAATGATATCAGAGATCACATGACAGAATTTTGCAAGACCAACAACTTCTTAGTTGCAAATACGTTTTTTCAATAACATAAATGGCAGCTATATACGTGGACCTAGCCAGATGGAATACACAGTAATCAAAACAACTCCCTCTGTTGAAAGAGACGGTGGAAAAGCTCAACATCATTAGTGAGAACAAGGCTAGGGGCCAACCGTGGAACAGACCATCAGTTGCTCATATGCAAGTACAAGTTGAAGCTGAAGAAAATTAGAAGTCCATGAGATCCAAAGTATGACCTTGAGTATATCTTACCTGAATTAAGAGATCATATCAAGAACAGATTTGACACACTGAACACTAATGACCAAATACCAGATGAGTTGTGGAATGACATCAAGGACATCATACATTATCACACTAAGTAATGTTTTCCCACAATGCCCCCCTTCCTCATCCACCTCCATCCCAGCAGCTAAACTGTCCTGATCTTATTCAGGTACGGACTGACAGAAAGTAGTCCAGAGAAATGGAAAATAAATAAATAATAAGACAAAACTGAACATTGGCAAAATGTTTGGGAAAACATCATGAGGAAGAACAAAGGAGTTAAAGAGAACGGGATTTCCCCTGGACTTGAGAAGTACATATGAAATTTCTGCACTATTTAGGACTTGAAATTTCTATACTTTGTATTTAGGCAGTGGTTAAGTGCTCAGCTGTTATCCAAAAAGTTTGGAGGTTCGAACCCACCAGCCATTCCACAGGAGAAAAATGTGTAGCCTGCTTCTGTAAAAATTACAGCCTTGAAAACCCTATAGAGCAGTTCTACTCTGTCCTATAGGGTCGCTATGAGTCAGAGTTGACTTGATAGCAAAGGCTATATTTAGGCAGTCCAACTGGGCCTCAGTTTCTCTAATCCGTAAAATGGAGGAAATAACTGTTGTATGAGTTGTGAAAAGCAAATGAAATAACCAGATGTAACTGGTTCATTGAGAAGCCTCAATTCATGGAGGTATAAATAGAAATAGTTCAATTCCTTTCTCTAGCCACTGAATTTAACCATGCTCTGAATTTAGCCCCTCTCTCAATCTCATCTCCTAATGATACCTCCTGGCAGATCCCATAGCTTCTCTCAATTTCAGTTAATAAAAGTCCAGTACAGTCCAATTCACAGCTCCTATCTCGTATTCAATTTCGATATCATTTCCTTACTCTCTTCAGGGCTGGCCAGGCTTGTACCTCAAGGGGCTTAGAGTGGGAAGTGGGTATGATCTTCTCTATTTCTCCTCTTCCTTTCTTTGCTGAGTCTAGTGCCTCTCATGTTGAGGGAAGAAGGGAGAATAAGAAGGATAGCAGGGGTCACCTTAAATAATTAGCTGTGTGTCATTGGTGAAAAGGTGTCCCTTCTCATTCTGGATTGGTCTGTTTCTCTCTGTTAATGGTGATCTCTGACAATGTGTCTATCTCCTCATAGACAATGTGGCATGTGTAGTAATATTTTTTTGAGGAACATCATTTACCTTTATGCCAGCTGCCTCCATCACTGCAGACCCCACAGAGACCTAGACATGTCTCCCTTTCTCTTATTAGCAGTCTGTTCCCCCAAATTCCTCTATAGACTAATGTCACCTTACCTGGTCCACAGCCATCAGGACACCCACCTTTTCCTCTCACTTCATTATAAAACCAAAAACCAAACCCATTGCTGTAGAGTCAATTCTGACTCATAGCTACCAAGAAATATGGAGGCATTCTACATCTCCAAGGACAGAGGGGACACAAAGAAAAGCATTTTCTCTTCCCATAAAAACTTCACTAGTGTCCCTGCTCTTTCTTCAGCAATGGTTTGCTCCAAGCTTCCAGAGATCAGAAGTCTATGATAAGAATCAGGTACCAGGATATCTCTACTTCTGCCCAAGATGGATGTGTCCAAAGAAAAACCAAACCCATTGCCATGGAGTAGATTCCAACTCATAGCGACTCTATAGGACAGAGTAGAACTACCCTATAAGGTTTCCAAGGAGCACCTGGTGGAATCAAACTGCCAACATTTTGGTTAGCAGCTGTAGCTCTTAACCATGTGCCACCAGCATTTTAGGATGGAGGTATAGGTGCTGGATTTACCCTCTTGCCTGAAACAAAAAGATCAATAAATCAATAGAACAAAATATAATAAACTACATTTTTCAAGACACTGAACATCAGAGTTCTTGGGTGGTGCAAGTAGTTAAGTACTCGACAACTAACTGAAAAGTTGGCAGTGTGAATCCGTCCAGAGGCACCTCAGAAGAAAGGCCTGGCAATCTGCTGCCAAAGGTCACAGCCTTGAAAACCCTATGGGTCACAGTTCTACTCTGCAACATATGGAATCAACATCAGTCAGAATTGATTAGGTGACAATGGGTTTGATTTTTGGTTTGGACATCTCAAACAAGAAAGGTTGGTAATCCTTGAGAAAAAAAGAAGCAAATGAGATAAACCCTACAATTTCCCCAGCTCACTGCCATGAGAGAGTTTCCAAGCTGTGGTGCATGGAAAGAGAATCTGGGAAAAGCCAAACAGATCCCTTGAATTTAGGAGGTGAAGCTGAGCATGGAGGTAGACCAAGGAGGTTAGAATTGAGAGGACAGAATACCAAAAAGGAAAACTCTGCACTGAGCAAGAACCCTGGAGATCTGCAGAGGATCCTCCTCTGATATTCAGCAGAGTACTGATCAATGCATAGAAGCAGTGGAGGCTGGAGGAAAAACAATAAGAAAGAATTAGAAAACAGTGTCCAACGCTCACACAGCCCTGAGAATAGTGCCTGTTTCCCCAAGCCAGACTGAAAAAGCTCATAATTCACAGGGCTTTGGGTAGAGTATTCAAGAGGTTTTTGTTCAGTAATAATTAGCCATAGACTGAGCTCTGCTACAGATCTGCTGAAGAAATCATAAAAGCAATACCCTAAAAGATCAAACTCTCTGGCATCTAATCAAAGATTATCAGACAACAAAGAAGCAGGAAAACACAGCCCATAATAAGGAGAATAATCAAATCAAATAATCAACCAAAACCAGATACTAAAATAAACAGATAAGGGCATCAAAATATTGTTATAACTACATTCAATGTAACTATATTCCATATGGAAACCCTGGCGGCATAGTGGTTAAGAGCTATGTCTGCTAACCAAAAAGTTTAGCAGTTTGAATCCACCAGGCACTTCTTGGAAACTCTATGGGGCAGTTCTACTCTGTCCTATAGGGTCGATATGAGTCGGAATCGACTCGACGGCAACGGGTTTTTTTTTTTTTTTAATTCCATATAACTATATGTGTCTCTGCTTAGAGTTATATAGTTATATATAACCACTCATATATATTATGTATATAATTATATAACTCTAAGCAGAGACACAGAAGATATTAAAAAGACTCAAATAGAACTTCTAAGCATGAAAACTACAATGTCAGAGACTAAAAATACTCTGGATGGGATTAAGGGCAGATTAGACATGGCGGAAGAAAAGATTAATTAACCTGAAGACATAGCAACAGAAAAAGAAGAGCAAATTAAACATAAAGTAAGAGGAAGAAATGACAGAAAGTTCAGAGCAGAAATCAGCAAAATAAAAAACAGTTAAACAATAGAGAAAGTCAATGAAATAAGAGAAGATCAATAAAACTGATCCATTTCAAGCCAGGCTGATAAGGAAAGAAAAAAGAGAGAAGACACATATTACAAATATCAGGAATGAGAAAGGGGATATCGCCTCAGATTCTACAGACATTACAAGGATAATAAGGGAATATTATGAGCAACTTTATGCCTATAAATTTTACAACTCAGGTGAAATGGACAAATTCTTCGAAAGACACAAACTACCAAATCTCAGGCAAAAAGAAATATATAAGCTGATTAGCCCTTTATCTATTGAAGAAATAAAATTCATAATTTAAAACCCTCCCACAAAAAAATTCCAGGCTGGATGGCTTCACTGGTGAATTTTAATAAGCATTAAAGGAAGAAAGAATATCAATTCTACAAAAATTCTTCCAGGAAATTGAAGAGAAGGGAATACTTCCCAACTCACTATTGGAAGCCAGCAATATTCTGACACCAAAACCAGACAGAGAAAAAAAAAATTCCTCAAAAACATAGATGCAAAAATCCTAACCAAAATTTTAGCAATCAAATCCAACTATACATAAAAAAGATAATATATCATGACCAAGTGGGTTTTTTCCCAAAGAATTCAGGATTGGTTTAACATTAAAAAATCAATCTAATTCATATATTAACAAACTAAAGAAATAAAAAATGTGATCATCTCAAAAAATGCAAAAAAAATAAAAATAAAAGCTGCAGATTGGGTGAAAATGTTTGCAAAGGATATTAAGGATTTATGTCCAAAATTTATAAAGAACTCTCAAAACTCAGTAGTAAATGAATAAATAAAACATTGCCATCTAGTCAGTTCCAACTCATAACAACACTATAGGACACAGTAGAACTGCCCCATAGGGTTTCCAAGGAGCAGCTGGTGGATTTGAACTGCCGACCTTTTGATTAGCATCTGTAGCTCTTAACCACCACACCACCAGGGTATCCACCCAATTTTTAAAAATAGGCAAAAGGCTCAAATAGATATTTTACCAAAGAAAATATATGGATAGGAAATAAGCACATAAAAAGTTTCTCATCATCATAAATAGACAAAAATAAATTAAAACCACAATGAGATACCACTATATCCAAAAAAAAAACCCATTGCTGTCGAGTCAATTCTGACTCGTACTGACCCTACAGGACACAGTAGAACTGCCCCATAGGGTTTCCAAGGAGCAGCTGGTGGATTAGAACTGCCATCCTTTTGGTTAGCAGCCAAGCTCTTAACCACTGTGCCACCAGGGCTCCCTATACCCAATAAAATTAAAAAGACTGACTATATCAAGTGTTGAAGAGGACACGGAGGAACTGGAACTCTCAAACACTGCTGGTAGGAATTTTAAATGGTACAACAACTTCAGAAAATATTTTTTTCAGTTTCTTAAAATGTATACTTACCGTATGATCTAGGCATTCCTCTCCTACATATTTACTGAAGATGTACAAAAGCATATGTCCATATAAAGACTTGTAGGTGAACGTTCATAACAACTTTATTTACAATAGCCAAAAACTAGGAACACCCAAAAGGTTCATCAGCAAGTGAATGTTTATACATACAATGGAATGTTACTCAGAACTGAAAAGGAATGAACTATTGATGTACACAGCAATATGGAAGAATCTCAAAATAATAATGCTGAGAGAAGGAAGCCACAGAAAGAATACATACTGTATAATTCCATATATATAAAATTCTAGAAAATGCAAACTAATCTATAGTAACAGAAAGCGTATCAATGGAATCAATTAAGGGAGTGGATGTGAGATGAGATGAGGTGAGCAATCACAAAGGAGCAAATTTTTACAAAGGAAATTTTGGGGATAATGGATCTAATCTATTTACTGTCTTTATTGTGGTGATGGTTTCATGAGTATATACATATGTCAATACTATCAAATTATACACTTTAAGTATTGCAGTATGTCAATTATACCTCAATAAGCTGTTAAAAAGAAGAAGAAGCAAGTGTCAATCTCTGGTTCATTTGTGCCTTCAAATTCCAGTGGACAGAAGAAAAGCTCTTCCTAGAACTTTCTCTCCATGTTCCACTACGCATGTTATGCTATGCAAGCCATGATGAGCCTGCAGATTCAGCACCTCAGTAAGCACTCATCAGGGAGTGAAATGCCAGTCCCTTCTTCCCATAAGCACCCCGGTCTCTAAGAGTCCTTCTCTTGGAGCCTCCTCTCTCACTTAAATTCAGTTAGGGGAGAAGTGAAGGGAAAGGAATATAATTTCTATGAACATCACACTTCCCTCAAAGACTATGACAGATTTCCCTCTGTCCTGATCTATCTTCTTATACAAACTGGGGGAGTAGGGTGGGGTACTTAAAAGCAGGAGTAAAGATTGGGGATGGTCGGGATGTTTATTTACCTCTGATGGAGGTATCTGACCCCAATTATTAGCTTTAGAATGTAGGATATTTAATGCCTTCTTGTCCTCAGCTTTAGGCCAGTACGGCAGGGCAACATCTTGCTCAGGTAGAAAATTCAAGAGGAGGAGCTGGTTGGAGGGCCAGGGCTTGGAGGGAGGGGGAGGTTTCATAAGTGGAAAGTGGATAGGGGCAGTCATGGACCCAGAAAGCTTCAAGCTGCATACTGAACTAAGTCAACAAGTCTTTAATGACGTCCCTTTGTGAGGAATTAAGAGTTTTAGTTGGGTCAGCCAGATCTTGAAGTCTGCAAAGTTTTTTCTCTGGCTCTTCCCCCACACTTTTCCTCCCTCTTTTGTTCCTCTTTTCAGCATTCAGCATTGTTGATCAGAGAGATACAGACAACTCTCTTATGTCTAATGTTTTTCCACTATATTTTTAAATGTACAGTTGTTTAACTTTGACCAAATACAATTTAAATGTTTAAGTCATGTACATGTCATGTCAATTCAAGTAGGTTTTAATGATGTCTGTTATATACTAAGTCCTGTTTTGGGTATCCTGAGAGAGAGAGAAGGAGGAAAAAAATCCTCTTAAGGCTCCCACAGGAAGCTCTTGAAGGCTGTCTTTCTGAACCTAGAGAAACATTCCTTACTTACCATCCCCACAGACTGATCTCTCACCTCTCACCTGGACTGAAATCCTCTGTCTTTTCATTGAGACTCTTGAGCAGACCTTGTAATGATGCCTGAGACCTTGGCTTCCAGCCAGGTTGAGGTTAATGTGCAATTTTACAAGCAGATCTTCCAGGGAGCTTTCTTCTAGGCTCCCAACTTTGCCCAAACGGGCCACATCAATCACTGCTAAGACTTTCTTCTAAGGAAGTAACAATAAGGGCCTGGTTATTTATGACAACCCCCTGAGGGCTCGACTCTGCCAACTGGATTCCTCAGGAGGAGAGATGGTCATTAAATCACCCACCTCCACTGTGCCCTTCCTCTGCAAACAAGACCCCATACTGATGCCAAGAAAGGGGTTATCCTGGTGAGGGGAAAGTGGGGGATGCAGAAATGGGGGACGTATAGGGGGCAGACAAGCTGACATTGAATCTTAGAGCTAAAGGGAAGTCACCTGCCCACTTCATAACGAAGATCCTACAGCCAAGAGAGGAAACGCATCCAAGGTAAGTTCACAGATAGAGCAGCGGGACTGAAAACAGAAGCCGAGCATCCCACCTCTCAGTCAAGTAGAGACTGCTCCCCCAAACACCACAGAGCCACTGGGACTCTGAAACCAATAAGAGAGATCTCTTGGAGGTCCTTCTGGGGGACTGCCAACCCCTCCTCCTCCTGAAATAGAGAAAAGTCTGCCTGTGCCTCCCCTGAATGCCAGATATAAGCAGCCCCCATAGAACAGGGAAGGAAACCTTGGGCAAAATCAGAGGGGGCTTGCTAGGTGTGGGTTTTCTGACTAAAAAAGTGATTGCAGAAACAGGAAGGGAAGGGAGCAATAATTGGCGAGAGGGGACTGTGCCCCCTGGTGGACAGATTGGTTAGTACCTGAGTGGTGGTGCCCGCTGGAGGACAGACTGGCCGCAGCATGTTATCTGGTGTGTTTGGAAGAGACAGAGTTGAAAAATGAAATCTGGAACTTTCAAATTCCAATTAAACCAGGTAGGGAGGAGGAGCTATCACAGAGAGGGAAAGGAGATGGTAAGCAAAAGCCAAAGACTCTGCCCACCTAAGAGTTTCCTGCAGAAAGCAGTGTGGGCAAAAACACCGAATACTGGGGAAAGCTGAGAAAGTTAACACCCTCAAAAATTCCAATGTCCCAACAAAAAAATCACAAGACACACAAAGAACAGAGAAACAATGGCCCATCCAAATGACAAAAGGAGTGAAGGCACATCTAGAAATGACCAAATAACAAAGAAAATGAAAGAATATAATACAACAACATTAAACATAATTAAAGAACTAAGGGAAAACATAGACAAAGAGCTGGAGGAAATAAGGAAAACAATGTAAGAACAAAACAAAGATCTAAAAAAAGAGATATTGCAACTGAAAGGGGAATAACTGAAACAAAAAACACAACTGAAGGACTTACCAGAAGATTTAATCTGACAGAAGAAAGAATCAAAGAATTAGAGTATAAGACAGTTAAAAGTACAGATGCTAAAGAGCAACAAGAATGGAGGCTCAAGAAGGCTGAGCACAGTTTAATGGAATTATGGGACAACAACAAAAGGCCTAATATACACATCATGGAAATTCCAGGAGGTAAGAGAGAGAAAAGAACAGAAAGAATATTTGAAGAAATAATGACAGAAAATTTTCCCAATCTAACAAAGGACATAAATCTACAAATCCAAGAAGCTCAAAGAACATCAAGCAGGATAAACTCAAAGAGATCTACACCAAGACATATCACAGTTAGACTCTCAAAAGGTAAAGATAAAGAAACAATCCCGAAAGCAGTGAGAGAGAAGCAAACAGTCACATACAAAAGATCCCCAATAAGAATATGTGCCAATTTTTCCCCAAAAACATTGGTGGCCAGAAGCAATGGAATGACATATTTAAAGTGCTGAAAGAAAAAAAAAAAAAAACTGTCAACCAATAACATTATACCCAACAAAAGTATCCTTCAAGAATGAGGGTGAAATTAAAACATTCCCAGACAAACGGAAGCTGACAGTTCATAGTTACCAGACTGGCGCTACAAAAATGTAGTTGGAGCTCTGTAGATGGAAGTGAAAGGACACTAGAAAGTAATTCAAAAGCAATACATAAAAAGAAAAATCCCTAATAAAGGGAAATACATAGACAAGTATAAGGGATAGTAATAAGGTATTCATACTTGATAATTCTAAGTGTTTTGTCCTTAAGGTTTTTAAATAACAAATATGTAAGGATAAAATTTTGTTACAGGGCACATGAAATATAAAGACATAATTAGTGATAACAACAACAGAAGAAGAGTGAGGAATGGTGTCTTACTCATCTAGTGCTGCTATAACAGAAATACCACAAGTTGATGGCTTTAACAAGGAGAAATTTATTTTCTTACAGTCTAGTAGGCTAGAAGTCCAAATTCAATGCAACAGCTCCAGGGGAAGCCTTTCTCTTTCTGTTGCCTCTGAAGGAAGGTCTTCCTCATCAATCTCCTCCTGGACTAGGAGATTCTCCAAGCAGGAACCCTAGGTCCAAAGGACATGCTCTGCTCCCGGTGCTTCTTTCTTGGTGGTATGAGGTCCCCACTCTGTGCTTGTTTCCCTTTCCTTTTATCTCTTGTAAGATAAAAGGTGGTACAGGCCACACTCCAGGGAAACTCCCTTTACATTGGAACGAGATGTGACCTTAGTAAGGGTATTACAATCCCACCCTAATCCTCTTTAACATAAAATTAAAATCAAGAAATGGAGGACAACCACAAGGTAGTGGGAATCATGGCCTAATCAAGTTGACACTATTTTGGGGGGACACAATTCAACCCATGACAACTGGTATACATATAGAATTTCTTGTATGTTCCTAAAGTTAAGTGGGTACCAACTTACCCTAGGATATTATAAATACAAACTCTTAAATGTAATATTTAAGAGTAACCACTAAGAGAATATATTAAAAAAAAAAATACACAAAAAGAAAGGAGAAGGAAACCAAAAAGGCTCACTACAATAAACCAACAAAACACAAAAGGAAGCAGTACTAAAGGACAAGGACAAAGACAAAGAAGGCTTAAGACGCACCATAAAACAAATAACAAAATGGTAGAAGTAAGTCACTTCTTATGACTAATTACAGTGAGTGTTAATGGACTAAATGCTCCAATCAAAAGGCAGACAGTGGCAGAATGGATTAAAAACATGATCCAACTATATGTTGTTGACAAGAGACACACCTTAAACCCGAGGACACAAACAGGTTGAAAGTGAAAGGATGGGGAAAAATATATTCCATACAAATAATAACCAAAAGAGAGCTTGAGTGACAATCTTAATATCAGGCACAGTAGACATTAAGACAAAATCTGTCAGAAAAGATAAAAATGGACCTTATATAGTGATAAACGGGTCAGTTAAGAAGATTTAACAATCATAAACATATATGCACACAACATTGGGGCACCTAAACATATAAAGCAAACATAGAATTGAGGAGAGAAATAGATAGTATTACAATAATAGTTGGAGACTTTAATACACCACTTTCAGTATTGGACAGGACATCTAGAAAGAAGATCAACAAGGAAACAGAGGACCTGAATGACACTATAAACCAACTAAACTTAACAGACATATTTGAACACTCCACCCAAAAACAGCATGATACACATTCTACTCGAGTGCACATGAATCATTCTCCAGGATAGACCAAATTTTAGGCCACTAAACAAATCTTGATAAATTTGAAAAGACTGAAATCATACAAAATATTTTCTCTGACCACAATGGAGTGAAGCTATAAATCAGTAACAGAAAAAAAAACAACAAAAACCTGGAAAATATACAAACATATGGAAATTAAACAACACACTATTGAACTACCAATGTATCAAGGGAGAAATCAAAAGAGAAATCACAAATTTCTTAGTTAAACGAAAATGAAAGGACAACATATCAAAACTTATGGGATGCAGCAAAGGCAGTACTCAGAGGGAAACTTATAGCAGTAAATACCTATACAAAAAAAGAAAAAAGATTTCAAATTAACAGTATGACTTGACAACTCCAGGAACTAGAAGGAGAAGAACAAATTAAGCCTAAACCTACCAGAAGAAAGGAAATAACCAAGATTGGAGCAACATAAATAAAATCATGAACGGAAAACCAATAGAGAGAATCAATAAAACCAGAAGTTGGTTCTTTGGAAAGATCAATAAAATTGACCCTTTAGCTAGACTGAAAAAGAAAGGAAGAGAAAAGATGCAAATAACCAAAATAAAAAATGAAAGAGGGGACATTAAAACTGACTAGGTAAAAATAAAGACAATATGACAGAATATTATGAGCAACTGTAGGGCAAAAAACTGGATAACCTAGATGAAATAGACAAATTTTTAGAAGCTCCACAACCTAACCAAACTGATTCAAAAGGAAATAGAAAGTCTCAACAGACCCATAACAAGTGAAGAGATTAATCAATGATCAAAAATGTCACAACAAAAAAAAGTCCTGGGCCAGATGGCTTTACTGGAGAATTCTACCAAACATTTAGAGAAGAATTGACACCAATACTGTTTAAACTCTTCCAAAAGAGAAGGAAGGAATACTCCCTAACTCATTCTATGAAGCAAATATAATCCTGATACCCAAAACCAGACAAAGACATATCTCTTATGAATATAGAGGCAAAAGTCCTCAACAAAATACTAGTGAAGAGAATCCAACAACATATTAAAAGAGTCATACACCATGACCAAGTGGGATTTATTCCAGGAATGCAGGGCTGGTTCAACATTAGAAAATCAATCAATGTAATACGCCATGTCAATACAACGAAGAAAAAGAACCACACAACCATCTCTATGGATGCAGAAAAAGCATTTTATAAAATCCAACACATTTTCTTGATGAAAACCCTAAAGAAGATTGGAATAGAAGGGAAATTTCTCAATATGATTCAGGGCAAAATTATCTCTATTTGCAGATGGTATGATCCTATATACAGAAAATCGCAAAAGAGTCCACAAGAAAACTTCTAGAGCTAATTGAGGAATTTAGCAAAGTTTCAGGGTACAAGGTCAACAACAAAAATCAGCTGGGTTTTTATACACCAGCAATGAGAAATCTGAAAGGGAAACCTGAAAGAGATCAAAGAAGACTTAAATAAATGGAAAGATGTTCCATGTTTATGGATTGGAAGACTCAATATTGTTAAGATGTCAGCACTACCTAAAGCAATCTATAGATTCAATGCAATCCCAATCAAAATTCCAACAGCCTTCTTTACAGAAATAGAAAAACCAATTGTCAACTTTATATGGAACGGCAGGAAACCCCCAAATAGTTAAAAACAAGATTGAAAGAGAAGAATAAAATAGGAGGACTCACACTTCTTGATTTTAAAACATACTATACAGCTACAGTAATCAAAACAGCCTGGTACATAGGCACATAGACCAATGGAATACAACTGGGTGTCCAGAAATAAACATATCTATGGTCAACTGATTTTTGACAAGGGTGCTAAATCCATTCAATGGGGAAAAAAGAGTTGCTTCAATAAATGGCATTCGGAAAATTGGATTTCCACGTGCAGAAAAATGAAACACATCATGTACAAAAACAAATTCAAAATGGATTAAGGCCTAAATGTGTAAACTAAAACCATAAAATGCTTAGAATAAGAAGCAGGGGCAACAAAGTCAGGCCTAGCTCTCAACAATGGATTATCTAGTATAACAACAAAAGCACAAACAGCAAAAGACAAAATAAATAAATGGGAACTCATATAAATTAAAAACTTTGCTCATAAAAGACTTTACCAAAAAAATGAAAAGACAAGTTACCAGCTGGGAGAATATCTTCAGAAACCATATATCTGATGAGAATCTAATAACCAAAATATGTATAAAACTTCAACAACTTAACAACAAAAAGACTAATAACCCAATTATAAAATGGGCAAAGGACTTGAATAGACATTTCACCAAAGGGACATTCAAACGGTCACCAAACACAGGAAAAGATACTCAGCATCATTAGCCATCAGAGAGATGCAAATCAAAAACACAACGAGATACCATTTCACTCCCACTAGGATGGCTAAGGTTAAAAAAAAAAAAAAAACAAAAACAGAAAATAACAGGTGTTGGTGAAGATGTGGGGAAATTGGAACCCTTATCCATTGCTGGTGGAAATGCAAAATGGTACAGCTGTTGTGGAAAACAGTGTGGTTGTTCCTTAAAAGACTGAAAATAGAAATACCATATGAGCCAGCAATTCCACCCCTAGGTATGTACCCAAAAGACTTGAAAGTAGAGACTCAAAAATAGACTTGTACACCAATGTTCACTGCAGTGCAGTTCACAGTAGCCAAAAAGTGGAAACAACCTAAATGTCCATCAACAGATGAATGAATAAACAAAATGTGGTACATACATACAATAGGATACTTCTTAGCCAGTAGGAGAAATGAAATCTTAATATATGCTATAGTGTGGATGGAGCTTGAAGACGTTAAGCTGAGTGAAATAAGCCAGTCACAAAAAGACAATATTGGATGACCTCACTTATATAAAAAGACAAGAAAAGGCAAATGTATAGAGACCAAAGTTTATTAGTGGTTACCAGGGGCATGAAGGAGAGGGAAAAGGGGGGTTAATGGTGATGAAAAAATTGCCTTGATGAAGGGTAAGGTTGCATGGTGGATTATTGTAATTGCTGTCAATAAGTTGTACACCTGTAAAAAGTTGAATTGGCAAGAGTTATGTGATAGATATATCTACAGCAATGACAAAAATAAAGAACAGCTGCTGAGGCTGAGTATGTACAACCAAACACCTCATTGGATTTAGTTCCTTGGTTTGGAGGTTTAGGGTCATGGTTTCATGGGATATCCCAATTAATTGGCCTAATAATGTGTTTAGTGCTTCTGTTTTACCTCCCAGTTCATCGCATAGAGTTGGGGTCTTAAAATCTTGTAAAAGGCCATCGAAGTCACAACAGTTGGTCTCTATTTGCCTGGAGCAACAGAGGAAGGAGAGTCAGGAATAGGTGCTGGATATGGAATGTGTTGCTAACTGCCCCCATGAACAACTGCCTCCTTTGCCATGAGACCAGAAGAACTTCATGATGTGTGGCTACCATTACTGACCATTTTAATCAAAGATTCCATAGAGGAATCCTGATCAAAAGGAGAAAAAATACAGAACAGAATTTCAAATTCTCATGGACTCTAGGCTTTCTAGAGCCATGGAGGGTAGATGAACCCCTGAAACTATTAACCTGAGATAATCTTTAAACCTTAAGCCAAAAATATCCCTGAAATCATCTTAAAACTGAACAATAGTTTAGCTTAACTAGTAAAAAAGTCTGCCTTGAGCATTGTGCTCTTTTAAGAACTGTCTATATGAGATCAAATTGACAACAGCAACTCAAAAGATTAGATAGGAACCTTAGAGGGCAGTGAGTTTATGTTAATGAGGGAGGAACAACTCAGAAAAGGAGGGTGAGAATGGTCGCACGACTTCAAGAATGTAATTGATGTCATTAAATTGTACATGTAGAAACTGTTGAATTGGAGTATGTTTTGCTATTTGCATTCTAAACAACAGCAAAATAAATAAAATTGAGGGAAAAAAGGAAAGAAAAGAGAATATAGATTGATGCCAAAATAACTTCTTTATTGGTTAGAGTTGGAGAAAACTGGGTCTTATGGCAGAGACTTGGCAGATGCTCAGCTAACTCGCTTCCTCTCTTCCTAGGCAGCAGCTAGACTACATTTCCCAGTCTTGTTCACTGTTAAGTGTGGTCATGTGACTTAGTTCCAGCCAGGAGTGCGTTCACTACTTCCAGGCAAGACTCATAAAATCCTCCCACGTGTGATTCTCCATTCCCTCTCTTTCTTCATCTGCTGTCTCCATACCCAAAGAAGGTCCATGAAACATGATTTTTCAACCTCAGCACCATTGCCAATTTGGGTCAGATAATTCTTTGTTGTGAGGGACGTACTGTGCATTGGAGGATGTTTAGCAGCGTCCCTGGCCTCCATCTATTAGATATAGGTAGTATTCCCCCCACCAGTGGTGACAACCAAAATGTCTCCAGACTTCCAAATGTCCCCCAGCGGGGGTGGTGGTGGGGGGAGGCAAAATCATCTCCAGTTGAGAATAACTGCCTAGAATGCCAGAGCCACACAATGGAAGGAACTTGGGTCCAGAATGATTACATAGAGCCAAGCACCCTTCCCACATTTGTCAGTGACATGAGCAAGAAATTAACTTTCACTGCATATACCTATTGCAATTGGGAGCTATAATTTGTTCAAAAGTTAGTCTATCTTAGTATAGTACAGCTAAGTAATTTCCATAAATATATAGACTTACTCATCAGGCAGAGCAGCACTAGACCAGAGACCCCCTGTCTACAAGTACAAGGCCCAGGAAGAAAGCAGAAAGTGTGTTTCCTATGGGCAGACAGCTCCCACGATAAAGAAATAGTAGAACTGAGCATTACATGCCCAAAAATTCTGTCCAAATTCACCAATCAAGTAGGTCACTTCTCATCTTCAGAGGCAGAGAAGTCTGAAGTGTGCTTAGTGGAAAAGACTTCTTCTTGGAAACCCCTCCTCATTATACCAGGAGGCTCTGTTCTGGGGGATTCCAGAGCCCACTGTCTTTCTCTTAGACCAGAAGATCTAACAGAAAATGGCCTGTGTTCTAATTTTCTCACTAAATGCTTTATCTTATTTTGTTAGTGGAGTCGAGGCTTAGTCTGTGGCCAAAGTCAAGGGTTGGCCTGTGACCAGACTGAGGCCTTGCATTATGACCGAGATACAGGTTCAGCCCATCAAGGACAGGACTTGGTCTTTGACAGAAAAATACAACTGGCTTGGCCCACAAGAGGATAAAACCCACAACCTCACCTTGAATTGGATGACTAATTTTGTCTGGAGCTCCCATCACACAGTCCATTTCCTTTTTCCATTGTCCTTTTTATTTCCAGTTACCAAATAGCCTGGTGATATGCTAACTGCTTCCCATAAAGCTGTCAAAGGAACAAAATGACTGACTTCAGTCCAGGAGAGGCAGGCCAGAGGAAGGGAAACAGCTGGCTGGAAGTCAAGAAACATGGATTCATGTCCAGAATCTAATCTGTCACTAATTGATTGTTCCAAACTGGACAAATCACTTTCTTTCTCTGGATCCTCATTTCCTCAACATAAAGTTGGAATGCTGGGTTGGGCATCTCTTTTAATTTTATGTTAACTGCATTAAGAAGTGTTCAGTCAAAATCCTATTTATACACCTACTATTAATGGCAACCATGTGCTGCTGCTTCTCCCTTCCTCATCTCCCACTATGCCCAGCTCAAGCTTTGAATGTTGTGGATACTCAATAAAAATTGCAATAGTCTCCAACAGGTTTTCTTTAGCCTAGACTCTCCCCAAACCTCATTCCACTGGGGAAAAGACTGACTATATACATTCTTAAACAAACAAACCAATTGCTGTCTAGTTGATCCCAACTCATAGCAACCCTATAGGACAGAGTGGAACGGCACCATAGGGTTTCCAAAGAGGACCTGGTGGATTCAAACCTCTGACCAACTGGTTAGCGGCAGTAGCCCTTCACCACTATGCCACCAGGGTTTCCAGATACACATTCTTAGGTCTCTTCAAACTGTAATATCCTGGAATTCTAGGATTCTAAAATTCTAGTAATTTACACCTTTAAGATTCTAGCTTCCAATCTAAATATTGAGAGCTGAAAATCCTAGAAGCATCAGAGTCTTAAATTCTAAAGCCAAATAGTTCAGCTTTCAGAGTATAACGTGAATTTCTCCAGGAAATAAATGTGGTTACATAATAGTAATAACTCACATCCTCACTTCCTACTCCATGTGTCCCAAATAGATGTCTCCAGAGTCTTCAAGAACACATCTGGCCAGCTAGAAGATAGCCTTTCTTGTGCCTCTCTACTGCATCTGCCCTTCCCCTTCTCCTGTCAAGCACTGTATCTACCTATTGACTGCTGAGCACCACCACCTTCCCATACCAACCAACCAGCCAATCAACCAGTTGCTGCAAAGATGATTCCAACTCACGGAAACCTCATGTGTGTCAAGGTATAAATGTGCTCCATAGGGTTTTCAGCGACTGATTTTTCAGGTGTAGATTGCCAGGCCTTTCTTCCAAGGCACTTCTGGGTGGACTTGAACCTCCAACCTTTCAGTTAGCAGCCTACCTGGATGTTAACCATTTGCACCACCCAGGGACTCCTCCTTCCCACATACACATATCAATATGCTAAATACGTTCAGCTGTCTTAGTCATCTGGTGCTGCTATAACAGAAATATCACAAGTGGATGGCTTTAACAAAGAGAAATTTAGTCTCTCACAGTCTAGTAGGCTAGAAGTCAAAATTCAGGGCATCAGCTCCAGGGGAAGACTTTCTCTGTTGGCTCTGGAGGAAGGTCCTTGTCATCCATCTTTCCCTGGACTAGGAGCTTCTCCGAGCAGGAACCCCAGGTTCAAATGATGCGCTGTGCTCCCAATGCTTCTTTCTTGGTTGTATGAGGTCCCCCATTCTCTGCTTACTTCCTTGTCCTTTAATCTCTCGTAAGACAAAAGGTGGTGCAGGCCACACTCTGGGGAAACTCCCTTTACATTGGATCAGGGATGTGACCTTAGTAAGGGTGTTACAATCCCACCCTAATCCTCTTTAACGTAATCTAATCTTGCCTCATTAACTACAGGCAGAGATTAGGATTTACAACATACAGGAAAATTATATCAATCACAAAATGGGGGACTATCACACAACACTGGGAATCATGGCCTAACCAAGTGGACACAAATTTCTGGGGGACATAATTCAATCCATGACACTGGCCTTGTCTAAACTCAGTGATAGACAGAGGCCCAGATTCAAACTGAGCTCCTTGTTTTTTAATATTCTTATCTCTAAATATTTCTAAGTTTCAGATAGTTTAGAATTTCAAGTTTTTCACAATTTAAAATCTGAATGTTCTGGATATTAATAATCTAGGCTTAAAGAAGATTATGTTCTGAAATACTATGGATCTAAGCAGGGATGGATTACCCAGTAAGCATGGCACACCCAGGCTTAATTGTGTTTTACTTACTAATCTGTAGTGCACAATTTCACCTGGGCACCACATGTGGTGAAACCCAGGTAAAACTGTGCACTGCAGATTAGTAAGTAAAGCACAATTAAGTCTGTGCATACCTTGCTTATTGGGCAATTCGTTCCTGGCTCTAAGACAAGGGAAGATGCTAGAGTGTCTCCCACCCCCTCCTAGAGGCTCTTAGATGAAGGAACTCAGGGAGGCCTTAGCCAGTTCCGAGCAAGGCTGTACCCTCAGGTGTGAACACACCGTATGGAAAGAGTATTGTAGACTAAGGATGGAAGAAAGAGCAGTCAAACTTTTTTGCAGAATGTCCACAGTGATCACACCTCAGTAGTCTTCCCAGGGCCTAAGTAGGCTGTTAAGACCAATCTAACAGCCTCCAATCAAGTGTGTTATTTATTTTACAAGTGACTATAAATAGCAAAATAAAAGAGTTTATGTCCATGAGCAGGCCACAGAGTTATTAAAGCTACTCGTGGTTGTATATTGGGAAATTCTTCTCCCCAGGGGTGAAGGTGGGCCCATGGCCTCTTGTAGCCTTGGTCCTAGCCCCACACTTCCCAGAGTTTGGAGTTTTCAAGGTTTGACCCCTCCCAACTTGGCTGCAAACCCCTTTGGCTATGGTGAGTGGTGGGAAGGCAGGAAGGCTTCAGAACAGTGGAAGTGATTTAGACATTTGTCAGGAAACCAGGGCTGGCCAAATCTCAGGTTTCATAGGAAGCCCAGGGGACTGGCAGAAAGTCTTGGCCCAACACATCTCGGAGCCAGGAACACCATCTGTAGCCAGAAGCATGAAGTCCCAGCTTGACGGAAATTGAGGGCAGAAAGAACTTTCTCTGCTGTAGCCTGGGCTGTCTGGGCCTTCAACAGAAATGACCCCAGTATACTTCTGGGTTCTGTGGAGAAGCTTTGACAAATGCCTTCATCAGCCAATCAGCAGGTTTTACTGAGCACCTACTATGTGCCAGTCAGCATGTGAGACATGAAAGTCTCTTAATCCTGAAGGCCTCACTTAGGCTAGTGTCCCAAGATAAAACCCCAGTCCCTAGCCTGGTCTTCAAGTCTTTTACAACCTGACTTTAAGTCCCCTTTCCTGTCGCACATTCTGAGCCTCTCTACTGTGAACCCCAGGCTCCTTCTCAGGGTAGTTATCATGGTTCCCTCAATGTCTCGTATTGCACCTGCATGCCTCAGTCTGCACTCCCTGTTCTCTCAGCTGGAACGTCCTTTCCCCCTCCTCTGCCTGGTGCACTCTTACTCAACATCAAGACCCAGCTCCAATGTCTGTTCCTCCTCCACAAATCCTACCCTAACTCCCCAAAGGTCTTGGTCACACTTCTCTTTAGTACTTAAAGCATCATTTTGTAATGCTCTATTTAAAAGTCATTCTCCCCATTAGACTGCACTTTTTCTCATATCTCTATCTCCAGCCCCTAGCACAGGGCCTGGAGTAGCATTTTATTTAGGATATTTGCAGACATGGAGGAGTGGGAAGTGTTGTCAAAGCATGTCTGAATAACGAGGAAAAATCTGTTCAGATTCAGTTAAAGCAAGATGGCATCGGCAAGGTGAGACATGAGAACAGATTGTGCTGGAATTTAATGCTAGAAGAGATATTTGGGCTTTGTATCCTCGTTCCTCCATTTACTAGTGGGATGATCTTGGACAGATTACTTAACCTCTCAGTGTCTCATTTTACTTATCTGTAAAATAGGGGTGGTTATGAGGATTAACTGAGTTAATATAAGTAAAATACTTAGGACAGTGCCAGGCACATAACAAGCTTTCAAAAATTATTAACTACTTTACCTGTGTTTTTTGGACTATGCTAAGGCATTTGCCTGTGTGGATCATAACAAATTATGGATAATACTGCAAGGAATGGGAATTTCAGAACACTTAATAGTGCTAATGAGGAACCTGTGGGTAGACCAAGAGACAGTTGTTCGAACAGAACAAGGGGATACTGTGTGGTTTAAAGTCAGGAAAGGTGTGTGTCAGGGTTGTATCATTTCACCATATTTATTCAATCTGTATGCTGAGCAAATAATCCAAGAAGCTGGGCTATATGAAGAAGAATGCGGCATCAGGTTTGGAGGAAGGCTCATTAACAACCTGCGATATGCAGATGACACAACCTTGCTTGCTGAAAGTGAAGAGGACTTGAAGCATTTACTGATGAAGATCAAAGACCACAGCCTTCAGTCTGGATTATACCTGAACATAAAGAAAACAAAAATCCTCACAATGGACCAATAAAGCAACATCATGATAAATGGAGAAAAGATTGAAGTTGTCAAGGATTTCATTTTATTTGGATTCACAATCAATGCCCATGGAAGCAGCAGTCAAGAAATCAAACAACACATTGCATTGGGCGAATCTGCTGCAAAAGATCTCTTTAAAGTATTAAAAAGCAAAGATGTCACTTTAAGTAATCAGGTGCACCTAACCTAAGCCATGGTGTTTCCAATCACCTCATATGCATGTGAAAGCTGGATAATGAATAAGGAAGAATGAAGAAGAATTGATGCCTTAGAATTATGATGCTGGTGAAGGATATTGAATATACCATGGACTGCCAGAAGAATGACCAAATCTGTCTTGGAAGAAGTACAGGCAGAATGCTCATTAGAAGCAAGGATGGTGAGACTTCGTCTCACATACTTTGGACATGTTATCAGGAGGGACCAGTCCTTGGAGAAGGACATCATGCTTGTAAAGTAGAGGGTCAGTGAAAAAGAGGAAGACCCTTGATGAGATGGACAGACACAGTAGCTGCAGCAATGCGCTCAAGCATAACAACAGTTGTGAGGATGGCACAGAACCAGGCAGTGTTTCATTCTGTTGTACATAGGGTCACTATGAGTCAGAACTGACTCGACAGCACCTAACAACAACAACAACACTTGTAGTAGTAGTAGTAATATTAGAAATAGTAACGTAGTAGTAATAACATCATACATAGGTTATGAGGAAAATAGAAAGTCTGACTACCTAGTTTGAAATAGGCAATATGATAGGCTGGCTTCTAGTGCACCAGTGTTACTCCATCCTCTGACCCACATAGATTAAATAAAAGTAAGGTTCACTGTCAAGCCACAATGCTGGGATAGAGTTCTCACTGTGCTGAACAAATATTCTGACTGGCTGTCATGTGATGTGGCCTTTTTTGGATTGAATTCTAGATCCCAGAACTGGGACTGTCTCTCCCTTTGTAGACTTGGGCAGAAATAACATTCTTCCCCTTAGCTCTCCATTTCTTTGGTTTGTCTTTTCTTCAATTATCCACCTCTTTCTTATACCCTAAGGATGGAACTAACAGCATAGTTTAGTACAAAGAGCATCAGTTAGGGAATCAGAAGACCTGGGCTCCAGTCCTAGATTTCTCCATAACTTATAGTGTGATCCTGGGCAAGTCTCTTCCCCTCCCTGAACCTGAGTGTCTTCCTTTCAACAATGAAGACATCAGTGTATGTTGTTCTAAAGTCCATTCTGATTCTGAAATCTGTAAGTCCCTGCATAATGCTCTCTTATATGGAAACTCCTCTTTACCCACATGTAAAAATGGCGTGACATCAGATCTCACCCAACTTCAGGGGGAGGAAGGAGAATCACCATCAGCATCAGCCCAAAGCTGATTCCCATGAAGTGAAGGTCAGACATACCTCCACTCTCCAACTTTTTACCTATTCCGACACCAGCCATCCCTCCCAAGTCACTTTTTACTTCTCTGCTGAGTTTGATAATTCGTCCCAATGGCCACACAGAACTCACAGACCATACTCACAATTATATGGTTTATTAAGGAAGTAACAGGTTACAATTCAGGATCAGGATCCACTTGGAAGTAATGGGAACAACTCAGGAGACTGGGAACTGTTCGTCAGTCAGGACAGCTTCCAACCTCTCGGCTCCTTCTCACTTTCAGCCTTATCCTTCCCTTTTGGCCTTGCCTCTACCCTACTCAGCAAGTGTTACAAAGCTCTTTAGCTCTGCTGATAAGTGCCTGGAGGTACTCCACTCTGCCAGCAACCTCCCGCCCAAAGGTGCTCAGTTCTCTCACTCCATGGGTTGGCAAGCCTAGCTCCTCTAACAAGTTCCCGGAGGTGCCCCACTCCACCAGCAGCTTCCTGCCCGAAGGCACTCAGCTCTCTTGCTCCATAGGTCAGCAAGCACACTGTAGCCGCCTTGCTCCAAGGGCCAGGAAGCCTACCACACCATCACTGGCCAGTCTCCTTGTTCTGCTGCTGCTGTTTCTCTGTTGCTGGACTCTGTTATGCTTGCCACCACCTCTCACCATCTTGCACCATCTCCAGTGTTACAGTTCTCTCCTTCTGCTGGGTCTGCGAGGTTCTCAGCACAGGGGCCCTTGGTCTAAAGGATGTGCTCTGCTCCCAGCTTTTATTCTTGATGGTAGTGAGGTCCCCCCTTGCTATCTGTGATTATCTGTTTTTAAACCTAGCAGGATGGCAAAACTGACCCATCCCCTGCAAGTGTTTCATGCACCTTAGTTGCATAGTCCCACACCCACAAAGACTCTATGAACCTTATTTGCATTAGCAGAGTGTCCAATCTCCTTGGCGGGCCATAAACACCTTATCTGCATAGTCCTACCCAATCAGTCTGTGGGAGTTACAAGACCATGGCTAGAGGGTCATATAAAAGCAATTCATTGCACTGCACCACACAAATCTTACAGAGAATTTTGTTTCACTTATCATTCAGTCAATGTTTATTGAGTACAGATAACATGCCAGACATTATACTAGGTGCTGGGGACAGTGAGGTGAACAAGACAAAGTCCTTGCTCTCAAGGAGCTCATATTCAAGAGGGTCTAGAGAGAAATCAGGAGATAAACTCATTACTTCACAACTGTGGCTCGCTTAAGAGAGGAAGAATCAATGTGTGCCGAATAATTCATATGAGCCAGAGAATGTGCTAGACACAATAGCCTAGGGCATCTTGGTTGATCCTCACAGCCACCTTATGAAGTAGTTATTGACATTCTCATTTTAAAGAAGAGAATACTGAGGTAAAAAGATATTCAATAGCTTGGTCCATGTAACCCAGCTACAGGTGACAGAGCTGAATCTGATTCAACCAAGCATAATGTCCTCTCCATACGAGCACACTCCTCAGCCTATTCTTGATTCTGAACTCTGAGGCCTGTGGACACTGGGAAGCTGAATCCCAGAACCCCCAGTTGCTAGGGAGGTGCCTCCCAGGCAATCCCTCCAGCCCTGGCTAAGACTACTTAGGGTAACTAAGCTTCAGACCACTGCAGTTCACCCCCTCTGTCCCACAGTCTCAGCAGGGAGAGCTGTGAGATTTGTAGCTGAATCCTGCCCTCCTGGCCCATAACCCAATAAAATAGCAAGCAGCCTTTAAGGCAGAAAAAAGAAAAGGGACAAAATTTAAAAATAAACTCCAATGAAGATTAGAGATGACTAGGAGTCTTGGGGATTTATGTCTCATGAAGTGAGATGGGCGAGGAGGCCAGACAGGGAGCAGACAGCCCTGACGCCTCTGCCTTGTGGATAATTTATCCCAGAAAGTGGAGGCCTCTGTTTGCAACTCACATAGGACAGGGTGGTTCTCTGGGTCCCCTCAGCCCACTGTCTGAGGAGACCCAGGCTGAGCCAGAAGGTTTGTTTTCCCAGACCAAACCCACATGTTTGATACTTTTTCATTCCTTTCCACATCTGTGATCTTGTCCAAGGGTCATCTTACACTCCCTGTGAGGCTGACAGGACAGGGACCCTTCGCCCCATTGGTGAGATGAGAAAATTGAAGCTGACAGAGGGTGACTCATCCAGCATCTCCCAGGGAGCCAGGATGTTACAGCCCCCTTACGTACACGTTTCCTTTCCTTCTCATTCTCCTTCCTCAACTCCTAATCCACTCTCAAATTAACTGTGTTCAGCCAATTAATTCTTTCAACTAACCTCTACTGAGTGACAGTAATTACTAAGAACTGTTGGAAACAGAGATGAGCAAGAGAAAGGCAGATGCTAAAATCAAATTAACACTTTTTAAATATGTGTTGTTGGTGATGATAAAGGTCATGTTAATTGAAGGTCTCTCTTGAATATAATCAGAAGCACTGAAAAAGCAGGAAGGAAAAAAAGCTTTGGAAAGAAACTGGTGGAGGGCAGGAGTCAACATTGTAGTCAAGCACTAAACAGTCAGTCTATTTGCTAGGTTCTACCAAAGCAATTCACCGTGCATGAGGAAGGCTCTTGTCGTGGCTGACTTTCCATCAAAGGAGTTCATGGGTAAGAATGTATTTTGAGATTAATAAGTAACTGACAGTATTGCTAGATTTTGATGCTGATGTCCGAGCTCATGCTCTTGCTGTCTGTGTGATACAATACAGAGTAAAGCTCCACTCTTCATAGTAGAATGGAAAGAACTCAGGCTTTGGAATCTGACTGGCCTGGTTTCAAATTTCAACTTGTTGTGTGCCTTAGAGTTAGTTTCTTAGTCTCTATGAAACAGTTTTCTCATTTATTAAATGGGAATAGCAATATCCACCTAAATATTTCAACTTAAAAACTTAAAAAAAAAGTATAAGAGAATCTTAAAATTTTAACCGTTAGTCTAAACTTCACTTGCAGTTCCAAGATAGTGGAGACCACAGCCTCAAGCGAACTGCAAGACCACCATGCAAGGGTTGCAAAAGGTGGCGTTGAAAACTGCTTTTGTGGATCTTTGCTGACCACCTACCTCTGGCATATGAAAGAGGTGGGAGAGGCCAAGAACAGAACAGGGGATTAGATAGGAGATTTCTGAAAAGAGGTATAAGTACATTGCACATCTTTGTTCACTCCCCCACCCTCCCTCCCTTAACTCAAGCCTGGGAAAAGTGGCTTTAATGGAATACTGAGAGACTTGATGTTTTCCTTACATTGGGGGGCATGGAGGACTGGAATCTGACTCACCCTGCTAAATATAAAGGGCAAAATCCTGGCTGACCAGCTCTTCTAACAGCAGAGTAAAGAGATATTGCTATGCTGGAGGTGGCATGTACTATCAGAGTTTATTAAGGCAGAGAATCCACAAGTATTTTCTCTGGACCAAATCTAGACAACACAAGAGGGATGGTCTAGGTCAACCAAGGACCATCTAGAGGGAGAAAAGATCTCATCAGGAATAGGCTGGTGGTGTTGGCAAATACCGGGGGATGGGAAGGAGTCAGAAGCAGCCAACTGGAATAGAAACCCATTTATTCACATCAGGTATCATCCATATTGTGGGGGGGGGGGGGTATTTTTCTCCAAAGAGCCTACAAAAGTACCCAACAAAAGAACGAAAACCAACCAAAACCAAACCTGTTGCCGTCAAGTCGATTCTGACTCATAGCAACCCTATAGGACAGAGTAAAACTGTCCTATAGGGTTTCCAAGGAGCAGCTGGTAGATTCAAACTGCCAGCTTTTTGGTTAGCAGACATAGCTCTTAACCACTGCACCACCAGGGCTCCCCCAGTGACAGAACAAGTAAGGTTAAAATAGCTGTCAAGCTCAGAGAGCACTGACCTGGATCTCCAGGGTCCTTTCCCTCTCTCTCTCCACCAGCCCTGACAATGGAGAGATGCAAAATCCACAACAGTTAGCAAGAAGTAGAAGGAGAAGTGGCTGCTCTAGGTAGGAAAAGAGAGAAGAAACTGAGCCACTTGCTCACTGCAGGATACTGGTCAGCAGCAGTTCCAGGTCCAAGTGAGCAGTGAGGAAAAGCTTTACCTTTAAATGAAGTGTGAAGTCTATTAGTTTAATAGTTGTAGTGCCCTTGTCTTAGGCTGGGTTCTTGAGAGAAGCAAAACCAGTAAAGCGTATAAATATATATAGACAGAGATTTATATCAAGGAAACGGCTCAAGCAATTGTAAAGGCTGGAACATCCCAAGTCCGTGGACCAGGATAGAGGCTTTTCTTGATTCACATAGCCACAGGGGCTGGCAACCCAAGAACGGCAGGTCGGAGAGCAGGGCTCCCACTCACAGGCTGTTAACATCAACGAATCCCAAGACTGGCAGATAAGCTGATAGCTCAAGTCCCAAGAACCAGAGACCAGATGAACAGGAGGCAGCTGCAGGATCCAGAGCGAACAAAAAAGCCAGAACGTCCGCTTACATTCAGAGGCAGGCCACACCCCCAAGAAGACTCCCTTTCAACTGATTGGTTACTAACAGCAGATTCCATCATGGGGTGATCACATATAAACACTGAAAATCATGGCCCAGCCAAGCTGACACACAATCTTAATGAACACAGCATTGGACAGGACATGTTTATTATTGAACAGAGACGATGTTTTGTGACTTAAAATGAGTAGGAAACTTATTACCTAAAAGAACACAGAAGAGTCATGGAACAAGTCCAAGTTTTCATCAAAGGCAACAGAAGAGATTCGACCCTGCAGAATGACTGGTTAAAGTTGTTTCCTGATGATACCCCCCATGAATCTTTTTTGTTCAATGTAACAGCTCCATGGGATAAGATATGCCATCCCTTGCACACAGCTAGACTTGAGTACATTTGAGTTGGCTTCCACCATTTCTCCAGGCCTGGTTTACCACCAGCAGTGGGCAAGGTCAATCAAGTAAGGTATCTTTGAGCATCGACTGTGTATTTGACTTATGTTCTTAACTCTTGGCAAACACACAGTTCGTGGAACTGGAAAGCTCCGTAGAGATATTAAGATGAGGAGACAGGGGCCCAGAGAGGGATGAGACTTTCCTGAGGTCACAAGCATGTCCATTGTATAGCCAGACATGGAACTGGCCCCCTTGTTTCCCTCTCCTATATCTGTCCCATTATCCCACACAGCCTCCTCCTAGAAATCTAAGACAGAGTAGGATCAAGAGCTAGGCTGGTTAATCTGATGGAATCTGCTATTCACTGAGCATTTACTATGTGCCTGGTAGCCTTTTCAGAGATGAGAAAACTGAGACCCAGTGAACTTCACTGTCTTGCCACAGTTGTATGGCCATTTGGGGGCGAGGGTGGGATTTAAACTAGCCAGTCAGGCTCTAGAGCTGGTGTTTTAGTCACATCACCTTACCACCTCTCCCACGGCTGCTGGAGTTGGGAGACAGAGGTGCCAGCAGGGCTTCCATCTCGTGTGGGTACCCGAGCCCCAGCTGGAGTCCCCAGCTATCCAATCAGTGCTGTATTTGTGGAAAAGAACCAGTCCATACTGACCCACACTCACTAACCCAGCCCAGGCTCAGAAGACTGGAATAGGCTTGCACATTTTCAGCTCCTTCCAAAGAACAAAAGGTGATGCAAATTTAAAAAATCATGAAACAGCGCAAATCATTGTTTAGTTAGTTGGCAAATCATATGGCCAGAGGGGCCTTCTTCTGTTTTCGGAAATAGATATTACTTTACTAACTTTGACTTTTTTCCTTTTGCAAGTTAAGTTGGCCTCTTGTGAAGGCGAGTACGTGTGAGTGCGGTGAGTTCTCGTTTCATTTGGCAGAAATCTTGGCTGCAGTTTACAAGGAAAAGTTACTTTTAGATTTTTCTTCTGACGGTGAACTTGGCCTCCCTCATTCCCAGCTGAAACTCAATTCTTTGTGGGCGGAAACAGGGGATAAAAAAAGAGATAAAGAAAGAAATAAATTAGGTGGGGGAAACAACTGAAGAATAAATAATCCTCTTAAAACAGTAATTGGGAGAGGCAATGAAGGGAGTTTGAGTGGGGGCAGTGTGGGTTCTGGTTGGGTGATTCACTTACTAGCAGCTTTGTGACCTCGGGCAAATGGCCTAACCTCTCCAGGTCCCTGCTTCCCGTCTGTAACAGCGAGATGATAATCCCTGCTCTGAGGCCCCACTCAGGTTGGCTGAGAGGATCAAGTGGGATATTGTCTGATAAAGTGATCTGAAGTTTACAAAGCACTGTTTAAATATTGTCACTGGAGCCAAGCCTGGCAACAACAAGGGAGGCTTCAGGGTGACATGAGAGAAAAGGATTTCCTGTAGCTCAGCTCCTAAAAGGGACCCTGAAGTAGACCTAAAATGTGGACATGTTAGCCAGAGTGACCGGAGTGACATACAGACTTGAGTGTGCCCGTCAGACAGATCGTATACACATGTGCGATGCATGTGAACGCCTGTGTCGGGGGGTGTGTGTATGTTCACTTATTCATTCACGCCACAACTGTGGTTGGAGATTCAGTCATGAACTAGACAGACAAGTCTTTGCACGTGTGTGAGTGTGGATAAGAAAGTGTGGGTCTTCCAGTGTATAAGTGAATGTGTGTTTACAAGTGTGAGGGTGTGTATGTGTATGAGGGAGTGGGTACTTGTGTGAATTAGCATGTGAGTGTTTGAGAATCTATGTGTTTTTCCGTGCATGTGTGTGTGGTGAGACATAGAGAAGGAAGTCCTGGTCATGCTAGGAAAAAAACAAAAACCAGTTGCCACGGAGTCAATTCTGACTCATGATGAGCCCATGTGTGTCAGAGTAGAACTATGTGCCGTAGAGTTTTCAGTGGCTGATTTTTCAGAAATACGTCTCCAAGACTTTCTTCCGAGATGCTCTAGGTAGACTCGAACCTCCAATCTTTTTGGTTAGCAGCTGAGCACATTAACCAATTGCATCACCCAGGGACTCCCCTGATCACCCTAAAGGACATCAAACTTTTTTAAATGCCTCATCGCTTGAAAGACCCTGAGAGATCATCTAGTCCACCCTTAATGTCTCAGATTGGGAAACTGAGGCCCAGAGGAGGGAGAAAAAAAAAACATTACAGGCAGTCCCCAGGTTACGAACTTTCAACTTACGGAGAACTCATACTTAAAAACTAACTTCCATAAAGCCTATTATATTAAAAATTGGAGTTAAATACATACAACGGTTTGTAATAACAAATGCACACACTACTTTGTGACACTTACAAAAACATTGCACAGTTTGGAAGTGTTTCTTAAGTGTTTTATATGCATAGAAAGGTAAAATAATATACTGTATACTAAGATAAACATTTGACTAACTGATGTTAAATAAGAACTGTATGTACCTGTTCCGACTTACCTACAAATTCGACTTAAAGACAGATTTAGGAACAGTGACCCTGTAGGACAGAGCAGAACTGCCTCACAGGATTTCCTGGGCTGTAAATCTTTACAGAAGCAGACTGCACACCTTCCTCCAGCTGAGTGACTGGTGGGTTCAAACTGCTGACCTTTTGGTTAGCAGCTGCGCACTTAACCACTGCACCAGCAGGGCTCTGACGAGAATATACATTCACTAATTCTAAGAGCCCAAGGTATTTTTCTAATGAAGATGTGTTAAAACGAAAATTTAAATGAATTCAGCTCTAATTATCACCAGGCTATGGGGAAGAGTCTGGGAGACAAAAGCATAAAGCAGGCCAGGCCAGAGTATGGAGGGTCCTGAATGCTGTGACAAGGGGGTTGAACTCATTCTGAGGAACCACAGGAGGATTTGAGCAGGAAAATAAAGTGATCAGATTTCTGCTTTATGTATATCCCTCTGCTGTGAGAGAACCTACTGGAGCAATTGAGATTGCAGGAGAGAGACCTGCCAGGAGGCAAGTGTAGCAGTACAGGTGAGAGGGGATGAGGCCTGAATTAAGGAGGAGAAGAAAGGAGGGAATGGACTGCAGAATCCTTCTAGGCTAGAATCAGGGGCTTTTGCATCCATCAGGATGTAGAGGGTGAGTTCATATTCTTCTAATCATTTACACAATGAGGTAGTTTACCCTAAACCTACAAACAAAGAGTAGGAGCTTGGGAATTTTCACAATCACCTCATTGAAACCTCACAAAAATCCTGTGAAGTGGGCATTATTTTCCGCACGTTACTGAGGAAGCAACGGCAGTTCAGAGAGGGGGTGATAACTACCCCAAAACACCCAGCCTGACTTCTACATATCTGTCTTGGTTATGTAGTGCTTCTGTAACAGAAATACCACAAGTGGATGGCTTCAACAAAGAGAAATTTATTCTCTCACAGTCTAGGAGGCTAGAAGTCCGAATTCAGGGTGCCAGCTCCAGAGGAAGGCTTTCTCTCTCTGTCAACTCTGGAGGAAGGTCCTTGTCATCAATCTTTCCTGGTCAAGGAGCTTCTCGGTGCAGGGACTCCAGGTCCAAAGGATGTGCTATTCTCCTGGCTCTTGTTTCTTAGTGGTATGAAGTTCCCCTGTCTTTCTGTTCACTTCTCTCTTTCATATCTCAAAAGAGATTGACTTAAGACACAGTCTAATTTTGTAGTCCTTCCTCATTAACCTAACTGCTGCTAATACCACCTCATTAACATCATAGAGGTAAGATTTATAATACATAGGAAAATAACATCAGATGACAAAATGGTGGACAAACACACAATAATGGGAATCATGGCCCAGCCAAGTTGACACGTGTTTTTAGGGGACACAATTCAATCCATGACAATATCTAAGACTAGATCCAGGTCTTTATTGCTTCAAACTGAATACTGAATAATTTAATCATCATTTATTGAGCATCTACTTTGTGCCAGGAACTAAGCTTGGTACTTTATGCACATTGCCTCACTTCAGTTTTGCAATAACCATTTCAGATGAGAAAAATGAGACTCAGGGGCGTTAAGAAATTTGGCCAATGCATCAAAGGACTTTACCAAGAAAATGAAAAGGCAACCTAAAAATAGGAGAAAATATTTAGGAACCATATATCTGATAAGGTTTTAATTTCCAGAATATAAAAGGAACTTACACAACTCTGTTTTGAAATGGGTAGTGGTGACAGTTACGCAGCATGGTGATTGTGATTAATGTCACTGAATTGTACAATTAAGGCTGGTTGAAACAGCAAATTTTTTATGATATATATTTTACCACAATTTTTTTTTAAAAAGAAAGAAATTTGGCCAAGGGTACACGACTAATAAGTGGTACAACCTGTATCTGAACCCTTCATCTGATTACAATGTCTCTAATCTTTCAACAATACTTATTTCCTTTCATGGTCAGGACAAATGTGTTTGTAACATAGCTTGGGGTGAAGTGAATTTAGAAACTCCTATCCTCAGAGAGTATGCAAGCTTAGAATATACGCTAGTTCAAGAAAGTTTTATCAAATGCCTTGATTCTAAAAAGTTTAGTCAAATGCCTGGGTGACAAGCCCATTTTGGGAGTAAAGGGTCCCACTCCTAATCATCAAAAACCACATAAAGGAAGTTATACTGGGCCTCCGAATTGCCATCCTCTGCCTCCTTCAGCTAGACCATCCTTGTTCTCTATTGGGTTCCCAAGGACAACCATATGGGGCCGGCGGCTGGAAGTCAGGACACATGGGACACATGGCTCCAATAGTCTCATCGTGAAGCTCAGGCAAGACCCTTGTTGGGAGAAGTCATATCAGCTCCAGTCATCTAGGAGTCTACGTTCTCACACCCATCAAGACACAGCGTCCTTATCCTTCAGCAATGTTAACGCAGTGCCTGCCTGATGCTTTCCCTCACCATGAGCTAGTGCGAGAACTGAAGGCCTTCATCCTGCACACTCAGATTTGCTTATGTCTGAGTCAATCCTACAAAATGGAGGTAGGATGGCAAGCCCCTCCTATCAGAAGGTGAGACCTAGAATTTGTCTTGTTTTCCTAAACCAGATATCAGGTTCATCTGCCCAGAGCCTGTTTGGCCCCACCACTCTTTCTAGACATTTCCTGCCCCCTGCTGCATTCTCATTTCCTCAAATTGCTAACTGCAGTCCTGCTTCCAGGACCGTGCATACTTCCCTGAGATTCCCAGTGCTAGCCTCAGTCAGAAGACCAGGATGAGGCACCAGAACAAATGGGGCTTGAACATCCCACCTCTCCTGAACTTTGAGCCCCAACTCTGGTCACTCTGATAGTCTGAGACTTGCCAGCTCCAACACTATCCTTCCTTTCCCTACCAACCTATATGCCAAGACCCCAACATGACTTTGGTCAAGCTTACCCAAGTTACCACACTTAAGTTGATTCCTTCTGACTTTTCTGCCCAGAGTCTCTAACCTCACCCCACCCTAATCCCTGAAACTAATTCCTGGCTCCACTTGAAAGGCCCTTCACACTGAGTGAAAGTAATCTTCCACCCAAGTGCACTGACATCAAAACCCCATTGGTACTTCCTTCCCAACCAGAAATGCCATCAGAGTCCAGCAAAGGCTTGGCTCACTGCCCTTATCAAGGTCTCCTCAACTTCTGCTCCAAAAACCATAGTTGTCAGAAAATACACCCAACAAAGTGGTCAGGAAACAACCCGTCATCTGAATTATTTACTGTCTTCTGGAATATAGCCAATGAGATGCCGGCTATGCAGACACTGGGAAAATATTTATGGGGGCCCTGATGGATGCTTGGCCAGGAAAGACTGCCCACTGTCATCTTTTCTTCCTGCTGATAAGGCAAAGCTACACGTGTCAGATGGCTCTTACAAGGGTCCAGGCAGCTGACGCCTGGCATAGGATCAGAGTGGGGTGACATAGTTGTCCTCAGTTCCAGCCCTGCCTCTGCCACCAATTTGTCCTTCCCTTCCTATGGCTTCACCATCTCCATCTGTAAAATCGTGGACTAGACCTGATGACCTCAAACTGCCTGTGATCCTATGAGACTGTGACTCAGACAGAGTTAGATGTATTTTCCAGATCTGCCATCATGATGCCATTGGTTTGTCACAGAGCTATTTTTCTTGGCATCCTGGAAACGTTCCTGAAATTCCAACATCCTAAGATTTCTCTTTCCACTGATCCAATTTCTGTACCCAGATGGGAGAACTCCATCTGGAGGAGGAGGATCTGAGCTTAAAATAAAAGGGTAGAACAAAAGAGGGAAAATTGAGTTCAAGTAGCATTTATCACGCATCGAATGTTTGCAAAGCTTGGTGCTGAGTCCATGGGGGAGTGAAGGGCAGATACTCACACAGCCTCAGTCCTATGCCCTAAGAGCTCACAATAAGTTGTATATAGGAGGTGAGGAGACTTCCCCCAAGGCTCATCTTATTCCCATATTGACTCTTGTGTTTCTTCCTTCCCATAAACCCCAAGCCCTTTGCCTGCCAACCTCAGCTCTGGAATTCTGTCCTTGCCCATGCTCATCTTGGGCTCCTCCCTGGGAGGAGTTTCTGCCTTACCTGCTCCTCACTCCATGCAGACAATCTCATAGATCCTTCCCTGTTTCAGAGTCTACAGCTGCTCCTTTTGAGGAGCCTTCTCAAGTTACAAAGTCACAGATACAGACATAGGATAAAGGTTCAGGAATTCCCACAGCTCTCTCAAGATTTGTCTCTATCCCCTTCTGACTTCTTCTCTAAGATGCTCGACGACACTTCAGGATCTCCTGCCTACCTCAGTGTCACTGAGCAAGGGGCTCCTTCAGTCTTTCTCTCTCCTCAGACCTGCCCTTCTCTAGGAAGTTTCCATACCTCAACCGGAAGGTACAATCTGGTGGCTGTGGTGGTCACTGGGAAGTTGAAATTTGGGAGGCTTCTAGGCTGGGTGAGCGCATTTAGTGGATGTTTCCCCAAAAGAGGAATCAGGGTAAGCAGCAGTGGCTAGGCTTGGGCATCACCTGAGTTTACCTGGTCTGAGGAACTATTCCTTATGAACTCTCTCTTCCTTCTCTCTGTTCAAAGATACTTAACACCTATTCTGTACTAGACATTGTGCAAGGCATGAGTAATGCAATACACAAACACAGACGAAGCCCCTGCCCTCTCCAAGTTATACCTTCTCCAACTCTCCCAGGTGTCTGAGATCCTCAGACAGTGGTCTAGGACATGGCCAGGCCTGGTTCTATGGCCCTTCCACCTTGTACCCTCATCACATCTCTGTCCCTGTCACCTGCCTCACTCATGAAGTCATGGCATCATAGGAGAGCCAGAAGGGCCTTTAAGGGATCAGAGAAGTTATGAAGTAATTAAGAACAGAGATGTGTTAAAAAAAGAAAAAAAAAGACCAGACTTACTGGTCTGACAGAGACTGGAGAAACCCCGGGAGTATGGCTCCTGAACATCCTTTTAACTCAGTACTGAAGTCACTCCTGAGGTTCATCTTTCGGCCAAAGATTAGACAGGCCCATAAAACAAACAATAGTGCATGTAGCTCAACCACATATATAAGACTAAATGGGCACACCAGACCAGAGGAAAGGGTGAGAAGGCAGGAGAGGACAAGAAAGCTGGATGAATGGAAATGGGGAACTCAAGGTCGAGAAGCAGAGAGTGTTGACATGTCACCAACCAATGTCACAAAATAATATGTGTGTGAATTGTTTAATGAGAAACTAGTTTATTCCATAAACCTTCATCTAAAGCACAATAAAAAAAATTAACAAAAAAAAAAGAATGGAGCTGTGTGCTATGAGTAAAGAAGGGACTCCACCTTGAGGCTACAGCCTGTATGATGGAACCATGTACCAAAGAATCACAGTTTGAAAAACTCTGATAGTAGAATCATGGCATGTTACAGATAAGAAAGTGGAAAGAGGCAGAGCTGGGAGCCAGATAGTGAGACCGACAGGCCCTGAGCCTAAGGGCAAGACATTCTACGATGCAATGTAGTTACCTCTTGAAATCCTCAAGAGAACCCTAAAAGCTAGGCTTTGTTAATGTCCTTATGGTTCAAACAAGAAAATAGACTGAGAAAGATGAAATAATATCCAAGTTTATACAGTTTTCAAGTGGTAAAGTGTACATTCATATCCAGCTCTGTCTGATTCCAGAGGCGTTTTGTCCAGAACCCAGATACTCAGCTAAAAATTCATGCTGAGGAACCAGTGACCAATATTGTTGTCATTGTAATTAGCTATAATAACAAGTTGCATTTTAAAATTTCTTATTCATTCAACAAGAAAAATAACTAAAACCCAGACAATATACTATGGTGCTACAGTAGTGAGAGCTACAACGTTTTATAGAAATTCAGGGGAAGCAACAACTAACTTCTCCAAAGGGTTGTTACTGGGACTAGGGAAGGCTTCTCAGAAGAGGTGACATTTGAGCAGGTCCTTGAAGGATGAATGGGAATTCACCAAGAGAAAAAGGGAGAGGAACTCCAACGTACCAAGCTACTGGGGTATAAGTTGAGTTTGCTGTGTCTGGTAGGCAGCTCATGGGTAGGGAGCGGTGGGAGGTGTGCTGAGGAGGGAAACAGGGCCAGAGGCTGAGGGCTTTGGGTGCAAAGTGAAGGGGTTCTTATTTTATATTTAAGGCCCCAGGGAGCATGTAAATTTTCAACCAGAAAAGCTACAGGTGAAGATGAATCTGGGAGTAAAGAATTAAGCTCCCAGGAATGGAAGCTCATAATGTTAACAATGATAATAACAGCTCAAATGTGAGTGCCTTTCTATAAATCTCATAAGAGAAAAAAAGTTTCAAGCAAACTGTGTATTAATTTATTCCTAACATCTTGAGAGTTCAGTCATGTGAGTTAGGTAACATTATCCCACTTTTACAGAAATGGAAAGCAAGGCCCAAAGTCACACAGATCTGTCTCCTCCACATGCAGGGCTTGTTCCCAAGGCACGCCTCTCCAGAAAATGAGCTCTCTGTTGGTGGCGAGTGTAGAAACTGAGCCTGGATTTTTGCCCTGGGTGGGAGTTCGGATGAGCTGCTCTTTGCATGTCATCTCACTTTGAGACTGTAAAATTCTGAGACTCAGCGGCTGGGCTGGCTGGTTCATGGGGCTGAGGGGCTGAGCCGTGGGTGGTCAGGAATTTCTCAGGACTTCCTGGGCCCACTGCTCCAGGCTGGAGTGTCTGGATTAATGATCCATCTACAGGCGAAGAGAGCCGAGCCCCTGACGCCAGGCACAGGGCATCGATTAGACTTTACACTCTGAGTTTGCTTTCATCTGAGGCTCCCCGGGTGGGCTGGGGCCTAATAATTAACATTCTCTGAGCCCCACAACACTGAGTGAGCTGGAGGAGGGAAGAGAAAGTCTCTGAGTTGGTCGCCAGTGGGAGTAGGCCCCCTAAGTCTGGGCATAGCTGCTTGGCAGAAGACCATATCTTTGCAGCTGACACACCAATACTGCCTTCAGTTTGTACAGCAAATGATTTTGGTTAAATCTTTGAGCTTCACAACATTTCTGTGGGGAAGTAGTACTAAGATTAGTGCCCTCACTGTACAAATGAGTAAACAGAGGCCCAGAAGAGGGAAGGGGATTGCCCAAGGCCAGAGGGACTAGGATTAGAACTCAGCTTCTCTGCCTGGCATCTTTCCAAGGCAAGAGGATATTTCTTGTAGTGATGTTTAGGCACTCCTGACATCTTGAGGTGAGAGAGGGTAGGAGTGCAATATGATTTTTTTTTTTTTAACAACAGAAATTATTACAGAAGTACCCCATTATTAATTCATGCGTTGGTTCAACAAATATTTACTGAATACCTAGTATGTGTCAGTCACTGTGCCAGGTGCTGGGGATAGCAAAAACAGTTCCTGCCACCAAAGGGGGCGGGGTTGAGGGAATAAAGTGGACAGTATGGCAGGGAAGAGATGCATATGCAAATACTAATGGTTCAGTTAGGTGTCACGAAGCTTTAAGGGTAAGTGTACTTGATAGTAAATCTATTTAATAATGCAGAGTACCTTGGGCACAGGGTCACAGGGAGGGAATGATCAAGTCCACCCAAAAGAGTGAGGTCAAGGTAGTAGTGGGAATGTGGTCAGAAAAGGCATCAGAAGGAAGATAATCCAAAAATGGAACCTTAATGGAGGAATAGGTGTTCATCAGGCAAACAGGAGGCAGAGAGGATAATGGGTGGGATCAGTCCAAGGAGAAGGGAAGAATTGATCTAGGCAAAGCAGGGGTGGAGGGAGGAATGAAACAGCTGAGTGGGAACTGGGGCAATTGAGTTGGCCGCAAAGTAGGGCTTGAGTAAGAGAGCTGGGAGATGTAGCTGGAGAAATAAGCAAGAAACAGAACAAAGAGCCCTCACAACCCAGCGTAAGGGACTAAACTTTAACCTGAAGGATTCAAGCAAGGAGGCAACGTGGTCAGACTTGCATTTGAGAAAGCTCCCTCCCACTGTCGTATTAAAGATGTATTGCAGTGGCAGAGACTGGAGTAGACAACCATGTGGGAGGTAAAAATTGATGGTGGCCTACTTTGATCAGTTTGTGGCCACATGGACACCAGACAGTCTTTTCTAGTTTGGGAATTTTCTTATTTTAAAAGTATGCTCCCCACAGTTGTCAGCTTATGTCAAGATCAATAGGTTTAGATCCATTCTACACTCTTCTGATCTGAGAAGAAACCACATTCTTTTTTCTCCTCATATTATAGGATTTCCCATGCCACTTGACACACTTCTGCAGGTACACATTTTCCCATAGCGGGTTTCTGACTGCCGAACTCTGCCATCGACACATGGTGGCAAAGCACTCACCCTTACAACCTTCTGCTTCAAACCTTAGATGATACCATATTATCTGGCCTTTCCCTTCCATCCACCATTTACAAAAAAAAAGACCAAACTTGTTGACGTTGAGCTGATTCCCACTCATAGCAACCCTATAGGAGAGAGTAGAACTGCCCCATAGAGTTTCCAAGGAGCACCTGGTGGATTCGAACTGCTGACCTTTAGCACTTAACCACTATGCCACCAAGGTTTCCCATTCACTGTTAGGTATGTATTAATTGAGCATCTACTACGAGTCAGGCACTGCTACATTCTGTGGATGTGGCCTCCCATGGGCCCTCACTGCTTACGGTTAAAGTCCAAACTCCTCAGCCCTGCATTTCAGGACCTTACTGGACTGACTCTAGCTGACCTCCATAATCTCACATTCTACCTCTTTCCCTGCAATACTTTGCACTGTCACACTGAGCCACTTGTTGTTCCCTAAATGCCCTATTGATATCCTAAGCATTAGTGAGCTGAAGTGGACTGGCAATTTGAATTGGACAATCATTTGGTCTGCTATTCTGAGAATGACAAATTGAAGAGGAATGGCATTGCATTCATTGTCAAAAAGAACATTTCAAGATCTATCCTCAAGTACAATGCTGTCAGTAATAGGACATACATATGCCTGCAAGGAAGACCAGTTAATATGACTATTATTCAAATTTACACACCAACCACTAAGGCCAAAAGTGAAAAAATTGAAATTTTTTACCAACTTCTGCAGTCTGAAATTGATCAAACATGCAATCAAGATGCATTGATAATTACTGGTGACTGGAATGTGAAAGTTGGAAACAAAGAAAAAGGAAGAGTAGCTGGAAAATATGGCCTTAGTGATAGAAACGATGCCAGAGATCACATGACAGAATTTTGCAAGACCAATGATTTCCTCATTGGAAATAACTTTTTTCAACAATATAAACAGTGTCATGGATTGAATTGTGTCTCCCCAAAATATCTGTCAACTTGGCTAGGCCATGATTCCCAGTATTGTGTGATTGTTCACCATTTTGTCATCTGATGTGATTCTCCTATGTGTTGTAAATCCTACTTCTATGATGTTAATGAGGCAGGATTAGTGACAGTTATATTAATAATGCAATCTATAATATTAGGTTGTGTCTTAAATCAATCTCTTTTGCGATAGAAGAGAGAAGTGAGCAGAGAGAAATGGGGACCTCATACCACAAGAAACAAGAGCTAGGAGAATAGCACGTCCTTTGGACCTGGGGTCCTGCGCTGAGAAGCTCCTCTACAAGGGGAGAATGATGACGAGGACCTTCCCCCGGAGCCGATGGAGACAGAAAGGCTTCCCCTGGAGCTGGCACTCTGAATTCAGACTTCTAGCCTCCTAGACTGTGAGAGAATAAATTTCTCTTTGTTAAAGCCATCCACTTGTGGTATTTCTGTTATAGCAGAACTAGATAACTAAGACAAACGGTGACTATCCACGTGGACTTCACCAGATGGAACACACAGGAAGCAAACTGACTCCACCTCTGGAAAGAGATAATGGAGAAGCTCAATATCACCAGTCAACACAAGGTCAGGGACTGACCACAGAACAGAAAATCAATTGCTCATATGCAAGTTCAAGTTGAAGCTGAAGAAAATTAAAACAAGTCCACGAGAGTCAAAGTACGACCTTGAGTATAATCCACTTGAATTTAGGGACCATCTCAAAAACAGATTTGATGCATTGAGCACTAATGACCAAAGACCAGACCAGTCGTGAAATGACATTCAGAAAGTTATATATGAAGAAAGCAAGAGATCATTAAAAAGACAGGAAAGAAAGAAAAGACCAAAATGGATGTCAGAAGAGACACTGAAACTCACTCTTGAAGGTCAAGTAGCTAAAGCAAATGGAAGAAATGATGAAGTAAAAGAGCTGAATAGAAGATTTCAAAGTGTGGCTCGAGAAGATAAAGTAAAGTATTATAATGAAATGTGCAAAGACCTAGAGTTGGAAAACCAAAAGGGAAGAACACGCTCAGCATTTCTCAAGCCGAAAGAACTGAAGAAAAAATTCAAGCCTCGAGTTGCAATATTGAAGGATTCTATGGGGAAAATATTGAATGATGCAGGAAGCACCAAAAGAAGATGGAAGGAATACACAGAGTCACTGAACCAAAAAGAACTGGTCAACGTTCAGCCCTATCAGGAGGTAGCATATGACCAAGAACTGACAGTACTGAAGCAAGAAGTCCAAGCTGCACTGAAGACATTGGGGAAAAACATGTCTCCAGGAATTCATGGAATACCAATTGAGAAGATTCAACAAACAGATGCAGTGCTGGAAGTGCCAAGAAATTTGGAAGACAGCTACCTGGCCAACTGACCGGAAGAGATCCATATTTGTGTCCATTCCAAAGAAAGGTGATCCAACAGAATGTGGAAACTATCAAACAATATCATTAATATCACACACAAGAAAAATTTGGTTGAAGATCATTCAGAGTGGTTGCAGCAGTACTTCAACAGGGAACTGCCAGAGATTGAAGCCAGATTCAGAAGAGCACGTGAACTAGGGATATCATTGCTGATGTCAGAAGGATCCTGGCTGAAAGCAGAGAATACCAGAAAGATGTTTACCTGTGTTTTATTGACTATGCAAAGGCATTCAACTCAGTGAATCATAACAAATGATGGATAACATTGAGAAGAATGAGAATTCCAGAACTCTTAATCATGCTCTTGAGGAACCTGTACATAGACCAAGAAGATAACAAGAGGATACTGCGTAGTTTAAAATCAGGAAAGGTGTGTGTCAGGGTTGTATCCTTTCACCATACTTACTCAATCTGTATGTCAAGCAAATAACCTGAGAAGTTGGGCCATATGAAGCAGAACAGAGCATCAGGATTGGAAGAAGTTTCATTAACAACCTGCGATATGCATATGACACAACCTTGCTTGCTGAAAGTAAAGACAATTTGAAGCACTTACTGATGAAGATCAAAGGTGCAATTCAGTATGGATTGCACCTCAACATAAAGAAAACAAAAATCCTCACAACTGGACCAATAAGCAACATCATGATAAATGGAGAAAAGATTGAAGTTGTCAAGGATTTAATTTTACCTGGATCCACAATCAACACCCTTAGAAGCAGCAGTCCAGAAATCAAATGATGTATTGCACTGGTCAAATCTGCTGCAAAAGACTTCTTTAAAGTGTTAAAAAGCAAAAGTGTCACTTAAAGGACTAAGATGTGCCTGACCCAAGCCAAGTTGTTTTCAATCGCCTCATATGCATTGGAAAGGTGGACAATGAATAAGGAAGAGTGAAGAAGAATTGATGTATCTGAAGTGTAGTGTTAGTGAAGAATATTGAATATACCATGGACTACTAGAAGAATGAACAAATCTGTCTTGCAAGAAGTACAGCCAGAGTGCTCCTTAGAAACAAGGATGGCAAGACTTCGTCTCACATACTTTGGACCAGTCCCTGGAGAAGGGACCAGTCTAGCAGGGACCAGTCTCTGGAGAAGGACAACATGCTAGGTAAAGTAGAGGGTCAGTGAAAAAGAGGAAGATCCTCAAGAGATGGATTGACACATTGGCTGCAACAGCGGGTTCAAGCATAACGACAATTGTGAGAATGACACAGGACAGGGCAGTGTTTCATTCTGTTGTACTTAGGTTTGCTATGAGTTGGAACTGACTGGATGGCACCTAACAGCAACAACAAATGCCCTATGCTATTTCTTTTCAAAAACAAAAACAAACAAACAAAAGAAACACCAGTTGACACTGAGTAAGGAGACATGTATTTTTGTTTGAAATAGTCATACATCTCCAGTCTCTCCAGTTGCTGTTGAGTAGAGTCATGGAGACTCATGGTAACCCCACATAAGAGTAGAACTGTGCTCCACAGGGTTTTCAGTGACTGAGTTTTTAGAAGTAGATTGCCAAGGCTTTCTTCCAACACACCTCTGGGTGGACTCAAACCTCCAAACTTTCAGTTAGCAGCCAAGTGCATTAACTCTTTGCACTATCCAGGGATTAATAATACCAAAACATAAAAAGTAGATAGTAAAATTTGTTTTTATTTCTACTCATCCCTATCCTGCAAATCCCATTCCCCAGAGATAATCACCGTTAACATCTATTAAAAACTTTCTATGCCCTATTACCTCACCTTTTGCAAACTCCTACCTATCCTTAAAGATTTATGACAATGTCCCATTTCCTCCTCTGAGAAATTCTCTATGATCCCACGGGCAGATTTGGGGGCCCGTTGCTTACTTCTAGCATAGCACTTGCCACCCTATGTGAAATTATCCATTTACACATTGTACCTCCACCAGGTAGAGTGGGAGCTCCTTGAGGACAAAGTCCATGGCCAATCATCTATGTGTCCCTCCTCCCCACCCCGCAAAAAAAACCAAACCCACTGCTATCAAGTCGATTCTGACTCATAGCCACCCTACAGGACAGAGTAGAACTGCCCCATAGGGTTTCCAAAGGGCGGCTGGTAGATTCAAAATGCTGACCTTTTGGTTAGCAGCTAATCTCTCAACCACTGCACCACCAGGGCTCCTATGTGTCCCCAGTGTCCCCTAATACTTAGTGACTATTTGTTGAATGTGTGTACACAGAATGAATGGCTATCTGGCCAAACATCTCCTCCTGCCGGTATGTCTGTCTGTCATAGGAAGGTCCCCAAAGACTTTGGCATGTTTACATATTCCTCTCTATTTCTGTTCTATCACAAGGCCAGAGTAAACCCTTTGGATAAGATACTCTGATAAAACAATGGAACGGATCGCTGATGCTTGCTCTCCCCCTTCTGTAGTCTTTACTACATTTAAGACTATGTGTTTAGTGTCTGTCTCTTCCAACAGACTGCAATCTGAGATGGTAATCTCTGGGAGACAGGGCTGTGTCAGTCTTGGTCATTGCTGTATTCACAGTGTCTAGCACGCAGTAGCCCCTCAATAATTATCTGCAGAATGCGTGGGTGAATGGATGGCTGGATAGATGGCTGAATGGATGGATGGCAGGCTCTTCTATAGCATGCTCCATAGAATATACATAAGGGGGTAGGACTGGCACTGAGTAGTAGAAAGGACCTCAGCTGGGGGTTAAGGGGCGTGAATTCCTGTCCTGGCTCTGCCTTCCACCTACTGTATAGCTCCTCACCTTCTTTAAGCCTGTTTCTCGATTTGAAACTAAACAGTGGGGCTGGGTAGTCCCCAGGATCTTCCCCTACGGATGCTCCAGAATATTCAGCTTGTCTTGGCCCTAGCCCAACATCCGCATTTCACACCTCTGTAATTACCCACCTGCGTGCCTTTTATTACAAAAATTGGGGTGAGGGCAAAGGCTCATTAAATAAAGGGCAAAAGGAAATTGCTGAATTGCTCCAATGACATTGTTGGCATTAACTAGATTAACTTCTGAAATGAAAAATCCACAAAAGCAAAACCAAAACAGAGAAGGAGCCGCGGTTTCCGCTGGGGGCTTCATGGCCCCTTGATTCGGCCTGGCTGACCCCCAAACCAGGCCTCCCAATGTATCCTTCCTTAGGAGGTCATGGAGGGCACTCTCCTGCCTTCACACAGGACTTCATCTGAGAAATCCCAGGAAAATAGAACTGGGCACTGAGGCCCAGACCAGGACTTGGGAACCCCTCACGGAGCCTCCAGTCCATAGAAAAGACAGACAAGCAGGTAAAGAGGCAACATGCAGAGCAATGAAAGTTGGGGTGGAGAAGCCAAGGGCTGAAGAGGCCCAGAGTCTAGGGAATCATGGAAGCAACACCTGAGCTGAGTGCTGAATGATGACAGTTCTCCAGACAGAGCCCCTGGGAAAGGCACTCCAGGCAGAAGGAAGAGTGAGAAGGAAGACATGGAGACAAGGAAGGACGTTCATGGAGAAACTATGCTCAGGCAGTTGTGGGTAATCTCCCATGGCTGTAACATAGAGGGATGAGATAACTCTATTATACTTAGGGTCCTGCTACAACAGAAATACCACAGGTGGATGGCTTTAACAAAGAGAAGTTTTTTCTCTCACAGTCCAGTAGGCTCCAAGTCCAAATTCAGGGCATCAGCTCCAGGGGAATGCTTTCTCTGTTGGCTCTGGAGGAAGGTCCATGTCATCAATCTTCCCTTGTTCTGGGAGCTTCTCTGAGCAGGAACCTCAGGTCCAAAGGATGTGCTCTGCTCCCGGCACTGCCTTCTTGGTGGTATGAGGTTCCCACATGCCTCTGCTCACTTCTCTCTTTTATATCTCCAAAGAGATTGGCTTAAGATGCTATCCAATCTTGTATACCTCATCAGTATAACTGCCGCTAATGCATTTTATTACATCATAGTGATAGAGTTTACAACACATAAGGAAATCACATCAGACTACAAAATGGTAGATAATCATACAGTACTGGGAATCATGACACAGCCAAGTTGACAGATATTTTGGGGGGACACAGTTCAATCTATAACAGTGCCTATGGCCACACATTTCAAGACGAAGAGTACAAGCACTACAGCAGCCTAGGAAGGGAATTAAAATGCCAGATCTCTGCACCAGGCCAGAGATGCCCACGTGCTAGAGCGTTCTTCAGTTAGCAGTGGAAGGAAGTTGCTATCAAAACCCATTGCTGGTGCCAGGTGGTGCTAAGATACAAAACAGGGGCAAGAGACTGTGATGGACACAGTCTGGGGCAGAGTCTCATTTCACAATGTCTCCAATCATCCAAAGAGAAAGCTAAGCAAGGTGCATCCAGTCCTGCTCAATGGCTTCAGCTGCATACAGGGGCAGGAAAGGATGGAGCCTGATGCCTGGCCAACTGTCTGGTCTTACAGGGAGAGAAGTAACCACAGACAGCCAAGCCTCGTAAGAGTCCCAAAGGATGCAACAAAAATCCTCCTCCCACCTAAACCAGGAATCTTCTCTACCGCACTACAAAGGGTCAGCTATGGTAAGTCCAAGAAAGGAGAAAATGGGGGAAGAAACACCATCTAGTCCATGCCCCTTTTGTGTCAGACACCTTACATATTCTCATTTCATCCTCAAAGAAATCTATAAGTAGGTTTCATTTTCTCCATTTGACAGACAAAGAAACTGAGGCTAAGAGAGGCTTGCACAAGTTCTCACAACTAGTGACTATCAGTTAGAATTTGCACTGAGGTCTTTCTAACTCCAAATCACTGTGTTTTCTCCCTACATCTCTGCTTTCTCTACCCCTCTCCTTGCCAATGGAGTCACTGGGCGGAGCAAACAGGTTAAGTACTTGACTACTAACTGAAAGGTGGGTGGTTCGAACTCACCCAGAGGCACCTCAGAAGAAAGGCCTGGCAATCTGCTTCTGAAAAATCACAGTCTTGAGAACCATATGGAGCACAGTTCTCTGCATACAGAGTCACCATGAGACAGAATCAACTTGCTGGCAACTGGTTGGTCCTTGCCCATAAGCTTATAGTCTGGTTGTGCTGCAGATCCAGTTATATCACATTAGCTTGTGTGACACCAGAATTGTCAAACCAATAGCCCAATGAGTATTTTAAACACAATTAATGCTACTAGCTCCCCTGACCAGGGGCATTTGTGATGTCCTACTTCGAGGAGTAAAATCTAGTGATAGAATTCCAGACATAGGGCAGAAGAAATTCTTTTAGGTAGGAGGCCATTCCAGCATCCCTCAACCCTCACCCACCTGCATATGAGCTCATACCTTGGCCACTAACACTCTCATGGGTCAGTCCTGGTCAGCATCAACAGATGCCAGACTAGGTCACTGGGTATTAATCATTGCCAAGGGAGAAGTTAAACTGAAAGCCAGTTCATTAAAGATTAAGCTCCATCTTGGTAGCCCTCAGGGAAAGGGAGCTTAGGGTGGAGCTCAAGGTCCTGCTCCAGGAGGTCATGTACCATAAAAGTCTTCCTAGAGAGTTTGTGTGAGGGGTCAGGAGGCCTGGGCTCTCGTCCTGGCTTTGCTCTCAACCTGCTGGGGGATCTTAGGCAGGTTAGGATCACTTTCTAAGCTTCCATTGCCTCCTTTGATAAATGGAGAAAATGTCATTGGGTTCTTTTTGATGTTCTGGAATATGCCCTAAGAATGGTGCATGCATGCTTGTCTTTCTTAGTCTGTACTAGCTCTGCTACCCCCAGATTGTCCAGTGTAAGTTTCATGTACTGTTTATAATCTTTGTGACTATGGAAAATTGGCAGTAAATCACTCACAACTCCACCATGAGACCCAGAGTGCAGGGACTCAGATCTCTCTTCCTTGTTCCCCACACTAGCAAGATTCCATCTCTGAGCCCAGAATATGCCCTCTTTGCTCTCTGGGCACTGGCCCAAGACGTCTCTGGAAGAAGGTCCTCTGAACTCACTGATCCACAAGAACAAAAATTCCCCACTTGGTCAGTTCCTGGTAACTCCCTTTGCATCATCCCATCCCAATGGGATCTGCTAAACCAGAGTTTTGGAAACTCTGTGAAGGCACAGAATTTTTACAAACATTGATCCAGTACCAAAGCACACAATACATGATTAATCAATCAGTGAACAGCTACCTCAGCATTTCCTACTGTATACCAGACACTGTAATAAGGTCGGGGCTCCAGTGGCCATTCCAAGTAGAAATGGCACCATATGCATCCTAGTTTGCAACCAGCAATCACTGCTAAGGTGGGATATCTGAAGACAATCACAGTAATTAATAATGATAGGTAAATAAATATTAGGGTATTAAGATGAGGGAGGCAGTTGAGTTTGGCAAGTAAATCTCTCTCCTGTCTTTTTCTGTCATTCTTTAACCAGTCTCTTCATGAAATGAAAGGAGTGCTGGTGGTGCAGTGGTTAAAGTGCTCAGTGGCTAACAGAAAGTTCTGCAGTTGGACCCACCAGGTGCTCCGTGGGAGAAAGATGTGGCAGTCTGCTTCTTTAAGGATTTACAGCCTTGGAAACTCTACAGGGCAGTTCTATTCCATCTTTAGAGGGTCGCAGTGAGTTGGAATCCACTCGATGGCAATGGGTTTTGGGTTGGAATCGACCAGCAATGGGTTTGGTTTTTTGGTTTTTGGTCATGAAATGAATCTAATCACTTTTATGTCTGTAGGTGGCAGCACTGGCCCCTTTCACTCCCAAAGGGAGAACTTGATTTTCACTTGAGAACAAGCGCTCCTCTCAAGAGCATCCAAAAAAGCCCGTTGCTGTTGAGTGGATTCCAACTCATAAAGACCCTATAGGACAGAGTAGAACTGCCCCATAGGGTTTCTAAGGAGTGGCTGGTGGGTTCGAACCGCTGACCTTTTGGTTAGCAGCCATAGCTCATAAGCACTGTGCCCACCAGGGATCCTCTCAAGAGCAAAGAGGAGGGTAATTTGAGGATAGAACAAGACGAACCAGCTTCAGAACAAATATCCTCACACATTTAAGATATGAACACATTTGGTGAATTAACGAAACTTCCAAAGCCTTACTCCACTTACAAAATTGCCCCTCAGAGGGCTGTGCGGACCATGCTCTCAGGGAACATCTAGCGCAATTGGCATAACACAGTTTATAAAGACAATGTTCTGCATTCTACCTTCGTGAGTAGCATCTGGGGTCTTAAAAACCTGTAAGCAGCCATCCAAGATACTCCACTGGTCTCACCCCTTTGGGAGCGACGGATAATGAAGAGAACAGGATACAAGGAAAAGATTAGTCCAAAGGACTGATGGACCACAGCTACCAAGGCCTCCACCAGGCAGAGTCCAGTATAGCTAGATGGTGCCTGGCTACCACCACTCACTGCTCTGACCCGGATCACAACAGAGGGTCCTGGACAGAGCTGGAGAAGGATATAGAATAAAATTCTAACACACGAAAAAAGACCAGATTTACTGGCCTGGCAGAGACTGGCGAAACCCCAAGAATATGGCCCCCTGACACCCTTTTAACTCAGTGGTGAAGTCACTCCTGAGGTTCACCTTTCAACTGGGGACTGGATAACCCCATAAAACAAAAAGGGACTAGTAAGGCACAGCAGTCCAGGAACAAGGACCAGAAGGCAGAAGGCGACAGGAAAGCTGGTGACAGAGAACCCAAGTTGAGAAGGGATAGTGTTGACATGTCATGGGGTTGTTAACCATTGTCATAGGGCAAGATGTGTACTAAATGTTTAATGAGAAACTATTCTTTTCTGTAAACCTTCATCTAAAGTACAAAAAAAAATAAAAAGAATTATCTATGTGAGATCAAATTGACAACAGCAAATCAAAAGGTTTGATGGGAAGCCTGGGGGGCAGTGAGTTGAAGATAATGGTGATGGAGTAATTTGGAAAAGGATAGTGAGAATAGCAGCACAACTGGAAGAATGTAATCGATGTCACTGAGTTGTACATGTAGAAATTTTTGAAATGGTGTATCTTTGGCTATGTATATTTTCACCAAAAAGAAAAAATGTCCTCCAAGTTCGAGAAGGGAGAGTGTTGACATGTTGCGGGTTTGTTAACCAATGTCATAAAATAATGTGTGTACTGACTGTGTAATGAGAAACTATTTGTTCGGTAAACCTTCACCTGAAGTACAAAAAAAAAAATTAAATATATATATATATATATAAAACTGCCCCTTAGAATGCTAGCAAGATACCACAGTTCACCAATAACTTTCTATAGTATCCTTGCAAAGATTCCATGAAACTCAAGGAAGATTCCACAGAAGTCTACCAGGGTCCATGGAACCCCATTTGAAAACTCCTGAGCATGAGAGTCTGAACAGCAGACCATCCAAAAGACAACAAACTTCTCCCCTCCAACTGTTCTGCACCAGCTGGAGCGTCTCACCTTAGAGTCTACTCTTCGCAGAGATTGCCCAGAATTAATACCTGTTGAGTGCCCACCATGTGCCAGGCACTTTGCCTGCACTTTATGTGCCCTGTTTTATTCACTCCCACAATAGGCACTACCACCACTCTGCTTTACAGAGGAGGAAACAGTGGATCTAGAGGCTAACTTCCCAGAAAGTCCAACCACCACCTAGCACAAATGGGGACACTAAAGAGAGTGGAAGATTCTTTTTCAATATCACACAGCAAATCCCTCTTGGAACAGGACTGGGGCCCTAATCTCCTTCTGTCCACTGTACACACCTAGAATGAAGAGCTTACTGAAGCAGTATGATGATGCAGAGCTGGGGCCATTGAAATAGGAAGAAGGAGGATAGAACACACCCTACACATCCTTTGAATAGCATCTCCCACCAGCTGAGAAAGTCCTGGTGAAGGAATCAGGAATCCACCTCGTATCTGGTGCCAGCTCTGCCCTGAACCAGCTGTCCAACCTCAGGCAAGTCCCTTCACCTTACGGAGCATCCACACGCAACCAGGTGGTATCTAATGAGATACTGGCAGGAAAAGGGGCTTCTAAAAGTATAAAAGCTATCTTGGAGGTATTATTATTAATTATTATTATTATTATCATCATCATCATCATTTATAGTTATTAATGATCTGTTACCTGCTAGGAATCTGTCATCTAGGAATTTCTTTAAGCCCTTCTTGAACTTGTTTATATTTCCAGTCAGCAGCACCTCCTTTGCTTTTGATCCCCAACCCCCAGCCCAGGGAGCTGCAGGCAAATGCCTTGGCTTGGGGACCTGGGTTTGAACAGCATTTCTCTGCCCCTTTTATGGTTTCCACTATGGCCAATTTAATTCAGTGCAATACTTCCTCACTTCCACGCCCCCACAACCCCATTTGTATGCCTAGGTCTGTGTTAGGGGCTCTGGAAGAAGAAGCAGGAATTAGATGCTTTACCTTCTTCACCCATGTCTCCAAGCACAGAGGCCCCCAGTCCAGGTGAGGAGATAGGAGTCCCTCTCAACTTACTTGCTAGAGCTGAAAACAGGGTCCATACTCCATAGCTCCGGAGACCACCTAAGGACCAGGACACTACCCAGCTCTCAAAGCACGTTTTCCTCTTCCCAGAAGGCACGAAGGACTAGAAATCCTTTATAGTGCACAAGCCAAAAACCTAAACAAAGCTCAGAAAACTCTGAGTACCTAGTCTGGACTGGGCTTTGTAGATTTCAAGTTGAATCAGACCCAGTGTGGTCCCTGCCCTCAAGAAATTCACTGTCTGATAGATAAGACCAAGACATAAACAACCACCTTGCAATGCAAGGTTAGTTGAAGGCTTGAATAGAGGATTCATGAAAAGCAGAAGCCTAGGGGAGGGCCTAACTAGTCCTGCTTGGGGCAATCTGGAAAGGATTTATAAGGAAGAGACATTTGAATTAGGTCCTGAAGTATGGCTAGGAGTTTGCCAGGCAGAGATGTGGTAAGAAGAAGGGAAGAATTTCTGGAGCAGGGAGAACATGAGCAAATAGTCAATGGCCAGATAGTGTTCAAGGAAGAGATAGATGGGTCAGAGGAACAAGGGGTCCACCAGTGTGAATACTGCTGGGGAGTACAGTTCTGCCTGTCACGGAGACTTGCATATGCCTTCAAGTCCTGCTCTTCAGAAAGGAACCTTGCTGGCAATTGAAGTTTGGACCCCACAGGAGAACACCCGGACTTAGGCAAGGCCCTTGGATTTCTTGGGTTGTGGACAATGCAGAAGAAGCTGGGCATCAACATATTCCCATCCTCAGGCCAGTGCTCACTATTCATCAACTCTGTGGACCTCAGAATATCCCAGCTGAGAAGGGTTTTTCAGACAGAGCACTGCTTTCCCTAACCCCACCCCTAGCCTTGTGTTGCAGATGAGGAAACCTAGAAAGAAAGACCCTTTCCTCACAAGTTGGGTGCAGAGGTGGGAGTAGAACCCAGGCTTCCTCCCCACTCCTGTGCCCTCTGCTGCCTCTCACGCACGTAATGGGATAAAGTCTACCCAATCCTGCTGCAAGAAAACTCCAGACAAATTCAAGGGGATTGTAACAGTAGCATTTGCAGGCAAATTACACTCCATGAGCTAATTAGGAAGGGATTGGAGCCCTCAGACTTAATTAATATCTAGTCCCTAACAACTTAATCCTGGGTGAAATCATAGTAGGAGTCTCACCCGAATTCCGAAACTCTTTCCTCCAACAAATCAACTATATAAATATATATATTTTAATAGTAGCAATTATAAAGTTCTCTGCCAACTTATGGGGCTATTTAACATTCCTGGATTGAGGCCACCGTTTTTTTCCTGGTCTCCTCCCTCCCCACAACCAAGGCCTAATGAATAGTAACTCCTGTGGCTCTGCGTTCCATTTAACCAATATCTCCTACCCAATGGGTCTTCGCAGGGAGTTAATAAGCAGCCTGGGAGGACTGCCTGAGGAGGTCCAAGAACCTAATCGTTAACTGCAAGGCCTAATCAGCATCTACTTCCCACCCAGAGTCCCCCACAGCTACACAGGCCTGGTCCCCCTAGTAATGGATGGAAAATCGATGATTTTCTGACAGTTAGCAACCAATTTTCCACCAGTTAGAAGAGAGATGGTGGTCTCTGGAGGAAGCTGGATCGCTCCACCACACGGAGCTGGTACCAGAAGAGAGATGATCCTAGAAGCGCCAGAGAACCAAAACCTGGGGGTAGGGGGGTCCATTTACACCTCACTCCTACTCCTCCTTTACCGGGTAAGCCTTGGCAGTAACCTCACAGGCTTGTAGCAGTACAAGGGAACTTTGGGGGCAGAGACTGGGCTGGGAACTCCATCTCAGCTCTTCCCACTCAGTTACCGTGTTTCACAATAAACTCATCCTCCTTCCCTCCTCCAGGGCCAGTCAGGCTTGGGCTTCTCCTGCTGGGTCTTAACTCAAGATGGTTGAAAAATTCCTCCAAGGCAGTTAGCTGTTGTTAGCTGTCACAGAGTCAGCCCCTGACTCATGGCAATCCCATGTACACTGGAACAAAGCACTACCTGGTCCTGCACCATCCTCACAATCAGTCGCTCATCAGACTGCTGTGATACATAGGGTTTTCATTAGCTGATTTCAGAAGTAGATTGCCACGCCTTTCTTCCTAGTCCATCTTAGTCTGGAAGATCCACTGAAACCTGTTCAGTACCATGTCAACACACAAGCCTCCACTAACAGACGAGTGGTGGCTGTGCATGAGGTACCTTGCTTTGGAGTTGGACAGTCGTGTCTTGAAATCTTGAATTTGCCTTTTTCTATTTGTGTGTGACCTTTGGCAAAACGCCTAAGTTCTCTGGGCCTCAGTTTCCTCATTTGTAGAATGGGGATAATAATAGCACCTACCTGATAGGATAGTTATGGGTACTAAAAAAAATAATGTAGGTAAGTCACTTTACACCACACATTGTAATGCTCAATCTATTTTACTATTCTTATTTACATATTGACTGATATTATTATTAAGCAATATTAATCACAACCGTGTGTCAGGCCTTGGGCTGAGAACAATTCTCTAGTTCACTGGCCCTAACTCTCATTACCTGACACCACTACCAAAGTAATCTTTCTAAAAAACAGATCTAACTATGCCCATTTCACTGCCTGGATTGAAACATTTCAGTAGCTTTTATCCTCTGGGTGCAACCCAAACTCATTTCCCGCGGCCCACAAGTCCTGGGCCATCTCTTCTTTACTTCTTCTCCAGTCTCACCTCTTACCTCCGGGCCCTAATTTTAATAATCCTAAAACAGAACTACTCTTTAAAGCAGGGCTTTGAACCAGTTTGTTCTGGTTCAAACCCCTGCGGAGAATTTGCATTTCTAACAAGTTCCCAGGCGATGCTAATGCTGCTGGTTAGGGACCAGTTCTGAGAACCACTAGCAGAGCAGTGGTTCTCAAAATTTATCATACATCACCTGGGGATCTTGTTAAAACGTAGGTTCTGACTCAGTATATCTGGATGGAAATGCAAATTCTAAGCAGGGGTTCGAACCCGACCAAACCGGTTTGAAGCCCTGCTTAAAACAACAAAAACTTATTTCCTCACAGTTCGGAGGTGTGAAGTCGAATACTGGCAGAGTGGTTCCTCCTGGAAGCTCTGAGGGAGGATGCATCCCTCTCTCTGAGCTTCTTGGTCGCTTCTGGCAACGCTTGGTGCTCCTTGGCTTGTAGACGTGTCACTCCAATTTCTGCCTCAGGCTTCACATTGCCTTCTCGTGTGTCTGTGTCTTTTCTTCTTTTCTCTTTCATAAGAGCACATGTCATTGGATTTAGGGCCCACTAGTGTAATCCAGGATGATTTCATTTCAGGAATCTTAATTACAGCTGCAAAGATCCTTTTTCCAAATTAGGTCACATAGACAGGTTTCAGGGGTTAGGACATGAACATATCTTTTGGAGGACCACAATTTAACCTATCTCAATTATTATTTTTAGATGAAGAAACTGAGGCACAGAGAGATAAGTGACTCACCTAGGATCATACAATTAGTATACGTTGTTGTTAGTTACTGTTGAGTCTATTCTGACTCATGGTGACCCCGTGTGTGCAGAGTAGAACTGCTCCACAGAGTTTTCAAGGCTGTGACCTTTCAGAAGCAGATCGCCAGGCTTGTCTTCCAAAGTGCCTCTGGGTGGGTTCAAACTGTGGACCTTTCAGCTAATAGTCCAGTGCTTAACTATTTGTGCCACCCGGGGACTCCCAGTTACTATATACCCACTGTTGTCAAGTCGATTCCAACTCACAGCAGCCCTGTAAAGTTTCCAAGGCTGTAAATCTCTACGGAAGCAGACTGCCACATCTTTCTTCTGCTGAGCTGCTGGTGGTTTCAAACCACTGATCTTTCAGTTAGCAGTCGATCGCTTTAACCACGAGCTAACAAAACCCAGAGCCCACAATTTTAACCGTTATACTAGACTGCCTCCCTGTGTTCTAAAAAGCATAGATCCAGGAGGATGGAGGTGCCCTGGCCAGGCGCAGAGCTCTCTTGCTCAGCTAGACTCCACTGGTCCATCTGAGTCCCAGTCCTGAGGCTTGGGGAGCTGTGGCTCTCCCTTCCCCTTCCCACCTTTCCAGGGGGATGTTCCCTCAACAGTCTCAGATCTTGAATTCCCCAGGCAAAGCCAGCCACATTCTTCAGGCTGGGACCCAAGTTTATTTAAGAAGAGGAAAATGTTATTATGGAAATTACAACAGCTTTGCGAAACAGAGCATCGCTGTATCAGTCCAGGACCACAAGAATGCTCATCAACTTAATAGCTTCCTGTTGGGAGTCTTTCAAGCTATGTCTGAAGCTGGTAGGCATCAGGAATCGGGAGTGAGGCCAAGCAACTGGGTGACATTGCCCCCTCCTCTGCCCCCAGCCCCGGGGATGGGTGATGGAGCCCACTGAGGGGACCAGAGGGGACGCCTTCCGGCTTCCTCCCATCCTGCAGTCCTAAACAAGACAAATAGCTCGATTTTCCTGATCTCAAAAGTGGAACTGTGGGTGGCTGGTGCACCCACCCCCACTTCATTCCACACCCTCAGCCCAATTCAAGCCCTTTCCTCAGACTCTCTCCCCAGACCCTATAGTGAGGGATCTGAATCTAGGTCTCTGAGAAAGCAGGAAGGGGTTTAAGGGAACAGGCTGCTGTCTTTACCTCGTAGGCTAAGGAGAGAGAAGGACATAAGCCTTAACTTCCTTTATCTCTTTTTATTTTTTTTTTAAGGAAGAAGAAAAGAAAACCATTACAGTGAAATTCCTAGGGCGGGAAGCAGCCAGGAGTCTGGTTCGTGTCTCCTCCTGGGTAATTATCTGGCATTTAGCACCCTTCTTCCCAGCACTTGCAATTAGCAGGGAAATTAAGATGCTGTCATCCTACCTCCCAGCTTCTCTCTACCCTGCCCGGAGGCCTGGGGAGACGCGCGGGAGAGGGGGAGAGAATCAGTGCAGCAAGAAGAACTGAGACTAGACACCAGAAAGAGCTTTTGGCACAGAAGGTCCATCTGACGGAGAGGAGCAGTGGAGGGTCCTCTGGGGAGCACTTACTGCCGCTCCAGCCACACCCCTCTCTCCTCTCTCTGAATTCCTGGAGCATGTGCAGGCTGCACCATGCCTTTCCCATGGAATGAATCCTGGCTTCGATTAAATGGCCGTGTTCCAACGGGTCTCTCTGCATTCACCAAAATCTTCACAGATGCCTCTTTGGTGTCTGGCTCTGCACTGGACTCTGATGATAAAGAGATGAATGAGGCCCATTTCAGAACTTGAGGTGTTCCCAAAAGAAACAATAAGTTGGGTGGACAAAGGCTGAGGGGTGCAAGGTGGGCTACATAATTTGGAGGGGCCCAATGAAAAATGAAAATATGGGGCCTCTTATTCAAAACTCATTCATAATTGCAAGACAATGACAGCAAAACATTAAACAAGTGCAGGGCCTTTCTAAGCAAGGGTCCCCGTACAACTGGACAGGCTGCCTACCCATGGAGTAAGCCCTGGATGGAGGGTGGATTCAGGTCTTGACAATTAGGAAGAATTCTTGAAGGAAGCAACATTTGGATGGTCTGGTTTGAAAGGTCAGTATTGCAAAGTGTCCTTTGGCTACTTGGCTATTTTTCTCCCTCCTCCAAGAAGCCTTCCTTGCTAAGCCCAGGCTGGGCTAGGACCCCTCTGAACTTTCACAACCCATTCCCCACCCTCTCAACCCTGTGCTTCTCTAGAATACATTTCACTCCATTACAAATGATCTGTTTATGAACCTGCCTCTGCCACCAGCCTTTGTGCTCCCTAATAACAGTTCTGTGGCTTATCCATGTCTGTATCCCTAGCACCCAGTCCAGGGCCTGACCTGGGGTAGGGGCTCAGCCATGGCTGAGTGAATAAATGAACATGCCAGGGGAACATGTGGGCAAAGGCCGTCTTTGATAGCTCTTAGGGAACATGAAGGGGAATCTTTACCTGTGAGGCTGGAAAGTTAAGCTGGGATTAGATCAGGAAGGCTCTGAATGACAAGTCTAGGGAAGGGCACTCCACAGGAAGGTCTGAGCAGGGAAAGAGTATGATCACTTTGGCTGCTGTGTGGGGGATGGACTACAGTGCATGATCGGATGAGGGGTAGCAGAAAAGCCTGGCAGGAAGAGCAGTTAGAAAGCTGTGACGGTGATCCCCCGGGAAGGTTAGGGTAGTCTGAGCAGGATGACAGCCAAGGGAGTGAAGAGAGCGAAAGAGCTGAATGTGAGCTTGAGGCGAGGCGGGGTCACCAGCCAGTTATTCCAATTATTCATGGAAATCAATTTCATTCCGTGGAGGCTCAGATAAAATCCATGTTGCCGGCCGACAGTAATGGATGAGGGGCTTAGAGGGAGGAGATAAGAGGAGGCCTACAGTGCAGGGAGATCAGGTGGGGCTTTGCAGGCCGGGGAAGGAGCCATAAGAGGTTATCAAAACATCCCTCCAAATAGCAAAGGCTCAGACCCCGTCTGCCAGGCTGTAGGGGCTGTGGCCCTACAACAGGCAAGCTTGTCCCTGGGCCTGGGGCTGTGAGACCCCGACCTCATGATCCTTGGGCATTATTCCCAGCAGCAGTGGGAGATGGATCAGTCTTGCTGCCCTGAGACTTACATTGGAGATCTAGTGACTTCTACTGGGGAGTGGAGGGTAGGGGTGAGGGCAACGCACAGGCAGGGTGCCCTTCAGCCCTGACTTTTTGGAACTCTGAGTCCATGAATCACCAGTGGCATTCTGTCTGTAGGATCAGGAAAGGGACAGGGCAGGTGGTGTGGGAGATAGTGTTGCCCTCATGGTCTTGTCTAAGCTGTGCCAGAAAAGCCACGTCCGATTGAGCCTAAATCCCTCCACACACACTAGAAAGAGTCCACAGAACGTTCCTTCTCCTAAGACACAGAGAGAAAGAGACTGTGAGAGAGCAGGTTGGCTCAGGAGAAGAGAAAGAGAGTGAGAGACACTGGGGCTTCCCAGGGCAAGGTAAGACCTGGACAGGGAGGTGAGGGTCGCCCAGGTCACCAAGTAGAGGGTGAATCAGAGACTAACACTAATCATTAACAGCTGATACATAGCACTTGCCACAGTGCCAGGCACTATCCTAGGTGCTCTACATGAATTAACCAAAGTGATCTTCACAACAACCCACATTTTACAGAGGAGGAGACCAAGGCACAGAGTTTGAATAAATTTTCCCAAAGTCACACAGCTAGGGAAGGTGGTGCTGGGGATTTGAACCCAAGCAGTCCAGCTCCATTTTATCACTTAATTGATAAGATCATCCGTTTGCAAGAGCTTGCTGCGCACTAGACACCAGTTTAAATACCTTCTAAGCATAATATCACTTAGCCCCTAGGATAAGTTATCATTTCCATTTTACAGATGCAGAAGCTGAGACTCAAAGAAGTGAAGTAATTTGCCTACAATCCCATTTCAGGGAAGTAGCAGAGCTGGGATTTGAACCCCTACTTCTCTCAAACGCTTGCTCACTCAACCTGTCAGCTCTATCGGGCAGGGTATGTACTGAATGGACACTTAGAGAGCAAGCAGCAGAGGCATCCCTAGGGAAGGACAGAACCTGAGGGTTCAGCCCACCCATCCTCCTCAGACAGCATTTCCTCACGGCTTCTGGTGGAGGCAGCCGGAGGTTGCCCAAGAGGCCCCATCTGCCGACACTCAGGCCTGGGAGGAGATAGCACTTTTTATCTCTGCGGAGAGTTCAAGAGTTTATTCCCACCAGGGGCAGTGGAGAGCCTGGTGCCCATTCTTGGAGGGTGTCCATGACGGGACAGATGAGAAGGGCACTTCCTCTCCCCCCGCCCTAACACTCACTCCTCTCCACAACCCGCCATCACTGAGGTCAGCAGGAAACATCTTGCAGTGAGTCCTCAGACGTGCGTTTGGGGTCCAGTGGAAAATACCTGCTTGGAGCACAAGGCTAGGGCTGGTGGGGAGATGCAGCTCTGGAGTCAGGCACACTGGGGTGGGGTTACAGTCTTGCCTCCTCCACCTGTGTGATCTTGGACTTGGTGCTTCACCCTTCTAAGACTCTATTTCCTTCTGAAAAAAGGTGAATTATCATTGCTACCTTAGAGAGTTGTCATCAGGGTTAAAACAAGAAAGATCATGTATTTCGGTCATGTGTCTCAGTGTCCAGCCTAGAGTTGGGCCTCTAAAATGACCCCTTCTTTCCTGTACACATCCCGTGAACTGGACTCCAGCTGATGAAACAAACTTCACTCTCACAAAGACAGTAAATGAGCTCACCTCCCTCAAGGCCGTGAGGAACGTGGCCTACAGAGGCCTCAGCCTGGGATTCAGGACCTCCCGGGATCTGGTGGCTACCAGCCGCTGGGGCCTTATTTTCTGCCTCCAGCCACCCACCCCTCCAGGTGACTCACTGTTCCCTGAACAAAGCAGGCCCTATCTTCATCCTTCAAGGTGCAGGTCATCTGCTGCCTCCTCTCTGAAGCCGCCCCCAGATTCCCCAGGGAGAATGAGTCACATGGTCCACTGTGCTCCTGCAGCTCTGAGCTCATTCTGCTTGGTGTTATGAGTACAGGTTTGTGTGTCTGCCTGCCCCAGCACACTGTGAGCTCCTACAGGACAGCGATGGGGATCCCCATCTTCTTATCAAATGCCTGGCACAAAATGTGTGCTCAGTAAATGTTGTTTAATCAATTAATTAGCTAATTAAACATAGAATATTCTAGAATCAGAGCATGTCAGATTTGGAAGGTCTTAAAGATCATCTAGTCCAAATGTCTCATTTTATAGATGAAGAGGCCTGGGGCTGGGGGAGTGGGGGAGGATTGAGGCATAGGGATGGAGAAGGGCAGGCCCAAGGTGGAAAATGAAGAGGCTCTAAAATTAGATCTAGGGTTGTTATTTCCGTTTTACAGTTGGATAGACAAAGACCTATCAGTGGCTCTCCATTGCCCTCTGGATAAAGTCCTAATTTGTTATCCCGATGCCCTAAGCCCCTTTGTGATCTGGTCCTGGCCAGTCTCTAACCCTCACCTCCTAATCCTCCACACTTCAGTTACACGCGCAACTCCAATAACTAGAATTGGCCTTTCTCTTTTGCTTCCAAGTCTTACCTGCTCTTCTTTCTGCCTGAAGCACCTATCAGTTTGCACAAGAGACTCACCTGTTTCTTTGCCTATTCAAATCCTATAATCCTTCAGGTGTAAACCTAGATGTCACTTTTTCTGCCAAGCCTCCCTTGTCCTGCCTTGTTCCCTCTTCGTTCCCACAACCCCACGTGGTTCTGTCATCACACTAGGCTGTGAACATCTGTTTCCACGTCTATCTCTCCAGTCAGACAGAGTTCGCCAAGTCAGGCACTGTTTACCTAATTCCCTTAGTGCCTAGCACGAGGCTCAAAAGGAATAAATATGAATGAAGGAGTAAATGAATGAATGAAGTGTGAGGACTGGAAATCTAGACCACAAGCAAAAATACTATTGATCCCAAATTAACTCCAGGACCCATGCAGAGGGAAAAGGCACTCAGTGGAGAGGAGGTAGGGAGAAGGAAGGGGAGTGTTAGGCCAAGCCAGCAGAGGCAGAGCTGAGAAAATGTTGGCAGTGGAGGCAGTGGCATTCCACATCATGTGGGGAAACAATATCCAATTTATTTACCTGAGCTGCTCTTCTTTTTTTGGGCCAGTGACCCTTTATTATTGCTGGCAAGACTTTAAATCACTGAGGAAGCATTTAGGAGGAAGAAAAGCCTTGGAAAAAATCAGTAAGCACCTCAGCCCAAGTAAGCCTTCACTGTTTCGGCACTGCTATTTTCTGGCCTGCCTGCCTGTGAAGCCTGCTGTATAAGCTGTGCTATGGATTGAACTGTGTCCCACAAAAACGTGTGTCAACTTAGCTAGGCTGTGATTCCCGGTGTGATTGTCCACTATTTTGTCATCTGATGTGATTTTCCTATGTGTTGTAAATCCTACGTCTTTGATGTTAATGAGGCAGGATTAGAGGCAGTTATTTTAATGAAGCAGGACTTAATCTACAAGACTGGGTTGTATCTTGAGTCTATCTCTTTTGAGAGATAAAAGAGAGACGTGAGCAGAGAGAAATGGGGACCTCATACCACCAAGAAAGCAGCACTGGGAGCAGAGTGGGTCCTTTGGACCTGGGGTTCCTGTGCTGAGAATCTCCTAGGTCAGGGGAAGATTGATGATAAGGACCTTCCCCCCCAGAATAGACAGAGAGAGAAAGCCTTCCCCTAGAGATGACAGTCTGAATTTGGACTTCTAGCCTCCTAAACTATGAGAGAATAAATTTCTCTTTGTTAAAGCCATCCACTTGTGGTATTTCTGTTACAGCAGCACCAGATAACTAAGAAAAGCTGGGCTTGAAAGGCAGCATGGAGTTTTGTCAGACAGAGAAGTGGGGGAAGGCCATCCAAGGCAGAAAGAACAGTTTATGCAAAGACTTGGGGGCTGGAGGGAGTGAGGCTCGTTCAGGCAGCAATGGAAAGTTCTGTGGATAGGAAGAGATGAATCAGAAGGACAAGTGAAAGTTTGGTGGTGGATGACTTGGAATACCAGAATGCTAAGGGCCTAGAGCATTCTCACATGCTCAGTTCATTTGCCACACGTTCATTGCACTACCACCAGATGCCAGACCTAGTTCCCACCTCAGAGAGCTTACAGTCTAGTAGGGGAGAGAAAACAAGTAAGAGATGCTCAGAATTCAGTGAGAAGGAATGTAATGATGGAAATACGGATGATTGCAGAAACACAGAGGGGCCTCTAATCCAGCACAGCAAGGAAGGAGTTCCTGGGAAAATGGTAACTAAGCTAAAACTTGGAGAATAAATAATAGAACCACCTTCTCCCTTCTTTCTTTCCTTCCTCTCTTTCTTCTTCCCTTCCTGCCTCCCTCCTTTTCTTCTTCCCTCCCTTCCCCCTCCCTCTCTTCCTTTCTTTCTTTTTTTACTTTTTTCTTCCCTTTTTCCTTTATTTGTTCATTTTTTCTTTCACTCAACTATTAAATAATAATTATTAAATAAACTATATTAAATATAAATTTATAAAGGAATCATTACCAAAGCACTACTATACACCCCACACTCTGCTAGACAGGGCTATACAAAGCGAATCAACCAGATGTGGTCCCTGCCTGCATGAAGCTTATGCTCTATAGAGGTTGTTATTGTTAGTGGCTGTTGAGTCAGCTCTGACTCACGGTGACCTTATGTATGACAGAATGAAACATTGCCCAGTCCTGCACCATCTTCATGATGGTTGGTATGTCTGAGTCCATTACTGCAGCTATTGTGTCAATCTATCTCATGGAGGGTTCCTTCATTTTCTTGGCCCTCTACTTTGTCAAACATAATGTCCTTTTCTAGCGATTGGTCTTTCCTTGATGGCATGTCCAAAGAAAGCAAGCTGAAGTCTTGCCATCCTCACTTCTAAGGAGTCTTCTTGTTGTATTTCTTCTCAGACTGATAGAGTCTATCAATCTATTGAGGAGACAGACATAATACAAATGATCACTCCACATACACTTACACAAAAGCTCAAATACGTTAAGTTCTATGAAAATTAAGTACTTGGAGCCATGAGAAAACAGCAGACCTGCAATCCACAGGATGAACAGGAGTTGGTATGAATGGGAGCATCCAGAAAGAAGGAAGAGCATATGTAAAGGTTCTAGCATGGGAAGGAGCTCTCGCGTTCAAGAAAACAAACGAATACACAAACTGCAGGCTAGGGAAACTGGTGCGAACTGAACGTGAGGGCGGATCGTACAAGCTGATACTAGGCAGGCAGCATATTGGTCAAAGTTCAATTAGAGGTGTAAAATTGCTAGGAGTGATACGAATAATAAGAAATTTATTTCAGAGATTTGACCTTATGCAGTTGTGGGAGGTGGTAAAACAGTCTATCTGAGGGTGTTGTCTTTGTATCTGATGCTGGGGCTTGAAGTTACCAGGGAAGGCAGTTGGAGGGGACAGATGGAAGTTAAGTGGGGGACAGCAAGGACAAAGTGGAACCCGTAAGGATGAGATGGAATCTGCAAGTTCACACTGGCACCCACATCAGTCTCTCACTACCTCCAAATCTCCACGGGGGTGACACGCAGGAGAAGCTGGGCCCCTTTATCATGGAGCTAATCATGCCCCTCGCCCAGGAGAAGAAGAAGCCAAAAAGAATCTGATAGGAGATGGAAGAACTGCGGGACTGACTTTCCGAGTATAAATAAATACAACTGCTGTTGGAGTTCATGCTCACCTGGAACTATGCAAGGAAAGGAATTCTGGGAAATGTAATTCCAGCATAGTTAACTTGACACAATACAAATCCATCATAGGTAGGCAGGGGCCAGACCACACAGAGGCCTTATTAAGTCTAGGCATTATTTTAAGAGCAGGGGGAAAATCACAGTGAGACACCACTTGATATCCACTAGGAGGGCTAGAATCAAAAAGTCAGACAATAACAAGCGTTAGTGAGGATGTAGAGAAATCAGAACCGTTATCTACTGCCGGTGGGAGTATAAAATGGCACAATCATTTTGGAAAACAGTCTGGCAGTTCCTCTCATGATTAAATATAGATTTACAATATGATCCAGCAATCCCACTTCTAGGTATACACCCAAGAGAAATACGTTCACAAAAAAGAATTTGCACATGAATGTTTATAACACCATTATTCATAATAGCCAAAAGGTGGAAACAGCCCAACTGTCCATCAACTGATGAATGGATAAACAAAATGTGGTACGTACATACAATGGAATATTATTGAGCCATAAATAGAAATGAAGTACTGATACATACTATAAATGGACAAACCTTGAAAACAATATACAAAGTGAAAGATGCCAGTCATAAAAGACCACATATTATATGATTCCATTCATATGACATGTTCAGAATAAGGAAATCAATAGAGACAGAAAGTAAATTTAGTGACGGGCCCATACTGGAGTGATATCTAAAGGACATGGGGTTTCATTTTGAGGTGTAGAAAATGTTCTAAAATTGACTGTGGTGATGATTCCACATGTCTGTGACTATACTAAAACCCATTGAATTGTGTACTTTAAATGGGAGAATCATATAATATGTGAATTATATCTTAATAAAATTGTTAAAAATAATTAAAAACTGTAAAAGAAAAAAATAAGAATAAAAAAATAAAAAAGAAGCCACCGCTTGATTTTAAGCAGGGGATAGGGAAGTAACATGATTCATTTTTATAGTTTTAAAAAGTCCCTTAGTCTGCTGTGTGGAGAATGGCAAGAGAGAGAGGCAGGAGTGGAGGCAGTGATTCCGTACAGGAAGTTCCTGAAGTGTCCAGGCAAGGCAAGGGAGCATGGGGGTTTAGATTGGGGGGTAGGGGGCAGCAGAAACAGATGAAACAGAATGATTTGGTAATAGAGTGGGTGTGAGAGAGAGACGGAAGATGATCACCGAGGATAATTACCACATTGTCGGTGAAAGCGTTTACTAAACTGAGAACCAGAAGAGGCGGAGGTTGGGAATAGACTCTGATGGGAGCTCAAGAGTTGGATTTTGGATGACCCCACTTATATAAAAAGACAAGAATAGACAAATGTATAGAGACCAAAGTTTATTAGTGGTTACAAGAGGTGGGAGGGAGGGAGAAAGAGGGAGTTTTTGCTTTACTTTACAGTGATGGAAAATTCACATTGATTAAGGGTAATAGTTGCATAGCTAATTAATGCCATTGATGTCAATAAGTTGTACACCTGTGTCATGGGTTGAATTATGTCCCCCAAAAAATATGTGTATCAGTTTGGCTGGGCCATGATTCCCAGTATTGTATGATTGTCTACCATTTTATCATCTGATGTGATTTCCCTATGTGTTGTAAACTCTATCACTACGATGTAATAAAATGGATTAGAGGCAGTTATATTGATGGGGTCTACAAGATTAGGTAGTGTCTTAAGCCTATCTTTTTTGAGATATAAAAGAGAGAAGTGAGCAGAGAGACATGGGGACCTCATACCACCAAGAAAGCAGTGCCAGAAGCAGAGCAGGTCCTCCGGACTGGGCGATCCTGAACAGAGAAGCTCCTAGTCCAGGGGAAGATAGACTAGAAAGACCTTCCTCCAGAGCCGACAGAGAGAGAAAGCCTTCCCCTGGAGCTGACATCCTGAATTTGGACTTCTAGCCCACTAGACTGTGAGAAAACAAATTTCTCTTTATTAAAGCCATCTACTTGTGGTATTTGTGTTATAGCAGCACTAGATGTCTAAGACAACCTGTAAAAAGCTGAATTGGCAAATGTGTGACATATATTTTTACAGAAAAAAAAAAAAAAAGCAGCTGCTGAGCCTGCTTGGGTACAACCAAACACCTCATGGGATTTGGTTTCTTGGTTTGGAAGTTTAGGGTTATGGTTTCACGGGACATCCTAGTTAATTGGCCTAGTATCACTTTTAGTGCTTCTTCTAGTTCATTTCGTAGTGTCTGGGATCTTAAATACTTGTAAGTGGCCATCCAGGGTACAGCATTGGTCTCTGTTCACCTGGAGCAGCAGGGGAAGAAGGTGCATAGGAATAAGAGAAGGAAATAGAATGCGCGGCTGATTACCTCTATGAACATCTGCCTCCTTTGCCATGAGCCCAGAAGAACTGGATGGTGCCAGGCTACCATTACTGAACGTTTTAAGCAAAGATTCTGTAAAAGCATCCTTATCAAAAGGGGAGAAAATGAAGAACAGAATTTCAAAATCTAATGGAATCCAGACTTCCTGGAGCAATAGAGGCAAGATGAACCCACAAAACTATTGCCAAGCCGAGGTAATCTTTAAACCTCAATCTTAAACCAGAAATACCACCTGAAGTCTTCTTTAAACCAAACAATAGTTTAGCTTAATTAGTAAAGAATGTCTGCCTTGAGCATTGTGCTCTTTTAAAGAATTATATATATGGGATCAAATTGACAACAGCAACTTGAAACATTAGAAAAAAAACTTAGGAAACAGTGAATTCATGTTAATAGTGGAGAAATAACTTGGAAAAGGAGGGTGAGAATGGTTGCTCAACTTAATGAATGTGATCAATGTCACTTAATTGTACATGTAGAAATTGTTGGATTGGTGTATGTTTTGCTTTGTACATTTTCAACAACAACCAAAAAATAAATAAATTATTTTAAAAAAAAAGGTTGAGTTTTGGACAGGTTAAGCCTGGGGTGCCAGTGAGGCATCCAGGTTGTGGTTGTTGAGTAGGCAGTTAGATCTGGGTGTCTAACTATCAGGATAGCATATGAATGGTACCCATGAATGTGGATAAGGTCCACTGGGGGAGTGGGCGCAGAGAAAGAAGAGGAACTCTGGCCCCAAGGAATTTTAAGGCACTATCTGAGTTTCATTTTAGAAAGTTCTTTCTCAGTACAGTGTGGAAAATTATTTGAAGGGTGATGTCAGAGGCAAAGGGACCAGGCAGGTGGACTTTGTGACCAACTAAAACCAAACATCAAGTTTCTCCACTTTAGATTACAATTATATTGACTAAATGAGGCAAAATTATTTAGCTTATGCCCAAAGTTTGATTGCCTATTATGACAGGGTGGGTGGTGGATAGATAAGACCCATTTCCAAAGCTAATGGAGCTCCAGTACATGAATGAAGCCCATCCAATTCCATATTGTTCCCATCATCATCACCATCATCATCATCACTTGCTTTAAAGATGCTGTGGATTTGGAAAACAAAACCATTCAGAATACAGGGTCCGTAGGAAACCAAGCAACCAAAAAAAAAAAAAAAGTTGAGTTGATTCTGACTCATGGTGACCACACATGTTGCAGAGTAGAACTGTGCTCCACAGGGTTTTCAAGGCTATGACTTTTCGGAAGCAGAGTGTCAGGCCTTTCTTCCAAGGTGTTTATTGTGAGTTCAAACCACCAACCATTTGTACTCCTCAAAATCTCACAAATCGATCCATTTCTCTCCATCTGAACCTCCACTACCCCAGCCCATCCCTTATCATCCTCATCTGGTTCAGTAAGCCAGTGTCCCAACTTGTCTCCACATTGTTTTCCAGTCTACCTTCCACACAGCATTATAGTCATTTTCTCTCAGTACAAATCTGACCATGTCACTCCCAACTAATACTTTTCACTGGCTCCCACTGCTTCCAGAATAACTTTCAGGCTCCTTCACATGGCTCCAGACCCTGCCCGATACTGAATCTACTCTCTCCAGCCTTGGCTCCATCACATGCCCCACACTCACTTCTCTGCCAGCAATTCACACTCAAAAAGCCACTTTAGGTCTCAGAATACACCTTGCTCTTGCTGAGCTGTAGGCGTTTGCAGGCACTGCTCTTTCTCCTTAGAACATGCTAGTTTCCCCTATACATTCCCTTGGTTTAGCAAATTCCTACTTAGCCTTCAGGCCTTAGCTCAGAGGCTTAGAAATCACTTCCTCCAAGAATCCTTATTTTCCCACATCATCTCTGGGTGCCTCCCTCTTACCCCTGCCGTGCTCTCATAGCACTTTGCGGGTTCCCGTCATAGAGTGTGTCACCCTGAATGTAATGGCTCATTTCCTTTTCTCTTTGTCCCTAGATAGAACAGGGACCATGCCTTTCTTCTTCACTGCTGTATCTTTGTGTTCAGCACAAAACCTGGCACATAGTAAGTAATCAAAAAATGTTTACTAATAAATAAAGCAGTCATTGGAGGCCTTGGAGGTGAAAATTTGGGGAACATTTGGACCAGTCCCAATGAGAGTCAGAGAGAGTCATGCTTTCTCATATCCTCCGATGGAGTCTGCACTGCAAGAAGAAGGCAGAAAGGAGAGGGCTCTATGTCCCAGTACAGTCTCAGTTGCACATATGGAAAGTTGTGCCCCACTCCCTCGCCCCGTTGTACAGAGACCACACTGCTCTGTGCTGTTGCCATCCTCTGTCTCCACAGCTAGGAAGGCCAACCCCACCTGGCCGGGTGCTCTCCATGCCAGAAGCCAAAGGCCTGCTTCACTTTCTCCACAGACCAGGGGAGGGTCTGGGGCTGGCTCCCCTCATCCCTGCATTCCCCTCCCCCTCTGCTGGAGCCAGACAGAGCACCATCTGGGCCTGGAGCCAGACAGATAAGAAGATCCAGTTACTTACTTTCAATTTCCCACCAATGTGACACCCAGTTCCTGTTGCAGACAAAGCAAATCACCTTCCACTCTTGAAATACCAGGAAATAACAGTCTCTCAGAATGGCTAGAGCCCTAAGAGAGCACCCAGTCCACTTCCCTGTCCCTCTGCTCCCTACCCATTGTGCAAATGAGGAAGCTGAGGTACAGAGAGGAGTAGGAGCTTGATCAAGGCCACACAGAGAATGAGAGAGTTGGAGCCATAAACCCAAGTTCCCTGCTTTCTGGCTTCATGTACTTTCCAAAGCTGAATAAATACCTGAGAATTCACGTCTGCACACCTGGGATTCTCTTCAGCCTCACTCTGTTGACATGCTTCCTCTGACAGGGAGCTCAGTACCTCTCAGGCAATTCTAAGCTGTTCTCACTGTTAGAAAGTGCTTTTCTACCCTGAGTGCGAACCTGCTTCACCGCTCTCTGGAAATTTGTCTGAGAACTCACAGGGCATGGCATCCTCCTGCAGAGATTACTATGCTTAGAAAAAAATGAAGAATATTGTATTCTCTGGAATCCCCTGGGAGTGGGAAGATCAGACTGGCAGCCATCCTCCCTGCAAAAAAAGCCATGGATTGGGGTGAGTAGTGGGGGAGACCTGGTGGTGCAGTGGTTAGAGGTTGGCTGCTAACCAAAAGATAGGCAGTTCAAATCCACCAGCTGCTCCTTGGAAACCCTATGGTGCAGTTCCACTCTGTCTTGTAGGGTCACTATGAGTCAGAATCTACTCGATGGCAATGAGTTTGGTTTTAGGATGGGGGTGGGAGGGTGGAGGGGTCAGGAGGGTGGAGCACACATTGGACTACATTTCCTAATTTCCCAGACGACTGTGGAGAAAGCCATGGGTCAAGAGCTCACAGTATGGAAAGTAGGCAGTTATATGTGACAACCTGTAAAGTTGGCAAAAATCTCTGATACCTCCCCTGTGACACCCTCAAATCTTCATGGCAAAATAACTTCCAGTGCAATTAAATTTTTGTGGAAAAGAGAGAAGGGAAAAGTTATGTGTCTGAGTCTAATGGTTTGACATGGCATGGAGGAGGTTGCAGACATTTACAACAAACAACTGCAGGATAGCTGAGCAGCCCCAGGCCCTAGAACTGGGGTTTAGACCAAGATTTACCCAAATATCCCAGGGGCATACAAGTCCCAAGTGGTCTATAGATAGCATACAAAGACTGTCTATGCCATTCATTTTCTACTTATTCCTTCATCTGGCAGGTATATATTGAATGCTCCCTGCGTGCATAAATACTGAGGACACCATTATGACCAAACCAGACTTGGTGTCTTGGATATTCTGCTCTATATTTTAGCTATCTCTTACATGGGTGGCCTACCTCCGCATGGAGTCCCTGGGTGGTACAAATGGTTAAGCACTCAAGTATTAACCAAAAGGTTGATAGTTCAAACCCACCCAGAGGTGTTTCAGAAGAAAGGCCTAGTGGTCTGCTTCTGAAAGATCACAGCCTTGAAAACCCTATGGAGCAGTTCTATTCTGCACATATGGGGTCACCCTGAGTTGGAAATCAACTCAACGGCAACTAACAACCACCGTCTCCCCACAGAGTTTGCAGGTTCCTCAAGGACTGGAGCTTACTATGTCTGCTTCCACCTTCAGGCCCAGCAACCATCCCCTCCACCTCACCACCAAAAATAGACACCCTTCACACTGAGCCTAACACAAAAGACACTCAGTGTTGATTAGTTTGGGGATTCACTGGTAGAATTTCATCAGCCACATTTAATGATCAATTAGTTGTTTAGTTACTTAAACACAACCAAAGCCAAATACTTATATGCTCTCAACCCCTACAACTGAAGCAGTCACTCCGAGAGGGGTCAACCCGAGGTCATCGAGTCTATTTCTCTGCTCCAGACCAGGCTATACCTTAGAGTAGGTCAATATGAGGGTGTAGTACAGGGGAAGAACAAATGACTGGGAGTCAGGGTACCTGGGTTTGGACTGTATTCTGCCACTAGCCCACTGTGTGGTTAGCAACAATGGTAATGTCTACTGACAGTGATTCAGAAGCCCTTTCTCTCATTTGATCCTCTGAGTGACCCATGAGTTAGGCAAGGCTGTTTCTATGTGTCCCCATTTTACAGAAGAGGACATTGAGGCTCACAGAAGTCAAGTGACTTACTCAAGGTCACAGAGCTGGTGAGTGGTGGCACTAGGATTTGACCTCGGGTCTGTCTGGGCCCCAGGCCTCCTTCTCCCCTCCCCTGGGAATCATAATACTCCCAGGGCACATATTCCAGATTCCGCTGTACTAAGTTCAGCTGACAGGAGCTCCAGAGTTGAGCTGATTCATGAACTGACAGCTCCAGCCTCCCTGCATCTCCTGCCTGATGAATTTGCTGGCTCTTCCACCCCCATCACCACTGGCCAGTGACCAAGAAGAGGGCAAGAAGGCAGAATGGGAGGCAGCAGGAGAGGGGGAGGGAAACAGAGCAGAGGCTGTTGAGAGGGGTTCTCAGGGCATCCATCAAGAGGGCTAACTCGCCCTGGGATCTCAGCAGCTGTCTCATCTGCCTGTGAACCCTGCTCTCATCCAGGAGTCACTCTGCCTGACAACATGTCAGTCACTCCCCCTGGTGAGCTCCTTCCCAGGCTCCCCTAGCCTCGGGGCCTGCTGGGACCTGAGCAAATGGGCCAGCATGCAGCCAGGCTCTCACAGGGAAGAGAAGCAGCCACTTAGACGCCAACCAGAGCTGGACCCATATCTGAGGAATTGGCCAAATCTGTCTCCCGCTTTTTGAGCTGATTCTCTGAGCGCTTTGTCCCTGGCCCTAAATTCCTTAAGCTCCTTTGCAAAGCCCTACTGGGTTTTTCTGGGTTTATGAGGTGTGACTTCTTGTCAGGCATTTCTCCCTCCCCCGGACTTTATCCTCACCTCAGTGTGAGCCAGTAGCTCATGCCCTCGCCTCCTGGGTTGGCCTGCTCAGCCAGACATGTGTGGCCACCACACATCCTGCCCTGTCACACCCTGTTGGCCTCTGAGCACCCGGGACCAGGAAGAGAGGAGGGAGGAAGAGGCCCTGGCCAACTGGGTGGGTGCCTAAGAGAAGGGCGACTCTTCCAGTTACAGACTCCACACACTTGCTTCCTTCAGAATTGAAGTGCTTCTGTGTTAATTCAATTTCAACAAACATTCATTGATGCCTGCTCTGTGCCTGACCCTGTGCTGGGCCCCTGGTCAAAACTATGAATCAGATACAGTTCCAGCTCCTGAAGGGCTTCTAGACTAGTGGGGACAACAGCTCAGATAACTAGGACACAGTGTGATAACTGCTCTGAGAGGGGCGGGGGGAGCCCAGGGAGGAAGGAAGGCCTAAGGAGGGAGCACACGAGCTTTTTGGAAAGAGCTCAGACTCTGGAATCCGACAGAGCTGAATCCAGTCTCATCTCTAAGTCCCAATTCTTTCTCTGTAAACTGAGTGATGTTACCCATCTTATGGCACTATCCTAAGGATTGTGACAGTGTTTAGTCAGTCAAGTGTTTAGTACAACACCTCGTGGAGGCTAAAGTAGATGCAGGGATAGCTTCATGGTGGAGGTGGTGCTAAAGGGCAGGGTGGGAGTTTCCTAACTATTCAGGCAGGAGGGGGACATCTGACCTGTCAGGAATGTTAGCTGAGGAGACTTTAGGATCAGTCCAGGCAACACGTCTTCTGAGAAGTGTCCCTGTTCTGGCTCAGCGTTCCGCGGCACTTACTGTGTGGCCCTGCCCTTGCCCATGGGTCTCTCCTGAGCATCTGTAAGCTCCTCGAGGACTAGATGGTCTCATTCATCATGGCGCCAACCGTATTTGTTCCAGTGACTCTCAGGGAACAGATACTGAAATAATTAGTGAATCACCCTGCAGAGTGAGAAAAAGGATAGAAAGAGAAGAAGAAAGCGAAGGGAATGTTTCTAGCACCCACTCTGTCAGGCACTAGGCTGGTTACACATTTGTATGATCAGGTTTACCTCTCACAAAATACTGCTCCCGATTTTAAAGATAAGGAAATGGAGGCTTATAGAGGCTCTGGGATTTGCCAGAGATCAGACAGCTAGAAAGTAGCTGCCTCAGGTCTGCATGTCCAGTTCATGGATCTGCAGGGCCCTTTTCATCATTCGGAGCCACTTCCAATTGGCCTGAGGGTATTTGGCCAGAGCCTTAGGACCCAGAAGGCAGCACTTCCCCACCCATTCCTCTGCCCCCACCCCAGCTGTGTAAACAGACTCCACTGGGAAGTCCCTGAGGAGGCCTTGGGGGAGGGTCTAACAGGTCTGGCAGGTCAGGGAGAGGTGGGCTTTCCTGAGAACCTAGAACAGCTTCCACCCCAAAGTGGCCTAGAACACATCCTTCCAGAGACTCAGGAGGAGAGACTCTGAGAGCCTGGCTGGCTCCAGGTGCTGTGATCTCAGCTGCAGGCTGACTGAAAATAACCTATTCCACCTCCCTGTTTGATGCCCAGCTGGGCCCTCATGAGTCACCTCTTCACTGGCCGGGCTCAGTACAAACCCAAGGGTCTTGCAGCAAGCTCCAGGTGTGTGTGACATCTGAACCCCTTCCACTGCACCACTGTTTTGTTGATCAGGGTAGTTTCCTGCAGAGGGCTTCCCCGCTTGTTCCAGGATAGCAGAAAGCAAGAAGATTGCCTACATGAGTAAATGATGCATAGTAGTTTATTTACTCTTACTGGGTAAAGCAGCTGGGAAGTCTGCAGCCAGCCAGTGTTCTGACCCTCCAGAAGACTCCTCCAGGGAGGAGTGCTCAGAGGTGGTTTGGTTGTTACCGGGTGCATCTTTCAAGTACTCAGCAAAGCAGCTATTCTTAGAGGCATTTACCCCTTGATGTAGGATACGCATTCCATCAGGTACTTACATGTCCCTAACCACTACACCTGCAAAGCTAAATTGGGCTTTGTGACGGGTATCATTCTTTTGGTCTTGTAAGACACTCCTTAGGCTGTAGTGATACGTCATCCCAATCGAGGGCCATTTTTAATATAATTTGATATCACAACCACCATGGCCACTCAGTGCCGTAGGAGGGACTGAATGCCTGGGAAGTCTCATCCGGCCTGCCCACCCACCTGACTGCACCCTTTCTCTCTACCCCAGGGTTTTACCTCCCAAGTTACTGGCTTCATCTCCCCCTTCCCTCCCTCAGGGCCCAGGTAAGGCCAGAGCCTCCCCAAAGTGTTGTTATCCTAAGGGTCCTGTCACCACTAAGGTAGAAATCCTAAGCAGGCAGTGAGGTAGGAGAGAAAAGACCATTCTGCAGAGACACATGGAGCAGGACACCCATGGCCAACACCCACAATCAGCCCTTCCCAGCCTAATGCCCTTGTCATATATTCTGTTTATAGGAAGAGCAGAAGCTGGATTCAAATAACTCAAAATCTCATTTTTTCCCTAGTATACCAAGTGTCTTTTGAGTTTTGTGTGAGCCTGAGTTTCGCTAGTTGAGTGATTTTGTTTCTAGAGGACTAGATAATCCATTTCTTAGAGGAACCCGGCATGAAAGACGGACTCCTTCACACTAGCAGAAACACAGGCTGCCCTACCCCCAGCAATGTGTGGCGCACACGCTCCCCTCCTGCACTTGGCTCTCAGACACAGTCTTGCACATACCACCCAGAGAGTCGGGGATCTGCCCTGACCAGGGGCTGCCACCAACATAAAGGGAAGCATCGCCCTGTCAGGGGATTCCCACGCCCCTCGCCTGGGGCTTCCTGAAGATTTTCCCATCTGACATCAGGCTTGGGTGTGAGTCAGGAAAGTGGTGTCTGCAGGAGGGAACTTTCCAGCTCAAGAACACCCTTCCCATCCCCGTTAGGGTGGAGCCAGGAGGCAGCCAGTCCAAAGCAGATTCTGGAATTCCCTCCTTTGTCCCACAGGGTTCCATCAACCACCTAACAGACATTCAGTGTTCACCGACAAGCTAAGCACTTGGGATGGGGGGAGGGTAACAGAGGAAACAAAGAGTTTGGAGTCAGAAAACGTTGGCCTTGTCCCTTCAAGGCTCAGGTAAGGTTAAGATTTAATAAACACTTCCTGAATACCCATTGTAGGTTGGCCATATTCATATGAGTTACTTTATGGAGTTCAATTCTCTATATTATAGATGCAAAAATGGGGATCCAGAGAACAAACGTCGTTTGTCCAAGTTCACAGTTACTGTCTCCATTTGCTTGTATGTCAAATGAGATAATAGTGGTACCTACCTGATAAAGTTGTTGTGAGGATAAATGAGTTAACTCATGTAAAGTTCTTAGAGCAGTGGCTGGTACAAAGTAAGTAGTCAGTAAATGTTAGCTGGATGCCTTGGTGGTGCAGTGGTTAAGAGCTCAGCTGCTATCCAAAAAGTTCGCAGTTTGAATCCACCAGCTGCTCCTTGGAAACACTATGGGGCAGCTCTACTCTGTCCTCTAAGTTTGTCATGAATTGGAATCGACTTGACAGCAACAGGTTTGGTTTTTTTTTTGTTTGTTTGTTTGCTTAGATATCCTTGTTATATATTCTGTTCATGGGAAGAACAGAAACTGAATTCAGATAACTCTAATCTCACTTTTTCCCTGCCATACCAAGCTTCTTTTGCATTGTGTTGTTTTATAAATATCTCCAATAAATAGCTACTGAGTATCAGCCCTATGCCAGGTACATTGGGAAGTGAGAGCAACATCTGGTCTTGTGTTCAAAGGCCCCTACAAACTGGCCCAAGCTCCCTTCCTAGCCTCATCTCTCTCTCCTCCCTTAAGCAGATGCTCTTCCCTACCACGCTAAACAATAACTACTTCTCCACCGAGCCCACCTGTGGCTCTCTTGCCTCCGTGTGTTTATTCACATTTAAGGCTTTCAGTTTCCGGTTCATGTGGGCTCTGGAATTCCAGGAGTTGCACCCTGGGGTCCCTCTGCTGAGATGGATATTGAAACTCCACGTAAAATACTAGAGATTGATCAGTTTTCGAGTCAGAGCTATGGCACCAAATCCCAGATCTACCACTTTGGCTGTGTGACCTTGAACAGCTTACTTAACCTCCCCGAATCCAAGTGTTTTTATATGAAAGTGTGCATGATAATCCTGTTATGGATTGTATTAAATGGAAGAATGTACAGAGAGTACACTTCCCCTTCAAGCTTTCAATTCACACACACACAAATTACACTGAGATAAAGTTCTTTCAATTTTTAGTTTTCTTCCATAAGCTTTTCATGAACTTTTATGCCCACTATATCGTTTAAAATTTGATTTAAGAAGACATAAGCTTAACATCAACCAAGATACTTTGGTCATTTTGAATTTCATCTCAGAGTGGTCCATGAAATGTTCAGAGCATCTCAAATCCCAGGGGAGTGGCTCCTGAAACTGTTTGAGAAACCTGACTCAGTCTTACCTTCATCTTGTAATCACAACTTTCTCCATCTTTCAGGACCCACCCCCAGGTTGTATTACCTCTGTAATGTCATCATCTGATTACTGTGAGCTCCTGGGTCCGATTCATCTCAGTGTTACACAATGTCTAGCAATGAGGAAGTATCCAATAAATTCTTGAATGGACAAACATCCATTCCACTCATCCATCCATGCTTCCATTCATCTGTCCATCCTCCACTCATCTATCCATTCGTTCATCCAACCATCAGTTCATCAAGTGTGAATTAAGGACTCTGTATACTCTGCATGGATAAATTTCCTTTCAAGGTGAGAACTTCTGCTTCCCATGTCCTCCTGCACTGTTTCTCTCCTGAGTATCCCTCCAAGCCAGGTCTGCCACCCTGACCAGGATCCTCTGCCTTCCCCATTCCTGTGCAGCTGCTTCCATCCTCATCCAAGCAGGGCCTCTCACCTTCATTCAGGTGGAAGCTGGGGTTGGCACCTCAGAAGGAACAATGTTCTGTGGTCCTGGAGAACTTTAAGGACATCTGGCTGGATCATCAGTTCCCTCTCTTGGTCTTTCATAAGCCTAGGTGGATAAGGAGGCTAAATTTTCATGTGCACTTTTGGCAAGGAGAGGGGTGTGAGGAGACAGGGGAGGCCAGAACCTCACTTAATCCAGAAAGCCCTTCTTATCTGTAAGTCCCTTGAAGTGGGGGAGCTCTCAGTTCTTAAAGTGGGGGTGCTTTGTCAGCCAGAGGGGAACCTTTTCTCCACATCCCAAGTCTCCAACACTCCTCAACCGGAGAGGCTAGGCCCAGTCCCTGGAGTAATTCTGGGATCGTGGAAGCTCGTAAGTCCTTCATTCTCTCAGCAAGTACTTAGAATCTAGCAAGTGCTAGGCTCTGTGCTAAAGGCTAAAGAGACTGAGATGAATCAGACTTACATGCTTATTCACAAACACAAATGCTCTCAAAGTGCTCCCGTGCAAGAAGGGACAGACATGAAAATAGAGATGGTGCAGAGGAGTGCTTACAATCTTAGATCCTGGTCTGGAAGGCTTCTATTTGATGCCTAAAAATCCTCTTCAATGTCCAAGCAAGCAAAAGGATCTCAAGTCCCTACTCACACACCTCCCAAGATGAGGGAAACCACTACCACCCCTCTCCCCCACCCCAGAGCAGCCTGTTCCAACACTGGTAGATTGTGCTGCCTCCTGGGAGCTGAAACCTGCCCCCTCCCCACACTAGTGCTAAGTCTAACCTCTGGGGCTGTGCAGAACTTCTCTGACTGCACCTGTCCCAGGGCATTCCTTAAGAGAATTACAGACAATGTCAGGTTCCCACACAACTTAGTTCTTAAAGATTGGTTTGCTTCAGAAAGTCCACTCTGGTAGCAGTGAGCAGGAGGCCTGAGACGAATGTGAGGCTGGAGAAGGGAGCCCAGAAATGCACCGGTGAGAGATGGTGTGGCATGAGCCGGGACAGTGCTGGGCTGGGACAAACCAGAGGGCTTCTGAAAGGAGACTTACTGGAAAGTCATTCTGGATGCTGGGAGAAGAGAAGCTGAGTTAGAGGGCTAGACGGAGCTCCCAGGCTAATGGGCTAACAGCGATGATTAGACCAATGAAAATGAATAAACAGAAGACAGGAGCAGCTTTCCAACTTCCGTCTCTACCCCTTCCCCCTCAAGCCAGCTGTGCACTCCTCCACGAGCTCCTCCCTCTTAAAGTACCTATTCTCAGATGTTTAGCAGCTGGAGGACAAGGGTGGTGCCTGGTTCATCTCTGTCACTTCCCCACCCTACCTCCACCCTTCCCTGAGTCTTGCCCAGGGCCTGCACATGGCACTGTCTCAGTAGCTGAGCACTGAATAAACCTCAGCATATGAAACTATTTATTGCTCTGGTTTATGCTGGCCGTAGCTGAGGCAGAGACTGTGTGTCTAAGGAGTTGGGCCCAGTCAACTTTGGGGGTCAGGAGACCCACATCTTGGCCCTGGCTCTGCCACTGACTTTCTTTGCTGGTTGCCCTTGACCTGGCCTATCTCCTTCATGGGACTCAGTTTCTCCATCTATTCAGTGGGAGGACCACACAAAACAATTCTACCTAGTCATAGTTGCCTCACTTTGGTCAAGGAGCCCCTCTTCACATTTATTTGACACTTGCTATATCCCCTGGGGAGTCCCTGGGTGGTGCAAACAGTTAACGTGATAGTCTGCTAACTGAAATGTTGGTTGTTCAAGTCCACCCAGAGGCAACTCAGAAGAAAGGCTGACAGTCTACTTCCAAAAAATCAGCCACTAAAAACCTTATGGAGCACAGTTCTACCCTGGCACACGTGGGGTTGCCATGAATTGGAATCAGCTCCACAGCAACTGGTTAAGTGGTATGTCCCCTGTAGGGGATACCTGATTAGACCACCATCTTCTTTCTCCCAGAGAGTACCTCCATCCCCCCACCAGATTATTTCCCAGCCCTGGGAACCAAAGGAGGAATGTGTCCAACTGTGAGTTTGGCCAAATTAAGCAGAGTCACCTTTGCTATTTAAAATCTCTCTCTCTGCAGAAGCAGCCTGTTGAGGCTGGGGGAGGCAAATCCCTTCTCATTTAGGAGTCCAGTTTGTGGTGGCTCTAAATTCCCCAGGATTAACAGACCTCCAACACCAGCTTTCCACTGCCCTTTTCTCTAAATTCTCCCCCGGAGGCCACTTCGGCAGATTGGAATGTTCAGCCCGCCCCCTCGGTGGCCCTGCTGGATAAGTGCCCTCTCCAGGGAGGCTCTGCTGGCCGTTGTGTTTCCCAGAACTAATCCATGCTGACAATCCCTGGCCCAGTCATTTCCACGGGGCCTGAGTTCTGCAGCTTGGAAGGCCCAGCTCCTCCAGGCTCTCGGTCTGCTAGAGACAGTCAGAGGATAGCTCGGGATGAACTAGACCTAAACTAGAGCAAATTGAGGATGGATGGTGGGATCGGGTGTTCCAGGCTTTTGAGCCCTAGAATGTTCAAGCTGGAAGGGACTTTGAGAATCTTTTTGATTCTATTGTACGAATGGAAAATTGAGGCTTAGAGACAGCATAGGACTTAGCCAAAGTCACACAATGTATTTGAGGTTAAGTACTCAGATCCAGGTTTCAGTTATTCATTTGTCCCACAACCATTTTTTAACTCCTTTCGTGTACCAGGATTGATGTTTGGAACCGACATTTGTGTTCATTTAATAAATACTTTTATAAACATGTTTCTTGTTGCTTTTGTTAGGTGCCATTGAGTCGATTTCAACTCATAGAGACCCCATGTGACAGAGTAGAACTGCCTCATAGGGTTTTCTAGGCTGTAATCTTTATAGGGAGCCCTGATGGTGCAGTGCTTAAGAGCTCAGCTGCTAACCAAAAGGTTGACAGTTTGAATCCACAAGCAGCTCCTCAGAAACACTAAGGGGCAGTTCTACTCTATCGTATAGGGTTGCTAAGAGTTGGAATCGACTCAACAGCAGCAGCTGGGTTTTTGGTTTCGGTTAATCTTTACAGGAGCGATCACCAGTTCTTTCTCTGGTGGAATCACCAGGCAGGTTCGAACCACCAGCCTTTAAGTTAGCAGCTGAGCATTTAACCATTGTGCTACCAGGGTTCCTTTTATAAACATCCTAAATATTATCTCATTTAATCTTTCTAGGACCCCTGAAGGTAGGTTCTATTATCCCCCATTTGACAAATGAGAAGGTTGAAACTCCAAGAGATGAAATAAGTTCTCCAGAGTCACACCACTAATAAGTAGCTAATTTAAGTTTGAGCCCAGGTCTGTCCTGTTCTCCGTCTATTCTGTACTGTTCAGTTGAAGGTGACAGAGTTAAGTCCAAGTAACCAAGCAGCACAGATATTGGATGATCCAGGCCACAGAGCAGAGAGGCCCCTGGCAGGCAAAGAAGCTCTGAGGGATCAGGCTCACACACAGCGTCATCTCTGCCCCCGAATGGCAGCGATGTACAACCCCAGGGAGCACCATTTACTCTGCTTTCTACGTGAGGGGTATCCCCCGGAGGTGTGCATCACAGCAGAGGCCCAGCCCCCACCTGGCTATGGAGCCTCAGCCAGGTATATGTGTCAGCCATTCAGTCAGGGCCGCTGTTCTCTGTGATAAGGACTCGTCAGCCCAGAGTGGAGAACTTGCCAGCCCCAGAAGTAATGCACCCCAGCTGCAGCTGCAGCCTGTACCAGATCTCCGCGAGATCGTGCCGAGGGCAACCCGTGGGTCATGTGTCTAGACAGTTAGCTGGAGAATGGGGCTCAGCATCTCAGGAGAAGTTTCCTGAATTCCTTCCACCTTCAGGAATGGAAAGTGAACTAACAGGGAATTTGTTCTAATTACAGGGAAATAAGGAGAACTGAACAAGAGTTCCTCAAGGTTGAACGCTTCTGTAGGCTTTCTCCAGCACTCTCCTTTTATTCACCTCCTTTGTAAGAAGACACAGAGCACCAGCCCTGTGCCGGCCCCTGGGCTGGTCACTGGGACACAGAAAGTGTTAGACTTGCCTTGCCCACCAGGAGTACAGTCTAGTCGTCAGGGCTGTAAACAGTAAACAGACAAACTCATCCCATGATGTTATAGATGTCATCAACAAGGAAACTTGGGGGTGGAGGAAGGGAAAGGAGTACTGGCAATCCGAAACCCAGCCTGGAGGTCAGTGGAGACTTCCTGGACAAAGTGTAGGTTGAGTTGCTTTTTCCTCTCTTCTTTCCACACTGCAGGGCCCAGCTGAAATGCCACTTCCGTCAGGAAATCTCTCGTTTCTTTAGGACACACTGATTGTTGTTCAACATATATTCATTCAACACGTATTTATTGAGGATAGCTCAGTGAACAAAAGAGACCAGCTGCCACTTGTGGAGTTTATGGCTGTTCCCTTCTATAAGAAGCCTTTCCACACATTTCACCCACCAAACCAACTTAGGGGTGCGTGTATGTGTATGTGTTTTCCTGCTTTTTCCAAGTTTCTCAAGAAGTGGTCAAGTATTGTGATTAAGAACCTAGTCTCTGGAATCAGACAGTCGGATCTGAATCCTGAATCTGTCACTGAGTATTCTTGAGCAAGTTACTTAACCATCCTGAGCCTCAATTCCATTTGTCAAATTGGTAAAATGATAGTTACTTGTGAATGTTGTATGGATTAAATAAAGTAGTCCATGTTAATTGCTTAGCCCTTAGCCACTACTGTTGTTGTGAACGTGGCCAATCTCTGCTGCTAGTCTCAGTGGCTCAGAGTGCATAAGACAGTCCTTGTAGTAAGTAGGTACTTTAAAATGCTTGGTGCTTGACTTCTCTTTGGCAAGGGATGGAGAGTAGATATGTGTGGTCTTGAAGTACAGGTTGAAAGGGCACCTGGCACCCTCCCATGGAGACTCTCACAAAGCAGTGGAAGCAGAGTGGTGACAAAGTGGGGCAAGTCCAGAGGAGGAGTTTAGAATGTGGAGGGGCCTGTAAACTACACTGAGGAGACAGGGTAGAAGGGCCCAGATTTGTGGAGTTTACCTACTGGAGGATGTGATGGCTGCCTTTGTGTGTCCACCATGTTGCCCAGGAGCAGGGTAGGCAGGCCCAGGCTGAGTGAAGTCTGGTAAGAGCTGTCCAGTTATGTGGGGATAGCTCTCTGTTCCTGGGGGTGTGCAAGAGAGACTGATACCATCTTGAATAGGAGGCTAAAGGGGATTGGAGGTTGGGCTAGGTAGCCTCTGTGAGCCCTTAGAGCAGTGTGTTTTGAAAGTTTGTGATTCAAAGGTTCTCATTTGAGAATCTCATTTGAGCCCATTTGCAGGCAAAGGCCTGGGAGCCCAGAGTAGACAAGACTCTGGAACTTGCTATTCCTACCCATCTAGACAAATTTTCCCCTGGCTTCTCTCAGATCCTGTATTGGCACAGACATTGCTTGCCCCCAGCAGGGGTGAGCCTCATTTCCATTTGCTGATGGGGATATTATGTGACACCCTAAGTTCCTGTAGCTCCTGTCTACCTTTTCAATTGGAAATAATACCTTGTGCATGCAAAGGAACGCTGCAGGAACAGATTTGAAAATAGTGCAAAAGTGGATGGGGGAAAAGGAGTTCTCCCGTCTAACTCTGAAGGCCCTCCAGAGTCTGCCCTACTCACCCACTCCCAGTGTGCCTCCATCCCAGCCTCCTGCCAAGGCACAGAGTTAACCTTGTTTCCTTCTCTGCTCAGCACTCAGCCTCACTGATCCAGCCATCCTCTCTACTGCGTTCACTCGACTTCTGCTCCTGGCTGGGCCTGCTCCTGGGATGCCTTCTTTGCTTATTTCCACCTACACAAATTCCATCCATCTTTGTGTGGCTCATCCAGATTTCCCCTCCTATAGAAAGCCCTCAAAGATCTCCCTCTATAGGGCCTTGTATGCTAGTGGGTGTCACTTAATGCAGTCATTCACAGATATTTGCTCATTAAGTACCCACTAGGCACCAGGATTGTTCTAGGCACTGGAGATAAGTCAAAAAAGACAGACAACATCTCTGTCATCACTCAACTTACATTGTAGCTGGAAACACTGAAAATAAATACGCAAACAACTAAAATTGCTTGATACAGGGATGTTTGCTGCAAAAAAACAGTAAAACAAGGGACATGATGGAGGGTGTCAGGGAGGCTACTTTAGACAGAATTGTCAGGAAGACCTCTCTAAGAAGTGATATCTGAACTGAGGCCTAAATAATGAAGGGAGCCAGCCATGAGAGGATCTGGGGCAGGGGGAGGGGGAAGAAGAGCGGGGGAAGCATTCCAAGGAAGCCCAAAGGCAAAAGTACCTGAATCAGCCTGGTTTGTTGAAGGAACAAGAAGAAGACCATGAAGAACAAGGCAGAGAGTGGATGACATGCCAAGAGAGAGACAGAGGACAGCACGTAAACCACTGGGTAAGGAGTTTGGATTTATTCTAATTGCAAAAGGAAGTCATCAGAGAGTTTTAAGTGCAGAGTGATATGATCTGCTTTATGACGTATACAAAAGATCACCCTGGCAGCTGTATAGAGAGCGACCTGTAGTGGGAAAAGATTGGAAGCATAGAGACCAGATAGGGGCCTGTTGCAATAGTTCAGGCAAGAGATGATGGTGGCTTGGACCTGGGAGGTAGCAGTGGAGACGTGAAAAGGGTCAGGTTTAAGATACAGTTTGGACGTACAACTGCCTGGGGATTAGGAGAAGACCTAATAGAGGAGGTGACACTTGACTAGACAGAGAAAGGGAGAAGAACATTCCATGCAGTTTTTAAAAAGATTCAGAAGCAATAAGGTGGATGGTACTTTCAGCATGATGGCTGTGAATGGCATGTACTGGTGAGTTTTCAGAGATGAAAAGTGAGAGATAGGGCAGACAGATCCATAAGGGTCTTGAACATCATGGGAAGAGCTTAGACTCTATCACTTGTGTGTGATAGGGGACTATTGAAGGTGCTAACACATAAGAGTTGTTCAACACGTATTTACAGAAGGATCACCGACAGGAACCCCAGCATTGACGTGTGGAAGCTGTTTTCAAGGGACCTGATTTTCAGCATCTGCAGATTCTCCTTTCTCCATGCCAAAGGCCATTTGGTGCCCAGGTTTTGGGATGTGGTATATCTATAAGTTACAGGGCACCAGAATACCTAGAGGAAAGAGCCAAGTCACAAAAGTTGGAAGGCAGGCTGGTTATGGGTCCCAGAACAGCCTTTGCTGTCCTGCTACACCTCACCAAGCCATGCCCAGCCTTATCCACATATAGGATAAGCCTAACCCCAAGCATTTCTGGTATTTTTACTAGCCAATACAAAGAGAAGCTTCTGGGCACAATTCTTCATGGACATTTATCACTTGATCTTTTTCCAGATTTGGGGAGATACTGATGTATGCATTCTAGCCATGGCTTATTCTCCCAAAAGCTGTTTGACTCTGGGAAAACCCCTTGCTCTGGGCCTCAGTTTCCCTATCTGGAAAGTGAGAGTGTTGTACTTTAGTGACCTAAGGTGCTCTGCAGTTCTGGCACCTTCTAACCTGTTAACCTTGCTCCCCTTCTGCTCAGAATCCATTTGCATGTCTGCTTCTCACGTGGGGGGAACAAAGCCACAGTGTTTGGATGGACCCCATTCTGTGAGCAGTCTCAGTCCGACAGGCTGAGAGGCCCAGTCAGATTCCGCTGAAGGGAAAAGCAGAATCTGGCAAGGGTCTGCTGCGCCCAGTGCCTTCTGGAAAGTGCTCGCAAAGCCTGAATTCCCAGCCCACATGGCAAGCCATCCTCCCTTTGAAACCTAAGAAAGTTGCAGGAACAGCCATTTACCTGCCACATGGTTTTCATAATTTCCCTGGCAACTTTGCTAATCATTGAAGTGGGTTTTGGTGGGTGGCGGGGCAAGCTCCAGGTCTGATGAGGACGTGCTGGACTGCAGCTCAGAGGGAGAGAATTGGAGCCGGATCTTACAGAGCCCCCTCCTGAGGGTGTCCAGCCACAGAGATCTGCTCATGAATTTGAGGGGGGGCCCGCTGAAATCCAGGAATCAAGCTTAGTCACAGTAGGGTAAAACACATGATGCCTTGGAAAATGGAGTCAGCAAGTATCTGTGAGACCAGCCATGTGCCGGAAACACCTTGGGCGGCTTAAGGGAAGGGCGAAAAATTAGGGAAGGGTTAGAAGATACTGGACAACTCAGGACCAATGTGTGATACAAAGAACATATGTCCCTGTAGTTTTTTATTTTTTCCCATACAAAAATGTATATATACATTGTTATGTGACTCTAATTGCTTTCCCCATACTGTGACAGCACACTCCTCCTTTCCACCCCTGATTCCCCATGTCCGTTCAGCCAGCTCCTAACCCTCTCTGCCTTCCCATCTCACCTCCGGACAGAAGCTGCACATTTAGTCTCTTGTATCTACTTGAGCTAAGAGGCACACTCCTCATGAGTATCACTTTATGTCCCACAGTCCAGTCCAATCCCTGTCTGAAGAGTCAGTCTTGGAAATTGTTTTAGTTCTGGGCTGATAGAGAATCTAGGGGCCGTGCTTTCCACGGTTCCTCCAGTCTCAGTCAGACAATTAAGTTTCGTCTTCCTACTAGAATTAGAGTTCTGCACCCCACTTTTCTCCTGCTCCATCCAGGACTCTATGTTGTGTTCCCTGTCAGGGCGGTCATTGGTGGTAACCGGGCACCATCTAGTTCTTCTGGTCTCAGGCTGATGAAGTCTCTGGTTTATGTGGCCCTTTCTGTCTCTTGGGCTAATACTGTCCTTGTATCTTTGGTGTTCGTCATTCTCCTTTACTCAAGGTGGTTGGGAACAATTGATGCATCATAGATGGTCGCTTGCAAGATTTTAAGACCCCAGATGCCACTCACCAAAGTAGTATGTAGAACATTTTCTTAATGAGTTTCTTATTCCAATTGACCTAGATGTCCCCTGAAAGCATGTTCCCCAGACCTCTGCCCTGCTACTCTGTCCCTCGAAGTGTTTGATTGTATTCAGGAAACTTCTTAGCTTTGGTTTAGTCCAGTTGTGCTGACTTCCCCTGTAGTGTGTGCTGTTCTTGCCTTCACCTAAGATAATTCTTATCTACTATGTAGTTAGTAAATACCCCTCACCCTCCCTCCCCACCCTCCTAACCATCAAAGAATGTTTTCTTCTGTGTTTAAACCATTTATTGAGTTCTTATCATAGTGGTCTTATATAAAATTTGTCCTTCTGTGACTGACTGAATTCAATCAGCATAATGCCCTCCAGATTCCTCCATGTTATGTTTCACGGCTTCATCATTGTTCTTTATTGTTGCGTAGTATTCCATTGTGTGAATATACCATAATTTGTTTATCCATTCGTCCATTGATGGGCACCTAGGTTGTTTCCATCTTTTTGCTATGGTGAACATTGCTGCAATGAATGTGGGTGTGCATATATCTATTCATGTGACAGCTCTTATTTGTCTAGGATATATTACAAGGAGTGGGATAGCTGGATCGTATGGTACTTCTATGTCTAGCTTCTTAAGGAAGCGCCAAATCAATTTCCAAAGTGGTTGTACCATTTTACATTCCCACCAACAGTGTATAAGTGTTCCAATCTCTCCACAACCTCTCCAGCATTTATTATTTTGTGTTTTTTGGATTAATGCTAGCCTTCTTGGGGTGAGATGGTATCTCATTGTAGTTTTGATCTGCATTTCTCTAATAGCTAATGATCGTGAGCATTTCTTCATGTGTGTGTTAGCCGCCTGAATATCTTCTTTGGCGAAGCGACTGTTCATATCTTTGCCCATTTTTTAACTGGGTTATTTATCTTTTTGTTGTTGAGGTTTTGCAGTTTCTTGTAGATTTTAGAGATTAGAAGATGATTGGATTTGCTGTAGCCAAAATTTTTTTCCCAGTCTATAGGTTGTCTTTTGACTCTTTTGGTGAAGTCTTTTGATGAGCATAACTGTTTGATTTTTAGGAGCTCCCAGTTATCTAGTCTCTCTTCTGGTGCTTGTGCATTGTTACTTATGGTTCTTATTGTGTTTATGCCAGGTATTAGGGCTGCTAGCATTTTCCCTATTTTTTCCTCCATGATCTTTATCATTTTCGATTTTATATTTAAGTCTTTGATCCATTTTGAGTTTGTTTTTGTACATGGTGTGAGGTATGGGTCTTGTTTCAGTTTTTTTTGTGGATGGATATCCAGTTATGCCAGCACCATTTGTTAAAGAGACTGTCTTTTTCCCAATTAATGGACTTTGGGCCTTTGTCAAATATTAGCTGCTCATAGGTGGATGAATTTATGTCTGGATTCTCAATTCTGTTTCATTGGTCTATGTATCTGTCGTTGTACCAGTACCAGGCTGTTTTGACTACCATGGCAGTATAATAAGTTCTAAGATCAGGTAGTGTGGGGCCTCGCACTTTGTTCTTCTTCTTGATTAATCCTTTACTTATCCAGGGCCTCTTCCCTTTCCATATGAAGTCGGTGATTTGTTTCTCCATCTCATTAAAAAATGTCAGTGGAATTTGGATCAGGATTGCATTGTATCTGTAGATAATTTTGGATAGAATTGACATTTTCACAATGTTGAGTCCAGCTATCCATGAGCAAGGTATGTTTTTCCACTTATGCATGTCTCTTTTGGTTTCTTGCAGTAGTGTCTTGTAGTTTTCATTGTATAGCTATTTTATATGTCTGGTTAGATTCATTCCTAAGTATTTTATCTTCTTGGGGGCTATTGTAAATGGTGCTGATTTGGTGATCTCCTCTTCGAGGTTCTCTTTGTTGGGTAAAGGAATCAAAATGATTTTCGTATGTTTATCTTGTATCTTGAAACTTTGCTGAAATCATCTATTAGTTCCAGTAGTTTTCTTGTGGATTCTTTGGGGTTTTCTGTGTATAAGATCATATCATCTGCAAATAGAGATATTTTTAACTTCTTCACTACCAATTTGGATGCCCTTTATTTCTTTTCCTAGCCTAATTGCTCTGGCTAGGACCTCCAGCACAATGTTGAATAAGAGTGGGGATAAAGGGCATCCTTGTCTGGTTTCCATTCTCAAGGGGAATGCTTTCAGAGTCTCTCCATTTAGGATAATGTTGGCTGTTGGCTTTGTATAAATGCCCTTAATTATGTTGAGTAATTTCCCTTCTATTCCTATTTTGTTGAGAGTTTTTATCATGAATGGGTGCTGGACTTTGTCAAATGTCTTTTCTGCATCAGTTGATAAGATCATGTGGCTCTTGTCTTTTGTTTTATTTATGTGATGGATCACATTGATTGTTTTTCTGACGCTGAGCCATGCCTGCATACCTGGTATAAATCCCACTTGGTCATGATGAATTATTTCTTTGATATGTTGCTGAATTCTATTGGCTAGAATTTTGTGGAGGATTTTTGCGTCAACGCTCATGAAGGATATTGGTCTATAATTTTCTTTTTTTGTGATGTCTTTACTTGGCTTTGGTACCAGGGTTATGCTGGTTTCATAGAATGAGTTTGGGAGTATTCCATCCTTTTCTATGCTCTGAAATACCTTTAGTAGTAGTGGTGTTAACTCTTCTCTGAAAGTTTGGTAGAATTCTCCAGTGAAGCTATCTGGGCCAGGACTTTTTTTGTTGGGAGTTTTTAAATTACTGTTTCAATCCCTTCTTTTGTTATGGGTTTATTTAGTTGTTCTACCTCTTTTTGTGTTAGTTTAGGTAGGCAGTGAGTTTCTAGAAATTTGTCCATTTCCTTTAGGTTTTCAAATTTGTCAGAGCACAGTTTTTCATAGTATTCTGTTATGATTCTATTAATTTCAGCTGGGTCTGTTGTGATATCACCCATCTCATTTCTTATATAGGTTATCTTCTTCCTCTCCTGTTTCTCTTTTGTCAGTTTGGCCAATGATTTATTAATTTTGTTGATCTTTTAATGAACCAGCTTTTGGTCTTGTTAACTCTTTCAATTGTTTTTCTATTCTCTATTTCATTTTATTCTGCTCTACTTCTTATTATTTCCTTTCTTACGGCACCTGAGGGCTTCTTTTGCTGCTCTCTTTCTACTTGTTTGAGTTGTAGGGTTAATGTTTTGATTATGGCCCTTTCTTCTTTTTGGATGTGTGCACTTATTGCTATAAACTGACCTCTGACCACTGCTTTTGCTGTGTCCCAAAGGTTCTGGTAGGATGTGTTTTCATTCTCATTTGATTCTACGAATTTCTTAATTCCATCCTTAATTTCTTCTATAACCCAGTAGTTTTTGAGCAAGGTGTTGGTCAGTTTCCATGTGTTTGATTCTTTTTCCTTGGTTTTTCTGTTGTTGATTTCTACTTTAACGGCTTTATGGTCAGAAAAGAGGCTTTGTAATATTTTGATGCTTTGGATTTTGTTAAGGCTTGCTTTATGGCCTAATATGTGGTCTATTCTGGAGAATGTTCCATGTGCGCTGGAAAAGAAAGTATCCTTGGCTGCTGTTAGGTGCACTGTTCGGTATATGTGTATGAGAGCAAGTTGCTTGATCGTGGCATTTAACTCTTCCATGTCTTTGTTAAGCTTCTTTCTGGATGTTCTGTCCTTCATCGAAAGTGGTGTACTGAAATCTCCTACTACTCTTGTGGAGCTGTCTATCTGTCTTTTCAGTGCTGTTAGAGTTTGTTTTATGTATTTTGGAGCTCTGTCATTGGGTGCTAAAATATTTATTATAGTTATGTCCTCCTAGTGTATTGACCCTTTAATCATTATATAGTGCACTTCTTTATCTTTTGTGGTGGATTTTGCTTTAAAGTCTATTTTTTTAGAGATTAATATTGCCACACCTGCTCTTTTTTGAGTGCTGTTTGCTTGGTATTTTTTGCCATCCTTTGAGTTTTAGTTTGTTTGTGTCTTTAAGTCTAAGGTGTGTCTCTTGTAGGTAGCATATAAATGGATCATGTTTTTTTAATCCAATCTCCCACTCTCTGTCTCTTTATTGGTGCATTTAGTCCATTTACATTCAGCGTAATTATTGATGGGTATGAGTTTAGTGCTGTCATTTTGATGTCTTCTTTTGTGTGTTGTTCACAGTTTCTTTGTTCCACGTAATTTTCTGTGCTGAGTTGTATTTCTTTATGTATTTTCTTTTCATCTGTTTCATTGCTGTTGATTTTGTGTTTGCTGAGTCTTTATATTTTTCTAGTTTTTTATTTTGACTTGTAGGATTGTTAGTTTCATTTGTGGTTACCTTAATATTTACCCCTATTTTTCTAAGTTTATACCAGTCTTTTATTTCTTTATATCACCTTGACTTCCTCCCCATATGAAAAATCTATGTCTACATTTTTTAAGTCCCTCTTTTTTGTTTTAATGTTGTCATCTTTTACATATTGACATCTGTTTCCCTAGTTTCAGTGTTTAGCTTTGATTTACTTTTGTGACTTCCCTATCTAGGTTGATATCTGGTTGCTCTGTCCTGTCTTCTAGTCTTGGGTTGTTATCTGACGTTACTGATTTTCTAACAGGAGTACTCCTTTTTGTATTTCTTGTAATTTTGGTTTGGTTTTTGCAAATTCCCTAAACTTCTGTTTATCTGGAAATGCCCTAATTTCACCATTTTATTTGAGAGACAGTTTTGCTGGATATATAATTCTTGGCTGACAGATTTTTTTTCCTTCAAGGCTTTATATATGTCATCCCATTGTCTTCTTGCCTGCGTGGTTTCTGCTGAGTAGTCTGAGCTTATTCTTATTGACTCTCCTTTGTAGATGACTTTTCGTTTATCCTTAGCTGTTCTTAGAATTCTCTCTTTATCTTTGGTTTTGACAAGTTTGATTATAATATGTCTTGGTGACTTTCTTTTAGGATCTATCTTATGTGGGGTTCGATGAGCTTCTTGGGTAGATATCTTGCAATCTATCATGATATCAGGGAAGTTTTCTGCTAACAAATCTTCAACAATTCTCTCTGTATCCCCCCCCCCCCGACTTCTGGTACTCCAATCACTCGTAGGTTATTCCTCTTGATAGAGTCCCACATAATTCTTAGGGTTTCCTTATTTTTTAAAATCCTTTTATCTGATTTTTCCTCAAATAAGTTGGTGTCAAGTGCTTTGTCTTCAATCTCAGTATTTCTGACTTCCATTGCCTCAGTTCTGCTCCTATGACTTTCTATTGAGTTGTTTAATTCTGAAATTTTATTGTTATTCTTCTGGATTTCTGATGGCTGTCTCGCTATGGATTCTTGCAGCCTGTTAAATTTGTCATTATGCTCTTCTCTAATTTTTTTTAATTTCCTCTATTGTGTGTTCTGAGTTTTGCTTAATTCCCTTCCTAATCTCTTGAAGAGTTCTGTGTATTAATCTTTTGTATTCTGCCTCTGGTAATTCCAAGAAATTTTCCCCCTCTGGAAAATTTCTAGATTCTTTATTTTGGGAGCTTGCTGAAGCCATCCTTGATTGCCTGTTTATGTGATTTGATATTGACTGTTGTCTCCAAGCCGTCAATAAATAAATAATTTATTTATTTTATGTTTGCTGACCGTGTCCTAGCTTCTTGTTTTGTTTTGATATGCCTAAATAGGCTACTTGTACGAGCTGGTTTGATTATTGGCACCTTTGAAGCTCTAATGTCCTGTCACCAGGTTGTTAGGTCTGTTACTAGGTATTTGAGCTCAGGAGTCCATCCACTCCTCCTGTATGGATTCAGCTCAGGTGCCCAGGTAGATAACCACCAAGTGTGTGGTGTAGGCTGTCACTTACAGTTCTAGCCAGGCACGGGTGATTGGTGTAGGCACAGGCATCTGGCTGCAGCAGGGGGACACACTCTGAGCTGACGGCTGCCCCCAAGTGTCCAGGGAGAAGGTGTGTCCCTCTTCCTTAGAGTGTGTAGGTGGGTGGGTTTTGCAGCAGGACTATGAGCACCTAATGCTGTTGGCTGTAAGGACTGAGGGGTACCTCTTATTCATGGGCCCCTATCGCAGGTGGCTAGGTGGCATGGGTGGAGCCAGCAGTCCTCAGGCCCGTGATGTGGGTAGGTGAAGACCCTGCTTAATGGGCAGAGCAGTGTCAAATGTCATGAGCCTGCCACTTCATAGCTGAAACCGTTGAAGTTAGACTTCAGGTATATACCCTGTTGCACTGTAGTAATGAGGGCCTATGTTGTTGAGATGGGCCCACACAGGTCTATGCAGGGGGAAAGGCACTCAAAGTCCATGGATCCCTTATACCTGTGCCTAGGCAAAGGAGCTGTGCTACCCTAGGTTCCTGGCTTAGGGGAGCCAGCAGTTTATTTTTTCCTGTTTGTTAATTTATTCACTCTCCAAGGCCGGGAGAATGGCTCTGGGTGTGTGACAGATCCTACTTCCTGTCCAGGGGATTCAGCAGTTGCTGAAGCCAGTATGGGCCCAGTGCAGAGCAGGGAGCAGGGAGGTAAATGGGAGAGAGGTTTTTCACTAAGGGGGATGTTTTTGATCTGTGCAGTAAGCCCCAAGTACTTATCTTTCATGGAGGGCTTCTTCTCACTGGTTCTGGGTGGCCGTATAGAGTCTCTGGTGCTGGGTCTCTCCCGGTGCAGAAAATGTGCCTCCTGAGCACTGCTGCTTGCCTGCCTCACTGCTCACGCATGAGCTGATCAGGCCTGAAGCGCTCAGGCTCTCGCCAGGTCAGGTCTGGCAACTCCTCGCTGCTTCCGAACCATCTCTCCCTCCCCCTGCCACTCAGTCCGGTTCCTCAACTGTACCTTTGATGTTCAGGGCTCCCAGATTGCCATATATAATCGAATCACTTGTTTTTTCAGGTCTTTGTTGTAAGAGGGTCCACCAGAAGTGTCTGACTACTCCGCCATCTTGGCCCCGCCTTGTTCCTGTCATTTTTAAAATTATGTTTCTGTATTCCTTCTCTCAACAAAAATTAATATGTGTCACACCAGGCACTAGAGATACAGTGACAAGGACAATGACTCAGTCCTTTCCTTTCTAAAAATATGGACTAAAGAGAGGGATGCATTGTGGTTCCAACTGTAGAGACTCAAAAGCCTAGCCTCAAGTAGCCAGGAAAGCTTTCTGGAGGTGGTGACATGCCAGCTGAGCCAGGGAAAGGACAAAGGGAATGCCACCATAGCACTGGTAGAAAGAGCTTGGACTTTGGACCAGCCAGGCTTGGTCTATGAGTCTTTGTTTTCTCACCCGTAAAATGGGATATTTAATACTAGTCTTAGGGTTGTTATGGAGATTAAATGAGTTAAGTCTGAAGTGTGCCTGATTCAAGGTGAGGTCTCCTGAAATGATTGGTTGGTGAAGTGCAGGGGCTAATAAAGAGTCAGACAGAGAAAACCTAAAGTACTACCTCCTCCCCAGCCTCTGATCTAACCCCTTCTCCACCGTGCTGGGGTGGGAAGAGTGCTCAGGCCAGCACCTCAGTTGTTTAGGTCCTGGTGATCTGTTTGCCCAGAGCTTCCTGAGAGCATCAGTACATAAGCTTCTGCAGGCCAGCACCAGAGGCTGTGCAGAATGAATTTCTACAAGCCAGGAGGGCCCCACTATGAGGCTCACACCTCAGGAACTTGAGATGTTGGCCAAGTTCAAGACATGGGAGAGGAAGGTAAGTGCTGTGTTAGCTGGATTTGATGGGGAAATGGGCCTCCAGGGTGGGAAAGGAAAATAGAGAGTAGGATTCCTGCAGTAGCTTGCTCACAGAGAGATGCAATTCTCGAAGCCTTCCCCCTACACCCAAGGCTTTGCTGGAGAACTGGGCTTTAGACTCTGGCCCCACAAAGACCTGCCTCCTCCAGGAAGTCTGCTGGGATGACTCTGGCCTCTTAGGAGTTCTCATTCCTCCATCTCGGGGTACTTGAGTGTGGCTTTCATCTCATGTGTGAGTATTTGTAGCATACCCTCTTTTCTACAGTTTATTTCTGACTCAGACTGTATACTTCCACCAGGAAACGCAACAACGGGACAAGAAAATACTCATTTACTGAGCCCCTTTATACCTCACCCTGAGCTAAGCACCTTTCATATGTCATTACACGTAAACCTCGCAACAGCCCTCCAACATAAGGAGCACTATCTTCATTTTACAGATGAAGAGACTGCTCGAAGAGGTAAAAGTTCCAGGATTAGCACGCAAGTCTGCTGGACTCTGAAGCTTATCTAAAGCCATCTGTTTTTCAAGCCCTAGCTCCTCTATATTAAAGCAAGATCCTCTATGGGAAAAAGGTTCATTCCGTGGTGAAATAAGTTTGGGAAATGCAGCTTCTTAAGCATCCCTCTTGAATTTCACAATCCACTGTAGCATACCCAAGGCTCTGAGAAGTCCTGCAAGAAGAAGCCTGCCTTACTTTACTTAGCCCATCACTCCGTGAGGGACATTTCAATCATATTATACCTGCTAACATCCCCAAGCTCCCTGGGCATGCACTTTGGGAAGTGCTGTCTCTAAATTAAAGATCACCAAAGTGGGAGTATTCAGGAACAAGCTCTCTGAGAAGCCTAAGGTGGGCCTTGAAGGTTGAATTAGATGTGAATAAGACAGATTCTGGAGAAGGACATATGAGGTGGGCAGAACAGAGTGAGAAAAAAGGCCTAGAGCATGATGAGGGGTCAGAACAGGGAGGCAACAGCCTCAGCTAAAACCCAACATCGTAAGTAGCTGAGCTGTTAACATTTTCTTTGACCACAAAAGTCTGTCTTTAAAGCCAGAAGCACAGGGTGACTCTGAGTCATGCTACCGGGAGGTGCAGGCAGGACACAGTGGTTGAATGAATAAGAGTATTCATCCCTGCTCCCTCAACAAGGACACAGCCTAAGGAAACAGGCAAAATGCAGCAGAGGGCCTTCAGTTAGACCTTCAATAGAACACTCTAACCAACTTCCCACAAACCACATGCATTCTCCTACCACACCTGTGCTCATGTTCCCCACACTGAAATACTCTCCTTTCTGCACATCTCGATCTTCCCAGCCTCCACTATCCAGTTCATCTGTCAAGAAGACTTCCCGAAGACTCCACGCTCTCGGCCTTCTCTGGAATCAGGAAACCCACATCCTTTTCCTCTCCCAAAGGAAGAGCTGGAAACCTAACTGGAATTTTGGTACCAAGATTAGGCAAAAATATGGTCCTACCAGATTCTGCACAGAACTGAGCATACCTGGAGAATTATACACTGTCCCGGGCACCACACAGGGACAAACACTGGTAATGTCCAAGTGTTGATAGCCCAGGTGGGAAGCACCTGGAAACTCTGTCATATGAGGAAGCTGAAGGAAAGAGGTGGCGGGGGGTGGGGGGCATTTATATATGGGAATACAATAAATCTTCAAGTCATATCGCACGCTTATACAACTCCTTATGTAGTTTAGAGCAGTGCTTCTCAAAGCATGGTCCCCGGGTGAGCAGCATCAGCACCACCTGAGAAACTTGCTAGAAATGCACATTCTTGGGCCCTACCCCAAGCCAACTGAGTCAGAGACTGGGGGCAGAGCCCAGCCAAGAGTTTAATCAGGCCTCCAGGTGATTCTGTTGTGTGGTAAGATTTAAGAACCACTGACCTATATTCCTGTTATCATAATTGCTCCTCGTGACCATGTGAGAAATAGTGTTATTAGCCTTTGATTGGAAAATGGCTCAGAGAGGACATTTGTTCAGTCCTAGGACTCAACAGCAGATAAGCGGCAGAGCTGTGACTCCTACCCAGCTGCAGCTCAAATCCCAGTCATTCTATTCCCAGGACACCAGATTCCATCTTTGTAGCGGGAGGAGCTTCCTGACTGTGGAACTGAGATATCTGCTCAGGTACTGAGACAGCTGCCTGCCCTGGCCCCAGAGACAGCCTTAATTGGCTCATTAATAGCTATGATTAGCGGGAATGGAGAAGCCTTTATCTTTGAAGTCCCTGGGCTGTGCTAGAGGCTCATGCAGGGAGCTTGCTGTGGCTAATTAAAGCTGAGTTGGGTTTCCTGTCGAGGGCCCAGAGTGTTAATGTCTTCAAGCGAGAAAAATTAAGCTTCGATTTCCATTCAGGGGTAATGGATAGAACCAGCAGAAAGCAGTTGGGAAGAAGGGGCCTTTTAAAGGCACAGGGGCCCTGGGTTGGAGGCAAAGCTCTAGGTTCCTTCTGAAGTATGTGCCCAAAGAAGTACTGCCAGTTTTGGAAGGAGAGGGAGGCAGGGGGCTCAGGTCCCAACAGTGGCAACCCCAGGGCTGGACATCACCATGTTCATTCTTACTGTTAGTATGATTTTTAAGCAGTTCAGCTTCTGGCCTCTGATCACACCTGCTCAGGTGGATGTGAACTGGAAATTGTGAGGGTGGGCCGGGTGACAGTCCTGGGGATACTAGTTCATTAGCATATGTACTAAATGCCAAATCCAGGGCTGAGTACTTCACATTAGCCATGTAATACTCTCAATTTTCCTACAAAAAAAGAACAAAGCAGCTAAGTTACATTAGTTAATGGACCTGCCCAAAGGCACATGTATCTGAGCAAAGGACTGAGCCTAGGTATGTCGTTGTTAGTGGCCCTCGAGTCCGTTCTGACTCATGGTGACTCCATGTACGCAGAATAGAACTGCTCCTTAGGGTTTTCAAGGCTATGACCGTTTGGAAGCAGATTGCCAGGCCTGTCTTCCAAGGTGCTTCTGGGTGGGTTAGAACCACCAAGCTTTTGGCTAGTAGTCCGCTCTTAACCATTAGCACCACCCAGGGACTCCTGAGGCTAGGTATGCTGTTGTTGTTAGATGCCATCCAGTTGGTTCTGATTCACAGTGACCATATGTACAACATAACAAAACACTGCCTGGTCCTGTACCATCTTCACAATTGTTATTATCTTTGAGTCCATTGTTGCAGCCGCTGTGTCAATCCATTTTGTTGAGAGTCTTCCTCTTTTTTGATGACCTTCTACTTTACCAAGCATGATGTTTTTCTCCAGGGAGTAGTCCCTCCTGATAACATGTCCAAATTATGTGAGACAAGTCTTGCCATGCTTGCTTCTAAGGAGCATTCTGGCTGTACTTCTTCTAAGACAGATTTGTTCATTCTTCTGGCAGTCTGTGGTATATTCTATATTCTTCGCCAACACCATAATTCAAAGGCATCAATTCTTCTTCAGTCTTCTTTATTCATTGTCCAGCTTTCACATGCACATGAGTGATTGAAAACACCATGGCTTGGGTCAGGCACATCTTAGTCCTTAAAGTGACATCTTTGCTTATTAACAGAAACCCTGGTGGCATAGTGGTTAAACACTACAGCTGCTAACCAAAAGGTCGGCTGTTTGAATCCACCAGGCGCTCCTTGGAAACTCTGTGGGGGCAGTTCTACACTGTCTTATAGGCTCGCCATGAGTCGGAATCGACTCACGGCACTGGTTTTTTCTTTTTTGGTTTTGCTTATTAACACTTTAAAGAGATCTTTTGCAGCAGATTTGACCAATGCAATCCGTCATTTGATTTCTTGACTGCTGCTTCCATGGGAGTTGACTGTGGATCCAAGTAAAATGAAATCCTTGACAACTTCAAAATTATCTCCATTTATCATGATGTTGTTTATTGGTCCAGTTGTGAGGATTTTTGTTTTCTTTAGGTTGAGGTGTAATCCACACTGAAGGCTGTAGTCTTTGATCTTCATCAGTAAGTGCTTCAAGTCCTCTTCACTTTCAGCAAGCAAGGTTGTGTCATCTGCATAACATAGGTTGTTAATGAGTTTTCCTTCAATCCTGATGCCACATTCTTCTTCCTATAGTGCAGCTTCTTGAATTATTTGCTCAGCATACAGATTGAACAAGTAAGGTGAAAGGATACAACCTTGATTCATACTTTCCTGATATTAAACCCCGAAGCATTTCCCTGTTCTGTTCGAACGACTGCCTCTTGATCTACGTACAGGTTCTTTATGAGCACAATTAAGTGTTCCGGAATTCCCATTCTTCGTAATGTTATCCATAATTTGTCATGATCCACACAGTTGAATGCCTTTGCATAGTCGATAAAACACAGGTAAATATCTTTCTGGTATTCTCTGCTTTCAGCCAGGACCCATCTGACATCAGCAATGATATCCCTTGTTCCACTTCCTCTTCTGAATCCGGCTTGAATTTCTGGCAGTTCCCTGTTGATGTACTGCTGTAACCACTTCTGAATGATCTTCACAAAATTTTGCTTGTGTGTGAGATTAATTATATTGTTTAATAATTTCCACAGTCTATTGGATCACCTCTCTTTGGAATGAGTACAAGTATGAATCTTTTCCTTTTGGTTGGACAGGTAGCTGTCTTCCAAATTTCTTGACATAGGCAAGTGAGCACCTCCAGCGCTGCATCCGTTTGTTGAAATACCACAACTGGTATTCCGTCAGTTCCTGGAGGCTTGTTTTTTGCTAATGCCTTTAGTGCAGCTTTGACTTCTTCCTTCAGTGCTATCGGTTCTTGATCATAATCATATTCTAACTCCTAAAATGATTGAACACTGACCAGTTCGTTTTGATACAGTGACTCTTCGTATTCCTTCCATCTTCTTCTGATGCTTCCTGTGTCATTTAATATTTTCCCTGTAGAATCCTTCAATATTGCAACTTGAGGTTTGAATTTTTTCTTCAGTTCTTTCAACTTGAGAAATGCTAAGCATGTTCTTCCCTTTTGGTTTTCTAACTCCAGGTCTTTACACATTTCATTATAATATTTTACTTTTTCTTCTCGAGCCGTCCTTTGAAATCTTCCTGTTCAGCTTTTTACTTCATTTCTTCTATTTGCTTTAGCTACTCTATGTTCAAGAGCAAGTTTCAGAGTCTCCTCTGACATCAATTTTGGTCTTTTCTTTCTTTCCTGTCTTTTTAATGACCCCCTTGCTTTCTTTATGTATGATGTCCTTAATGTCATTCCACAACTCGTCTGGCCTTCCATCATTAGTGTTTAATGAGTCAAATCTATTCTTGAGATGGTCTGTAAATTCAGGTGGAATATACCCAAGATCATACTTTGGCTCTCGTGGACTTGTTCTAATTTTCCTCAGCTTCAACTTGAACTTGTGTATGAGCAATTGATGTTCTGTTCCACAGTCAGCCCCTGACCTTGTTCTGACTGATAATATTGAGCTTTTCCATTTTCTCTTTCCACAGATGTAGTCGATCTGATTCCCATGTATTCCGTCTAGCAAGGTCCACATGCATAGTCACCATTTATGTTATTGAAAAAATGTATTTACAATGAAGAAGTCATTGGTCTTGCAAAATTCTATCATGGGATCTCTAGCATCATTGCTATCACCAAGTCCATGTTTTCCAACTACTGTTCCTTCTTCTTTGTTTACAACTTTTGCATTCCAATCACCAGTAATTATCAAAGCATCTTGATTATGATGTGGCCAATCAAGGCACAGGTGATTTCAAACCCCTTGTTTTTAATGACTACTATAAACAAATCCCCCTAATTCTTGAACTTCCTTTACTGGGAACTGGGTCATTTTAAGCTGAGGATGTGAACTCTACCCCAACCCCTCTGCCGGTGAGGAGGCCTGGGATTGACCTACCTCTTACTCTTCTTTCCCACCCCCACCCCACTTCAGGGCAGAACCTTCCTGAGGACACATTGTAGTTGGATGAAAGGGGTCAGACTAGACCCCAATTGTGTGGATGTAAGCACAGAAACAATATTCTTGAAGCAGAAATCAGGATACGTGGTCTTCAAAATGGCCTATTATTATTTGATTAATATAGTCATCTGAAACTTTTGATTAAAGCAATCAAATCATAGGAAGTTTGACTGAAAACATATCACCTTTAGAAAATAATATTTCATAAAAATAAATGTAAAAGTCAGTCAAAAATAGATATATCAGTTGAAATAAAACCCAGATAGTTTAAATAAGAATTATTCCAGTAAGCTCAAACCAAAAAACAAACCTGTTGCCATCAAGTCAATTCCAACTCATAGTGACCCTATAGGACAGAGTAGAACTGCCCCATAGGGTTTCCAAGGAGTGGCTGGTAGATTCGAACTGCTGACCTTTTGGCTAGCAGCCAAGCTCTTAACCACTGTGCCACCAGGGTTCCCCAGTAAACCCAGCAAGTGGTAAATGTTGTTCCCTGGGACCCCCATCTTTAGTCAAAGGCTTTTCCTTTTTCATCACCTAAGTTGAATGCCCCTCCTCCAGGGAGCTATCCCCCAGGTAGAAGTGTCTGCTCCCTCCTCTCCATTTCCTACCACTTTCTCTTTAATGATCTATTTTAGAGTTGATTATGGGCCTGCCCCCCCACCCCCCACCACCAGTTCTGAGATTCTTGAAACCACAGATTATGTTTGGAGTCATCTCTGCTTCCCTAGGGCCCAGGCCTACCAGGCCGGGCAGGTGTCATTGAGTGTTGGTTGCATGAATGAATGATTGAGTGAATGAATGAGCCAATGAACATTCTGACAGGGAGAAGGAAAGTTTCTTGAGCTAGAAGTTATCTCTTGCTTTTAGCACCTCACCGGGGACTTAGTCTCTTTCTTATTGGTGGTGATTATTTGTTCCCACATGGGCCTACCTCAGAGATGGAGAGCCACAACCAGGGCAGAGACTAGGTCTAACATCTCTTTATTCCCAAGGCTCAACTCAGGTAAAGAGATCTGCTGGAGAGCTTACTGAAAGAATGGATGATCAAAAGAGCAAAGACCTTGCATCTAACCAAATCCGCTTCAGAAATGTTTCTTCCTTGGCAGAGAAAGGGTTAACCTCTGTATGTGAGCCCTCCCTCCTTTACTCCTCCCACCCAGCCATCTAAATCAAAAGAGAAGGAGATCTCTGCTGATTGTTCTAGGCCAAGCTGGGGTGTGGGTGTGGGAGCCCTTGCAGGGCAGAGGAGGTGGGGCTAAACGATCACTTCAGCTATGATCCCTCCATATGGTGGGGGAGGGCAGGGCTTTTCCAGCTCCTGAACTTCTCAGCAACTCACTCACAGCACACCTTGGCATTCAAGTTTCTTTGGAGATCTGGCCATGGAAGTCAACATGGTGGAGAGGAAAACACACAGAGAGAAGCCCTAGAGCCTCCACTGACTATGCTGCTCCTCTGCACACACACACACACACACACACACACATACACACACACACACACACACACACCCCACCCCAGGAAAGGAGGACAATAATAGTAATACCACCTTCAGAGTGTAGCCGAGATGATGGAGCACAATGGCCCACAAAACAGGCCTTTGTGAACAGTTATGGGGACTGTTGAGTGGCTCTTTGCCCACAATGGCTTTCATAAAGCCAGAAGGTGGTGGTGTATATGGAGAGGAAAACAGACCTGCCCTTATACCTGGCTTTCTTCCTCTTCAGGCAGTTGATGGAAGGCGGCTTGGTATAATATAGAGAGGGCTCCATCCCTTAACAGTGGACGGTGCTGGACTCATACTTCCTGAGCGTCAACTCCAGGCCAAGTCCTGGGCTGGTAGACATGTGAACATGCATTATTTCATTAATTCTCACAGCCACTATTCAGAGTAGGGATTAAACCCATGGAAAAGATGGGGAAATGTACAAAGAGGTAAAGCTATGTGCCCCCACCTAGTCGCAAATGTCAAGGCTGAGCCAGATTTGAAATCCAGGACTTTCTTACCCCACACTCTCCTGCTGCCTCCCCTAAACCACGTACTTCCATTCTAGCTCCAACTCAACCCTGCCCTTGATCTGGTTCCTTGGGCAATTCCTTCCTGTTCTGTCCACTGAAGTCCTACTCACTCTCAAGGCCCTACTCAGACCCAGCCTGCTCTACATGCACCCACCTCTCTCCAAGACCACCTCAAACTGTGAGTGCTCTTTCTGTTATAGTTGGAATCAGGAAGCAGCATGTATTGCAATCCACCTTGTATTGGAAAGGATTGTATGAACGTGTGCCTTTCCCTCTAGACTGGAATCCCTGGCAACAGTCTTTATCCTATTCATTTCTATGCTTCTCTATAGCACAACTCCCACAGCCAAGTTCAGAGCCTTGTGCAAAATAGAGACCAAGAGAAGATGCATTTATTAAAGTGTCCCTTCTCCAGGCTTCAGTTTCTTCACTAGATAGTTGATGGTTCAAAAAGGCCAGGGTAGAAGGCCTACACAATCTGTCCATCCCCATTCCCTCTTGACCTTGTTCCCTGTGTTCCAGCCACAATGGCCTCCTTATTCTTCCTCCAAGACATCAGTCAGACCTGCCTCAGGGCCTTTGCATTTGCTACTCTCTCTACCTGGAGTGATCTTTCCCCAGATTTCCCCATGGCTCACTCTATCATTCCTATAGGTCTTCCTTTTCCTGACCACATTTTTAAAATTGTACCACCAACCCCCTTCCCATCTCCCACTCTTACCCTTGCATTCTCTGTCTTCCTCTGTTTTATTTTTTTTCCACTGCATTTATCAGCATCTTACTTTTTTTTTTTTTTTTTTTTTTTTTAATGCTAGGCTGTGAACTAGCTACATCAGAGTTACCTGTGGAGTGTTTTAAAAATGCACATGTGTCTTAGGCTGGGTTCTCTAGAGAAGCAAAACCAGTAAAGCATATAAATATATATATAGAGAGATTTATATCAAGGAAATGGCTTACATGATTGTAGAGGCTGGAAAATCTGTGAGTCAGGCTTGAGGCTTCTCCTGATTCATGTAGCCACAGGGGTTGGCAAGCCCAAGATTGGCAGGTCAGAGAGCAGGGCTCTTGCTTACCAGCTGCGAAGACTGATGAATCCCAAGATTGGCAGGCAAGACCACAGGTAAGTTCTAGCCCAAGTCCCAAGAACTGGAGATCAGATGAACAGGAGCCAGCTGCAGGATCCAGAGCGAGCAAAAGCCCACGAGCATTGCCAGAAAGTTCACTTATATTCAATGCAGGCCACACCCCCAAGGAAACTCCCTTTCAACTGATTGGCTACTCACAGCAGATCCCATCATGGAGGTGATCACATTATATCAAATCTCATCATGGAAGTGACCACACATCATACAACTTCCAAACTACATCATAACTGCCACACCACTGCCAAACCAACATTAAGATTGACACACAATCTTAACAATCACAACATGTCTGGCCCCAACAAACAGTTGAATCAGGACCTCAGGGATGGCGACTAGCTATCTGTATCTTATGAATGCTCTCCTGGTGGTTCTGATGCACAGCCTGGCTTGGGAGTCACTGGAATAAACTAAGGTCCCTTCCAATTAGGAGGTCATTTGAGTTGATCAAGGTCCAGCCCCAACGTTCACCTTTATTCCCACTACCCTACTCCTAAGCATCTTCCCACAAGCTACATGGAAACATTTGCTGTTCTCTGACCATAGCAAGGAGTCCCTGAGTGGTACAAATGGTAAGCACTTGGCTGCTTACCAAAAGGTTGGTGGTTGGAGTCCACCCAGAGGAAGAAAGTCCTGGTGTTCTAGTTCTGAAGAATCAGCTATTTAAAACATTGAAGTCTCAATGGAGTACAGTTCTACTCGGACACACATGAGGTTGCCATGAGTTGGGATTGACTGGATGGCAACTGGAAGTGGTTTGGTTTTTGATTTTGGATCACAACATCCTTACTGTATTTCTGTTCAGCTTTTGCTCATGCTTGCTCCTCTACTCTAACTGTCCTCTCCAGTAGTCTTAACTCATTCTCCAGGGTTCTACTGAGATGCCACCTTCTCTGGGAGGCCTATCCACCCCCTTCTCTCCACCCAAATCAGAGTCCCTAACGTCCTCCTCAGTACACGAAGGACCTCACACATATGTTTGATATAGGAGTAATCACAATATCTTGTAACCCATTTTCTTCAGATTCTTGTTCCTCTCAAGTAGACCAGACTCTGAAGAAGGTACCAATTGAGTTAGATTCATCTATGTCCCCTAGTGCTTAGCATAGTTATTGGCATTTGGCTAGTGCTTTTTTTTTTTTTTCCATAAAAGCTGAGTACTTGAATGAAAGTACTAATAAATGCATGGGTAGTCCTGTGTTGTAAGGTTGGTATAATTTGTCTCCAAATTGACCCAATATTTTTCAGCTTCATCTTGGCACAGCTGACCATCATTTCCAGCTCAAACCTACTCTTAGGACAGGAAAGACCCTGACAAGTTCCCTCCTACCATCTCAGTGAGTGACCCAGCTTAGCGGGGAAGCTCTCCTCTCCCACAGGGCCTTGCTCTGTTTCAAGAGGGAATCCAAGCCTTCTACTACAAAGGTTCTAGACATCAAAGTAGCCTTGGGGAGTTCTTTTGTTCGTGGGAAGGACTTTCTCTTACCTCCCCCAAGTCCAGTGACTGACACTAAGCTCACTGTACCCGGTGAAACCCATGCGAAACTGGTCATTACAGATTAGTGAGTAAACACAAGTAAGCCTTGCTTCCCTTGTTTACTGGGTAATCCATCCCTTTCAGGCATTATAAATTTGAAAAGAGGCTTTGATTCTGTAGGAAGGTGCTACGGAGTTGGGAAAGAGACAGATGCCAGTCATACCTAGAAGCAGAATCTTTGATGTGGTGAAAAATTGTGAAATTGTTCACTACAGATGATCTGGTAAGCAAGGTAAGTACTGTGCTTACCTTGCCTATAGGGTAATCTGCCCCTGACTGCATCACAGAATGTGAGACCTATCCTCGATGGTGCTCCAAGCAGAAAGGAAAAATCACAAAAAAATAGCAACAGGACATTTCTATAGTTTGACAAGAAAGAGCTAGCAGAGATCATCAGACGCAGCCCATTTGCTCTACAGATGGACACTTGCTTAAGGTCACTGAGCCCTTTCAGGACTCAACTCCTTTCAATGAGAGGTTCTTACCCTGCCACCGTTCCCCACCCCTCACCCCTTGCCTGCCAGAGAACGGCTGGCGTTCCTCTTAATGAGAGCCATGATTTATGTCGGCTGGGCCCAATTAGCACCAAGCTCTGGGGCTGCCAAGTGCCCCGCCGGCCAGCAGCTGAGGCCTGTCTGGCAGGACATATTTGGATGATGAAGCCATGCTGCGTGCTAAACTCGGCACAGGAAAGAGCAACTCAACTTGGATGCCCACCAAAGCTGCCAGGCTTGGCTCCTGCCCACAAGCTGGGCAACAAGGCTGTCTGGCATGGGATAAGGACAGTGCTTCTCTGGCAAGAGGGGGATGCTGGCCTGGGAGAGCACACACACAAAGCAAGATGCCTCCCTGGGGCTTGGCTGGGCCCAGCAAGTACAGGCATCAAGAGAACTTTCAGCTGGAAGCCAGGAGAGCAGGGATCAAACCCAGCTCCACCATCCACTCCCTACTGAGTGACCTCTGGCACACTGTTTATCCTCCTCTGTATGCCGCAGCTTTTCACCTATAAAGGGGGAAGGATTTCCTTGCTTGCCTCAGGAAACACATGAGAAGCAAATGAGATATAAAAAAAAGTACCCACTCTCTTCAAGCCTGAGTTTCTTCCCCATAAAATGAGATAAGATGGCACCTCCCTCAGAGAGAGCTGGCATGAAGAGTTTATGTGAAGATTATTATAGAGTGCCTGGCATGGAATGTGGATAAATTGGCAGTTATCTCTTCATATAATATGGATTTAAATTTGGGTAGTTCTCTTACCTCTCTGGCCCTTAGTTTTCTAATCTTCTTTCTTCATATGGGTTGGCGTGGAAATCAAATTTGGAAACTGAGGCTTAGGAAGTAGCTTGCCCAAGTTGGTACAACTAGGAATTGTGAGATCTGGGTGTTGAACTTAGCTAGGTCTGCCTGACCTGAAATCAGTGTTCTGGCTACAGTACCAGTAACCACTCACCACCCACTTGCTTTCAGGCCCAGCTTTTAGTGGAGGGTGTGCAGCTTGGAGCTGGCCTGAAGAGACCCGATGTACAAATAGACACAGGCCTTGATTACAGCCCCAGATCAGCCCTGGTATGTCTATGGTTGAAGTCACTGGGTGGCACAAACTGTTATGCGCTCAACTATTAGTCAAAAGTTTAGCAGTTTGAACCTACCCAGAGGCGCCTCAGAAGACATGTCTGGCAATCTGCTTCTGAAAGGTCGTAGCCTTGAAAACTCTATGGGGCAGTTCTACTCTGCACATGTGGGGTCGCCATGAGTCGAAATCAACTTGAGGGCAACTAACAACAACAATAACACATTGATGGCAGCACTTCTGAAAAGCCTGACCTTCCTGGAAAAGAGACTACAGTGGAAAGCAAGGAAGGACTGGTTTGAGAACCCCCCGCTGGGTTACGGGCAGTCCCTGAAGAGAATGACTCCAGGTTCCGAGGCTCCATCCAAATCTGTCCCAGGTACCTGCCACCCACAATGGGCCACATGTCTTCCTTTCTTAGTTGGTCCCTAAGCCCTCCCTGCAGCACAGGATGGAGACTGAGCCTGGGAATCAGGACACATGGATTTTACATCTCAGTTTTCTCTTTGATGTTCTGTAAGACTTTGGACAAGCACTTTTAACCTTCAGAGCCTGAGTGTCCCTTCTGGAAAATAGAAGTGCCATACCAGACGAGCAGTATAGGTGTCCTTCTCGCAATGGGATTTTTTCCTTCCTATAAACTTGCAGGAAGTGGGACGACTGCCTTCTCTTGGCTTGGTGCTTCGTTCTGTTTCTTTAACATCTCTTTTTTAAAAATGCAAACAACCCTTCTTTGTTTATTAATGTCTCTGTGACACCCAGTTGGGGGATAAAGAATGCAAGGGAGATGGCTATGGAGCCCAGATATAAGTCTGCAGCTCTTCATCTCCACTTTCAGGGAGACGGACCAAGGTCCTAGCCAAACCCTGCAAACACAAAAGCCTGCAAATCCCAGAGAAAGAAACATGTTTCAGAAGTCAATAACCTTCGGGGGACTTGAGAGATTTTTGGATCATTAAGGCAGACTATTAATTCATTTCGGGGGAGTTGTGGGCTGCTAGATCCAAAATCTGACCTAGATAAATAAAAATCTATCCAATGAAATGCCTCGAATTTTCACCCAAACCTGCCACCACCCTCTGCTATCTTCTTTCCTCCTGAGGAGGAAAGAAGAGACCCAGGTATCTTGACTTATTCCATCATACCCCTCGTGCCCCCCTTCCCCACAATACTGAACATTCAGAGGGCGCTCAGTAAAAGCTCCACCCATGATCCTCGGCCCAAGATGACCCTGTAAAGCTGTGATCCTCAGAAGCCAGCCCTATTCTGAGTAGGTGGCAGGTGTCCATTTTGGCAAAACGCATATATGTTGCAGCCCATGGGTTCCAGGAAGGATGGTCAGCTCAGATGTGATTCATCCCAGCCACAGAACCTTTGGGTGTGACCTTAGATAAATGAGTATGTGGTGGAATGCATGAACATCCAGAACAAGGACATGAAGAAACACCCTGATCCAATCAGCTTATAAACGAATACATGTCTGTTTATTAATCAACAGATGGTATCTTTCTGATCTCCCAACTGCTGGGCGTGGAGAACCCAGAGAAGCTGGGACAGAAGGAACAGATATGTGAGAATGGAATGAACACTAGTTTACAAAAAAGTTAGTCACTGGATGGGAAAAAAGGGTCAAAGACAGAAGGAAAATTTAACCCTTGATATTATCACAAAGAGTGATGACACTAAAATTTTCTAATTCTATAGAAATTTTTCATTTTCTCAGAATCTAGTTTCATCCTCACCGCAATCTCATCAAATACATCCTAGTATGCTCCTTTTATAGATGGAGGAACCATCTATAACTAGCAATTAAGGATCTCTCTACAAAGTCTTGTTAACAAAATCATTAAAAGTCAATGCAACATTTTTGAAACCAAAGAAGGTTGATCAATTTGATCAGTTTTATTCCAGGCTAAGATGATGTAAAAAGAATTCTAAAAGGTTGATTATGAGTCATTTATGAAACTTTCTTCCAAAGTGTCATCATAGGAAATTAAAGATCTTCTGCCTTATGAAACCAATCCTGTGGCAGTTTACCCATGAAAGATCTTTTCCTTTCTTGATGCTTTACTTTAAATGGCTCAGTCCCTCAGGTTCTATTCTTGGTCTTCCTCTTTTCTTATTTTATACACTACTTCTAAGTGGTGTCATTCACATGGTGATTTCAAATGACGTCTCTCAATTGTACATCTCTAGCATGGATTCTTCTCTTAAGATTCACACCTACATGATCTGTTGTGGGCATTTTGGCCCGAGTATCCTAACTCAGGACTTTAAGTACTTTAAACTCAGCAGTTTCCCTTCCTCAGATAATCCTGTTCTTTCTTTCATACTCAATCACAAAAAAAAAAAAAAGAGAGAGAGAGAAAGAGATGAAGAGAAAAGAAGGAAGAAAGAAAAGGGAAGGAGACAAGGAAGGAAGGCAGGAAAGAAGGCTGGAAGGAAGGAAGCAAGAAGGATGGGAAGAGAAATAAAGGGAGAAAGGATGACAAAGAAGGATGAAAGAGAGAGAAGGAAGATGGATGATGCTGGAAAAGCCCTACGAGATTGTTTAGGCCAATCCTTCATTCTGAAGATGAACAAATTGGCTAGATGAATCAGATCTGGGACTGGAAATCCTGATATGTTGACATCTGGCAGCGATCTTTGTAAGAGCAAAGACAAGGAGCACAGAGAAATCACACAGGAAAGGCAAAGGGCCAAAGTGGGAAGCTGGGCCTTTGTTTCAGAGCATTCCTCACAGTCTGTGCTTATATATTCGTCTGTTTACATGTGTGATGTCTGCCTTTACTACTAGAGTGTGGCTCCGTGAGACCAGGGACCATATCTATGCCATACAGGGCATAGATGACAGAATAAGTAAAGAAACATTCCTCCTCATGGAAAGGCCGACAATATTAAAAACATGTCAATTCTACCAAAGCAATATATACATTTAATGTAAAGCTAATCAAAATTCCAGTTGATTTTTTGAGAACTTAATACGCTTACTTTAAAACATACATGAAGGACTACAGATGCATTTACCTTAAAGCTAGAAACTTAAAAAAGAAAAAAAATGAAGAGACGAGAACGTGCCCTTCCAGATGCTCGCATGCAACGAAACCATGGAAATAAAAACTCTGTAGTACTGTCATGGAAACCCTGGTGGCGTAGTGGCTAAGAGTTCAACTGCTAACCAAAAGGTCAGCAGCTCGAATCCACCAAGTGCTCCTTGGAAATCCTATGGAGCAGTTCTACTCTGCCCTATAGGATTGCTATGAGTTGGAATCAACAAATGGCATTGGGTTTGGATATTTTTTTAGTACTGTCTTAAGAACAGATAGATCAATATGCCATTGTTACAGAACAGAGAGCTCAGAGAAACATACACTCATACTCACACATGGGTTTTGCTGGATGTCTCAGTTATCTAGTACTGCTGTAACAGAAATACCACAAGTAGATGGCTTTAACAAAGAGAAATTTATTTTTTCACAGTCTTGTAGTCTAGAAGTCCAAATTCAGGGTGCCAGCTCCAGGGGAGGTCCTTCTCTCTTTGTTGGCTCTGGGGAAGGTCCTTGTGGTCAATCTTCCCCGGTCGAGGAGCTTCTTAGCACAGGGACCTTGGGTCCAAAGGACACGCTATTCTCCTGGCTCTTGCTTCTTGGTGGCATGAGGTCCCTATGTCTCTCTGCTCGCTTTGCTCTTTTGTATCTCAAAAGATTTTGGCTTAAGACAAAACCTAACCTTGTAGATTGGGCCATGCTTCATTAACGTAACTGCTGATAATCCCACCTCATCATCACAGAGATAGGATTTACAACACGCAGGAAAATCACATCAGATGACAAAATAGTGAACAAGCATACAATACTGGGAATCATGCCCTAGCCAAGCTGACAGACATTTTTGGGGGACACGATTCAATCCATGACACTGGATATTTTCTGTCTGCCCCTCTAGATCTTTTCCCCACTCTTCTCTACTCTACTCTTGCTCCGAGATGCTGGCCTCCATAACTTGATTTAGGAGATAATACAGGAGTCATTATTCCCTGTTCTTGAGCATAGAGAATGTGACCCAGCTGGAGTTGTACCCACAAGGGCTCACAAGGACACATCAACTGGGCCCTGAGGTATAGAGATAATAGCTAGTACAGTCTTGGAAAATATCTTTTACAGAAACTTTCACATAAACAAATCATAAACAGAGCACAAAAGACCCACATACTTTCCACTTTTATCTTTTTTTTATTAGCCTTTAGTGAATATTAAGATTTGTTGGACCAGCGAAGACCCTCCTGTCTGTTATTGCTGAAACCTGTACCAATGATTGTTAAGAAAGATGATTCAAAATGTAAAATCACAGTGACTTAATCTGTGAAAAGGTAAAGCTTTCAATGGTTTTGTCCATTTGTAATGTTAATATATACTGACGATTCTGTAATATTCCTTGGACTCGGGCAGAGAAGCCTCTAGTAGCATGCTTGTCCGTCTTCCCATCCTTGCCTACTCTGTAATATTCCTTGGACTTGGACAGACATGGCTGTGGTAGCGTGCTTGTCTGTTTTCCCACTTTTGTCTGTTCTGTAATATTTCCTTGGACTCAGATGGGTATGGCTCTGGCAGCATGGCTGTCCGTTTCCCACTTTTACCTCTTTGAAAATATGTTGAATAAAACTTTCTTTTTGCTTTACTAAACTTTGTGGTGTTTTTACCCTAGAACACACTGCATTACCCACACTCCCTTGCCCTCTGATTCCCAGCTGGCTTTGACCCGTGAGAGACACTGGAGGAAGGAGGAGAGGTCAGTGTATTTATGCCCTAGCTCTTTCTCTGCCAGGCTGCAGGTAGGCCCAGGCTGTATTTCTCTTCTGAAAGGCAGAACACCAGATAAGCTTTCTCTAGGTTTTGATAGCCACTCCTGACTCTTGCCCTTCAGGCCTTAGTGGAGAGGTGTAAGAGGGCAATCAGAGCTTTGCCACTGTTGCTAGCCTGGAGTACCTCACCATCCTTTGTTGGTTTCTTTAACTTTGTAGTCCTTCGTTAAACTCTCCTTAGTTACTCCATTTTGGCTTTAATTCTGTTTCCTGCTAGGACCCTGACAGATGTATCAGGATCTTTTATATAAAAGAACTTTAACTTGCAATAGAAGTAACATGACAAATCAATTCAATACAAACAGATTGTTGAGTAGGTGGTGTTAGAAAAACTGGCTCATTATATGTAGAAGAGAGAAATTGGATCCTTTACCCAATACCACATACAAAGATGGCATTATGGAATTAAAAACACAAATGTGAGAGGTAAAAATAGAAAGTTAATAGAAGAAAATGTGGAAGAATATCTTTATGACGTAGATAGAGGTGGGGAAGAATTTCTTACACAAAATGTTAAAAACACAAATAAAGGAAAAAGATTAACTTGATTCCATGATTAAAAAAAAAATTCTGCTCAATAAAGGACATCATGAAAAAAATAAATAGATAAAAGATAGAAGATTTCAGAATGTCTAAAACTGACAAGGGATTAACGTCTAGAAGATACAAGGAAGTCTTGTAAATCAACAAGAAAAAGAGAAAACAGAAAAGTGACCAAAGGATATGCATAGCAATTTACAGAAGAGAAAATCCAAAAAGAGAAAAAGCATATGAAAAGTTGCTCAAAATTATTAGTAATCGGAGAAATGCAAATTAAACCACAATGAAATATTTTACAAAAATAAAAATTAAAAAGCTGAATAGTGACAAGATTTGCAGAGATATGGAGATATGTAAAGTCTCCAGTTGGCAGAATTGTAGAGTGATGTAGCCATTCAGGACAACACTCTCCACCACTTAGTCAAATTAAGTACAGTTGATCTTCATTATCTGTGATTTCTATATTTGTAAATTTTGCTGCTTGCTAAAATCTATCTGTAACCTCAAAACCAGTATTCACAGTGCTTTCATGGTCTTTTGCAGATATATGCATGCAATATCTAGTGGTGAAAAGCTTAAGTTATCTGATGCACACATTCCCAGCTGAGAGTGAACAAGGTTTTTTCAGTATTCGTCAATTCAGCACTCTAAGTGACTTTTTAGAACGCAACTATGGTGAATAACAAGAATTGACTGACTGTATATGCATATTCCATAACTCAGCTATTGAATTCCTGGGTATGCATCCCCCAAATAGCTAATCCAGATTTATAAGAGAATGTGTGCAAGGATGGTCATTGCATTAATATTTCTGGAGGCAACCTAGAAAATCATCACTGAGAGAAATATAAATTGATCTTAAGTAGATCCTATTTGGTGCAAAAAGCAAGAACAGAATCAGATAAATAACACAATACCATGTATATAAATTAAAAATACATGCATACAAAATAACAATATGTTCTTGTCGTTAGGTGCATTGAGTTGGTTCCAACTCATAGTGACCCTGTGTACAACAGAACGAAACACTGCCTGGTCCAGTGCCATCCTCACAATTGTTACTATGTTTGAGCCCATCATTGCAGTCACTGTGTCAATCCATTTCATTGAGGTGAACTCCTAACAACAACAACAATAGTAAATGGAAAAAGATTTACCATACCAACCCCAATCTAAAGAAAGCAAAACAAAACAAACAAAAAAATCAAAAAAAATCTGCTGCCATCGAGTCGATTTCAACTCGAGCAGAACTGCCCTATAGGGTTTCCAAGTAGCAGCTGGTAGATTTGAACTGCCGACCTTTTGGTTAGCAGCTGAGCTCTTAACAACTGCACCACCAGGGCTCCAAAGAAAGCAAGGGTAGGTTTATTAATATCAGACAAAGTAGACCTCAGAGCAAGAAATATTGTTGTTGTTGGGTGCCGTTGAATTCATTCTGACTCATAGTGACTCTGCGTGACAGAGTAGAACTTCCCTATAGGGTTTTATTGGCTGTAATCTTTACAGAAGCAGTTCACCAGGTCTTTCTCCTGTGGATCCACTGGGTGTTACACCATTGACAAAAAAGGTCATTTCATAACTATAAAGAGGTCAATTAATCAAGAGAACATAACCAAAAAGTAAATGTACCTAAAAAGAGACTAAGTACATGAAGCAAAATTAACAGAACTGAAAGGGAAAATAGCCAACTCCAAAATTACACTTGGATACTTCAGCACCTCTCAAAACAAATAGACACACACACAAAAAAAATCAGTAAAAATAAAGAAGACTTAAAAACCACCACTAACCAATTTGATGTAATTGACATTTGTAGGACACTTCCACCAAACAACAGCAGATAAATTCTTTTCAAGAGTTCACAGAACATTTACTAAGATAAAATTTATTCTGTGCCATAGAACAAGTCTCAGTAAATTTAAAAGGATTTAAATCATATAAAGTGTATCCTCTGACCACAAGAGAATTAAATTTGAAATCAATAACATAAAGATATCTGGAAAATCCCCAAATTATATGGAAATTAAACAAACAGTTTTAAATAATCCATGAGTCAAAAAAGAAATTACAAGGGAAATTACAAAGTATTTTTAATTGAATGAGAATGAAAACACAACATAACAAATTTTATGAAATGCAGCTAAAGCAGAAACATATTGAATTAAATGCTTGTATTAGAAAAGAAAAAAGTTTAAGATCAATGACTTGAGCTTACATCCTAAGAAACTAGGACAAAAAGAACAAATTAAAACCAAGGTAAGCAGAAAAGGAAGGAAATTACAAAAAGAATGGAAAACAAGGACGTGGAAAATAGAAAAATGATAGAAAGCATCAATAAAACTCAAAGCCAAAAAATTAATAACAAAATGACAGAAATAAATCTTGTTTTATCAGTGATCACTATGAATGTAAATGGATTAAATGCTGTAATCAAAAGGCAGAGAGTGACATATTGGATAAAAACAAAACAAATGAAAAAACACAACCCAACTCTATGCTGTCTACAAGAGACATATCTTAGGTACTGTCTTAGTCATCTCGTGCTGCTGTAACAGAAATACCACAAGTGGATGGCCTTGTTAAACAGAAGTTTACTTTCTCACAGTCTAGTAGGCTAGAAGTCTGAATTCAGGGCACCAGCTCCAGGGGAAGTCTTTCCCTCTCTGTAGACTCTGTAGAAAAGTCCTTATCATCAATCTTCCCTTGGTCTATGAGCTTCTCCGCACAGGAACCCCGGGTCTAAGGCACATGCTATGCTCCCAGCGCAGCCTTCTCGGAGGTATGAGGCCCCCATGTCTCTCTGCTCGCTTCTCTCTTTTGTATCTCAAAAGAGATTGGCTCAAGACACAATTTAATCTTGTAGGTCTCATCAACATAACTGCCACCAATCCCATCTCTTCAACATAAATAAAGATAGGATTTACAACACATAGGAAAATCACATCAGATGACAAAATGGTTGACAATCACACAGTACTGGGAATCATGGCCTAGCCGAGTTGACATATATTTTTAGGGAACACAATTCAATCCATGACAGGCACAAAGACACAAATAGGTTGAAAGTGAAAGAATGGAAATAAATATTGCATGCAAATTTTGCATGTAATCAAAAGAGAGCTGGTGTGGCAATTTTAATGGCAGATAAAATAGACTTTAAGTCACAGTCTATTATAAGAGACAAAGAAGGACACACTATAATGATAAAAGGTTCAATTCATTGAGAAGAAACAATTATAAATATATATCTAACTACAGAGTCCCAAAATATTGACAGATTGAAGGGAGAAATAGACAAGTATATCTATAGGGTCCCTATGAGTCAGAATCAACTCAATGGCAGCCGGTACACAGCAAGAGTTGGAAACTTCAAAACTCAAAGCCGATTATTTGAGGAGATCAAGAAAATTGATAAGCCTCTAATCAGACTGATGGGGGAGGGAGGGAAAGAAGACTCAGATTAATAACATATGAAAAAGGGGATATCACTACAGATCCCGCAGATATCACAAAGACAATAAAAGAATATTATGGATAATTTTATAAAAATAAATTCAATAATTTAGATGAAATGGAAATAATTTAGATTGAAGACTAAAACTACCAAAGCTAATTCAGGACAAAATAGATAATTAAATAGCCCCATAGCTATGTTAATCCCATTGCCATTGAGTTGATTCTGACTCATAGGGACCCTATAGGACAGCGCAGAACTGCCCCATAGGGTTTCCTAGGAGCAGCTGGTGGATTCAAGCTGCCAACCTTTTTGGTTAGCAGCTGTAGCTCTTAACCACTACACCACCAGGGCTCCCATAGCTATGTAGTTATAGTGATACAGTTAAAATTTTTTTACAGTTAAACTTTTTTTACACAAAGAAAACTCTCAGCCCTGATGTCTTCACTGGTGAATTTCACCAAAGACTTAATGGAGAACACCAATTCTCCACTGTAAAAACAGCGTGGGGGCAGTGTCTGACCTCCTCTAACTTCACCAGGGAGGAGAACCAATATCAGCAACAGCCCAAGGCTGATTTCTACGAGGCAGAGGTTAGATATGCCTCCTCTTTCCACCATCTTTACCAATTCTAACACCAACGGTCCCTCCACAGCAGTCTCTACTTCTCTGCTGGGTTCCATAATTCATTGCAATGGCCACACAGAACTCACAGACCATACTTATGATTATGGAGTTTATTAGGGAAGTAACAGTTACAGTTCAGGCTCCAGAATACTCAGGATAGTTCTTCCTCAGGACAGCATCTTCCCAGCCATGCTCTCAGGCACGCCTTTTCCTGGCTCTAGGCCTCTGCCCAAAGGCATTCAGCTTTCTCTCTCCCTGTAAGCCAGGAAGCCAACTGCCATATCCTGCTGCTGGGTCTTTGCAGCTGGGTCTCTGCTGCCACAATTACCATATCTACACAGTCCTGCCCAATCACTTGGGTGGGAGTTATAAGACCATGGCTAGAAAGGCCACACAAAAAGTGATCTATCATACCGCATCCACAAATTCCTCAAGAAAGTAGCAGAGGTGGGAACACTTCCCAGCACATTTTATTAGGCCAGCATTATGCTGACACCAAAGCTAGACAAAGACAATACAAGGAAGGAAAAAACAAATACTGACCAATATCCCTCATGAATACACATGCAAAAACCCTTAACAAATTTTTAGCAAAATAAATCCAATGATAATATGAAAGAAATATATCATGACCAATCCAAAGAATGCAAGACTAGTTTAAAATCTGAATATCAGTCGATGTAATTCACTATATATTAAGATACTAAAAAAGAAAAAAAAAATATGATCATCTCAATAGCTGCAGAAAAAAGTATTTAGCAATACTTACCACAGGGGAAAAAAAAAAAAAAGATCTATTGGGGAAAAAAAAAGTGGCATGCAGAACAGCAAAAACAACAACACTTATTCATAATAATAATAAAACTCTCAGCAAACTAGGAGTAGAAGAAACCTTCCTTAACCTGATAAAGAGCATCTACAAAAAACCTACAGATAACATCATAATTAATGGGGAAAGACTGGAATATTTCCTCCATAGTATTGGAAACAAAGCAAAGATCCCTGCTCTCTTGTTTTTTTCATTATTATACAGGAAGTTTTATTTAATGCAACATGACAAGAAAAATAAATGAAAGGTGTATTAGTTGGAAAGGAAGAAATAAAATTATCTTTATTTGCAGATGACATGACCATCCATGTGGAAAATCATAAGGAATATACAAAAAAATCATGAGAACAAGTAAGAATCTTAGCAAGGTGTAGGAAACAAAATATAAAAAATTCCATTTTATTTTATATAAACAGTCATAAATTGAAATTTTTAATGCCATTATGACAGCATCAAAAATTGTGAAATACTTAGGGATAAATTTTACAAAAGATGTGCTTACCTGCACACTGAAAACTTCAAAATATTGCTAGTAGAAGTTAAATATCTAAATATGGAGAAATAAGCCATGCTCATGAATCATAAATCTCAGTATTAAGATGTAAATTCTCCCCAGATTGATCTAGAGATTCTTTGCAACCTCAGTCCGTCAGGGATTGAATTGTGTCTCTCAAAAATATATGTTGTAAATCCTAACCTCTGTGTCTGTGGTTGGAACCCTAGCGGCGCAGTGGTTAAGAGCTATGGCTGCTAATCAAAAGGTTGGCAGTTTGAATCCACGAGCTGCTCCTTGGAAACTCCTTGTTGTTGTTGTTGTTGTTAGGTACCATCAAGTCAGTTCTGACTCATAGCAACCCTACGTACTACAGAAGGAAACATTGCCTGGTCCTTCGCGATGCTCACAATCGTCGTTCTGCTTGAGCCCATTGTTGGATCCACTGTGTCAGTCCATCTCATTGAGGGTCTTCCTCTTGGCTGGCCCTCTACTTTATCAAGCATGATGTCTTTCTCCAAGGACTGATTCCTCCTTGACAGCATGTCCAAAGTATGTAAGACGTAGTCTCGCCATCCTTGCTTCTAAGGAGCATTATGGTTGTACTTTTTCCAAGACAGATTTGTTCCTTCTACTGGCAGTCCATGGTATATTCAATACTCTTTGCCAACACTGCAATGCAAATGCTTCAATCCTTCTTCGATCTTTCTTATTCATTGTCCAGCTTTCGCATGCATATGATATGACTGAAAATACCATGGCTTGGGTTAGGCACACCTTAATCTTCAAGGTGATATCTTTGCTTTTCAACACTTTAAAGAGGTCTTTTGGAGCAGATTTGCCCAATGCAATGCGTCTTTTGATTTCTTGGTTGCTGCTTTCATGGGTGTTGACTGTGGATCCGAGTCAAATGAAATCCTTGACAACTTCAGTCTTTTCTCCATTAATCATGATGTCTGGTTGTGAGGATTTTTGTTTTCTTTATGTTGAGGTGTAATCCATACTGAAGACTGTGGTCTTTGATCTTCCTCAGTAAGTGCTTCAGGTCTTCACTTTCAGCAAGCAAGGTTGTGTCATCTGCATAACGCAGGTTGTTAATGAGTCTTCCTCCAATCCTGATGCCCCATTCTTCTTCATATAGTCCAGCTTCTCGAATTATTTGCTCAGCATACAGATTGAATAAGTAAGGTGAAAGGATACAACCCTGACGCACACTTTTCATGACTTTAAAGCACGCAGTATCCTCTTGTTCTGTCCAAGCAACTGCCTCTTGATCTATGTACAGGTTCCTCATGAGCACAATTACGTGTTTTGGAATTCCCATTCTTCACAATGTTCTCCATAATTTGTTATGATCCGCACAGTCGAACGCCTTTGCATAGTCAATAGAACACAGGTAAACATCTTTCTGGTATTCTCTACTTTCAGCCAGGACCCATCTGACATCAACAATGATATCCCTGGTTCCACATCCTCTTCTAAATCCAGCCCGAATTTCTGGCAGTTCCCTGTAGATATACTGCTGCAGCCACTTTTGAATGATCTTCAGCAAAACTTTACTTGCGTGTGATATTAATGATATTGTTCGACAATTTCCACATTCATTTGGATCACCTTTCTTGGGAATAGGCATAAATATGGATCTCTTCCAGTTGGTTGGCCAGGTAGCTGTCTTCCAAATTTCTTCGCATAGACGAGTGAGCACTTCCAATGCTGCATCTGTTTGTTGAAACATCTCAGTTGATATTCCGTCAATTCTAGAGGCTTGCTTTTTGCCAGTGCCTTTAGTGGAAACACTATAGGACAGTTCTACTCTGTCCTGTAGGGTCGCTATGAGTCAGAATCAACTCATGGCAATGGATTTTATTTCTGTGGTTATAATCCCATTTGGGAATGAGTTGTCTTTGTTATATTAATAAGGCAGGATTAGTGTAGGGTGTGTTTTGAGTCAATCTCTTACAAGACAAAAAGAGCAGACTAAGCAGGCAGAAATGGGGGAAGATAGATGTCAAGCCACATGGAAATCTCCAAGGAACCAGGAAATAGAAGCTGAAGAGACAAGGACCTTCCCCCAGAGTCGCCAGAGATAGAAAGCCTTCCCCTAGAGCAGGTGCCCTGAATTCGGACTTCTAGTTTCCTAAACTGTGAGAAAATAAATTTCTGTTTGTTAAAGCCATCCACTTGTGGTATTTCTATTATAGCAGTACAGGATAACTAAGACACAATCAAAATCCCAACAGACTTTTTTTGGCAGAAATTGACAAGCTGATTCTAAAAATTACATGAAAATGCAAATGGCTTAACATAGCCAAACAAATTTAAAATGAAGAATAAATTTGGAAGACTTACACTACCTCACTTCATGACTATCAATAAAGATAGTGTGCTATTGCTGTAAATAGAGGCACACATATCAATGGAGCAGAAGAGAGAGTTCAAAAATAGACTTACACATAAATGGCCAAGTGATTTTTTTATAAAGGTGCCAAGGCGATTAGATAATTGTGAAAGAAAGAAAGAGAGAGAGAAGGAGGAAGGGAGGAGGAGGCTCACAAGAAGAGATGAAGGGAGGGGAGAGTGAGGGAGGGAGGGAGGAAGGAAGGAACCCCTTCATCCTTACCTCACGCCCCATACAAAATTTAACTAAAAATGGACCACTGACATAAGTGAAAATCTACAGCTCTGAAACTTCTAGAAGAAAACAAAACAAAGGAGATAATACCTTAGTAACCTTGGGTTAGGCCAAAATTTCTTAAAAGGGCACAAAAATCACAAATTATAACAGAAAAGAAAAAGAACAATAAATCTAATTTCTTCAAAGTTCAAAACTTTCTCTCTTTAAAAGACACTGTTAAGAAAATGAAAATACAAGCTATGGACTGTTGTTATGTTGTTAGGTGTCATCGGGTTGGTTCCGCCTCATATGTATAAACAGAAAGAAACACTGCTGGGTCCTGCGCCATCCTCACAATTGTTGCTGTTTGAGTCCATTTTTGCAGCCACTGTGTCAATCCATCTTGTTGAGGGTCTTTCTCTTTTTCAGTGACTCTCTACTTTACCAAGCCTGCTGTCCTTCTACAGGAACTGGTCCCTCCTGATAATTGGTCCAATGTAAACGAGACAAAGTCTCACTATCCTCACTTCTAAGGAGCAGTCTGCCTGTACTTCTTCCAAGACAGATTTGTTCATTCTTCTGGAAGTCTATGGTATATTCAATATTCTTTGCCAACGCCATAATTTAAAGGCATCAATTCCTCTTCAGTCTTTCTTATTCATTGTCCAGCTTTCACATCCATATGAGGCAATTGAAAAATACCATGGCTTGCGTTAGGTGCACCTTTGTCCTCAAAGTGACATCTTTGCTTTTTAACACTTTAAAGAGGTCTTTTGCAGCAGATTTGCCCAATGTGGTACGTCCTTTGATTTCTTCTTTTTTTTTAATTTTATTGTGCATTAGGTGGAAGCTTACAGATCAAGTTTTCTCATTCAAAAATTTATACACATCCTGTTCTGTGACATTCGTTGCAAGCCCCACAATGTGACATCACTCTCCCCTTTTCCACCCAGGGTTCCTTGTGTCCATTCGTCCAGTGGCTGCTGCTGTCACAGGCGTTGATTGTGGATCCAAGTAAAACGAAATCCTTGACAACTTCAATATTTTCTTCGTTTATCATGATGTTGGTTATTGGTCCAGTTGTAAGGATTTTTGTTTTCTTTATGTTAAGGTGTAATGCATACTGAAGGCTGTAGTCTTTGATCTTCATCAGTAAGTGCTTCAAGTCTTCTTCACTTTCAGCTAGCAAGACTGTGTCATCTGCATAACGCAGGTTGTTAATGAGTCTTCCTCCGATCCTGATGCCCAGTTCTTCTTCATATAGCCTGGCTTCTCGAATTATTTCCTCAGCACACAGATTGAATAAGTATGGTGAAAGGATGCAACCCCGACACACACCTTTCCTGATTCTACACCATGCAATATCTGCTTGTTCTGTCTCTTGGTCCATGTACAGGTTCCCCATGAGCATAATTAAGTTTTCTAGAATTCCCATTCTTTGCAATGTTATCCCTAATTTGTTATGACCCACACAGTCAAATGCCTTTGTATAGTCAATAAAACACAGGAAAACATCTTTCTGGTATTCTCTGCTTTCAGCCAAGATCTCTCTGACATTCTGAATCTGGCTTGAATTTCTAGACGTTTCCTGTCAATGTACTGCTGCAACCATTTTTGAATTATCTTCAGCATAATTTTACTTGCATGTAATACTAATGATGTTTTTCAATAATTTTTGCATTCCTTTGGATCACCTTTTTTTTCAATAGGCACACATATTGATCTCTTCTAGTCAATTGACCTGGTAGCTGTCTTCCAAATTTCTTGGCATAGACGAGTGAGCCCTTCTACTGTTGCATCTGTTTGTTGAAACATCTCAGTAGATATCCCCTCAGTGCCTGAAGCCTTGTTTGCTGACAGTGCATTTAGTGCAGTTTGACCTCCTTCCTTCATTACCACTGGTTCTTGATCATACGCTACCTCCTGAAATGAACGTCGACCAATTCTTTTTGGTACAGTGATTCTGTGTATTCCTTCCATCTTCTTTTGATGCTTCCTGTGTTGTTCAAGCTATGGACTAGGAGAAAATATTTGCAAGATTCAACAAAGGTCTTGTAAATAGAATATATAAAGAACTATCACAACCCAGTAGTAAAAAGACAAACAGCCCAAAATAAATGAGCAAAAGATTTGAACAAAGGCTTCACAAAAAAAGATACAAGAATGGCAAATAAGTACGTGAAGAGATGTTCCACATTAGTCATTCAAAACCAAACCAAACCCATTGCCATAGAGTGGATTCTGACTCCTAGTGACCCTGTAGGACAAGCAGAACTTCCCCATAGGGTTTCCAAGGAGTGGCTGGTGGATTTGAACTGCGGATCTTTTAGTTAGCAGCTGAGCTTTTAATGACTGTGCCACCAAGGCTCCCATTAGTCGTTAGAGAAATGTAAATTCAAACCACAGTGAGATACCACTTCACACTCACTAGGATGGCTATGGTTACCAAAGCTGACAGTACCAAGTATTGGTGAGGAGGTAGAACAGCTGGAATGCTCATACATTGCTTAGTACAATGCTGGGCACATAATAAGTGTTCCAATAGATTAGAAATTAGTAATGGTAGCTATTATAAACATGAGTTATGGACAATGCTAAATGAAGAATGCTGACGTGGTCTCTATCTTCATGAAGCTAAAGCCTCCTCTTTCCCCATACATGTGACAGTCCTTTGAAGTCTCTTAAGGACTTGTGTTTTCTTAGTCTTGCACTAATGCCCCATATTGTTGCTAGAGATGATCATTGCTCCAGCTGCAGCATCACTGGTAAGTTTTCAGCAAAAGGGACATAGAACTGTGAGAAAATGGTTGCTATTGAATAGGCTAGACCGTGAGCATGAGCTGCTGATTTGAGAGTGAAGAAAGAGATGGAAATGCTCAAGACTGTGGACAGATTTAATTTAAAAATCTCAATGGCAAAAAACTAGACCAGGTTAGGGTGTCAGAAAAACTTCCACTTTAGACGTTGCCTGGATTCCAATGTAGTTACTGCCTCTAAATATAAGCAGCTGTGATGTAGTTAAGAAAAAAAAAAAAAAACCAAAAAACAAAAACCACGGATCTAGAGTAAAGCTTAGTAGTAGGTATAAGACCCTGAACAAATCACTTAATCTCTCTTAGCCTTGGATCTCTGAGCACATAGATGTTGGATGAATGAGTTAGCAAATCAATGAATGAATACATTGTAGAATTTTGGTTCTATTTCCAGACACAGGAATTAAAAGGAGAATGACCAGGAAAGTGAAAAGAAGCAGAACGTTTTCTATGAGCAATGGAATAAAAAACAAGAAGACACAGGGGAAACTGGTCCCTTTCTCCAAATCTATGAATAACTGTCATTCACAGATTCATAGAAAAGGGAGATTTGCTCTGAGTGGTCCCAAGAGTGGGAACCAGGGGTCAGTGGGTGTAAGCTACAGGGAGGCACATACAGGCTCAATATAAAGAAATTTCTAAGAGTTTTTCAAAAGCGGAATTGGTTACCTCAAGGAGTAGTGAGCTTCTTGTCACTAAATGTCATAAGCAGAGTTCCAGTAACTTACTTGATAAGATTGTTGAAAACGTGATTTAAATATTAAATGCAAGGAGCAGAGAATCCAGACAAAATTCTGAATTGAGAAAAACGGAGGTCTGAATTTGAGCATGATGAGTTTGATGGGAAATCTGAGCATTCAAATAGAGGAGAGACCAGGCGGGAGATACAGAATGGAAAGTAATTGTGAAAATGTCAAAAGCTGAAGACAAAAAATAATCTGATTTCCCATTACTGGATTTGGTAAGTAAAGGCCAAGCAAATGTAAATATTTAAGGAAGTATGCTGGTGGGTGCCATCAGAACCACCACTAGCCTATGTGGCGTCTTGTGGAGGTAGACACAGAGACAGCCCCTTTCCAGAGCACGCAGCTTGGCAAGTGGAGCACTGACTCGGTCTCACTGCCCTCTTGCCTTCTCAGCAGACTGCCCTTGTGCAAGGCATAACCTGCTGAACTGCTCAATGCAATGGTCCTGGTGCCATCATGCCACAGACCTTTCCCAATTCCTTTCGTACGGTATGTATGTTGCAGATGACACACGTGGTAGGCTCTGGAGCCAAACTGCCTTGTTTCAAATTCTGGCTCCACCACTAAGTAGCTACCTGACTTTGGGCAAGTTTCCTCCTTGTATCTCAGTTTCCTCATGTATAATCAATCCCGTTGCTGTCCACTTGATTCCGACTCACAGCAACCCTATAGGACAGAGTAGACTACGCCATAGGCGCGACTGATTAATTTGAACGGCCGCCCTGTTGGTTAGCAGCCGAGTGCTTACCACTGTACCACTAGGGCTTCTTAAAGTGTCTTTCCAGACCGAAAAACCAAACCTGTTGCCATCGAGTCAATTTGACACTGCCAAATGAGCCCTGGCTGGGGAGGGGCAAAACCATAACATGTACGAATGGTTGGTGACTGGAACCCACCCAGAGGCTCCTCGGAAGAAAGGCCTGATATACTCTTGAAACGTCACAACCGTGAAAATCCTATGGAATGCAATTCTGCTCTGCAACACCTGAGCTCACTATGAGTTGCAATCGCCTTGACAGCAACTGTGTTTTTGTTGGTACTGATGTGAAATTGGAAGTTCATAATTCCAATCACTTGCTCACTGTCAAATGGCCATAAAGTCGTGGAGAAGGGATTCAGACTCCCATCCTCTCGGCCCCGCAGCCTGTGGTCCTTCTTCCACGTCGGCCCGCTGTGCTCGAGACTCAAGCCCCTCTTTCCTCACCCTGGTCGGCTCACACACTCGCAGATCTGTGCTAATTGCACAGCAACGTAAAACGTTATATGTGGTTTGTTGTTTTATATCCAGGAACATGGTCCACAGCCTTCATTACATAAAGCAGCTGTGTGTATACTTGGGGTCTAAGTGCCATTTAGTGGTCAGCTTGATGGGGTATTTTGTTTCAAGCATCAGATTTCTTTTTTTCCCCCCTTCCCATACTTCTACTGAATCCTAAATAAAGGCATGAAGCCTCACACAGCTTGTGCTAAAGGAAAGGCAGAAGTCTTCTAAATGACAATCATCCCACTGTCCAAATGAGATTGAGAGACACAGCCCAGGAACTGCCATATGCGGTATGACTGTGCCCCAGTGATTGTGTGTGTGTGTGTGCTCACGCGCATGTGCACAAGCCACACCCAGCTGGCCCCTGCTACCTGTATTACCTGTACTCCCGTTTGTGTCTTGAAGGAAGCAAGTGGTCTAGTGGAAAGAACTAGACAGTCCAGGCCTTCAAGTTCTCAGCTGTGTGATGTGAATAAGACATGTCTCCCCTCTGAGACTGTTCGCTCATTTTTAAAATGGAGATAAAAATATTTGTCTCACAGTGTTGCTGAGATTGTTTCGATCAATGTCTGGCACAGAATTGCCAGACAACAGTCCTCAGGTTTCTTTCCTTCTTCACTTCCTCTCCATCAAGCACTCCAGCCTATGCCTCCCCAGCCCCCCACTCCAGCCTACTTTCTCAATATCACCCCTCTTCTTCAGCCAGAATGTTCTATTTCCGCCCCACCTTTGCGCCTTTGTTCTCATCATTCCCCTTAGCTAGAATGCAAGCAAGTCTCTTTCCTTCCACCTGTTTAAATCCTACTTTTCCTTCACTGCCCAACTCAAATCCTCCTTCCTCCAGAAAGATGTCCCCGGCCCTTCAACTTTCCCTGTACATTTACAATACTGTATCACCCACCTGGCACTTAAATACATTATCTTAGTTTTTTAACTAGTCACCTGCATGTACTTTGTCTTGTTCAAAAAGAAGCTGCAGGCTGCCAGAGGGCAGGAGTATTACTTCTACATGCCTAACACACTACAGTACATGCAGGACTCCGTCAATATTTGTGAATGAATATAGTGAATGCATATCACTTTGTTGTCTCACTGATGGCTGCACAGATCAGGCCGTGCACTTGTTTCTTCCGGACCTGGCATGTTAGCCACCTCAGCCAGCACCTGCAATGTATGCAGAGCAACCTGAGAAGATTGTCTCCTCTGAATGGCAGAATGAAAGACTTTCCAACATCATGCACCGGCACTTCCCGATGCAGTCTTATTTCTGACCCTCCCCTCTCATCCCCCTGTATACTAGTTCCCCCTACCTCCAGCATTGTTTATAGTCCCCTAAATGTGCCAAACACTTGCACTTCCATACCTTAGCAAATGCTGTTCCCATTGCCTGAAATGACTTTCTTTTCCTCACTCTCCCTGTCCAACTCCTGCTCATCCTTAGAGATTGAACTCAAACATCACTTCCTTGGCAAAGAGCTTTGCTGATCTCCTCTCTCCTAAGGCTGACGAGTTCCTCCTGTTGCTCCTCCCTGCCCCTGTTTGTTTCCCTAAGCACCCTGTGTATTTGCATCTCTGTCACCCTTACTGGACTGCAGCTACCTGAGGACAAAACCCTAGGCTGATTCCTCTGTTCCCTGCACTGGGCTTGACCATAGCAAGGTTTTTAATGAATGTCATCTCGCACAGCGACTCTAATCCTTTATTTAACTTCTGTGATCATGTGCCTATTTCTCCATACTTGTGAGGGAATGCTTTTCTCTGAATCATCTCAAAACAAAAACCAGTAGCTCTCGAGTCAATTCCTAGTCTTGGTGACCCCATCTGTGTCAGAGTAGAACTGCACTCCATAGGGTTTTCAATGGCTGATTTCCTTCCGAGGCACCTCTGGATGGACTCGAACCTCCAATCTTTAGGTTAGTAGCTAAGCATAGGTAAAAATGGCATGGCGATGTGTCTGACCTCCTCCTCTCACTTTACCAGGTGGAAGGAGAATCAAGATCAACAGCCCAAGGATGATTCCCATGAGGCGGAGGTCAGACATGCCTCTTTTCTCCACCGTCTTTACCAATTCTGACACCTACTATTCCTTCCACGGCACTCTCTACTTCTCTGCTGCATTCAGTAATTCACTGCAATGGCCACACAGAACTCATAGACAATACTCATGATTATGGGGTTTATTAGGAAAGTAACAGGTTACAATTCAGGTTCCAGAATGCTCAAGATACAGTTCTTCCATCAGGACAGCCTCTTCTTAGCCCTGCGTGCAGGCAGGCCTCTCTCTGCTCTTGGCCTCTGCCCTGCTCGGGCAAGTTACAAAGCTCTTTTAGCTCTGTCTTTAAGTGCCCCAAGGTAACCCACTCCACCAGTAAGCCTCAGCATGAAGGTGCTGAGCTGTAGCTCTGTGGGTTGGCAAACCTAGCTCCACCAAGTGCTGGGAGGCACCCTACTTCGCCAGCAACCTCCGGTTGGAAGGCACCGAGCTTTCTTGCTCTGTGGGCCAGGCTGTTTCCTGCTGGTCTCTTGATCTGCTGCCACTGTTTCTCTGCCGCTGCTTCTCGAAGTCTTCAGTGTTACAGCTCTTCTCTCTGTCTTCAGGTTACAGTTGCTTCTTAGCACATGGATTCCGGGTCCAAAGGATGTGCTCCATTCCTGGCTCTTCTTTCTTGGTGGTGGTAGATCCTCTCTTTCCACCTCTGGGATGGCTCATTTTAAGCCTAACAGAATGGCAAAACTGACCAATCCCTTTGGTGAGCCACAATTACCTTATTTGCATAGTCCCTCCCAATCACTTGGGTGGGAATGACAAGACCATGGCGAGAAAGGCCATATAAAAGCAGTTCATTGCACCACAGCACGTTTAACCATTTGCACCACCAGGTACTCTGAATTATCTCAGTGCCTGCAAATTTTCTGATTCTTTCCACCACTCTAGACTGTCTTAAGCACTGCTGACCTCTTCACAGTCCTGGAATCTGCAAACTCCTCCCCACCCACCCAATCATGTCCTTCCATCAAGGATTAACTTCCAACCAACTAAAGTTAGGGAGGAGAAGACTGAACCTGGGGATGGTGGTGGTGGGGCAAGCCTGGGATGGGAGTTAGAGCTGGAATTCAGGACAGGCCAGGCCATTTTAAAATGCCAGTGTGGCTAGTAGCCTGGGCCCTGACCTGCTGAAAGGGCAGGCCTCAGGCCCAGAGCAAAGCTCTTCCTTGGCTTTGGGGCCCGAGTAGGGAGCCCTCATCTCCCTTCATGGATCTGGATGGCTCCTGGATCTGCTTGGGAGGCAGGCTTTGTTGGTTTAGTTACGCTACAAAGCTTCTGTTCCTGCACCGGCTGTTACAGCCTACAGATTCCTGGTACCCATCTGATTGAACAACTTAATTAAAATGCAATAAAAGGAAAGTGAGCCGGATGTGCCCCAGGGGGAGGAGGCAGGAGTCTGAGTCCATTGCCACCCTTTTGAACCCTGTGCCCCTTCCCGTATTGCCTGAAGGCCCCTGGACAAGCTGTGGCCTTGGAACTCCAAACTCTGGTGTTGGATGCAGAGGGCTCTTAAAGATTACTTGCCCCAAGAGCTTGTTTATACTGGTGATGATGGGGAAACAGAGGTTCAGACAGGACAGCTGGACTACTCAAAGCTGCTCATTGAGATATAAACAGAAAAAGCTACTCAGCAAGACGTTAACAGAAACAGGATAAGTCCGTAGGACATAAGCCTCTAGGACTTACCATGCAGGGCTTCTCTCACCGTGTCACGTAGGAGACAAAACTGTTGAAAACACTAAGACCCCTGTTTTTAAGGAGCACTGTCTTCTGGGGCCTCATACCTATTTGTTCTTCTTTCTTTATTTTTGTAACAGCATTATGGAGATATAATTCACATTCCACAATTTTTCCATTTACCGTGTACAATTCAATGGTTTTTAGTGTGTTCATAGAGTTACGCAACCGTCGCCACAATCTTAGAACATTTTCTCCCTCCAAGAAGAAACCCAGTACCCTTTCTCACCACCACCCCCCGCCCACCCTGCCCCGCCATTGCTCCCAGCCCTAGGCAACCACTCATCTATTTTCTGTACCTATGGGCTTGCCTATTCTAAACATGTCATACAAATGGAGTCATACAATATGTGGTCTTTTGTGACCGGCTTCTTCTATTTAGCATACTGTTTTAAAATTCATATTTTAGTATATATCAGTACTTTATTCTTTTTTATGGCTAAATAATATTCCATTGTATGACTATATCACATTTTTTTATCCATTCATCAGTTGATGGACATTTGGGTTGTTTCCACCTTTAGCTATTGTGAATAATGCTGCAGTGAACATTCGTGAACAAGGTTTTGAGTGGATGTATGTTTTCAGTTCTCTTGGGTATATTACCTAAGCATGGAAAAGCCTGTTTGTTCTTGTATCTCATTAACAATATCAGTAGCAGCACCAGTAAGCTCCCAAAGCACTATTATTGCATGCAGGAACTTTTGTGAGAAATATCTGAGAGGAAGTTTTTCAAAACCGCATGTACATATTTACATGTGCCATCACTTTAATTATACAGATCACTTTTTAACTTGATCAAGCCTTTTCTTGCCCACTGTGTGACTGTGGAGCCCTGGTGGCATAGTGGTTAAGAGCTCATCTGCTAACCAAAAGGTCAGCAGTTTGAATCCAGCAGGTACTCTTTGGAAACCCTAGGAGGTAAACCCTAGAGGGCAGTTCTACTCTGTCCTACAGAGTCACTATGGAATTGAAGGCAATGGGTTTTTTGATTTTTTTTTAATCTGACTTGTGCCTTCTTATTCCCCAGTGAAGACCATCACACTCCCTCTCAGTGGAATCAAATTCTCCTTCCCACTTCCCAACTCTTTCACCTCATCCTTCCCAAGTGGAGGGCGGTGGCTTTGTAGGGAGTTTGGGGCTTCAGGAAGTGGAGGCTCTTTAAATGGATCCTCTTTGGTCATGGCTGCAGCTCTCAGAGCTCTGTGTATGAAAACATGGGGCTACACTATTCTCTCGTACCCTCTGGGCACTCTGGCCTGCTCTGAGTCTATCACCAGAAGTGTGTATTAGTAAGACACTGTGGGGCTGAAGGTGCCCTGGACACTTAGCAGATTGAACCATATGAAATTGCCAGCATTCGTTCATTGTTGACTTACAAAAATGGCAGTTTCATATGGTTTATGTGGTTCAATCTGTAAGTCTCTTCCATCCCTCTCCTTTCCTCCTTGTGTTCCCCCCAAAAGCCAGATCAGCTACCCCTACTCTGGGAAACCTTTGTCCCCTCCAGCCCAATTGGTCTTCCTCACCTGACCTCCTAGAACTGCCATTCTCCAGCTGCTTGATCTGGTGCCAAAGGCATGAGCTTTGCCCCTGACCTTCTATAGATTTCATCTACCTCTTAGGAACAGAATGAGAACTAGAAGGTTTCTAAGGGCTCTTTCAGTTCCTATGGTCTAAGAAAAAACAAAACCAAACCCATTGCCCTCCAGTCAATTCCAACTCATAGCAGCCCTGTAGGACAAAGTAGAACTGCCCCACAGGGTTTCCAAGGCTGTAATCCGTATGGAAGGAGACTGCCCCATCTTTCTCTGGCAGAGCGGCTTGGTTGAACAGCCAGCAGACCTTAAGCAGCTAGGCATCTAAGCAGCAGAGCGGTTAACCATTGCACCACCAGGGCTCCTATGGGCTAAGAAAAAAAAAACCAAACCACACCCAAATCCTCTACAGTCACTGAATTCTGACTCATAGCGACCGTATAGGACAGAGCAGAACTGCCCCCATAGCGTTTCCAAGAAGAAGCTGGTGAATTCTAACTGCTGATCTTTTGGTTAGCTGTTAAGCTCTTAACCACTTCAGCTACCAGTGGGATACAAATCTTCACTTTTCTCAGGCCTCTCAGAGAGATCCTAGGTAGGTCCAATGAAATAGATGGAAAGTTTTTTGTTTTTTGTTTTTTTAAATGGAAGGTTCCTGTAAATTTTGAGGACTGCTATTTCTGTTATTGGCTTGTTTGTTTTAATTCAACTAGTGTTTGCAGGGCACTTTCTAAGCGCATGCTTGCATTAGGCACAGTGGAATGATTTCGTGTGAGTGTTGCCTTCCTAGCAGTACAGCTCCCAGTCGGGGAGCACCCTGCTCACTCCTGCCCCTCTCGCCGTTCACTCCTGCCAGAACTCTTGCGGCGGGTGCTCTGGACAAGGCTGGTCCATATCCTCAGATTCGTAGCTGCCGGCCTACTCTGCGCGCATCGCGGAGCCAGATGAAGTTGGCAGAGCGGCACCTCGGTCCGGGCGCCCTCTGGCGGCCGCGCGCGGAAGCTACGGCCTGGCGAGGAGCTAGGATGGGAAGGGGGAGGGATGGGAGAGGAGGAGGCGCGGGCAGGGGAGGAGAGGAAAAAGTTGCGCTGGGAAGTTTGGAAAGTTGGGAAGTGGCTGCTGCGGGCTTCGCCTCCCTCCGCGCGTGTGTGAGGGAGCGAGCGAGGGAGCGAGAGAGGAGCGAGCCTGCCATGCCCATCAGACCCCGCCTCGCCGCGCCCGGGCGCGGAGCTGCCCGACTCCCTGCGGCCAGGCCCTGCCCGGCGCGGCCCCGCGCGGCCCCGGCCCCCCGCCCCCCGCGCCGGGTCCTCCCCTCCCCCCTCCCCGGCGGCCCCAGCCCCCCGCCCGGCCCGGCTCCGCGTCGCTCTGCCGCCCTCCTCTCTCCCTCCCTCCCGGCCGCGGAGCAGCATGGCGGAGCCCGGGCAGCGGCCGCGCGGCCGTCCGCCGCCCCTCTGAGCCGGGCTCAGGGGTAGCCGGGCGCCCCAGAGCCGACCCCCGCCCCCGCCGCGCCCTCTGCCGCACTTGTCCCACTGCGCGCCCCCTGGAGCGGCAGGCACCCCTGGGACCCTTGCGCGCCCTGAGTCCCCAGCATAGCCCCGGGACCCCTGCGCACCCCTGGATCTCGGTAGTGCCCCAGGAACCCCGCGCGTCCCTGGACTCCAGCACAGCTCCCGGACCCTCGGGCGCCCCAGCAAGCGCGCGTGCTCCCTGAACTCCCGGGCCCGGTCAACGGGGCTGCGCGCCCTGGTGAGGGGGCCCAACCCCAGAGGGTCCCCCTCTTCCCACAGACGGAGTCCCGCCCCACAGGGACCCCCAGGTCCTGCAGGGACATCCAGCCACGCCCCGGAGGGCTCTCAGCATCCCGTGGCTGGAGCCCCGCGCTCCTGAGAAACCTCTGTGCCCGGCTGGGGGCTCCCCGCCCCGCTGAGGGGGCGCAGCCCAAGAGGGTCCCCCGCGCCCCGCGGACCCCGGCAGGATGCACGCAGCTCTGGCGGGGCCGCTGCTCGCCGCCCTCCTGGCCACCGCCCGCGCCCGCCCGCAGCCCCCGGACGGAGGACAGTGCCGGCCGCCCGGATCGGTGAGCGAGCGCCTGCCCGGCCACTCTCTCGCCCGCCCGGGCACTTCAGCCCCGTGGGGACATGATTAGGTCCTGCCTTCCGTACCCACCTCATCCCACCCGCTCCACCTCCACCGGGCGGGCGCAGCCTCGGGCGCCCTTTCCCTCGCTTTTGCCTGCCCGAGCTCCAGCTCCGTCCCGGCGAGCCGAGATGGGGCGCTCCCTCTCTCCAGTCTTTCTCCGCATACTGACGCTCGCTGGCTCGCTTTCTCTTGACTTTCGTTCCTTCTTGGACGTTTCTTCTCTCTGTGGCCCCCTTTGACTCTCCTCTTTCTGACTTTTATCCTATCTGCTTTACCCTTCTGGTCTCTGCTAAGTTCTGACTATATCTGTGTCTTTCTACCATTCCTTGCCCTGCTCCTCTGTGACTTCTATCAAACCCTTTCTCATTCACACACTCTGCCCCCCTCCCAGGTTTCCCTCTCTCTCCACGCCTTCCCACTCTGACCTAAGGCGAACTTTCTCCGTGGTGCTGTTCCCCACTTCTCTCTCCTTCTTCAACCCAGGCCCCAGAGCCCACTCTCCCAAGTGCCCCTATGCGAAAAGGGGAAAGATTCCAGGGGAGAAGAAAAGGAAGTGCCAGGACATGCTGGCCTAATTTTTCCTTGGGGGCGAGTAATCACTGCTTCTCCTGATTTTCCTTCCAAAACAAGGAATCCCTTGATTTCCCCCAGTTACTATCCCACCCTCAAAGTGTAAAATACTGTGTGAAAATAACCCAGAACTGGAGGCCAGGAGAGGGTGTTGTAGGGTCTTGGTGCTGCCCTGTTAGCAGATTAGTTGACCTTGAGCAAGGTGCACCTTCTGTGTCCTGCCTTGTCCGGAACTGGGAGCTGGCTCACTGGCTCAGAGCTAGTTCTACCTTTAAAATACTGGAATTTTACAATTTTTTGATTGATTGTTAGTAAAGTACTGTTCTCTTCCTGCCCCCAACCACCCACCCCAACACATACTTTTCATTTGTGCTAGAATCAGGCAGAAAAAAAATGTCATGAGATGATCTACAGCTTGCAAGTGGGCAGTCCAAGGATTCTTCTGATGGAAAATGACTTTGCCTGAGAAAAATGATTGTCCCCTTCTCATGCTCCTTAAGCCCTGGCCCTAAACTGGATCTGGAGAAACCACCACTCTGTCTCCTTTCCTCTCTACTCCTCCTTCTTCTTGTTCTTGTTCTTCTTCTTCTTCTCTCTCTCTCTCTCTCACACACACACACACACACACACACACACACACACATACACACACAGCTAGTCTGAGCTTAGGTCGTAGAAGATGACAGAGAACTGGGGTTGGAGACCAGATACACCTTTAGGGTAGGAACCTGGAAACTGCCCAGAATATGCATATTTCTTGGGACTAACTCTATGGAATCCTCCCTTCCCAAACCGGGGCATGAGACTACACTTGGCCTTGCGGGGCTTAAAGCACTTTCTCATCTGTGATCTCGGCTGGTCCAACAGACTAGCTGACACCCCAGCCCTGCCCTCCAAAAAGAAAACTGTATCCACCCTGATGAATTGGAAGTAGCTGTTTAAATAGGTGTGCTATTTTTAATACGTGTTCTGCTTTCAAAGTGCTCTTGGCATGTATCTTCTAATGGTTGGATTTAAAAGTTATATGACTTCCTTCCTTCTTGCCAGAGCAGGGCTCTTGGTCCCCCTCTCTCCACTCTCCCCATGAAACACCAGCAGTGAAGGTTTGGCTTGGCCAAGCATGAATATTCTCAGGTGGTGTGGCAGTCCTTAGCACTCACGGTGAACACTAATCATAATGATAGTTTCCCTTCATTGCTGACTTTTTCTGTGCCTGGCACTGCACTTAGGACTTGATATAGTATGTCTTCTAATCCTTCACAACGTCCCTTGAAATAGCTGCTCTCACCCCCATTTTACAGATGAGGAAACTGAGTCTGTAGGAAATGAAATGATTTGCCCAAGATCATACAGCTACGATAGGGCAATGCCAAGATTTGAATGTGAGTCCTCCAGGTTCCAAAGCCCTTGTTCCTTTCAACTGCCCTGTATAGTTCCATGCCTTCCATCCCTACCTCTTCCTTGCCAGCCCTCTGTGCCAACCTTGGTTCTACTCTGCTGCCTGCATCCTTACTGTCTCCTCTTTCATCTCTCTCTGCAGCAGAGGGAGCTGAACTCCTTCCTGTGGACTGTTCGGCGGGACCCCCCAGCCTACCTATTTGGCACCATCCACGTCCCATACACCCGTGTGTGGGACTTTATCCCGGATAATTCCAAGGCAGCCTTCCAGGCCAGCGCCCGTGTCTATTTTGAGCTGGACCTAACAGACCCCTACACCATCTCAGCGCTGGCCAGCTGCCAACTGCTGCCGCATGGGGAGAACCTGCAGGACGTGCTGCCCCGTGAGCTGTACTGGCGCCTGAAGCGCCACCTGGACTACGTGAAGCTGATGATGCCCTCGTGGATGACACCTGCACAGCGGGGCAAGGGGCTCTACGCAGACTACCTGTTCAATGCCATTGCCGGCAACTGGGAGCGCAAGAGGCCCGTATGGGTGATGCTCATGGTAAACTCGCTCACGGAGACCGATGTGCGCTCCCGTGGTGTGCCAGTGCTGGACCTCTACCTGGCGCAGCAGGCCGAGAAGATGAAGAAGAGCACGGGGGCGGTGGAGCGGGTGGAGGAGCAGTGCCACCCGCTCAATGGGCTCAACTTCTCCCAGGTAGGCACGTGGCATCCTCACCCCCAGAGCTGGGCAACCCCTGTGCGCCTTGGGCTCTTCTCTGATTGTCTTCCTCCTCCCACAGCCAAAGCAGGTCCTTTTCCCTTCGGGAAAGGTCCTTTCATGGTGTGGGCAGTTCTCCAACTGCTTTGTGGTGATGTGAGGGGGAGTGGGTGTGCACCAGAGTTGAGGGTAAGAGTTTGGGTGTTTGCTTCTATTTTGGTGGTGTTACCTGTTGGGGAAATACACTCCCCACCTGCCGTGCTTGCCTGAGCAGAAAGAATTTCCCTTTGAGCATCAGAGTGAACAAAAACAAAAAGAGGGAGTTGTTGGTTTGTGTTAGGCTTTCCTGAGATCCCTGGTGCCCCGAGAGCAGGAGACTGTCCTGGAGACTGTTGTGTAGGCACACACAGACAGTAATGCATCTGAAGGTAGCATAGAGGAAGCCATGGCACTTGTGGCTGGGGTAGTGCAGGAGGTGTCGTGGCTCTGGTGTTTATGGAAGATTGGTTTGCTGTTTGAGGGTTAAGCACTGCCGAATTCCCTGGGCCTTTGCAAAGCTTACGGTTCCTGGTGACCCAAATGGTTTGCACTCGATTACTAGCCTAAAAGTTGGCAGTTCGAACCTACACATCTGCTCCACAGAAGAAAAGCCTGGCAATCTGCTTCTGTAAAGACTACAGCCCAGAAAACCCTATGGAGAGTTCTGCTCTGTAACACATGGGGTTGCCATGGATTGGAATCAGCTCCACAGCAACTTTTTTTTTTTTTTGCAAAGATCTAGGTGAACCTCAGACTGCCTCCCTCAGCTAGGAGAGAGTCAGCAAGGATCGGTTCAGGATTAATAATTTCAGAACAATGTATTCACTTAAAGGTTGACAGTTCTGATTTCTGGGCCTCAGGAGTGGGGGCAGAGAGAAGGGTGGGGCTTAGGAGGTTTAAAGTCTCTGCTGCCAGAGACCTGATCCAGCAAAATGTCATGAAAACCCTGATCTCCATGGGCAGAGGTCACTCGCAACTCCCTGGCCCCAAACTCAACTCTGAGGGCCAGGGAACAATGAGTTCCCATCTATTCCTTGAGAACAGGGCTGTCAATCCCAGGATAAGGGCTCCCACTCAGGCCTGGTGACTCCTACAAGAAGGCCTCAAGACAGGGCTTGGGTCAATGCCCTGAGTGAGGCGTGGCCCCTGAGACGTGCTCCCCCATTAAGGAGATGGCCCCATAAATGGCTGGGCCAGAAACTCTAGCACTGGAGACCAGACCTGCTTGCTGCTCCCGAGATGTTGCAACCTTTTCACCAGGGAAACAGCAGCAGAAACCGATCCCTCTTTGGAGATGTCTGGCCTTTGTTTTTCCAGGGGAAATGCAATATTGTCCCCGGGGAGGTAAGAAGCCAGATTGATTTGCCGGCCAAATGAAAGGCCGGTTTGTCGGTTCTCCTGCTGGCTCTCCCATAATTGTGGAGTCCTTACCCAGAGGGCCCTGGTGGCAGGAATATTGGGGCAGTTAGTCACGCCCCGCAGGGTTCTGACTACCCCTGACTCCGTCTCCACGGGGGAAAATCCTGTGTATTCTCCAGCCCAGCACTGAGCCCTCTGAACATACCGGCTTTCTCCCTCTGAAGTGACTTTTCCCTTGCCAGCCTCAGGAGCTGATATTATTTGTGTCGGGAGGCCCCCAGCACTCACCGCCCATCTCATTTTGGAGGGAGGTATGTGGGAGGCCTCTCTGTCCAGAGGCCTCGATATCTTTTTTAGGTTAGGGAGGTGGGGGACCCACCATCACTCTCAACACCGTCTTTGTACCACAAAGGGGTCCAATTAGGGCTGAAGGGAGTGAACGGACCCTCTGGTTAAACAGCCCCTGGCTTTAATCTGTTTCCTTTAAAACAACAAAACTATCTTCAGGGTCTGGAAGCACTACTGTTCAACCAAATGACGGCTTTGGTAGCTTGAAAACATTTGCTGGAAAGTGTGTGAGGTTATGTTTTAGGAAAAGTTCCTAAGAGCCATTCATCGGCGGACAAGGAGCCGCTGACAGTCTCCAAAGCCTATGTTTGAAGATCAAACAGATGGGAATCTCTGGTTTCAAAATCATGCCCACCCCATCGCTAGCCTGGGCCCTTCTTAAAATTGTTCTTGGGTCCAGCTCCTCAAAGGGCTGCAGGAAACAAGTCCCAAACAAAAGAAAACAGGACTCCTTTTGGTTCCCTAATCTACACGCCCTTCACCACCTGCCAGGGTGTCTGACTGTGCGAGTTTGTCCTGTTATCGTTTTGGAGTGAGGTGATGAAATCTCCCCTCCATCCTCTTGGGCAGCCTTGGGCTGACTGGGGAGGATGAGCTCCTGGAGCCAGTGTGGATGGGGTTGTTAGGGATCCCCAAACCCAAAGTCAGAAATGCAACAGCCTTCTCAGTAAAATTGTATGCGCGCATGCACAGTTTGATATGAACATCTGTGATACATTATTGTACCAAAATATCTGTTAAGTGCATCAGATTTTTATTTTTCTTTCCTCTCAGCGTTACTGTTACTGCAAAATATTTGGAGGGAGGGGATGAGAGAGGAAGGCGGGAAAAAGGAGCCTTGAAAGAGTGACTTTTTGTTAAGGCCTGGGATTTTAGTTTTAATTTGAGTGTTTTTAAAATTTTTTATTATTGCCGGACAGAAATACCACATCTTTCCTTGTTAAGTGGAGAAAGCAAGCTTAAGTTTTGGGACTCCATGGGCTAGAGGAACTGCTAGAGCTGAAAAAGTTTCTTCCACCCTTGCACAGCTAGGGAGATTGGATTTATTAGTAGGTTTGGGTCTCTGATTTCCAAATAAACTGAGGGTGCTGGGCCCAATATCACCATGAGTTTTCTGTGTGACCTTGGGCAAGTCACTTCCTGTTTCTGGACCTTGTGTCCCTCCTTGTGAAATAAGACACCAGGATTAGGTCATCTTTCAAACCCCTTCCAGCCCTGGCATTCCATGTGATGGTTATAATCAATTCCATGTGCTAGGCACCCTTCAGGAGGCTTCATGGGCTTTGTCATTTCACTGAATTCTTACAACAACCCTAGGACTCAATAAGGTGGACACTCAGAAGGGTTAAATGACTTGACCAAGGTCACACAGCTAATAAGGAACAGAGCCAATCTGCCTGACTCCGAATGAAGGATGTGCTTCTCCTGACACTGTGTGCTGTCTCTCTGGAGTTCCTCCTGGCTACAAATTTGGTATCCTCCTGTAATTCTTTCTTTAGTCCTTTCTTCCTTCACGTTCTTCCTTTTAGGACTTGGGGTCTTGCAAATTTGTTTTTTAGAGAATTTCCACTTGTAGAGAAATTATTTCCTTTGGCTGTGTGGCTGGGGTGGAGATGGTAGGTCCTCTAAAGAGTTTCCTGATGTGTTGTAGACATAGCTCAGTGTAGTGGGCTGAGAGCTAGGAGATCTGCTTCCCGGTGTTAGTTTCAGCTTTGGGACTAAAACCACCAATTTGTATAGAACATGGGACTAGACTTGATGTCCCCATCTATCAAAGGAGGCAGTAGTTACCAGCCTTTCAAAGTTGAGCTGGTTGTGTGAGAACATAAGACACTACCTGTGGGAGGTTGTTGAGAAGGTAAAATGACCACCTAGATGTAGATCCTGTGCTTGGAAGAGTCTGGGCTGGCTCCAGGGCAGGAGGCCTCACCTCTGCCGTGTTGGGGGCCATCTCCCAGCAGCTGTGCCCACTGTCTGTCCTTTGACTGAACAAAGTAAAGCTGGATTAATAAGTGGTGGTGGGCCGCTGTCTCGGGTACCTGATGATGCCTGAGACTTGAGTCCTGATCTTATGACAGTCTTGGGACTTGAGATTTCAGTCAGCTCTGTCTGCTGCTTCCAGGGACTGGTACCAGCTGCCACCATGTGCAGAGCTGAACACTTAGACAGGCTGCCAGCATTCAAAATGCTGGTGAGGTTTTACAGCCCCCTCACTAGGGAGGCTAGAAACCACAAAATCGTCATGTACTGAACTTTGTCTCCATACAGGATGCTGCATTAGACCTTTTAAGTACATTATCTTTAATCCCCATAGGGATGCTACAAGGTATATTATCATATGTATTTTACAAACAATAAATTGAAGATCAAAAAAGTTAAGGCAGATTATACAGCCAGGCCGAGTGGCTGTAGGAGTCAAAATTGGGCTTGTCTGATTCCAAAGCTCATGTTTTGCAGGCATCTGAGGGATGGGGTGGTTTTTTATTTTTAACAGTCAGATGTACTATCTGGTGAAGTGTGTGTATGTGTTGGAGGGGAATCATCATTTCCTGCTAAAAATTTTTTTTAAAGAAAGAAAGAGAGACTTAATTAAAAAGTACAGAAACTGATTTTCTTTCTCTATGGCTTTATAAATTGTATCTGAAGGTGATTCTAAAATACGAGTTCCCAAAGACATTCTGGGCACCCAAAGCTTTCCTGGAATGCACACCCAGTCTTCCAAGGGGACCACCTGAAGATAGCACCCATAACACTGGCTAAGCTGGCACAGTTGAGTGAAGAAGGGTCTCTTTGGTTTATAGCAGAGCTCCTGTATCTAGACCCTGAGGGGCCAGCATGTATTAAGTACCCAATAAATATTTGGAGAATGAATGAATTAATGATGGAATTGTCAGAAACCACGATTTGACTCCCTGTTTCCCTTCTGCTG